>BEDY01000004.1:0-1200000 GCA_002335605.1 Prillingera fragicola | reverse complement strand
GCCGAGGACACTGGTGAGGAGGGGCATGGTGTGGTGAGGGGGTGTTGTTATTGTCGGTGTCTAGGTTGTCGTAGACTGCATGCAGCTGGCCAGCAGTAATGGCGGCCACACCACTCGCTCACCACCCAGCAGCAGCCCAGCCCAGGTGCCATGCGGAGTTATAATAAAACACCGACACGAGGCAGGTTGCGGATTGCCTGTTTCCCGATTGGACCCGGCTGCCTGGCAGAGCGTCCCAGCCCAGGCAGGCAGGCAGCAGCGAGCGAGCTCGACCTTGTCCTCACCACCAACCCTCTATCCACCACCACCACTCCAAAACAAACAATGCGTGCCACTTCATCGGTTCTTAGCGGCGGTGCCCTCGGTGAGTACTCTTTGCGCATGACTAGTGCTGACATTTAGGCAAGGCCTGGGTGAGTTGGCCCCACTGCGCGCCCGACAGAGGTCTCGGGAGCTCGACTCGCAATGAAGTGCTGCTCGGCGCTCGAGACTGCCCGGGCGCGCTATGCATGTGGTCTCGGAATAGCTACTGACTGAACAGATGGGCAACTGGGGTGCCATGGGCGGCCCCAAGCAGAAGGGCATCACCTCGTACTGTGCGTATTGTCGACATCTTGAAAGAGTTGCGATGCTGACCTTGGTGTTCCTCCGATTCCACATTAATCGCCTATTGCTCCATCTCACACGCCTCTGGCTCTCCCTACGGCTGTCTCTCTTGGACGCTCTGCCCGTGTGCGCTCTTCCCACTCCCTCTCGACTTCCCGATGCCCCTCTGGTACTCCCGACGTTGACCTTTCCATTCAATGTTCCCTCATCGCGCACTCGCTCCCTGCTCTTGTCACCCCTCGCCCTCTGTTCGAACTGTCGCACGCCACTTTCTCCAACAGCCGTCTCCCCCTTCGCCCAGAAGCCTCTCAAGGGCATGCTCGACGGCTACGTCTTCTGGGGCTTCAAGCGCCTTGCTACCCAGGTTCCCTACTTCATCCTCCCCTTCGGTGTCGGTTACGCCATCTACGTCTGGGGCGGCAACAAGTGAGTAAAGCACGGGCAGAGGACGGAGCGACGCATAAGTCTGCGCGCAAGGACTGCCCACCGCTGTTCGCCCAACCGCCGCGGCAGAATGCTGATTCACCAGGTACGCTTACTTCAACTCCAAGGAGGGCCACCACGCCATTGCCATGGCTGAGGGCGGCCACCACTAGGTGGTTTAGAAGCAATGCATTAGTGAACGGATAAAGCAATACCTTTCGCGCTTTTGGACTGGACCACAACGTGGTCGCGCCTTGGGAATTGGACTGAAGCAGCACCCAAAATCTCTTTGGTGGTCTGTGTCCAAGATCTCGTCCAGCACGGGGACAGAGTCACGCGCCTGCCGCTGGGCATGACAATTAGCAGGCTGCGTTTAGGCAACCATTGTAAACCCAGCAGTCACAGGATTCGTCACCTGATCGGGTCCGAAGTGTTGACGGCTTTCTGAGGACATGCGCTGCCCCAAGCTCGTTAGGCTGCTACCTCCCTTGCTGTGGCTTGTGGATTGCCTGTCCAGGTGCAGGCACCCCGGTTCGATTCGTCCTCCCTCACTTGACCTCCCTTCGCGTGATGGGCCCTTGTCTGATTGTATCTGATCTGATCGGCACGCCCTCCTCCCCCTGTCCAATGTCTGATCCATGCCCATATGATTTTTCTTGTCTGGTCGACTTTGCCGAATCACGCTCACTACTCGTCCCAACCACTTCATCATCAGACCGGCAATGTGAGGGACAGGGGCGGTCACCCCTTACACGCGACAGTATCAAACGACGTGTCAGTTGGAGGACGCACAGATAACCTGGATCGCCCGATTTGTCATTGGTGCCCACTACGCACGATCTTCGCACTTTGCATTCTACTTCTGACTACAATAATGACCTTACTCCCAGTTCTTATACCCAACACGGACGTTTCATGAACCCTCTCAAGCTGTCCTGACATTCAGTACGAGTAACGGAAATGCTGGTTTTCTGCGTATGTCAGCACTGCCTCACTGATCAGAACCTGAGTACGCACGAATATCGGTGAGGTCCAGCTCACCCGCCACACGGTTCTCGTACGCCCGCTCGTCTTCAGTGATTCCTTCAGCAGCCTGGACGGCGTTTCGCTTCTTGTTGGCACGGTGAATGTGCCACACCCAAAGACTGAGGTTGATGGCACTGAGAATGAGAACGCAGGCAGCGGCAAGCTCTCCCTTGCGGTAGCGAGGTGCGTCGGAGGCTGGCAGATTAGCGACGAGCAGTGTCAAGAGGTAATCTACTCACGAACAAACATCTGCGAGCCGACAATGTTGCCGATGCAGTAGCCCATAAATTGCGAGGCCCCGACAAAACTCTTCTTGGTGCGTCCAGCAACGTTGATACTCATAAGAGGCCAGCAAAAGTTGAACATGACGACAAACGAGTTGGAGAAGATGAATACGGCCCACAGCGTCCACTTGTCGGTGTCCTCTGGAGCTTGTGAAGTGAACATCCAGACAGCACTGACGAAGAGCTGGAAAAAGATGACGATGGGGAAGCGGAAGACGGGCTTGAAGTAGAGCAAAATGCCCCCTGTGATGATAAAGACATAGGTGAGGCCGTTCATGGGGAGGGCGTGGAGGATGGCTTCAAAGTTGTCAAAGCCAAGAGACTCAAACAGCAAGAACTGAAAGGTCGTAATGGCCCCGTTGGGAATGCAGCCGAGGAGGTTGAACATGACAAAATGATAGTATTGCGGGTCGGTAAAACACTCCTTGACCTGTTCCCATTTCCATGGGTGTTGCTCACTGCCACCTGTACCATTGGAAATAATACGGGCGTGTGCCATGCGCTTCTCGCGCTTGGTGAGCCAAAAGACCTCGGTGGGGTTGCCGACGAGAATGACCATGAGGATCCCGACGCCCACAGTGGTGCCTCCGAGAAAGAGGTTGATGGCGCGCCATCCGGCAATGTGGCCACGCTTTGCGGCGTCGAGGGCCACAAAGTAGATGCCCAGCGTCATGACTACGCCGAAGAAGTAGTCTTGACATTGTCAGTATTTATCATTAACACAAAATACTCACTTGTTGAGCAGTAGATGACCTGACGGAGAGTCTGCTCCTTGCGTAGGTACCACGAGGAAGTAAGAATGGCAAACGAGGGAGTGACGGGAGACTCGAAGATTCCTAGGATGGTACGGACAGCGGCAAGCTGAGCGTAGTTGTTGCATGCCGCGAGGCACATGACAAGAGCACCCCAGATAATAACGCAGCAGGATAAAGTGCGTCCAAAGGGCAGATGCTGCAAGGCAAAAGCCATAGGAATCTGCGCAACAAAGTAGGCCATGTCTGGCTGTCAGTACGGCAGTGCTTGCCGTCACTCACAGTAGAAACTCGACAAGTTTTGGTACTGCTGGGAATCGATGTGCGTGTCCGTCTTGAGTCCGAAAATGACACCAGAACTGAGACTCATTTTGTCGACATACTGCAGACCGTACGCCATGCAGAGGAAGGGCATGAGCATGCTGGTGTGTGTGAGCTCGCTATGGTCGGAGGGAAAGTGCCACACTCGCTCCACACTCACATGTCCATCTTCCAGCGGAGACGAGTGTACTCCTTCTCACTAGCTCGTCAGCTCCACCCCTACCACGTTGCACGCACGTAAACTCAGACTCTGCATGGATGATATCCTCGACCTCCTCAATGTGCACGTCGTGCCCGGCCTTTTCGTGGCGGGGGTGGTTGATGTCGTGGTCATAGTCGGTTGATGGCGGTGTGGTCGTGCCCGACATTGTAGTTGTAGACCGTTGTAGCGTTGTTATCTTTGTAAATGTGGGGTAAAGCGGGGCCGTCAGAAATGATCCATGAGATCAACGCAGTTGTCTTATAGTTCGTATTTGGCCTCGCGCAACAGCCGGCCGCCGGTGGGTTGATCAGCCTCATCGCAGTGGCCAGTGGACCTGCCGCTCCACCCCATGCGCACTCCGCTGCTGATATCCGACGGAGCTGCATCAACGGTATGCACGTCCTGCACCCCACAATTGTCTCTCTTCCAAATGACTAGAAACGAACGCGCAGAGAATGTGCGCTGCTGACGACGAGGCGACAACGCACGGGGTGTGGCAAACATGCCGAGACGCCGGCCTTCCGAATTCCGGGATAATCACTGTCCACGCCGCCGGCACAGGCAGGTCTCTAGTGGACGACGAACAGGCGTGGTCCCACATGTATATCCCCTGTGGAGCAGTGGGGCTCTCCTTGATCACGCACGAGACGGCCTCACCAGGGAGAGCGGCAGCTCGCGTCTGCCGCGGCCGACCGGGATTGGCTCGGCTTGTCCCACTGTGATGGGCCATCCATAGGTACGGCCGCCTGACATGTGTCGGTTTCGGCTTGCCCCGTGATGGTCCAAATAGAACCAAAGTCCTGAACTAGTGCTGAATCCAGGAGGGAGGTGCTATAGATAGGTGGGAGTACGTCTTGGCAGAGCTCGCGCGTGACTTGTGTGTAGTGGATAATGACCGTTCTGGATGTATCTTCTCTGCGTTCACGGGCAATGAGGGATCCCCCCAACGCAGCGTCGATAGAGACGTTCCGGAGTTCGGACGTCGGTGATCGGCATGCAGCTGTAGGCTTCAGCTCCAGACAGACCTAGAGAGAGCGGGGGAAGCAAAGGCGAGGACGCGCTGGATAAACATGCTGGAGTGGCGTTTCTGTTGTATTCGCCTTCTCCACATCACCCTCAAACCCGTCCGCGTGACGTATGCCCACATTGACACGAGTAGGTGGGCATCAGGTAATGTAGCTGCGAGGTAGACTTGACATCGCTACTGTTGCTGCTCAACCGCTCATCCCCTCGCTTTGTTCGTCTCCCCTTCAAATCCGTTCTTGCAGTGGCGCGTCCCCTTCGAGGAACTCTACCTCGAATCCCCAGTAGGTCGACAACCCAGCCCTACCAAGCTATGCACACCCCAGCAAGTGAGTTGCACGCAGGAACGGCATACCGCTCGCAAGACCAGACCACTCTGTTTCCCACTGTATTCCAGGCGTCAGTCTCATTGCCATCAGTAGCCACCCAAGCCTCATCTAAATCTAAGTGCATAGGCACAGGAATGCTTCCCACCCGCCGCAAAGGGTGGGTTTGGGGCAAGATTGACTATTAGCTACAGGCGACGCGGCTGGTGCCGGTGCTCAAATGTTTGATGCGGAATGCCCGGCGGCGGCAGTGGAGCAGAGCTTGAGTCCGCGGAGCAGGCGAGGAGAAGGTTTAGAGAAGGAAAGCGGCGCCTACGACGGCACTGACGAACGCGGACCCGACGGCTGCGACAGCGACGCCGGCAGTCTCAAAGCGGCGCGACGCGGCGTTGCCGGTTGTGGTGATCGCGCTGGTCTGGACGCTGTTGGAGAGATTCTTCTCAACGATGAACGAGGGGGTAACGCCGGCTCCGGGCTGGTAGTCGCCGTCCGGCGCTGCGTCATTGTCCTCGCCGTTCCAGCACCAGGTGTCAAAGCACTCTGCGCACTCCTGGGTACGGTTGGCGTTGGTGTAGCTGAATGCGCGGTCGGTGAGCGCGCAAGCGAGACACTTGGGCCAGGAGGGGACGGTGCCGTTGAGGGTGAATGCGCGCATGGTGGATTCCATCTGGGCAATGGCCGTGTCGTTTTCGTATGCGAGCGTGAACGTTGTCGAGTTGGAGTAGTACGACCATGGGTAGTTGGGCACGTAGATGATGAGGGGAACGTCGAGGGCGTCGGCGCCGTCAGTGCCGTTGCAGCCAAAGAAGACTGGGCGCTGGTTGAGGCCGCCGTTGACAAAGCCATTGGTTGAGGGGACTTTGGGCATGCGGATGTGTTCAACGCCCTGCTGCTCGACAAACTTGAGGGCGCGGTTGTAGGTCGTCCAGAGCGCCGACCCATTGGGCCACGAGTAGGTCGTGTCTGCCGAGTTGTCGAATGCGATAATGGCATCGACGCCACGCGGGCCGACTATAAGGGGCTCGATGGGAATGTTCTGGTTGGTCTCGCCGGCATCAAGGAGGGTGAGGTACTCAAAGTCGGTGAGGGGGTTCTCGGCGCCAGTGTAGCCCTTGAACGGGTTGGGGATCTGCGAGACGTCGTTGAGCTGGTCGCTAACGTCGTTGAGAATACCCTGCACAGCACTGCCGAGGATTCCAGCGTCCGTTTCGTTGATCTGGAGGAGCGCGGCGTTGAACAGCGTCGACGAAGTGCCCATGACGTAGGTGAGCTGGTCAAAGCCCTTGTAGCAGGTGCCGTTGGGCTGGGCATTGTTCATCGACGTGCCGAGGTACTCTACGGGGGAAAAGAAGCCATAAGTCTTGTTGGGCGAGCCGACAGCCCACGAGCCAAACTCGTAAGGGGTAAACTCCCAGACGGTCGCATTGTCACCGATAACGTACTCGCCCTTTTCGCGCTCGGCAGCAATGATAATGGGCAAGGGGACGGACGCGTCGGCGAGGTTGGAAATACGGGTCGTGAGCGAGTCAAAGGTCATGTTGGGGTTGGTGTCCATGCGGTTCTCGACGGGAAGGAGGTGCTCGCCAAGCGCAAGCGCCCAGTAGTCCGTAATTTGGGTAGGGAACCCCTCAGCAGACTTTGCGCGCACATTCTTGAGCATGTCGGAGTAGAACGAAACCTTGCCGTCTTCGGGGAAGACCAAGTTCGACGCGAGCTCCCAAGTGTTCTTGACCAGGTCGGTAGGCATCGGCGCACCGTTGGCCATGTACGTTCCCGTAGCCCACGAACCGCCAGACAGGCCGGCCATGTAGCTCATGGCGTCCATCCAGCCGCCGATGCCAGCAGAAGCAGCCTCCTCGTTGTCGCCGCGAGTGGCCATGGTCATGCCAAGGCCGTTGATCATGGCACGGTAGCCGCCGCCGGACAGCGCGAGGCCGAGGCGCGGCTGGCGCGGCGGGGCCTGCATGCCAGACGCAGAAAGCATCTTGGAGACGGCAGCGTCGATCGTCGCCGAGCGGCGCTGCAGAAAGTCTGCCTCTTGCGCATTCAGGCCCTGCGTGTGTCAGCGCCTCCTTCATCAATATGCACAGTCGTTGGCGCGACGTTTAGAGTTTCGCTTCAATTGCAGACGCACAAGGCGGCGCCATTGCGCAGCAGCAACCCGGGAAACCTTTTGTTGCAACTCACATCACGCGCACCGCGGACCCAGCTCTTGTCAGCGGGGCAATCGGTCTTGTAAGGAGGGTATCCCGTCTCGCCAGCGCGGGGCTCAAGGTCACGCCTGGCCTGCGGCGGGATAGCGTGAGCCTGCGCCAGGGCGTGCTCGCGTGCGGCTTCGACTTCGGCGGCGAGACCTTCCTGGAATTGCTGGCGAATGTCGGCGCCGAGGTCCGCGAGGGCTGGGGCGGCCAGGAGAACAGCGGTGAGGGCCGTGGAGAGGTGCATTGCAGAGGGTGTGTACAACGTCAAGAGGTTGTTGTGATTGCTGTGGAGCCAGAGCCGGTGTGAAGACTTTTGCGCAGCGAAACAGAATGAGGTGAAAGGAGGGTGGAGAGGGGATCGCTGCTGAGCGAGGGGGTGTTCGACGTGACCAAGAAGTAGAGTAAAAATGAGTCTCTAAATATGTAGAAGTGAACAAGAGCCGACGTCGTTGCTGAAATGGATGCTATGCAAAGAAGGGACAATGAGTGATTTTTCGGCGTCCAGTGCAGTTCTCGGCGGCCGAAGTGGAAATGAGAACGCAGCAGTCGAGGAGAGAGCCAAACATTGCCCAGCCAACGTCGCTGGATCGCCGGCGGCTGGGCTGGAATTTTAACATGTGCATCGCCCCTGAACAAAGGCGGCTCTGTTGCTGCTGCCTGCTATGGCTACTCTGACCGCCTGCGGCGTCGTCGCCATACGGCCCCCTGCACCGGACTGGCCTGTGGGCCCTGCAGCTGCTGCTGCTTGCAGCACTACCCTGTGCCTAGCATGCCTGCCCTCAAATTAACAGAATACCCGTTGACATTATTCTGCGCAGGAATCAGCATACACATGCACCCTAGGAGGTTGTGCGACACTGCCTGTCCTCATCAAGGCGCAGTAGGCAGCGCCGATCAGCATGCATACATTAACAGCGAATGATCGTCGCACGCATGCAATCAGATCGTCATGCCAGACCTTCAGACAGCCGAGAAGCACCGCAGTCTACTGTCCACCTCGGTCACCACCAATGACAACAAAGGACTCTTGATCTACAGGAACCCGGCCGCAGTCACCACCGCATGGCGCGCAAGGGCTGCCGAGGTGCGAGGCGACGGCGCCCGCGAAACCACATGCCACCTCCTGTTCACCGACAGGGTAGTCTTTCGGCATCTGATGCTGTCAACGGGGATTACTAGATGTGAGTCGTCATGACGCGTCACTGCGCCTCTTGGCAGTCACTGCATTTCTTGGCAAACTAGCATCTGCATCTTTGGCTGATCTTGGATGACTCTGGTCGTTGCGCTACTCTTGCAAGTCATGATCGGAGCTGTTGCCTCGTTTGGCCAAAAGTTTGTCAATGCATGATCCATACGCGGCCATACGTTTGTTCTGCCGTCGAACTAGGCGATGTTGGCGAGTGAAGCAGCTGGGACCGCTGGCCGCGGGCATAGCCCATCGTCCAGTTATGTACTCAAGCGCTGATATAATGGTAATGCGCGCAAGAGATCCAAAAATGCAAGTGGACGAGGCTTATCTTGTCGGACCAGCCAACTTGTGTTATCTCACCTTCTTGTCTTCGCAGGGCGTGCGTGTCCATTCCTCTTGGGCTCGTGCGATCCTTTTGCGAGCTTATACATAGAGGGAGGATACAAGAATAGACGCACAGATACACAGATTGCTGCCATGGGTAGAGCTGGGATACGAACCACAGGGGCTTGAGCCCACTGGACAGCACACGCTAACCCGAGATCATCAGTTGACCGCTCACGGTGGGCCACGACCTGGTAGCGGAATGATATCTGGTCAGAGCGTACGTCTCAGATCTCAAAGCTCGAGAACGACCTAGGAAGGAATAAACCCAGCAGATACGGGTTATAACTCTGTGTCGAAAGAGTCCGCGCAATCTCGAGTAGCCGATTTGCCGAGCCTGCTGGAGGTGAGGTAGGTGGCGTCGACAGCTGGCGCCGTGTCCGACACGGCCCACGGTACAGCGCGCCGTATCGTCTATCGGGACCCCATTCCAAAGAAAGGAGGTCCGGGTTCCAGCGGACAGGTTGGTATCTCAATCTCGGCGTCGCACGCACCGAGCGTGGCAGTCACCTATGTAGACATTTATCCGCTTGGCGCCACCACCGCCGTGAGCACCACCTGGGACGTCGATCCCCCTGGCCCTGGACCAGATGTTGCTCTGATTTCTCCAGCACCGAGCTGTGCAGCTGTCATCCCATGTCGTGCGCCGTGGGCAGTGACAACTCGCTATGCTAAATGCGGCCAAAACCTCGGCAAAATCCAGTCTGCCCACATGGAAGGGAAAATGCCTGAATACCGACCTAATTACCCGTGCTTCTATTCCTTGGTCGTGTGCGCAGCACCAGTAGCGATAAACAGGCGGATTGTACATCCACTTTCACCTTGCCGGGGCGGGCAATGCCGCCCGCCCGGATGGTCTGCATGCAGCAACCGCCTGTATGCGCGTGCCGTGTACGCATTTGGCCTTGTGCCGCTGCGGCTCCAACGGTTCCTGGTGGCCGTGGATCCATGGATGGCCTAGATGTCAGCGAGGAACGCTATGTCTCTGGGTCCCACGGGGTGTGTTGGGAGGCTCGGTTGGCTCTGCCAAGTCCATGGTGCCGTCTGGGGCGAGAGGGAGCAACGCCTGACACCCAAGATCCCTATCAATCCTATCGGCAGGATCCCGTATCTTGGTGGCCCAGGTGGGCACACGTCCGGCAGCGTCGGGAGCAATTCCAGTGGCAGTACCCCGCATGTGACGTTTGTGCAGATCTCGACCACCCGGGTATTCATATTTACCCACTCCAACCTGGGTGGTATCGTGCATGGCCGCCGCAAGTGCCCATCGCTCTGACTGGCCGGCCAGCAACTCCATATATGTATCGCCCGTCTCGCTCCCACTCTTGGGCTACACAGCCATCTCCAAGCTCACCGCGCGGATCGACCTCTCCCTGCCTCACCCAAAGTCATCCATCCTGACCCAACCACCCGCAGAGCGGCTTGCGCCTAGTTATGAGCATTACCTCGAAAGACATTAGCCCAGCGGACACTGAAGTCCTCGCCCACGCACACGGTCATGTCAACCTCACTCGCGATGATGCCCGCCTAGAGGACCTCGGCTACAAGCCAGAGCTCAAGCGCAACTTTTCGCGATGGGAGGTGTTTGGCGTAGCCTTCTCCATCATGGGTGTCGTCCCCTCCATCGCTTCCGTCATCTTCTCAAACCTGCCCTTCGGGTACGTCTAGCGCAGCGCACGAGCGATTGTAGCTGACATCCACAGAGGACCGATCGGTATGATCTGGGGATGGGTCGTGGCGTCGCTCTTCATTCTGACCGTCGGATTGGCCATGGTAAGTGTCGTCGGGGGCCGGTCGCCTTCGCCCGGAAAAGAAATCAGGCTGAACAGCACTCTGTAGGGTGACCTCGCCAGTTCCATGCCGACCTCGGGTGGTCTCTACTACTGGACCTACAAGCTCACGCCGTTGAAGTACCGCAACTTTCTCGCTTGGATGGTTGGATGTAAGTGGAGGTTATCGTCGGCGTCGTTGCCGACAATCTGTCCGCTAGGACCGTGTTGACGCAACACCCAGACAACTCGTTTCTCGGAAACGTCGCTGCTATTTCCAGTCTGGCCTGGGGCTGCTCGGGCATCTTTCTCGCGGCGGCGTCGATGAACGACGAGTCCTTTGTGCCCAGCATCGGCGTCACCTTTGGTGTCTACTGCGGCATCCTCATCTTTTGCGGCTTCTACTGCTCCTACTGCACGACAATCTTTGCACGCATGCAAAACCCCGCGACAGTGCTCAACCTCGGCCTCGCAATTGTGACGATTATCGGTCTTCCCATCGCGCGCAGGGGCAACCTCAACACGGCCCAGTTTACGTTTGGCGGCTGGGTCAACCTCTCGGGCTGGGGCAGTGGCATGACCTTCCTGCTGTCCATGCTCGCGCCCGTGTGGACTATCGGCTCGTTTGACTGCGCCGTCTCGCTCTCCGAGGAGGCGTCCAATGCGTCTATTGCCGTCCCCGCTGCCATTGTCGGCTCCATCGGCATGGCCGGCATCCTCGGCGCAGTCCTGCTGGCAATCTACGCCCTCTGCATGGGCACGGACATTGAGGCCATTATGGAATCGCAAGTCGGTCAGCCGCTCGCAGTCATTTACCAGATGGCGTTCGGTACTCGCGGTGCCCTGGCGATTTGGTCATTCATCGCCATTTCCCAGCTCTCAATGACCTCGTCGCTCGTCCTCCCGGCCTCCCGCCAGGCCTTTGCCTTTGCCCGTGACGGCGCCCTCCCTTTTTCAAAGTACTTTTACCACGTCGACAAGTACAGCGGCACCCCCGTGCGCACCGTCTGGCTCGTCGTCCTCTGTGCCCTGCCCATGGGTGCGCTGGGCTTTGCGGACCCAGTCGACCAGGTAGCCATCAGCGCCATCTTCTGCCTCAACATCATGGGCCTGTACGTCGCCTACGGCATCCCCATTGGTGCCCGCGCCATCTGGGGTGAGGACCACTT
The DNA here is from genome assembly GCA_002335605.1 of Prillingera fragicola. Taxonomy (NCBI): domain Eukaryota; kingdom Fungi; phylum Basidiomycota; class Tremellomycetes; order Trichosporonales; family Trichosporonaceae; genus Prillingera; species Prillingera fragicola. Next base: position 1,188,325 of record BEDY01000004.1, on the reverse strand, counting down.
TAGGCCCGGGCCGTGGTACCTCGGCAAACTCAGTCGCCCCATTGCCTTTATCGCCACTGCCTGGATGGTCTTTGCCATTATCATCTTCTGCTTCCCCTCGGACCCCAACCCCACAGCCAACACCATGAACTATGCCGTCGTCGTTTCGGCTGGTGTCTGGTTCTTTGCCGGCGGGTACTACTTCTTCCCCAAGATTGGCGGCAAGACATTCTTCACTGGCCCCAGGACTTCGGACCTCTCGTCCGAGGTGCACGACTACTATGAGCAGGAGTTTGGCGGCAACCCTGCTGACGCGGACAAGAACAAGAATGTCGCGACGGTGCAGACGGTGCCCGTGGATAACACGTTGTAATTATGCTGCTTCTGGGAGTCACGGTTCCTTCCCTGCGTATGTACTAGGAAAATGAAATTGAGTGTAGGCAGTATGCACGGATTAATTAGTCATGATTGTCCCACGAGGAAGCAGTGAGGATAGTGCTGTTTCGTCCAGGTGGTCGAGTGAGGGAAGGTGATCGTTGCGTTTGGCTTGGGCCGTGTCGCAAATCCCTGCGCGCCCAACTTGGAACACAGGTACCGAGGTTTATCAAGCTGCATTTAGCCTGATTGAGAAGCTGTTGCTATCCACCTTCTCAACACTTGGCCATGGTCATGGCGTGGCGCACTGATTCTTGTGGTGATGAGCTCGAAGGAGTGGATTTGTGGTGGCATGAACTAGGCTGCCTTCCCAGTGGTGATCCTGCCTCCTGCCCACAAGTTCGTTGACTAAAGTGAGCAGCTACCAGTAGCTGCTTAAACTGACGTCAAACGTACGTCTAAAAGAGCGACTTCGACTTCGTTGGACATCGATCGAGCATGCGACTTGGCTATCAATCATTCTGAACGGACGATGCGGTGCACGGCTCTTGTAAGGCTATCGTTCATTTCTCCCGGTTTCCTCACTACCACGCATTAGCCGCAAAAAATTGCGCAGATCAGTATACTCTGGCCTTCGCTACGCGCCGCAGTACAGTAGATGTGCAACTACTTCGACCTCTTCAAGAGTCGGAAAATCAGCTGACGTAAGGACCCAACCTTTGCTTCCGTCACCAAGAGATTTGATCCCGTTACGTGTGGCACCTCCTCCTAAGCAAGTCTGCATGCGTTTTGTGTTGTCCTCACTATCGCTCATGTTCTCCTCACCATCTTAGTAGACGAGCGAGCTCATGTCAGCCCTGATCCTGCTGTAGTCGAGCAGTCCGCCAATCTAATATTCGTCAGCAGCGAACTCGTAGAGCAAAAGAACGAAGATTGAAGCAGATGAAAGAAATGAACGAGGTGGATGGAAAATAGTACTTACGCGACCAACAGCACTAATGGCAATGTCCTTGTCCCAGAGGTACTTCTGGGCGACACGCTTGATGTCCTCCTCGTCGACGGCGTTGACGTAACGCTCAATCTCCTTGGGAGTGAAGCGCTTGCCAGTGGTGATCATCTGGCGACCAATGTCCTCAGCAATGGCGGTGGTGCCGTCGAGGCCAAGAAGAAGCGAGGCCTTGAGCTGCGACTTGGCGCGCTCAACCTCGGCAGTGGTGGGGTTCATGGACATGCGAGTCCACTCCTTCAAGGTGAAGTGAGTGAGGTCGTCAAGGCAAGTGTAGTTCTCCGAGACAAGGTAGATACCCCAGAGACCAGTGTCCGAGTACGAGGTCGAGAACGACATGAACGAGTTGGCGAGGTTGTTGGAGGAGATGATGTGGCTAAGCTTGGAGCTAAGGAGAGGCGAGGCACCGAGCGAACGGTCCCAGTTGCCGAAGATCGACTGCATGACAAGCATGGGCCAGTAGTCGGGGTTCTTCCATCCGACACCCTCAACGGCAATGGCAATGTTGGCGGTGCTCATGGTTTCGTCAAGGATACGGACCTCGGAACCGGTGAAGGTGGTGGGGGCGTGGCTCGACTTGCCAAGGGGAATGGGGTTGCTCGAGACGGGGAGCGAAGAGAAGTTCTTCTTGGCGAGCTCAACAAGCTCATCGTGCGAGACCGAACCGGCACCGACAAGGCACATGCGGTCAGCGGTGTAGTTCTTGGCAATGTAGCCGTTGAGGTCGGGCTTCGAGATCGAGTTGATGTGCTCCTTGGGGCCAAGGATGGTGTTACCAAGAGCCTGGCCCTGGAAGGCGACAGCGTGGAGGTGGTCGAAAACGACCTCCTCGAGCTGCTTGTCGACCTCCTCCTGCTCACGGAGAATGACATCGCGCTCACGCTCGATGGCCGACTCGTCGAGCTTCGAGTTCTGGAGAATGTCGGAGAGAATGTTCACGGCAGCGGGGACGTCCTTGTCAAACGCCTTGGCGTAGTAGACAGTCTGCTCGCGCGAGGTGTAGGCGTTCAAGTGAGCGCCAAGGTTCTCGACCTCAAGCTCGAGCTGCATCTGCGAGCGCGACTTGGTGCCCTTAAAGGCAAGGTGCTAAAGGGTCAGCGCGATTCGTCCGATCGGAGGAAATGGGAATCTCGTCACAACACGCCAAGGTCTCCTTAGCGGGCACCAATGGAACGGGAGAGACGCATTCAGGCGTCATGGACACTGCAAAAAGCGCAGTGTCCATGCACGCCGACACAGGCCAACCCGCATCGATCCAACCCCAATTGGTCCCCCAAGTGCAACCATCTCCACTCCCCATTCCTTCCTCTAACGTCCTCCATCTTTCTTTCTTCCTTCTCTGTCCCATCGTAGCCTAATCTTCCAATACCCACCTCGAGGAAGTGGGCGGTGCCGCTAGCGTTCGATGCATCGCCGCGCGAGCCGGCGTCGATCCAGAGCCCAACAGTCGAAGTCGAGGCTCCGGGGATGGTCTCGGTGGAGACCGAGAGGCCGTTCGAGAGGACGCTGGTCTTGGTGACAGGGTCAGCGGCCTTGACGGGGGTGGCGAGGGTACGGGCGAGAGTCTGTGGCGTGTCAGCAAGCTGTTCAGTCTCGTTGCATGTCCGCGGTCTGTCCGGGCCAATGAGAGTCGGGGTATTGGGACTTGCGCGCAAGAGTTGGCAGTCGACCCCGAGCTCTTTTGGAGGAGGATACGCACCGGCTGGCGGAGCGAGACCGCGGGGCGGACAGCCCGGGAGAGGAGACGGGCGGCGGACATGGCGCGGGGTGGTAGGAGTGAGGAGGGGCTTTACGAGGTCGACGACGAAAGGATCAATGGCCATACGCTGGCCAGTCAGTCGGAACGACGCGGATCCTCCCAGTTAAAACGCCGCGGAGGCAACTTCCACCACGCATTGTGGCATCCAATGTTCACTGTCCGCCTCCACGCCGGCCAACACGTCACTGATGCTCATGCAGCAGCATTCATCAACGCGTCGAACACCCACGAGTCAGAAGAAGACCCAGCAACGTGCTCAACATAAGAGCTACAGAAGGCGCTATTAATTTCCTGTACACAACCGATCCATTCGCCGTCACTCCCTTGCTCTAGCGTCGACCACCATCCAGCAATGTTCAACCAGAACGCGTACGGCCCTTCCCATGGCAGCAGCTCGTCCTACGGCGGCGGTGCGTCCAACGAGCCACTGGCATTTTACTCTGGCGCATCCGGAGGGTCGGCAGGATACTATGGTCAGGCAGGAGCAGGCAACTCGGGCATGGACGGCAGCATGGGAGGCGGATACGCATCTGGCAACATGGCTGGCTCGGGACGGCTAGGCTCGATGGCGAGCGAGGGACGATGGTGGGAGGCTTTTGGCACGGGCGGTCTCGAGGGCGAGCCAAGCTTGATGGAGGGTGAGTTTGCAGGTGTTGGCGGTGGCGAACGCGGTGTGCAAGCCGTGATTGCCCAAGCTTGTTCGCCACCGTAATTAAGCTGGATCTGTGCTGACGAGCTCCAGAACTGGGCATCAACCCCTCACACATCCTGCAAAAGTCTCTGACCGTGCTCAATCCATTCGCCAAGGTCGACACGACTATTATGGACGACGCCGACTTGGCAGGGCCGTTCGTGTTCTGCTTTGCTTTTGCGTTTGTTCTCCTGTTGGTGCGTCCCCGCCCTTTGTCGTAGAAGCACGCTAACCCTGCAGTCTGGCAAGCCCCAGTTCTCTTACATTTACGGTGTGGGCCTCCTCGGCACAACCGCCATCTACACCCTGCTCAACCTTATGTCGGACAATGGCATTGACGCATACAGCACAGCTTCGGTGCTCGGCTACTGCATTCTACCAATGGTGGGCCTGGGCGGCATTGGCATCGGCATTGGTATTGAAAACTATGTCGGCTACATCTTTTCGATTCTCAGTATCGTCTGGTGCACGCACTCTGCGAGCTCAATCTTTGTGGCCATTCTCCGCATGGACCACCAGCGCTTGCTGGTCGCCTACCCCGTGGGGCTGCTGTATGGCTGTTTCGCGCTCCTCAGCATTTTCCAGGTCGCCAAGTAGATTTCGCTTGGCTTGTAGAGTTAGAGACGGTAGCATGGAGCAGCATTTATGCATGAGACGTAATGTCCACGCCATGCGCAACAGGGTCAGCGATGGCACGCTTCGGTGCGCCGTGCAGTGCTAGGCGGACCGAACCTTCCGCTCAGGATTTGACGGTGCCAGTTGTCAACAACCGAGTTCACCGAGACCAAAGCATGACTAGTGCTATGCATATCTCTAAATCAGACCTTCAAACTCGTTCTTGGGAGCAGAGGTGTCTGCCGCGGGGGCAGCGGGGGCGGGGGCAGTGGTGGCAGGGAGGAGGGGTGCGTAATCAGCGAGAAGGTCGTCAAACTCGGCGTCCGAGCCAGCGGGTGCGGCGGCAGCTGTCATGTCAGTTATGGTTTAGCCTGTAAGAGCTAGCACACTCACATGGGACAGAGATGGGGGCAGTAGCCTTGGTGAGGCCCTGGACAATGAGGCGACGGAGAGCCGGGCCGTCGAGTGGAGGCTCGGGCTTCTTGGCCGCAGCGCCGTCGGCGCCAGCCACGCTGCCCTTGACCTTGGGCTGGAAATGTTAGCTCGACTGCACACACACAGGTTAGAGCCGAACGCACCTCGCTTGCACGCCTGCCGCCGGGCATCATGGGGTCAGTGGCCAGCTTCTCGGCCGTGCCGTAGGGGTTGCTGATGACGCCAGTGGCCGCGAGAACGTCACCCTTGGTGAGCATGCCATGGCGGCCGGTGGGCTTGATTTTAGAAATCTGCTCAGCAGTGAGGTCCGACTCGAGGAGGCTGAGCAGTCAGTACTTTGCAAGAGTAGAAAGGACTCACAGTCGGGCAACACTGGGGAACATTGGCTTGGAGTGGTCAAGCTCCTTGTGAACGGGCTCGGCGACATCGGAGCCCTTGGGCTTGGCCTCGGACTCATCCTTGGACTCGGCAGCCTCCTTGGGCTCCTCCTTGGACTCCTCCTTGGGCTTGGCCTCCTCCTTGGGAACCTCAATGTTGCTCAAGTCATCGCCTTCCTCTGCAAGAATGGCAATGACCTCCCCAACGGGGACGCCCTTGGCACCGTCGCCAACAAGAATCTTGGCCATGACACCATCGTCCTGGGCCTCAACATCAATGGTAGCCTTGTCGGTCTCCTGCACATGGGTGTTAGTGGATGACGGTAAGGCTTTAACATGTCGACCGCAATGCCGGCGGCAATGGCCCCTCAGAACTTTAGGGAACAAGACACGTACAATTTCAAGCAAGACATCGCCAGCAGCAAAGGCCTCTCCCTCCTTCTTCTTCCAAGTAGCAATGCCACCCTCGGTCATGGTGGGCGACATGGCCGGCATCCGCATCTCGGAGCTCACAAAACGGACTTGAGCTGTACACGGGATGATGTCAGCGCGTAGCTCATAAAACATTGTGCAGCAAACCACGCACCATAGCGAAGAGGCGCAACACGGGCCGCCCTCGCGACACGAGCGATGGAGAGCGCTGCGCGCATAGTGATTGACAAGTGGAGGTATGGGAGGGGTGTGAGTATGTACTGTTAGAAAAGGGCTTTGAGTCTTGGTCTTGAACGGATCTTCCTCGGCATCCTCGGCAGCTGGGGCATGGTGGGGCGGAGAAGGCAAGTGCGGAACCAATCCTCATCCGTTGGCCGCGGTGTCAATGACGGTGTCGGCGGCGTCCACCGGGCCGCCCACGTTGGCCATGCGAATGCCATGCAAAAGCCATGCGCTGGGGAAGTGTCCCTGGACTGACCTGGACGTCCTCGATACTGTCCCGTGCACATCCCGCAAACACTGTGATGTTTGCCCGGCCTGTCTGGGAACTGTGGATTATGTATACCCACCTTGACGACGTACAACAATCGACGTATCTCTCCGGCCATACCCCAGGCTCCCCGCATGAACGCCTTGTTGGGGCATCCTCGGCGCCAAGGGATACTGCACACGGGACAGGCAGGCTGCATTCAACGAGTCCTGTAGTTACAGATTGCAAGGGGGACCAGTGCCTGCTTTATCTGTGGCTACTGCGCCAGTGTCTGCCTTATCCCCCTCGTGCTTCGGGTTCAAGGTCCAGTCTGCTCCTGGAGTACGATAGCAGCTGGGAGGATGAGCCGAGGTACGAGTTACCACTGCACGCGCTGTGCGTCTATGGTAACGACGACCTAATCCTGGGTCAGGTGCATCTCAAACTGACAAGGCCATTGTGTACAGTGTCAAACTAGGTGCTGTGTACGTGTGTACACTACCCTGTCTCACTGTGTACCGTGCACTGCACTGACACCCTCGGCTCTCCCCTGTGGTACCACCCTACATCCACTCTTGCTTCGGACTACGCACACAAACAGCGACGACCCCATGCTCACCATGCTGTCGAGCTAAAATACTTCTTGTATCTCCTTCACATCAACATCAATCCCCCTTTCATCGTTTTCATCTCACGGGTGTCCATCTGTCCCTCAGTTTGCGAGCCTGGTGCTCCTTCCCCCCACCCCCCTTTCCCCTTCACCACCCACGATAAGCCACTATGGTCCCCGCTCGACGCGCGGCCACCGATGGTACAACCCCCGGTTGGTGGGCTGATCATCCAGGTATGTGCGCCTGCTCTGGAGCTTATGAGCTAATGGTGTGCAGAATCGTACGCAGTGATTGCTGCCATTCTCGGTGTTGTTGGCATCGTCTGCGTGTACATTCTCTTGCGTGGGCCAAACCGCAGGTTGTTGCCATGGAAGAAGCGCAACGCAAAGGACGCTGCTCATTCTTCCGCCTCTGATACACCAATGGCGTGGGGTAGTGGTGACCAACAGGCCAAAGCCGTGCTGCCCGATCGCAAGTCCAAGCTCTTGGGTCGCCTGCAGGTTCCACCCTCGCAATACTTTAAGGACGAAAAGGCAGCTCAGCGGGCGTCCTCGACGTCCGATATGCGTGTATCCATGTATGTCGCCGACGGCAGGTCGTCGACATTCCTGCCCAACACGGCCTACCCCGTCATATACTCGACGCAGCCTATGGCCAGCCAAACTGCGCCTCCAGCGAAGCAATACAAACAATCGCCCGCGGCTACGACCGGTACCTGGACCAACTCAAACCATTTGTCAGTAGCTTCAATTGATTCAACAGCCGTGAACGCGTCGACGTCTCCTATGAAGCGTCAGCCGTCACCGACGCGTCCGGCCTTGGCGGCTCGTCGGTCGTCGTCTTCTCTCATGCCGCGGTCTCCCCTCGCCCAGAACAACCCGACTCTGCCCAATGTCGGCAATCCTCTTGAAGAGGAGCTTGGCGACTCTCCAGGCTCGTCGCAAGAGTCGGCCCACCACTCGAGGGCGTTTTCCACAGAGTCCAACTCGACGTATACCTCTTACACGGCTTCCCAGGCCTCGTACCAGCGCACAGTGTCCTTTAACGACCACAACTACAACAGCTACCACAGCTACAACAACTACTACCCGTCATCGCCCGCCGCGACCCGCAAGCACTCACCTCCGGGAGAGTTTGGCGGCATGCAGCAGCACCACCTCCCGCCAGGCGCCTCCCATAGCCCCTCTCCACCCCCCCACACCTTGCCGCCCGGCGCGGCCCCGCAACACGCCTACAACCACCAGCAGGCCCTCCGCCGCCCACCCGCGGCGGCCACCCAACCCCGCCCCATTATACAAACAAACATGCACGGCCAGGCGCCGACCCACGCATACGCGCACGCACGCCACACGAGCGCCGAGCGCCGCAGTCTCTGGAGCGACGCTTGGTCGCCCGACACAGTCGAGAATGACCCGTATGCTGCCGGACCACCCGGTGCGGTGCTGCGCGCCCACCCCCGTTAGACGTGCCGCCGATCGGCGCGTTTTCCCCCCGCGCCTTGTTGATGGGCTGGGGGTTTTCTTGTGTATTATTGATAATGATACGATAATGGACAGTGGCCTGAGGCTACACCTTTACTCTACGAAGCACCTGGGGTAGCATTGTGAGCACATTGAGCTGATCCGATGCACTGATGGATGATGCGGGAAGCTGTCGGCATGCAAGCGACTCGGCGCATGAAGCGTCGTCCTCGTGTTGGAGAAGACAGACCATGACGTCGAGAACGCTGATCAGTGATTCAGAGAAGGACATGACTTCCATCAGCCCTCGGCGCCCGTACCAGTAATGAGGAAGGATGCTGCGTGTGCTAGTGTGCTACATAGCGAACCGTGCGTGGCACCCTGGTCGAGAACCGTGAGCACAGATGCACAGATCACTTGCAATGCGGCAACGGCGCAGGGGCAGAGTATCCATGGATGCACTGCATGCAACAGCAGCGCCCCCGGCAGAGGAAATGACAGAGGTATGTATAGCACCGAAGCATATGCTTCTTTCTCAAACAGCCACCATTCGTGTCCGTTGGTTGGCATTGTCCGTTGTCGCTGCCACCGCGCACTACCTCTCACTCTCACACACGCACGTCAGCTTGCCTCGGCAGCCAGTAACCTCTTCTTCCTAACTCTTCACATCTCCCACTCCGTCTCTCTCTCGAGCTACCCTTTCTACTGTTATCGACCCCCTCAACTCACCGCCTCATTCAACTCGCCGCCTCTACCCACATTGCCCAGCCCACAGCAGCGCCAGTATCAATGCAATACGGCTATGGAGGAGGGTACGGCGGCGCCTATGGCCCGCGCATGTCCACCATGCCAATGCAAGGCATGCCAGGCCTCCAGCCCATCCCCCCAGTTGGCGGCGGATTCTGGGGCGCACAAAACCTCAGTTACCCATACGAGCTGCCGCGGCACGACTATACCCCGCAGGAGTGGTGGGAGCCGACCGACTATGTGAGCGGTGGTGGCAAAGCAACGAGAGTAAAGCTGATGAAAAGGCACGCGCTCGATACCCAGGAGTAGAGCCTGGACTCGTCGAGAGCCTGGTGAGTGCGTGATGAGTGGCGAAGGCTGATCCCCCAGCTGTCGACTGTGCGCGAGGCGTTTTCGAGAAACTACCTGTCCTACTCTGCGGCAATGGACTCGCATCGACGGGTGTATCATGAAGGCGAAGGTGTGGACGCCAACAACAAGACGCTGGGAGGAGCAGCGGCGTTCGAGGCGCTCATGTAGGTGATGTGTCGCGGGGGTAAGCTGATCAGTGTCCTAGGCAGTGGGACGCGAATCACCACCACGCCAGCATGCATTCGACGCAGCTCGAAGCGTCCCGGGGACACGTTATTGGGCTGGCTATTGGCGAGCGTGAGTTTGCAAGCTCTCGCGGAGCTGACGGGCAGTGCGCGACCTGTGGTCGAGGGTACAGCCACGTTCGAGTCGTGCAAACATGCGTGAAGCAGGCGAGTACGCGGCCGCAACCGCCAAGCACCTCTTTGACAAGGTAGGTTCTGAGGTTTGGGTCTAATTAAAGACAGTCCTACGGCGCCCCGTACTATGCAAACCACGGCTACAACGTCCCCGGCGCCTACCGTTCGTACGAGGATGAGCGCTCCGAGACATTTAGCGACCGCGAAGACCAGCGGAGGAGGAGGTGGCATCGCCACCACCGCCCCGAGTACGGCTATGACCCAGCTGGGGTCCACGGGATGCCGCCTCCTGGTGCTGGCTTTGGCGGCATGGCAGGTGGATATGGGTTTGGACAGGCATATCAGCCTGGATTTCCGGGGCAGTTCCAACCGGGGATTGGGCCTGGGATGGGGGCCGGCTATGGCTATGGCTATGGCGGGGGTGGCTATGGTGGACCGGGTATGGGCCCAATGGGGCTTGGGATGGGGCCAATGATGCCTGGAGCTTCCGGGATGGGCATGGTGGATCCGCTGATGGAGGTGAGTGTGGTACGCGGGTGGAGCTGACGGGCAGGCGCAAATGTATGGCCAATATGGGCGGCCGTATGATCAGGTGCCATATGCTGATCAGCGGTGGTACTATACTGGTGGTCCACAGCGGTACTACTAGGCGTGAGCCGCGTGGTTTGTGGTGGGCGAACAGCGCTGTCGTGGGTGTAAGACCTGGATTGGACCACCATCGAATAACCAACACAATGCACATTAATCATGTGCAAGTCGAGGGTCCAACTCTTGTCGTGCACGCTCCATTAAGATCAGTCCTCTCAGAATCCTAGATCGGGACACTTGTCATACTCTCCCTCTACAATTCTAAATCGGGGGTCTTCGCATTCACGTGCGCATGCGCCCCATTGTCTGGCGCCGCCCTCCACCCCAACTTCTTCTCGCAGACTCTTAAGCCATACGCGCAAGCTTGAACAGGCGATCATACTCCTCACGTCCTTGCGCCATGCACAGATCGTGGAATGCCGACTTTTCCTGCTTCATCAGGTCCAGCGGACGTCCATACTGAAGCACTTGGCCCTTTTCGAGAACCAGTACGCGGTCGCTGTTTGTCAGCTTGTGTTGGCGGCTTGTGACTCACTATGCAACAATCGTGGCAAGGCGGTGCGCGATCACCAGCATGGTCGTGTCAGAGAAGCACTCGCGGATAGTGGTCGTGATCTTGGCGTCCATCCTGTCATGTCAGTGGGTGCCCATGGCAGATTGCAGAGGTCTACTCACTCAAAGTCGACCGATGACGTCGCCTCGTCCATGACAAGAATCTTAGACTTTTTGAGCAACGCCCTGGCAAGACACAACAGCTGCCTCTGGCCATGACTAAAGTTGCTGCCATCTGGACGTCAGCTCGGCATCTGCTGTACGGTAACTCACCCATGGCAACAAATGTGTCGAGGTTGGCAAACGGATTGGTCTTGACGTCGTCGTCCGTGACCTGCTCGGGCAAGAGGTGGACACGCCTGAGGGCGTCGTAGATCTCGTGGTCGTCCCTCTCGTTTGAAACGTCCAGGGCGTTGCGAAGCGACCCAGAAGGAAGGGTACCATCCTGCGCCACCATGTTGAGGCTCTCACGCAAAGGTCGCAGCGCAACAGATCCAATGTCCATTCCATCAATCTCGATGGAGCCAGAATGCGGCTCAACAGCACGGAAAAAGCTCAGAGCAAGCGTCGACTTGCCTGAACCCGTCGCTCCGACGATACCGACACGCTGTCCGGGCTCGACGGTAAACGACACATCGTGGAGGACATCCGGCAAGTCGTCGGCGTAGCGCATGCTCAGATTGCGGACAGCAATCTCACCTCGAGCCGGCCACTCGGGTGGAGGGAGCAGACCATCCTTGGGCTCTTGCTCGGTGTTGTTGATGACATTGTTGATACGCTCGGCGCTCACAAATGTCTGCTCGAGGAGGATAAACTGTTCGAGAAGGCCGTACATGTTGCCCGAGATTTGCTGGGCAAAGGACAGAATGAAACCGGCACGCGCGGCAGACATGTTGCGGCCAATGAGGACAAAGGCTGTCGCGGTGATGAATACGCTCGACAGGGAGAGAACGACAGCACGGACCCAGTTGTACACGATCCAGTTCCAGGTCTCAGCCGAGCGTGAGCGGTTGATGAGCGTCTTCATCGTGTGAGCCATGACATTGGGCATGCCAAAGCTAATTGTCAGTACACATTGGTGAAATCAACTTACGCCCGCAGCATGACCACTCCGTCAATCGAGTCGTGGTAGAGACTAATCAGGGGCGAGTCGGCAACAGCGGCAAGGCGACGCAGGTTGGTACGCAGCTTGCCAAGTCCATTGGCCACCATGTACAGTGGCACTCCAAAAGCGACAATCACGAGGATCATGGACGGCGCCTCCAAAGCCACAACAGCGGTGGCAGATACCAATCGCAACGCTGCACAATTAGCACCTCTCAGCTACCGCACTCACCCTCCATTGTCGTCCTTCCAAAGTCATCCGCCGATGAGCTGTCGATACGGCGCGTGTCCTGTCCAAAGATGTTGAGAATACGCCCCGCCGGAGTTGTTTCAAAGAAGGAAAGCGGCGCATTGCAGATCACTGCCAGCAGCCTGCGGTGAATCTTTTTGGTGCCTGCAGAGTACCATCCAAAGTTGCCAATACCGTACAACCAAACCCAGCGTGACGCGCCCAGAGTCGCCGTGGCGAGGTTGGCAGCCACATACCATCCAAGATAGTAGTCGAGATGATCAGGCGCGGGGTCCTCGGTCCACCATTCGAGAACCTTGCTCACGAGGATACTGCCGGCTTTTGCGCCCACGTACAACACGACGAGCACAAACCAGTATCCAATTCCACCGGCGGCCGTAATCATCATCCAGTAGTGGCTCGTGCGGACGTGTCCGGTCGCTTGGTGCTCGTCGCGGTACAAAGTGCGTGGTCCAGTAACAGTAGCTTCCTCCGCATCGTGTTCGCGTTCTAGCGCTTCTAGTGAGTCTGTCTGGGCAGGTGGAAGAGCTGCGTCATGAAGACTCTCCCAGGCGTCCAGGTCTTCAACGGCCCTGATAGACCTAGTCGACATCGGCGACATGGGTGGCAGCTCCGGGGATTTGGTCTGGAGTGGCGAGGTTAGGTCCATGAGGGTGGAGATCTTTGCCTCACGGGCCGGGCACGCCTGCTCGATCCGTCCATTCGACAAGGCGATCACAAACTCGGCTGCCGGCAGGCAGAGATCGACGTGGTGACTGATAAGGACTATTGTGCGGCCGCGAACCAGCCTTCCACGGAAGCATTCCTCGACGATAAACTTGCCAGTGTGGGCATCAACGGCCGAGAGGACATCGTCGAGGTAGATTGTTTGAGCACGAGAGTAGATGCAGCGCGCGAGATTGATGCGCGCCTTCTGGCCACCACTAAGTGTCACGCCATGCTCACCGACCTCGGTAAGGTCGCCGTCTACAAACAGCTCGAGGTCGGAGAGGAGCGAGCACTGACGCAACACTTCGTCGTAGCGTTCCTTCCAGAATGGCTGGCCAAAGACAATATTGTCGCGAACAGTGCCGTGACGGATATAACTCATCTGAGGTGCGTATGCCACGGAGTCTTCGAGCCAGAGCTTGTCGTTCCAGCGAAACTTGATCAGAGACGCGTCAAGCGGGGTTAAGTTGGGCTTGGACCTAGGAGAGACAATCTTGCCTTGGGTGACAGTGACTTCTCCGAGGAGTGCACGAAGCTGGCGTTAGTGCCGTTCAAGTCTCGGACGTACGAAAAGTGTCTTGCCAGCACCCAGAGGACCGCAGACCAAGGTCATTTTGCCCACTGGCAGTGACAGATTGAAGTCATCCATCTGGAACTGGTAGCCAGTTCCAGCACGAGGGTCGTTTGCTTCCTCTGCCTTTGGCCAAGTGAAGCTGGCAGCGTCAAAGTGAAGCTCGCGCTTCGACACATCGGCAGGATCGAGTTCGACTTCGTTCTGGTTCAAATAACCCTTGAGACGGTCAAGTGCAATCTTGGTCGACAGGATGATGTCAACCGCGCGTGGCATCATCTCTAGTCCGGCTGTATCGTTAGTGACTGTTAGCGCTCAGATGCTCACACTTCACGCGCTGAAAGCTGCATTATCAGCAAAGCACTAGTCACAGTGCTCACATTGTCATGGCAACAAAAGCAGTCGCCGGTTCCAAGACGCGCCCCATAACCTTTGTGTGAAACACAAACGTAATAAACACGGCAACCACAGGCATCTGGTCTGCCACAATGTTAAACAGCGTGCCAAGAGTGTACCTCCAGCGCTGCCACTTGGTCTCGACGTCACGGAGATGTCCAATGCGGCGTTGTTCGTACTCTTCAAAGGCGTTGAGCTAACGTTAGTCCGGTTTTGACGCCAGACACACCTTGATGACTTTTACCCCCGCCAAAAACTCCTTGATGGCACCAGTGCGCGCATCCCTGGCGCGTGCCCACGCCCTGTCGCATTCTTCATGTCAGCTCTGAGTCACATGCGTGCAACTAACCGTAGCTCTTCTTTGAGATCCAAATAGAAACGGGCGTAAGTAGCGGGATCGTACCCAGTCCAACCAAGGCACTGACGCCGAGCATCGAGTACATGAACCAGAATCCGAGAATAACTGCTGTCAGCACGAGACTTGTACATGCACCTACGTCGCACGATACCGTTGGTAATGGTCCACACATACGTGGCCATTGAGGAGACGGTAGTTGTATCAATGGTGAGCAAGTTCATGACTTGGCTGCGGCCCTTGTTGGCCTTTTCATCCTCTGTCGAGGTCAAGTGATGCGCCTCCATTGCCTTGGTATCGGTGGAGCGCAGAATCTTGGCATACAGCTTGTGGGTTAGTCACCTCCGAGGCATGAAACGCACGATTGAGGAGAGCGTCATGCGGACAGGGTTGTGCAGAATATAGTTTTCCCGTACCCATAGGTAAGCCGACAGGAGGACTGGCGTCAGTGACATTTAAACCATTGCTCACCTTCAACAATCTGTCCCACAAGCATAGCCCAGGCCATGAGATAGGCGTAGGCGCGGTCTTCAGTCTGCCCAAAGGTCGCAATGATTTCGTGAAGGGCTGATACTTGGACGAACGAGACGATAGTATTCACCGTCTCGAGTGCAAAGGCTGCTGTCAGCCAGGCAAATCAGCAGGTACTCACTAAGAAAGATGGCCCAGCCCCTGCCATCCCAGAGACTCTTGATCAGGCCCCAACTTGTGTACGGTTTGAAAGATTCGCCTCGTGGACCAAGCTTTTCAAGATACTCGTTGCCACTAGTGCGTACCCATTCCTCCAACATGGGCAGGTCGCCCTGCGTGAGCTGGTCTACCTGGAGTGATCGCAGCGCGAGGTTGATGCTGTAGCCCAGAGTAAGAAAGCTGAGCATGGAGCAGCTCTCATAATCCACGACCTTTTTAGCCAGCGGACTGTCATCATCTGCCTGAAGCAGGCGGCGAATCTTGCCTGACACAGTGTCGTCTTCGACGCGGTCGTCGGCACGGACACCAAAGCCTGTGCCGATCCGGGTTTCAAATGAGCGTAGTTTCGGTCCACGGCGCATGGAGCCAACAGTGGCTAGGGCGATAAAACAAGCAACCTTGTGCACGCTGCCGCCGTGGCGAGTGAGTACGCTGTGGTGCGGGGGATCACGCTTGGTGACGAGCGTGTAGATGATCTCTGGGGTGGCGTGGATGACAATGCTCGCAAGGCACATGATAAACACGCCCACGCAGGTCAGCTTGTGAAGACCCATGTTGGCTAGTCCACCAAGGTCGGCTGGCCGCAAGCGGGCAGGGAAGGGTCGGAAATATAGCGAGAGGATGAAGAGGACGGTGCAGGAGATCTGAAGTCAGCTCTCGCTGTGATGGAGGCTCACCATGAGGATGAGAGACAGCACGTCCGCTGCCCATCGCGCGGCGGCCAACCAGCCTCCTGGTTTACCGTTGTCATGGATGCTGTGTGGAAAAGGAAGATGGGCAAGGTGGATAGCCCCGGATACCAGTGCCGTTCCCAACCCTCCAGCAAGTGCAATCTTGCACCTCCTTACGTTTCTCCTAAATGCTCGCAGGCGCACAGGATAGTCGATGTCTGGATCGCCTTCGGAGGGGAGACTGGCAACTGCGCGATCAAGCAGCGCCTCGTTCTCAGAATCTGCCGGTGAGGCCATTCTGAGACGTGAAATAACTTGTTCAAAGTAGAACGACTTGGTCTTTTGTGTGGGAGGATGAAGTAAGACACAGAGTGAGGCGCCCGAGAGGGGGGAAGGGGTCTGATCTTCGGTGATCGGCAGAGGGTGGAAGTCAGACCAGGATCTGTACCCTCTTGGGATCTTAGTTGTCACAGAATGAGCAAGTGAGAACTGAATGCCGAGACGCCGAGGTGAGCTGGATGCACATGGCCGTGCCGAGCTAGGATTTGGTGGATACCACCCTGGCTTGTTGCGGGGAAGGACGGACCGAATGCGGGGGAATGACGCAAATGGATGTTTATCATGTCCCCTCACTTGCGTCCTCATCTACTGCAATTTTATTATAGTAATGAAAAAATAGTGCCGGTTCTGGATAGGCTATGTACTGGAACTGTATCTGCCGTGTGACGATATAAGCGCTGTTCTTCTTGCCGATTAAACAGCGGCTACTACCATGCTGCCCTGCGATTGTATTTGTAGAGTCGAAACGAGGTGTGAAATGACAAGACCGGTGTCCACCCCAACGTTTGACTCCCCAATACAATAATGGCACTAGAAGTGTCGCGCCCCTTCAGACGCGATTCGAGCAGATCGCATTCCTTACCATGTTCCTGTGACACGGGCAAGCTCGCGTCAAGCACGCCGGTCTTTAGCGTTGTCCTTGCCTCTTTATGTGATTCAATCTGAACCGCACAATATTTGTTAATACGGAAAAAGTAGGAGAGCGCACAGATAGCCAAAGTCTTGGTGGCTGTCAGCACCTCGGGAACCCCTACTGTACCCGACCCGAGATACGAGTCAGAAGTCTCGATTGCCCTGTGCCTCAAACGCAGGTATTTACCATGGCAGTTTAGTGTACGCTCGGGTTGCAGTGGCAGTCGTGATGCCCCTGATGTTCTTTACTATGAATCCGGAATGTCCAAGCCGGAAACACCTGTACCTCGAGACTCGAGGTTGCAGCTGACCATTGACGTTCCGGTTCAACGATCCGGACGCCGGAAGCGACTGACCAAAACATTCCGACCGGGAGTGACTGAGAATACTGGGTGCAACCGAAGCCTTGTTGCCTTGTGGCATCTTTCTGGCCATATCTGGGACAATATTGATAGACACGACGAGAATGGGGGACGCGATATGAATGTATGGGGCACGATTCGAAAAGGTCGAATATACACACCAGTGCGAATATCCAGTTCGATATAGGCGGGCCTCGCATGCCGCCGTTGAGCCTTTTAGCCTTGGTTGATCCGGACATCTGATTTCCCTTGCCGAGGTTGACGCGAGACGCGTAAAGCAAGACCCCGCGGGGCCTCCCACGTTTATTCTGCATTTGGGCAGCATCTTGTCCCCCTGTCAAGCATCGGGAGCTAACATGGCTACGACTGCAACCGGTAATACTACGTGCAGGCTGGATGGGTGCAGCCGAACAAGGGCTGCGATCCGAGCTTTCCCGGGGCTGGACACGCACAGACGCGTCCGTGCTACACAAAGTTTCACGCTCGCTGCTGCGGCGTGCGAGAGGAGCGGAGTGACGTTGCCGCTCTTCATGTGAGGCACGAGGTGCGATACAAATCAGTACGCGCTGTGACCTGGTGTACGTGTGTATGTGAGAGCAGATTATGATTTAATTTCGATTTCTCGGGAAATACCGGGGGCAGCTGTTGCAGAGATACACAAAGAACCCTGAATCCCCGCTGACAGTAGTGGAGGGCGACTACCGAGCGATCGTCACCCACGTAGGCAGCAGCAGTAATGGGACGATGGTGGGTGACGATGGTGAGCACAGCCATGAAGGTAGGCACAGAAGGACACCAGACGTCTTCGGCTATTCGAGTGGGCGGGCGTGGGTACCCATACGTGTGACGAGGAAGGCTTAAAGTGGAGTGTCTGCCGAGATACGCGGGGCCGCGGAGTAGGCGAGGCTTGATTGGGGGGCTAAGCGCGGCCGCCATGGATCTCTGTTGCCATCGAGTCAATGCCAGGTTTACGGGGGGGGTTAACCGGGTCAGCAGTCAGTGAGCATCGGTGGAAACCTGTTCCCGGCTACATGCAATGGTCTCATGCATACACTTGCTTCCTTCACTCATTTCGTTATTAAAGAGCCAAGCTGGCGCTCCTGGCAAATGTCCCCCATACTTCTTTCTCGGGCCCTATCGCACCTTGCCCCATCTCGGTCATCTCCTACTAGCATTGCTCGTATTTTCAAACCTGCTCCATTTTCAGGTATGTATATAAAGCTCTGGATAGCCGAAGCTCCCCCACGCCTCAACCCCCCAATACTGACAATAGCGCTAGTCATGTCCCACAAGCTCGCCACTCACCTGCCCGCTGGTGGTCCCACGCCTCCCCTCACACCCAAAAAGAACTCGGCCGCTCTTCGTAAGTTGCTCGCCATCGCCACGTGCTGACCATGTTAGCTCTCGGCGCCAGTGTCGCCCTCGCTCGTCCTCGCCTCACCCGCGACCAGAGCCTTCTCCGTCTCCAGCAGCAGCTCAAGGACATGCCCACGCCTCTGCTCAAGCATGGCCTGCTCTCACGCGTCCGTAGGGAAGACCCCGAGCTGTTCTTCTCCGCCATCCAGGGTGATCTCGTCAACCTGTAAGTGGCCCCACACGCCACCAATTCAAATACTGATATTACAGTGCCCCCGTTGTCTACACTCCTACCGTCGGCGAGGCATGCCAAAAGTACTCGCAGGTCTACTCTGGACCCGAGGGTTTGTATCTCTGCATCGACGACAAGGACCGTCTTCCTCAGATTCTCGCCGAGTACACGGCAACTCTTTCCCACCAGCCTACCATTATTGTTGTGACAGATGGCTCGCGTATTCTTGGTCTCGGTGACCTTGGCATTGGTGGCATGGGTATCTCGGTCGGCAAACTCACCCTTTACGTCGCGGGTGGTGGTATTGACCCCTCTGGCACTCTTCCCGTTGTGCTTGAGTGAGTTTTTTTAAAAATCTTTGCAATGCTGACGATTAGCATGGGAACCAACACCGCGTCGATCAGGAATGACCCCCTCTACCTTGGTCTCAAGCGTCCTCGCGTTCCCCTTGCCGAGGCTATCGAGTTTATGGACGCTTTCATGGAGGCTGCTGCCCAGGCGTTCCCCAAGACTGTCATTCAGCACGAGGACTTGTGAGTAGCTTGCGTGGGAACAGTGGCTGACGTCAGTTACTCGGAGGCTGCATTCGAGTTCCTTGAGAGGTATCAGAAGAAGTACCGCATGTTCAACGACGACATCCAGGGCACGGGATCGGTCATTCTTGGTGGATTCGTCGCGGCCGCAAGGCAGGCGTGTGAGGCATCCGGCAAGCCGCTTACCGACCACAAGGTGGTGTTCCTGGGCGGTGGCAGTGCCGCCGTTGGTGTCGCCAAGGAGATGATGAACTTTTTCCGCATGCAGGGCCTCAGCGAGCAGCAAGCGCGTGAGAGGTTTTGGCTCATCGACACCAAGGGTCTCATTACCTCGACTCGTGCCGATGTTGTCGCTGGAAAGCTCGCTTCGCACAAAGAGTACTTTATCCGCAACGACACCAACGGCCAGGAGTTTAAGACTCTTGCCGAGGTTGTCGAGTACGTCAAGCCTACGTCGCTTGTCGGTCTCTCGACTACCTTTGGCGCGTTTGAGCAGCCGGTCGTCCGTCGCATGGCAGAGCTCAACGAGGCGCCAATCATTTTCCCTCTTTCAAACCCCACGACAAAGTGCGAGCTCTCGTTCGAGGACGCCTTGAATTGGACCAACGGGCGTGTGCTCTTTGCATCGGGTTCGCCATATGACCCAATTGTGTATGACGGAAAGCTGCGTGAGCCTGGCCAGGGTAAGTGAAACACCTCCACCAGAAAGTGAAACAACCTCCACCTGAGTGGCACTTTTTTTGCCACACCACACACAACCATCTGCAGTCGCAGAATCGTTTTTTCTCTTCATCCAACACTCTTCCAAAGCATGCAGACGAGCTGACGCGGCAGGGAACAACTTTTTGGTCTTTCCGGGCATTGGCATGGGTGCGCTGTTCTCTGGCGCGACGACGATCACCGACTACATGATTACTGCGTCTGCGCTCGCTCTTTCCGAGGCGCTGACCGAGGACGAAAAGGCCGCGCACCTGCTGTACCCGCGCCTGAACCGTATCCGCGAGGTGTCTGCCAAGGTGGCGCTGGGTGTTGTGCGTGCGGCCCAGAAGGAGGGCGTCGACACGAACACTCGTCTGCGCGACCTGTCGGACGACAAGCTGCTCAACGAGATTTCCGTCGCCCAGTGGTCGCCCTACAACGAGGAGGTTGGCGCGTCGCGTCTCTAGCGCGTGCCGCACGCAGCAGACGCGCAGAGTGTGCTTGGAGTGGCGCAGACGTGCTAGAGAAGGTTGTTTTTCCATCGTTTCGCATTCAAAACTAGCCCCTACGTGGGCAGCACAAGGACCTTGTCAAAGTAGCGCGACGCCGTGTAGTAGTGTAGGCTCGATGTATAGCATGCAGTTGACGTCAAGACGTCTGGGCCGCGCGTGGCATTACATC
This sequence comes from Prillingera fragicola, assembly GCA_002335605.1. Lineage (NCBI taxonomy): Eukaryota > Fungi > Basidiomycota > Tremellomycetes > Trichosporonales > Trichosporonaceae > Prillingera > Prillingera fragicola. The sequence continues at coordinate 1,167,939 of BEDY01000004.1, read as the reverse complement.
AAGCGGCGCTACGACGCGCTGAGGACTGGCGCTCGTTCGTTTGGCTAGTAGAAGAGTTGCCAGGGTGGGGACTGGGCACTCGTTCGATCGGCAGCAGCTGCATAAGATATTGGAGAAGCCCAAGTTGGTGTGTCCGATCAACTCGCCGTGGGCGGGAGCGCTTCCAGTGCGCGTTCACAACATCCCTCAAAAGCAATATCCACCAAAGCACACAAAAGACTCGAAACGAGGTCATTCCTCGCACCGAATGACCTCCACCTCCACCAGTGTCAATTAACCCGGCTATCTTTTAACCCCGTCTATCACCTCATCACTCATCATCATGACTGACGAGAAACCCTGCGACCTCGACACCCTGCAGACATTCGAGTTTGACCGCGTCTTGCTTGAGAGTAGGATCCTACTCGACCATGCGACTCACCCGCTGACCGGCAGGTAATGCAACCGGCTCCGTCTACCTCCTTGGCACGCTCCATGGTGACAAGGCAATCGTGCACGTCCAGCGCACAGCCATTCCATCGGACGCCGCACCGGGGCTGGTAAAGTCTGGGCTTGAGAGTATCGATGTGTTTCTAGAGAACCGGCCGGTGCGTGGGTTTGGATGGTGTGTCTGACAGGCAGTACTTTTCTGCGAACGCGTTGCTCGCCCGTGGCTCGTTGCCGGATCTCGCATTGAAGGTTATTTGGCCCGCGACAGAGACGCACATCCGCAAGTATACCACGCAGCCGCGCCGCATGGTGCGCGAGACCCCAGAGGTGTATGGGTCTGTCGTGTTGCCGTACATTGAATCGTTTCCTCCAGAGCGCCTGGCGTGGGTCGGCGCGATTCTGCGTGGGGAAAAGGAGGCAGACCGTGTGCTGCACAGGTCAGAGGGAGAGGACGGGTTTGTGATTACGCCGGATCTCAAGTGGGACGGTGTGACCATTCGTGCGCTGTATCTTACCGCCATCGTGCAAACCAACACTATTCGCTCTCTGCGCGACCTGACAAAGGCTCATGTGCCGCTTCTGACCAGCATTCGCGACCAGGCGTACATTAGCGCCGCGCGTTACGGCGTAGAGGAAGGCCAGCTGCGCATGTTTGTTCACTACCAGCCGAGTTATTGTAAGTTTACTGCCAAGACTACGCTGATTAGACCACTTTCACGTCCACATTGTTCACGTCGCCCACGAGGTCATGGCAGGCATGGCCGTCGGGCAGGCGCACATGCTTGACGATGTCATCAACTGGGTGGGTGCTGGCATTGGGTAGGGCTGACGACAGCTTGAATTGTCGGGTGCAGAGTCGCTGCCAGCAAGAATGACGTTTACGTATGCGCTTGGTGTGGAGCATGGGTTGTATGCGCCGTTGGTGGAGGCGGGTGCAGCTCCGGCGCTGGCAAAGTCAGCGGCGGGGCAGGACAGTGCCGTGCAGGGCGAGGCCGAGCAGGACCTTGCGAACGCCCCGCAAGACAACGCCAAGGATGGCAAAGCCGACGCGGAGGCTCAAGCTGATGCCGAGCCAAAGGTCAAACGCGCGCGCGTCGAGTAAGGCTTGGCGCCGCGCTGAATGACTGCCGATCCTGGCCAGCGCTGTGTCGTCGCCTGTTGCTAGAATGCATATCGATGTAGGCAATGCTCTTTGGGTAGGAGACTCAACGCTGACGACTTGGTGTGTTTGTCGCTCGGGAGCTGGGCTATTCTTACGAACATAGGTCAGTCGGAGGCCGCAGGTTGGTCGCAGGGCACAATTCCGAGGGTGCAAGTCGGTGAAAGGGTGAGTTGGAGGGCGCAGGTCCGTCGTTCTTGCGCAACCCGCGGCAAGTCCGAGGGCGCGAGCGCGTGCAGTGGTCCATGTGGCACCTTCGAGTGGCGCTGGAGCCTTCCCTGGCGAAATGATGCATATACTTATTCCAAACTTGGTATGCGAGCCCCCTTTATTACTTGTAGATTGCTGGCAAAATTCTGGAACGGATAAAGCAGCATAACAGCCTGTGCAGGCCCGCGCCCTGAGAACGCCGAGCCCGCCTTCCTCGTCAACTACTGCATGGAACACCTCCAAAGTTTGCATGCTGCATCTCTTTGATCCCTCGATACCCCCTTCCTCGGTACATGCAGCTAGCACTCACAGTTCGCTTACCGCGGAGGATCCCTCACCACTGCTCCCCTCTTACCCAAAAAGGACTACAGAGGTACCGAAATCAAGCCCCTGCACACCAAAAAGCTTCCGAAACCAGTGACGGGGATCGAACCCGCGACATTGTCCTCTCCGATAGTGTTTTATAGGAAAGACACACTCTAGCCACTGAGCTACACCGGCCGCCGTTCTCGCTTCCCGTGGCTTTCTTTTGATCCGAGAATGAGCAAATTCCATGCAGAGGAAGGCGAGGAAAGACGATTTGTCCATGTCGAATTGTTTCGGTGTATTTTCCACCCAGGGGAATTTTGACACGAACATCGGCCGATTTCGCATCAGCATGAGCCCGCCAACGCCGCTCCCAGTGCGTTGGTCGTTCTGCACGTTACCGCGCGCACGACCAGACATGCCATGGGCGCCGCCCCCAAGTCAGACATGCACGGAGTGGATCAAATGCTTGCGGTAACCTCCATGCCAGATATCTACATCTCTGGCTTCGGCTCCCTTCCATCGAATTGCACAGCGCCTTTTCATGCCCTGCTGCATGGCGCTTCTGCGCGTGCACTTCATGTTGACCCACAGCGGTATGTCGTAAACCTCCTTGCTATTTTTTAGTTGTTTATTTATTAAAATTCGCGGCCACTCTCCACGCGCGCAATGTCTCAAAGCCATCATGCAGTCCATCATGTAAACAACGATACTAGCCGTAATATTTTTCATCCTTGTGCACCGCTGACGATGCCTGTGAAACTGGTAGGGTCTTCTAATACCAAAGGCTCAGGAGGCAGACTGTAAATGATTAAACTAGATGTTGTCACAGGCTCAGAGATGACTACCTACCAGGGTATCGCCCTGGTCTCATGCGCCCCTTCATCTAGGTCCGGAGTTATGATATATGCGACAGCGGGCTGACAACGGGTCGACAGGTCCCGACTGGTATTTATGTTCGAAAGTTCAAATGTATCTCAGAGTTATTGGCCATCCCATACGCACACCTAGTTCCTGCAATGGAAACCCGGAGGTATGGCTGCAACGTTCATTTGGCTGCCTTGAATGTCCATGACGGAAAGGCAGCAAACGTGAAATTATTTCTTTGGGTTGCTCTCCCTTGCCAAATCGTACTGCCACTCTTCTCTCCGCGCTCCACGAGTGAACTGCTTGTGCAGAAAGAACATACTTGCAGCCCACTGTCAGCCTACCCGGAACAAAGACTGCACAACCAATCCGTGACTGTGACATTGCTTGCGGCGGAATCGCATTAACATTTACCATTCCGGGTAAAACATCAACGGTCAAGCTACATCTCTGGGTCTGCAGTGACGAGGACTATCATACCTGGGATAAGCCGGTCTAGACGGCCGAAACCCGCCTGAGCACGCTGAAGCCTCCCGAATACAGAGGGGGTAAAGTCGATGGGACGAGGAGAAGGACATGAGGAGAACTATCTCTGAAGGTCAGCCACAAGCTCTGAGGACGTTTTATTCCCAGTGCAGACAGAATGAGCCACAAAAAGTACCGCTACTAGAGAAAATTGGAGTTACATGCATAGGTTGTGAAGAAATAGCAATAAGTGTGTGTGAAAGGTTGATACAGGTCGTCAGATGGGACTTAAAAGATAAGTAACATTACGTAACAAGGATTCACCCACATCGCTGAAGGAGGTGCGACTTGCAGTGGCAACTAGACGAGAAAGTAGACCGGTGACACGCATTCAAGTCTCTGACATATCTCGAAGCTTAGCCATCTCCCTAGACCCCCAAGAGAGCAGAAAGCATACAGGCCAATATACGCAGCCAGATGAACGCGTTGACCGCTGCAGCTTCTCACATGTGTGGGCGTTTGTTGAAACCCACTCGACGGGAGATGGTAAGGCAGCCTTCGCGTTATGGAAGGAACCTTTAAAGCCACCCAGCTCTTCTGCACGAGGCAATGATCCAGAAGACGGAGGCGCGCTCTCAGCCTGTAGTGCACGTAGTCGGACGGAATACAAGAGCAACACAGTCGCCACCTAGTCCCAGAAAAGCAACCTCACGGCACAGCCCTTCGAACAACTGCATGCACAAACGCAATGCCTTATGCGCCACGCGTCATCTCGCCACGCCCCTACCCTACTCTGGAAGGTCCGTCGCCGCGACCAACGGTTCCGGCCTGTCATCAGCTTCACCCAAACTGCTAACCCACCTCAACGCAAACACAACCTTCTTCCTCACAACTCCGACGACCTCGTAATGTCGAGTACGTTCCGGTTGAGCAGCACGCCGACGTTTGCGCCTCTCTGCCCGTGCCTCGTCGTCGTCGCCCTGTACAGGCGAGGTCATGTCGCTCGAGTAGCCTCTCCCAGATGTCGCGCTCGATGGCATGACCGTGCTTGGGCTGCTGGGAAGCCCGATGTTGGCGCGAGCTGGTGTAAGAAACGCCTCTGGAAACAATGGGCCGTCGTCCTCTTCCTCGTCAGCGCCAGCGCTGCCGACTGCTTCGTCGACACCCTTGCGCTTCTTTGGTGTCACCTTTGCCCTCGCGGCTGCCTCGCGCTCCTCGTCACTAGCCTCCTCTGCGGCGTCACCCTCGAGCGTGCCGTCGGCCACATCTGCCTGTGCGCGGCGAATCACAGCATACGGTTTGGCCAATGTCGACAGCTTGCCGTGCAACAAATGATGCGCTCCAATATGCAACGTCGGGTGATCCTGCCGTCAGCCCCAGCCAACTCCGCACTTACCGGTCGGTCTAACCCCAACACGCCCACAACACCGTCATCCCTGTCCCCCTCCCACGACAACTGGCCCTGCAGTTCAAGCACAACCAATTCGCCCCCAATCCTGGCCAAAGGCCCCGACACATTCCCCGTTGAAAAGTGGTGTGGATGTAGTGGCAAATGGATGCGCATGGTGCAATAGATGACAACAATAACAACGACAACATTACTTTGCAGGCGACGCGACGCGGCAACAGGCGGCCCTGCCCACGTGATACTCACGCGACTTTTCCTTAAGTCCATCACGGTTTGTGATTTCCGCCCCGGCGACAAGCTACTACCCCTCATTAACCGTCGGCCCTCTCGAAGAGTGTTGCTGTTGTACTCCATCTCAACATGTCCGGACTCCCCCAGCCCCATCTCCACAAGGAGGCCAAGTTTGTATTCTTGTCTGACTGGGACGGAACAATCACCCAAAAGGACTCGAATGACTATCTCATCGACACACTAGGCATGGGCCCGGTCCCTCGGTGAGCTCTAGAGTCAAAGACGCTTGCTGAGACCCCGCAGCCGCGCACTGAACGAAAAGGTGCTCTCTGGTGAAATGGGATTCCGCGACGCCTTTCGCGAGATGATGGACAGTGTCGACCACCCTTTTGAAGAATGCAAGCAGCTCTTGCGCGAGAGTGAGCGAAGCCGTCGAGTTCCAGAAAAAGCTGACGGGCAGACATTTCGCTCGACTCTGGATTTCTCGAGTTTTACGAGTGGTGCAAGGCCAACGCCGTTCCTCTGATTCTTGTGTCGAGTGGCATGGCCCCCATTATCCGTGCAGTGCTCGAGTCGCGCATCGGAAAGGAAGAGGCCGACAAGGTTGAGATTATCGCCAACGACGTAAAGTACACCGACCCCGAGGGTCTCGGCAAGACTTGGGAGATTGTCTGGCGTCACCCGGACAGCCACTTTGGCCACGACAAGAGCCAGAGCATTATCCCTTACCGCTCTCTCGAGCAACAGCCCGTGCTCTTCTTTGCCGGTGACGGTGTTTCCGACCTCTCGGCGGCGCGTCACGCCGACCTGCTCTTCTGCAAGGTCGTCCAGAGCGAAAACACTGAACTTGTCAAGTTCTGCGAGCGCGAGGGCATCCCCCACGTCCGCGTCGGCAACTTTAAAGAGATTCTCAAAGACGTCAAGCGCGTCGTGGGCGGCTCGGCCACGTACCAGGAGGTACTGGCCGAGGTCGCGGCTATTGCAGAGTAACTGCTAGCATGCATAAAAACATAGACTACTAGGATGGCCTTGCACTGACCGTAAACAAGACTTGCTTGCCCTTGCCCTTTTTCTTCGACTTTGGTGGGTCTACACTCATATCAGCCACACCGTTGGTCGCTGCGGCAACGTTGCCGCCACCGGCGCCCCAGCCAGACGAGGGAGGCGGGACAGGACTGTTTGCAGTGCCTCGTATACGTGCTATACTCTCATCGCGAGCGGTAGGCTTGGAGAACAAGGCGGCACGTTCCGCGGCAGCTGACTTGGCGGCACTGTTGCTGGGCAAGCTAGGGAACGACGCCGGGTTGATTGCCTTGGGCTTGCTGGGTCCCGTGGAATAGTTGACGCTACGGATTTGGGGCACCAATGCCGAGGGCGCACGGCTGGTCGAGCCGGCACCTCCACCGGCCCATGGCGTAGAGTGTGTAGAGCGCGAAGAGGAAGCTGCGCCCAGAGCAGGGAACGACGCCGGTGACGGTCCACGCGCTCCTGGAACGTTGCGCCCGTTAACACCAGCGGTTGGCCGGTTTTGAGGGTGCGACGCTGCAGCAGCCTCGACACGGTCCCAGACTGACCGCGACGAAGAACCACCGCCGCGAGTGTGCGTAGCGCGCTTGGCCGACAGAATCCGGCCAGACGACACTCCGGCCCAGTTGGTGCCAAGGCCAGTGGGCGCATTAGCCAGCGCTGGGAACTGGTCTTGCTGCTCGGCGCGGAACGCGTTCAATGCCTCCAGCACTGCTTTTTGCTTGTCGTGCTCGCCGTCCCCGTCGAACAAGTTGGCCAGCTCGCGGACGACACCTCCTGTGGCCGCAGAATCCTCGTCCAGGACGCGGAAAATCGTGTCCACCATGCCCTTGGCTGAACCCTCGTTGTTCTTAAACTGGCGCACAGCCGAGCGGAACGACGTCAGCTTGGTCTCCGAGTCGGACACTAGCATAGCCACGCGTGAGAGCAATGCCGCGTGGCGCGCAGCAGTCGCATCGTCGACGTCTTCGCGTGGGGTAGCAAAGCCGCTCTGGGACTCCGCTGGGCTCTGTCGACCCGACGCCGGGCTGTCGGTCAAACCCGTGGCAAAAGCCTTGCGGCGACGACTATTCTCCTCGCGCTGGTCGGTCTCAAGCTGACGACGCTGCTGGGCAGCTTGCGCAGCGTTCATAGGCGGAGGCGCAATCTGCTGCACATGAGGTGCTTGTCCCATCGGTGCCGCAGACGCGAGTGTAAATCCACGACCACCATGCTGTCTCGAAGGCCCAGACTCGGAGCGCGACGAAAAGTCTATGTTAACATGGCGAGCCTGGGCGCGGTCACGCTGAGACATGGCCTCGCCGTGCTCCTCCATCATGTGTGCACGAAGGTCGAGCTCGCTGCCAAAGACTTGAAACTTCTTTTCCACGCAAGCCCGCTGTGTGCAAGGAAAGTGGTCCCGGCTGACGTCAGCGACGGTTTCTACATTCACTTACTTGAAGTGCTGCTCCAGCTTCTTGTAGTTTTCAAAGTAGACGTCCCTGTCTCCAAGCTGCTTGCACACAAAGCATTCTTCGTGCCTCTCACGCATGTGCTTGAACAACTCGTCGGGTCCAAAGAATGCCTCGTGACAAAACTGCCGTCAGCTCAAAGCTAAACGCCGTGCTCACCTCGCAAATAGGATGCGACGCGTCCCAACTCTTGACCAGCTCACGCTCCTTGTCGGTCCTAGGACGGGGAGGCCTTTGTCCACGCTGCAGGCGCGACGGGTCGTGGAGCGCCAACAGATGGGGCGGGTAGAGTATTTGCTCGTGCGAAAATCGCGAAAGCTGTCTTGTGCACAGCTTGCAAAACACGAGGCCGTGCTCTGCAAGAGTATGCTTTTCCAGCGGACCCCAGCCATTGGCCATGTGGGCGCAGTCTGGGTATGGACAGTTGAAACGGAGCAGCAACAACGACCTCTCCATGACGTCCTCGTCCTCGAACGCTACGCCAAGCTTTTCATCCGAGTAAGGAAACTCTTTCAAGTCGAGCGTGCCAGGCAAGACCAAGTCCCGATACCACTTCTTCCCCTTATTCTCGGGCTTGTCGCCATCGGCTTGTGCCTTTCCAATCGCATGCTGAGACGAAGGCTTGCGGAACGGACCGTCAGGGAACTGGGCTTGCTCGTGCGAGAACAGTAGCGATGGACACAAAGTCTTGCAGTAGGCGCACTCGATCATCTTGTAAAAAACACGTAGACGAATGGCGCACACGCTACAGTCAGCACTAGTTAGTCTGCTCGACTCACTGGCAAACATGGTGGTTGCACTGGCCGACAGCCCAAAAAGTGACCGGCTCGGCACAGATAAAGCAAAGATTCGAATCGTCAATCTCTGGTGGAGTAGCAACAGGAGTGACTTTCTTGACAGAGTTTGTTGCAACCTCAACAGTCGAGTCGGGTGCGGCCGAAGGATCGACAATGGCGATCGCCTGTGACTTGGACTCGGGAGCCTTGCCCTTTGTTTTAGAGCTGCCGGAGAGACCAGTTTCAAAGCCCTTGCGGCGTGACATGTTAGGAATAGAGTTGACAAAGAGCGCGTGTAGGAAGAGCCGCTATGCTTGAAGAGTAAGAAACGTTGACAAAGAAGGTGCGAGTCGAGCCAGTAATCTCGAGGTCAGTCACGGCGGGGCCAGCGTCATGCATGAGATTGGGGCTCGGAGCCGGAGCTTGGAATGATGTGGAAATCCAACCACGTGGCCTTATCAGGATCACCGGGTGGGCCGTGCGCGGGTCCCGCGCTCAACTGTGACGACGGCGCGGGGCATTGGCAGAATCCCCTATCCGTACTTGCACAACGACCACGACCTCTACGACAATACTCACGACGAGCACAGCGGCGGGAAAGAAGGAAACGACAGGACATATTAGCCCTTATTCGCATACTTGCCACATTTCGCGCAACGGCCACACTCCTTGATCGACCCACCACGCTCCCCCCACTTCGCCTTCAAGATGGCGACGTCCATGAGGGGGTTGACCCAGGTGAGCTCAAGCGTCCAGGCTGCTTTGAGAAACGGCGTATGCTAGGGATCTCGGAGTCACAATTTCCTGGCAGCTTTGTAAACATACGTGCTGACCAACAGTACATCTCGGACTTGAGGGCGTGCCGCGTTCGCGAGCTCGAGGAGAAGCGCGTCAACCGGGAGATGGCTCACATCCGTCAAAAGTTTAAAGATGGAAACTTGGACGGGTACCAGAAGAAGAAGTATTTGTCCAAGGTCGTCTTTACCTATATTCTAGGTTACAAGGTCGACGTCGGCCACATGGAGGCAGTCAACCTCATCAGCAGCAGCAAGTACAGCGAGAAGCAGATTGTGGGTCTTGAACTATGCGCCTAGCTAACACAGCAGGGATACCTCGCCATCACACTGCTCATGCACGAAAACTCGGACATTGTGCGTCTCGTGATCAACTCGATCCGCAAGGATCTCGAGGACAACAATGAGATCAACAACTGTCTCGCGTTGCATGCCATTGCCAACTTGGGAGGCAAGGAAATGGCCGAGTCGCTCGTCGACAGTGTCTTCCGTTCCATGATTAGCGCGACCTCAACAACATTTGTCAAGAAGAAGGCGGCCCTCACCCTCCTCCGATTATACCGCAAGCACCCAGGCGTCATGCCCGTGCAGGAGTGGGCAGAGCGTGTGGTGCCTCTGATCGCCGACCGCGACCAGGGTGTCGCCATGACGGTCACGAGCTTGATTACTGCCATGGCGCAAGATAATCTCGAGCTCTTTGCTGGCTGCTACCAGCAGGCAGTAGACAGGCTAGACAAGGTGGGTGGCCTCTTACGGACTCGGCTGACGACAGATTGTGTTTGATTCCGAGACTCCCTCGACATATGTCTACTACAAGGTGCCAAACCCTTGGCTCCAGGTCAAGCTCTTGCGTTTGCTGCAGTACTATCCTCCACCAGACAATCCCGAGGTCGTCGAAATGGTCAATGGTGTGCTCCAGGCGATTATAGACATGTCCCAAGAGACTCCACGAGTGAGCCCAACTGGACGAGTCGCAGCTAATAGCAGAACGTGCAACACAACAATGCCCAAAACTCGGTCCTATTCGAGGCAATCAACCTCGCTATTCACCTCGACCCCGAGTCCAAGGTCGTCTCAAACGCCTCGGTCCTCCTCGGCCGCTTTATTCTGGCACGAGAGACAAATGTCCGTTACCTCGGTCTCGACGCAATGGCACACTTGGCAGCATGCTCGACCTCGCTTGAACCTGTCAAGCGCCACCAGGAGACCATTATTCTCAGCTTGAAGGACCGTGACATTTCCGTTCGTCGCCGTGCTCTCGACCTGTTGTACTCTATGTGCGACACGACCAACGCCAAGACGGTCGTCGGCGAGCTCTTGAGGTATCTCTCGGTCGCCGACTACAACTTGCGAGAGGAAATGGTTCTTAAGATTGCCATTCTGACAGAACGTTTCGCGACCGAGTACGAGTGGTACATTGACACTATATTGCAACTCATTTCGACCGCAGGAGACCACGTTGGTGCCGAGGTCTGGTACCGTGTCGTCCAGCTCGTCACTAATAACGAGGACGTGCAGGCGTACGCCTCAGCCGCGGTGTATCACTATCTCCAGGCCCAGCAGTGCCACGAGAACATGGTCCGCGTTGGTGGCTACATTCTGGGCGAGTTTGGACATCTGATTGCCAACGAGGATGGCTGCAGCCCGATCGAACAATTCCAGGCCTTGCACTCGAAGATCAACATTTGCACCGCTCCCACCCGCGCCCTCCTTCTCACCACATACATCAAGTGGGTCAACCTGTTCCCCGAAATCAAGGACCATTTGATCAACATCTTCCGCCGCTACACCCATGTTCTCGATGCCGAGCTGCAGCAGCGTGCCTGTGAATATCTCGCGCTGGCCACTCGCGACGACAATGAAGAGCTCCTGCAGACAGTGTGCGACGAGATGCCAGTGTTCCCCGAGCGCGAGTCGGCACTCGTCAGCCGCTTGCACAGCCGTGGCGACAAGGCGCAGGACAAGAGGACATGGATTATCGGCCAGCAGCAGGACAACAAGGGCCGCGTTGCCGACAAGTTTAGAAGCTTTAGGAAATCCACCCTCGAATCGCCCGTCGCCCAGGAGACACCGTCGCCAATGCCGCCGCCAAAGCCCCAGCCTACGATTCTCGAGACGCCAACGGAAAGCAGGCAAGCGACCATGATGGAGCCAATGATGGGCGCGGGATCTTCACACTTGTCAGACGACATCATGTCGTCCTTGGCCGGTCTCGACATGTCGACACCAACAACGGAGCAGCCGTCCATGGGACAGCGCCTGCTCACAGGCGACGGGCCCATGGTCTCCGAGCCAGATGCTTTGTCACCTACTTCTGCTCCCATGACACCCATTTCGCCGCTTGTCGCCCGGCCCGACGACCTTCAGCACAATGCCAACTTGGGCGGAGTCGATCCGTCTCTGCTTACTCCCCTCACAGTGGCACCCAACGTTGACAAGTGGCTGGAGCGTCTCAGCTACTCGACCGAGGGTGTTCTGTACGAGGACAAGCAGATCCAAATTGGCATCAAGGCAGAATATCACGGTGCCAAGGGTCGCATTGCATTGTTCATTGGCAACAAGATTTCCACACCATTCTCGTCAATCTCGGCCAGGATTGAAAACAGTTCGCCAGATGCCCTCCGGACAGAATTCCACGACGAGCCTGTTAGTGACATCAACGGCCTCGCACAGGTGCAGGAGATGATCAATGTCGAGTGCAAGGATGTCTTCACCTCGCCACCAGTGCTCCGCTTCACCTATCTCGCTGGCAGCTTTACCACCCTCGTCTTGCGATTGCCCATTTTCATCTCACGCTTTGTCGAGGGCGTCGAGCTCAGCGCGGCAGCATTCTTTGAACGCTGGAAGATTATCGGGGGTCCTCCTCGCGAGGCGCAGCAAATCTTCCCCATCAAGCTCACTGCGGACGGCCAACTTGACGTTGAGCGTAACGCTCGCGTCCTGTCTGGCCACCGCCTGTCAGTGTTGCAAAACATTGACCCGAGTCCGTCAAACGTGAGTCATCATTTCCAGTTGTTGCGCTGACTTTGCAGCATGTTGTCGCGGGCGTCTTGCACACGACCGCAGCAGGAAAGATTGGCATTTTGGGCCGTCTCGAGCCCAACAAGAGCGCCAAGTTGTGCCGCTTGACGATGCGCAGTACCAACGACGCTGTGAGCGCCGAGATTCTGCAGCTCGTGGCCAAGTGTCTAAATGCCGATGTTTCTGCTTCTCTGTAGCCTGGACGATGCATACATAGGGCTTTGGCGCTGCTTGGGAAGAGGATACCTGCGAGGACGGGGTCAAAAAGTCGGTGGAGGACCCTTTGTTGATGCATGGCGTTCCAGGCACGATGGCACGCGTGCGTGACGGGCGGCCGTTCGAGCTTGAACGAGAGAGGCAAGCGACCAGTGCTGGGACAGCACATTCGGCATCACCAACACTCTATCTTGTCGTTGACCGTCGCCCAGCGCATGTCTGTTACTCTTTCAGAGACATGTTTACGCCGCTCTCTACGGGCTCCGAGCGCGCGCAGGATAAACAGTGGGGTAAGCGACGCGATCTCCACCTCAACAACGTGCTAGCTAACCTTCCTCCTCTCATGTCACTGCCGACCGACTTCCTGCGCGTCCTTGTTGACTCTCATTATCTGGTTTTGCGTGACAGATCGAGATCGCGCAAACTCTCCACGAAAACCGCGCAACCGCCCATCACTAGCTATCAGCGCGCGCTCCGTCGGCGGACCCAGCAACCTTATCGGAGGCGTCGGCCCAGGCGCACCTCGGAGCCCTACTACAGCGTCCATTTACTCGTCTGCCTCGGGCGGACACTCGCGAGCGCAGTCGGTCGCAGCTCGACTCGGATTCACGCGTCCTCCAACAGCTGCAGGCACGAGCGCGGCTGGAGGACTATATGGTCGCCTGCCAGGCAGTCCGCTCAGAAGGAGCCGAAGTCGAGCGGCGAGCTTGGCTGCGAGGAGGGTGAGCGCTGCGGAAGATGATGCGGCGCAGGGATGGTCAGGCGTGTTCTTCCGGGTGAGTCTGACGTTGCTGTGTGGAGGGCTGAGTGGCACCCGTTTGCAGTAACGGTGGCAAAATAGCGCTGACAGCCCCAGCCGTCTCGACAAACCGTCGACAGGTGGCTCAGTTCGTTTTGGAAGCGTCACTTCGTTCTCACTCTTCTGCCCTGTCTGATCGTCTGGGCATGGGTCGCCATGCCCTTTCCTGTGAACGATCCCTACAAGGACTCGCCGTTGCCAGACGCTCCGTCATGGCCGTGGCCAAGTCCTGGACACACGCACGGCAACGGAACTGGCAGCGGGGGAGAAGACGAGTCCGACCTTCCGCTAGATGTCAACTTTTACTTTTTCCTGTTCTGGTGAGTTTGTCCCTGCGCCACACCCCGTAACGCAACTGACGACGCCAGGTACTTTGGGTAGGTCCCTGCGGTGGTGACACTAGATCGCGACTAACATGTCAAGCGCATACCTTGCTGTAGCCCTATTCTTCATCACCAATCTCTTTAGTCTTTACCGTCTTAGTAAGTTTTCGGCCTTGACGACTGCTAATCTTCGAAGATTGGTGGCCCGCATCCCTTGGTGGTAAGACTACGTACTCGCTCTTCTGGGTTGGCACTCTTGCGGTGGGTCTCGTGGCTCACCACCTCGACCTCTTTGGCTTGCATGCGCGCTTCGAATCCAAGCCCAAAGATGGTGAAGTCTTTGACTGGGAGCGAAAGAGTACGTCGATTGTTGCCGTGCAGCCACTGACTGTGTAGCCTTCTGGGTCGTCCTCTCGTTTGCGGCAATGCACTTGCCTGCCATTGCCTGCTTTTCCAAACTAAAACGTGACCGGCGGCACATGTACCGACATGCTCAGCCGGTCGTACAGGACACGTACGTTTGGACATGGCTCAACGCTGATGACAGATTTTTCGGGCAGTCATTTAGACGCATCCCGTCGTCGTGGCTGCGGTTCCTCTGGTTCATGGCGTGCCTCGCCATTGCCTCGTTCTCGCTCATTGCCGGCCAGGGTGAGTGCGAGCCATTGTACTGAATTAACGATAGCATACGCGAGTCTCTTCCTCTCAACCCTGCCCCACACCTCACTGGATGCCGGTACCTGGGTGTGGTCGTGGATCATTACCGTCCAGCTGCTGGCGCAAATTTCTTTCTTTGTCCTGTCCTCTAAAGTCCGGTCACGCGCCCTACTCTTTGTATACAAGTTGTTCTTCCAACTGGTCTACCACGTGTTTTACCGCAATCTAGTGAGCTCCACGGATGGGACTTGTCTGACCTCAGTTTGCGCGTCTGCGCTCGCCATCCCAATTCGCGACCGTCCAACTTCTGTCGTCAATCTCGGTGATCATCGTCTTCCCCCTGCAGATGACAGGCATCTACCATCGCGCATTACAGGTGATTGTGGGATACCCACACAGCTGGGCCGACCACGTCGAGAATGTGGCGGTCGGTTTTTACTGCCGCAGCCTGGCCCAGAATGTGACCATGGTTGGCTTCCTAGGTACATCACGATGAATCTAGCTCTACTGACAATTCCAGGCTGGCTGAGCATTCTGCATTTCGGACCGAACTCTCGTACGTGTCTTGGCTGCTCCACTCTGCGAGACAATCCTAACACTTCAGAAATCTATCCCTTCTTCAAGTTTACCGAGACTGCAGAAGATCCCTACACCTTTGCCATGACGTTTTTTGCGTCGTGTGCGGTGTGGGGATCAGAGCTGCTCAGCTCCTTTGTTGCGCGACAAATTATGGGCATGGGATTCCAAGTGGATGTCAGTGCCATTGGCATGGACGAAATGCGCGAGTATCCTGAAATTGTGCCAGCATGTGGTGAGTGAACGTGAACTCGAGCGGGGGCTAACTTGTCATCAGTCTGGGCATCCGTTCACGTCTCCATGAACATTCTCCTCTTCCTCATGAAACTCAACTTCCGTTGAGCGCGCGCCGGTATTCAACTCCGGGCGTGGCGATGACCTTAGACTGTGTACGACGTACACGCCACCTCTCATTACATTGTCGCATCTAGTTAATCTGCATTTCCTGTTGTTCTGTGTGAGAGGGAGACGCGGAGACGGTAATGGAGCACGGGGGGGAGGGCGAGTGCCCCCTTCTTCGGAGGCGCACGCACGCAATCACTCATCACGTATCCAAGCTAACAAATCAGGTATTAAAGCTTTAACAGTTAACCGAGTTGGACCGATGACTGACCACTGATCCACTGGCGGACACCAAACGTTATCAAGGATCTGATGGAGCAACTTGGGTGAGGTCTTCGGGGAATGTTTCAGCCGATCCACCACAAGCTAAAACAGGGGCAGAGGGGGACCGCACATTGGCGCATCAGCAGGGGAACAATGATCCCCATTGAATTGAGTGGAGTACTCCAGCGGCGCCGAGAAGGCCCCACCGCGCCACCGCGGGGATTCACTCCAAAGGGTACGTGATACCTGGGGCCGAGATACCGGAACGTTCACTGGTTGGCCATTGGCCATTGGGCCAAGATGCACATGCACTCGTGGGCCGTGAAGAAGGTGGTGCGGATTGTGGAGCGCAGGGAATTGTTAAGTTGCATCCGAGTGCCGGGCACGGCCGACGCGTCTAGTGGCATGAAGAGAGCATAGCAGTAGGGTGTGACATGTGAGAAGCACGTCGTGCATGTGATTCACTCTTTCTGGCCATCTGGCATATGCCGGCGTGCTTGGAGTGTGAACGTTGAAAACTGGGCCAAGGGGTCTACAAGTCTGTGGGCTGTTCAAATGACAATAGGATGGGAGGAGGACATGGGTGGCAACTTCTAAAGGGCGTGATGCCAACAAGAAACGACGCTGGTGCGATCTGTTCCGTTCCAGACGCACAAACGCAAGATGGGGAAGGAGGTGCTAGGGCAATATCAAGCCGGAGCCCAAAGTTCTACAGTACCATGTTTGGGCTGCAGGTGTGCCAGGAGGATTCCTGTGGCAGAGAGGCGCGTATGGCGTCGAACGCGTCACATACGGCCTCCAGAGCCGGCACGACCAGTCAGGCCCTCAACTCAGGCGACTTGGGTGGACGATTCTCTTGGAAAGCGTCCCGAGCCGGCAGTCGTGCTTGACCTGCGCGATACGGGGGGCATGGCAGGGGACGCTTTGGGGCGAGGGGACGGTGGGTCGACCGTGACTGCGACCGACCACACCTCGTCGATTTTCCAAGCCTCGTTGAAGTGGTAAAACACATGTTCACGAACACGCTCGCCGGGGCCAAAAGAAGTGGGTGGGAGCTCAATCTCCAATCTGGCGGCAATGGTACGTTTGGAAACGTCAGAGACTACCGTTTCGGTCCGGAAAACGGTGCCAGGCGGATAGCGGTTTGCAAGTGACTCGACACCGTGGCGCTGGCCGTTGACCGAGAGCTTGTTGCACACGTAGTAGCCAAGCGATGACCACATGCGCGAGTTCAGAACACGTAGGTATCCTCGGAGATGCGCCACCAGGTCTACCGACGTGGTAATGGACGACGGTGAGCCAATGGTGCTGCTCATTCTGCGGACCGATATGACAAAGGCAGGTGCAAAGGTGGTGGCAACGGGTCACGAGTGGGCCGGGTTTTATGGCGAGAGCAAGGGCCCCTTTAACTGGGGACAGCGCACGGATAGCAACTGGTCCTCCGGATGCTTGTTCACTAGGATGGAGTCGGGCTGTATTCGGCCCGGTTCGTTCGGGTGGTGACGGTGACAGCAGCGGTTAGGTTCGCGAAGACGACTTTGCGTAATCGCCAGCCGGGGCAGCGCGACAGATATCCCTTTAATGGCGGGAGAACAAGATTCCTCTCACGGTTCAAGTTGGAAGGGAGAGCGTACTACCAAGTGGTGACCAGGGGGAACAAGAGATGGGTGAAGACTCCCAGGCATGGGCATGGGACATTAAATTACCTCCCGACCAGTTGCTACGTCGTCGGCATAGTAGAAGGGGGCTGGGCCCGAATCGATTTGTTTGTGCATGTGGGCGTGGATTGGAGCAGGAGGGGTATTGCAGTAGTGGTGCTGGGCGTACGCAAACGTAAGCTCGGCAGAAGAAGCCACACATGGATGTGGGGCATGGAATGTTGGGTGGCGTCGAGGAATGCTACTGCACATGTCGACCCGGGCGCAAAACCGCATGTCACCCAGATCCGAAAATGCAACAGGGTGTCTCGGCCCTCTAGTGCGAGTCTTTGGGCGGAGCAGGCAGAGGAGCATACAGCAGGCTTCTCGCCACATTGACTGAATTGAGAGGACAATACAAGGCAGCACAAGCCGAAGCCAGCCATTCCTTGTCGACGTCATAGCGTCCTTTAGCTGTGCGCCACACGCAACCCGTGGCACAGCCACCACGAACATTCGAGCCTGCAAATGATTGTTTGCAGAATATGTCTCCCGTCAAGGTCCACAGCCAATGGCCTTGATGTCCCCTATCTCCTATCACTCTCTTCTCGTCCAGCTGACCGGGGCGTGGCCGCAGGCTGCCCAATCCACTATCAATTTCATTGCAAACTTCACTCACCTCCCCGTTGGCAGTAACTGTTTCCCAATCCTGCTTTTAGAGCGTCCAGGCCGGGTACTGATCAAACTAAACCACAGTGCTAGAATTCATGTAAGCGCTGCTCTAGTGCGGCTCGGTAGATCGGTGGTTTGGTGGGAATTCGAGATCTCTGTAAGAGGCTTCATTCCACGCCTCCACACAGCCGACGGTTTATTTTCACCGTGGGTTGATTATAGGTTCTTCAGTGACATCTGGATCCCATGTAGACACGCTGCAGCATGGTCCGCCTATAGCCGTTAGTTATTTGTGAAGGGCGGATACGGTGGCAGATGTCTGGGTGGGTGATACTATGACGCAGAGAGAGCGTCTTGTGAAGTCGCTGGCACGATGGTCGGCGCTGACACACGCGCAACAGGTGCTTGGCAAACAGAAGAGCTGGGATAGTGAATCCGCTCTTGCCTCCCAAGCCATCTGGTCAAGTCATGGCACGGCGTGAACCTGGGGGTCAAGAACAGTGTTCTATGGCCTAGAAGGCCACGTCCGAGACAGTAGTGCGACAGAGTGCAGAGGTTGGGCCGCAGCAGTACGTGCAGGGGCGATTGTGAACGCCACAGACGATACGCGGAGGGTTGAGACTTCCCTGTCGCCGGCTGGGGAGCGCCACACGACTCGCGACCTTCACATGCTGGTTTCTGTAGATGGAACTGCCTGCCAGTTGGGCCAATTGACACCTTCCATTGTTCTGCACAACTGGGCCTTACAGTACACCTACGCACGTGGTTCTTAGCGTCGACTGTCAACCAACACTTGAGCCACGTCAGTAATGCACATGCACTAACACATTGGTTTCAGTGACATGCGGATGCCCAATGTTTACATGTTTGTGCTGCCTGTCCTGTGGACCACTCTTTCATAAGAGTTTCGGAGAGCATGACCACATCATCACGCGATGGACAAGGGCAACATGCCGTGGTTAGGTGATCGCGCGCTTCGGAGTCTAGAAGAAGTCCAACCGCGAAACAGTGCGGCAACACCCCAAATCGCAACGCGAGGACCCCACAAACATTGCTCCCTGGTGCTGTGCAAGCATTCCGTGCAGCTTTGTGTGCAAGCCCACCATACCACCGTTCTTACCAGTTCAGTCCGCAGGGAACTAGGGGATATGGTGCTCACTGTGAGGAAGCTCGGCGGCAACAGGGGCATACCTCCTCTTGGCCGGGCCATTCGCTTCGTTTTAACTGGGTCAAACTTCCGGCGACTCCAGGGGCAGCGACATTGCTCATACTCTGGTACTCTGGGCCCCCGATTCCTTCAACACATGTAAGAGGATACCCCCTGCGCGAGGGGCAGGGGCCGGGAACATGCTTGATGCTTCATTTGGACAAGGATAGTGAATCTACATGGTGAGTCATCGGCTGGAGCATCGCCACAGCTACCCTCCCCCTCGCGGACGCGGGGGGTTTGGTTTCGCAAACTGCAGCGCCTCACTGCCTTGGGAATTCCATCAGCGACTCGCTGCGGCATGAGGGGCCTTGTTTTCCATTGCTTCATACGGAAGACGACGACGCGTCATGTTTGTTTGTCCCTGCCGCAGTATGGGCGACGATTGGATGAAGACGTGTTTGACGCGCTCGCTGTACGACGACATGACGATCCAAGGAGGAGTAAACAACGAACAGAACGAGGCGGCCATGCGCAAAGACATGCCGGCATGTACCTTTCTGGCGTGAACCGAGTAGGCTACCCCGAAGCTTTTGTTTGCGGCACAACAACATATAGCGTTCAGTACACGACGCTGGGTTCGATACTGGCTATACTGGGACAGGCACTTTACGAACGGTGGAACTGAGGGCCTCGAGCAGCCAAGGTCCAAAGCACGCATCGGCAACGTGGATGCGGGAGAGAAAACCCAGGACGTCTAGGGGCCTCGGGACATGAGAGAGTGACAGGTACGATGAGGGAAGGCTGTAGCCATGAAGCTACTGGAATTGGACAGTGGTGTGCTCTGGATGAGCGCAGGCTTCAGCCCAAAGGCTGCGGTGCCGACTCTTCTTCCTGCAATGATCCTTGTTTAGTATGCACACTTTTCTGTACACTGTAAGGTCGCAACGACCACAAAACGCGCCGAACAACAGCTTGACGATGAACAGAAGGCGCAGATTACGAGCGTGACGGCAGGATAAAGTGCACGGGCATGCATGATAAATCGGGAGGAGCGCCACCCCGAGACGCGTCTGAGGACTGGTCCTAGATCTAGGGTCACTTAATTCTCCGCAGCCGCACTGGAACAGAGACCCAGTTGGGAAACTAATGCAGGATGAGTGCTTCCCTGAATGTGCATTGTGTGCCGCGCAGGATGGCAGGACTTGGTATCATTAGTACAGGGCACAAGACCTCATGTAGAGCTGATGAAAGGGGCACAACCACGCTCGACTCTTCTTGTCCTGCATGTCCTGTTCAGAACGTGCCAATTACTGCGCTCCTGCGCTCCTGCGTCCTATTATCCTGTTCGGGAGATCCCTGTGGCGTACTAGTAGAGGAACAGGCCATGCATCGTGGTTGTTATTGCTCTTGCGTGCAATGACGCACAGAGAGAACATGGAATCAAAAATGCTGTGCGAGTACGACGCGTCGTGTTTGTGTGTTTGGTGACTCAGGGTCCAACGAGCGCTGGTACGGTGAGAGTGAGGCCTCGCGTACGGTGGGCCGTGGGCTGCGAGCGCCGTGAGAGAGTGGTGTACGACGCATTCAGCCAAGTTGCATCCAAATGCGGTCTGTAGCCTTTGTCGTCCTCTCATCTTCATCTTCATCATCCTTTGCTTCTACCCCTGTTAGAGACGGGTCTTCCTCTTGTCCTTTATCCTTTATCCCATTCTCTCCCCCCCGATTCATCAACACTTCCCCCACCCCTCCCTTCTTCTACTCTTTCTCTCGCCATCAACCTCTCCCACGCGCATACGACCACGTCATCGTCTTCGTCACGCACGCGCACGCAACCATCCATCCATCCATCCACTGGCAGTCGTACCCATCGACATCCAGTGCACAGACATCCCCTCCCCTCCCGAACATTGCAATATCCACCGCCCCTCGCGTGCATCCACGGCCACCGCGAAGCATTTGCCCCGCACACGCAACCCAGTCACGCTCCTGGCGCCATCCCACCATCGCCCATTCATCGATTCATCTCACTTGCCCTGCATCACCCTAGGTGACCACCCAGTCGGCCCCCACACTCTACTCGACTAGATGTACGCGTAACAACTGTGCTCATCACCTCTACCAAGCCCTTTCTTGCAACATCTTGCACCCGGCTTCTCCGGCTAGAAGCTCGCTTTTCATATTCTACTCCTTGGTCAACTGTCGCGTTTCTATTCATAAAAATGTCCACCTACGGACCCATCGACGACCACCGCTTCACTCAGAACACTATCCGCGCAGTGCCGTGCGACCAGCAGCCACCGCTGCCGCAGACTCCTGAGCAGCCCTGGGGGCGCGCATCGGGGTCCGGCCTCGCCACCATGTGTTACTGTAGCAAGCACGCCGAGCCTCAGAGCGGATTGTATTGTTCACTCGGTAAGCTTGCGACTACAATAACAAAGCGCGAGTGGCAACTGATTCGCGACGCAGACTGTGCCCGCAATGATGCCTTCTCTTCCCTCACGCACGCGCGTCCAGGCTCGGCGATCAGCTCTCGCTTGTCATACGCGTCCGACTCTTTGTCATCATCGCGTGCGCCTTCTTCCGCCAGCGACTATGACGATGCCTCGCACTACCGCCGCATGGCTCGTGCAGACCAGCGACGTGAAGAGCTTCGCGAAGAGCGGCGCCGGCGCCGCGCTGAGGGAAGCTCATCGCCAATCTCCAGTCGCGCGCTCTCCATGGTCTCGTCTCTGTCGTCACACGGCTGCGTTCCCGATCTCGTTAGCTCTCACTCTCGCAACACATCCAATGCCAGCTCGATCTTTTCGCTTGCGACCAGTGGGAGTCTGAGCCGCAACACTTCTTCGGCGTCATCTCGTCAATACACTGCCAGTGTGGTTGTTGATGATGCCATCATGGAGGACATGGAAGTCGACCACGAGGAGGTTCTCGACAGCGTGCATGAGCGGGCCGTTGAGCGTAACAGCAACCGTGAGACGTTGAAAGCTCGCCGTGCTCGTCAGCTCAAGGCGGCCGCTCCCACCAGTGACCTCGCTGTCGGCGACATGTACTCGGTCCTGGACGAGATTATCAACATGGAGCAGTCGTTCCAGGTTCAGGACGAGCAGTCCAAGGTTCCTACTCCCGTCACGCCAGTCTTTGTCCCTGCCCCCGACCGTCCTCCTCGCACCCCATCGCCGGTCATGGGTAATCGTGATCGCTCGAGCACCATTCCTGATGCGCCTCACGCTCCTGACCGCCGCAACTCGCTCGTGCACACTCGCCCGCCAAGCATGTACGCGCACCAGGTCTCTCTTTCCGAGTCGCACACTGCGCTGTACCTCGCGACTGCATCGCCCCTTCCTCCATCCAAGGGTCGTCACCGTCGCTCGGCTTCTCCCAACCTCAACATTCGCCGGAGCATTTCTTTTACCCCTCAAGCGGCCGGTCCCGCCCTCCCCCCGCCTCCTCGCAACCGCTATGACTCGCCGGGCCTTACCCCAGTGCGCCGCAAGCACCTTACCCCCAACGCCTACCACCCAGCCATGACCGGCTGGAGATTCCCCAACTCGTCGCCCGCCGTCTCTCCTCACGCCACGCCTACTCGTGAGGCTTTTGAGCAAGCCGAGCCTCAGCTGCTCTGGCCCCAGAAGCAGCCCGGCAACGACAACCTCGCGCCTGCCCTTTTCGAGCCCACTGAGCGGGCCCCCGACTTCAGTGCCCAGAGCAGTGGCTTCTCACCACCCCGCTCTGCACTGCGCCTTGGCGCCTTTCTCAACTCGGGAGGCGGCGACGACGACGACGCATCGACGATCCGCGGCTCCGTCCGCGACTCGACTCTGTCTGTCCCGGCCCCGCCGTTTGCCCAGCCTGGCTGGTAGACGTGCATAGCCACCAAAAATGTGTGTATTACCACGACATCATCATAACCATTATCATTGTACTCGCGCCCGGCACCTAGTCGTGGCTGCGCTCCGCACGACAAACCACTGTCACATTGTCCAATCTAGCAATACGTCATATACTGTAGATTCATAGGGTGTTTACATGCAGCATAGTATAGCTGAGTCATAATGGTGCAACGCAGCCGGGAACATTGGGAAAGACAGTGACGTTGCAGAGCTGGAGCACAGCTCGCCGTCACACGAGCAGCGCAGTGGCAAAGCCACATTCCAGACATCAGGGGGCTGCAGCAGGCGCAGCACTCTGTTGCAGAGCACAACACTGGACGCGTCGCGGACACACACATCTCCGCGCACATTGCACAGCCTGGGCTCGACTCTCGCGGGTGACTTTGGTGCCGGCGAATGACACAAGTAACCGAAAGCTGGCGCTCTCAACTCTCCAATGACACAAGTACCCGAAAGCTGGCGCTCTCAACTCTCACGACAAGCCAGAGAGCTGCCGTGGCACTCAGTCTGCCGCCAAGCATCACAACGATCACAACCCGTGGGCCGTAGGAACATTGATTGCCGAGAACATTAGCGGGTCACTGCTGGGGAGGCTGAGTGGCCTGAGTGGAATGGCCATGTGTTTGTCTGGGATTCATTGGCTTGACTCTGCGTTTAAGTCATCGCTGCCTGCGTAGTATGGGGCCCTGGACTTTGGAATCTAACGCTGACCGTCCCATCACAGTGTTGCCCCTTGGGTGCATGCGTTGATGCAAAGTGGGTTCTCGTGAAACCATGGCCCGGGGAGCTACTGGGATCCAAGTCGCTCCAGGTGCCTCCAACAAACCTTACCAAGTCTCAAGGTACTCCCGTGTGTGGTGACTCCCACGCTTAATCAGACACTTTGAGCCACTGCTACTGAGTTTGGCTGCTCATGGGAAGCTCGGTTGCGATCACCAGTGACACAGTGACAGACTCTAAGGTGGCAGACTCTGCGATCTGGTGCCGCTGCAATCGTTCTGCATTCATTTGTACCAAAGAGACCCTTCTGATCCGTTTTCATCATTTCACTGATTTCCTACTGGGCGTCTGGTCTGTTAGCTGCGTTCATGACATCCCTTGGTCACTCACAAACCTGGCCCCACTTGCCCTCACGCTGGCCAATAATCTGAAGCGAGATGCGGCGCGAAAACCAGCGCGCCATCATAAAGTTGCCGACACAGAACAGCACGTTGGGCAAACCAGCGTCGCGAGCAACACCGTTAACCTCTAGCTCCTTGTCCAGTCCCCAGATCTTGCCCATGTCACTGGACGCCTGGGGGCCGAGAGTTTCGCGTACAGTGTCCGGGAAGCCAGTGTAGCCTGTCGCAAAGATGACGAGGTCATACTTTTGCTCTTCACTGTCCGTAAACTTGATCTTGCCGTTGGGCTCAAAGGACGCAATCTCGCCACTCTTGATCTTGATCTCGCCCTTGGCAATCTTGTCCGAGCCTGAGCCTTCGCCGGCGGTAAAGTAGTAGCCACCCGCGCGCTCGTATGCCACTGGAAGTCAGGTCAAATGCCACAACAGTACGCACGGTAGAGCCAGCCAGTGCCCTCCGGTCCGGGATAGGTCTTGAACCCAGCTTTCTTGAGACCATCGAGAATCTCCTTATCGGCCTCGGCCAGGTGCTTGACGACACGCTGGTGGAAGAGTTTGCCCACTTGCTTGGGAAGAGAGTCCGCAATGCGGTCGCATGTCTCGACGCTCTGCTTGGCAAGCACCTCCTCGGTGAAGACGCCACCGTCGAGCAGCGGCAGGCCGTTGCTGATGCTCATGATAAACGTGGGGGAGCGCTGGAGCATTGTCGTGTCGACACCACAGTTGACGAGGTCCACGGAAATGTCGTGACCAGAGGTACAAGCCCCCACGACAAGTGCACGCTTGCCCTTCCAGTCGAGACCGCCTTTGTGCTGGCTCGAGTGGACAATCTTACCCGTCCATTCAGACTGACCGGGGAAAGGTTCAGGCATCTTGGGCTTGCCTCCGCCAATACCCGTAGCCATGACAATGTGGGAAACCTTGATGGGCCTCTCGATCTGTTTACCGTCGACGTCACGCAACACCACCAACTCCCACTGCTGCGTCTCCTCGTTGAAGCGGGTGCGCTTGGGGTCTACGGTCGAGCGCAGCCAGATGTTGATCTCGTGTGCATCCGCATATGACTCGAGCCAGTTGGCAAGCTTGCCAGCCTGCATGAACACGGGCCAGTTGGGCGGGTAGTTCATGAAGGGCATGTGGTCGGTGTGCACGGGGTCGTGCAGTGAGAGCGACCTGGGAGTTAGTGGTTATCCTGAGCAGCTTTACCTACGCATAGCGCTTGCGCCAGTTGTCGCCGACACGTTCAAACTTGTCAACAATGAGAGAAGTCACTCCAAAGGAACGCAGGACAGCAGCGGTCGCGAGACCATTGTGTCCGCCACCAACTTAGCCGTCAGGAAGGCTCCGGATTGGCACACGCACTGATGAGAACCTCGGGATCCTTATCGACAAACTCGAGCTCACGTGCACGGCGAACATCATGTGGCTCCTTGTCATTGTGCTTGCCGTAAGGGCGGTTCTCGCCAACACTCTGCGGGTGCCCGTTGATTTCCTCGAGCAACGTGTAGATGGTGTAGGCCTTCCAGGCACCGTTGTCATACACCAAACGCGCGATGCCGGAACACTTGCCAAGGTTCGTCTCAAAGTCAAAGTGAATGCGCAGCCATGCCACGTCTGGAAATGGGCTCTCGAGCACCGGTGCGGTCTTCTCAGAGATGGCAAAGGCCTTGGCAGCATTCTTGGGAAAGATGTCCTGGTCACTTGTCAGCTTCGGGTTCCTGAATGTGGAGGATGCTGGCTGCGCCAGCTCACCGATGCAGCCTGAGCGATTCGGTTGGCCTCAAACGTCCTAAAGTCGCGAGTGAAAGCAAGGACGTCGCGCCAGTAGCCCTCGGCGGTGAAGAGATCGGCGTAAGCTTTGCCATTGTTGGCAGCTGCAGCCTTTTGGAGGGCGGCCACAAAGGCGGTCGCTGTGGCTGGCACGTCCACGTCGCTAGGAGGTGGGAACGTAGCGTGAGTCGGTAGACCAGCGGGGAGTTCGGTGACCATGTCGTAGCACTGTGAACAAGTGATCAAGGCAGTGAAGATGAGTAGAGAGTTCCAGAACGACCATGTTTTATATCATCTGGAGTCTGTGTTTCGACAACCACACATTGACCTGTGCTGCCCGTCAGGTGACAGACAGGATGAACACCTGGCAATCATGCCCACCGGATAATCATCAGCAGTGCCCGTCTTGGCCGATATAACTCCCCCCGTCTGTCGTTCCGAGATAGCAATATCGTCTCGGAAGAGTTGCTTAGCAAGAATCGTTAAGGAAGACTTGCTTAGCAAGTTGTTGGGGAAAACGTGCTTAGCGAGACGGTTTCAGAAGAGTTGCTTAACAAGATCGTTTTGACGAGTTGCTTGGCAAGATCGTTGAATGCATTCTGTGTCTTGACCGTGTTGACAGACCGGTTGTTGTCAACCGGTACCTCCAGTGCGAGCCTCACTCTTGGCGGTGCAAGGCAGATGGCCACAAGTGCTTTTCAGGAGAGACTGTAGTGTGCCAGCAGATGAAGAGCAGCAGCAATGGTGAGTTGTCATCATTTTCATAATGATGCGTCTACAGAGTGTGACGCTACAAATAGATACTTATATACTTGATATTCCAAAGTGAACGAGTCCCTAACAATTCCTTCCCTTGGTCTAGTACATGTAGCGGAAGCGAAGGCGAGCGCGCTCCTCCTCGGTAGCAGTGGGAGCCTCCATAGCCTCCTTCTCCTCCAGCTTCCTGTTTTCCCTCTTGATCAGCTGGACAAGAGTGAGACAGATGATGAGGGACGAGACACACATGGCCATTGAAAAGCCGAATCCGATCTGGTACTGTGGAGCCTGGCGGGGCAAGTACGAGTTGGTACCGGCAGCGGTGGCGAGCGAGGCAAGGGTGAGCTGGAAGGCCATGGAGATGTTACGCTTGCCACGGGTCTCGGCATTGTTCGAGTTCCACGTAAGGGTGCCGGGGAAGGCAACGTAGATACCGGTCATGAGCACGATGCAGGCAAAGTAGCGGACACCAGCGAGACGGTTTTTCGGGAGGGTGTAGAGCATGATCAGACCAACAAGGGCGACGGCGAATCCGACGAAGATCATGTGGTAGCGACGCTGCATGCGGTCCGAGTAGATACCGGCGAGGAAGGTGAACAGACAGGCTGAAAAGTAGACGGGGACGGTCAGGAGCTGAGCGTTGGCGGCAGTGTAACCGAGCTGCACGATAATGGTAGGCAGGGTGTACGAGAAACCAAAGACGACAATGTTGACCGAACCAGCGAGCCAGGTGCACATCCACACTTTGTAGTCGCCGATAACCTGACGGAGGTAGGCCCACTCAAAGTGAGCGTGGCCGGCGTCGGACTCGGCCGCACGGTTGGCCAAGATGGCCTCACGCTCGTCGTCTGAAAGAAACTTGGTGCGAGTGGGGTCGTTGGGGAGGGTAAAGAAGATGACGAACGATAGCAAGACGGTAGCCATACCCTCAAGAAGGAAGATCCAGCGCCACGAGGCAAGGCCACCAACACCATCCATGTAGTTGATGCCGTAGGCGAGCAGACCGGAGAAGGCGCCCGAAAAGACACCAACAACGTAGAAGGCAGAAATTCGAGTCTGGAGCTGAGCACGAGGGTACCAGTTGCCGACCAGCACCAGAGCTGAGGGGAAGAATGATGCTTCTGCCACACCAAGGGCAAGACGGGCAGCAATAGCACCACCAAAGTTTTGAACAAGACCCGACAATGTCATGACGACTCCCCAAGTGAAGCAGATGGCCGTGATCCAGAGCGAGGGGCGAACATAGGACAGAATAATGCCACCGGGAATTTCGAATCCTCCATATGTCTGAAGATCAGGTCAGCGTAACGACGAGGTAACGGACCCAGTATACTAACGAAGAAGAAGACGGTGGTGATCAAATTGTACTGGGTAGTGTTGATACCAATGTCATCCTTGAAACCGAAGATGGAGGCGTTGGCGAGCGAGCCACGGTCAAGGTAGGAGAAAAGGTAAAGAATGGCTAGTGGGGGAAGCAGGCGGTAATCAACCTTGTTACGTTAGCAAAAGTACTTCTGTGTGTCAATGTACCTTGCGTAGCGCCCTTTGAAGGGTGGCATCGTCCACTGGGTTGTGGAAGTCTGAGGAAGGCTCGATCCTAACGGACTGAGACTTTTCAAGCTCCTCTGGTGTGTCCGTACGATAAGACATGCTGGTTGTTGTTGTCGATGGTGGTGGGGAACCAGCATTCCACTGGGCTCTTTATGAGTAAATGCAAAGCCACTGCAACCCTTATCACCTGAAGTGGAGCCTCGGGTCTTGCCTGCCCCGCGCTGCCAATCTGTTTACGACAAGAGTGGGCTATTTGCCCTGCCTGTCGTGTAAACATTACCCTCCGCAAATATACGCCGACCCAGTCCAGGGCCGCGTTCTCCAGCCTACCAGTCTGTCGTATAGCTTTGTACCGGGCTTGAATGCAGTTTGGTGTTGTTAGGACTCGTATGCCTGCGTGGCAGGTTGCCGTGGAAAGGTTCGATAGCGCAAGTCAGAGAATCGTCAAGCTGTCGTCACCTTGCCGAGCTCCCGGGTAGCGTCCATTCAGGTGGCCACATCTGGCGTTACTCACCCTGCACGCGAACGATACCTGCGCCAGGCTTCCAACAGCTGAATGGCTACTGTTCCGGAAATTGTAAAGAACCTGGGCATATGGCAGGCGCCTGTACATTCCCTGAGTACCTCAGTCGAAAACAGCGGGGACCCAATGCCCAGTCAACGTATCAGCCCTAGTATGTCACCCTGGGGCAAGATCTCAAGACCGCAGAGATGCCAGCCGAGTTTGTCGCATCTTTGCCGGCTTCGCCGCTGGTGCCCACCATACACATTCTGCCCGCAGAGACTACTGCAATGCCCTCGGGTACAGGCTCGCTTCTTCGCTTATCTTTTTTACGGCAACGGGCAGCTCCGCCGTGAACAGCAGACAATCCGGCCCCGGCTTCAACAAGATACCGTTAAAGTAGTTGGAGAACGACGTATCAGCGGATGATGTTATCGTCACGCGGTGGCGCCACTAATAGGTAGTAGTGGAGGGATAGCACCTGGCATCGTTGAAATCTCTCTTGTCTGCGCAATCTCTCTTGTCCATTTGCCTGATGGCCAACCAAAGGCAGAGAAACAACTAACGACTATCTGATTCCGTATACGCTGTGTCATAAGAATGACCCACCACACCACTATCTTGTTACGCTGTTGCTCAGCAATAGGCCGGGGTCCTCAGCCCACAGCCGACTATCAGCTTGCGAAACGCCGTTCTGACGCTGCATACGCGAAAAGCGAACAAAGTATCGTGTGCCCACTGCGGCGGAGCTTTGCTCGATCTGTAGATGATAGAGCTGAGTCACATATACGCAGAGTTCTTGGCTGTACTTCTGTGAATCGCTCACCAGCGATAGGGCAACCCAATCCACCGGAATTCGGCGCCGAACTGATGCGGCGGGTAAATTGTCGTAAAGTGGTGGATGACGTTGAGCCCCCACAGTTTGTCGTGTAAATGGGGTAGATAGTGTCTTTGTTGTATCGGACTTGCCCGTGTGGTGAGCAACGCGTCGTGTGCGGGGTAATGCCATCGGATGAGTCGTATGCGTTTGCAGTTATGGGGGACCAGCCGACCAGGAAAACGCAGATATATGTACTGGCACTCCTCGTCAGTTTGTACCGTCAACGACAGAACTTGTTATCACACAATTCCTTGAAGAAAACATCATGGTTCGCTCAGTTTACCAGCCCGGAGACCTCAAGGTCAACGGTGACCGTCTCAACAACACTCTGCACGAGACCTGCAAGTGGGGTGCAGCCAACCCTTGGGGTTCTGCCCCCACCGAGACTGGCATGTGCCGTCTCGCTCTGTCCGATGAGGACCGTCAGGTTCGCGACTGGTTCTGCGCCGAGCTCAAGTCTCTTGGCTGCAAAGTCACCGTCGACAGCATGGGCAACATGTTTGGTGTCCGTCCCGGAAAGAAGGAGGGAGCCCCCACCTCTATGGGCTCGCATCTCGACACCCAGCCCACCGGCGGCCGTTACGACGGTATCCTTGGTGTCATGGCTGCCGTCGAGGTCCTCCGCGTCCTCAAGGACAACAACATTCAGACCGAGTACCCCATCGCCGCCATTACCTGGACCAACGAGGAGGGTGCCCGTTTCCCAAAGTCGATGCACGGCTCGGCCGTTTGGGCGGAGAAGCTCTCAGAGGACGCAGGTTACGCCCTTGCCGACGTAAACGACAACTCGATCACGACCAAGGGCGAGCTGGAGCGCATTGGATACCTCGGCGAGACCCCTTGCAGCTACAACGCCAACCCCCTCGGCGCGCACTTTGAGCTCCACATTGAGCAGGGCCCCATTCTCGAGCGTGAGGAGAAGCGCGTCGGTGTTGTTCTCGGCGGCCAGGCTTACCGCTGGTTCGACATTGTCGTCTCGGGCCGCGACTCGCACGCCGGCACTACTCCTTTGGACGCCCGTTCCGACGCCATGCTCTGCGCTGCCCGTATCATCAGCGCCGCCAACGACGTTGCTGTCAAGAACGGAGGTCTTGCCACCACTGGTATCATCAACCTCGAGCCCGGATCCATCAACACTGTCGCCAGGACTGTCTCGTTCTCGATGGACATTCGTCACATGGCCGACGACGTCCTCGACACGATGGAGAAGGAGCTCCGTGCCGAGGTCGACAAGATTGCCGGTGCCAAGACCTCGCGCGGTACCAAGGTCGAGTGGAAGCCCCTGTTCGCCAACCCCGCTGTGGTCTTCCACGAGAACTGTGTCGGTGCTATCCGCGCCGCTTCCGAGGCTGCCGTCGGCGCCGCTGGCATGCGCGAGATCTACTCGGGTGCCGGCCACGACTCTTGCCTCACCGCCCTCCGCTGCCCCACCGGCATGATCTTCATCCCTTGCAAGGACGGTCTCTCCCACAACCCCGAAGAGTACTCGACCCCCGAGGACTGCACTCTGGGCACGCAGGTGCTCCTCGACGCTGTCATGGCCTACGATGGCAAGAGGACAGAGTAGAGGGACATTGAGACTTGGTTTTAGTTTATGGTTTGTAGTCTTGCAATGGGTTTCTTTGTACAACTATACGAAAACGCAATCAGCAATGCCATGTGTTTTTATGAGATACACAGCTGCAAAGCCTCTAGTTGGACCGTCGGGTCTGTGCGCCCATGTTGCCGCTTCGCACACAGCCGCACCAGTTACATCAATGATCGTCTCTGGTCGTCATTCGCCGCTCAAAGGTCTCAATTCTTGGGTGCATTATTCACTTTGTACACTACCCGTTGCTGCTCGCTGCCGATCGCTAGGATTACGCTCTCGACAACCCTCACGTTGCCACAGACATACCACCCAACTGCCCGCGCACGCTCCCAACAACCTCACATGGTACACTGGCGTCTCCGTCAATCGACGGGGTGGCGACCGTGGCGGGATGCAATGTCTCGGATGCGATGCAGTGATCGCAGTGATCGCTGCCGCTCAGGTTGTCTGCACCTCTCCCCACTGGGGAAGGCATCACCATCAGCCACAATTGGAGGAAAGAGCGTCCACTCCCCACGCTGGAGTTCATTATAATGCCTGATTGGCTATCCCCTTTGAAACCGCGTTGTCACCACGTTGTCAGTCCGTGGCGGCCGTGGCGGCTCCGTAACCGTTTAACGGAGTGGGCCAAGTGGGGAGAGACTACAGGTGGGGAGGCGCTAGGACAAGCATATTGCCCATGTGAATACTCTCCTTGATCCTGGAGCGGGATGCCATAACGACGTCGCCCCCAAGGCTGACAGTGAGCCGAGTGATACGAAAAAGCCGGTTTGCGCTTAAAAACACCCGAAGTCCATGTCCGGATTGCAGCCGCTGGGCATCGCCTAGATTCACACAAACGGGGGGGACCTTTGCTGGCCCCACAGTCTTGTCGTATCCACCCTCATCTTCTGCTTATCCTTCCCCACATTCACCAATCTGCTAACCGATGGGTACTACACGAAAGACCAAAGGCCGTTCCAGGAATGGATGCAAGCAGTGTCGCAGTGTAAGTGTTTGATATTTCAATAGGGACTTGCAAGCTGACAGGCAGGACCGTAAAAAGGTGAGCATTCAACAGTCCTAAGATCCTAAGAGGTCGTCTATCCCCTGTTACTATCAGCTACACGACCATTAACCACCTCCACTCAGTGCGACGAAACACGACCAACTTGCGGTCGCTGCTTGAATCGACGTGTGGTTTGCGATTTTGATCGCCCTCTCGGTGTCAGGATATGCAACCGACGCCGATCCGGCATGTCGAACAACACTGCAGAACAACCTCATCAGTCGCCAGCCCAGTCGGACCAAGACTCGGTCGGCAGCCAAAGCTCTAGCTGGCAAGGTGTCAGGCCGTTGAATAGCAATCCCATGGGACACCCCATGTCGTCGATGCGCGCAGATGTGTCGCCTGACCAGAGGTAAGTGCCGCGGCGAAGGTGCAACGCTGACCGCTCACAGCTCAACAGTGGCTGCCCTTCACTCTGTGCCATCCTTTGGCTCCAGTTCAGATGCTTTGCGCAAGGATTCGATGGAACTCACGCCGATGCATGCAAACGCAACACAGACTCCCATTGATGAGCTCGTCGCCCTCACAGAGGGAGAAAGGTTGGCCGACAACCATCCAACGATGCTAACGATCTAGTGATCCCTTCCACACTCTCCTCAAAGACCTATTTGGTACTGGTCTGCCTGATCCGTCAATGTGGACGTCACCTATGGCCACGTATGTTTCTATCGTCTTCGCTCACTAACGTCATAGCACTTCAATGGGCGACTTTACCTCGCACGGCGACTCCGGATTCGTGGATCCCATGGCACGCATTTCAGAGATGCACGCAAGCACCTCTCACAGTCCAACTACTGGAGTGGGTTCCAATGAACCTGACGATGTTAGGCGGCGCTTCAACGCTCCAGGGACGGACCCGCGAACAGCTCTGCTGGGGACGATTTCTGAACCCGTTCTGGCGACATTGTCGGACACTGATGTGCGATTGTTCTACCACTATGTCGACGTGCAGGCACCTATCAGCATCGCAGGCGGTCCAGACTGCAACCCCCTCGCGTCAAACTACGTCCCCATAGCCTTGTCAAATGCCTTGATTGGACGCAACGAGGACAATGCCGCGTTCCAAGCGCTCAAGGCGTGCGCCGCTACGCATCGTGCAAACTTGATGGACAGCACTGGAACAGACGACTCGCGCCCATTCCGTGTGATCGCTCAGATTTGTCGCAAAACGGCCTATTCATTGCTGGTTTCTAGAGTGCCAGATCTTTTGCGGACATCAACTCTGCAACGCGAGCAGTTTGTTGGAGGATTGTGTATTGTGAGTACAGTGCGTGATCACCGCTCACACCATAGCTCGTCTCCTTGGCCGTCGTTGATGGCAACGCCCGGCTGTTGCCCGGATTGCTCGACACTTACTTCCACGTCATCAAGGCTCTTGATCCTCAAAGTCTCACTGCTTCTGAACTCTTCTTCATCGCCGCCATTAGCTTGTATCAGACAGTCCTCAACTTCAGTCTCGTCGTTGTCCTCAACCTTCCGCCATCAGTTCCACTCGTCGACGCACTTCCAGAGGGGCTGCGATGGCGTGGTGCAAATCTCGAAGTCATCTTTGGTGTCCGACCGAAACTGTATCAAGAGCACATCAGGCTGTACATGTTGATCAAGGAGTATCGGGACGCAGCCGCGAGGGGAGACTCGGTCCGAATCCTCAACGCACAACTCGATGCCGACGAGCTGGCCACTTCTCTAGGCCACGACCTCGCCAATGACGTTGCAGCTGCAAGCTCGGCAGAAAACAAGACACCCCTGGAACGCCGCCTCCTGGACAGCGCTATCGTGAGTTGCCTCTACTCCTTCTATGTTGACAGTATAGATGCATCACGCCGCCCTCCGCGTTCTGCTCCTGCGTGACGTGTTCCAATACCCTCTGACCGACTACCGCATCCAGGAATGCATCCGGGCCGCCCTGGACGTTTTGGACGAAGTAAAGTGGGGCACAGAATCGGGCCTTCTCGTGCCGCTGATCATCCTGTCCACTGCAGCGCTTCCCAGTGAGCGCAACCGCTACCGCGTCTTTATGCGGCGGCTGTGCTGGAAGGGCAGCGCAGGGCCCCGTGCGGCCATGCAAACCCTCGACATGGTCGTTGATGACCCCAAGCAAGACTGGCGCGAAGCCTTCACAAAAGTCGGTGCGCCAATCCTCGTCTAGTCGGACTTGTACTGTGTATCTTCAAATTATGTAATCTGCAGCTAGTTCGTCATAGGTTCATTACATAATGGCATGGCTATAGCTGTCTAGCTCTAGCGGTTCGTGATCAGCATTCCTGCAGTCGTGGAGTTGACGTTGTGAAGGCCGCGTTAGGTCAAGACAGGTGTGAGAAGCGTAGAACATGGGCTGCAGAAATGGACGTCGATATCTGCATACTCGCGAAGAAGGCGCTCTGCGCGCCAAACGTCTCCGCCCTCGACGAGAATGTTTGCCGTGTGCATGGTCGACGAGTAGAGCATGCGGACGCCACCCGAGTGGAGCAGGTTTGAAAACCTAGTCACGAGTCCTGATTTGTCTGCCATCAGCTCTGCGCCGCCCTTGCATGACCCACCGAGATGGTATGCCCCGCCCTCTGCTGGTCCCGAGACTGCACGCAGGTCAAGCTGGAGGCAGCGCATGCGCCGTTCGTCAGGCGGCGTTGGCGAGGGCGGGGCCACGTGCTGGCCCCATGTGCGCTCGAGGCGCGGGAGGGCGTGCTCGCTTGCGCGACGGAGCTGCGGGCGGGGAGCTTTCTGGGCGCGGTGGTCGCTCTGCGTACGCAGGTGCCCGTGGAATGCCTGGGTGGAGGGAGGAGAATCGGGGTTGGGTGTCGGGGCGGGAGAGTAGATTTGCGTCAATGCGCCAAGACGCGTAACTGGCCAGCCTGACGCCCCTGTTGCGCTGGTAGGCGTGCCCGCTGCTGATGGTGAAGAGGTCGAGGTAGAGGCCCAGTGAATGGGAATGGTGGATGGAGGACCGAAGGCGTCAATGGGAGTGGAGGTGAGCGAGTGGCTTGGCTTTGTTGGCGATCGAAGCGGCGAGCTGGGCTCTGTATCCTCCTCCTCGGGCGTTGCGTTCTCGTCGTCTGTATGCCAGTCTGTACCCTCGCTGAGGCAATCAAGCTCGCCCTGCAGCAGCTCGGCGCCATCCTCGGGACTCAGTAGTGACCGGAGAATACGCACTTCAGTGAGCAGCGACAGACCTTCCTCGGTTCGAGTGTACGAGACAAAGGGGCGGGCCGACGGACCTCTGGACCGAGAACGCGAGCGCGACCGACTATCCGAAGCCGTCACTGACCGAGTTGGCGTCGGTGTCATATCGACAAAGGAGTCGTCATCGTCACCAGAATTGCGACGCAATGACAGAACCGTACGTTCGGGCCAGACCAAAAATCGCAGCAAGCTCTCGCTTGTTCGGAACTCGGCATCTCGAGACAAGCCCACACAGGCGAGTGGCGATGACAGGACAGTGATCTCCGCGACCAGCGGGGGTGGCGGAGGAGTAGCTGCAGGAGTGGCCCAAGGAGCTGGTAGACCACTGGCTATGATGGATCGCCGGCGAGGGGCAAGCGGTGCTAGAGCGTCCACGTACCCTGCGATGCATTAGCAGCGACAAGCGCGACAATGAGGAGCTCACAACCCTTGGCCGCAAAGATACTGGCTGCCTTGTCATAGTCCTCGCTCTTGACAAAGAGAAAGTCTGTAAAGTAGCTCGATTGATACAGAATGGAGACGCCAATCTCGGCGAGTGGAGCAGAGACTTCTCGCAGATGCGGCGAGTCTGGTCGCGATCAGTGCCACTCTCGCGCTCAAGACGTTACCGTAGTGGGCACCATCCACGTCATCACCAGAAGACAGCTCAAAGACTCGCCACGGCCCATTGATGCGCACACTTGGATCGTGGACCGACCCCCACTCGTCATTGACAAGCTCCGTCTCCGCGAAGAGCGCAATCTACGATGGCGTTAGAGAAGTCTGAATGGCGAGTCCAGACTCACCTCAATGCGGTTTGAAGTAAGGTTGAAGAACTCTTCGGACTCAGCCGCTGCACGCTGAACCGTCCAGTACAGCTTTGTCGCATAGATGTCGTGAGCGGTCGACAGAGGAATATGAACAAGGTGTACGGGGTCATGCAACGGCCTGACGGATGAGCGTTCAAACAAACCCAGCTCTAGACGTACGTGACGGATATGGCAGACATGCGGGCCATGAATTGGAAGAGGGTGACAATGCTCGAGACCTAGGTAGCCGAGAGCCGACAGCGAAGCACTGGTACGCAAGCCGTGGACTAAACACTAATCAGCAACGAAGAGGCGAAGAAGCGACAATGGTAGGGGCTGTCGAAGTTATAAGGACAGTGATATGATGACGTCTGAGGTGTAGAGTGCTCGCTAGGTGACTCGTCCCAACGGCATGATTCTCGTCTCCTCTGCTTGTCTGCTCGTCTGCCTGTCGCTTACGATCGCTTGCAATGGCCTGTGCAGATTGGCTTCTTGTAGCCCTGTAATGGCTTCCAGGCCAGTCCAGCTCAGAAGCAAATGTATCCTCCAGGGCGTCAGTAGAAGTCGCATCAGATGAGGCCGCCCGCAGTTCTGGTCGCGCATGGTCGCAGCACACGCAGATAAACGCTCCAACGCCGCCCCCAGCCGTACACGGGCGAGCCAAGACCGGCGAGGGATCATGCATGCAGAGGAAGCACGCATGCACATGCATTTTGTCCGCCGCCCAGCTGCCCTCCCAGCTCTGCTGAATAGCGGGGACACCGCAAAGTGGAGCGCGCACACAACGCCGTTTTCCCTGGATCATCGTCCAAGTATCTGCTTCGCTGCGGTCTGAGCGCGACGAGCGGCGCACTGGCGCACTGGCCGTGTCGGACAATGAGCGGTGGGCGTAACGCACACAACTGATGCGACAAGTGGCGACCGGAAGAGAATACATTCGTCTGACAAGTGAGCGAGGGTGAAGGGATGAATGAGCAAGTTGACAGCGCACAAACTCCATCCCAGCAGCTCTTGGTAGCAGCAGCACCCGTTATCTGAACATTGCTTACGTTGCACGTGACCGTTGGGTGACGGAGTCAAACCCACATGGCGGAACAACAACAACCTCCCAAACCTCCATTCTCCTTGTCTTGACGCAACTCTCTCCCTCCCTGCGTCAATACACCCTCCACAATGACCTCCTGGCAGTCGTACGCGTACGGCTACGGCCCCAGGCAATCCACAGCGCCAAGTACACACGCCGGTCGACAGTCAATGGTTCGCCAATCGCACGCTGGTGGTGCATCGCGAGCGCGCGAGAGCATCTATCCGCTCCCTTCCTCCGACTTTCTGAACGCCCTCGAAGAGTGTGTGCAAGCAACCGAAGGGTGCGAGGCAACTGTGAGTAAGCCACTGCAAGGACTTGGCTGACAAGTAGCTATCGGGGGCGATCCAGAACTTTGAGCCGGGAGTATCAGACCTGCCACGACTTTCCAAGGTCTTTCAAAACACGCATGTAAGTGCAGCATTGCAAACTGCATTGACGAATGTAGCACTTTATCTGCTTTCCCGCAAATGAAGTCTCTGCTCGCAAGGCTGAGTATGCAGACTCGCTGCAGCCGCAGATCGACAGTCTAATCACGCGTGCAGGTCGCCTGGTGGACGACGAAGCACACACGATCGAGCAACTCGAGGAGCACCTCGCTGGACTAGAACGGGCACGGCTGCCGGCCTTGCCAGCCTCTGCAAGACATAATGCTGCGCTGCCTCTGTTGGACGACGACGACGCGACGCGAAATCAGCTGGAGGGCGTGGACATGAAGTCGTTGGCGTTGGCGCAACGCCGCAAGATTGGGTTGCTGCAGCGCAAGCGCGAGAGGCTCGAGGAGGACCGCGCAAGGTATTCGGCATGAATGTATGCACACCGTTGTACATTAGCATGAACGCTGCCTGTTCTTTATTTGCAGACGATTCTTTCGCCTTCGATCGCGAAGGCACCAATTCATTCATCCCTCTGCTCGTCATCACGTCCCCTACCGGTACAACTACCCCACTGCGACAAAAAATCTAACCTAAGCGTGCTCCTTCTTCTCCTTGGTCGTCTCCTTGTTCCGTCCGCGCTTCGACCTCGGCTGGCGAGGCGGCCTGGTCCAAAACTTGATGCTACCAGCGCGGCTGACAGTCGCAATCGTCTTGGGTCCCATGTGAACGCTCGTCATAAGGTTGCCCTCTATCGTGCGGGCCAGAATGGGCTGCAGCATGGCGACCTCGGACTTTGGTGGCGCAGTATGGTAGTGCGCACTGTCGGGGTCGTTTGTCAGGCCCGAGTTGAGACTGGCGGTCGAGCCAGCGCCACGGAAGTGGGCACTGCTGGTGTGGTGGTGCCTTGGCTTGCGGAGCGCTGCGACACTAAAGTCCCACAGCAGCAGCTTGCCATCCTCACCAACAGAGCCGAAGCGGTAGCCACGGCCCTCTGAACGACGGTTGGGGTCAAAGGCAATACTGGTGACCCAGCCAGTGTGGCCTTGGCAGCGCGCGACAAGGCGCGACTCGCGAGCCGAGTAGATGGTTACGAGATCATCTTGACCTCCCACAGCGACGAATCGAGAGTCGGGAGACCAGGACACCTAAAAGTTAGCAATGGCATCGGAGCAACACCGTGTCCAACTCACGCAACGCGAAGCACCAAAGTAGCTCTCAAACACATCGGTCACGCGCTGCTCTTCCGTGTCAAACATGCGCAGCAGCCCATCCTTGGTCGTGATCGCAAGCCAGCGGCCATCAGGCGAGTATGCAAGAGCTGTGGGTTAGTTTTGTCGCAGCCCAATACGCACCAGTTATATCCGTGTCCATTGCCAAACGGGCAACTCGGAGCGGGTTACGGCCAGCCCAGGGGTACTTGACACCTGTCTTATCACGCTCTGAAGCAGGGACGCTCCACTCATCATTAACCCACTCCAGCATTTTGTCGGCACCGGCAGGACGCTGCTCTGGCTTACCACCACCGTTCTCGGCAGCCTCGGCAGCCGCACGAGCAGTGTCATATTCACGCTGTTCGTCTTCGTGGTCAAAGATTGCAGTCCAGGGGCGGGGCATGCTCGTGATAATAGACATGGCAGCCTCGCTCGGATCTTCGGCGAACAAGTGGTACTGGACGATCATGTTGTTGGCAAACCAGACGACAAAGCGGTCACCGCCACGCGGGTCAAAATAGACACCTGCGACTGCGCTCTTAATGACCTTGCCCTTGGTACGTCAGTAGCCTGAACCAAGCATGCCATTCCGCCCAGACTCACGACAACGTTGAAGCGCTCAGTACGGTCGTTGATAAAGTCGAGGTAGACGAGATCGCCCGTCTCGAGACCAACGACAATGTCCTGGCGCTCCGGCCCGACGGTGAGCGGGGAGATAGCATGTGCGGAGGGTGGCTGCTGGAACACGACAGTTGCAAGATTTTCCTGTTTGTGTCAGTTGACGTGTGCCTTTGCTTCAAGTATGCTACTCACTGTCACACCGCCTTCCTCGGCCCAACAGAACAGGCGTCCCATGTTCCAAAACGCCCAGCGCACACGTTCAGGACCGTTTTTGCCCTTCTCATCCATGATACTGCCGAGATTCAGATTGGGGGAGACACGAGTGACGATGCCACCGCGAGATGACGATAGGGTCTTGCTGTCCTTCTTTGCCGACCCTCCAGCCTTGTTGCTCTTGCCAAAGCCCTTCTTGCCAGCGGGGGCCGGTATGCCCCCTCCATCGGGGGAGAGTGCCTCGTGCCGAACAGGCGCACGGCCGTCGTCCGAGCTTCGGTCGCTTTCAGTGTCGCTGTACTCTTCCTCGCTATCGGGAGGCGGCATAGCGCTGGCGTTCGGGGGCGCCGAGCTGTCGGTACGCTTGCCCAAGCCGAGCCTAACGAGCGCCCCAAACCCACTGTCCTTGCCTGGGGCGCGGCCAGGGTACCAAACGTCTGCGAAATTCAGACGAGGAGGATGTCCCGGTTGCCACTGGCCGTTAACGAGGGTCGAGCCAGACGACACGGCAAAGATGTTGGGAGATGCCAGTGGGGGCATGGGCACAAAGGCCGGGCCGGCCATACCAAAGCCTGAGGCTCCTATGAGCGCTGCGCCGCCACCCATCGGCATCGTCCCGGGGCGCTGGATGTCCGAAGGCAGTGGGCCGGGCACCTCGACCTCGGGAAAGATGCCCTTGGCGAGAGTGTAAGCGCCTTCGGGGGCATTGAGCACCTCGGGGAGCTCGGGGGGAGGAACAACTGGAACAGTCGGCATGACTGGCCGCGGCGGGGGAAGCCGCGGCAGATAGGCGTTCGGAGGGGGGATGTACAGCTCCATCTCGTGCGATGGACCCAAGGATGGTGTGGAGATGGAGGTGAACGGTGTGGGTTATAGAAGAATGGGGACAGGTTGTCGACTGTGCCATCTCGCCCGGTTCATCTTCGGGCCGTGTGTGCCGTGGGCCGACGTCACGTGAGCACCAGCCTGCAGTCTCCCATCCTGCACCATATGGTGGCCTTTCATTGCTTGGGGCATGGGCACGAGCTGGCCATCGTTTCAGCTGCCTTGCGCATGCAACTGATGACCGAGTCGCTCGTTTGTTGTTCAAATCGACTGGCTGACATTATGGTTGTACGAAGTGTACTGCATGTGGACAATCAATCGCCCGAAAACCGGTGAGGGCAGCCGTCGATCTGCGATCTGCGAGCTAATCCCATGGCTCACGGCAGCTGACATGATATGATAGCAGCTGAGATCTACGTACTGTGAGCAGCACAGCGACGTATTGCCCAGCTACCGTCCGACGAGTTCCGAGTTTTGACAACCATGGACGCCTCACCTCGTCAAGACTATCATCAATTGCAAAGAGTGGCGCCCCACAATTACGAGGGGGTCTCCACGTCGCACATGGTAAATCGTCGAAGTCCACACAATGTAAAATTACTACCGTGAGTCACACACGGACTGACGAGCATCCTCACAAGCTCCATCTTGCTGGCACAATAGTTCAGGAGGGATTCGCCGTGCGAAGCCGGCTGACGTGAAGCACCAAAGCCACATCCTGCGCGTGGCACACGACTGCGGCTCCGACGTGCTGTGCGCAGAGATCAGCGCACTGCATATCTCCAGGCCTCCCAAGCCAAGCAGAAAGTTCAGTGCCAAGACCGACCGAGCGCAACCGTGCTCATCGCCTCAGACAAATCCGACGTGGAGGCCGCACTGCCTGTTCAGTAGCCAAAGTTACTTGCTACAGCTGGCAGCGAGCTTACATTGCGAAACAAACGTCGAATGAGATCATGTGCCACTTGGACAAGAGCCCTGCCGTCCAAGGCACTCTGCAGACCTCCGGCCGGAGGCAGCGACGAGTATCTTTACTGGAGGGAGACATCAGATTGCCGAGACTATCCAGAGGCACCGCGTTCTGGGTTCCCCGAGACGTGTCCGATGAGTTTCCGACTTGAAAGGTGTTGTTCCATGAGATCCATGCTGTGTGAAGTCGAAGCCGGAGGAGATATGGCAGTGCTCGGGCACAAAGAAACTATGCGGCTTGCACCAGAAAGACAACTGTGCGATGCACAACGCACAGATCGTCAGTTGCAACACGTGTCGCAGCTCCTGATCGCCTGATCTCCTTTCGTTGTAGCAATATGGTCGTCGCACGCGCTTGGTGCGCCTGATGATCTGAGCGCTGGTCGTGTACCACCCTCTTTGTGCTTAGCTGCATAAATTGTTGGGGGTTTCTGAACTTCTGAAGTTCGGGGACTACTCAAGCTTGGATAGCTGCTAGCAGAGCAGCTTAGCGGCTTCTGTTGGGCTGCTGGCCTGCTAGCTGCTGGCTTGGCTAGCAGCGCACATACGCATCTGCGCCGCAAAACAGTGGCTTTCCCTGGCATGAAGGTCAGGGCCACAAGGCAGCATGAATATCTGAAGCCAGAACTGCGCATTTGCATTGGTGCGCTAAAATGACGCCAACTATTACTGTGCAACTGTGCAGAGGATGCGGTGGGCCGGTGGGAGTGCAACGCGCAGCGTAACGCTTCCGATCAGAACAACCTTGCGCCGGCGGTGCGCGGTGCGTGATATGTCGCCAAAGATCGGCGAAACTTGCCGATCACCGCTGCTGTCACAAGGTCGTGGCGGTGGCAATCCAAGTCCTGACAGCGCCAAGCAGGCACTGGAATTTCATGCAGGCTTTGTTGTGGCATTCTACAT
This sequence comes from Prillingera fragicola, assembly GCA_002335605.1. Lineage (NCBI taxonomy): Eukaryota > Fungi > Basidiomycota > Tremellomycetes > Trichosporonales > Trichosporonaceae > Prillingera > Prillingera fragicola. The sequence continues at coordinate 1,125,884 of BEDY01000004.1, read as the reverse complement.
TCTGGGCTTGCAATAGCGTGGCGTGGGAGCCAGGCGAGTTGGAAGTATAGGGACCCACCGTGCTTGTGCAGTGACGGACCCGGCATCCTCCTCTTCAACTGTGTGCGAGACGGCAATGTCCGTGTACGGCGTCGCCGTCAGTGGCGCGTACGCCGTTGGGGTGTTTGTTCCAGTCTGGTGTTGTTCTGAAACCATGCGCTGCCCGCTAGGACAGTTTGCAATCGGCATGGTTCTGGTAGAACAGGGCAGCGCAATCCATCCCCCCTTGGAGCTTCTGCATACGCTCAGGGCCAGGACCCACAGGGAAGAGGCAGAGTCAGGGAGTCGACAATCTAGGCACCGCGTCATCTGCATTTGATGCCGCGCCGTTCGCCTACAGGAGTCAGTCGTTGGCATTCCTCCTGCTCCTCTTCCTTCGCCCAAGCGATATCTGGGATTTATCAACCGCACTCTAACTCTCTCTACCACTAACCACCCACACCAAATCAAACTTGACAACATGCGCGTCGCCGTTCTTGCTCTTCTCGCCGCTCCCCTCGTCGTTGCCACCGGCAAGGTTGAGGACCGTGGTTGTGAGTGTCACCACCAATCAGGCCAGGTTGTCACGCAGAGCTGACACTCTTCCTCCAGTGCTCGACGACGTTACCGCAGCTATCGGCTCTGTTGGTGGCGCTGCTGTTACCGGCGTCGCTTCGGTCTTTGGTGACGTTACTTCGGTTGTCGGTTCTGTTGGCGGTGCCGGCGTCGACGGTGCCACTTCGGTCTTTGGCGTCGCGACCAACGCTGTTGGTTCTGCCGGCGGTGCCGGTGTCGACGGTGCCACTTCGGTCTTTGGCGTCGCTACCAACGCTGTTGGCTCGGCCGGTGGTGCTGGTGTTTCGGGCGTCACCTCTGCCGCTGGCACCGTGGCCTCGGCTGTCGGTGGCAACGGTGCCGCTGGCATGTGGACACCCGGCATGATGGGCACTCTCGCCGCTGGTGCCGCTGGTGCCGCCGTCGGTATCGCTGCCATCCTCCTCTAAGCCTTTGCTCTGTCTCGCGTGTAGCCCCCGACCAATGGCTTTCCGGTACATCGCTATTTCGCCTCTTCGACACTTGTAGACTGTGCCATGGCACCTTTGCAGCTGCCGAGCCCTTTCCTTCGTGGTCAGTTGCCTGTATCCGTACAAACATGAATATGTGCGGCTTGTCTTCGGGTCCATGCCAGTACAACAGCCTGCATGTCCTGGCTGCAGTGGCAAAATAAGATAAGGCTGTGACCATTTTGCATCATAAAGCGGTGAAGCCGGTCGGATTTTTCCACAATCTAGGTGGACAGTCAAAGGCACTGACTACCGGGTACCGCAGATTGAAGATCGCCACCCGGACCTGGCAAGTTCACCGTGGGAAAGTAAGCGTAGTCAGTGACGCAAATGGTGCATGACCTGTAGCAATACTGCGCTGCGGATTCTACATCTCCAACAACGTATCCCTTATACCCTTCTTCAAGATCTAGTTGGTGTCTCTGGGAAGCGATAGCTTGTTTACAAACCCCGCTGGCTACAGTACCGCCGAGCATCAGCATTTGAGGATTCTTCGGCAGTCAAGTCAAGGCCATGTTCAAGCTGTTCAAGGACCTCACACGGGCTCCCGAGACCCTCGACGCGCCTCCTCTGACGGGTCAGCCCGAGGGTCCACCTCAGCCGTCTTATGCTGTGCGGTCCTCTCGGGCTGGGTCCTTCAGTGCTGCTGCCGCTGCTGCCCGGCAGCCGTCGGCGCCGGGCGACTCGGGCCTGCAGAGCGTCGCTGGCATGTCTGGCATCGTGCTGTCTCGAGTGCCATCGGCAGAGCCAGAGGAAGAGGATATCGAGGAGACGGACAGCGACGCCATTCTAGTTGTTGCTCTGATCCACGCTCTCAAGGATGCATCATCGACTTTATCCTACATTGAGGTTGGTGGGTGGTCTTGTGCGGTAGCTAACCGCCCCAGATTTTCTCTCGGCTGCAGGCTGTACTCAAGAGCTTCGAGTCACGTCGCGCGTTTCGTCGACGCAAGGGATTTCCCGTCCTAATTGATCTGCTCAATGATGGTCTGGCATGGAAGGCGCGCCCGGAAGGTGAATCCGAAGACGAGTGGCAGGTGGAGGAGGTCCAGCGCGCAGAAGGGCGGCGCCTGTGGTTCGAGGTACTGGCCCAAGCGATGGGTGACCGTGAAGGCGAGGCATACTTTGCTGTGAGTGATTATTTCATGACATTTGCTGACAGCCAAGCGCCATCTGGGGTATCTCTCGTTATTGCCAGCGTTGTGCAAGCTCTCGCCTCCGTCAGACAACCAGTCCAAGGCCGAGCCTGATTCCCGAGTTTTGGGCCTTCTTCTAGCACACATCTTGGATAGCAACTACACCCTCCTCTCCCTCTTCAGCCCTCCTGATGCGGTGGAGGTGGTTCTCAAGAACGACATCCTTGAGCAAAAGCTAGGCGATGTCTTCCTTCGGTGGCCATCGGCGCTGCCCCTGCTGTGGGCATACCTCTGGAGGTTGCCTGAAGTCACAGAGTCTGGTAAGGGCAAAGAGGCCGAGCTGCAGGCCTCACCCGAGGATCCTCTATTTGCAGGCGAGCTCGAGCCGCAGGAAGGCAGTGCTCAGAGTCAGCGCCTTCTCCTTACCTTCCGAATTCTCGACCTCACAGCTCGATCATCATCCACCAACGCCTTCCTGCTCCGCAAGTATCTCACGGTTCTGCCAGATTATCTTCTTACCCGGGTATATGGCTGGGAGCCAAAACGGCACTTTGAGGTTACCTTCCCCGCACGTGAAGAGTGGTTCCAGAATGCCAATGCTGAGGAAGAACGCCAACATCACGAGCACATTCCTCCTTGTCCTTCATTACGCGCAGTCTATCTCTCCGTTCTCTCGAGGCTTCTCGATGTCGGGGCAACTCCTCAACAGGCCTGGCGACTTATCGCTCTGGTGCGAAACGTGCCTAGCGACGCGGACGTGAAGAAGGTCGCGGCAACCCCACCACCAGACGATACCACTGCTGGTGTCCGTCGGGCCAAAGCCCCACTTAAAATCACAATGCCGGCTGCCCCTCCACCTGTCGAAGGCCTGAATGCCGAAGTCCTGAATCTGATCCAACGTGCCATGCAGAGCCAGATTCCAAGCGCGTTTGTTTTTCGCGGAGGGCGCGCCAACGCCGACGGTGGTCTAGAGATTCCCACACTGGCGCGCCAATGGCCAAACTGGTCCCAGGGCTTCATTTTTGCGGCGTGGGTCAAGATCTCCAAGCTCAATCATTCGGTCACGTTGTTACATCTGTCGCAAAAGGACAGCAAACATCCTTTGTTCCAAGTACGTATCCTGGAGAACTCGCAGATCGGCCTGCTGTCGTCAGCGCACTCGGAGGCAGCCAGTGCCGAGCCAGACGAGGTAGTGTGCGCAGCACCAGACGCCTTGATTCCACACCACGAATGGGTTCACCTCTCGATTGGCTGTCGCAAGGGTCGCAGCCTGAACGGCGGCGGTGGCGAGGCGCGCATCTTTATCAACGGCCGTCGTGTGGGTGCAGTGCGCATTGCATACCCGGTGCCCAAGCCAGCACCGTCCTCTCAGCAGACTCATGGCCATCACCACACCCACCCCTATCATCGCGAGCCACCAAACGAGGGCATCCGTGTTGTTATGGGCCGTCAGTGGCAGGACGGAAGCAAGGGTGGTGCCGACGAAGACGCTCCGATAGGCCACGCAGAGGACACGGAATGGATGCTCGGACGCTCCCTAATGCTTGAAGAGGTGTTGCCTGAAGACGTCTTGCTCCTCATGTACTACCTTGGCCCACGTTACTATGGCAACTTCCAGGAGGCGATGGGTAAATTCTTGACCTGTGAGTACGAGCGCAGGACAACCGTGCTGATAATAGACAACTCGGCAACTGCAATCAACCTTCTTTTGCACAACCTTGCGCAAGCAGCATCCCACTCGACAAAGGTCGCCCTTGTGCCAGCCAACTCTGCCCTGGTCAAGGCTATTCGAACTGGTCCGGCTATAATCGAAGCTAACATCATGTTTTCACTTTGTGCAAAGGACACGCTCCCATCCACCGAGTCGGGTGACTATGTTCTGAACGCCACTGTCCCGCATGCCTCTCGTGCACGAGACTTCAAGTACGGACGAGCCAAGCTCCTCGGCTGTGTGTTTGGCTTCACCAGCCCCGACTTGGTTGAGGCTGTCTCGTCTGTTGGTGGCGGTGTGGTGGTGCTCAAGCTCATTGATCTGGCAAGCAACACCGACGAGCTCCGGACAACTCTTACTATCTTGCACGACATGATCAAGGAGAGCTGGAGCGCTAGCGAGGAGATGGAACGCATTCGTGAGTGGAAATGTTAGATTGTCGCTGACTGCCAGATGGATTTGAACTGCTGTCTGCTATTCTTCGTCCCAAGATGCCGTCCCTGGTGGACGTCACCTGTGCCAGGATTGTCATTGCAATGTTGGGAATCTCTCCTGATGACGCAGAGTACGTGAAAGCTGGCGGTCCTGGCTAACTCTGCAGGAATGCCACCGTGCACAACTCTGCTGCCTATCGCTCCATTGGTCTCGAGTTTGAGCTCTGGTCAAGCGCACCCCTCGACGTGCAGAAGCTTTACTTTGAGCACATTGATTTGCTCTTATCGGCCTCAAAGTACAAGCGCTTCAACTTATTGCGAACGTTCCAGAGGAGTGGCGTAGTGCGTAAGCTGCTTTACACCATCCGGTCTGGTCACTACGAGCCCGCGGCTCTCGAGCTTGCCATCGATACTTTGAAGCTTACCCTTACCTCCCGCTGGAGTGCAGAGGAGGCGTTGAAACCAATCTTCTCGTTTCTCGTCTCAGCGTTATGTCAGAGTAAGTCCTCCATGACAATCCAAGGCTAACATGGCAGACACGGCTCCGTCCGACCTCATCGCCACGGCCGAACCTACGCCTTCGCAGCTTCCAGCGGCATTGGTGCTTAAGATGATGGCTGAGGTTCTCAAAGGGCATCCAAAACGTCTGGTCAAGTTGAACAGGGCTATTTCCGTTCATCGCCTAATAGTCATCTTCCTTCAGAGCAACCCAGCGCCCTTCGTCGTCATCCCGTGCATGACCATCCTCGAGCAATGTCTAAACACTCCCGGACTCGAGTCTTTCCAACGCTCGTTCGAGTCAGAGGGAGGCTTTGCCCTGCTTGCCCGTACGCTGGCTCCCCTGTGGTGCAGTGAAATCCAAGAGTCGGTGTGTGCCATCATCTTTGGCCCGTCAGGTACTGCAGCGGCTTCACTGGCCTGTGCGCCAGCCATCGCGACTCTCTTGGCGGCACTTGAGACACTTCTTCAGACGGCCAGTGATGCTGGGGGCAGTTCGGGAGGCGCTCTTAGCCGATCAATCAGTTCCATGAAGGCGCTGGCTATCACTCCCATGCCAGAAATCGAGGGTAGGGGTTATGTCTCAGCACTCGCTAATACCACAGACCCAACTCAAACCGCGGAACTGGCTGACGGGAATGACACACTCGAGCAGTTGCTGAACACGCTCGCCGAGCTTTACACCCGGTCGTCGGCCTTCCGGAGGGCCATAAGCGTTCGCCGAATTGAGAGCATGCTGCCGAGCATGGTGGACTTTGCCGCTGTGGCTTCCTCGTCCGCGAAGGAGGGGGCCGAGGCGCAGCGCGTAGCTGCAATTCGCTGGCTTACCGCCTTGCTCAACCTTTCCAAGGCTCCTACTACGCTTACTACTCAAGTGAGTGATCTTGTCATGGCCACCATCTCACGTCCCAGATGAAGCTCGTCATTGAGCAGCTGAAGGCGGACTCCTCCACGTCGTCGAGCGGGGCGTCTCTTTCGAGGTCCTCAACCGGACGATCTTCCACCGCGGCCCCACCCTCACCACTCGCAAGGTCTGCCGTTCTTGGAGGCTCAGTGTCGAGTAGGCCGGGAGTCATGGCTCCTCCTGCTCTTCGTCGCCATCCTTCGACTGATGCAGGCCCTTCCCTGCACCGCGCAAGGTCCTTCACTGGCGAGAAGCGCATTCCGCTGCGGCGTGTGCTCACGGGCGAGTCTATTCTTCAGGAGGAGCAGGACAAGAATGCAGCATGGCGAATGATCATCATCTCCACAGATGCTCAAAAGCATGCCACGATGACCTTGGAAAGGAAGGAACACTGGAACAGGCTGGCCCAAGTCGACTGGCCGAGGCTCGTCACGACACTTCGAGCCGAGAATGGCGTTTGGGCCGACAAGGTTGACAAGGTGACCTGGCGCCTAGATGGCAGTGAAGGCCCCATGCGTATGCGTACCCGTCTGGAGCGCGTCGATGCGATTTCAGGCCAAGGTCCTTCGAGAGGACGTCACAAGCTACGAGACGCCATTCCTTCACAGGACGAGCTTTCCTCTGCAGTGTCACGCGTCAATGCCGCCCCGTGGGAGGACCCTTTTGCCCTGGCACTTGGCGAGGCGGAGCCCATTGCCGAAGAAGAGGCTGCGCCAAAGCCCAACCCTCCCACCCCACCTCATCAGCCGCCTGCAGAAGGCGAGGAGGGCAGCGACGACGGATACGTGGACGTCGAGGACGAGTCCAGCAACAAGATGCGTCTTGTTGCCAAGGCACTCCAAGCCGGCGACGTTGTGGAAGAAGCTCACAACATTGTGCGTATTGTCGGTGTTGATGCGCTTCCCGGTCTTCTCATCCTGGGTCGCCGCAACCTGTACCTCATCGACGGCCTTGTGCAGACCCCTGAGGGCCAGGTGGTTGAAGCGGACCAGGCCCCGCGTGATGTTCTCACCATTCCGTCGGGCACTCTTGCAGACCTGGACCCAGCCGACCAGCACAGCCACCGTTGGGCGTACAGCGAGGTCATTGAGAGCAATAAGCGCGCTTTCTTGTTCCGTGACGTCGCGCTAGAGCTCTACTTTGCCGACAAACAGAACTTCCTCATTGTCTTCAGAGACAAGCGAGAGCGAAGGGCAGTCGTCTCCAAGCTCTCCGCCAAGTCTGGCGGCCGCGATGGCGTGTCTCGCTCAATCATTGGCAGCTTTGTCCTTGATACAGTCGCGCGTGCCATGGTCGATAAGGGTGCTGAGCTGGAGAGCATGACTCGACGCTGGTGCAACCGCGAAATTAGCAACTTTGCGTATCTGCAAATGCTGAACCAGCACGCCAACCGTACACCAAACGACGTGACGCAGTATCCGGTGTTCCCTTGGGTTCTTTCGGATTATACTTCTCAGATTCTGGATCTGAACAAACCGTCTTCATTCCGCGACCTGTCTCTGCCTATGGGCGCTTTGACGCCCGCCCGCAAGGAGGCTGCTGTTGAACGTTATCAGGCAACTGAGGGTGTGGGCGAACCACCATTGTGAGTTGTGATCTGCGTTCGCTACTGACACCGCAGCCACTATGGTACACATTACTCGTCGTCTATGATTGTATGCGGCTTTATGATTCGTCTTGCGCCATTCACCGATATTTTCCTTGCTCTACAGGGTGGCAGCTTTGACCTGCCGGATCGATTGTTCTCTAGCATCCCAGGTGCATGGGACTCGGCTTCAAAGGCCAACCGTGGTGATGTTCGAGAACTCATCCCCGAGTTCTACTACCAGCCGTCATTCCTCATCAACATGGTGAGTACATGAGCGTAGACTTGGCTGACGTACCCTAGAACCATCATGAATTTGGCAAGAAGCAGGTGACCGGAGAGACGGTTGACAACGTCGTGCTGCCAATGTGGGCTCTCAACGACCCGCTGCTCTTCGTACACTGGAACCGAGAAGCTCTGGAGTCGGACTACGTCTCGCGCCATCTGCCTCAGTGGATTGACCTCACGTTCGGGTGCAAGCAACGCGATCCAGCATCCTTCAACTGCTTCCACCCCCTGTCATATCGCGGGGCAGTTGATCTTGACAGCATGAAGGATGAGGCTGAAAAGGCGGCCTCCACGGCTATCATCCACAACTTTGGTCAGACTCCTGTCCAAATCTTCAAACAGCCTCACCCGCACCGCTTCCTTGGCGGTCGCACCACTCTTCCAGCGCTCCAGCGCTTTGGAGTTGCCGAGCACTGGCAACTGCTGATGCGCAGCCAGCTACCCATCGCCGAGTCTGCGACCACTATTCACCACATTCATGACCCCCGTTTTGCGGAATCCAAGCCTGGTCTGCAGCAAAAGCATCGGCTTGTGGTTCCAGATCATCCACTCCTTACGGTGCAGTACGGCTTTGCGGATGAGTCACTCCGAATCTACTTTCAGGAGACTGGTCAAAGGGTTAGTCACGCATCTCATTCAACGCTCACGCTGCAGCTTATTCATATTGTCGAGGGCATTGCGGTTGCTCATGCCGCTTTCGTCACTTCAAACCTGCTGATTACTGTGAGCCCCCTGGGAGTGATCACAGCATGGAGGCTAGTCGTGAAGGGCAGCGGCTTCCGTCGTAGCGATATCGCACTCACGCGCGAGGCAACTCTGCGCGGTCACAATCGCGAGGTCACCTGTGTGGCTGTGAGTGCGGCGTGGAGTCTGCTCGTCACGGGAGCAGAGGATGGCGCGGCCATGGTATGGGATATGAATCGTCTGCGTTACACGCGCACCCTTCAGACGCCTCGACACGAGAAAATTCAGTTCATGACTGTCAACGAAGCCAATGGGCACATTGCGCTGGCATCGTCGCGATATCTTTACCTCTTCTCGCTGAATGGGCACGCTATTGCCGCAACATCGGTTGACGGAGGACGCTTCCCCACGCTCCGTTTCGACAACGACCCCTTGCCCCCCCCGGGAGGCAACAAGTTTACAGGCGGCATTGGTTTCCTTCGCCGCGAGTTCCTCAAGTGGGGCGATCTGTTCGTTGTTGGCGTCAACGGCGAGCTTGTGCTCTACCGCTGCGTCCCAGGTGTCCGTCGCTTTGAGGACCAGGACGTGGAACCCTGGCGCTTGGTCAAGCAGGGTAACCTTCCCCGTTCAGACGACATTCCTGCCGGCGATGTGACCGCTGTGGCATTCTGTGGAGAGACTCTGTACGCTGGCTTCGAGCCCGCGCCTGGTTCTGGCAGTCACAAGCACCCGCTGTACCAATGGACTCTGCCAGACGGAAACGTGCGGCACGTCCCAGAGTCTGTTGCCAGCACGTGCATGGCACTGGGCTGTGGCCGCGGATTTGGCCTCCTTGAGCCTCGACGCCACTGCGGCGGCTGTGGTGGCGTCTTCTGTGGCAGCCACGCGCTGCATGTAGAGTCTTTCAACTCTAGGTACTGTGACAGGTGCCGCGGACAGCTCGCGCAGGGCATGAGCCTTGGCCTGTTGTATTCGCGTGCCATGAGTCGCGCCGGTAGTAAGGCAGGGTCAGCCCAAGCCTCACGTCGCCCATCGATAGTGCTGGATGACGAGAACGCCTTGGCAGCGAGGTCTCGCAGCGCCTCACGGTCCTTGTCCGTGCCGCGTCCTTCTGTCGGCAATGCCGAGCAAGCCATGGATGTCGATCCGGTAGCAGGAGAAGTCGCAGCAGCGGCAGCAGCTGCGACAGGGACACCAACTGCGACAGCGGAGGAGACTGCTTAGTGCAAGTCTCCACAAAGCCAATAGTGGTTGAAATTGATGCATGTTGTACACTACCCGTCTGGCCCTCATTCTGGAACACTAAACCACATTATTCTACTTTCATGGCCTCTGGTATCATGTACACGACGGAAGCGCACGATGCAAGATATGAGACGGCGCGTGCGGGCTGGCGGGCTGCGGGCTGGCTGGCGGGCTGGCCGGCCGGCTTGATTGTATGACTGGGTGCGAGTTGGAGGTTTTTACGCGAGGTAGTTGCTAAGTCTGTCAGCTGTTGCTCCCACCTGACTTGTCCAGTCACTCACTATGTGTCCTTGGCCTCTCCACGCTCGAGGTATTCCTTGTCAATGAGGTAGTCGATCGCCTTCTTGATCTCAGACACCTTGGGCGTAAACTTGAGCGAGATCACGCCAGTGACCTCCTGGATTAGAGCCTGGTGCTTCATGGTCTGCGGTGTTAACAAGAATCATACGCGATTGAACTCACCTTGCGCGCCTTCATGAGACGGACAATAGTCGCCTGGTACACAAACTTGCGGTCCTCGTCGACGGCCTGGAGGACCTCGGTCTGCTCGGCCTTCTGCTCGGCACGAACGGGGTGGTTGAGCTGCACGCGAATCTTCTTAGACTTGAAGTTCATGTTGAGATCGTAGGTACCGTTGTTCTCCAGCAGCACCTTGGTCTTGACAAGGATGGCCAGCTGGCCCTTGAGAAGGTTTTCGGCAATGGTGGTGCCAGTGACAATCTCTTGGTAGGTGAGGCTGTCATTCTCGTTGAACTGGGTAAGAATGGCCATCTGGTACGCGCTCGTCATAAAGATGTACTTCTGCGAGAGGTAGGTAGTCCTCAACTCGTTCTTGGAGACATGCCAAAGCCATGAAAGCTTGCGCCCTGAGTGAACATCGTTGTAAAACTTTGTAAACGCGTCGTACGTGGGACGGATCTCGCGAGGAACAGCGAAGTCGGTGTGCTGAGGGGCGAGAGGCCAGAAGTTTGTGCCGAGGACCATAACAGTAAAGTCGACGTCGCCACCCAGCCCGTCGCGGCGCTGCTTCTCCTTGAAGCGCTCGGTAACGTCACGACTAACGCTCACATCGCTGAACATGCGTGTGAGCTTGTTGGTGTAGTCGTAACCGGACAGCTCCTTGAGCTTGGAGATCATTGAGCTTTCACTGTCATCGGAGGCCGAGTTCGAATTGACAAGACGTTGGGCAAGCTTCTTCTGGTAGAACTTCTGGAAGACGTCTTTGTCGTCGATAAACTTGAAGATGATCATGGCCTTGTTGAGAGCCGCCTCGAGCGAGTCGGGGTCGAGGTCACGGTTGCTCTTCTTGAGCAACTGGTCACAGTAGCTAGCCAGCAGCTCGGGCGACCTGGTCGAAGTCTTGGCAGCGGCATTTGTGTTGCAGAAGTCACGGCACGCCTTGTCAAGACTAGCGTTGAAACCGAGCTCGGAACGGAATGGTCCATTGACAATGCCGCCAAACTTGGTGTGAACGTCTAGAAGAGCCTCAATGTACGCCTTGGGGTCCAGGACCTCGGCCTTGCCCTGTTCGTTGACAGCGCCGGGAGCGGGAAGGACACGCTCGACAGCGGCGAGACCGGCCTTCTTGACGTGCTCCTCAAACTTCTTGCGCAAAGGCTCGAGACCGTTGGTGACACGCATGAGCAGGCCGTACATGCGGGCGAGGTCGTCCTCACGGTCGGCATCAAGCAGAGGCTGGAACTCGTCCCAGAGGAGGTTCTGGTGGGCCTGAATAAGAACAGCCTCACACTTCTCCTTGAGTTCACGCCGTGTGCTGTCGTGCAGGTACAGGTTGATGCGGTCGGCCTCCTCCTGCAGGCGGTCCTCTGCCTTCTTCATGTAGTCCGGAACCGAGTTGTTCGCAACAAAAGCGGCCGACTCGGCGGCGTAGTACTTCTCAGTGGCCTGCAGGAAGAACACCTGGAAGGCGTTTGTGTAGACGTCGAGGTTCTGACGCTGGGCATCCGCGTCGTCGATGCCAAGGGCGACTGGGCTGTTAGCTGGGCACAGTCGAGTTCAACTCACCATAGCTCTCGATAACTTTCTTGAGCAAGCCGTTGTCAATGGTCTCTCCGTTGCGCTGCAGCTCGATCTGCTTGAGAACGGCCTGGGTGAGACGCGATGGCTCGTGGTCCGACTTCTGAATGTAGCGGAAGAAGTTGCGCTTCCACGCAACAAGGGCAAGCTGACACAATTAGTCACTGGCCGCTCTCTCCCTGAACTCACGGTGTAAATCTGGTAGACATCCTTGCGGCCCTCGTCCTTCTCGCGCTTGACCCAGTGCTTGTTCAGGTAGTTGAACAGCTTGTGGACATAGGTTGCACCGTTGGTGTAGCGGTCCCACTGGCGAGCGTAATACTTGAGCAGCTCGACGTCAGAGAGCTTCTCGCCCTCCTGAAACAGAGTCAGCCTCCTTCATTGTTCGACTGGATGCAGATACCCACCTCGCGCATGGCCTTGCAGTGATCGGCGAGGTATATGTTGAGCTTCTTGTACAGGTCGGCACCCTGCAGACTCGCACCACCTCTGGGGTGTGAGAGCGTGACGGCACCCGCCTTGCTCGGAACGGTGCAGTAGTCATAAATGGTCGTGTACAGCAGCATGTAGTACTGGTACGACATACCCAAGTTGAGGCTGGCAATCCGTAAGCCTTCACGTCGGCGACAGCAGAGCTGGCTTAATTCCCGTCTCAAGGACAAGCCCAACGCGTATAGCTACTCACCGAGTCATGATATGAGAGACTCCCGTCTCGAGGAAACGCCAAGCAGTCTGCTGCATTAGTTGTCGCCCGTGCACGAGTCAGCTGGCCACCAACCTGAAGGTCAGAGTCCCTTTTGTTGTCAGCTCTTCACTCTTTTACGCGTATGGAGAGGCAGGCACGGCGCTCAAGCACTGATGTATGCCTATAGACATTTGCATGTCTGAATGCTTGCCTGCCTGGCAACGCTGCCTTCCGCTTGCTCACCTGGGAGGCTTCTCCGACTTGTCAGGCTCACGCCACCCCACGGCGGCGGCGCTGGTGGATGCCATAATACCGAGAGCTGCTCTTTCAGATGTTGAGAAGGTCTAAGAGTGTCGAAAGGCAGCGTGAATGGAAAGAGAACGACAAGGAAATGCGCAAAATGATGATGTGCACTGGGGTCGAACGCGTAGTCAACAGCACAAGCGGAGGTGGGTGGCGGCATCAATTTACACGTCAGCTCGGCTCGTCGCGCGGCCAGGAGGGCCGTGAAAGATGACCTCGTCGTACTCAACGCCGGCGTCGACACAAGGGTTGAAGCTGGCATACTACCGAGGCCACCATTCGTCAGTGTTATGCAACGTATTCCGGAATGGGCATGAAGTTTGAAGTGTATTCATGCAATGAAGTGTGTCTACCATCCCCACCTACTTCCTCCCCCAGAGCCCACGCCATGTTCCGCTGGCGACCTCAGGCTTGGCGACCTCAGGCTTGGCGGCCTCAGGCTCTGGACTGACCTCCTCGGTGGGCGCTTGCTCGGACTCCTCCTGCTTAGTCGCTGCCTCCTCCTCCGCCTTCTCGATCGCCTGGGCCTGCAGCCTGGCGTTGACACGGGCAGCGTCCAGGGCCTTCTGGCGCAGCTTCTCCGCGCGAGACATGACAATTGCCTCCTGTCCCTCCTCAGCCAGCTCAGCTTCCAGCGACGCCGGCGTCGGGGTAACCGCAGCAGCACGGGCAGCACGGGCGGCAGCCATCCTGGCCTTGTGCTCGGCAAGCCTGGCCTTGGCCGCCTCCTCAATTTCGTCGACCTCAGAGACGTTTTCTTCCTCGGCCGCTGTCTCCTGAGTGCCCCTTCCGTCGGCGGTGTGCTCCGGAGTATCCACAAAGAGGCCAGCGTACTTGTCCCCGAGGCCGTCAAAGCCGCTAGCAGAGCCACTACCGAGCTCCTTCAAGGCCTCGGTAATGATGCTGTCCTCCGTTATCTCACGGGGCGTACGCGTAGTGCGCGCTCCACGCGCGCGGCGGCGTGTGTGCGAAGTGCGCTCATGGATACTGAATCGGAGCTTGCCATTGGCAGGACTGTCGCCGCCCTCAACATTCGTAATGTCTGGCGTATGAGTCTCCGACTTGAGAATAGCGACAAGGTCGGGAAGCGAAGGACCTCCACGGTCGTCACTCATGACAGAGTGTTTAGGAGCCGCAATCTCCAGCTCCATAGACTGGTTGAACTGGACGGGGCGGAGCAACTCGATGTAGAAGGTGGACCTTAGGCGGTTGGTGCCGGGCTCTTTTGCCATCTCGACAGAGGTGATGTGGCCGTAGCGGGTCTCAACAGCGCGCAAAATCGCGAAAAGCTTGAGCATGTTCAGACCTTTCGGGTTGGTCCTGATTACAAAGCGAGTAACGCCGGGGGCCAGGAGGGCGGGGTGAGGAAGGGTAATAATGTTACGCGAGAGCGTAGTGGTTGACGGCGCAGCCGTGCAGAGCGCTGGTCGTGAAGATGATACAAGCGGGCGAGCAGCAATACGCATGGCGTTGGCGCTAGTGGACCGTGTGAGGGCAGCTGAGCGACGCATCTTGTGTTGGACGCGTTGGCTTTGTGTTGAGAATGAATAGCAAAAGTCGGACCGTTGAACTAACTTTCAACGGGAAGCAAGCAGTTGATCATTCCGCAACGTGTACTTTTATGGTGACGGAAGCAATTGTATCAATTTGATGATCAGTGGCGCTGGGACAGAGAAGCAGCTCGTCTGGCACTCTTAAGATAAGGTGACATATCACAACACCCATACAGATGAAAGCCTACAGTAACGGCCGACTATTACCCTAGAAAATATGGCTCTACTGCCTCCGGTTCGTCGGGGCCCGAGGAGTAGTCGGGTCTTCCTCGGCCGCTACCGAGTCAGTGCTTGGGGACTGATCAAAGCTAAAGTCAAAGTCGCCCAGACCCTCACTAGCACGGCTGCCCAAAGTGAGGCGACTTGTGCTGGCCTGCTGGCTGCCTCGAATGGCATCTGCCGATCCATGGGCGGCGTCCACGTTAGGGGGAAGGAATGGGAAGCTACCGAGGAACGAGTCGGCGATGGACTGGCCAGAGTGAGCCGAGTTGGCTGTCAATGGACGTCCACCGGCGTTGCTCGTGCCCTTGAAAGCTACGGGAGGACCGCGATTGGGGTCGAGAGAAGAGGTAGACATGCCGCGAGCAGCTCCACCTGCAGCAGGAGGAATCATCGGGAAAGAGCCCAGGAGAGAGTCGCCGCCAGTCGACTGGTATGATTGAGTAGACTGGATACGGGGGCGCTCGAATGCTGAAGGAATGGCAGGGACAGGCGGCTGCTCCTCAACAGCTGACAAATGGTGACGCCTCCCGGTACCCGTTGTAGAGATGGAGGCGCGGTCGTAAGCCAATGAACCCATGGAGAAGCGGAGGTCGGTAGGACTCGGCTGCGCAGGAGCGTTGCCATCATCGTCGAAGCGCTGCGAGCCCATAGAGGCAGTGTTCCGGCCAGCGGGACCACCTGAGTGAGGCGCGGTGGATGACTCGGACGAGCGGCCATCGCTAAAGGGGTCAGATCCAGGCGAGCCAGTGTTGCGCTCCTGCTCAATAGGCTGTCCGTTGAACTGCACAACCTCTGCACGTCCACCAAACTGAACCACCTCGGCTGCCTGGAGACGACCGACGTGAACCTGTTGGCGGGTGATGATCTTGGGCACATCCATGTGCAGATCTCCCGTCTGTCCCGACAGGAACGAAGGAGCAACGGAAAAGTCTGAGTGCATCGAGTCGCGCGAGCCCCCACCAAGGGATGCGAGCTCGGCAATAGCCAAAGGCTGGCGAGTGGCGTTGAGGCGAAGATCCAGGTCGGGCGAGCGCGCAGGGCGCTGTGGCGGCATGGGACCCGTGCGGGGCTGCCACAGGTTCTGACGGGCTTGATCCAGAGTCCGTGCTGCCGCAGCCTGGGACTGCGTGTTTGCTGGGTCTCCGTTGTTGGACTGCCCAGGTACAAAATGGATGGGAATGACATTGGTCGAATGACCACTGTGTCCACTGCTCGCCTGGCCCGTCGACATGCTACGCTCATCTCCGAAGGGGTCTCCGGGACCGCCATTGTCCGGGTGATTGGGATCGGCGTTGATCATGCCCCGCTTCCCTGCGTACACTCGGATCGTGGCGCCATTCTCGTCGCGGTACTCGGCCTGTGGTGAGGCCGCAGGAAGGGTCTGCCCTCGTGACCCGCGAGAGCCACGGTTGTCGGTGCCCGACTTTGGAGAGGGTTGGAGAGAAACACCACGCGACGACTTGCGCCACGAAGCGGAAACAGGTGAGGTGGGTTGTGAAAGATGGAAGGCAGACGACTCGCCCTTGCGAGCACGCTGTGCGAGGTCCTCGAGGCGGGCAAGGTCGCGCCTCTTTTTGCGACGCAGGTACCAGAAGGTGATTGCTGCTCCAATGATAAGTGCCGCACCAATAATTGGGCCGGCAATGATTCCTGGGTTGACGCTGCTCCCTCCTCCGTCGAGTTTGAAGCACTGGGGAGCTGGACATGCCGAACATG
Source organism: Prillingera fragicola (assembly GCA_002335605.1). NCBI lineage: Eukaryota > Fungi > Basidiomycota > Tremellomycetes > Trichosporonales > Trichosporonaceae > Prillingera > Prillingera fragicola. Next base: position 1,109,801 of record BEDY01000004.1, on the reverse strand, counting down.
TCCTGAAGAGAGTCAGTTGTTGCACTTGTCTGATGCACCTGTACTCACCTTGAGGTCCAGTTGCATCCCCACTTTGTCAGGTCACCACATGAGCTGCAGTCCGGAACGACGTAGTCGCAAGTCACGCATTTGGGGTCGGAGAGGTTCTCCTGGCGAGGAAGCAAATCGTTCACCGTCAGGCCGGTCGTAGCGTTGTATGTCATGGTGACAAAGGCAAGGCAGAAGAGGGGGTAGGAAAGTGGGTGATGGGTGATGGGTGATAAGACTGTGAACTCGAGCTCTCAGAGCTTGGCGTTCGTGCTTTAGTCGGATCTCGTTGTTCGAACGGTGCAGATTGCGCCCCCAGCTGTGGAGAAAGAAAGGGACACGCGCACTTGAGGGACAGCGAGGTCTAGTTCAGCGGTAACAAGGACGAGGCCGAAACAAAGCCAAGAGTCTTGTCACCGCCCTTTGCGTTTTAGGTGCTTTCCAAAGGAGTCGATGCACAGAGGGCTCAAGAAGTCGAAATGCAACGCAAGTGTCCTAGATTCAAGATGGTCAATGCTCGCGAGTAACGCGTGCAGTTGGGTGCAGTGCGAATCAAGACGACGCGCGGGACCGGGAGTCGTAGGCACTTGTGTGTCTGGAAACGGGAGATGGCAGAAGCGGTGTCTGCACGGTGTTTCCTTTGGAAGAGCAGACACTTTCGATGGATACGAGATGGGAGGAGGTGTCGTGGGGGTGGGGGTGGGGGTAGGGGTGGTAGTGGTAGTGATCGCGCCAGGCGAAGATGGATATGTACAAGCCCAACAAAGAGTATACAGAGGTCGGATGGATGAACGGGGTCGTCGTTGATCTAGCTGGTGCTGCGAGGCGGCGGTTTTCCCCTGGCGACCTAAAACGTGCCGTGCGTGTTGTGATCAGGGGTGAAGGGTTTGTCCAGTTGTAGGGCTTTACACCCAAATTGCACACTCTGTAGAAGCAAGTGTGTCGAAAAGGATTGTACAAGTCAAAGTGTATGCAATGGAGCAAGACGTAGGCAACGGTGCTGCTGATGGGAGCATAGATGGGTAGCGACGGTGTTCCGCTGTCTGTCCTTGCGTTAATCGGCGTCGTCGTTCGAGGCTCGAGGGAGCTGCGAGACCCAAAGTGCCAGTCAGTCTGGATTTCATTTGGGTCCTGACTTGGCTTGTACCTCACTCACTGCCCTCGGGTCGTTTGCCTGCATGCGTCAACCGTGTGCAGTACCTGCTGCACCGGAGCCCGGACCACGAGAACCAGCAAACCTTGGCAAGCTGGCCGGGCACCAGAGGCCACAGCCCGCAAAGCCTCGCGGCCCTCGGTCAGGGCACTCGTCCTCCCAGAAAGTCACCATTCTCTGTCGCCGGGCGCTCCTTGGCCGCGCAATGCTCCGAACCCAAGCTCACAGCTCACAGCTCACAGGCCACTTCCAAGCCACCGGCCACCGATGGCAACGGCATGCATGCCCAAACTGAGCTCTGCTTCCCGCTCACTCTTTCGCAAGACACTTCTTGGGGTACTGGTTCTCGCCACCGATGCCATAATGCAAAAATAGTCGAGCCTCTTCTCACGGGCCAACACATGCATCACTTTGAGGCTGCTCGCAAGCATTGACATAGCCTCTCCGCCACCAGATCCAAAAGTCTCGACCTTGGGCAGTCTCTCGGCACGCACAACCTTGTTCCGCCGAGGAACGCAAACGCCACCAATACTGAATTCTCGTATGTATGCACCTCGCTGATCGCTCAACCACTCCTGTGCGACTGTGCTCGGCATCAGCTTGTCTGCTCACATTGCTGCGTTGGCCCAGGCTGAAGGGTATGCCACGTTTCTGGACTAGGTGCGACGCGCCGTCAGTGAGCGGGCACATCAAGGCCTCTCTCAGACTTCCTTTGTACAATCTCGCCTTGCCCTCGCTCGCCCTGACATTGTCAGTCGTGTAAGGCTGTTGGAACCTTGAACTGGTCAGCTGAACGCACAGGACCTGTGGTCGACGGCCTGGACACTGGGCGACCTCAAAAGTCCATTCCACATCGAGGACGCGCAGCCACCTTTGTTAACGCACACGGGAACGGCAGGAACGAGGGTCGGATGTGGCCGCAAAGGCCCAGCCCTTTGCTCCAACCATGACTGCTCTATCGGTCCTCCCAGATATTACAGTTGCATGTCTTCTCAAATCATCCACTATGGCCACGTTGTGCGAGCATGTGTGCCTGCTGCGCCCTAGCTTACGTGATAACGTTGGGCTCGTCACGCTTGGTGTATTCCTGGAGCTTGGACACGGCAAGAGCCACCTCGATAAGAGGCTTCAGTCCAACCTGGGCATCGTCTCCGTACTCAGACTCGTTGCGGCTGTACTTCTCAACGTACAGACGCACAGTGGCGCCCGACGATCCAGTACCCGACAGACGGAAGATGACACGCGAGCCGTCGGTGAACTTGATGTACAGACCCTGCTTGGTCGAAATCGAGCCGTCAATAGGGTCGGTGTAGCTAAAGTCGTCGGCAGACGCGACCTCGAACTCGGTCGCTGACGTCGTGGCCTTGAGCTTCGTGCCGGCAAACGACTTGTCGGCAAAGGTCTTGCGAAGGTGGTCCATCATCGCCTCGGCACCCTCCGACTCGACCTCCTCGTAGTCGTAGCGCGAAAAGAAGCTACGGCCGTACTTCTTGTAGTGCGCAAGGAGAATGTCGTTGATGCCAGTGCCGGGCTTGTCCTGGTTGGCCTTGGCAAGGATCGAGAGCCAGGCTGATACGGTTAGTCACCGCCAGACGATAAACTCCCAATTGACTCACCGACGACAGCCCAGACACCGTCCTTCTCACGGATGTGGTCGGAACCAGTGCCGAACGACTCCTCACCGCAGATCGACAGGCGGCCGGCGTCCATAAGGTTGCCGAAGAACTTCCCTGATAGCTTGTCAGCATTGCCTTGCACTACTGTCCGTTTGTACTCACAACCAGTGGGGACCTCGAAGCACTCAACGCCCTTCTCCTTGGCGACAAGGTCAATGGCACCCGAAGTAGGCATGGAACGGGCAAGACCCTTGAGGCCGTCCTTGAAGAAGGGGATGGCCTTCTCGGCCCAGTCGGCAATAATGGCAACCGAGTCCGAAGGGGTGACAAAGGCGCTCTTGCCGTAGATCATGTTACGGTCACCATCACCGTCCGAGGCAGCACCGAACTGGATGTTGTCCCTCTCAACAACCTCGACAAGGGTGTGGGCGTAGGTGAGATTGGGGTCGGGGTGGAGACCACCAAAGTCGGGGAGGGGAGTGCAGTTCTGGATCGACTTCTCGTCGAGACCAAGCTCCTCAACAAAGATGGCACGACCGTAAGGGCCAGTGACACCGTTGAGCGCGTCAAAGAGAACCGAAGGCTTGGGCGAAGTCTCGTGGAGCCACTTCTTGATCATGTCAAAGTCGAAGATCGACTTGAGGAGGTGAATGTAGTCGGTGACCGAGTCAACAATGGTGACCTTGAGGGGGCCGTGCTCAAACTCGCCAGTCTTGGAGAGATCAAGCTGCGAGGTTATCAGCGTCATGGCTCAAGGTCCAGCACTGCAATGCTCACGTCAGGAAGCTCGACCTGCTTGTAGCTGCTGATCTGGGTGGTGATCTTGTAAATGTTGTTGGTAACCTCCTCAGGAGCAGGGCCACCGTTGGCAGTGTTAAACTTGATACCAAAGTCGTTCTCGGGGCCACCGGGGTTGTGCGAGGCGGTGAGAAGGATACCGCCGTCAGTCTTGAGCGAGCGGATCAGGGCCGAAACGGCGGGGGTCGAAAGGATGGCATCCTTGCCAACAACAACGTGCTTGATGCCGTTACCAGCAGCGAGGCGCAGGATGATCTGCGAAACCTCGGGTGACCAGTAGCGACCGTCACCACCGACAACAATGGTCTTGCCCTCGCTACCACCGGGCATGGCGGTGAAGGTAGCCTGAACGAAGTTCTCGGTGTAGTGGGGCTGCTGGAACACCTTGACCTGGGACTTGTTAGCACCTTGTCCTCCTCTTCGGTGCGACTATGCTCGCAGCTACACACCTTCTTACGAAGGCCCGAAGTGCCGGGCTTCTGGCCCTCGAAGGGCGTGGTCTGGACAGTGACGACAGACCTAGGGTGGGTTAGCCAGGTGAAGATTTGAGCTTTAGGCGACAGTGGCCCATATACGCACATCGTTCTTATTGACCAGTTTCGGATAGTAGGTATGAAGAGTATGAGAGAGGGAGAAGAAGGAAAACAGATGGGGACTGTTCAAAGTGAACGTAATACGTGGTGGGGGGAGGCGGGGGAGTAGTCTGGGGAGAACGGCCCGACATTCGTGCCTGAACCGGCGGCAGCTACTTCGTCACTGCCGCACTTGCATCATCCAATGACGTCCGGCCAGCCTCAATGACCCCCCCGGCAGGCGGACATGACCACCCGCTTTGCGGTTTCTATTGTTCATACAAATGCGTCGCATCTAGTACAAGGGACCCTTCGCTTCTGTGCAGCCTCTTCTACTGTGCAGCCTCTTCTACTTGGCAGCAGCATTGGCAGCAAAGGTCTTGACGAGCTCGGTGACAGCAGCAGCGAGGCCTGTGGCGGTTAGGGGCGGTATACACGTGGGACGTGGGACTCACTCTCAACCGCCGGCGAAGTCGCCGCCTCGGCGTAAACTCGGACACAGTCCTCAGTACCACTGGGGCGCACAAAACTGCGGCCTTGGTCGACCTTGAGGACAGTCTCGTCAATCTCCTTCTGAAGACCCGCAGGCGACGTGAGCTTGCGCTCAGCGTCAGTGGTCTTGAAGATTGATCGGTCAGGCACCTCAACCTTGACAAGACGGTTGGGGAGGTCTTCGTAGCCTGCGTCCCACTCGGCGGCTCCGTAGCCACGGTGGGCCAGAACGACCTCGACGAGAAGCATGTCAGAGAGCGCATCTCCAACAGCCTGGTTGATGAGCTCGGAGAGGGCGAGGAGGTTCTTGATTGCAGTAGCCTCATCGGGGCTGGAGGGCTCAGCCTTGCGGAGCGTCTCCAGAGCCTCGTCCGAGAAGAGGACGGTGCCGTGGCCGTTGGCCTCAAAGTAGACGCCAATGTCATAACGCTGAGCAGCGTGGTGAAGGTGCTTGACACCGGTGGCAGTGCAGGTGATGGGAATGTCACGCTTCAGTCAGCGCAGGTCAATTGTAAATCGGTCCTACCTGCTTGATAAACTTGGTCGAACTGCCGTTGGCGTAGGCAGTCTGAACAACACCGACCTGCAGTCCCTCCGCAATGTGGGAGCGCTTGACAAGATCGCCAATGAAGAGAGCCGAAAGCACGGCAATCTTGTCGCCGTCCAGGAGACGGAAGGTCTTGCCATCCCGAAGATAGTAGTAGACGATGCGGTCAGCATCTCCGTCAAAGCTGGCACCACGAGTGTTGGGGGCCGCGAGGGAGCCTGCCGAGGCCACGGACGGAGGAAGCTGCTGCTTGGTCTTGACAAAGTCGGCACCGCACTGCGAGTTGAGGGCACCAGCCTTGCCAATGTCGGCGTTGATAGCCTTGAGGGGGATCAAGTCGCCCATGTGCTTCTGGAACTCGGCCAGGGCGACAGCACCGACACCGTTGGCGCAGTCAACGTACAAAGGCGCAAGAGGGCCGCGGTTACCCTATATGTCAGTGTCATTCTAGTCGGCAGAACTCACAATCAGAGTCTTGAACGCAGCGGCGAGCTTTTCATAGTATCCCTCAACAGTGGGCTTGCCAAAGGATCCCGACTTGTCGTTGACAGCCTTGACGACATAGTGCAAAATAGGTGTGGTCTGAACGCCGAGATTGGTAGTCTTCAGGATGTCACCATACGCACCAAAGGCAGTCTCGAGAGCCGTAATGAGCTCAGGGCCAGAGGGACGGGTGTCGTAGGCGTACACGACCGAAGCCGGTGCAGCAGCGTCAACGCGAAGCTGCAATGCAATGGACTGGTACGCCTTGACGAGCTCATCGGTGGTGTCGCAGTTGGCCAGTGTCGTGGCATATGCCTCCCATGACTGCTCCAGCATCTCTCCGGCGGCGTCGACGAGCTTGACACCATTGTCCTACAAGCTATCAGCTTTGTCGCCGAGATCAAGTCAGAACACTTACGGGCTCGGGGTTGTGCGATGCAGTGACCATCACACCAATGGTAGCTTTGCAGCGCTGAGAGCGGAGTACTGCAAGAAGACCGACGCGGAAGAGAACAGAAGGAAGCTTGCTCGCGCTGGAAGATGTGGGTGAGCTCATGGACAGACTGGTGCAGTGGCGGACACATACAGAGTGCGGAAGCCAGCAGTGCCATAGCCAAAGGTGACGCCTTGAGGCTTGGGATACTTGTCTGCAGCCTTGGCAATGGCGGCGAAGAGTGCCGAGTTGTCCTGAGTAGACTGAGCCTGGGTCGACATTGCTGTTATTGTAGAAGTGAAAGGAAAGTGTACTGTCATAAAGGCAACATCCTCGCGACCTTGCCAGAACGACACGGCACGCGTCAGGCAGGGCTGGAGACCCCACAACAACAGAGGAACCAGTGAGCAGCACGTGGCAACACGTGGCAAATGCCGTGAATGTTTCCGCACTGTGGCTGTCTGTATTCCTTGCCCTATCAACCCCCGCGGAGGCTGATTTTTTCAAACTCGGACTCGAAGTCGGTGGTCATTGTATGGTGGCCCTGGCACCGTTGCTGCTCGCATTCACGTCCATTTCTCTTCTGCCTCACAGGCAACCAACTCAAAACACTCACAATGGCTGCTGAGCCCGTCTCCTTCCCGGCCCAGGCCACCGACCTCACCGTCCTCCTTCTCGGTGCCGGCGGTCGCGAGCATGCTCTCGCATTCAAGCTTGCTCAGTCCCCCCGTGTCAAGCGGATCTTCATCGCTCCTGGCAACGGTGGTTCCGCGTCGATCGGATCAAAGGTCCAGAACGTTGCCATTCCCTACGGTGGCAAGGCTGGCTACGCCGAGGCTGTCAAGTTTGCTCAGGAGAACGCCGTTGACCTTGTCGTCCCCGGTCCCGAGCAGCCGCTCGTCGATGGTGCTGAGGCCATCTTCCGCAAGGGTGAGTTGCAGCTGTGACGCGCGCTACTGAAAGAGCTGGTCCTGACATAACAAAGCTGGTATCTCGGTCTTTGGCCCCTCTCCCGCCGCCGCCCTCCTGGAGGGCTCCAAGGCCTTGTCCAAGGCCTTCATGCAGCGCCACAACATTCCCACTGCTGGCTTCAAGACCTTCACCTTGCCCCAGTACGAGGAGGCTGTTGCCTACATCAAGTCGGAGCCCTTTGCTTCTGGCCGTTGCGTCATCAAGGCCTCTGGCCTCGCCGCCGGTAAGGGTGTTCTCATCCCCGAGACTACGCAGGAGGCGCTTGAGGCGCTTAAGAGCGTTATGGTTGACAAGGAGTTTGGTGACGCCGGTGATGAGGTCGTTATTGAGGAATTCCTGACCGGTCCCGAGATTTCGGTCCTTGCCTTCTCCGACGGCTACACCATTGTTCCTATGCCTGCCGCCCAGGACCACAAGCGCATTGGCGAGGGTGACACTGGCCTCAACACTGGCGGCATGGGTGCTTACGCCCCCGCCCCCGTCGCCACCTCCGAGGTCATGGACCGCGTCGTGAAGGAGGTTCTCGAGCCCACAATCAAGGGCATGCGCGAGGACGGCCATCCCTTTGTCGGTCTCCTCTTCACCGGCTTCATGCTCACTGCCAACGGTCCCAAGACCCTTGAGTACAACGTGCGCTTCGGTGACCCCGAGACCCAGGCTCTCATGCTCCTCCTCGATGACGAGACCGACCTCCTTGAGGTCATGCTTGCCTGCGTTGAGCGCCGCCTTGACAGCGTGAAGCTCGGCTACCGTGACGGCTACGCTGTGTCGGTTGTCTGTGCTTCAGAGGGCTACCCGGGCAGCTACCCCAAGGGCGTGCCAATCGAGGTCGGTCAGGTTCCCGCTGGTGTTCAGGTTTTCCACGCTGGTACCACCATCAAGGACAACCAGCTTGTGACCGACGGTGGTCGTGTCCTCGCCGTTGCTGCCGCTGCCGCTACTCTCCGTGAGGCCGTAGACCTTGCCTACAAGGGGGTGGACGCCGTCGAGTTCAAGGGCAAGACCATCCGCCGCGACATTGCCTACCGCGCATTGGACGCTGCCGCCGGCTCCGCCAAGGCCGCCCCTGCAGAGGGACTTACCTACGCTGCCGCTGGTGTCGACGTTGATGCCGGAAACGCTCTTGTGGACGCTATCAAGCCAGTAGTCAAGGCTACTCGTCGCCCCGGCGCCAACGGCGAGATTGGTGGCTTTGGAGGTGCCTTTGACCTCACCGCTGCTGGTTTCCGCGACCCCGTTCTTGTCTCTGGCACTGACGGTGTTGGAACCAAGCTCCGCGTTGCCCTCAGCCACGGCAAGCACTCGACTGTCGGTATTGACCTTGTCGCCATGAGCGTCAACGACCTCATCGTTCAGGGTGCCGAGCCCCTCTACTTCCTCGACTACTTTGCTTGCTCCAAGCTGGATGTGCCCGTCGCGACCGACGTTGTCACTGGCATTGCCCAGGGATGTCTCGAGTCTGGGTGCGCCCTCATCGGTGGTGAGACTGCCGAGATGCCTGGCATGTACCACGGTGACGACTACGACCTGGCTGGATTTGCCGTCGGTGCCGTCGAGCGCGACCTGATGCTTCCCCGCAACGACATGTGCGCTGGCGATGTCATCATTGGTCTTCCTTCGAGCGGCCCTCACTCGAACGGATTCTCGCTTATCCGCAAGATCTGCGCCGTAGCCGGCCTTCAGCTTTCGTCCACTGCTCCTTGGGACGAGAGCATGAACGTTGGTGACTCTCTCCTCACCCCCACTCGCCTTTACATCAAGCCCCTCCTTCCCGGTATCCGCGCCGGTGTCTTCAAGGGCATGAGCCACATTACCGGCGGTGGCTTTACCGAGAACATTCCTCGCGTGTTTGTTGACCACCCCAATCTTGGTGTCACGCTCAACCTCAAGAGCTGGACTCTTCCTCCCATCTGGAAGTGGCTCATGAAGGCCGGCAACGTCGCGCCCTCTGAGATGGCTCGCACCTTCAACTGTGGTGTGGGCATGGTCATCATTGTTGGCAAGAACCAGCTCGACGCCGCCCTCGACAGCCTCCACCAGAACGGAGAGCCGGAGGCTTTCGTCATGGGTGAGGTTACCAACACCCCTGGTGTCGCATACGAGGGCATGGAGAGCTGGTCGGCATAGAATCGCCGCCGCAGGTCCACAGGAACGGAGGAGTGTGTCATTGGGTATCGGCCATTGTTAGGGTAGAAGGCCATGTACATTGTTAGACGGGAAGTACCCCTTACGGCCTGGGCAGGTAACTTGCGGACTTGTCCGGCAAGACTACTTTTCTGGCTTCACAATACTTACGTTTCTGGGCATAACTCATGTCTAACTCAGAAGCCGTACTTTGCCGATGGGGTCCGACCCCCCCCACCCCCCCTCCAGACCCTGTCGTATGATTAATAGGTCCCAGTTCCAAACGCAGTTGACCCCAGATCGCAGGAACAGCCAGGGAAAGTGAGCGTCGCACATGAAATAGGAGTTCGGACTGTTCGTTACCAACCTTGATACCACCTCCGGTGACAGAGAGGGCGAGGCCTTGTGGAATTCGTGGAGCCATCTCTGTGTGACTACAGCCCACAACCTCACCCCGCACCAAGACTGCCGCGGAGGATCGCGTGGCTTCGCTTAACACCGCCAAGAGTAAACTTTGACCGCACATTATTGATATCACGACAGTTGAACTGGCTAAATGCCGCTCCGCTTTTGCGATGAGAACACCGAGAATGCTTAACGCCGCTGGTGAGCCCCACATCACCGGTGCGACGTCCACCAGAATCTGCAACGTCTACGTTGCGGACCCGAGTGCCTTCTTTTAATCTCCGCCGTTGCGCGAACGGCAGATCTGGTGTACCTCAGGTAGAGACGGGGCGGGCTGCCGCAGGTCACAGATCTCCGTTGAAAGAGTAATCTACCGGTTGAGAGGTTATCTCGGTAGACGACGACGGAGTTGTAAATTGGTTTACCCCCGCTGCGGAAACGGCAGCTATATGGCTGATTACCACACTGATATTACCAGCTACAGCGCGGCTGTACTTTGCGAGCACACAAGAAAGATTGAATAAGCCTCGGCAGTAGTAGTTGCATGCGGTTCACAGACTGTAACGACATTGGCATAGTGTGTATGAGTTGGGTCGTTAATGCAAGTGGCGGTGCGAGGTTGAGCCCCCTCACCGGTTTGTACCTGCTCATCCGATTTAGCGGTCTCGTCTCCACCCCGTCAGTTACTTTGCCCTTCAGGTTGCCAGGTCCTGTCCGCTCGACACCATCGTCGCTATGCCTCTGATTGGTGATAGGAAACTCGCACCTTTGTTGGATTCCAGGCGGCGGAGGCCGCCGCCGAAGTTGTGCTTTCGGGTGGGGGTATATACGCAAAATACCCATACGATGATGATCATGGTGCGTGCCTGCCGCAAAAAGTGCTGGTTTCCTGAAGCTCTACCCTTGTGTGCCGTGCCCTGAAAGCAAAGCACAAGTGGAGCCGTTTTGTATCATGCATGCATTGGCCTTGCATTGATCTGCATGGGCCATTGCACGACCATGGGGACCTTCACTTACTTGCCAGCGTGACTACAAGCACAGACAAGACTTGTGTCGATCGGCTGACACGATCATGCGGTCTGCGGGCAGTGTTGCATGCCAGTTGAGTTGTGAAACATCATTTAAATCTAATGTGTGTGTGTACGTACACCTGAAAGAACAATGGTGAAAAAATCCGTACCTCGCAGCAGTTAGATTTGGGCGAGGTACGCGCTCTGGCCTCAAACCTTCCGAACGCCCAATGGCCCAGACTCTCGGGGACCGCACACTGCAACAGCAACTGAAACTGTAGGATGGACAAGCAGGCTTTGGCTGCGAATGATTCATGTTTCTAGGTTACAATGCGGCTAGTGTAGTGTGTGATGCTGGTGATGAAATGGTAACTGAGTCTATGTGTGTGAGGTCGTAATCTATATTGTCGTATCGTTTGCGAGGCCCTCTAAACAGGAGAGCAAAAGCGGGAGATGGATACAGTGCCGGGTTTACCGGTGAGTGGCCGGTGCGGTCCGCTCGTCGGCTTACACGGGGTTGCTGTGGGCTCCGCAAGGGCTACTCGCAGTTGGCATGGCGTTGGGTGGGTTTACAAGCGGCGCCCAGCGTGCACGAGTGTGTTGGCATGGGGCAGGTTGAATTGCCGGCCACGAGCGCGGCCGATGTTGATGAGCCATGGCTCGAGTTGCGCGACCTGTGGGGAGGTCGCACGGCTGCAAGAGAGGGCAGGCAGCTGCGCAGACTGGCTCGTGGGCGAAGGGATCGTGCGCGAGTGCAATGCAGTGACACGCAAAAGCTCGTCGGCGAGGTCATCAGTGTCGACGGGCTCGGCGGAGAGATCCATGCAAAAGGTCGGGTGGGAGGTGGCGGCCGCAACGCTTCCGCGCCACGAGGTGATGCGCTCAACGTTGTCACTGGTAGTGGCACGAGGTCCAAGAGCGGGGCGAGGGATTGCGCGGCAAGGTGGCGAGCGACCACGATTGTGAGTGCGACCACGCTGGCCGCCTTCGGCCTCAAGCTCGGCCTCGAGTGTGGGCGCACGAGGACGACGACGGCCACGAGCAGGTGATGGCGAGCGAGAAGCACGACGAGTGGAGCGAGCTGCCTCTGGCTCGAAAGAGAGGCCAAGCGCAGAGTACTGGCGCTGCATGGGCGGGCGAGAGCAGTCCAGACGCGAGCATTCAGGAGCTGGAGGGAGGGTACGCTCGGAGTCGAGGGGGCAGAGCTCGAGAGTGCGGGTGGGAAGGCGAGGGGCGCGAAGAAGACTGGAAGTTGGGGGCGAAGACATGAAGGACTCGACAGGCGACGGTGCATTGTCGGCGTGCTCAATGTGCTGAGTCTCGAACAGAGGGCTGAATCCAATGACAGTCTTCTTGGCGTTCTGAGTCTCCATCTGCGCTTCGTACTCGTAGTCGACAGGTAGGGGACTCCACTCGAGGGAGGTGAGACGGGGAGCAGTGGGAGCGGCAGTGTGTTTAGGAATGAGGGGGAGGTGGATGAGGCCGAGTGCTGGAGTGGTAGGGGTGGAGTCGGTGTTGGCGGCGACGACCTCCTTGTCCCAGTAGCCGGGGACTAGGGGGTTGGACCACTCGGCATCGAAGCTGAATGCCATCTCGATGTCGTCGGACTCGGTGAAGAAGTAGTCACCCTGGTGATTCATGATTGTTGACGAGCTAGTACAGTGTGGCGGGGTGGTAGTGGTTGGGCCAACAGGCAAGACCCGGTCTGTATATATTTAAGTATAGGTCAGCTCGCGTGTCTCGCCATCTTGCAAAGTAGTGCGGACAAAGTACCGCGACCACCTGGCCCCCACGGCTGTCAAGGATATGCCTCGGGTCAGACATGGGTCCCACCGAAAAGTATACCGGCCTGGGGGCGCTTAGCCTTCCGGACCTTGACAAGGAATGGGCGGAATTGCATCTGGGCCTTTGGACCTTGGAGTTGTCAGGGGCCTCGTCGTGTCGGTCTTGTCGAATAGTCGTCCCTGCGACTCCCGCTCACGACGCCTTCGTCTTTGGGTTGAAACCTCCGCCCTAGGGTGGTGGCGCAACACGAGAGCCATCGGCTGATCATTCCAGGAACAGCGTCAATCACCGCGCACCGTGACACAAAAAGGTGAATACCATTGACAGGCACTCGACAAAAATTCTCCTACTACTGGTGGTTCGGGGTCATTGAACAATAACAAAAAAAAAACTGGGTGCTGCGATGGCGACCGCGTCCAGCACCAGGGAGCGTGCACCCTCCTGGCCCCAGGCCCGGTTCAACCAAGTGTTTCTAATGGTGAGCGGCACCGGAGTCAAAAACAGGCTTGTTTCCACCACTGCCAGGACCGCTGCCAGGTTCGGCCGTCGCGGGGTTAGCCGCGGGAATCCCGCCCCCAACACCTCCCGGCACATATGCCTCCTGAGGAAGACCTGCTTCGTCAAGGCCCTCCGCCGCTGGTGGCGCATCAGCACGCACAATCCAGAAGTTCGAAGAAATTCATCCCACTCACCTTCGATGACGTCGTACATGGGCGAGGCAATCTCTGGCGCTGGAACACGTCCACTGTATCATTGTTCAGCATTCTGTTGTGTACTGCACTCGTCAGGCTCACGTCAGGATGTCCGTCGTCGAAACGTTGCTCCCGTAGAAGTCACGGTTGGCATCGAAGCGCTCGACGAGGATAGTGCCATCGAGCGACAGCCCCGCAAACAGCCCTGAATGGTGTTAGTGTCCAGGGCGACAATGTCTCTCAGGTCGCCATGCAATGTCGTGTGTGTCACCCTCGTTGGCGTTCCTTTAACCTGAGAGCACAATTGGGAGCTCTGGAGGCCGCGTGTGGTCGCTGATAGGGCGGCGTCCGGCGGACGCCGCCGCTGAGCAGTACGTGGCCATCACTCCACAACAGGAATCGGATGCAAAATTTGGCCGATAGTTCCAACCCTGTGCCGCGATCGCGAGCGCTTAGAGTCACCAACTATCAAGCTTCACCGCACTTGACTGCACCATTCCAAGATGAAGACACATAAGACATGAGTCACGTCCCCGATGAAGGCACCGGGTCAAGGCCAGCGCGTTCGGCGTGCTCCACTCACACACGTGCACAGTGGGCGACCTAGCCGCCCGGTGCTGAAGCATGTAAGTGCTAAGCACGGTCCACCTCAGTAGCCGCGACAAGTTCAAAACACGTTGACACGATCGGGAACCAACCCCAGAATCCACAATGTCCACTGACCTTTAGAGCGCGAGTAGCTGAAGACAGGCGAAGGGTTGACGAGTGACGCCGCTACCTGGCCGCCAGTGCCAATTGGACCAGCCGCAGCAGATACGCTGCCGCCAATGGTGACGTTGCCGCCACGTGAGAATGCCTTGACAGCCTCGTCGGAGTTGAGAACCATGACCACCTCCGTCAGGTCCGCGCCGACCTGGAGACCCCATCCGACACCTGCGCAGTCAGCACCCAAAAAGGCAAACAGCCAAAAGATGTGCTGGCTCTGAACCAAAGGTATCTTATCCCACACATGGCACACCACACTCACCTGCAGTTGCGATACAGCTCGGCGCACTCCAGCTGCCATCCGGAAGGCGTGCAACAACAATGCCAGAGCCTGCCTTTCCAGAGAAGACGAATCCGGCCTTGAGGATGGTGAACACGGCGAGGCCTGAGAGTGTCAGTCCGGACACGGGTGTTCTTGCCAGTGAAGAGTGCCAAAGACTTCATTGTGGCACAGTCGCAGCGGGGCATTTCATGTGTTCAGCCAGTGCGCACCCGAGCACATGTAACGCGATCCATCCACGGATCGCTCGCAACGCGGCCTCGTCAGAGGTGGGAGAGGGAATAGTTGGAAGCCTGGAGGCATGAATGAGGCAGGTGAAGGCACGTACCCTTGCAGCGAAGCAGGACATCCTTGGGAATCGAGTTCAGTGCCGACTCGGGGAGAGATGGGTCAGCTGCATGTTGGTCAGGAGGAGCACAACGCGTGGGAAGGCCTATGGGTAGTTAGACGCACCGAGGAAGCTCTTAAGAATCTTGGCGGCCTTGGTGGTCTCGCCTTGAAGAGTAAATGACTGCATGAAGCCCGAGCTACCGCTCTGCGCACGCGAGGACCCTTCCTTGGGACAGATGTCAGTTAAGGTCCACTAAGGACAGGCCAGAGCTTCGGTCATCCGTACTTGGATCATGGTCTGCGCCTGGGCACCGGCTTGCTGAGCCTGCGTCTTGAGCTTGCCGAGGAAAGATCCAAAGTTACCGCCGGACATGACGTGTGATGGATTTGAGGGGGAGTAGGTAGAGGACAAGTACAGTGGCGACAACAGTGAGTGACGACGACGTTGATGACGACGAGATAGTGCCCGAAGACCGGCGCTTTCGGTGCATGGAGACCACGTGGCTGTTTGATCCCGCTGTCAGCATTGTGGTCTATGGTATCCCTGTTGGTGGTCCGCAGATCCGCAGAAGGGCATTTGCAGGCGTCTTGAGTGGATGCGGTGCATAATCTACGTGAGATGCGTGCTAATGTACAACATGATATGAAAATGGCAGGCATCTACCTCTTAGATCCGGTTGTGTTCACCGGGTCGTCCTCCCTGTGCCAGTATGACGCCTTCCTGCTATCCTTCTTCCAGAGCTTGCGTCGCCGTGAAAACTCGTGGCCGCTTGTCTTTGCCGCTGCACGCAGCGCAGCGACACGTGGGTTTGGCTGTAGCCATCGCATGCGAGGAATTGCAGTCACCTTTTCGTCGGTTACCAAGCTAGAAACCGTTTCCTCGCCTTCCTTGTCGTCCTTGTCTTTCGCGGCAGACAGGGTCGCAGCTTGGTTCTTGAACGCAGCCAGCTTATTCATGTCCCCGATCGACATGCCCTCGGGCACATAGAGTGAGTTCATGGCGAGTAATGACTTTGTGGCCGAAGTTTTATGCTTGTGAGCAACCCTGTACCCCTCAAAGTCGTCAGAGGAGACACGAATGGTGTAGTTCACAGCCCCTGGCCAGTCAGCTCGCACAATACACATCAGACGTACATTTTTGCTTGGCTCGCTCCTCTGCGTCTGTAGAAAATGAAATGCCGTCGGCACCAACACGCTCGCCGTCAAGTTCGCTTTGGACAACCAGTGAAATGGCACGAATCGGTCGCGGTTGTGATAGATCCCAATCCATCGGTTCCACGGAGACCATGAGCTCATTTTCATCGTTCTCCTTGTTGGGCCGTGAGCGCTTGCGCAGCAGGGTCATCTCCAAATTTTTGCCGGGGTAAAACTCGGTAGCCTTGTCCAGGATGCGTTCAAAGAGGCCCACACAGAGGTTAAAGGTCTGATTGCCCATTTCAGTAGAACCGAACAGGCGTTGATCCAGCTCCGCACTTGTGTTGTCAGCAGGGACCCTCGAAATTATGGGATGCTTACACTGGAAGGTACTGAAATCCAAAGCAGCGAACCGTGTTGTGATAGGCGAGGAAGATACCGTCCATCTGGCCAATACGTGCTTGGAAACTGGTCATAAGCGACGGACTTGGTCCCATAACTTACCAGTATTTGAGCATGCCAGACCGTGTCAAGTCGTAGTATTCTCGCTCAAACGACTCTTTGAAACCCAGCGTCTCTGAGATGTGATATGCGCTGTTCGCCTTGTAGTTTGCGCGGTCATGGCGAATAGGCAGGCAAGCACGGGTCTTGATATCAAAGGTCCCGGACCCGGGTAGACGCGAGTCCTGGCAGTCGAGCTGGGAGCGCATGAGCAACGTGGAGCTCTGCGACTTGTCAGTGCAGCCACGGAATGTCAACATCATCACGCACCCTGCTGTAACAGTATGCTTCGCGCTCCTTTCGTTCCGACTCTGGCACAGCGCTTTCGGGACTTGACACAAGGAACCGAGTGAAATCCTCACGACTGCTGGTGAGCAGCTTCTCGAGAATGCGGCCATAATCGCTCAGAATGTTGTTGCCAGTGTCGTAATCCTTATTGTTATCGATGGCATAGCGTCCGTTAGGAAGAAGGCGCAGCCGAATCGACGCTGGCAGCTGAGCACCAGCGGTAAAGTCACTTCGTTCAGCAGCAAAATCTTGTGAAAGATTGGACAAGTTCACGCCTCGTCCCGCTTCCGACGTCAGCAGGATGCAGCGATCAGGTCATCTCGTTAACGTACCGCTTAGTGTGAAATAGATTTGACTCAGGGATTGAGTAAGAGTGGATGTAGACCCAACGAACCGCAAGCCTGGAGCCTCAGCCATCGTCGCCAATTCCTTGGCGCGTCAGCTCAGAATCGTCGGCTCCGCCGCGATCACTCACATCATCCTCAGAAGCAGTAATGTACTGCGGCAAGCGATTGAAACCAAATTGTTCAGGCCTAGGAATGGCATCGAGCTCTCTGTTAGGAAAGTTCCACACGCCAGTGCGAGGGTCGCGAAGGTGGTGGACTCCGGGAGAGAACAGCACTCGCTGAAGGCCTGGTGCAAGGCGTGCCACCTTGCCTTGGCGAATCGGCTTAACCTCCCTCACTGGCACGTCATCGGCAGTGATTTTACCAGCCTCAGCCTCGTGGAACACACTGGGTGTGGAGCGACTCGCAATGAGCTCGGCACTCGCCATCTCCAGAGCTTCAGTGGCCGTTAGATACGTTGGTTATCGTCCTGCGCTGAGTATCTCACCTTCAAGTTCCGGGTCCACAGCCAATGACTGGTCCAATGACTTGTCCTCGCTTTTATCGGCCTTGCCCGCCTTCGAAGCCACGGTAGACTTGGACTCAGCAGCCATGTCACCAGTCGCTGTGTCAGAGACGTTCTCGCTTATGTGCGGCGGAAGCTCGCGGTCAACCATAACTTGGGTAGCCTCACGGCTTCCATTCTGAACTCCCTTGCTATTCGAGGTGGACTTTCCAGCGGCGAGCCTCTTCTTGAGCAATTTCAATGCCAGACCTGGCCGTAATGTCCCGCGCTTGGACGTCAGCTTTGAAAGTCGCGCGAGCATATTTGCCTTACCGATAAGTGGATAGAAGACGAAGCGATACCACGAACGTTCCTCAGCGTCAAAGACACTGCAAAGCCAGTACGTATACTGAGCATCCTGTCCGCAAGGTCGTAAGAGCCCCGAAAAATGAAATTGTTGTTGCAATCAGACGGTCAACTTGACGTCGATATCTAGAAAACCTCATAGTCACGTGACTTGACCCACGCGATCCTTATGATCCACACGCAAGCGTTCAATAGAGTCGCGCGTAACAATACCTACCCATCCTTTGCATCCTCCAGCAACACACATTAACCATGGCCGAGAACAAGGACAAGGTAGCAGACACCCCTAAACCTGAGGCTAGCACCAGTGCCGCCGCTGTTGGGGAGAAGAAGAAGCTGCCGCAGCTTGGAGCTCTCGAGGACGATGATGAATTTGAGGTATGTCACGACGCGGTAACTGTTCTTCAAAGCTAACGAACTGCAGGAGTTCTCGGCAACTGGTACGAGGCAGATACATTCTGTAGCGATACAGTGGATTTTCACAGGAATGGTACAGCTGACTCTGCAGCTGAGCAGGCCGGCACTGTTGGCGACGCGCTCGCGAACGGCGCCGCCGCACCTGGAGCCGATCAGCTCTGGGAGGACAACTGGGACGACGACGACATCGAGGATGACTTCCAGAAGCAGCTGCGTCAGGCAATTGCGGAGCGTGACGGTGGAGGCGATACGGCGATGAAGGAGTAGAGCGAACTCGACAGATTCGCAAAGTGTTGTTTACAGGACGAAGGAGACGCAGCACATGTACCTGCATTGCACTACGACAATCGCACTGGCAGCGGGACTGTTGGCCAGCTTACAAGTTGAGCTGGCTTGTGGGGCAGTGAACAATTCTCGAATACTCACGGCCAGAGGATAAACTCTCGCTGTGCTGGTCGTTGATTGAGGAAATGCAGCGGACTCAGTTAGGTATCACTCGCACGTTGACCCAGAGAGATACTGCCGACGTAGAACTCAACATTCTTGGCCAGGATCTACTGCTCCGACAGGTACGGTGGCCAGTTCCCACCAGAAAAACAGCTGAAGCAGGTGCAACTGGTTGGCCCCCCGTCTAGTCCAGTTGGGAAAGCGTACCTGGTCCTCCAGAATCTGCTCGGCCTGCTTTCACAGCCTTCATGGTCCTAATCGCGGATTTGAATGTGCAGCTTTGAAGGCGGATCACGGGCAGTGGTCGTGAACCAGCAGGAATCGTAGCTGACGCCATCGCCAACCAACATTGCAATGTGGCAATTGCTCTGTGCGGGTCTCACGGCTTTAACAGTTCTAACGCTACCTGACAACGCAACAGTAGACTCTAGACTTGCAAGGGTGCCACTAACAGGTACTCTATTTACCGTTGGGGTCACGGGGGTCCTTGTCCTTCCTTAGCAGGTTTGATCCACTGCAGTCAGAAAACAACGTCAGGACCCGGACTGTTGTGCTGTCGTACAACAGCATCATCTGCAAGGAGCAG
This sequence comes from Prillingera fragicola, assembly GCA_002335605.1. Taxonomy (NCBI): domain Eukaryota; kingdom Fungi; phylum Basidiomycota; class Tremellomycetes; order Trichosporonales; family Trichosporonaceae; genus Prillingera; species Prillingera fragicola. The sequence continues at coordinate 1,090,747 of BEDY01000004.1, read as the reverse complement.
CGACTGCCTTAATGGGCAGGATCATTGGACTGCTTATTACCATTGATACACAGATGTAGGCCAATTGGTCAGCTAACGAGTGCCGCCCCCTAGTGTTCACTGCCACTGCATGCCTTGACTACGACTTCGCCTCTCGTGTTACTGCGTTTCGGCGAATCCAATGGGACGGGCTGCCTGGGAGATGTCATGAAAGCGGGCTGTTCGCACACGGACAGACAGCTGCTGCGGCCCATTAACGCCGAGGAGACACATGCTACGGCCAGAACTGTTGTTCCAGCTCGTGTGGAGGCCTCCTGCCTGCCTCCCTTCCTCCTGGTTGTCATTTCCTTCGCACGTAGAGGCATTAACCAAGAGAAGGTAATACTAATACTCGTTTGTTAAGTCGACAAGATCCAGTACAATCATTCCGCCGTTCTGTCATCACTCCTCGGCAGGTTGCGAGACCGATACGCAGACATCTCGCGCAGCGCCTGCGCCTCATCCTCCTCCTCTTCACGCACGGCAGCCTCGCGCTGGCGTTGAGCTTCACGCCGCTCCCACTGCTCCCCCTCAGGACCAGTCATCTTGTCGTTCATGATGTCCTTGAAGGGTTTAGTACTGCCGTCGGCCTGAGGCGCCCCTGCCGACAACATCGAGTTGCGTGACATGCGGTCGAAGAGGACAAACATCTTCTCTGCCTCGCGCTCCTTGTCTTCGTCAGACATGCCCGCGAATGGGGATGGGCCCGTGTCGGTCCTGTTGTCCAGAGCCGTGATCGGGTGGCGTTGCTCTGGTTCCAACTCCTTGGCCCGGCGTTGCTGGCCTTGTCCTTTGGGCGGAAGGGCAGGAGGGTCTTCGATCTCGGTGACCTTGGCAGAGGGAGGACCGGAGATACCTTTTCGAAACAGTAAGCCGGCGGCATTGCCATAGCCAATTTCTTCGCAGAGGTCGGAAGCTCGCTTGTCAGCAGTGCCTTGCAGGTATCTCGGGGCTTACCATTGCCATCGCACACGGCCCAAAACATCTCCCCAGCAGTGTCACGACACTGCAGATGGACTGTGCTGTTAAGCAGCCGCAGGAGGGAGCCTAGCAGTCCGGGACGACTCTCGAGTGGCCCAGCTTCTGGCGAGCGGTCGCTGACAAGATCAGGTGACGTTAACAATACAAACACTCACAGATCAAGAGAGAACAAAGCTCCACGGAAGCATGAGCGCATGTCTGCGCTTCCCGTGCACGCGTGCGCGGCAAGGGCAAGCACTGGGGCAAGAACATCGTCGAGCTGCAACGCTGGGTCTGGCTCTTGACGTCCCGGAAGCTTGGCGTCGATAAAGCCGCGGAGGAGACCCAAGAGCCGACGAGGAAAGGCACGTGGGTCATGAACGCGATGTGGCTGGGGCGACGTACGTGCAGACGAAGGCCTGGATGACGATGAGCCAAACGAACCTCCGTCAGCATCCATGTGCAAGAATGATCCAGATGGAGGCGGGGGCAAAGTGGAGGAGGTAGGCAACGACCCGCATTCGACCATGTTAGCGTCGCTGGGGCCACGGCGAGAGGACTCAGATGCCTTGTCGGACCGTTTCTTCATCCATGCTTTCTTCGTGTCCTGTGGAGGCGACACGACTTGGGACGGCTGGGCCGTTGCAGGGGCGAGGTTCCATGTTGACAATAAGTCCGAATTGAAGGGAATTGAGAGTAGAGCATGCAGCGCGTGCGTCAGAGGAGGTATCAGGTCACAAAGAGGAAGAGTGTGCACGAGATTAAGAAGCGGGGAGAGGAGGCTACGCCAGTCAGCTTCCAAAGCTCGGCGTATGTTCGGCTTACCCATTCATCCTGGGATCCCATGCGTCGCCCGAGTACACGCGCAGTACGTTGCCTGTGAGCTTGAGAATCTCGGAAAGCACATCATAGTTTGTCGGTGCGGGGTGTATTGCAGTGAGGTGCTAGGACGTCAGCTCTGGTGTCCGTGCGCAAGGCCACTCACAGTAATCAGAAGCTGAACAATGTTCTCCTTGTCCACCAGATCACGGACAGATGTTCCGTCCGCCGTAATGAGGAATGCGATGCGACAGTATAGGAAGAGACGGTCAGATGGAATGTCATCGGTAAGGCTGTGGGCGATTGCCTCTGCGATTCCAAGCGGGGCGATCTTGCGGCGGGAGAAGGGATGAAGGACGAGGGTGTTTGCCAGGATACGCAGCGCCTCCATACGTGCCTCCAGAGCCTGTGCAGTCGGTGTGGACTTAGTCCCAGCTGGGCTTGAAGGCTGAGATCCTCCAAGAATCTTGCTGTGCATTACTATGGTTGCAAGATTGCGCGAGTCCATCAGCTGCTCGCCCGAGCCGACTGGATTACGCCCCAAGAACTTGACTGCTGTCAACGCCAGCAGGAGCACTGCTGTTTAGCTTATTGCTGCCGGCGTACGACCTACCGTCGTCGGGCCATGCTATCCATGTAGACCCCTGTGCGAGATCTGAAAGGATGGCACTGAGGTACTCCCCGCGGTCTCGAGGTTGAAGTTGGGTAGGTGTGGCCTTGATGACACAGTCCAGCTCCTGGCGAACAGCTGGGAGGGATGCGTACCGACCACGGTCGCTCAGCGATGTGTATCTCGCAGCCGAGAGTAGCTGCATGGGCGATGATGTAGTTGCATCAACTGCATCGAGGTGCAGGAGCGATGTGAGGACAATGGATGGGAAGCCATCCACCTGGTCTGCGCCGTGACCTCGCCAGCCACGCCAACATGGGCGGGACCTGAAACGCGGTGGCGTGGTGGAGGCGCAGTCGTAAGGTATTGCCACTGTCCATCGCCCAAATGTTTCTGCCTGCAGCACAGTCACAGGATCAGAGGTTCTTGGGTTTCTAACGGTCGGTTCCACTGACCTCTAATATACGTCTCTGCACAGACCAATACTTGTTTCTCGTGCAGCGTTGCCTAAAGGGCCACCTGACATCGGTGAGCCACGCGTCTGTGTGTGAAGGTACGTCCGGCCTTGCTGAGTACTGCCATCCGTCCTGTCCTACCTGAATAATCTCAATCTGCATCCCAGCTCCTTCCTCTGACCTGTTGGCTGAATCTCGCGGGAGTTTAAACTGATAGGGAACGACTGGTTCAGCCCGTGAGCTCCCAGCTCGCTGAAAAGCATCACCTGCTCGAGCTATTACCTATCACTTGTACAGTGGTTGGCTGTATTTTAGTTGCTCTGAAATCCTGGTTCTTGCTAATGGGGGATGGAACGTATTTGGTGAAAGGTGGTGGGCCGTGGGGCACAGGGGACAGGCAAAGACTCGGCCTCCGTGGCCCGGGCGAAAGGGTTTCAATACCATCTGATAGAAGAGCAACCAGATTACTCATCAAGGGGTGAAGCTGTGATACACATGCATCAGGGGGAATGGGGTATCGGGTCATTGGCCGTGATCATCTTGGCACGGAGCAACAAACCAATTAATCAATTAATTAACTAATTAATCAGTAACACCACCATATCCTTCCTCGCCTCATTTGACTTTCTACTTTCCCACACCGCTGCCGGAAGGGGTTCGAGTTCACTCGAGGTAGCTGGGGTCTATTCCTGTTCATGAACCCGACACTGCAGTACCTCCTCCGCACGGAGGAGATTCGCCTTGTGTGTCCATACAGGTTTATTTCCGCCACAAGAGGCACGTTCGCCATGGGCCTGCAACCGGCCTATCGCTCAGAACCTGACTCCCAGGCAGTTCTTCCACACCATCACACTATTCATCCGCACTTGCAGTTGAGTGTTGCTGTCCAAGGTCGAAACAATCCACGCCTGCAGTGTTGCGACCTCACACGTGCCTCACTGTTGCGTTTGCAGCCACCTGCCCAGCACCCGTCACATGTGGCATGTGCTAATCGCCGGCTGCAGCGCTGCAGCATAGACAAGCAGTGCTGATTCCCACGAACACCCACGTTTTGTACGAAACTCCATAGTCCCCCCAACCTCTGCAGTGCCACCAACCGACACAGCCACCCACGCGCGTGCAACCTCGCCACACGTGCGTGAGGCGTGTAGTAACCGTGGCCTGGGCTGTTCCCCGCCCTCACTGGAACCGAACACCAAGCTGCGAGCTGCTTCCCACATCACTGGAACCGAACACCAAGCTGCGAGCTGCTTCCCACATCGCAGGCACAGGTCCCATGGCCAACCGCGCTCCAACCGCGCTCCCAGACGCGGATCATGCATCGAGCTACTGACGATTGTCCTTATGCCCTACTCCTAGCTGACACTCTACTCTATGCCAGAATCGACCACGGAACCGGAAGCAACACACCAGGATGTGTAACTACGGTTGGGCGGCATGGCCTAGCCAACCTACAGCGATGCGAACACTCGGCTGCGGGCACAAGGGGCAGGACACGTCGCTGGTAACCAGACAACCATGCCCAGGACAATTTTCCGCCGACCACGGTGACTGACCGTTGGTTTGACCGGCACCATCCGCGGCCTGCCCGAAGTATGGTGATCAGTATCTCCGCGCTCCCAGGCCGAAAGATAGCATCGGCCGCGGCAAGGAACGTATATTTCGCTGCTGGCCGTCATCATAGATTAGAGATTGACCGAACGGCGGTACTGAGGATGGATTTGTCCTAGTCGTCATCGTCGTAATCAGAAACACGTGTGCGGCAGTGCCACTTGAGGCACCCGGCCGACCTGCTCCGGCCCTGACGTGCTGTAATGGACCCACTGGCCAGTTACAATCTACGATCTACGATGCAAACACATATGTGCATGGCGCTCCTCAGAAGGTGACGACGTTGATGCGTGTCTCACAGATCTCTCTACGCAAATAGCACCAGTTGCGAGTGCTCTATCGGCCTCGGCCGAGTACATTGAGTAAAAAAGACTGACCAACAGCAGTAGCGCGAAAATCCGCTCCGCAGTGTGGCGTTTACAGAGCACACTGTCGGGGGATATTCGCATGACCGATTTCTAGTCGCCGACACTTTGTCGAAACTCTTCCGGGCTGGTCATCTGAAAGCTGTAATGAAGCAGTAAACACCTGCGGCCACGGCCGCGCACACCGGAGAGCAGGCACTGAGAGCTTTAACTTGCAGGATGTAGGGACAGTGCTTAGGGCAGGTGAGTTGCGATCCTGATACAGGATAACAGGAGTTGTATTGGTTCCCTCAACGGTAACCCTGAGGAACTAGACCTGAGGCCTGTGACAGTTTGAGAGCATGAAAAAAAAAGCAAAACATTGCTGTAAACACCGATCCACCGATGTCGATGCCGACATGTAAACAAAACTAATGGGTACCAGGCAGGCAGAGTTTCGAGCTGAAGCAGGAACAGGCTGCAGACTACAGGGTACATTGTGCCGCGGCTGCGCATGGTGGTATGTGTGCCATTGCGGACTGCAGCATGCGCTTTTTTCGTGTGCAGGAGAGCAGGTCGGACACGGCGCTGCCAAGTCGTTGGATCGTCGGAGTGCTGAGACAAGGAGTGGGGTCGATTTCGCTGCCCACTAATGCGACTGTGCCACCTGTTGGTTGCTTTCGTTACCTTCGCCAAAAAATCTAGTAGCCGCGTAACCGCAAGCGACCCCTGGCCCCTGGTTGTTGGGTCGCTGACGGGGGACCCATTATCATGTGATTCACGAATGCTTGGCACTACGGTAACGAGTCATGAACCCACACCTTGGACTACTTCATAGCAAAATGGCCAAGACGAATACATCTCGGCTGCCCCAGAGAATCGACTGAATAAGAGCGCCGATCTCTGCCGACAATCTGTAGTGTCGCATCGCGCATAGAAAGTGGGAACGCAATGGTGTCTTCCAGAGGCGGCACACGCATTTGGGCAATTGGAAGCAAACCGACAGACATTCCGGGTGGAATTCGAATATCCTCTGTTCGTCGTTCTCTTACTTGCACCAAGCGCGCTTAGGGTGCTGCTGTATACGCTGTGTATTGCTCTTTGATTCAGAGCTTCAGAGTGACCCGCTTTAACGGCCAACGGTCCTGTTGGCCTGTTGACGATGCCCACCCCCACCATATGCAACCGATGGAGTTGCGGGGTCTATTCTTATCGGCACACTGTGCGGTATATCGAATCTGCGCCTTCCCGTTGACCCCCAAGCCCCGGACCGGCCGTGCCTTTGGTTGTTCGTTTCACTCAGGAGCCCCTAGCCCTGAGTCAATGTCAGGAGGGGAGTAGCCGTACCTTCCAAGGCGATTGCCCCCAACAGGTGGGAGATGAATCGACAGCCAATAATGCAAGACTGGGGTACTGGTACTGGGGCGTGCTCTGTTCTGTAATGATGCAGCTGGAGCCGTCGTATGCACAGTTGCAGTTTCAAGGTTACTGAGCTTCGTGCGAAATGTGGCGAAAGTAGCACTCCTGATGGCGACAACGGGCGGTCAAGTGATGCACTGACTCGGAACGGGCATATTGTGCGACCAGGAAGCTGGGGCAAGAAGGCACGGCGAGGAGGAGAGGGGGAATGACGACAAATGATCGACATGGCGCTCTGCGGACACATGCCTAAACACGCCAACCTGCTCTGATCCTCTGGATATCACAAGGAGGCACGGGATGCGGGTCCGGTGTCGTTCGAGCAACGCTCCCGCCGGCCAGACTCTGACATTGCATCAGGTGTGCATTCCCATCAGGCCCATCACTGGACCGAGCCAGCCCCGTGTCCAGATGCAGTATACGATAGCAATGGGCCATGGGCCATGGGTGCCAGATCGGTTCTGCTCCACCGCGCCACCGCTCGTCATGCGAGGGCCGAGCCGAGGTCAGCGCTGATAGTGGGATGCAAGGCACGGCTCGCTCTTCCTTCCGTGCCGGTCAGGTGCGGACAGCGACACAAAGTTGGCCGTATGCGGCCTGGGCGGCTGGAGGTGCTCTGGGCCTTTACGCGCGGTAAGCTCCAACCAGTATGCGATACATGACCCCGCCCGCAGCTGCACATGCTGGAGCCAATAGGGAGTATCCGTTTAGCCGAATTCAGCGACGAATAGATCAGATGGCAAAATCCCTCATGTGCATCTGCCCAAGCTTCTTGGCTTTGCTAGCATGTGTGGTCAAAAAACGAAGACATGAAAAACTTGGAAGAGGGCGGACGTGGGCGGCCGCCGTGGCGATACGCCGCTATGTCGAACAAGGGTCGCTGACTAGGCGGCGAAGCCTGATCTCAAGTGCGAGACCAAACCAACGAAGAGCCCTGGTACATGGCTGCGTTATTGAATCACTTTAGGAACTGAGCATTCCAACTCATATGACCAGGCGAGCGTAATGTTGCAGTTGCCGCCGAGTGCCGCATATGCCGCATGTGCCGCAGGGTTCAACATTGACGGGCCAGCCGCCCAAGGCCATGTCTAGGAACAGTCCTGGTGGCTTGCCTGCTAAAGGGGACGATTTGAGAAGGGGAAAGGGGCTCAAGGTCTCGCAGGACCAACCCAACGGACACTAACTCGCATCTTACCAGATTGAGCGACGTCATTGCCATTTGTGTTGGTCCGTCCTCGGCCGTTTGAGGTACTGACGCGGGTACAGGGGATCCTGCTGATTGGCACTGGCACAGCCAACAGGCTTCTGCTGATACGGCCCAGGGCACGCATAGGGTATATCGCTTTAGTCGGCTGCTGCGTTAAACGCAAACGTGAATGTGGCACGGGCACGGCACCCCAGGAAAAATGGGCACCCGACGTTTGACAGCAGCAGCCTCCGTCGCCTCCCATCCTACCGAGGAGCGACGCCCACTCCCCAGTACTACCGCCAATGGCCGCGGAGTCCGCCGTGAGCAGGCTGCGAGAGACGGCCGGAAGGACAAGTCGTAAGCCTGCCCCTTCGAGACGCAAGCAAACAGCCATCTGTGTCGCTGGGGGGGCCGTCATAACTGAAAGCGGATTGCCCAACCTCGTCTCTTTCTCTCCTTCTTTTAAAGTGGCCTGCTACCGCATTTCACTCCTTTCTCCTCTCAACTTTCTCCTTCGTCACCCACTTCTTGTTTCGTACTATTCCACTGCGCTTTTGCAGTCATAGTCTGTGCATTGCGCACCTTTTGAACTTCACCCAAACCCAGAGGCACCTGCGTAACCCACGCAGGCACAACAACAGCACCTCGCCCACCCCTACCGCTTTTCCCCCCGCCCCGCCAATCACAGGCCGAATCGGGTCACCCACACAACACTTTCCTATTTAATCTCTCCCCACCCCCCCATCGCTTCTCTTCACCCTCCCCCCTTTTTTTTCCTCCCTCTCTCCCCCTCTTCCCCCTTGCATCTTCTGTCCAAACATGGCGGACGAAAAGCACGTCGAGGAGGTCCCGGTCAAGTGAGTAGACTCTTTCATCAGGTTTCCCCACTCCACGGCATACTGTTTTCGCTCTGGGTCCCACCACTACGATGCCTCGCACCCTACCATGTTGGTAGATGTGCGATGCAGTGTAGCGATGGGACCCCGGCAGTCTCGCATGGCTGTTGTCAGACAGTCTGCCCAGGCCAGCGATCTCTACGCCCTCATTGCTCTTCGCTACCTATACATTTGCTGACCATCCTCCTAGGGAGACCTCCGCTCCCGCTCCTGCGGCTGCGGCTGTCGATGCCGAGCAGCCCGAGAAGAAGAAGCGCGAGTACAAGGACATGGAGGAGAAGGCCGCTGGCGACCAGCACGCCAAGGTCGACATGAACACGGTAAGTTTCTTTGCATCATCCCACCACTGGGACGTACCACTGTGCGGGCTCCCGTCGTTATCCGCCGGCGCCTGGTTACGTTCTGGACATAGATTGTGTGGCAGTTGTTGTCATTCTGGACCCTGAAGTCACGTGCTGACAACTTCCCTAGATCTCGTTCACCGCTGCCGACCTCTACGACAAGGACAAGGTCGACATTGAGCACGTTGTCATGGAGGAGGTCTTCCAGCTCCTTCAGTGTGACGACAAGGGTCTCACCGAGACTGAGGCTCAGAACCGTATCGGTGTCTTTGGCCCCAACAAGCTCGAGGAGAAGAAGGAGAAGTAAGTGGACCCTATTTGTGTGCCTCGTGCCTGCATTCGGCTAACATGCCTTCTCAGCGTCCTTCTCCAGTTCCTCTCGTTCATGTGGAACCCCCTCTCTTGGGTCATGGAGGGTGCTGCCCTCGTCGCCATTGCTCTTTCGAACGGTGGTGGCAAGCCCCCTGACTGGCAGGACTTCGTCGGTATTGTTCTTCTTCTTCTGGTCAACTCTACTATCGGTTTCGTCGAGGAGCGCAACGCCGGTAACGCTGTCAAGGCCCTGATGGACTCGCTCGCCCCCAAGGCCCGCGTTAAGCGTGACGGCAACTGGAAGGAGGTCGACTCTGCCGAGCTTGTCCCCGGAGACCTTGTCGCCTTCAAGCACGGTGATGTCTGCCCCGCCGACTGCCGTCTCGTTGAGGCCATTGATGTTTCCATGGACCAGGCCGCCCTTACCGGCGAGTCGCTTCCCCAGGGCAAGAAGGAGGGTGACGAGTGCTTCTCTGGTTCCACCTGTAAGCAGGGTGAGGCCGAGGGTATCGTCATCTCCACCGGTCCCAACACTTTCTTCGGTCGCGCCGCCACCCTTGTCGGCCAGGACAACGACCAGGCTGGTCACCTCCAGATGGTTCTTGCCCGTATCGGTTCGTTCTGCCTGGTCTCGATTGGTATCTTTGTTCTCCTCGAGATCCTCATCCTCTACGCCGACTTCCGCTACTCGTACCGTGACGGTCTTGACAACATTCTTGTCCTCTTGATCGGTGGTATTCCCATTGCCATGCCTACTGTCCTTTCGGTTACCCTCGCCGTCGGTGCCCAGCAGCTCGCCAAGCACAAGGCTATTGTTACCCGTATCACTGCCATTGAGGAGCTTGCCGGTGTCACCATTCTCTGCTCGGACAAGACTGGTACCCTCACCACCAACAAGCTCACCATCGACAAGGAGAACGTCAAGTGCTACTCGCACTGGGACGTTGAGGGTGTCTGTCTTCTCTCTGCCTACGCTTCGCGTACCGAGAACCAGGACGCCATCGACGCTTGTGTTGTCGGCACTCTCGCCAACCCCGCCGACGCCCGTGCCGGCATCAAGCTCCTCGACTTCAAGCCCTTCAACCCCGTTGACAAGCGTACCGAGATCACCTACCTCGACGAGGCGGATGGCAAGCTCAAGCGCGCCACCAAGGGTATGACTGGTATCATCATTGAGCTCTGCTCGCGCAACAAGACCAACGAGCTCGAGGACGCCCTTGAGGCCGATGTTGAGGAGTTCGCCCGCCGTGGTCTCCGTGCCCTCGCTGTCGCCTACGAGGACGTTGACGGCACTGAGAAGGACTCGCCCGGTACTGGCTTTGAGCTTGTCGGTCTTCTTTCTATCTTCGACCCCCCTCGTTCGGACACCAAGCAGACCATCGACGACGCTCAGGCCCTCGGTGTTCAGGTTAAGATGGTTACCGGTGACCAGCTGGCTATCGCCAAGGAGACTGGCCGTCGTCTTGGTCTCGGTGACCACATGTACCCCGCCAAGGTTCTCAAGGACGGTCCCGAGCCCGGATCCAAGCACGCCAACCTCGACGAGATGATCATGGACGCCGACGGTTTCGCCGGTGTCTTCCCCGAGCACAAGTTCGAGATTGTCAAGCGTATCCAGGCTCTCGGCCACCTCTGCGCCATGACTGGTGACGGTGCCAACGACGCTCCTGCTCTCTCGCGTGCCAACGTCGGTATTGCCGTCGAGGGTGCTACCGACGCTGCCCGTGGTGCCGCCGACATTGTCCTTACCGAGCCCGGACTTTCGACCATTGTCCACGCCATCTACGGTTCGCGTGTTATTTTCCAGCGTATGCGTAACTACGCCATCTACGCTTGCGCCGTTACCATCCGTATCGTTGTCGGCTTCGCTATCATGTGCTTCGTCTGGAGGTTCAACTTCCCTCCCTTCATGGTCCTGATCATTGCCGTGCTCAACGACGGTACCATTATGACTCTTTCGCTCGACCGTGTCCTTCCTTCGACCACCCCCGACTCTTGGGACCTTGCCGAGGTCTTCACCTACGGTATCGGTTACGGTCTCTACCTCGCTCTCTCGACCATTGTTCTTTACGCTGTCATGCAGGAGACCAACTTCTTCGCCGACAAGTTTGGTGTTGAGCCCCACCGCAACGACGACTACGGATCGCACATGGTCATCTACCTCCAGGTCGCCATCATCTCGCAGGCTCTTATCTTCGTTACCCGTTCGCACGGTCCCTCGTGGACTGAGCGCCCCTCGTACGCTCTCATGGGTGCCTTCTGCATTGCTCAGCTCATTGCCTGTATCATTGCCGCCTTTGGCGACTGGGGCTTCACCAAGGTCCACGGTATCTCGGGTGGCTGGATCGGTATTATCTGGATCTGGAACCTGGTCTGGTACTTCCCTCTCGACCTTGTCAAGTTCATCATGAAGCGCACCGCCATTGCCGCTCTCCAGCGCCGCAAGGCCCGCAAGGCTGCTCCCCCCCTTGTCGACGAGAATGGCGAGCGTCTCCAGCGCACTGCCTCGCGTCACGAGTCGCTCTACTCGAACCGCACCTCGTTCCTTGGCCGCGCCGGCAAGGCCCTCAAGGGCGGTGCCAAGGTCAACATGTCGAAGAACGAGCTCAACCGTTTCTCGAGCATCCAGGCCCAGCAGTCGGGTGCCGCTCTCCAGCGCGCTGCCTCGCGTCACTAGACGTTTGGCTCCCCTCCCCCCGCATCCTTTATTCCATTTAGCTAGCCCGTAATTGTGTGCGACCATTTGCATCACATCAACACCATCCTTCTCCCCTTACAGTGGATGGCCACCTCCGTGTAAGGAATCCGCAACACTTCCCCCCACTATCAAGCTCAAACCTTTTTACTTTTTATTGAGCTGTCGCCTAATCCTATTAGCATTCATGATGCAAGTGGTCGGCTTAGATTGGGACTATTACTGTGCACTACTGTTGTCGAATATGTTAAGGAACTCACAGTACAGTGACTACGAACTGACAGCTGACAGTGAGAGAGGAGCCTACTCATACACACATTGTACACCACCACCCGCTCCGCTCCGCCCTGGTCCTCACCTTACAGAGTTAAAGCTGATGCGCCTGTTGCAACTTCATTGCCGCGGCTACACTGCTGTTCTCAACTAACAACAGCAAGGCATGCAGCCACCAAGTGTGTGTGCCATGTAGTGCCATAGCAAGCAGGCCAAGCCAGGCTTGACACTTCGGCCACATGTCGTCCGTCCCTTGCACCTTGTACTGGTCTGCGTAGGTGGCACCATTTGGGTACTATCGCCGCCCTCAACAGTCTCACAATTGGCCGAAAAGCGTGTATCTTGGCTGACACACTGCATACAAGCGCCTAACGTGAGAACAGCGCAACATTCACATCAATGGTATCACCACATTCTTCGCCACAACTGTTCTATCCACTACTGCAGTAATGATGGATGTGGCCGCCGGAACAAACAAGAAACCGGCCACCACCCGTACTCAGCTGGCTGAGCCCGTGGAGCAGGTGGCGGCTGTGACGGCCGTCGGTGCAGGCAAAAGTGCCGCGAGGGAGGAGGGGTCTACCATCGAGACTGCGAGTGGTGTTAGCAAGGGAGCTGCCAGAAAGGTGAGCGAGGTCAGTATTGGTCCGCCAAGCCTGTCGGGCAAAGTTTGGAGCTGAAGCGCGCTGCAGAAAAAGACAAAGACAAAGCGTGAGGATCCACCCCAAAAGGTCAAACCAGAAACGCATGAAGTTGCTGCTAGCGATGGTGTTCCACCTGAATCTGCTGCAGCGGTTGCCCCACGTCGAAAGGTATGTGATTCATTACAAGCTTCAGATGTTAATGAGGCAGAACGAATCAACTGCCAAGGAGAAGGGCAAGGGCAAGGCAAAAGAGCGGGGCTTTCTCCCGTCAGACTCTGTAGGTGGCAACCAGCGCAACTTGGTACTAATACAATGAGGACCAGGACTATTCACCAGCCAGTCCTCCCACCGAGTACATCAAGATTGAGTTGACCGTTGTGCCCAAGGTTGAAGTGACAGAAGTGAGTTACAATCTCGTCAAGGTCTGGCTAACGCCAGGTGTGTGCTGTACCCACGAAGAAAGGCAAAAAGAAGAGTGGACGCCCAAAGTCCGGCAGCAAAGTAAGCCCTCCGCCATTCGCCACATTGATGACACCACGCTGATGCCAGGCTGCGAAGCGTGGACGGGGGTCTGGTTCGGAGGGCGACGAAGAGTCCCAGCCCAAGCGCAAGCTCGCCCCTGCGGAGAAGATTGATAGCGAGGCCCGCCTGGCAATCATGGAGGCTCTGTCCGCGCCCAAAGTCAGGGACAGCATCGGGTTTGACGCCGTGGCCACCTCCTTTGGCGGGGCTACCACCGGCCCAAAACTCTCCCGCCACTGGCGCGAGGTTCTCTCTTCCGACTTGCGAGCCTTTATCCGCACCGGCGAACAACGTTCAGGCAAGCCCGCAAAGGTCGGCGGTGTGTCTGACGCGCAAAGGGCGGCTATTTGGAAGGCTGTGGCTGCCAACTCGGGCGAAGCTGATTGGAAGGCAGTGGCGCAGGCGACTGGCGTGTCCACGACCAAGCTTCGGCGCCACTTTCGTGATGTCCTCAACAAGGACATTATCCAGTTTATCAACGCCTGAACGCGAACATTGTGGGTACATGCTGCTCGCAGAATACTTGCAGACAAAGGAAGGCTGAGAAGCTTGTGCATCGCACGGAGGCACTTCAGCATTGTACAACGTAGTATGCAGATTACAGACCTCCGTGGTCCCGTTAGTTGAGCTGGGATAGCACATCTTGATCGGCCCGGCCGTGCTGCTCACCATCCGGATAGCCAGACCATTGCTCGAATCGGTCCGCTTGTCCGGGGTATCGTCCATGCCCTGTACTAAGCTCACGGCCAAGCTCACAGTTCGTATGCGGCGACGCAGTATCCATCCCGGACAGATCCATGTCCGATCACGGAGTCCACAGCTCCCGGCAGTCCGGACCAAATATCGCTCCGACCGAGATTCACATACGTATGCTGAACGCTTTGGGCGGCGTGCGCGTTCCTTGTTCTTTTCTAATCACATAGGACAGACAGCAAGCAGGGGCCGGCCCGGCCGTGCAGGCAGCACTTGGTAGTTTGGGCTATACGACACCACTCGGCACAGGACACAACGTTGTCGTTTAACTTGTTGCGACTTTGCTTTGGATTCTGTCGATACCAAGTCCCAGGCACTTTGCAGGTACATTTACTTTGGACAGAAAACCGGCTTGGCTGCTTGGCACAAGGCTGCAAAGGCTGTTCAGAGCTGGCGACGATTATTCTGTCAATGCTCACATCATGGCCGCGTTCCCCTTATCAGTTTACATATGATGACCACATATGCATGAGCGCGCGCGCTGCACGGCACAGACTGTCGGGGAAGGCTTCAGTTGTTGGCTGAGGGGAGGTAACACAGTGATCAGGCGGCCGGTAACGGACTTGCCCTGACTGACACTCCACCTTCGGATAAGTGCCAAGCCTGAACCGATTTCTCGGTGCCTTGGTCCTTGGTCCGTCTTCACGACCCCCTTTGAGCCTCTAGTCGTCTGGTCTGAGCTGGCTGACTGGCCACAGTGCGGGGCCGATGCTGCGCCGTACACGGAGCACAACCGGACGGGTTACGGCTACCTAGTCTGGACTAGCGGCGTGCCGCTGAGACGCAGCAGGCAACCCGGGGGCCCGGGTGGGGTATGGGATAAGTTGTCTGTCCACCTTATAATCTCCACAAACGGCCAGAACGGAGTCTCCACAACCCCGACCTAACTGCCAAGTCGTCTTGCTTTCTAACCCTTCAAACTGGCCCACTGTCTTTAGTTGACTAGTAAAGCACCTTTCTCTCTGCGCTCTCACAACTCTTACCTCAATCCACACATGGGCGTCCACCAAGGTATCAGGCGCGAGTCGCGCGACAGCTCGACCGGCGTCCACCCCGAGCTCAGCCAACACCCTCTGCCTCACGCGACCGAGGACCCCGATGCTGTCAAGCCAACGGCCGCCATGAACAACATGTTTGCCAATGCTGCCGCTGCAACTGACAAGGAGCACAAGATGGGCTTGTGGCAGGGTGAGTGTCTTCGACCCCGCAGTTGAAGTCAGATCGACTAACGCCCGTACAGGTATCAAGCTCTACCCCAAAGCCATCTTGTGGTCAGTTCTCATCTCATCTTGCTGCGCGATGGAAGGCTATGATATCTCACTGGTGAGTCACCGAGTGCCAATGCCGGGCGAGAGTGGTTGTTGACACGGCACAGATCGGCAACTTTTGTACGTTGGTGGCCAATCGCCAGTTCACGATGACTAACACAGACAGACGCGTTTGAGCCTTTCAACCGCAAGTATGGACAGTGGACCGAGAACAACGGATACCAGGTCTCGGCAAAGTGGCAAACTTCGCTGTCCAATGGAGCTCAGTGCGGTCAAATTCTTGGTCTTTTTGGTGGGTCTCTCCAGTTGCGAGCGCTGCTTACATTGAACAGTTAACGGCTTTGCAACGGAGCGCTGGGGCTACAAGCCTGTCATTCTGGGCTCGCTTCTCTGGCTTGCTGGTGTGACAGCCATTTTCTTCTGCGCCCAAAACATTGAGACGCTGCTTGCGGGCGAGATTCTTGCTGGTGTGTGGTTGTCGTAGAGACTGGAGCATGGAGCTGACGTTCAGGTATTCCCTGGGGAGTGTTCCAGTCAATCGCTATCTCTTACGCGTCAGAGGTGTGCCCCGTTGCTCTCCGGTAGGTCTAGAGGTGTCCTATCACGCTGACATTGCAGTGGCTACCTCACGACCTATGGCAACATCTGCTGGGGCTGGGGGCAGCTTATCGGTGTTGGTGTTATCAGAGTGAGTATAGCCACTGCATCATTGCAGCATCAACTGACGTCTTTAGTCCCAGACTACCCGCACTGACGAGTGGGCCTATCGGATCCCGTATGGACTCATGGTGAGCTTTAAACAAGTCGGCGTTGAGCTTGAGGCTAATAGTGTCAGTGGATGTGGTACCCGCCTCTCCTCATTGGCATTGCTTTCGCTCCCGAGTCGCCCTGGTGGCTCGTGCGACATGGCAAGATTGAGAAGGCAAGGCGTAGCTTACTCCGTTTGACGTCAAAGTCTGATCCCACCTTTGACGTCGACGAGACCATCGACATGATTCGCCACACGACCGAGCTCGAGAACGACATCACCAAGGGCTCCTCCTACCTCGATTGCTTCAAAGGTACCGACCTGCGCCGTACTGAGATTGTGTGCATGATTTGGGCAACGCAGAATCTCGCAGGCAACACATTCTCCAACTACAGTACCTACTTCCTTCAGCGTAAGTCTATTATGGTAGCTTCGCTCAAGGGACACCAATGTGGCGAGAAATGCTTCCTCTACATAACCTTCCCTCCTGTTGCTATGGCTCACACTTTGCAGAAGCCGGTCTGGATGACCCGAATACTCCTTATGACTTTGCAATGGGACAGTACGGTATCAATGTCGTGGGCACCATCGTGGCATGGGTGATCATGTCATTCGGCGTCGGACGTCGCCGCCTCTTCCTCTTTGGTCTGTGCGCGCTCTGTGTCACCCTGTTCGTTATGGGCTTCATTGGATTTGTGCCCGACTCTCACAAGGGCCCCCGCTCCATGGCTACTGGCTCTCTCATGCTTGTTTGGGCCTCCTTCTACCAGATCAGTGTTGGCTCCATCGCCTTCTCTCTCGTCGCGGAAATGTCCACACGTCGCCTCCAGATCAAGACTGTCTCGCTCGGACGCGCGGCCTACAACGTAGCTGCAATCATTTCCAACATTCTCACTCCCCGCATGATCAACCCTGAGGCTTGGTGAGCTCATCTGGATGCATGGTTGGGCAGGGCTTGTGCTAACGAACATAGGGACTGGGGAAACTTTGCCGGCCTCTTCTGGGGAGGCTCCTGCTTCTTCTGCGTCGTCTACCACTACTTCCGTCTTCCCGAGCCCACTGGACGGACTTTTGCCGAGCTCGACATTCTCTTCGAGCAGCACGTACCTGCGCGCAAGTTCCGCACGACCAACATCAATGCGTTCGACTTTGCCCTCCACCACCAAGTTGGCGACGACAAGCCAGAGAACGAGCACGTCGAGCACGTCGAGCACAGTCAGCCCCGCGAGAAGGTTTAGGATGCGGAGGCGTGGAGAACCAGGGCGTGAGTCGATTTTGTCCAAAGAGTTTGTACCAGTCGATGGTTGAAATGTGAACAAATCCCATTAAAATGGCACTGCACAGACTACCCCTCTCAGTGTTCATGAAGCACTACATTTCAGAAGTACAGGATGAAGTGTGCGGGGAACTTTGCACTGTTACAGGCCGCCTGCAGGAGGCACGGTGATGATACATAATGCAGAGAAATATGCAAGGTCCTCTCGGGACGTCTAATGAACGTGCGCTCACACGCACCTACCACGCCATGTCACCCTCCACGCCCTCCATCGCCTCGTCCTCATCTATTATGTCCTCATCCATGTCCTCGGCAGCCGCCTCGACGTCCTCAACTAGGGACTCGCCGTTCGCCTCGGCCTGCGCGCGGCGACGAGCCTTCTCCTCCCGCTCGGCCTTCTCAGCCTTTTCGGCCTTGACGTCCGCCGTCCAGCCACCGGCCGTGCCCGAGAGCCAGTCGGTAAAGTACGAGCAAGCGGAGGGGTTCACAGGGCCGTCCTCTTCACAGAAGTTGAACTGAGGGCAGGTTCCGCAAGGTGCCTGAGTCGGGCCTAGAGGGATGGCTAGGCGACGTGTGGCGCGGTAGACAACTGCCTGATCGGACAGATCGACGAGTGTGCTCCGGCCATTGGCAGAGAAGAAGGGGTTCGCTGAGATACCACCGCCGAGAACAGCGTTGGACGACTTGGGCTTGAAGGCGACGTTGGCATCGTCAATGTCATCGGATGCGATGGATGAGACGTCGTCAGAGTCTGACGAGGCATCCGAGTCGGTATCGCTGTCGCTGTCCGAATCAGACAGGTCCGAGTCGGTGGTTGCAGGATCCGAATCCGAGTCCGAGTTGTCCGATGACACAACGCGGCGCTTGCGCTTGCTCTTCGATGACACAACCTCGTCGAGCTCGCGCAGCGTGTCACTATCGTCATCACTATCCGCAGCCTTCTGTCATGGTTAGCCGGAGGAGGAGTGTACCAAACTCACCTTGCTCTTGCTCTTGGCCCTCTTCTTCTTGTCGCGCTCTTTGCGCTTCCTCTCCTTCTCCTTCTTGCGTTTCTTCCTCTCCTTCTCCTTCTTACGCTTCGCCTTCTCCTTTTCCCTCGCTCGTTCCCGGCGACGCTGCTCGCGCTTCTTCTCCTTGAGCTTGGCCTTGACCTTCTCGCGCTCCTTGCGCTCGCGTCGGTCGCGCTCATCGGGGTCCATGTCGTCATCAGAGCCTAGCAATCGGCTCTTCTGCTTTTTGGACGTGGGCTCATCGTCCGAGTCTGAGCCGTAAATCGGGTCAACAGCAACACCACCGACAGGCTTGATAGCTTCTATCAGGCCATCCAGCTCGAGTGCTCGTGCAATCTCCATCACGTTCTTAACCGTCAAAGGCGCCGAAGTGACCTTGTTGTTCTGGATGTGCTTGAGTACGTCCTGCGGTGTGGGCAAGCCAGGCGTCTTGGACACGGGATTGATCGGGTTCGGGCAAAGCTTTGAGATGGCATCACTGCGACCCTTAGTGGAGGGAAAGGTCTGTCGTCAGCACGGACGCTCGTCGTAAGTAGCTCACCTTGTGGGTGACAAACTGCAGCACAACCATGCGCAACGAGTCGACAAAGACAGAGTCATACTCTTTGCTTTCGTCAAACCAGATACCACCAGCAATATCCTCAGGCGGCTTCAAGTGCGACAGAATGTACAGCGGCATCGTGGGGGCGTTGACGCTCTTAAAGGTTTTGACCAGATGGCCCTTCTCTAATGTGTCGAGCGCCTTGAAGACTTGCGGACGGGGCATCACTTCCGCACCAATCTGGTTGGCAATGCCCAGCTTGGAGACACCTGATCATTAGCCTTCTGAACGTCTCAAGTACAGTCGCAAAGGACCCACCCTTATTGCCAGCCTTCTCAATAATACTAAGGACCAGCTGCTGCTCATCTGTGAGCGTGTTCTGCCTTGTTCAAGTCAGCGCAAGGTCCCAGCTCTTGAAACTTACTTCTTGGCATCCTCAACAGCCACAGCGTGGAAGATTAGTGTATCATCCTTGTTCTTGGAAGCAGTGAACAGTTTCTGCCGATCATCAGCGGGAGCTCAATCAACGTTGGAGTCATCAACTTACGAGCCGCAGAATGTTGTTGATGGAGCTGTTCATCTCCTTCTTGGACAGGCCAGGAATGGCAGATTCTATCTGGGCCAAGGTCATGGCCTGTGTGCAGGGTTAGCATTCCGCCTGTTGGGAGACATGACTTGGGCGCACCTTCTTCTTGGAAGCCATGACCTTGTTGTAGACCTTTTGCTCCGTGCTGGAGAGCGTGGCTGACATGGTGCGCGGTCTTGTTCACCAGTAAGGTGCCGCCAGGCTAGTGTCGAAGCCGCTCTTTGGCGTAATGCACTTGATGGGGGGAGGTTGACAAGGCAGACGGAGGAGCAGATCGTGTGGAGGACGCTCAGGCAGTTGGTGCGAAATCCAACTCTTGATGCAAGAGCCAAATACCATGACGTGTAATTCCCTTCCCAGGTTGACAGTAGACGGAAGTATTTCTATCAGACAATGCGGGGCAGCATGACGCTAATCGATCCGCGCATCTACAGCTGCTGTCGCTTGCATGCGCCCCCTCCGAAGTTGAGAGCTCGCTCGACGGCGATTGCTGATTGCCACCATCTCACATCACTCACTCCTTCTATTCCTCCAGCCCTTCTCCCCCGACCCCACCCAGGGCAGATAGACAACGGCCGACGACCACGCTCAACCTGCTGGCTTGTTGCTTGCAGCCTTGGAACCTCTCCCACTCGTCGCCCGCTTCTCCACCGAACGAATCTTCGGCCAGCAACTCTTTGTCCGCGATCGATCTAAGTGGGACAGGTGTCCCATGCCTGGCCGTGCAGCATGGCCTCTCCTTCTGATGTCCTAGATGGCATCTTCTCCCGCTTGGGGAGCAAGTGAGTTTCATCACTGCATCCTGATCATTACTGACTCGGATCAAGGTCAGAGGATGCCCGCGTTCATGCGTCTCACGAGCTGCGCAACTACGTATGTCACAGCTGTGAAGCTTAACAGGAGGGGGCTGACTCTTCACAGATCAACTCTTACAGTCAAGAGTTCCCCGGCGATGATTCCAGGAAGAATGTATGGAAAGATGTGTTTTATCGCACATTCGACCTCACGCGCAGCAACTACTCGTATGAACGGCTTGGAGCTATTCTGGCTATCGGTATGTTCTACTCAGCAGGCATGCATTCTCAGGCTGACTGTGACTCTAGATGTGATGCTCGAGCCCACGAATGAAGACAATGCTGATCGTGCTCTTCAAAACAACATCCGTCTCTATGGATGTGAGTGGTATTCGGCCGGCCATTGGGTACCTGCTGACATGGCTTCAGACCTCCGTCCTCTACTCACATATCCCGACTCGGCTGTCATGGTATCAGCTGCCCATGTTGTAGGCAACATGGTCAAGATTGCTGGGATCAATCTCGGCGAGTCGTTCTTCACCAAAGAAGTTGGCCAGGCGCTGCAGATGATTGATGGTGAGTGACGTCTGCGAGGCTCCAGGTTGACTTGCGTCCAGATTCCAGGCAAGAAGTAGGCAGGTTTAGTGCGGTCTTGTTGTTGCACCAGTTTGCGCACAACGCACCGGGCTTGTTCCACCCCTTCGTGCCCCGCGTCCTCGAGAAGATCTGGGTGCCCTTGCGGGACAGTAGGGTAGGCCTACCTCTCGGACCAGCTAACATGTTTCAGACAATGGTTCGTGAGCGAGCGTCAATGCTTTTGTCTTCATGTTTGGAAATCATCAAAACTCGCGAGCGCTCCAGCAGCGAGATTTATCGATCCATCTTCGAGGAGGCGAAGAGTGGTTTGTTGAAGGCCAACTCGGTGGACTCGATTCTTGGCTCTCTCCTGGCCTTCAGTGCAATGTTGCAAAACCAGCAGATTGTATGTGTACCACCATGGATCGCGCTGACAAATAGTCTATGAACGAGTTCTACAAGTCTATCTGCGAGATTACTCTAAAGTACCGCGATAGCAAGGAGACGGTCATTAGGAAAGCCGTCATCACCCTTATCCCGAGCATGGCTACCTATGACAGTGATGAGTTCGAGGTCCATTACCTTCATCGCAGCATGGCATATCTCTTGCAGGCGCTGGGAAGACCTACAGACCGCGACATTGGTGAGCTGAGATCCCCAAAGCATCCGAGGAGTGTATTGACAAGTGTAGCATATGTCGCCCTGGGCCACTTGTCCGTCCAGCTGGCGTCCAAGATGCGCCCTTTCATTGATGACATTGTCAAGATCATCAAGGAGCACTTGCGCATGCGTGGCAAGAAGAACGCACCGTTTGAGGGCCCCATCTTCCAATGCCTCGCCATGCTCACCACCGCCGTGGGGCCCATGCTTACCCGGCAGATGCACGAGATCCTCGATCTCATGTTTCCTTGGGGCCTCTCCGAGGCACTGTTCCACGCCCTGGAGGTGATTGCCAGTCACATCCCCCCTCTCCTGCGTACAATTCAAGGTTCGTACCATACTATGGATGGCGCTGACCTGCTTAGATCGTCTGTTGGAGAGCTTGTCACTTATTTTGACTGGCCATCCATTCCGCCCCTTGGGCGCTCCCGCTCCTAGGATAAAAGGCAACGAGATCACCAGGGACACGGTCGTGCAAGCGTCTGGTGGCGGCCAGTCACCAGAAACAATTGCGCTCGCATTGCGCATTCTTGGCTCATTTGACTTTGGCGCTCACACCCTCAATGAATTTGTGAGGGAGGCAGTCTTGCCCTACTTGGAGCATGACAGCGCAGAGGTTCGCAAGGAGGCTGTCCTTGCGTCCACGCAGTTGTTCATCAACGACCCCATCTGCCACCAGACGAGCAGCCACTCGATTGAAATTGTCAATGATGTTCTGGAGAAGCTCCTCACGGTCGGAATCGCCGACCAAGGTGAGTTTTAACGGGCCTCAGCCGCTGACCTTTCAGATCCGGCCATTCGCGAGGCAGTACTGGAGAACCTTGATGAGAAGTTTGACCGTCATCTTGCCCAAGCAGAGGACATCCGCTGTTTGTTTGTCGCACTCAACGATGAGGAGTTCAAGATTCGCGAGCTAGCCATTGGCATCATTGGTCGCCTGGCGCACCACAACCCCGCCTACGTCATGCCCTCCTTGCGCAAGTCGCTCATCAATCTCATCACGGAGCTTGAGTATTCGACTGCCAACAAGCAGAAGGAGGAGAGCGCCAAGTTGCTGTGTTTGTTGATTCGAGCATCATCCAGTCTGGTCAAGTCGTACGCGTCCACAATTCTGTCTGTTATTCTACGGATTGCGCGTACACCCACCACCCCTCCTGCGGTTACCGCCTCGTGTGTCACCTGTATTGGCGAGCTGGCAAAGGTTGCCGGCGAAGAGCTCGTGCCCAATGTCCAGACCATTTTGGACCTCGTCTTGGAGATGCTCAACGACCCTGCTTCTCCCCTCAAGCGTGACGCAGCTCTGAAGACGCTCGGACAAGTTGCTTCCAACACTGGGGAGGTCATCAAACCATACATCGACCACCCCCAGCTCCTTGGCATTCTGTTCCGCTTCCTGCGTACAGAGACCTCCCAGTCCATTCGCCTCGAGACAATTCGTACTATGGGCATGCTTGGTGCCTTGGATCCCTTCAAGCACAAGTTGCTACAGGGAGTATCGGACGACCCCAATGTCGAGTCTTCCGGACCTCGTGTTACCGACATTACTCTCCTCATGAATACGCAGGGCCCATCGAACGACGACTATTATCAGACAGTGGTCATCCACTCGCTCGTCAATGTTCTGAACGACGCAAACTTGAAGGAGCACCACTACGATGCCATAAACTCGGTCATGCTCATCTTCCGTACCCAGGGCCTGCGTTGCGTCTCGTTCCTGCCCCAGATTATCCCCGCCATGCTGGGTGTCATCCGGATGGGTAGTCGCGACTCTCAGAATGTCTTCCTCAAGCAGTTGGCGCAGCTTATTGGCCTTGTCAAGCAGCACATCCGCAACTATCTGAACGACGTGTTCGATCTCGTCCACGAGTTTTGGAACCCCAATTCCCATCTGCAGATCACCATCATTTCGCTCGTCGAGGCGATCGCCCGTGCCGTTGAGGGCGAGTTCAAGGCGTACCTGCCTCAACTCCTGCAGCAGATCCTGCGTACTTTTGACGGAGACCTTTCGGACAAGGTTCTCGAAAGCCAAGAGCAGCGGCGCAAGACTCTTCTCCACATCCTGAACGCGTTCTACGTGTTCGGATCTAGTCTCGAGGACTACTTGCACCTCGTCTTGCCCGTCATTGTTCGCTGTTTTGAGAATCCTGCCGGCCACCCAGAGGTCCGCACGGCCGCACTCAACACTACCGCCCAGTTGTGTCGCAAGGTCAACTTTAGCGACCATGCCTCCCAGATCATTCACCCTCTGGTTCGGACCCTCAGCACACCCGACGCCAACTTGAGAAAGACTGCCATGGACACGCTGTGCGTGCTTGTCCTTCAGTTTGGCACAGACTACGCCATCTTTATCCCAATGGTCAACAAGGTGCTGCTGGAGAACAAGATTGTGTGGCCCGCGTACGACCAAATGATTGCCAAGCTCTTGAATCGCGAGCGACTGCCTCCAGACCTGGGACCTGTTGAGCAATACGCCGCTGACGCAGCGACTGAGACTCTTGCGGCCGAGCAGCACAAGTTGCCCGTCAACCAGCAGCAGCTCAAGGCCGCCTGGGACTGCTCCCACGTCACTACCAAGAAGGAGTGGCTCGAGTGGCTCAAGAAGCTGGGTGTCGAGCTCATGCGCGAGTCTCCTTCTCAGGCCATCCGTGCGTGCACCAAGCTCGCGGACCAGCACCCGCCATTTGCCCGCGAGCTCTTCAATGTCGCCTTTGTGTCGTGCTGGGCCGAGCTGTACGAGAGCTACCAGGAAGACCTGGTGCACAACCTGGAGCAGGCACTGATCAACACGGGCGTGCCCGGAGATGTCGTCAACCTCATCCTCAACCTTGCCGAGTTTATGGAGCACGACGATAAGCCACTGGCCATCGAATCGCGTCTCTTGGGTGACTACGCTACGGCCTTCCACGCCTACGCCAAGGCACTGCATTATAAGGAGCTTGAGTTCTTTGTCGACGCGTCGTCGGCAGTTGTTGAGGACCTCATCAGCGTCAACCAGAAGTTACAACAGAGTGACGCCGCTTGGGGAACTTTGGAGTACGCGCAAAACAACCTGCAGATGACACACGACGTTTTGTGGTACGAAAAGCTGGGTCGTTGGGAAGAAGCACTCGAGGTCTGGAATGAGCGTTCTGCCGACCCAGACAGCACGGTCGACGAGTCGACCATCGCCATGGGCAAGCTCCAGGCTCTTCACGCCCTTGGCGAGTGGGAGGAGCTTTCCGACTTTGTGCAGATTCGCTGGCCCAGTTCGACGGCCGAGGAGAAGAAGCTCATCGCGCCACTGGCTGCAGCGGCAAGCTGGGCACTTTACCAGTGGGATCTTATGGACGACTACATTTCGGCCATGAAGAACGACTCAGCCGACCGCAACTTTTTCAAAGCTATTCTCGCCGTTCACCGCAACCAGTTCAGCTCGGCTATGCGTCACATCCAAAAGGCACGCGAGAGGCTCGACGGCGAACTTACCACTCTCACCGGCGAGAGCTATGGTCGCGCTTACGACGTCGTCGTCCGTGTCCAGATGCTGTCCGAGCTGGAAGAGATCATTGCGTACAAGGACCACGCTGACCAGCCTGAGCGCCAAGCTACTCAGCGCGGCACCTGGCAAAAGCGTCTTGAAGGCTGTCAGCGCGATGTGGAAGTCTGGCAGCGCATTCTCCAGCTTCGCTCATTGGTGCTCACACCCAGTGAGGACATGGACACGTGGATTCACTTTGCCGACTTGTGTCGCAATTCGGACCGCCTCAACCTCGCTGAGAAGACTCTCACGTCGTTGGTGGGCAGCTCGTGCAGCAACCTGGACGCCGAGAGCCGCTCACGAGCACCGCCTCCCATCGTGTTTGCCTACTACCGCCTCAAGTGGGCTCAGGCTGTCGCAAATGACTCGAGAGACGAGCGCCTGGAGACGTTGGGCTACTTGCGTGACTTTACCACGACCCTGTCGGATGACATGGGTCTTGGTGCGCGAGACAACCAGGGGCGGCTCATTCTCCCTGATGCCAAGCTCTACGAAGAATACACCAAGCTCTTGGCTAGATGCCATGTCGAGCTCGGCAAGTGGCAGGCAGCAATCCGCGAGCACGGATACACTGCCGACCCAGCTGCTGTTCTCAGCGACTACTCACTTGCTACAGAGCTTGACCCCGGATGGTACCAGGCCTGGCACACTTGGGCTTTGGCCAATTTCGAGGTCATTACCCATCTTGAGGTATCGCAGCAGGGTTTGTCATCGGCACACTTTACGACGTATATCATTCCGGCAGTTGAGGGCTTCTTGCGGTCTATTGCCTTGTCTCCCGGTAACTCGCTCCAGGATACGCTACGTCTCTTGACGCTGTGGTTTACGTACGGCTACCAGCACGGCGTCAACCAGGCCATTGCTCAGGGCATGACCACCGTCAACATTGACGTCTGGCTCGAGGTTATTCCCCAGATCATTGCTCGTATCCAGACGCCCCGCCAGACAATTCAGCAGCTCATTGTTCGCCTTCTTCACGACATTGGACGCGCCCACCCCCAGGCTTTGATTTACCCCTTGACAGTGGCCAGTAAGTCCAACGTCGCAAGCCGCAAGGCAGTGGCGCAGGGCATCACTGCCAAGATGCGCGAGCACGCAGCCACTATTGTCGACCAGGCCGAGCTTGTCAGCACCGAGCTTATTCGTGCTGCCATTCTTTGGCACGAGCAGTGGCACGAGGGTCTCGAGGAGGCGTCCAAGCACTACTTTGCCGACCACAACGAGGAGGCAATGTTCGAGGTGCTGGAGCCTCTGCATGACATGATCGAGCGTGGCCCGGAGACCTTGCGCGAGACGTCCTTTGTGCAAAGCTTTGGCCACGAGCTGCGAATGGCCCGGGACTTTTGCCGGAGGTACAAGTTGCACGGGGACACGAATGATCTCAATCAAGCTTGGGACATTTACTATTCGACCTTTCAGCGACTTGCGCGGCAACTCAAGTTGCTCAACGTCATCGAGCTGCAGTATGTGTCGCCCAAGCTCATGGCTGTGCGCGACTTGGACCTGGCTGTTCCCGGCACGTACGAGAGTGGCAAGCCTGTCATTGGCATCGGCTATGTTCTGCAGACCTTCACTGTCATCAACTCGAAGCAACGTCCTCGTCGTTTTACCATGCGCGGTCGGGACGGCAAAGAGTACACTTTCGTGCTCAAGGGTCACGAAGATCTTCGTCAGGACGAGCGTGTCATGCAGCTCTTTGGTCTCGTCAACACGCTGCTTGGCAACGACCAGGAGAGTGCCAAGCGTCACCTCAGTATCCGTCGCTTCTCGATCACGCCATTGTCACCTGGGGCAGGTCTTCTCGGCTGGGTACCGCACAGTGACACGCTCCACACGCTCATCAAGGGTTACCGTGACTCCCGCAAGATTCTCATCGATATTGAGAACCGTCTCATGAACCAGATGGCCGACGACAACTATGACAGCTTGCCGCTTATGCACAAGGTCGAGGTCTTCCAGTACGCCTTGGACAACACCACCGGACAAGATTTGTACCGGATCCTCTGGTTGCGCAGTCGTAACTCGGAGTCGTGGCTTGAGCGCCGCACGACCTACACGCGCAGTCTGGCCCTTACCTCCATGGTTGGCTACATTTTGGGTCTCGGTGATCGTCACCCGTCCAACCTCATGCTGGACCAGATCACTGGAGAGATTGTTCACATTGATTTCGTGAGTAGCTGGACAAAGACCAAGCTGACAATACAGGGTGACTGTTTCGAGGTCGCGATGCAACGCGACAAGTACCCCGAAAAGGTTCCATTCCGTCTCACTCGCATGCTCATCCACGCCATGGAGGTCTGCGGCATCACGGGTACCTTTTCGCGCAGTTGTGAGGTGTCGATGGAGGTACTCCGTGCAAACAAAGAGTCGCTTATGGCTGTGCTCGAAGCATTCGTCTACGACCCATTGATCAACTGGCGTCTCACAGCAGGGCACGCCCAGCCTGGTGGCCGCCAGACAGCGCAAGACGTAGAGGAACGTCAATACGAGCGCGCTCGTGCAGCTGGGCGCGCTGACGAGCGCGAGATTCTTAACGATGCCGACCGCCCAGAGGTCATGAACGACAGGGCACTGCAGGTCATCGAGCGGGTGAGGCGAAAGCTCACCGGAAGGGATTTCAAGCCAAACGTCACACTCGACATCAAGGAACAGGTCGAGGAACTCGTCTCCCAGGCAACCTCGGTCGAGAATCTATGCGTAGCATTCATCGGCTGGTGTGGCTGGTGGTAGCATGTACATGTACAAAATCAAGGAATGAACGAGAGAGATCGAAAGATGATTGAGAGAGGTCGAAAGGTGATTGAGATGGACATCAGTACGTACCACCGACGGAAGCAAATTGGCAGACAGATTGGTTACGTAATATATTTGCTACTGCAGTATGATTATTATAACGCTTGGGCAATTGGGCGAGATTAAAATGATTAGCGGAACCAGAGGTGGCTATTGCCGCCCAGTCCGCTATTTCCACAACCTGTCCACCCGTTGATGATCGACTGCGCACCAACTCACCAGTTCTATAACACACTCCACACCTCTTATCAACCCGAGAAACCATGCAAAGGCCGGCCCAAGGCCTCATTCCGGGCCGGCCAAATCGCCCCTTTGTTGTGCGGTGTGCCTACGATGGCTCCACTCGACGGGTCCAGTTTCCATCGGCTGCAACATGTCGGATAGACTCACTGCGCACTCGAGTAAGTGCTGCTGCGCTCGGCCTCTGCACGCCGCTAACAGTCTGACAGGTGGAAGAATGCTTTGCCCTCTCAGCGTGGCCGTTCTTTTTGACCTATACAGATGACGATGGCGAAGTGCTTCCCATCAAGAATGAGTCCGAGCTCACTGAAGCGATTGCCTACTTTGTGTCTGGAGACGATGACCCCGCAGCATCTGCCTATGGCGGATCCGAGGGCCTAGGAGCACGTGGGGCGACAATCATACCGGGGTTTGCTGCGCCAGCTCAAAAGATTACGATGCGTGTCGACGTTGTTGTCGAGTACGATGGTCCCAGCCTCAGCGACACGAGCAGTATTGCTAGCTTTCCTTCCTCCGAGAACAGCTGGGCGAGCAGTGGATCAGGGAGCGGTAGCAGTGCTCGTATGAGCAGGTATACCGATGGCCAGCGTTCTGATGCTGCAAGCTACCTGTCCTACGACAGGGGTGGCCGAACGCCGAGCTTGAGGAGTTCCTCGGCTTCCGTGGATATCGACGATACAGCCACTCTTGACATTGACAGTCTGTCAATAAGCAGCAGCGTTCAGCGTCGCTCTCAGCGTATTCGTGATGCTGCTGCTGGAGGTGGCTCTGCGTACAGCGCCACAGCATCTGGGTCATCGGGGCTCACTCCTCGTCTCAGTGGGCGGCAATACCACCCTCCGTCACTTGCCCCGGAACCAGGATACCATGATGGCCCACCGTCCCTCCTCACAAGCTCAGAGCTGGGTTCACGATGGCTGCGCGAGCAGAGCCAGCTGGCCAACCGTATTCCTCATCTCCGTGTCGCCAGGCGATACGACAGCGACAACGACAGCGTGGGAAGTGATGAGGAGAGTTTGGGCGACATTGCGTTGGTGCGGGATGCTCGTGGACGTAAGTGGAGGTCTTGTTTCGGGAGACTAACAGTGCAGGATACTATTATTCATATCAAACCACTGATACGGCGTCGCTGTTTTCGCGATCAGATGCTGGTGAATGGGACGGAGTTGCCGGGCCTAGCGGACGTCCAGCTTCTATCGCCTCACGCTCCACACATCTTACGCATATTTCGCCCCCAGATGCCCATGAACCCCACGAGATTCCGCGCGTCGCCGAGCCAGCCGACCCACCAATATTTGCGCCAGACTGCGCCGCGTGCGGCCTCCGCCTGGAGTACATGCGTTACGTGTGCATGTCATGTGGTGAAGGAGACATGTACAAGGCAGACGACCCGAACAAGGCACCTTTTGTGCCTCCTGGCATACCCAGCGACTTTTCAGACGACACAGAATCATCTGATGGCACAGTATGGGGTGAGGGTGCCAGAGCGCGCTCCCAGTCCAGTGGTCGTTCTGCGTCTGCTGGCAGTGCCACCGTATACAACGCCTCACGTTCACGGTCGGGTTCCATCTCGACCAACGCCAGTATTCTCTCGCTGGCAGTCACGAATGGCAGTGCAATGAGCCTGTCGCCTACCGATGGAGCGTTCTTGGCACCAACACCAGACACCAGCCCAAGACGTGTCCAACCCCGGGGATACGAGCTCTGCCCTGGGTGCATCGAGGCTCACGGAATCGCACACTCTGTTGCGGCCGTACGTACACGAGATGCACAAGGCCGTAAGCAGCGAGGGGGGTTGCGCCATACCTTCCGGGAGAAGATTTGGGGTGCTGAAGGGTGGATTGACGTCGACTACTCTGAGGAAGCCGACTGCACCATCTGCAACACCAAGCTGCTCAACTCTCGCTTCAAGTGCGTCTCGTGCACAAAGTTTGATCTCTGCCGATCTTGCTACCAAAAGGTGGACGAAATCCATCCCGTTCATGTGTTTCTATCGGTACCCGACAAGCCTCTACCGCAGATTGCGCCTCCGCCGTCAAGCGCAGGTGGATCCGAAGCGCGGCCCATTCGCCATCCGGGAGCGTTTTGTCACAATTGCTTGCAGGACATTGTGGGCCCCCGATTCCACTGCGCAGTTTGTCCGTCCTGGGACCTCTGTATTCAATGTGAGGGCGTGAGCGCACCAGGCGACGGGCAGCACACGTCGGATCACATCATGATGAAAATTCCCATTCCTCTTGGGTCATCAGAAGTGGAGGCTGTGTCGCGCCGTGCCCGCGATCGATGGTTCCAGCAGGACTCGTCTATCGCTGCAGCGTCGGCAGCGTCGTCGTCTTCGCGCTCGTCGTCGCCGACAATCGATGGTGAGACAGTCTACGCCCCAACTCCTCGGCTGCGCAACGCCGAGGCGCGAGCCCCGGGCAGCACCACGTCTTCGACTCGGCTGTTGCCTTCCACGGCTGGCTCCACAACCTCGGGACGCCGGACACCAATGTCTACTGCGTCTCGTGTAATTGACGACCTGGACCACAATGCGCGCTGCGCCAACTGCAACGAATGGATCATGGGCCGCCGATACCAGTGTGCCAACTGCCCGTCGGACCCAGAGCCGTACAACCTGTGCAGTATTTGCGAGCTGCGCTCCTACCGTGTGCACGACCCGCGACATGTCTTCTTCAAGTTTGACAGGCCGGTTCACGTGTCGCTGCATAGTACACGCGCTTTGTTGCCGCTCTTGTACAAGACACGGGTCGGCCAAGTTCCTTCAACTGCGGTTCTCAACGCGCGTGATCCGACCGCCTATCTCAAGCATGTTCTGCATCGTGAGACACTATGCGACATTCACAGCGACCAGATTCGCGGCATTTGGCTGCGCTGCGCGCACTGCGCGGCTGGATTTGACATTTGCTCCGAGGCGGAGCAAGTGGCAGACCATGATCCAACCCACGGTGAGGACCTCGGACGTGGTTGCGGAACGATAGCTGACGTTTCCAGTCTTTGTCGTGTTCAAGGCTCGCGTCGACATGACAGCCTTCAGGCAGCTTGCGGACCTTGCGGCGACGCACTCCAAGCCACTTCTTAGCCAGCAGGTTTATCTATCTTGAGAGGAAAGGCAGAGAGAGAGAGCGCGAACGCAGTCATTGTAACATCAGGGCGTAGGGTACACAGTACAAATATGCATAAATATCAAGGCCAATGTATGAACAGTAGTACAGATGCTTGTTAATCACTGGATGCGATGGCGCCAATAGGGGAAGAGGATTGTTGAGGGGTATGCGGCGGTGTGGAGGGTGGGAGTGACTGCTGACGAGGTGTGGACTCATACGTCTCGTCATGCTTGTAATCGTCCCAGCCGTCATCATCGACACTGTCTGCGACGTGGCCGACGTCGGCATTGGCGAGGTCGTCCATGCTGTCCGGCACAAACGACATGTCGGTTGGGTGATGCGAGCGGGGAGATGGCGTAGCAAATCGCCCGGAACGAACTGCGACAGGGGTGCGTGATGGCGAGGAGACGGGGTCGACCGTTTGAGTCTCTTCGTCGTCCATGTATGGTTGGTCATTACGATTCAGGTCGTGGTCCTCGGTCATGGTGTGTTTGTTGGGGCGGGTCCGGGGTTTATGCCGACGAGGCGTGTCCTCTTGCAATAGAGGCAACGCAGACTGTTGTTGAGACAGAAGGAAGCGAGAGGCCTGCCGAGGCGAGGACTGGGAGGCGGCCTGTCTGTTCGGGCGCTGTTGACGAGAACGGTGCTTAGACCGAGACGTGTTAGCGGGGACATGGTGAGATGAGTCGAGCTCGTCAACCTCCGCGCTGGTATGCACGACACCGTCGATGAGTGTTGCAGCGGCCATTGGCAGCGCTGGAGTATTGGCAACTGCCCATACGGCGCGTGCTGGCGACTTGGATACATTGAAGAGATGATCTTCGGTCAAGGGTTGCTGGCTGGGGTCGAGCTCGTCAACCTCGTCCGGCTCCCAGGAATTGTCCATGTCTGGAGGTATTGCATCTTGGGTGGGCTCCAGCTCGTCGACCTCGGAGATGGCATTGGGCGAGCCAAAGGCGCGGAGAGTCTGGCCTGGAGGCTCCTCCGCCACATCCATCACTGGTGCGGCGTTGGCAACATCAGACTGCTCACTGTGCGTCACGTTCGACAACTGCTCGGCGATGCCAGAGGGCGAGTCGGCACGCCGCTTATGCCTGAATGCACGTGGCTTGGCCTTTGACACTGGGCGGATGCGAGCCTCCAGTTCCAGTTCCCGCATCGGCACGGGCATCGTACCCAATGCCACTCGAAGCCGATCATATCGGGCACGCATGGTCTTCTTGAGCAGCTGCTGGTAGGCTACAGATATTAGCGGCTATCACCAATCTCCCAGTAACGTACCGTGACGCGCGTGCATCAACGAGAGCAAGTCGTCCCGATTCACGCCCTTGTAGCGATTCACGGCTTCCTCGTTGTCGCCCTCGAGCTCCATCCGCCTCTTAGAGGGCCTGTCACTGGCGCTATCCGCGGCTCGCCTCTTGCGCTTGCCGCCAGCTTCCTCTTTCATCCGCTTCTGTCTGAAACGGTGCAGGATGTAGGTGACGTCCTCTGGATCGCCTGTAGGCATGCCCGCAGATTCGCTCTCGTCCTTGCAAACGGCAAGGAAAGTGCGTTGCTCAGCGACAATGTCGGCCCAGTCGTCGGCATCTTCCAGCAGCCTCTCCAGATCCCGGTCCTCTCTGTCAACAATCTCGGAGTCGTGGTTCAGGTCATGCGAGTGCAGGGATGCAGGCATTGTCGTAGAGTCGGCGCTTGACTTGTCATTCAATCGGGGCCTCTCGTAGAGCGAGTAGGGATCGTACGGGGCTTGCTTCGGGGCGTACGATGCATATGCCGATAGCTCCGGCGCATAGTTGGGTTCGACCTTGACAACAACCCCCTCCTCGTTCTCCACTGTGATGGGTGCAGGTTCGACAATGCGTGGGCGGCAAGTCGCGTCCGAATATGTAACAATGCGTCGTGTGCTTGGGTACTTTGAGGGCGCAGCCTTGCCTGGACGGATACGGGGCGGAGGAAACAGTAAAGAGTCGACGTCGTCCGTTCCCTCTTCGGACCCAAGCGGGTTGGCCTCAAGTTGATGGTCGTGCTCGCTTTCGCTGCCGCCAATTTCACGAAGAGGTGTGCCCTCCCTTGAGCTGAAAGGCGCCTCTGAGGTTGCAGCCACTGCGGCACTGCTTGCCAGCGAGCCGTATTGACGGAGACCATGCAGGACTGTCGTGAGAGACTCGCGAGCTTGGACAGGAGCACGCAGCGCCAAGGCTTGCTGAACATGCACGGCGTCGATTTCCATCTTGTGCTGCCCCTCGGCGATCACGACTGACGACTCGGTTAATGGGCCCAAGTACTGGATCAGAGCACGATACAGCAAGTCGAGAGTGGCGAAAGAGGTCGTGGGAGCATACCCTGCCTCGGCCATGCCATGTCCATCCTTTGTCCTAACCAAGCCTGCCTCAGTGTAGAGGTCCATAGCCTGGCCCATACGATGAAGATTGAAGACGTCCCACCCTTGAGCAACATACCACTCGTAAAAGCTTCCTGACCCGACTGCGTCAAGTGCTGCCAAGTGACGATCGATAGTGTACGAGCTCCGGTGATGCTTGCGAGGGGCGCCCCGACGATCTTCGGTTACTTTTTGTGACTTATTGGCGATGAAAGCCACATCAGGCCCACCCAAGGCGTCAATGGCCTCTGTGGCCATACCAGACTCCATCAGCTTTCGGCGACGGTAGTGTTGGCGGTTTCGCCGGCGGTTGATAAGCATACGCAGGCGATCCATGAGAAGTTTTGAGCGATCACGCTTCGTAATAGATTCGATGTACGCAATCTCACGATCATCGCGCGCGATTGGGTCGTCAATTTCGTCATCAATGTCGTCTGGAAGGATGACTGTTTCTTGGCGGAGCTCGGTCTCTCGACGCTCCCGATGGAGCAGAAGTCCATCCAAAGTCTCGAGCTTGTAGGAGTCCACGTGGGAGCCCCAGTCCTCTACATCAGTGATCAATTTCGAGGTGCGAATCTCCTCCATCGTTTTGAGCTCTTCGGCTTGGATGGCCTGCGAGATAATGTCTTCGACGTCCAGCCAGCGCTGCTCGAATTCACGCACACCGCAGTCGAGGCGGTAACGAAGCGCTTCAGCTTCATATTCATATCGTTCCCAGCGTGCATCCTGCGCAAGGACGGAAAGATAGGCGCTGACTTGCGTCTCAGTCTTGGTGCGCAAGTCCTCAGCGATGAGGTCGGGGCGCAGGCGCGAATGGCGAGAGAGCGATGCAAAGAATTTCGACTTCTCTTCTCCCGTCCACAGAGTGTTCCCTGGAGGCAGAATTGAGTCGCAGAAAATAGAGGTAGTCGTCTCGTACAGGCCATCGGTGGGGAGGATGCCGGATTGCAGGCGACGGGCCGAGACGGCATGAGCGCTGAGGTGGCTGTAGAACCACCGGCTGCCGGGGGTGTAATTTGTGCCACCGTCTGGCATAGTCGGTTGTTGAATAGTTTCGTACTGCTTGGCAAAGTCTGTTGCTCGTTGCCTCGAAGGACCAGCTTCGGCATTGCCTGTCGTGTGAGCGTGCCGTTCTGGATATACCAACCGTTCGGGGTGGTCGCCAGCGTGCCTACCATTCTGAAGACTTTCCAAGTGGACTCGTCGTCGCCGTTTAGTGGCCCGTGGTGGTGGCTCATCTGCACCCTGTACCATTGTGATGGATCTGGGGTGAGACGGCCTGTAGACGGCCTGTACACGTCTTGAGAAGTGGGGGAGAGCAACGATAGAATGGACGCGCTCGACTTTTGCCGCCCAAGACAGGCCAAAAGCAGGGAAATCACGTGCATCGTGCCTGAAAACAAGCCCTCCAGGATCTTGGAATCTGGGCATTGCCCTTCGTCATTATTGTACTCGCACTTGCCCCTTGTCCATACTATCTGCATTTCGACGATGAGCGAGGAAGGAAACGCCGCCCCTAGCAGGAAGGGGAGCACCCTTGGAGGTACTCCCGTCAACGACGAGCTGCCCCAAGGTTGGGGTACCCCAGCGCCAAGTCGAGTGGGTCGTGTTGGTCAGTGGGGTGTCAACAGCGCGAGCAGCAGTGGACGTAATAGTCCGTCAGGTAGCCGTTTTGGCACACTTGCGAGTCTTGTGAGTATACTAGCTCGGTTCTGAGACGCTTCTCGGGCATCATGCCTGCATGTGGCTAACGTAGCAGAGTCGTGGCGGTTCGCCAAAGCCTGCGCAAGAGCGTCAGGAAGGCAACGAGCTGTACACTGGCGGCGAGCGCAGGTATGTGCGAACAATGATAGTGCCGTGCTGATGGCAGTGGCCTTGCAGTTCAGAATCCAGACCGCCCAGGCGGTGGACCTCCGAGTGACTCTCGCAGTATGGTCAACGACATCCTGCAACAGGCAGCAAAGTGCGTCATGCCGCCTTGCGTGCGGGCAGAGTAACTGATGGGCCAGTTCTGGGCCACCAACAGATTCCTCCTCGCCAGCCTCAAGGGACCCATGGTCATCTGCTGGCCACACGCTTGGTTCTGATGAGGTCGAGTCCGTACAGGTTGGTACCCCACCATCTGCTCCGGGTGGCATCCTCCGTCCGCACAGTGATGAGGTCCAGCGGCGCACGCTAACCTTCTGGCGCGACGGTTTTAGTATTGAAGATGGTGAGCTATACAAGTACGACGCTCCAGGCAACCGCGAGCTCCTTGCGGCGATTCACGCCGGCCGCGCCCCTGTGAGCTTGTTCAACGTCGGCTTCGACCAACCCCTCGAACTTGTCGTCCAGCAGCGCACCACTGAGGCTTATGTCGCCCCTCCCAAGATTCAGCGTCCCTTCAGTGGCGGAGGGAACCGCTTGGGCAGTGTTGTTCCAACTGCGTCTGGTGCGAACTCGCCTGCAAGGTCCACTTCAACGCGTGAGCCTAGCCCCGCACCGGTGACGCCAGGTTCAGCCCCGCCCCATATCAAAGTCGACGACACGAAGCCGGTCACCAATGTGCAGATTCGTCTTGCCGATGGTACCCGCAAGGTCGTCAAGATCAACCTCTCACAGACTGTTGCGGATCTGCGAGCTTATGTCACGGCGTGAGTGGCAAGTGCCCCGTTCCTTGTGCTGATCGTCCAGACTTAGCCCTGGCGACACTCGTTCCTTTATCCTCCAGACGACGTTCCCACCCCGTGAGCTCCCAGATGAAGATACTATTGAGGGTGCCAAGCTGGCGAACGCGGTCGTCGTGCAGCGTTACCGATAGACGCATCAGTCGCCTCATCCACACGTGCCAGCGCACTGGGCTGTTCCCTCACAACAACAGCCCTTCCTTCTTGTAGATAATATACATGGCAGTACATCCAACGCTACATGGCATATGCGCCGCCCTTGCCGTGACCGAACCGGTCGTTGAGGCCTGCGGCGTCCTTGATCTTCTGTGCACGCTCTTCGTTTGACAGCAGACGACCAGTGATGCCCATGTGCTTCTCGCGGTCCCAGATGACAGGCGGTTCGTCGTCGCCCTTTGCCGCCTTTGTAGCTTGGTGCTGCTCCAGGAGTGACGGGCCGCGTGCGCTTTTCTGCGGACGTCAGTATCTCTTCGAAGTCGTCCCCATCAGGCAGGCGTTTTGTCTCCCACTCACGTTGTGCTTGTCGACGCCCTCTGCAATCTCCCTGTCCCTCTGCCTACGCCTCTTCCTCTCCGTCGGGTCCTCCTCCACAACAGGCCTGGCATCCCTGTTGCGCTTGACGCCAGCTACCTCGTCACGCTCACGCTGCGCGCGCTCCGCGGGCGTCTCAGTCCACACACTCTGCTCATCAGCCGTAACAGCCGCACGGCTCGTCTTGTTAAAAGCCGTAGGACGCTGCAATGGGTTCACAGACGCCAGCACGCCCGAGGAAGGTGGCACGAGCATCCAGTCATCGCGCTTGAGGGATTTGGGCTGGGCGGCCACCTGCTCGCGCTCCCTTGCTAGCCTCGCCTCACGTGCGCGAAACTCGTCGGCGGCGCTCATCTGTTGAACAGGCGCGAGATCGCCCAGTCGCGGACCGACAAAGTCGTCGTCGCTGTCCGAGTCGTCGACTACGGCTGGGCGGGCTGGACCCGGAGGTCGGTGGGAGGGGCCAGCGGATGAGGATGGGATGGACGGGCCAGCGCTGGGCAGCTGGGGACCCGCAGCGGCGGCTGCTGCCTTGCGCTTGGCTGCCAAGTGGGGTGGGAGTTGAGGGCCAAAGTCGTCGTCACTTTCGCTGCCGTTGCTGTTATGGGCTGGCGGGGCTGAAGGAGGAGTGGTGCTCCTGCCCGCGAGGTGGGGAGGGAGTTGCGGTCCGATTCCCATCTTGGTAAATAAAAGGTAGCGAGCTGAATGTGTCCTTTGGGTTCTGAATCAGGCTGTAGAGCTTGAGGATGCTGTGATGGACGCGCTTTAGGTCGTCGTGTCTGTAGAACTGGTTGGAGAAAAGTGGAGGTCGTCGAGATTGAGGAGGATTTCTAAATGATAATAGGCGATTAGAAATGAATTTGTATTGCACCGCCCTGGCCGGTGTGGCGTGCCTGGCTTGCTGCGCTGTCTGGTGCCGAGGTGAACCGTCAGCGCAGGCTTGGTGGCAAATCTAGATGAAAAGCTCGTCACCATCCGCATCGCATTCGTCTCTTTCTCCTTTCCAACCCCCACCATACAATGGTTCACGATCCAGCACAATCCTTTACAGAGTCGGGAGGAGGCTCCTCGGCAGCGGGGGCTAGCGCAGGCTACGGCCTTCTCGACGATGTCCCTCCTTCCTACGACTCGATTGCCACTAGCAGCGTGGCCGGCGGGTCCAGCGAAGCAGGTGGTTCTCCCTCATGGCCGGCCAGCATGGATGCGCTCTTCACCGGGCCCCCACATGCCGAGACGCTGATCACCCGTGATGGCATGAGCCGTCTCGACCAAATTGAGACGCACAAGGTCTCCAACCACATCGAGTCGTGGGACCGCAAGCTCTCTGATCGTAGGTCGGTCGTGGCACGTTGGTTCTGACACGTTGCAGCCGAGACGCTCTACAACTTTCTCCGCGAGCAAACTCTCGTCCCACCTTCGGTTGTGATTCGCTGCAAGGCCTTCCATATGGAGACCGCTCAGCGCCAGCAAACTATCATGCAGGAGGGCAACGCCACCCAGGTCACGACCGGCCAGCGCTACGCCGTCACCGACTTTGACTTTACCATCGATCTCTCCGAGATGTTTGCACACAGTGAGAACAATGCCAACGTTGTACTCATGGCGACACGCGCGCATGTTCCGACCCTGCGCGGCACTCACACCTGGACGTTTGGCGCAGGCACTCGCGCCGGCCGCGATTGCACCAATGACGAGATCAAACGTTGGACGGCATGGAGAAAGTACCGCGCTGAGCGTGGACTTGCGCCTTGGGCCGACATGGCTGGGGACAACGAGTTCTGGGCATCTTACAGTGGTAATCCCGACGGTGGTATTGCCCTGGGCAGCTCGCGTCCCGATGACGAAGAGGCACTTATCGGCGATGGTGGTTTTGGTGGCAACGCCAGTCTGAAGGAATGGTGTCAGGCCTATTGCGCCGACCAAGGTCTGCTCAAAAGCTTTGTCTTCAACAAGGGTGTGTGGGGGTGGGATATGGCCAAGCTCAAGATTGCAATCGAGCGCGCTATTATGAGCACTGGCTACCGTTCGAGCGACGGAAGTCAGCTTACGATTGACATCCAAGGCAGCTCCGATGCTGTTCTTGTCGTCCGCCCCAACAATCTGCTGGTGCGCATGGTCCACTCGCCATTCTGGTTCGGACTCCTGTGCATCACTCTTATCTACCCCTTCATTTGGGTTTGGCAGCGAGTTCACCACCGTGGTGGAGCCCCGTACGAGGTCGCCTCTGCTACCTGTAAGTGGTCTTGAGCTCGGTCCGTTCCTTTCCTAACACAACAGACGGCATGAAGGTGTACCCTCCCCTTCCTGGGACGTACGCCGGTGAGCAGGTCGACGCAGCGCGCGACCGCCTCCCCGGCCTGTTCAAGTTGCACCCAGAGCTTCCTCGTTCACGTCCATTCCTGCACGCCGGTCCCAAGGGCGTACACTACCTCCTCGGCCGTCGCGAGGGTGAGTGGTTCCGTGAGTGGGAGGAGCGTATCCGCATGGCCGTGCGTACGTGCTTCAAGGGAGCCCTCACCAACACACGCGTCGATGGCGACGAGGAGCCGCCTGAGCTTGATGGTTACGAGGCTTAGAGCCTAGAAACGTATATATCTTTTTACGCAAAAAATCGTGTACAGTACCGGAAAAGTGTTGGTCGTGATACATGAATGTCTGTTGGAACAGTGCACACGGGTGTTGCATCGCGCAACACTTCATCTTAATGGGTCTAAAGTCTTTCTGCGTAACACACTATGTGAACGCCGCGCAGGATCCCAGTCGAATTGCCACCCAGGGCAAATTAGGCTCGCGAGGCTCTCATCGTCCCGCCCCTGAAAAACTTTGCATGCCTCCCCCCCTCCACCACAGAAATAGGCCCGCGAGTGAAAGTTGAGAATGAAGCGTTTTGGGCGGCAAACCATCAACTGATTGTTGCAACCACTCAACTTTACTCATCTAGACCGACATGTCCGAGCCCCCAGCCAAGCGGTCAAAGTCAAGCACTCCTGCGGCAGGTACACCCAAGGAGAACCCTTACCTGTGAGTTCTGGAGCAGGCGGGAGGAAGCTGCAGCATGGACGAACGTGGTTGTCAGACGTCAACATGGCAGGTCACTCTTAGCATGACGGTTGCGTTTCGCTGTGCATCCTGGGTCGGCTCTTGTTATTACCCACTATTACCCATACACCCCAAGAGTGAATTATTGCTGACGCTGCAGTGCCCATCTTGCCCCCGAGCAGCGCAGCATGGCGGCCACTGGATCTAACGGCGTCAATGCCGGCTCATCCAGCGTCCCCAACCCCCTCAACGGGCTTGTGCCGCGCAAGGTCACGACTGCTCAGGCCAAGACTATCATGGTGAGTGTTGCAGCCACGATGGTGGTAGATCCTTGGTGAACGATGCTGATAATACAGGACGGCGACTACAACCCTTTCAAGGGCATGGCTCCCTTCTCGGCTTCGTACAAGAAGATTCTTGCCACTCGCAAGAACCTTCCCGTGTACGACAAGATGGACGAGTTCCTGGACATCTTCTCCAAGAACCAGATCACTGTTATGGAGGGCCAGACTGGTTCGGGAAAGACGACTCAGATCCCCCAGTTTGTGTGCTACGCCGACCTGCCCCAGCTGCGCGGCAAGATGGTCGCCTGTACCCAGCCGCGTCGTGTTGCCGCCATGAGTGTCGCCAAACGTGTGGCCGACGAGATGGACGTGCAGCTCGGCAAGCAGGTCGGTTACTCTATCCGTTTCGAGGATATGACCGAGCCTGGAACCACCTTCCTCAAGTACATGACCGACGGTATGCTGCTTCGTGAGGCTATGAACGACCCTCTGCTCGAGCGCTACTCGACCATCATTCTCGACGAGGCCCACGAGCGTACTCTTGCCACCGATATTCTTATGGGTCTCCTCAAAGACATTGCCAAGAACCGCAAGGACCTCAAGATCATTGTCATGTCGGCTACCCTCGATGTTGACAAGTTCTCCACCTACTTTGGCATTGGTAGCCCAACCGGCCGTGCTCCGATCGTCAAGGTTTCAGGTCGTACTTTCCCTGTCGAGACCTTCTTCACCCAGGAGCCCGAGCAGGACTACGTCGAGGCTGCTATCCGCACCGTGCTCTTTATTCATCAGGCAGAAGACGAAGGTGATGTGCTCTTGTTCCTGACAGGTGAAGAGGAGATTGAGGACGCGTGCCGAAAAATCCGTGCCGAAGGCGAAGAGTTGGCAAACAAGGGCATGGCCGGTCCCTTGCTCGTCGTTCCCCTTTACGCATCGCTCCCTCCTCACCAGCAGCAGCGCATCTTCGACCCCGCACCACCCGCGCGTGCCTCGGACGGCCTTCCTGGTCGCAAGATCGTTGTTTCGACCAACATTGCCGAGACCTCGCTTACCATTGACGGTATCGTGTTTGTCGTCGACCCGGGATTCTGCAAGCAGAAGGTCTACAACCCCCGTATCCGTGTCGAGTCGCTGCTCGTCTCGCCCATCTCCAAGGCTTCGGCCCAGCAGCGTGCTGGTCGTGCTGGACGTACTCGCCCAGGAAAGTGCTTCCGCCTGTACACGGAGAAGGACTTCGTCAAGGAGCTCGAGGAACAGACCCACCCCGAGATCTTGAGGTCCAACCTCGCCAACACTGTTCTTGAGCTCCTCAAACTTGGCATCAAGGACCTTGTCCACTTTGACTACATGGACGCCCCTGCGCCCGAGACCATCATGCGTGCTCTCGAGCTGCTCCACTACCTTGCCGCCCTCGATGATGATGGAAACCTCACTCCCCTTGGCCAGATCATGGCTGAGATTCCTCTCGACCCCCAGCTCGCCAAGATGCTTGTCGTCTCGCCCGAGTTCAACTGCAGTAACGAGATTCTTTCGCTCACTGCCATGCTCTCGGTGCCCAACGTCTTCATGCGCCCTGCCAACGCCCGCAAGGAGGCCGACGCCGCCAAGGCCCAGTTCACCCACCCTGACGGCGACCACCTCACGCTCCTTAACGTGTACCACGCGTACAAGAGCAACGAGGGCGACCGCAACTGGTGCTGGAACAACTTCCTCAACGTTCGTTCGCTCGTCCAGGCCGACAACGTTCGCACCCAGCTCAAGCGCTCGATGGAGCGGTTCGACCTTGCCCTTGTCTCGACCGCCTTTGACGACAAGCAATACTGGAACAACATTCGCCAGGCCCTCACCTGCGGTTTCTTCATGCAGGTCGCCCACAAGGAGGGCGAAAAGGGCTCGTACTCGACCGTCAAGGACAACCAGGTCGTCCGTCTCCACCTCTCGTGTGGCCTCGACCACACCCCGGAGTGGGTTCTCTACAACGAGTTTGTCCTCACCACTGCCAACGTGAGTGTTCTTGCCCTGCTTGTGGAGCGAAACTGACCCCCACAGTTCATTCGTACTGTCACCGAGGTCCGCCCGGAGTGGCTGCTCGAGTACGCTCCCCAGTACTTTGACCCTGACAGCTTCCCCGAAAACTCGGAAACGCGCCGCGCCCTGCAGCGTGTCATTGCCAAGAAGCTGGATAAGGCTGGCCGCAGCGGCGACAAGAAGAAGAAGCGCAAGGAGCGCAACTAGAGCGAGAGAGTATTGTGTGAGCGTCCACCTAAGTCTTGTGAGGGTGGGCGGACCATAGACGAAACAAAAGCATCTTGTTGGCTAAAGATGCCCGGCGTATTCTGGGGCGCCATTGGCCGGTAGATACCATCTGTACCACTTAGTATGCATCAGGGCATAGAGTTCGCTGCGGCTGCAAGGCGTCTCGTTCTACAGGTTACTCTCCGCGTACTGATAAGCGCGGCACATGCATAGGCATCTAAATTGCCGCATCTTAGATCTCACCCTCCTCCCTCTCCTCTCCTGTAGCCGGCAGAGCTGCCGCCGCTACACGTCCAGGCGTAGCGCTAGCACTAATACGGCGGCGCTTGGGATCACGCTCGCTCGCATCAGAGTCACGCCTGTGTCGATCACGGTCGCGCTCACGCTCCCTGTCCCTGTCGCGGTCGTCGCGACGCTCAGAGCGGCGATCACCCCGCGAGTGGCGATCACGCTCGCGGTCCCGGTCCCGGTCGCGGTCGTCGCGAGAACGGTAGTCTCTGTCTCGGTCGCGGTAGTCGCTGCGGTCGCGCCAGTCGCGGTCGGAGCGACGGCGGCGGTCGTCCATGTCCACGTCCATCCTGTCGCGGTCGCGGCGGTCACGGTCGAACCGGTCCCGGTCCGTACGCTCACTGCCGCGGCGACTGCTCTCGCCTTCGCTTGCGCGTTCCTTGACGCGGCGCTCGTACTTGTCCCACGCGGCCTTTCGATCCTCGTCGTCTTCGATGGCCTTGAACTCCGGCATCTCCTTCATTGCCTCGAGCGCTGCGTCGTAACCGCCTGCAATGTCGACACGGGCATGACGCAGGGCATCGCGCAGATCTTCGATACGATGCCTCTTGCGGCGCTCAGCACGACGCGCTTCATCGGCCGCAACGCGGGCAAGGCGGGCGTGAATGACACCGAAGGCCGAGCGGCGCTGAGCCTCGGTGTACTCGGGCCCCAGTTTGGCAGTGTCACAGAGCGCGGCAAATTCGTCCCAAGAGGTCGAAAGGGTCACAGAGCTGGACGGGTCGCCGGCCGTTTCCAAAGCCTTTTCGACGCGCGCAGCCGCCTCCTCTGCCTCGAGCTGCAGGTCGTCGACGGCGTCCATCCAAAGGTCCATTGGCGAGCTGCCGGGGAGACCCAGCAGGTCTTTGTAACGAGCATCTTCACGAATCTTGGGGTACATGTCCTTCCACTTGGACGTCGGCGTAAGATCTCCCTTCTCGCGCAACTCGCGGAGCAGTGCCTTGAACCCATCGCGAGCCTTACGAGCGCGGCGCGCATACTGCACACGCTGGCGACGCATGTCCTCATCGTGCTCGCGCTCCAGAACACGAGCATGATCATCGTAGACGGTGAGCATGTCAAGCGTGTCCATCTTGCCCAGGGTAGGATCTGCCCGGAATGCGTCAGAGCGCAGGATGAGATCGTGGGCAGTACGCCAGCGGGTGGTGACAGTAATCTCGAGAGTTTTAAGAATACGGCCAAGAGCCGCGACGTTGTGGGTTTTTTCCTCACGTAGGCGCTCATTCTCGCGTGTCCTCAGGTCGGAGACGTAGTCTTCGAGGATTAGGCGGCGCTCATCGGGTTTGGCACGTCGCCAATTCTTATCGCCAGCAAAAGCCTTGTCGGCCGTCTTTATCGTAGAGTACGACTTGATGAGACCAGAGTGTGCAAAGAGACGGGTGAGCAAAGGGCGCAGCTCCGCCAGACGCGCAGCCTTGGCTGCCTCCTTCTCCTTGCGGAGCTGGTCCTGCCACTTTTCGTACGCCGCCTTCTTCTGCGCAAGGGTATCCAAGGCCTTGTACAAGGGGTCAAGCACAATCCGGCGCATCGTAGTATCCCAGGACCAAGTCTCGTCGACTCCCTCGCGCTTCAGCAGGTGAATAAACGCCGCCTCGGCTTTCTCGTGAGTTGTAAAGCCTCCAGGAGGAATGGTGACCGTCTCGACCTCGCGAGCCGGGACAGGAGTGCGGCTCCCGCTTGATCGGCGCCGGGTAAGGGCCGTCGAGTGCTCATAGCCAATGGACGGGGACGGCGAACGTGAATCACCAGATGGGGAAGGGCTGCAGA
The DNA here is from genome assembly GCA_002335605.1 of Prillingera fragicola. Taxonomy (NCBI): domain Eukaryota; kingdom Fungi; phylum Basidiomycota; class Tremellomycetes; order Trichosporonales; family Trichosporonaceae; genus Prillingera; species Prillingera fragicola. The sequence goes on along the minus strand of BEDY01000004.1, from coordinate 1,046,559 downwards.
TCAGCTTTAATTCCAAGTCCCCATGCTCACCTGGCATCTCCCATGTTCTTGCGGTGCTCGCGCTCGCGCTTGGCCATCTCCTGGGCCTCGACCTTCTCCTGTAGCTTTATCAGCTCGGAGGGAAGCTCCCAGACAGTCTCCTTGGTAAGAGAGTTGACGTAGTACGGCTTGCCGCGCGAAGTAAACTGCTTCCATGGCGTCTTCGTCATGGCGCGCTGTTTGTCAGTGTCATGCCACATCACATTGCCCACCGCGCAAGCTTACCTCGAACGGAGTCTGTAAATTCAGCGCTGATCTATTAATTGCGTGGTGTCACTCACCTTGAGCTCATCCGGCTTCTCCCAGACCGACTGCTTGGTAACAGCATGCGACCAGTAGATGCGGCCCTCAGAGTTTTTGTACTCTTTCTGTTCCAGTTAGCTCTACCACTTGGCAGCGCGATTTCACATACCCATTGCGAAGCGCCAGCCTCTGGAGCAGGAGAGGCGGACGACATGGTGAGAGTGTTGTAAGGATGCGATGACGCCAGAATAGGTTGTATAGTTGACGAACTTGTCGCGCGGCAGTTCAACTTCGATCCTTCAGGCGTGCTCATGAAAAAAGCTTCCGTGGGTGGAGGCTGACCTCCTGATGTCGTTCCTGATGCGGGGCCGCGGCACATCAACACCATCGTAACATGATAACGCGCTGTTCTCTTCTCTGTTCATCCTGTGCGGGCCATGGGTGTATATAGTGTTATAGTGTTGAGCCTGTTCTGTAATGGTCAAGGTTCTACACCGGGAGAGGAGGCTGCAAGCACAGTGTTCCTGTCTCACAGACCCCCGCTGATGATTCCATCATAGTCTCTTCCTGCGGCTCGATATGATCAGGCCTCGCTTCCCTCCCAACACCAGTCTCTATGGTATCACCTTGAATGCCAGGTGTTCTATGCTATTGAAACTGGCCTTTATCACTATCCTTTACGGCGCCGAAGGCCTGGCAAGATCCGACCTCGAGACCCCCCAGGCGGCCCAGCCAGGCGGATGAGATTGTTTTCATTAGGTGCGACACATTGAGCATGCGTATCTGACCCTAGTACGCGTTTCTCGTCCTCACTGTCGCTCCCTTTCACATATTAGTTCGGCATAACCCTCACTCTTCACTCCTCACTCCCTTCATCCGGTGCTCCATTGGTTTCCCCGCGCCCCGGTTATTTCGTTCATCAGCCTGGTACTGATCCCGGCAACTACTCTAGGCACCACACGGCCGAGGTCGCCGGGTCAGCTTCTTACCCACTTGTCAGCTTAATACCCACTTACTCACCCGCGAGCGCGTCCGTGTTTTCGGTCCCCTCATCACCCGCTCCGCGATCAGCTTCGACTCATCGCCCAATCCACCACAATATCCAAAACCATGGCCGCAACAGACAGGCCAGGAGAGCCTTCGAAGCTCAGCATTGTGCCAGAAGCAATTCTCGATGAAATGGGAGAGAGTATGGCTCCCAAGGGCCACAGTCCGTTCATCGGCTTCGCTGCAGGGTTGCTATCTGGGTGAGTCATAAACACAGTCACTAGCTCTGCTGGAGCTTGGACTACTTGCCATGGGCTAGAGCTGACGCTGGCAGATGGACCAAGGTGTGTTGGGCACAGCGAAGCGAGAACGTGAGCTAACGTGCCACAGTTGGTCGTCGGTCACCCGTTCGACACCATCAAAACTAGGTGTACGTGCCAACCCTTTGTGCCTGAATTGGCTGTTCTAACCTGCTGCAGTGCAATGTGCACCTCCTGGGACATTTAACGGAGCATGGCAGTGCTTAACCGCAACGATCAGCAAGGAAGGCCCCCGAGCTCTATACAAAGGCGCCTCAGTGCCGGCCATCTCGTGGGGCATTACGGACTCGATCTTGATGGGAAGGTGAGTTTGGTGGTCTACAAACGAAAGGGAGCTAGCTGACGTGCAAAGTTTGCATAACTACCGAGCGTGGTTGAAGGAGCATGTCCCCATGCTGCAGGAGCCTGTCCCCGGTGACTTTGACGGTTCCAAACGCTTGACACTAGCGGGTCACAGTATCGCAGGTCTCTTTGCTGGCTGGACAAAGTAGGTGCTCTGTCTCTTTGGCTGGTTAAGACTTTTTGCTGACTGTCAGTGCTACGATCGCCCACCCCACCGAGACGATCAAGTGCAAGCTCCAGCTCCAGCTTGTGCAGCCCGAGCATCTGCCCAGGTTGTACAAGGGTCCAGTCGATGTCGTGCGCCAGACTGTGCACACACAGGGTATCACTGGCATGTGGAAGGGTCTTCCTGCGAGCTTCATGTACCGCTCGAGTTTCGCGGCCATGTTCGGCGGTGAGTACTGGCGTCATCCGGCCAAAGCTCCAGGCTGACACTATCCAGGTTTCGAAATCTTCAACCGCATGTTTGACAAGTGGAAGGGCACGAGCTGGGAGTTGTCACCGGGAGCGGCCAACTTCTTTGCTGGTGGACTGGCGTCGAACATGTTCTGGTTCATGGCCTTGCGTAAGTTTTCGCTAGAACGTCACCTCGTGCCCCCACTAACCTTCCAGCAATGGACAATATCAAGAACCGCATCATGGTCGACTCGATTACCAAGCCAAAGTACCACAGTGTGTTTGACGCCTACCGCAAGACGTGGCGTGAGACGTACGACCCGAGCCGAGGATTGGGATGGAACTCTGGGGCTAGGATCAAGAACTTTTACAGGGTGAGTCTCTTGCCCACTGTGCTCGTGTGACGGTCTGGCTGACTGGGTCAAGGGCTTTGTCCCCGTCGTGCTCCGCGCGTTCCCCACGAATGCAGCGGCGTTGGCAGTATGGGAGGGTGTGATGCGCTGGGCGCAGAAGTAGAGTAGAGAGTAGAGACGCCAGAGAAGCAGCTAGTGTATCAGATTTCTGCATTGCATTGCATATTGCGTCCAGGATGCCCACGACGGGAACGGGCATTTTATCGTTTTATTATTATTCGTGGATCCATCGTTCAGTCTCCTTCGTCAGCTGGATCATCTTCTCTTATCTCTCTTATCAGGAATATGTGGGCTGACGTCCCGTCATCTATCGCAGCCTCCCGTAAGTGTGGGACATGGGGGATCATTAGGAGTGAACAGCGAATTCAACGAAGCCGCTCAATCCTCGATGTTAATGATGGCTGTGATTTTATAAAAATGGTCAAACCACAACCTTAGAGTTTATTTTCGAGAGATGGGAAAGTGAAGCCGCGGCGAGCTGACAGCAACATTACTCGCGTGCACGAGGCTCGCTTCATATGTGAGTTTGAAGCGGCGTCGTCGACACATGTTCCTCGCTCGGGACGCTACCCCAGACATGCTTGCCAATGATACATACATATGTCGAGCATGCAGCTCTTCTATAGTCAAGCTCTCTTACTCGTCGCGAGGTCCAACACGCGACACGACGTACGAGCGAACATTCTTCTGCTCCTGTCCACCGACACCCTCAATCTCCTCGGCGGTCTCACCCTCCGAGTTAGTCTGCACCGTCAGCGCCACATCCCAATCCACGCGCGGAACAACTCACCCTCTCACGATCAGCACCGGCTTCGATGAGAGTAACAGCGGTGTCGCCATGAGCACTCTCCATGGCGAGGTGCAGAGGAGTATTGCCGGCGCGATCCTGGGTGTTGAGACGAGTCTTGGGGCGGCCCTCTGGAGGGTTCAAGAGGATGCCGAGAAAGTTGGCATTGCCAGTCGTCGCCGCACGATGAAGAGGGTGCTGGTTCGCACGGTCCTTTGCGTTGATCTGAACATGTCAGTTCTGGCCGTTCCCCGCCACTAGAGAACACTTACGTCTGCGCCGCGAGCAATCAACAATCGACCCATCTGTCCGTCAGCAGTGCTGTCGGTTTTAGCAGGGAGCGAGGCGACATACGGCAGTGTTTCCCTTTGACGCAGCATAGTGAAGTGCCGTCTGGCCCTTGTCATTAGCGGCGTCGACTTTCGCACCGGCATTTGAAAGCTCAGTAACAGCCTCAGACTGCCCAGACGCAGCAGCGACGATCAATGGTGTCCAGCCAAGTGCATCGCGCGCCTCGAGATCCGGCTCATGCGAGAGCAGCAGCTGAGTAACTCCGAGATTGTTTCCAGTTGCGGCCCAATGCAAGGGAGTGCGGCCGTCCTACACGAGGTGAGTCGATGACATTTGTTGACAGGTACGGAGATGATGATTGACAGGGATAACGAGCAAGCAAAGTTGAACCTGCGTCAGCCCAGTCCCATGCATACTAGACGAGCCGCTCCGTGGCCCTTGGATCCTTGGAGTGCAAAGACTAACCTCATCCTTTGCGTTGATGAGCTTGGGGTTTTCGGCAAGAAGGGAACGAATGAGACCAGGCTGGCCTGAACGCGTCAGCGCCGAGCTTTGGGTAGGCAACGACGGCGGCGTTGTGCACGAGAGCGATCGGCTCCTTTTACGTACCTTCCTGTGCAGCGCGGTGAATATTAATGGTGCTTGACATGGCTGGGCTGTCCTGATTTTAGGCTGTGAGCTGGAATCACGAGAGAGCAAGGGGTTGAAAAGGCAAAGAGCAGTGTTAGAGGTCAAAGGTGACCACTACCCGATGCCAAGATCCCAAAGATGCGCTTCCGTGCCTGAACCGCCGAGCATGCACAGGATGCAGGATTCAGGTTCCGACGACCTGTACACCGCACCCAGCGGCCAGCGCGTACGCGTGCCAGCCCCGGGCCGGTCATTGCCTGACGCACTGCCCATCGGCTGCCCTGGGTACAGTCGTTTACCCCGCTTCCCTCATCTGGCAGCGTGGCTGACGGATGCCGAGCCGTGCTCAGCAGCGCCCAGCCAACCAAACATCCCACGACCTGTATACCTTGTTGGTTCTTGCTTGCCATACTTGTACCACCTGGGGGACACACATCTCTACCCTCTCGACTACACATTCACCCACGGTTATAGTTTGTGTCTGACCCTTCCGGTTTCACACCGCACACTCGACAACGGCACCTCGCGGACACTTTCGTCAACAGCCAAATAAGAGAGTTACGAGGTCCTTTTACATCTTTCTCGTTCATTCTCAAATCCAACTCACAATGCGCTTCTCTCTGCGCGCATTGACGGCCGCTCTTTTGCCTCTGGCGGCGGCTCTTCCCAAGATTAGCCGTCAAGGCAAGTACCTATACGACGAGGGAGGTTCTCGATTCTACATCAAGGTGGGTGCTTGGCGTCCGACTTGAGTCGACGGGATCGTTAGCTGACGCTTGAACAGGGTGTTGCATACCAGCCCCAGGGCGAGCTCGCCCAGTCCACCGAGGCAAACGAGGCAAAGTGAGTCTGAACAGTACACTAAACCGCACACAAGAGCACGGCTGACCATCTTCAGTGGCGGATTCCCGGAACCGTGAGGCGCCGCATTCATGGCTACCACTGACATTCAGATCATCGTTCCATGACCCGCTCTCATCCGAGGCCAACTGCACGCGTGACATTCCTTTCCTCACGCAGCTCCATGTCAACGCTGTCCGTGTATACAGTGTTAACTCGTCTCTCAACCACGATGCCTGCATGGCGGCTCTTGACGCCGCCGGTATCTATGTGCTTCTTGATGTGAGCCTTCCTCTCAACGGAAGTATCGATCGTAGTGCGCCTGCCTGGACTACCAGCCTCCTCGGCGAGTACCAGCGTACGATCGACGCGTTTTGGAAGTACCCCAACGTTCTGGGGTTCAACATTGGTAACGAGGTTATCAGTACGGCCAACAACACCAACTCTGCTCGTGAGTGACCTGATCTCATGTTGATGTTGACCGTCAGCGTTTGTCAAGGCTGCCGCTCGTGACACCAAGGCCTATCTCCGCAGCATTGGCTCCAACGCGCTCGTGGGATACGCTGCTGTGGACGGCGAGGATGCCTTCCGTAACGACCTCGCCCATTACTTTACCTGCGGCAACGAATCCTCCATTGTTGATCTCTATGGTGAGCGCATCCTAAGCGTGTCCCGCGTCTGACGGCTTTAGGCTTGAACAACTACCAGTGGTGCGGCGGTTCATCTCTTTCGAGCTCTCACTGGGATGTGATCACCCAGGGCTTCGAGGACATTCCCGTGCCTACTTACATGTCCGAGTTTGGCTGCATTACTGCCGGTGCTCGTCAGTGGACCGAAGTCGATGCCCTGTTCACGGCTCCCGTCGCCAATGTCTTCTCGGGCGGCATGGCCTTCAGCTACTTCCCTACCAGCGACGGCTATGGCATGACCGAGATTAGTTCGAGCGGTCAGATTACCACCACCGACGACTTTACCCGCCTTGCTAACCACTACGCCAACGCTACCGGCCCCAACAGCCCTGCCGCAGGCAGCAGTACCGAGACCGCCTGCCCTGCGGAGAGCGAAACGCTGCGCGCAAATGCCACTCTTCCTCCTACGCCCAACCCTTCGGTTTGCGAGTGTGTTCGTGACACTTCGTTTGCCTGCAACTTGAACGACGCGACTGCGAACAACCCCCCAATGGTGGGCGCCCTTATTGACTATGCCTGCCAGCTTCTCGGCAGCTCAAACACGTCAGCCACCTGCGATGTTATTGGTGGCAACGGTGAAACTGGTTCGTACGGCCCCCTCTCCATGTGCTCGCCTGCGATCAAGCTCGCCTACGTCATGTCTGCCTACTGGGAGTCCAACCCTGCCGACTCGAGCTGCGACTTTGGCGGCAACGGCACTGTCAAGGTCAACCCTCCCAACACCCCTCAGGACGCTTCCGACTCTGCTCGCAAGTGCATGGAGAACATTCCTGCCGACGGAGTCAGCACTCCTACTGCCACCTCGGGCGGCCCCTCGCAGACCACTGGTATTACTGGTGGCCCAAGCGCCCCGTCTTCAACTGGGGACGGGAAGAACTCTGCCATGCGCCTTTCGGTCTCGGCCTTGCTCGTGGGAGCTTGCGGCCTGTTCGCCATTGTTGCGTAAACACATGCATTAGCCACAGGCCTGATTAAAGTAGTTGTTTGACCTGGAGCGCTCTGGAGAGGCTTCGTAACATAGCATGACATGAGCATTTGTGGATACGGCTGCTCGGGAAAGCCACCACGTGCTGCTAACTGAAAATGCGAAAACGGAACAACAACATCTAGACGTTGCCGTAGCTGGGGAATGATCTGAAACTTCCTTCGGATTCATTCGGTAATGTCCCGAAGGGGGTGCAAAGGTTTCGCAAAGTTTGTGGAATAATGACGACCGCAGGGTGCAGGGAAATGGAGACAATGGCGGTGTACTTGACACGACGGGCCTCACGAGGGGAAAGTAAACAAACAGGAACCGTCGGTAAGTCGGCACATCACCAAAGACAGTCTTACCATGCCAACACGACAACAGCTCAATTGAGACTCAACAGGCTAAACCACAACATCCAATGTCAACACAGGTACACAAGCACACAGAACGACGCCTACTCGGCAGCAGCGGATCATTTGTGCGGGGCATGCCGGGCAAGAATGCTCGGGACGCCACAACGCCACTGACTGGCCACTCAGGCCACTCACTGGACCATTGGATCACTGGATCACTGGCTAGCTTCTTACGACTGGTGTAACAGACAAAATGTGCGGGCTGCCCATTGCGGCCGTTCTAGCCTCTGGACGTGGGTTTAGAAAGAGTTTCTACAGATCCGTCCTTGCCCACTGCAGGCCAACGGATCCACAGATCCACAATGATGCATCGGCCCAGATCCCCAACCACAGACGAGATCCAGAGATCCAGAGATCAGAGACCATACTGTTCAATGTCTTCGTATCTGCAGCGGCGCCACAGCCCCGTCCACGTAATGGTTGTTTGGGTGAGCGGTCAGGGCATGACCAAACGCCCAGCCCCGCTCGCTGGCCGCGGAACATTGCACAGGCTGCCAAGAATCTTGACTCTGTTCGTCGGCGACAAAACACTGCCTCCCGTTCAGGTTTCTGCAGATCCTGCCTGTTGCCCAACGCATGCCTAGTGGCTGTACGCCGGCATGGTAGTGTAGTAGTTGTCTAACCTTCCTGTATCCAGCACACTTTCTTCGTTGAATGTCTCCGGCTGCAAAATGCCGTACCAGCCGGTACACGCGTCCCTTGCCCCGGAAACAGCGGCGTATGTCTGTCGAAGTGGCCGAGGGACGGCTGGGAAGCGTTGTGCCATCAGTCACCTGCTCCCTTCATACTCCGACTAGCGCTTCTCGCACAGCACGCCGTCTTACGCCGCCTCCCCAGGCAGGCCCGGTAGAGGATCTTGCACACGGCTCGTGCGCTCTGCCGCCGTGGAACGGCACCGGTCTATGAATGCCAGGATCCCATGGACACATGGGTGCCTGGGAACGGTCTAAACACTGCATACTTGCATACTGCATTGCCCTCCAGGCCGCCAGCAAGACTGCACGCTCCGTTCGAGAGCCTGAGCGGCCTCATCCGTGCAGACATATATTCCAGTAGTGTGTGCTCCTCCCCACGTTTGCGTTCCCATTCTCCTCTTCATTCCCCTTCGCTTTCGTTGATCGTTGGATCGTTAACAGAAGTGAGGCATTCTTGAGGGCTGCACCCACCACCCCATCTCCTCGATACCCAACCAGGCTCCACTTGCGTCAACAATTTGCTTCCGTCAACCGTCGCCACCATGCAGCAGATCCACCATGGCCAAGAACTGCGCCTGCCGCGTCAAGGAGGTCTCTCAGAGCGCGAGAACAGCTCGCGCAAGCTTATAGCGTCAGATGATGGTTCTGCCTATGACGCATACGAGCCCGTACAAGGCAGGGGTGCCTCCTCCCCTAACAGGAAGCGCAAGTGGCTCATTATTGGTGCCGTCACCTTGCTTCTCCTCGCAGGCGCTGGTGTCGGTGTCGGTGTCGGAGTTACGCAGGCCAAGAAGAACAGCAAGACCGGCTCTGGCGCCAGCAATGATGGCGGCCAGGGCAGCCACCCGGGCGGCAACAACGGCGATGCTAGCACTCCCAATGGTGACACTTCGTCATCGACTGCCACAACTGGCGAGAACGGCAGCGAGATTACCATGGAGAACGGCCAGAAGTTTACCTACCAGAACGACTTTGGTGGCAACTGGGCCGTTGACACAGAAAACCCTTACAAAGTCTCTGGCAAGGCCCAGTCATGGACCCCTTCGCTCCTCGAGGAATGGAAGTGGGGACAGGACATTGTCCGTGGCGTCAACCTTGGCGGCTGGCTGGTGACTGAGCGTCAGTAGTGTGTGTGTACATGGCTTTACTGACAAGTCAGCCTTCATTTCCCCCGCCCTTTACGAAAAGTACCACGACGCCACTCCCAAGGCTGTTGACGAGTGGACCCTGCACCAGGCGTGAGTAAGGTAGTTCCAAACAATGCTGACAATCCAGGATGGGCCAGAACGTTGCTGTCGAGATGGAGGAGCACTACAAGACCTTTATCGTGAGTCATCATTTGTCTCTACGCGCTGACGCAACCAGACCGAACAAGACTTTGCCGACATTGCTGCCGCTGGTCTCAACTGGGTTCGTATTCCTCTTGGCTACTGGGCCATCGAGGTCCAGGGCGACGAGCCATTCCTGCCCAAGGTCTCATGGACCTACTTCCTCAAGGCCATTGACTGGGCTCGCAAGTACGGCATCCGTATCCAGCTCGACTTCCACGCCATTGCCGGCTCGCAGAACGGTTGGAACCACTCTGGCAAGCTTGGACAGGCCAACTTTATCTACGGTGTCATGGGTCTTGCCAACGCCGACCGCCACCTCGAGTACCTTCGCACCCTTACGCAGTTCATCTCCCAGGAGGGCATCAAGGATGTCGTCCCCATGCTTGGCCTCGTCAACGAGCTGATGGCTCCGGATATTGGCCACGACCAGATGGGCGCATTGTAAGTTTGCAGTACATGTACAGAGCTGACAGTTTAGCTACAACCGTGCCTACCAGATGATCCGCAGCATGGCCGGTGTCGGTGCCGGCAACGGACCCATGATTGCTGTTCACGAGGGCTTCCAAGGTCTCCCCCAGTGGAACACATTCCTGCCCGGCGCCGACCGTCTTGCCATTGACCAGCATCCTTACCAGGCCTTTGGTGGAGCCAACCAGAACCCTTGGGCGCAGCAGACGGAAGGTGTCTGCAACTGGGGCTTTGAGACCAACAACTCGCAGAGCAACTGGGGTGTCGTTCTTGGTGGCGAGTGGTCGCTTGCCATCAACGACTGTGGCCACTACCTGATCGGTGTCGATGTCCAGTCGAATTACGAGACTGCCTATGGTGCCGGAAGCTGCAAGGCTTTCACAGAGTGGCAAAAGTTTGACCAGGCCACGAAGGACGCCATGCTCCTTCACACCATGGCCGAGATGGACGCCCTTCAGAACTTCTTTTTCTGGACCTGGAAGATTGGAGACTCTCCTTCTCTCGGCTACGCTGCTTGCCCCCACTGGCACTACCAGCTCGGTCTCAAGGAGGGTTGGATTCCCAAGGACCCCCGCACCGCTGGCGGAATCTGCAAGCGCAACAACTGGTGCCCCGACTGCCCCGACTTCAACGGCCAGTTCCCGGCCTCTGCCACCGGCGGTGTCGCGGACTCGACCGTCGCCGCCGAGGCTCAGCAGCAGTTTGCCTGGCCCCCATCAAGTATGGGTCCTGCTCCCTCGTTTGGCCCCGCGCAGATCGCTCTCATGCCCACTCTCACTCAGACCGGAACCCCAATCACCATGCCCACTCCCACCCACTCGGGAGCAGGTAACGGGTGGGCGTTCCCCGCCGACACTGCTGGCGCGTTCGTGACTGTCGCCGGCTGCCCGTACCCCGACACCTACAGTGCCAACGCGGTCTCCCTCCTTCCCGCGGCTGTGTGCACTGGCGGTGCTGGTGGGGCCGCCCCAGCCGCGGCGTCCACGCCTGCTGCTGCCGTTGCTACTCCCACTGCTGCCGCGGCTGCACCTGAGGCTTAGAGATAGCTCGCTTATAATAGGTTAATCCTTTGTAGATCAGTCAATCATGGACCTTAGACGGGCATTGAGATGTAAAATGGTATAGCTGGTACGAGCACTTTGCTGGTCACTTGCAGGATTGGGGAACGGGGCTTAATCTTGGGTGGGACTCGACTGGCATTGGGATTGGGCAGTTGAAGATGAAAGCTGAGATTTATGCAGTACCCGGTTGCGTCGGCGGTCCTTGCCAGATTCTCCGGCGTGTCCCCCTTTTCCTGCCTGTAGGTTGCGCAGAGCGAGGTCCATGCTACTCGTAGTACAGCACTCAGGAGCTCGGCGACAAGGATTCTCCTGGTGAGAGTGGTTGACCTCCACTCAAATCTCAAGTCACGTGTTGCCACGACCCTTTATGAACGGCGTTTCATTGTTGTGATCTTGATCTTTGCGCGATATACTCCCGCTGTTGACTTTGGTGCCTGGCGAGAGCCTGTGCCGACGCGACTGAGATGGCAAATGACTGGATCAAGACGACGCGGGTAGTGTTCATCTTTGACACTGAGAATCTTTTGCAACGTCACCTCCTCTTTTTTCTCTTTCACTCATCGACCGCCCAAGAGTTTGTGCAACCCTCGCCATGGTGGCCTCTCTGTCCTTCTTCGCTCCCCCTGCACCCCTCGGGCACGCCCGCACGGTTCCCGCCGTCACCCCGCGTACCCACACGCCCGGTTCAACGGCTGCCGGAGCAAAGCGCGTGGCGTCGAGCACCATTGCATCAGGTCCCAGCAAGCGTAGCAAACCCACCAGTCCGCCATCGCCCCGTGCGCGCGCTCTTCTCACCCCCGTGGCATCCTCCGAAGCCGATTCCGTGCCCATGCCCTTCAAGATGCCAGCGCTCCCAGCCCACCTCCAGACTCCCAGCACTTCGACTGTCGCCGCCTCCTCGTCGCCCCGCCGCCACATGCGGTCGTCGTCTCCACGAAACTATGACTTGCCTACTATTACTCTTGCACAGGGTACAACTCTTGTCTTTGGCCGCCACCACGCCAGCAAGGCCGCGCGTGTTCCCGACCTGAGCATGCCACCACTCGCCGGCCGCCTGGCGCTCCCCAAGAACACTGGCCGCACTATTGTGCTGGACCGTGCTGCGCGTCATGCCAGTCGTATCCATGCCGCTGCCGAGTTTGTCCCCAATGCCTGGGGCGGCCTTGTGCGTCTCGTTGTCTTTGGCCAGAACGGTCTGCGCGTGAGGACATACGAGAAGGGCGTTCCCGGCCGTCGTCGGCGACTTCTCCCCGGCGCAGTGGCCGAGTTTCCCGCTGCTCACCCCGTCGAGGTCGACTTTTACGGTGCTGGCGTGACGATCCGTGCAGACACCGAGGACGAGCTCGAGGAGCGTGAGCGTCTGTTCACTCCCGAGCCAGTATTGGCTCAGGCCGCACCGTCTCCAATCTCGTTGCCACCCTCGTCACCGCCATTGGCACTGGCCCCCTTCTCGGATGAGATGGACGTCGATGACGGAGATGCCACAGCAGACGAGGACTGGGCACAGCGCCCCGTTCCCGAGGCTGCCGCCAGGCCCGTGTCTGTCCGCTCAAGCTCACCACTCTCGGACCCCGAGCCGGCGCCAGAGGAGGAGCCCTCACCTGCACCTGTGGCTCTGGCTCTCAAGCTCGAGCAGATTCGCGCGTCAAGCCCTCGTCCCATTTCCCGCCCCGCGTCGCGCCCCGCATCACGACCGGCGACTCCTCGAGCACACACTCCTGCGGCAAAGTCGCGTCCCGCCACCCCTCCTCTCGAGCTCCCTCCCTTCCCCGAGGGTGTCGACCTGACTGCCCTGCTTGTCAGCACTATTGTGTTTTCGGGCAGCTCAAAGCTGTCTCTCGCCGACGTCGTTAAGTCTCTGCTCGAGTCGCAGCCGTCTCTGCGCGAACAGGCCTCAGAGGAGGTCTGGTCGGCATGGGTCAGCACCGAGCTCGAGGCCAACACCATGTTTGGCAAGGTCGCACGCAACGGCCGTGACCGCAGCGGCCGCCCCCTCTTGCCCCACTACTTTTACGACTCGTCACTCGACCTGGACACGGCACGCGGTGCCCAGTTTGGCACACTCGTGCGTCCTCTCCGCGCCGCTCAGCGTGCGGGTGGCAAGGCGATTGACTGGCGCCCCGTCGGTGGTGGTCGCAGGCGGTACTAGGGTTCTAGTGAAGTCCCTAACAGTGTAGGATAGTGCGAGCAGGTTGGAGCTGTACAGTTTGCAGATGCCTTGTAAATGATCAGCTAGCCGTTTAAGAGTACAGTAATGCATTTCTGCTCTTCTCCTCGATGCCCCTCCACCGCAACGACTTAGGGCGTGTAGCGCTTCCCCCGTGCTGAGCAACTCGCCGTGTTGCTGCGTCGCTTCAGCAATCAGCAATTCGCTTGCACTGTGCATGTGAACAGACATTCCTGGCTTAACTTTTGTGGTACCATGGTTCAACTTGCCAGATCCAGGAACGTGGTCCCACTAGAGTGTGGCATGTGGACTCTAAATCGACGTCACTGCTGGCTGCCCACAGTTTCGGTCCCAGATCCCGGGTCCACAGCGACACATGTGCATGAAATGGCATGCGTGTGTCATCGCCACCGAGCTAGCAAGCGAGAGCGACCACACTGCCAGTGGGCAGTGGCCGGTGGCCACTGGCCAGTCTTGCGGCTGTGAAGGAGATGAGGGGTTAGGGCCCAAGGTAAGGCTTATCGCGAATCCTAATCAATGTGGGGCCATTTTTTGGTAAGACTACCCTGACTATCCCAACTCCTTCGAGTTCCGATTACCGACCAATGTGTTCAAGAAAGGGAGCCAAGGCTTTCGACGTAGAGGGGTTCTGGTGAAACTGGAATTGAGAGGCCCAATGACATCGTTGAGTGGCCAAGCTGGAGTCGCAAGAAGGATGAACGAAAGCGGCGTTCTTGGAAGTGGGTGGAGTCATATTATGGTTGCTGTGCCTCGAAAGTGATTTAGAATTTGGGCACATGACGCAGGGGATGGATGCCCTCTCCCCGCCTACCCCACCATTTGCCGCCTAGGCCACTGCTTGGTGTCCATCGGGCAACTGCTTGCGGGGGGATCCGGTGCTGGACTACCTGGGCAGCAGCAGAGGCGTGTGACTGATATCATCTGGTCTGACGCAGAGGAATACAAAGCCGACTGCGTCTACAGGAATCCATCCTTGCACCGCAGCCACTCGTCGACCATTGCGGTCATTGCTACATTGTTCATGATCTCTATTCAAGTCTCACGCACAGTGTGATCCTTGTCACCTCCTGGTACTGCCCACCCCCTGGACGATCCTCAGGCCAGAACCATCATCTCGCCACCGACCTCCTTATCGCTCACAGAACCTTTGTACTTCTGTCTTCCTCCCGTGCGCTCGGGCCAGAGGCTCAGAGAACCCTGTCTTCTTCATCTTCCTTTGTCTTTGCCGATAGTCCCTCCTTGGCCGACAACACTGCTCCGTCGCCACCACCATCGTTGATACTTGAGCCTCGAGTTCTCGCGGCCAAGAGCTCTGCTCGTCAACTCACCTCATCATCTTCCAACCATGGCCCAGTCCGTACCAGTCCCCATACCACCTTCGGCTGGTCTAGGCAATGACCCTTCCACCCCTCCGCCACTCGTCTCTGGACGCCGGGCACGCTCGGATACAACATGGAGCGATGCCTCTTTCCCCGACTCGCCGATCCTTCAGACACCGCTGACTCCATACCTTGTGGGACTGCCAGTGACCAACTCGAGGATCAAGCGCGGTCGTACCGCCAGCTATGACTTTGCCACCAGTCCAGAGACGCCTTCTCTTACTACTGCCATGGCCGGCGCCACCAACGTCTCCCCCGGTGGCCAAAACTACCACAACCGCTTTGCTAGACGCCGCAGCAGCACACCGTTCTTCTCATTGGGAGATCCTGCGATTGAGGAGACTGGGAACACGGGCGCACCTGCTTTGTCACAGCAGGTCCAAGAGGGCGAGGCCGCGACGCAAGAGGTGGCACCACTGGGTTACCCACATATCACCGTTCCCCCACCAACGCCCGCTACGTCGTCGACGCCGCCTACACTCAGCCAGCCGACACCCGGAAGCGGGTCGTCGACGCCCCGAAGCATTGGCGCTGCTGTCCGTCGTGGGATAGTTCGCTCCAAGGCCTCACTGAGACGTTTGCGTGCAGACGGCGATGAGCAGATTGGCGGGTCACCAGACGAGGGCATGCTCGGCCCCACGGATACGGATCCGTCCACCGGTTCGCAGAGCACAAAGGCGCGTCTGCGATCTCTTATTTCACTACAACGCTCGCGAGCGCGCTCGTTCTCTCAGTCTTCATCTAGCTCTAGCAGCAGCTTCCCCGGCATGCTCTCGGCAATGTCGCCGGTCACTGCGTCCGCGGACACTGGCAGCTTGCATGGCACGCTCGCCGCCGAAGTGGCGACAATGCCAGTGGACCACCTAGATGATTCGAATCCGGTACTTCCAGGCGAGCAAAAGGCCAAGACTCGAATGCGAAATACGAGGCAGCGTCTACACCGCCGTAGCGCAAGCTTGGGAATGCACAACATAACGCATCCTCCATTCAGCGTCGTCCTTGCCAGCGCTGGCCTCCACAGCCCTACCGCGCCACTTCCGTCTGACGAGCTCGTCTGGGGTACCCTATCCTACCGTGCACCGGCACCTGTCAAAGTAGATCATTTTACTACCAAGCTGCCGCGCGAACTCAAGGTTCAAGTATTCCGCTCACTCGTCGACATCTGGGCAGGACAGCCAGGGCGCGGACGATGGGAGGGTGAGAATGGCGGGCGACGTGAGCTGGTCAAGATGAGCCGAGTAAGTGGGACAAGGGCAAGATGGGCCCGGAATAGAAGCCAGGCGGCGATCTTCCTGTCGTGTGCAACGGCTGACCACCTCAGGTCTCGAAAGAGTGGCGTAGCCTGTGCTTTGACGGGCAACTGTGGGCACGTGCAGTGTTTACACCATTTGCGGCGGTGTTGCACCCCAACACTGTCGAGGCAATTCTCGCACATGCCCGGCCCTGTGTCAAGGAGCTGTCGCTCCGCGGCTGCGAGGGTATTGCTGGCTCGGCGCTCACGGGCCTAGAGCTCGCGCAATTCTGGGCAGTCGCTTACCCAATCCCCCATCTCGCGCCGCTGTTCTCGGCTCTCACGACACTCGATCTTCGTGGCGCACACGGCGTGGCCGAGACTGATATTATAGCCATACTGCAGGTTTCCCCCCACCTCAAGGTCCTCAACCTCAAGGGATGCCGCGTGAGCCTCTCGTTTGTGCTCCGCGCTGTGGTCGAGAGCGTAGAGGCACTAGAGGTCCTGGACGTCTCGCGTTGCTGGAGCCTCGAGTTCCGTGACCTTGAGGCTTTCCTCTGGAAGCTCAGCGACCGGCAGCGTCAGGCACTCCGCAGTCTGCGCATGGCTGGTCTCAACAACACCTCGGGCGGCCATCTCATGCACTGCATCGGTTCGTGGCTGCCTAATCTTCATACTCTCGACCTCTTGGGCTGCCGTTGGCTGGGCATTGTGGATATTAAAGAGTACGTCAAAGCTCTTGGCGAACGCCCCTCGCCACTTCGCCATCTCATTCTGTCGAATTGCACGAATATGACCACCGACGCTCTCGAGCTCCTTGTGGGCAAGGTTCCCAACATGACACACTTTGAGGGCGCCGGCCTTGAGGCGGTCTTCTACCTCGACCCGCCGCCAACGCTTGCACGTCTTGTGCGCTCCATGCCCCTGCTCGAGCGCCTAGACCTGGACGGCACTGGGCGTTATGGTGGAGTGTGTGACAGGCTCCTCCTCGAGCTCATTCCCGGGGCATGCCCTGGGTCACCTCTCGAGGTGTCGCATCTCGTTGAGTTGCGTATCGGCTGCGCCAAGAGCCTGACAACTGCCATGCTCCTCCGCCTCGTACGATCACTGCCGAGGCTTTCCATACTCGAGGCAGACGTAAGTCTACAGATCACCAGCTCAGCTGACATTGCAGGGAACCGAAGCAGACAACGCCGTCATGCGCGCTTTCGTAGCCAACCATCGCCGAGCCCCTGCGACCCTCTCGGTCGTAGACTGCCACCGCCTCACCTCGGAAGCCTACTCTGAACTCGCGCAAAAGACCCGCCCGCGCGCAGGCTGGACCGGCTATCGCGCCGCCCCAATGTCGTACGGCGACAACGAGCTCGAGCCCCGCCCGACACTCAAGACTTTCTGGGCGTGGCGACGCGTAGCTGTGCCCCGCCCCTGGCGCGAGGCGCGGGCCGTTGGCGAGGCGCGTGAGCAAGGAGCCACCAAGGCGCGGCACATGGGAGAACGCCGCATGAGTGGGGGGCGCGGGGCGTGGTGGCGTGCCGAGGAAGTCGACGACATTGAGCGCGGGGCGTGTGTCATCATGTAGCGAGCTGGTGTGCGCTTATGGTGACCAAGTAACGTGTGGAGGAAGTCTGACAAATACCAGTTCCACCGGCTCTGTAGCCGAGCATTGTATCGCTGTATCATACTGTACACCATATATACATGCAATGTCTGATTTTTACGCTACTACTACCTGATCACTTCTGGCCCTCGTGCTGACGAGCGATCCAAGTCTCGACCTCGCGCAGGCGGCCCTGCACAAGACCACGCAACGACTGCAGACCAAGGAGCACGCCCTCGTCCGGTCCCTCGCCAGCAACGAGCCACGTGTGGGCAAAGTCGATGAGGCGGACGACGAGAGGAGGGCATCGGCGCGCCCGGCGCTCGTCGCCAGCGACTCCGTCGTCCTCGTCGTCACTGCTGCTCGACGAGCTGCTCTCGCTGCTGCTGCCGTCCTCGTCGTCGCTGCTGTCCTCGTCCGCGGGCGACGCCAGCGACTTGGCAGCGAGGCTCACGCGGCGGGCATCGTACCGCTCAAATGCCTGGGCGAGGCGAGTGGGGTCACCCTCGTAGACGATCAGGACGGAGGCGCCGACGGCGCGCAACTCGAGGTTGCGAAGCGCAGCCGACAGGCGGCCAAGCTCCTCGTCGACCAGCTGGAGGACGCGCTGCGTAAGGTGGGCCGGGAGTGCGTGGCCAGTGTAGCCTTCAGCGTGCCTGTGGTCGTGCTGCGCATCGGCCTCGGCAGGGGTGTGCGTTCCTGGAGTACCGGCGCCACTGACGCCGCCTCCGCTCGGGGTGGGCGACGGAGGAGGGCCGTCGAGCCTGACGAGCTTGTCGTCTGGAAGGGGGAAGAAGCGGACCATGCCTTCGGGCAGGCGCTCGGCTGTGAGCTCGTAGCCAAACTCGCGCGTGGTCTGGATGTAGCTCTGCGAGTCGGCATGCCAAGTCTGCCTTGTTAGCATCGAAATATCAATGAAGTGTTACATACCTGACAGCCAGTCAAACGCATGCCCATGCTTCCAATAGTGCTGTTCTTGGCCTTGACAATCATGCGCGCAGCCTTCTCTGGCGTCGCATCCGGACCATGGAGCACAGTGCCAAGCTTGGCATCAAGGATGCACGGGTGGGTGAAGGGGTACGCAAGGTTTTCGAGAACGACGGACTGGAGTGTTAGCAGGAGCACGCGAAAAGCCAAAGCATGAGATGAAGCCTCAGCTGCTTCCTCAATTGCGCGTCACGTAGGCAGTCCGACTGAGAGATACACATCCTCGCCTTGGCCCACATGTGCGCCAAACGCCAAGCAGCGCCAACCCATCACACCTCAGCGCCTGTACTCACCTCGGGAACCTCATTCGCACCAGGCAGAGCCTCGACGCTACCCGAGCTGCCCACCTGTCCTTCAAGACGAAGTGTTCCGTAAAACTTGGGCAGAAATGGTTTGAGTTGCGCGATCGCAGACGAGCGGGGCGCAGAGGCGACGAGCTGGTAAAATGCTATCTCGCGCGGGAGGGCAGGCTGAACGGCGGATTGAGTGGCAAAAATGAATAGCCGCGAGTTGCATCGTTGGGAAGGCGCGAGGAGAAACAGGCGGAAAGATGAGCAGCATCACACGATGGATGGGGCGGACCATGGGAGGCCATTCGGAGGACAAGTGCGGAGGAGGGAGCAAGATAGGAAGCGGCCGGTGAGATTACGTATCGTTGTCAGCGGCAACTTTGATAGCAGTGCTGTTGCTCACCTTCATGACCAGGCTCCCACTTTCATCGCTCATGACACCGGCATGGCCAGCAACTTGGTGAGCTAGCGGTGTCGCACCTCCTGCAGCGCGTGTGAGTGCTGCTGTTGAGGCGGCGTCGAGGGCACGGCCAGTGGCGGGGGCAGACGCCGTAGACGAGGCAGGCTGAGCCTCTGTAATGGTCGGAGGTGCGCTGGCTGCCACGGCTGGCACGGATACTGTTGCCTCGGTAGGCTGCGGAGTGTCTTTAGTGTCCATGATGAGTGATGGAGTGGACGAGAGAGACGCAGAGTGGTCGAGCCGATGTGTAAGGATTGCCCAAGGACCTCCACCTTTGTGTCACCACAACTGGAAATTCCTGACCCGTCGGGAGCTGTAGTCGCTTCATGGGACAGCGGGGCATTCTCAGTTCTGCTCCTTGTAGCCTTCTCCCTCAAAGGCCCGGCGCTCACGCACTTCGTTCCTGAAGCGTGTTCATTGCGACTCGTTGACTGTGGAAGCCCAGGTGGGAGCCATCCTGATCAGGCTTTGAGCGGGCCAGGTCTACGCCACCGCCAAGCTTCCCTGGTCTGAATTCCAGCACTTCGAGCCAGGCGCACAAGCCCGCAGGACTACAGGCGCAAGAGAGCGCCAGCTGGTGTGCGTCGTGACTTGCCTACCACACAAATGCTTGGCAGGCAACAGACAAAGAGGGACACCGACATTTTGAGGAGAGATGGGCATGTCAGGAAGCCAGACGCGTCCATTACCAGCGACCAACCCAAGATCCCAAGACTCTCACTTCACTTGGGGCGGCTAAAACAGTCGTGGAGCTTGAACGGCTTTCCGAACCAGTGTGCCAGAATAGACACTACCACGGCGCACGCCACAAGACGATGCGCCAATGTTACTCGGCCATCTGCCAACCGAGCCTCTCTCGCTAGATGCTGCGCAAGGAATGATGTCATGGACGTTGTATTACAAACTCATTAGGAGCCAGAGGAGCCAGGCGCTAGATTGTAATGAAACGAATGCCACAGGGTTAATTGTGTGACAAGTTGAAATGGACCCTGAAGTGCAGTGCGCTGTTGCCTGGGTTTTTTTTGGGCCACGGCAAAGTGGGGCCGCTGCTCAGGCGACCGCGCCTTCATACTGCCATTGCTCAGAGTCTATTTACATGCCCATCACAAGATCCCCTCATCCAATCCCAAACATCTCTCTCACATCCTCACATTACATTCACATACTCACCCTCCTCACTGCGAATTATCTCTCCTCAATCTCTGCACTAGTTTGGCCTTGAATCGATGCCGCAGCAGGCCGGAGCAGTATGGCCGTTTGACCGTCAACGTCCGACGCCACTCACTGGCAAAATCAAGTCGCGTGCGTGGCGTGTCTTCTGGTCATATCTCCCCGACTGGGTCCTGACCATTTTCCTCTGGGTGAGTTTGGCAAACTGCAAGGCTTGCTGTCGTGGCTGGCGATGCACCCGTAATGCGGGGTATCTGCATGCCACGCGGTGTATGTAGCAGACAACCAGCTGCTCAGAAGCAGTGGCGCCGTCGTCGCGCCCCCACAAGTATCACGCTGATCCGCAAAGGGTGTCTTCTACCTTGTTGACAAGATTGACGGCTACCGTCGCCTGTTCGATGTCACGGACACGTCTCTCGCCCATCCATACGCCGAACACGAGCGCGTGCCCGTGTGGCTTCTCGCCGTCATCTGCGGTGTAGTTCCGGCCGTTCTGATGATCATTATTGGGTGAGTAGAAATTCAGAAACGTCTTGGCACTGCGTCACCGTGTGTCAGGCAAAGAGATCGTGGAATCAGAGCCTTTCTGGCAAGGACTGTGCAGCTGACCTCCAGTGCCATGCACCGATCGTTCTGGGACGTCCACAACGCGATTCTTGGCCTCATTCTCGGTCTGGGACTGACAGTCACTTTCACCGATGTTGTCAAGGTATGTGACTAAAGCAGGCAAGCGCTCACAGCCAGATTACTGTTGGACGTCCGCGCCCCGACCTGTTTGACCGATGCCAGCTGCCAGCCGCCCTCACAGCAAACCCTGCCCATGGCCTCACAGCGTGGCAGGCATGCACACAGACTGAACACCTGCAAGAGGGCTTCCGCTCGTTTCCCTCTGGCCACAGCAGCTTTGCGTGGTGTGGCATGATCTACCTGATGCTCTACCTTGCGGCGAGTAAGTCATTTCTGGGCAATGTCTGCACCCGCTGACTTGCAGAAATGCGCACCTACAACCAACGCGGTTATGCCATCAAGTCGTGGATTCTGCTGGTCCCACTTTGCTGCTCCACTCTTGTCTCCGTGTCCCGTACGATGGATTATCGCCACCACGCGACTGACGTGATTGCTGGTGCTATTGTCGGCGCTGTGGCCGCATGGTGGTCATACCGCCAGTACTATCCAGTGAGCTTAACTTGAATGCTGTCACACAAACGAAGCTGACCCAGTAGCCCCTTGCCTCTCCCAAGTCGTGGCGCCCATATTCACCACGCATTCCCCGTGACGACGACGAACTGCCTCGCCACGCCGACCACCGAGTGGGCGGGAGCTCGAGCTCGGAGGCATACTCCGAGTCTGTGCCGCTCAGTTCGCGCCCTGGTGGCGTGAGCCAACTTGCGGGGCGTTCGGGACCGGTTCACCCATCTCACGCGCAGGAGCCGTCGTACGACGACCCGTACGCCAGCACGTCGCCGACCTCTCAGCAAAAGTTTGGTGGTGGAAACGGTGTGCCGTACGACCGCTACGATCCCACCGTGCCAGCTCCTGTGCACGAGGCACAGGGAAGGCAGTCCGCCGAGGTCCGCCTCTGAGCTATGTTGCTGTTGCTCTGGTGGTGTTACGTTCGTAATGATGCCCACCTAATGTTGAGTTATCAAACACGTCTTTATGTACATATCATGAACTCTTTCAATGGCTTAGCTTGTCAGCGACGCAGCTGCAACAAAGGAGCAGCGTAGAACGGTGTGTGCATAATGCAGATGCGGTGCCTCCTGGTGCCTCCTGTCGCTCTCTCGCGCTCGCTCGACGGTCTCGTCCTCCACCCACCCCCACCTTTCTTCCCTCATATCTATCTCTCTGTGCGTAGTGAATGGTCGTGATGATTACATGAAGCCCTTCTGGCCACGGCGCGCCATCTGCATTCTGTCAGCCTGAATACTCTTTTATCACCATCCACAGCCAACTCACCTCGACGACCTTCCAGCCACCAGTGAGTTCGTTGTCGAGCTCGGACGCAACCTTGGTGAGGACCATGGCGTAGCGGCACTGCTCGACGCCGTTCTCGTCACCGACAACGACCTCGCCAGTCTTGGCGTTGCGGAAAAGCAGAATCTCCTGCGAGGCAAACGAGACGACAAAGACGGGAACGTCATTCTCAAGCAGCTTGCCAGAGACAATGTCGACGTGCTTGATGTCGAGAATCTTTGACTCGGACACCAGGCCCTGCTTGACGTACTGGCCCATCGTGGCCCAGAGGACGTTGAAGGTCTGTACGTGTCAGTTGCTTTTTCCTGCTAGGCCGAGCAAAAGAAAACTCACTGCCTCTCCGCACCACTGCTTGAGCGACTCGCGGTCTGCGCTCAGGTATGCGTCGACAACCTCAGGAACAATGTACTCGCGGAGCTCGCGGGTGAACGAGTCCATGCGGAAGTCGGGGTCAATCTCGCGGATGGTACGAATGACCTTTGCGGTCTCGTTCTCGTCAAACCAGCCAGCGACAGTCGACTGGATGCTCCTGACAGTCTCGACCGCGGGCGACTCGCTCTCGTAGTAGGCCTCGCTCCAACGCTGCCATGTCGGCGAGTTGGTGATGAAACCGAAACGGGGAGCCTGGGGCTCTTTTTCAGACGACAGGACCAGGGCCTCTCCTGCTCTGCATAGCGTCAGCGACACATTTTCCATGACAGCGAAAGGTGACTCACTCCGGGTTCTCGGCGACACGCTTGCTAGTCTTGCCAGCCTTGAGGGCACGCTGCTCGCGTTTCCTCCTCCTCTCCTCCTTCTCCGCGTAGCCGCCGTAGCGGGCGGCACCACCTGCGCTGTCCTCAAACGCCTCCTCAACACTGGCGGCAATCGCCTTGTAGGTAGCAGTCTCGCGAACGGGAGCCGTTGCGCGGTCGGCAAAGACAGCGACCGACTGCGAGGCGCGGGCAATAGCCTTGAGGACCTCCGAGTCCGCAAGGGCCTGGTTGACAGCGTCCGAGACCGAAATACCGGCCTTCTTCAAGTCCTCGGCGGCGGCCTGGAGACGAGGGTTCTCCTTCATCAAAGTGGTAATCTAGTTTTGTCAGCGGCGATTCCTCTTATACTGCGGCTGGCGCTGAAGGCTGTTTCCGAATGACGCCGCAGATCTCCAGTCTAAAACTCACCCTCGAGCGCTCGTACACCTCGCGAGCCTTCTTCATCGCCGCCGAGTCGGCAAGCTTGTCAACGTCACCCTGGAGCTGCTTGACATTCTGCTGCCATCCCTGGTTCTTGTCAATCTCCTCGCGGAAGACTCGCAGGAAGACCTTGAACGGGCTCTGAGGGGGTGCGCCGTCATCGTCGTCGCGTGCGCGCTTCTTCTCCTCCTGCTTCTTCTTGTCACCGCCGGCGGCGTCCTCCTTGCCCTGCTGTTGCTGCTGCTGCTGCTGCTGCTGCTCCTGCTGCTGAAGGCGGAACGAGGTCGAGGAAATCGGACGCAGGTGTGCGGGGGACGCAACAGGGCGGCGCAGAGGCGCACGGAGAGCCTGGAGGACGGGTACCCGGGGAGGCATGGTAAAGTCTAGTTGTTCTGAAGTAGAATGTGGTGGAGACTTTTTACTCGGCGTCCTCGGCCGCATACACGCTCAAAGTCGACAATCGCTCCACGTGCAAAAGTGGAGGGTTGAAACAAAGAACCGCATCCACTCGGCCGTGTAGTGCGTTCTGTCGCCCGCTCTAATGACGCGCACATGCATACATACAATCTTGTTGCCATGAATTATTAATGCTGTAGATAGATGCTCATTCCTTTCCGGCCGCCGTCTCAGCAGCCCAGATGGCGCTCGCGACCTTGCTCCGTTTGCGCAGCGTCGCTCCATAGAAGATGAGGAGGATTGGTGCCGCACTCAGGAGTACGGCAACAGACCCCACTGTCGTACTCGCTTTAGCGTATCCCATGTTATCGTACATTTGCTTTGCAAACAGTGGAAACACGGCAGAGAACACGTTCCGCGCAAAGCTCTGCGCAGCCTGGGCTGAGCTCGACCACTGCTCGTAGACATCGGCGAGGTAGTTGCTGGATCTCGTCAGCCACGCCAATCTTGGCAAAGCGCTGTATACTCACAAAACACTAATGTACATGACGTACACGCCCCACAGCGAGAGGGTGAGGAAAATGGCAGGAGCAATCCAATGAATCTCTGGCGTACCTGTCCAGGCATACGCGTACGTTGCAAGGGGGAAGAGAAGGCCACCTGTTGCAGCCCAGTAGAGTCGAGCTTCTGGTGGTGCCCGGCCATTGGGGCTCTTGTCGACCGCGCGCTTGTACAGATATTCTTGGTGAAAGTTGGAAATGTATCCAAGCAGACCGCCGAGAAGGGTAGTGATCTGAATCGTGCCGGTAAGACCAGCATTCCACCCATACTGTCCAAAGACCTGGAGACTCGTTCCTGTGGCCAAGAAAATGCAGCCCCAGGCGAAAGAAATCCAGAGCGACATTGCACTAACAATGGGCTCAGTCCATAGATACTGGAGGGGGCGGATGGCACTGTGGGTGACGAGGGTGAGAAAGCTTTTCTTCTGCAAGTCGGCAGCACACAAGTGGAGGAGACCCGTCTCCTTTGTGAGACGCTTGGCGCGGCGCGACAAAAGCACGTCGGAGCGAGTCTCACGAAGAACAAGTGCGTTGAAAATGATGGCCACCAGACCGAAAATGGCCTGAAGACCATAACACCAAGGGATGCTTAGGTTCATTGCGACCCAGCCAAAGATGACACCACCCAGAGACTGGCCGACAAAGATGGAAATGGCGAAAAGATTCATTGGCCCGCCACGCTCGTTGGCGACGAAAATGTCAGCGAGGGTGCCGCCGACCATCGAATTGCCGACCGACGACATCATGCCTTGGAACCAGCGAGCAGCCAAGACGCCACCAAAGTCGTGGCTCAGCGCTTGAGGAACAAACAGGAGCGCGCTAAATATCGACGTGACGTGATAGATGACGTTGCGACCAAACAGCTCGCTCATCGGTGCGAGGACGAGGGGCGTGACGGCGACCGCGAAAAGGTAGTTGAAGTTTGAGAGGACAAAGCGCTCATGCGACACTCCAAAGTACTCCATACCCGGCTTGGTCATAACTCCAACGCTGGTAGCGTTGACCGCAGTGAGGGCAGTGAGGTAACACACACAGGCGGTGATTAGGTACTTGCGCGGCTTGGACCAGTTGAATGGGCACTTGACGTTAGCAATGTCCGGCACTGCCCAAGAACTCACCTCGGGGTCATTTGGCAGCCATTCGACCATGATGACATCCTCTGGCCCGTCACCAATATCCACCTGGGTCGTCTTTTCAAGCACACCAATTTCGCCATGGTGGGCAGGCTTGCCACTCTCGCGGGTTTGTGTCCGCAGCATTATTTCCAGCTGGTCGACTTCAGTTCCACTCATGCGCCGGCTGTTTCCTCGACGTAGGCTGGCACCACCAAGCACGCTGCCTGGCTGTGTATTGGAACACGGGAGGGGTGAGGCGCGTAATGGGGCAAGCTTGTCGGCCTCGACACCCAGCTTTTGGATGACTCGGTCATCTCCGTCTTCATCGTCGGTGATGGCAAAGTTGTCTTCCTCGTCTGTAGGCTTCTCTTTGAGCTCGGCAGTGGACCTAGAGGGAGTGGGAACAGCAGTCCTTGGGTCGTCTTCACTGCGATCGCTGCTACAGTCCCTTTGTCGCGCTTGGCCATGGGGCCCAAATGTTGGGTTGGACGGGTTATTTTTCTCGTCCATGACACGGTTGGTCCTATGCGGTGTTCATTGGTGGGTTGAGTTTGGTGAAGAAGTCGTGCAAGTCGGGTTGGAAAGATGCTAGAGTGAACAGTAGCGGCTGTACTAGTTCACAGCGATGCGTACGAGTCAACCTACACTACTGAGTCAGAGTTCAATCCATCGAGTAACTGCAACTGCTCGGCCGTCCCGCTCGTCCGACATCGCTCATCGGCGAACAGATGTATCTACCGAGCTCGGAGCTGCCAAAGCAAGGGTCGATTTGCGGGCTACTTGTGTCACGAGGCATGCGTGAGTACGGAATTCGGTGACTACCTTGCCCATGTCAAGGCTGCAGGCATACGCTATTGAACAATCAGCTTGATGCACGCGACCCGCTGTTGCGGTTGCCCGACATTGGGCAACTGCCCGCATTTGCGCAGCCGCCTCTTCCCTGGTGGTCAGGCGAGTTTTGAGGTATAACTCGGTCGACAGAATGGAACATCATCCAGCGAGGTTGCTCGACTCACAGACACTTAATAATGAAGTCACCATACGCCAGTGACCGCTTCTGGGCCTTTGGGGACGTCACCAACAATACGGCCGCGTCAAACCCCACGTCGACACGTGCATGTTCCGAGCCCAGCCCAGTGGGCCGCACTGCGCGCGCGTGTGGCTCTGGTGCCGAGTCATTCTTGTGTACTTTAGCACGTCTGGCTGGGCCTTGCTGGGATCTGGGAATAATCCAACAAACCTGACTGGCTGCAGGCGGCAGGGTTCACATTCACGTCGATTCTCGGAACCCCATCACCCAGTTCCATCCGTCAGTTGGAGCATACGGAACCCCGCGGATTCAAAAACGAAGGCAGTCCATGCCCCCTTGACAAGCGCTAATGTGGCATTTCGCTGGGGAAGACGCTCGGGCTGTACAGACCGTGCCGCTAATCTGCATATCTGACCGGTGCACAGTATGAAAGGACAGCCGTGGTTCATTGCTTTCTCTCCGTCACACACATCGGCACTGACAGTCATGCTTCTCGCTCCTCGCGCTCTCTCAAGCCTCGCGCGTCCAGCCGTCCTCGCGCCTGCTCTCCGCCACGCACGTGGCCACGCTGTAGCAGTGGCAGTCGGGGCTGATGGGACCCCAGCCGGCACTGCAGCTCCAACCGCGAGTGAGGGTGCTGTTCGTCACGACTGGAGCCGCGCCGAGGTGCAGCGCATCTTTGATGGCCCCCTCATGGAGACCATCTTCCGAGCCGTGAGTACCTCGATGTAGCGGGGCGGCGGTGAAGCAGTCGCACGTGTGGTCTATTCATAACCGTTACTTGGCCGTGTCCGGACCAGACGTGCTCAACCTTCTTTTCGGGTCTTGGTGACCACCAGAACCGCAGAGGTCACAGCAGCGTTTACAGGTCGAACCCGGACCCGTGCTAACTACCTGCAGGCAACGGTGCATCGCCAGCATCATGACCCGAGCCGGATCCAGTTGTGCACCTTGATGAACATTAAGAGTATGTCCGCGCTCCCCCCGCACCGGAGTGGCTCGGACCGCTAACCCTCCAGCCGGTGGATGTACCGAGGACTGCAAGTACTGCTCCCAGTCGAGCCGCTACTCGACCCCTACCCAGGCGAGCCGCCTGGTCAGCATTGAGCCCGTGCTCGAGGCTGCTCGCCAGGCCAAGGCCAACGGCAGCACTAGGTTCTGCATGGGCGCGGCCTGGCGTGACCTCGCCGGACGCAAGAGTGGCTTTGAGAAGATTCTCACCATGGTCCGCGAGGTTCGCGGTATGGGAATGGAGGGTGAGTGCCCACTCTAATGTCAGAAGCTGATCGCAGTGTGCACGACTCTTGGTATGCTGTCGCCCGACCAAGCCAGGCGCCTCAAGGAGGCCGGCTTGAGTGCGTACAACCACAACCTGGACACTTCGCGCGAGTTCTACCCCTCCGTCATCACGACACGCACGTACGACGAGCGTCTCGACACCATTGCCGCTGTGCGCGCCGCCGGCATCTCTGTGTGCTCGGGCGGTATCCTCGGTCTCGGCGAGAAGGACGAGGACCGTGTCGGCCTCATCTGGGAGGTGTCCCGTATGGATGAGCACCCCGAGAGCTTTCCCGTCAACACCCTCGTGCCCATCGCCGGCACACCGCTAGAGAAGAACGATGTAAGTGCCTTAGACACGGTGGAGGTTGACATCCCAGCCCGTGGGCGTGCACACTGTCCTGCGCACTATTGCCGCCGCCCGTATCGTCCTCCCCAAGACCATCATCCGTCTCGCTGCCGGAAGGCACACGTTTAGCGAGAGCGAGCAGGCGCTCGCATTCATGGCTGGCGCCAACGCCATCTTCACCGGCGAGGCCATGCTGACCACCCCTTGCTCGGGCTGGGACGAGGACAAGGCCATGCTTGACCGCTGGGGTATGCGTGGCCTGCGCAGCTTTGAGGACGGCGTGGAGGCCGAGGCAGCTATCGCGCCGGAGGTGAGCGTTGAGGCTGGTACGGCTCAGGCTGTGGCCCCTGTGGCATAGATGAAGGCAATAGAAGAATAGATAAAAGGGGCAGTGCGTTGGTGAACGCACTGGGCAGATGCACACTTCTGGCCCCCTGCGCGTTACAACTTCGTACTCACAGCTACTAGCATTCCTCTTTAGGACATCGCTCACAGGACATGAGCTTCTACAGAACTCAGCTCATTGTAACCCTCGGGCTTGACACAGCCCATCAACCACCACAACCTCACGGCCTCATATGTAAAAACCTCACGGCCTCATGTGCGCACTCGCAGCTGCAGGAACATGGGCAACGTGGCGGAGTGGTTAACGCGGTTGACTAGAAATCAACTTCCTTCGGGAGCGCATGTTCGAGTCATGCCGTTGTCGGTTTGCCTGGCCAATTGGTCAGGCGCGGTTCTTTTTGGACTCGTCTCCAAGAGTTGAGAGAAGGGAAGATCATAGGGGTCGGTGTGGGGTGATCAGGGAGGGACGGTGGAGGTGTGGAGTAGGCGGCACTGTAACCTGGTGGTGGTGGAGGACATGGAGGTGCGGTGGTTGTGAGCAATTCTGCCAGCTGCAACTTTACTGAACTGCAGCAGAGGGCTATTACATTGTATACTGGTTGACGTGTGAGCTATAGAGTGACCGAAACCAATAGCAGTATCGTAATTATTTGTGCTTGCTGGCCGCCACTGGTCATCCAGGGACACGGCCGTCCTCCCTTTAATCGTGTATACGTAGGCAGGGCGAGGATACAACGAATGTAGGCGCAGAGCGGGGTGAATGGATCACTGGGGGCCTGAAGGTGAGAGATATCTGCACTATGCCTGGCTGAACTCGACTCGTGAATTAATGATATGTTAATGAGGAGAATTAACATTAAGACATTGTGTTATTTGCTGATCGCTGACGTACATGCAGATACACCGCTTGCATACTTCAACTGCTAGCTTGACCTTTCCTGATGGCCTGAGGCTTCAGGTGATGAACTACAGCTCGAGGGACATGTAACACTCACAACATGGCTTCAGCGATCTGGTTCATAGGCAAAGGGGTGGTAAGAGGCAGAACTGCTAATTGCCCTTTCGTGCCATCCATCGTAAACACACCAACAGCACACAGTACGAGCACATTGTTTGTCTGGTTGCGCCAGCTGAGACTTGTCACATATGTAGGCCAGCGCAGTTTAAACCTTCTCCTCTATACAAACATTGGACAAGCTTCACCCTGCAACATCCCCTCCATGACCTCCAATGCATGGGCCGTAGTACCTGCTATACACGTGCAAGTCAGCAAACATCCTTTTCATCATCTGGCACGTCTTCCCCACATGTCCCAGACCGCGGAGGTCACCATTGTGTAAGATGCCTAACCGACGCCGCAAAGCAGGCACCAGCCATTGTATGTAGTCAGCTACCATGACATCGCATGCATCGTACCGCGCGGTACGGCGCGCGGTATCGCAGCTTACAGCTTAATCCGGAAATGGACACGGCTGGACAGCCCTCTAGGCCTCTAGCTTCAAACCTCTAGCCAACGCACGAAACTAGCTGCCTGCGCCCTGCGCTCGTCACATCGAGAAAGAGATTGGCTATGCAGCTAAGCTCGGTTGGTAGAGCATGCACATGCATGCACAGCAATAAGCGCGTTCCCTCCTCTGACCTCTGGCCTCTGCGCGCTCTGAGTGCACTGGCGCACTGGTCGATACAGGTGAATGAGATCATGCAGGACTCAATACCAGCTATACAAACACGCTAGTCTGTTGACTAGCCCGGAGCGATCTTGAGACTGATTTTGTGTTGTTGATTTGTTTAGGTAGCTACTTGTCCTCCCCTGAAGACCCTCAACCTGGGGCGTAGTTTCATCTTGAAACTGGAAGCGTTTGGCTGGTATCCCAGAATTCCAGTATCCGCTGGATGCGCTGTACCCGTAGGATGCAGGGCATCGCAGACACGCCAGATGGGCCAGGGCGAGTGACTAGTAGTGAGGCCTGCCAGCTGCCAGGGAGCCTGTGTGGTGCCTTCCTTGAAGTCTATTAGTGCTTGGGTCTTGTGCGGTTTACCCTGTGCTAAGTGGTCATTCTAGGGTCTTTCCAACAGTGCAACGGACTACTGACGCGCGTTCTCGCGTTTGAGGTACAGTATACAGTACATGCGACCACGCCGAACGTTTGGTGGTGGTGCATCCTCCCCGTTCATTCTGACACACTCAATGATGTATTCAGGCCCAAGCAATGTCTAGGCCAGGACCGGGTCAAGGGGCCTTCAGGACAACAGCGCAGACGATGCACACCAACCAAGGGCCTTCATTTCCTTCAAACAGCCCATTCGAATGCTCGCAAGATCACAAAACGATACCCATCCTGTACTTGATCTCTAGCTTGTCACTCTCTGTTTCTCTGTCTCTGTCGTAGTCCTCTTTCCTTCCAAACCGGCCACCCGACCAGGCCATCCACATTCTTTTCCACCCCACATTCATTATGCTTCCCACTGTCGCTCTTCTCGCTGCTCTCATCGCTCCGGCGGTGGCTCACCCCTTTGAGCCTCGCTCTGGCGGCGGTGCCATTGGCGTCCCCCTTCGTGCTGCCAAGGCAAACGACCCCGCGCACATTCTGGCCGTCACTGCACCGCTCACCAAGCGCCAGGCTGGCGTCAAGTGCACACCTCGCGATGTCAACTCGGAGGACCTTGTTGGTGTCTCGTTTGAGTACCGTTACGGTGTTCCAGTGTCTGTCGGGTAAGTAGTGTGCACAAGCGTCATGAGCAGAACTGCCGAGCTGACAACGGCAGCACGCCTCCCCAAGAGCTTCTTCTCCTTGCGGACACTGGCTCGGCCGACCTTGCGGTGTTCAACTCACAGTGCGCGTCCTGCTACGCCGAGACTCCTCGCTTTGATTCGTCCAAGTCGTCGACGTACAAGACCGACAACAGGCCTGTTAGGGAGTCGTACGGTGCCGGCGACGCCCAAGGTGTCATTGCCACCGACACTGTTGAGGTCGCGGGCTGGTCCATTGACAACCACAACTTTGCCGACATCAACAACGGCAGTGCCACCAAGCGTCTCGACGTTGGCATGTCTGGCATCTTTGGTCTTGCTTGGCCCAACGCTGGCTTCCTCCACCGCTCTGCGGGCAAGGACGGTGCTACATCGTACATTCTGTCTCAGAAGGAGTGGGAGGACAAGCAGTTTGGCATCTACCTCGGTCGCCACTTTGAGGGTGAGAAGAACGACCTCGCTCCCCCTGGTGACCAGATTCCGGATGACGGTCTCCTGACCCTCGGTGGCCTCAACACTACCCTTTTCAAGGGCGACGTCAACTACATCGAGCTCGTTTCACAGGGCGCGGGTGTCCCCAGCAACTGGAGTATCCCCCTGACGGGTGCCAAGGTCAACGGCCAGGATACAGGTTCCGCCACAATCTCTGTGCTCATTGACAGTGGTGCCCCCGGCATCACCCTGTCTGCCGACATGGTCACCAAGATCCACGAGAAGATTGAGGGCGCCAAGCTCATATCGGCCGCTTCGCAGCCGCAGTACATTATTCCCTGCAACACCACCGCCTCCGTGGCTCTCACCTTTGGCGGCCAGGACTACACCATCAACCCCACCGACCTCCGCAGCTACGTCTACCGTATGAACCCCCACTTCTGCTACAGCTCGATCTACAGCGAGGGTGCCGGCGCCCCCTCGATTGCCGGCGCCGCGTTCATGCGCAACGTCTACTCGGCCTTCCGCTACGAGCCCCCCGCCGTCGGATTTGCCCAGCTCGCCGTTGACGGCAAGGGAAACCCCATCTAATCCTCCCCACCATGGACTTTGGACACCTTACAACCACCCCAACTTCTTTACACTCCCTCCACCTTCTTGCCCACCCTTGCACAATTAGTCGTCTGGCCACCTGCCCTGCAGCGTCGTCATGTTCATGTATAGAGGACAATGTATCACTGCCTTCAATCGTCACCACGAGCGCAGCATTGGATTACAGTGAAAGCACGCGTCTCTTGGGTTATGATCAGCTGCATTAATCCGCAGACCCAAAGCAAGAAGCTGAGAATGGGCATGACAGGAACCGTGGCGCCGTTTCTCAATCGCCGAGTGGCGTCTGAGTACCAAGGCACAAGCCGGGCGTCAATGTCCTGTCCGTCAGCGGACATACGTCATACACATACAGAACGTACGGACATAACTAATAGATTGCCAGATTGTCAGTCGTCTGAGTGAAACCTAGCTGAGAGCAGAGTGCTGAGAGTGAAGGTCGCGATGACGTTGGCAGCTGGACAGGCTGCAGTGTACTGTGCTGTTTGTTCGTCTGTGCTCTTAACAGGGAGACGGCACAGCAGGAGACCAGTGCACTAGTTGCTGTTGGTTGTCTCAAGCAAGGGCCAACCGCGAGATCCGAGAGGGGTGTCAGCTTGTCAGCCATCAATTCGTCAAGCTGTCAAGCAGTGAGACCAAGACTGCGCTAGTTGGGCACTCTTCACTCGAGATGGTCATCGTCATCATGTATACATGTATGGGCCTTGTCGTGTTCGTTGTGGAGTAATAGAGTCAATAAGCTACATGTCGGCGCTCCATTCACCAAACTGCCAACCGGCGTCACCGAGCGCCTTGCGCGCCTGGTCAAGTGTCTCGCTCGTGACGAGAATGTAGTCCGTGTCCCAGGTGCTGATGGCAAAGATGCTGATCTTGGCGTCCCTCAGCACGTCGGTGATGGCACTCAGGACGCCGACCATGTCTGTCAAGGTCAGCGAGCTTCCTTACAACTACAACGGAAGGCATCGCGGAAACAAGAACAGCAGACCATCGGCGCAATGACCAACACCAAACTACTCACGATGCTCAAGGGGGCCCTTGACACGCAGCGCCGTCCATGGCCCACCAGTGTGCTCTGTCTTGCCGATGCCACTCGCCTCGATGGCCTCCTTGGATGCAACAATGCTGATCTCCTTCGGGGTGCGAGTGACGCTCACCCAGTCGCCGGCGGTAAACAGCGACGACGGGACGGGCGTCGAGACTGGGTACTGCGACACGAACAGCTGCTGGGGAAGAACAGCGAGGGCGAGGACTGGGTTGGCCAAGTCGAGCGTAAACTCGCTGTTACTGGGGCATCCGGGAGCTGGCATTGGGAGGGGCTTGTTCTGGACAAAAGAGCGCTAGGGGGAGGCGGGGGTGCTCGGCGTTCTGGCGGCGGATGGTTCGGAAAATTGGGATGGGAATGCTCGGAATGGATCAGCACAAGCAGCAGCAATATGTGGATGAGCGAGGGCCATCGCATCGGAACGCAACCCATGGCCCATGGGATGCGACGTGGGAGTCAACTGGAGTCAACTGGCGTCAACTAGTGGGGCCTCGTTCACGTGTAGTGGGGTCTGCCACGCGGGGTGACTCCAGTTGACTCCAACAACCAATGAGGTGCATTGACTCGGAGACTCGGCTCCACGATTGCAGCGGGTCCCTGGTAACTGGTCACATCCAAGCGGACAATGTGTCCCGCTTGCTACCTAATCTACGCATCTAGAGTCTACGTTCAACTGGAATGGCTTCAACATCGCACACACATGCACGGTGTCAACGTGCCGCTTTGCGCAAGCGTACATCTCAGTGCTGACACAGCTGCCGCGGGGCTACCCGACCCCGCACTACTCCCCACGGCCACTGCCGCCGCCCCCACCCTGAGGCTCGGCATCCCCCCCCTCGGCTTTCTTAACCCTGTTCATGACCATCACATAGTCGCGATTCGACTTGTGCTTGTCGTTGGGATTATTTTTGAGCGCCTCAGGGTCCAAGCCTTCTTGAGCGGCAAGCCCTTGATGCGCACGCCACTTTGCCTTGCGAAGACGCCGTTCGTCGTCCTTTGCGCCCTCTGTGTCGGCGTCCAAAAAGCCACGCAGGTCTGTAATGGCACTGGACGCCAGTGGCTGAAGCCGTGTGACAGGTCCTTCGTCATCCGAGGTCGAGGGCGACGGCGAACGGGAGAATGGAAGCGTTTGCTGCAACAGGGGCGTTGGGGACCGTGTCCTCGCCCGCCGTGGAGGCGAACTGGACCTGCGTCGTGGCCGAGGAGATCGTGAATAGCGTCTGCGAGGCGAAGGCGATCGAGAGCGGTAGTGGCCCCTGTCAGACCGACCATCACGTACTGTGCGTGACGGTGAGTCCGTTCCGTCCCGAGCCAGGTACCTGGGAGATTGTTCATACCGGTCATTGCGATCACCGTCCATGCGCCGAGACCGGTCAGAGTATTGATCCCGTCGATAGTGGCCGCGATAATCATTAGACCGATCTGAGCTGTAGCGTGAACCACGTCTTTCGCCAGTTCGGCGCCGGTCATCGTATCCGAATCTCCTATCGTGAGACGGAGATCGTGAAATGTCACGCGAATACGACCTGCCGCGAGAGTACGAGCGCCCTCTAGAGTACGACCTGTCGCGGTGGTATCCATCACTCGAATAGGATGCGTCTCGTGAGTACCGGCCCCTAGAGTACGAGCGTGAGCGAGAGCGAGTCTGCGAACGAGACTGCCCTCGGGCTGGCTCCTCCACATCCATGGCATCGTCGGCATCGTTATCGTCATCGTCCTCATCGTCGTCGCGACCTGCGTTCAGGTCGTAGTCGCCGGCGTCGGCAAAGATGTCGTCGTCGTCTGAGAGTTCGGCAGGAGGAACGGGCTTTGGTGGCTCCTTCACTGCCACTGGCGCAGGCTCTGCCTGTTTCGAGACAGAACCTGAAGTGTCCGTCGGTGCATTCCTCTTCTTTTTCTTCTGCTTCTTCTCTGCTAGCTCAGCAGTGTGAGCAGCAGAGGCAGCGGCAGCAGCCTCGGCATCGGCCTTTCGCTGGGCAATCGTTTTGAACTGCAAGGTCAGCCCCACGCGGCCAACTAGAAACAACGACACTCACTCCCTTGCCAATGTCCTTGTCGACGTTGACATCCTCTTTGGCCTTGCCCTTTCCTTTTGAGCCGCCGATCCCACGAGAGAGTTCGTCCAGCTCGTCGTCCATTCCCTCCGCCTTCTCCCGCTCAATCTCAGCCTTGCGGCGGGCCAACAGTGCAAAGTCCAGTCCTTTGACGAGTACCGAGTGCTCTGCATCACCACCAAGATACGCACGCGTCTTCTCAACCTGTCCGTCAGTCACCGCTGCCCTCGCCACTCACAGTCTCAGCGTCCTCCCCAGCCTCTGCCTTTCGCTTCTCAAAGTCCTCGAGCAGCTGCTCGACCTGGAACGTCTCAGTACTTATTTATCTCACTCGTTTATCCCTCTCACATGCTTAAAGTCGCTGTCGCCACCCTGCCGACGGATCTTGGCGCGGTCCTGGTAGTCATCCTGCACACGCCTCTGGTGTGTTCGAGGGGCAAACATCGGCTTGCTCTCCACCTCGGGCTTGTCGTCCTTCTTCTTATCATAGGCAGACCTAAAGACTATCAGATGCAGCTCATTGCGCTTGGCCAGAGACGTCCCACTTACCCCTCTTTGGGTTTGAGACCCCATCCACGCTTCGGAGGGGGACCTCCGAGAGTACGCTTTCCGCGCGAAGAGCTACCCTCGCGCGGTTCAGAGAGCAGCGACCTAAATGCGTCCTGTGACTGTTAGCACTACTAGCTAGTTTACCACGCACCTGATCCATGGTGGCCACTGTCAAGGAGCAGCTCGTCCTCGTTTTTGTGACGTAGTGAGCAAAACAAGAAGTGGACAAGGTGATTCTGGCATTTGCCACGTGGCATTTCTGGATGAATTCGCTAAAACTCCATGTCCGGAAAATCCCCATAGCCCTCGGGTGATCACCCAATTCCCTGTGATCGTTTGGCATGCCCACCTCAGCACCCGATGCTCATCAAGATGCCGCTGCTACGACATTCCAGATCCAGAACAAAGGTGTAGCGTGAGAAGGAGCGCGTGTGGGCCCCCTCGGATAAGATGAGCCAGCCAGTTGCCGGTGCTGCGGCTCCGCACAGGAACGACGTGCTGTAACATTAGTAGTGGGGTTAAGACCGGTGTCGCCAATGTTGCAGGCGAGGTTATGGAGCAGAGGATGGCATGACCCGTCCGGCATCTTGTTCAGGCCTCGTCAGGGCAGCGTGGGTGCTC
This sequence comes from Prillingera fragicola, assembly GCA_002335605.1. Classification (NCBI taxonomy): domain Eukaryota; kingdom Fungi; phylum Basidiomycota; class Tremellomycetes; order Trichosporonales; family Trichosporonaceae; genus Prillingera; species Prillingera fragicola. The sequence continues at coordinate 1,010,058 of BEDY01000004.1, read as the reverse complement.
ACTTTGTCGCAAGGCCCAGGACCTGCATCAAACTCAGCCTCCTCCGAGGCCCCGATCGGCCCCCGAGGCTCCGAGCAGTGGTCCAGCACCGCCAGCATTCTGATGAATGAGCTGGCAGTGGGCTCTGTGGCTCTTGTCCCCTGTCATGCACCGGCCAATGCACCCGCACCACCTGTGGCCGTGGGTTGCCCCAACGACTCCGGACTGGATCGGAACTTGTGGTTGGCTCGGACGCCTCGGCTGCAGGGCCTGTGCTTGCGCCGCTCACCTGACCGCACCCGACCAAGTTAATAACCGTTCCGAGAGCCAAGCGTGTGTTCCCCATAGTCTGTGATAGGAGCCCTGCCCGAGGTTGTTGTCGACTTACCTATAAGTACTGCCCGACCTTCCCATCTCTCCAGACTTTCCCCACACCCAAACTAAAAGATCACAATGTCCGCTCCTGTTTTCAAGCACACTTTCAACCACTCTGGCTTCAAGGGTGACGTCGAGGTCCCCCTCGGCCTCTGGATTGGCGGCAAGTACGAGGTCTCCTCGGACAAGAGCGCCAAGACCATTCCGTGAGTATCTGCCATAGATGTCTCGCCTTCTTTCACCACTTGTTCATTCTCACTCTTGGGTGGGTCTCGAGCTCGCTGTCATCAAACATGGTGACCAGCTGCTCGCCCCATCTTGGTTTGAAGGCTGCCCCCAGGGCGTGACACCTGCTTGGTCAGCGGCTGGTCATTTCGGTCTCGGTGCAATGACGCACCGAGCAACCAAGATCTCCTCGCACCGGCATGTGTATCTCATCTGCCCCTCTCCCTCGTATGCTACTCGCTGGCCATGCTCGGTCGAGTGCTACGGGCCACATCCCCGCCATACTGCTGTTGCCGCTGTTTCAGCGACGATGGAAGGGGATGGAAAGGCCACATTAAATCCGCCATCACGGCTTCCGAGAAATCGGCACTGCCACAATCAATTCCTTTCCTCGTCTTGCACTAGTCACAGTGGCTAACCACCTCCAGCGTCGTCAACCCCTCGACCGGCGAGAAGCTTTGCGACCTCCCCGAGGGTACCGAGGCCGATGTTGACCGTGCCGCCGACATTGCCCGCAAGGCCTTTGAGACCTCGTGGGGTGTCAATGTCCCCGGCTTTGAGCGTGGCAAGCTCCTTATGAAGCTCGCCGACCTCATTGAGCGCGACAACGCCATCCTCGCTTCGCTTGAGGCCCTCGACAACGGCAAGACCTTTGCTGCCGCTTCGGGCTTCGACGCCGCCGAGTCCGCCGCTTGCTTCCGTTACTACGCCGGCTGGGCTGACAAGGTCCACGGCCAGGTCATCGAGCAGTCGAACGACAAGGTCATCTACACCCGCCACGAGCCCGTCGGTGTCTGCGGCCAGATCATCCCCTGGAACTTCCCTCTCCTCATGTTCACCTGGAAGATCGCCCCGGCTCTCGCTTCGGGCTGCACCATTGTCATCAAGCCCTCTGAGCTCACCCCCCTCACCGCCCAGTACATGACCAAGCTCATCAAGGAGGCCGGTATCCCCGATGGTGTCGTCAACGTCATCAACGGTTACGGACAGACTGTCGGCAACGCCCTCTCGTCGTCCAACAAGATCGACAAGGTCGCCTTCACCGGTTCGACCGCTGTTGGCCGCAAGGTCATGGAGCAGGCTGCCAAGTCCAACCTCAAGAAGGTTACTCTTGAGCTTGGTGGCAAGGGTGCCAACATCATCTTCGAGGACGCCCACATTGACGACGCCGTCCGCTACGCAGCCCAGGGTATCTTCTTCAACCACGGCCAGACTTGCTGCGCTGGTTCGCGTCTTTACGTCCAGGAGTCGATCTACGACGAGTTCATCAAGAAGTTTGCCGCTGTTGCCCAGAAGATCAAGGTCGGCGACCCCTTCGCCGGCGACACCTTCCAGGGCCCCCAGGTCTCGCAGACCCAGTACGACCGCATCATGAACTACGTCGAGTGCGGCAAGCAGGAGGGCGCCAAGGTCCTCACTGGCGGCACCCGTCACGGCAAGGAGGGCTACTTCATTGAGCCCACCGTCTTCACCGACGTTACCCCCAAGATGAAGATTGTCCAGGAGGAGATCTTTGGCCCCGTCATCGTCGTCGCCAAGTTCAAGACCGAGGAGGAGGTTATTGCCGCTGCCAACGACTCCATCTACGGTCTCGCCTCGGGTGTCTTCACCCGCGACGTCGCTCGTGCCCACCGCGTCGCCGCTTCGCTCCAGGCCGGTACCATCTGGGTCAACTGCTACAACGAGCTCCACTCGCAGGTTCCCTTCGGCGGCTTCAAGGCCTCTGGCATCGGCCGCGAGCTCGGCTCCTATGCACTCGAAAATTACACCGAAATCAAGGCCGTGCACCTGCGCTTGACTGGCTACGTCGGCCCCGTCCCTCCTCTTTAAAGAGGAGGATTTGACGAGGAGGAAGAGGAGGAGGAGGAGGAGCGGTGTTTGTCTTTGGTCCACTCCGGTTTTAGGGTGTAGGATGCAGTTATGAATGATCTACGCAGTACAGATCCGAGCGCCGTGCATCTGCCGAGCAGTCTACGGTCTTTTTTGTGCTTGCTCATTTGCAGAATCGATGCAGAATCGAGGTTGACACTGTCCGTTGTACACGAGAACATGAGGAGATGCACCTCCACTTGAGGTGCCACAAGGTGGAGGTGCCACAGTGGCAATTTCGGTTCGGACCCCGGACACCGGTATGATAATGTTCCGTTCCCGGTTGGCGCTGTGCTATTTCCGGCGGATCTCTGGTACAGCCTGAACTGTCACCACTCGGAACGATCCCTCCGGACTAGTCAGGCGGACAAAGGCCGGAGTTAGCATGCACGCTACGGAGCTATGAAAGCAACATGACCCGGAGCAATCGTGTCTTGTGCGGCGGCGAGCGCTAACCGGAGCCACGCATGTACAAGCTTGATCACACGCGCGCACATCGTGCACTCGCAGAGCTGACAGAGTCCACACGCTCTGACTCAGAACAGGAACGCCCCACGGGTTACGGCTCTCGGCCTGCGATGGCCGAAGTGGGGGGTCAATGTGACGCTCAGCAAGTGACCAGTCCCGCGAGGCATACCTCGCGTAGATCGAATAACCACGGCAGATGTCAGGCGAACGCCAAAGACGTGGCTTCCATACCATAGGGGGTCACCTGTGGGGAGTTGCAAGTGGCGCCTCAAACGGTACAGATCCTGCTAGTCGTGCCACTCACTCACATCGCCGTGCTGGAGCTTTCGTAGTCGGGCACGACGTGGTCATCCCCAGCTGCAGAAGCTACACGCTGCACGCTGCATGCTGGGCGAGGCGGGCCCCGGCTCTGCTGGAGTCTCTGTTTGTTGAGTGAAGCCACAGTCCGCCACGAGCAGTAATTGAGCTCTACAACTGTTTCCGAGACAGTAACCATCTGTAACCATCTTTAATGAAACACGCCGTTCCACGGCGTGCATCCAGAGGTTGCACCGCTAGTGCAAGACGTGTATACACACCGTGAGGACAATGACAAGAGTTGCAGGCGGCGGCACACATGTCGCGCGACCGTTCCTTGGCCGCGTTAAAGTCAACGTGAAGCGGCTGCCCTAATGTAGGCCAACGACTGTACAACCGGAACATCTCTGAAGCGACGCCTCCTACTGTCCACATGCACAACTTGATCTCCGTTTGCGACACGCGCAACGCACTCGGCACCACACTGTCGCGTGCCTGGTACCTGGCTGGTCAATGTATGACGCACCAGCCAGATCGACTTTCATTAACAGTTTCGTGCTCTTCTCCTCATCGAACCACTCACCATGCCGCCCAGGATACCATGTGCAGCGCGCCGGATCTCTTCGCCGTTTTCGAGGCTCCTGCATGAATCACCTAGACCGCTTTCGCGGACTCCACCAGTGGTGAAACTGGCGCGAAGTGGTTCAACAAAACGCCCTTACCGTCCTGGACTACGATGCGCGGCAATGGTCGTGGTCGCTGGTGTCGGTGTCTACGTCTACGACAAACACTATAATGCGAGTGCTATTACACGCAGTGTGAGGACTGCATACATTGGGTAAGCTGCTGTGGTGAGACCCTGCCTCGGGCGCTGACAGGAGCAGAATTCTGTGCACGCTGGACTGTTCGTTTGTTACGACGGCGCAGACGCTCACTGTACACAGACAAGATCAACTTTTCTCCCAAAAAAGCAGACGAAATTGACGAGCTGCACGGACGCGTTGCCAAGCGACTGCGCTGGGTCATTGACACCAATCAGGGGCTGTACTTGAAGCTCGGCCAGGCGTTAGGTAGGTCGCAGTTGCAACAAAGCTAACCGCCCAGGTTTGCAAGCTGGAATGCTTCCCAAGCCCTACCGCGAAGCGTTTTTACATGTCTTTGACCGCGCTCCGTCAGTTCCTTATGAAGAAGTTGTCCAAGTGTTCAAGACCGACCTCGGCATCGACCCGATGGACGTCTTTGAGACATTCTCACACGAGGCGCTCGCTTCTGCGTCAATCGCCCAGGTGCACAAGGCCAAGCTCAAGCCCGAGATGGGTAATCCTGATCGCGAGGTTGCCGTCAAGATTCAAAAGCCTGCCATTGCCAAGCAGATGGAGTGGGATTTGTTCAGCTACAGGTGTGTTGCCATCAAAGCCAAGTTCTGACTTGTCCAGGAGCTTGAATTGGCTTGCTCAGAAAGCGTTTGACCTCCCTTGTACGTGAACCGATTGCTCTTCAGGTCCCTGCTGACATCCCAGTGTACCTAGTGTAAGCACTCATCAACGGGACACCACTGAACACCTCAGGGCCGAGTATGTTTCGTCGCAGATGCGTCTCGAAGTGTCGTTCATGCACGAAGCCGCCAACGCTCGCAAGTGCGCCGAGCTCTTGGCGCAGACACCCCAGCTGCGCGACGACATCCATGTTCCACAAGTGTACGGCAAGGACGAGGGATATCCCGAGAGCGAACGTATCTTGGTCATGGAATGGGTAGATGGGTGCAGGTGCGTCACAGGTGCCCAATCCGTCACTAACCGGCAGGCTCAACGACAAGAAGCAGCTCGAGGCATGGGGCCTGAACCTCGCTGAAGTTATGGATCTTGCCATTGCGCTGAATGGAGCCATGACGTTCCAGTGGGGGTTTGTGCACTGTGACCCTCATCCTGGAAACATTCTTGTCCGGCCTCACCCTACCAAGAAGGGCAAACCCCAGCTTGTGAGCAGCGTCCCGGAAAACGCTAACAGAAGATTATTCTCGACCACGGATTGTATATCACCTTGCGGCAAAGCTTCAAGGAAGAGTACGCAACGCTTTGGAGGTCTCTCTTCACACTAGATGTGTCCAAGGTGGAGGAAATCGCCAACAAGTGGGGCTTTGGCCTGGACGCGAATCTGTCAGTAGCAACTCTAATCTTCACTAACAGGCCTCTAGCTTTGCCTCGGCCATTCTTCTCCGTCCCGCTCAAATCAAAAAGGTCAACAAGGAGCTCGCGCCACCAAAGAGCTCGTATGAAGCGCAGCTCGAGGTCAAGCGCCAGCTCAAGATGCTGCTTGAGAAAGAGGGACAGTTCCCGAGGGTATGTCTTTCACACCGAGCCCAAGCTCACCCGCTGCAGGAGCTCATTCTCTTGTCTCGCTGCCAGCGCATGATGCAGGCCAATAACCAAGTTCTCGGTTCACCGTCCTCACGTGTCAACGTCACTGCTCAATGGGCTGCACGCGGGTATAGCTCGTTTGTGGGATCACGCACCTTGGCCGAAGTCGGCCTACGCTCATGGCTGCATGATCGCTGGCAGCGGGTCGTGTTCAGTGTCACTCTGTGGGCTGTCGACGTCATGTTCTGGATCACAAGCTTGAAGCAACGTGAGTGTCTCTCGTCCAGTGCAGAACCTGATTTCCCAGGCTTGACGGGCGACAAGAGCGCAGGCTGGGAGGACCGCCTCCAAAAGCAAATGGAAAACCTGGCCCGCGACGAGTTTGGCATCGAGATTGACGACACCGTCTTCCTCGGCTAGTACCGCGGACAATGGTTGATGTTGAATGCGGGGCATCTGGTTGTTGTACGAATACGCATGCTTGCAATGATGTAAAATGGTGGTCTACTACTTCTGACCGTCGGACATGGCGTCCATGCTCTATCTTTCTCCTCACCTCTGCTCACCTACAATGTGATGACGTCGCCCTCACACGCGGGGCAGCAGTACATGATCTCGTCGCCAAATTGCGCCTCGTGCCGGCGTCGTGCGATGGCTGCGCTCTCACCAGGTGTTGCAGCTGGTGTACCGTCCTCGCTGACGTTGCCGAGTCCACTTGGCCGCCTTGCGGTGCGCGGCTCCATGCGTGCCTTTAGTGCCGTGAGGGACACTGCGCGCTTGTGCCGCATGCTGGCCGGAAGGTTGGCGTCCACACCGCGTGGACGAGGTGGTGATGCCGTTGATGGTGCACGGGGGAAGTCATCGCCAGCAATAAACATGCCGCCACCGCTTGTTTTGGGTGACCGTGTTGCGAGCAACTCGTACTCGCGCTGCAGCTCGGCGTGCTGGGCTTGGATGTCCGTAAGCTGCCGTGACAGCTCGTGCGCCCTTGACGAGGCCGCATGGGATGAAGATTCCAGGCTGCGAACCTTTGCAGTCAGATCGGACACCTCCAGGGCATGCGAAGCCTGGGCGGAGGAGAGGGCATCAATGGCAGTCGTGTCGCCCGCCACGTCGCGGGCAGCCTCCAGATCAGACTTGAGCTCGGCGATTGTCGACTCGTGCTTTTCCAGTGCCTCCTTGGCTGCCTTGAGTTCAACTGCCAAAGCTTCGTGCGCAGTTTGCGCAGACGTGGCTGTGTCGGCGTGCCCCTTGGCCTTGGTCTCGTGGTCCTTGATCATGGCCTCGTGCTCCTTCGCTGTGGTCTCATGCTCCGCAATCTTGGCCTCGTGCTCCTTAATCTTGGCTTCGTGTGCCTTGACCTTGGAACGCGCAGCCTCGAGATCCTTGGTAAGAGTCGAGGCAGAGCCCTTGGCGGCGGAGCGTGCCGATTCCAGGTCTGCCTTGAGACCAGTGGCAGCTGCTTCGTGATCCTTGGCCTTTGCTTTCGCCTTATCCAGCTCAACCTGGAGCTGGGCAGTAGACTTCTCCTGCTCAGTCGACTTTTTCCTCGCAGCCTCGAGGTCGCCCTTGAGAGTCGAAGCAGTGTTCTCGTGCTCGCTGACCTTGGCTTGCGCTGCCTCAAGGTCGAGCTGCAGCTTGGCAGCTGTCGTCTCGTACTCCTTGGTCGCAGCCTCAAGGTCGGCCTTGAGTGACAATGCCGAGTCCTCGTGTCCCTTGGCAGTCTTGCGCGACTTGTCAAGGTCAGTCTTGAGACTCGCCAAAGCAGTCTCGCTATCCTTGGCCGCCTTGCGAGCCGCCTTGAGATCATCCCTTATCTTGTCCAGGCTGGCATCGCGCTCAGCGCCGGCTGCACTGTGCTCGGCCACGGCGCTATGCGCCTCGTCAAGCTCGGCCTGCAGCTTCTCGACCTGCGCCGCGTGCTCCTTGCTCTTGTCCTCGTGGTCCTTGGACGTCTTCTGCGCGGCGTCCAGATCGGCCTGCAACGAGTCGATAGCAGACTTGTGCTGTTTTGATGCCTTCTCGGATGCCTTCTGCGCGGCATCCAGCTCCTTCTTGACAGCAGCAAGAGTGGCCTCGTGACCCTTTGCAGCCTTCTCCGAGTCCTTCTTGGCGGCAGCGAGATTCTTCTCGAGCAAGCCTACATTTGTCTCGTGCTCAAGGATAGTCTTGCGGGACTCGTCCAGCTCCTTGGTCAAGGCTGCAGCGTTGGTCTCGTGTTCGGTAGATGCGGTACGCGAAGTCTCGAGATCTTTCGTAAGAGCAGTGACTTTAGCGGCGTGCTCTGCAGCCAACTTGTCAGATGCTGCAGTGACGTCCTCAAGCTCTTTCTTGAGAGCGGCAGCCGCCAACTCGTGCTTCTTGGAGGCCTTGGCCGCGGCAGCGTTAGCGGCATCCAGGGCCTTCTTCGACGTAGCAACGACAGCTTCATGCTCCTGCGCGGCCGTGGCAGCGGTGGCCTTGACAGACTCAAGCTCCTTCTTCGACGACGCCGCGGCAGTCTCGTGCGCCTTTGCAGCTGTGGCCGAGGCAGTTTTGGCGGCATCGAGTTCTTTCTTGGTTGCTGCCAACGTAGACTCATGCTCCTTGGCCGCCTTGTCCGACGCAGCCTTCGCCGCGTCAAGTTCCTTCTTCATGGCGGCAACAGCGGCTTCGTGCTCCTTGGTAGCCTTGTCGGCGGCGGCCTTGGCTGTGTCGAGATCATTTTTCAGCGCGGCGATCGCGGCTTCGTGCTCCTTGGCAGCCTTCTCCGAGGCAGTCTTTGCAGTGTCCAGCTCCTTCTTCAGCGCGGCAGCAGTGGACTCGTGACTTGTTGACTGTTTCTGGACGTCGGCAAGATTCTTCTTCAGGTTGGCAGATGAGGCCTCGTGCTCCTTGACGGCAGCCTGGGACGCCTCTAGCTGGGACTGGACCTTCTCCAAAGCCGCAGAGTGATCGCTGGCAGACTTGGTGGCAGCGGCAGCCGCCGCCTCGAGATCAGCCTTGAGCTTGGTGGCGCGCGACTCGTGGTCCGCAGCGGTCTTGCGAGCGACCTCAAGATCCTTGTTCGCCGCGGCTAGAGTCTGGTCCTGCTTCTCGGCAGCCGCCTTGGCTTTCGCGAGATCCGAAGTGAGTGATTGGGCGGTCTCCTCGTGCTTGGTGATTGTGGCCGCCGATTGCTTGGCATCGTCCTGAAGAGAGCGAACTTTGGCAGTGTGCTCGCTGACGCTAGCCTGCGCAGAGTCGAGCTCGGCGCGCAGCGTAGAGAGCGACTCCTCATGCTTGGTGACAGTACTCTTGGCCGTCTCGAGCGAAGATTTAGCCTCGTTGTGCTCAGCCTGGAGCTTTTTGTGCTCTGCAGCGGTCTCGCTAAGAGTAGCGTTCTTCTGGGCCAGCTCAGCCACTTCCTTTTCGAGGGTCGATTGGCGCTCAGTAAGACCAGGGACCTTGTCTGCCTCAGCCTATTCGTCAGCATATTGCTTCAGTCATCAGAGCTCACCTTGACATCCTTGAGCTCAGCCTCAAGTTCCTCCTTGCGTTTCTTCCAAGCCTTGGACTTGGTCTCCCAGCTCTCAACCGAGCTGACCAACGCGACCTTCTCCTCCATGATCTGGACCACGCGGTTGCGCACCTCCTCGAGCTGGTTCACAAGGTCGCCGTTTTCGCTCTGCAGGGCGTCACGCTTCTTCTCGGCGGCATCAGCGCGCTTCTTCTCAGAGGCAAGCGACGTCTTTGTCGTCTCCAGCTCGGCGGTCGCTTTGCTGAGGCTACCCTCAGAAGTCTTGAGCGACTTCAAGGAGGTGGCGTGCTCCTCTTTCAGTTTGTCGTGGGTGGAGGAGAGCTCCGTGTGGGTGGTCTTGAGCTTGTCATGATCAGCGGATAGCGATGTGTGATCCTTCTTGAGCTTGTCATGTGAGATCTTGAGTTCTGCGAGCGACGACTCGGCCGTGGATGAAGAGGCCTTGAGCTCTTTGAGCTCCTTTTCGCGGTCGGTCAGGCTGGACGCTGCCTCAAAGTGGCTCTGTTGAGTCAGCTCGGCATGAAAGAATCTGCTTACCGTTTTCAACCGGCCAACCTCGGCCTCCAATCCTCCTTCGCGCTGTCGCAACCGTTCAAGGTCCTTTTCCAGGTCCTTGATCTTGTCTCCCTCCTTGGCCGCACTGCTCGTCTTGTCTGCCTCGAGCTGCTCCTTGGCCGATTCCAGCTCCTGCTTCTCCTTGTGGGCAGTCTCCAGGTCGCTCTTGGCCTTGTCGAGTTGCTTCTGAACTTCGGCTGCCTTCTTGGATTCAACTTCGCCCTCCTTGACCTTGCTCTCGAGAGCAGCCTTCTCGTCCTCGAGCCGCACTATCAAGTCGCGACCCTCCGCGAGAAGTGTCGAGTCGGCCTTGGCAGCGGCGAGATCCTTCTGAAGAGCAGCAACCTCTCCCTGCAGGTCTGTCCTCTCTGCAATGAGAAGGGACACGGTCTGCTGCAGGTTGGCAATCGATTCAGCCGAGGGCGACGCCGAGGACGACTTGCGACGCGCAGCAGCATCTTTGATGGGCGACTTGGCTTCAGCAGGCTGGTCGGGCTTGGGCTCCGCAACCGTGGGCGTATCCTCGGCCGCAGCCATGGGTTTGTCCTCGCTGGCCTTGCCGTTGACCATATCAGCTGCATCCATCGCCTTGACCTCGTTGCGTTCCTCGTCCCCGAGGCTCAAGCTCGGCCTTGGCGAGGCGCCTGGTGTACCAGCAGCTGTCGCGGCGGGGCTCGAAGGAGTAGCGACCGATGACGCGGCTTCCGACTTCTTTCCCTTTTCCTTTCGGCGCTGAGCTAGCTGTGGGACGTCAGCATTGCGTTTCCACCTTTGGCGTGCAGTTGCATTGACACAACCTCCACATGAGTGGAGCTCGGAAACGACGTACCAGCTTCTTTGCACGCTCGGCCTTGGCCTTGCGCTCAGCAGCCTGATCTGACATGATACTGGCGGCACGAGACGCGTGTTGATCGAGTGTGGGCGCTGTGTACAGTTGGAACGACGAGATGTCTGGTAGTGGTGGACGACATGTTCCACAGGTGCATCGGACGCGTGGAACACATCACGTGACTCCACGCGCATGTCGCGTGCAGTCTGCATGGCGTTCCCATCAAGGGTGACATACCTTTGAACGGCGCCAGGCACGGATCTCCACATCGGATTGTCTTTTCACAACAAATACAATGTTAAAATGGCTTTGATCTTCCACAGGAATACGATGGCTAGCAGTCCGGAGGTCGCAAAAATGACCCGACAATTCCACGCAGATGCATGCAGCAGGTGGCGCGTTGCTGGCCAGTGCAGCAGCGATCCGTGCATGTCCTACGTGGACGTCTCGGCGTTACCCGGCGTGGGGTCGGGTGGTTGCTATGGTAAAGCCATCTCGCTGGTCCTCGCTTGTTCGCTTCTAAGCGCCAGTTTTTAACAACACATCCGCAGCAGCAACAGTAGCCACAACACCATGGGACATCATTCCCGTCCCCGATCGACTCGGACATGCATGCGTCTGCAGTTGCTATACCTGGTAGCGCAGCAAAGCAGTGACACCCTATTTAATTTTTCGAGGTGGCAAAATGTGAATTTAGGTGGCAAATCAACCTCGTCTATTCCCTACACGTCCCTGCCATCTCTTGGTAGATCGTGCATCGTGTCCGGGGAAGCGGGGGAGAGAGCGGTATGTATAATTTGGTATTAGCTTGGCAGTCTTCCTCTACCCCTCGGCTGCGATGCACAACCGCTTTGCAGCGGGAGGCGCTGTTATTTGGCAGGCTGCACCAGGCCACCAGGGAGACGAGTGGTCCCTCTGGCCATGTGCCCAGATCTGAACCCTGGAAATATCCTCCGGACCGAGCACCGGCCATCATCATACCAAATTATTCATATGCCAACAACAACAGTTAGACGCGTCCTCGGCTCCCCGGCCGTCCATATAAGCAAGGCTTCTGTTCACCGCCCCCGCAGCTCTTGCCACCGGTCCCTCTCAGACTCTCATACAGCGACGTGCCGGAGCACACAAACCTCACGTATCATCCTCCGGCCGCTGCAACTTGCCTTCCACCGAATTCGGTTACCCTCCACCGCCGCAACTTGCCGAGATTCGCGGATCATCGCCCGCATCACCCCCCCTCTGCCAACGCCCTCAACCATTCTTGACACACCTGCGTGTCATCTCCCAACCTTGCCACTCTACTGTTCTGTCTCGTCTACTCTCTCATTCTACATTTTTACCTGCCCATCGTCTCTACAGTCTTTTCTCTCAAGTCTTTTGCCCGACAACAGGCCGATCGAGTCCAAGGCACGATCCCTCAACAAGCATTTCTCGCACGTTCGTCTCCAACGCATCCACGACCGTGCTTGCCTGATCGTACAAACCACGTTCGGGACATATAATAAGGAGCATAGATCCCTCTAGACTACTTTCTCTTCACCTAATTCACCGTTCAACCCATCCGTCATGTCCAGCGACGCCACCGCCGTTGTTGCCTCCAACCCCGTGCCCGAAGCCGAGTTCCCGCCTTCCCTTCAGCACACCCCGGCCCTCGATGCCACCGTTGCTCCTTCTCCAGCCTTTGATGCCCTCGTATCTCCTTCTCTAGACCCCATCGACAAGGAGTTCCGACTCGACAGTCCAGCCCCGCTTGCCGACGCGGGATGGCGCATGCCCGAGTGCTGGGGCCACCGTGGCGTGAGTGGAGTCGTGATTCATTCCCCAGAGACTATACTGACAACCACACAGGCCTCTGCTTCGTTCCGTAAGTGGACCACACGAGCAAACATATGAGCTCTCATACTCACATTCACAGCTGAGAACACTCGCATGTCCTTTATCGAGGCATGCAAGGCAGGCGCCGATGGTATTGAGACGGGTGAGCCACCTCCACCAAGACTTGGTAAAACACCGTGGCTGACCAACCAGACATCCACGTCACCTCGGACAACGTCCTTGTCATGTTCCACGACCCTCAGCTTGACCGTACCACCAATGGTACTGGCAAGATCCATGACATGCCTTGGACCGACGTGCTCGAGTATGTAGTTTACACTGAATGTGGCACTTGAAAACGTGCTGACCGCCACAGGCACGTGCGCACCACCCAGGCTCCCCACCAGCCCATCCCCAAGTTTACTGAAGTGCTCGACATTCTCATGGAGTACCCACGTGTCAAACTCAACGTCAGTCCCCTTGCATATCTCACCGCGTGTGTCGCTGACGATGGGCCCTCCGGCCCCGGATGCAGATCGACTGCAAGGTCGAGAACAATCCGGTCAAGCTGTTTGGGCTCATCAAGGCGGAGCTTGAGAAGTTTGACAACTGGGAGACTCGCCTTGCCCCCCGCCTTGTGCTCGGACTGTGGCACCCCAAGTTTATCGAGCCCGCCGCTGAGATCCTCCCCGGCTTGCGCCGTTTCTGCATTTCCATGAGCATCCCCCAGGTTCGCAAGTACTTTTACGACAAGTGCCACGGCTTTAGCGTGTGGTTCCGCCCGCTCCAGTCGGCCGAGGGCAGGGCCTTCCGCGAAGAGTGCCGCAAGGCCGGCAAGGAGATTTGCACCTGGACGGTCAACTCGCGCGAGGAGATGCTCCAGTGCGCGCGCTGGGGTATATACTCGATCATCTCGGACAAGCCCGAGCTGTGGCGCCAGATCAAGGCCGACCTCGAGACTGACCGCGCAAAGGCGCTCAAGCCCACGCTGCAGTCGTACGTCATGCCCTTCTTCAACATCAAGAACTACTGGTTTGAGATCAACCGCGAGGCGCACGAAGAGCTCGTATACCTCGAGCGCGAAGGCGGCACCTTTGATTCGGTCATTGTGCCCCCTACTCTCACCCTGCCGTCTGTCCGTGTCAATGAGACCGTATAGATTTTTCACAATTTCACCCTTCTACACACGCTGCGCCACATGCGTATTCCAACTGTTGTACTACCCCCTGCATTCATCCTCTTCAACCATTCTCCCGAACCATCGGACACGTTTCTCCATACAGTCTCATGCGCTTCCAAGCATGGACTCCAGATAGACCTCTTATGCAACTTGCCAACGAGCCAGCATGGTGCGCACCCCTGCCTATCCTGCAGACATCGGGCGTCGCAGCGTAGATTGTGGTCTTTTGAGCTTTGGTGCCTGGGCCGCGATCCCTCTGTAAATAGCCTATTCCGGTTATGTTGATCTTCTTCGGATCTGCCGCTACTTAACCCACGCTCAATTGGTTGTTTCAGCAGTATAACAGCCTTACTGTTTCAAATGCAGGGAGAGCAATGCAAAGTGCATGTGCGGCGCCTCTATCATGACCTGAACAGCTGAACGGTGAAGCTCATGAACGTGTCCGCTCACGTCTGCATGTCCAGATGGCCGGATGGCCAGATATGCCAGATACCACCCATACCATGTCGAAACAATCCGCGGGAGCCGAGTGGGAACAGCGCGTCTGGCCTGGCCTTGCTGGGTTTAAGCTCTGCAGCCGCGCAGACTCAGTGGCCGTGCGAATTTGTGTACGTGATGGCAGAGTGTGGTTGGATACAGCACCGCACGCAGCAAAAGCAACATTACAATATTGTAGCAGAGCGCGGAGCGACGCCGCCCGCCGCCGCTGCTCGACAGGTGAAACTAGTGCCAATTTGGTCGGCGCGCGACTGCACACCTCGGTTCATGTCTCATCCTCCATTGATCTCGGTACCTCGGTATAGCAAGGATGCACGTATGCACATAACGGCCACTCGTGCCATCAGTAAATACCCAAGTTGTTACGTCGACACCTTGCCTCGACACCTTGCCTCGACATCCTCCTTCGATCGCTCGACGCCTCTTCTTCCTCCTGTAGTGTAGACACAGGCCGCCTCTACGACATCTCTCCCATCTGTTTGTCCAACGCTGGCTTCAGCGCACCAACTCCGCCCATTCCTCCACCCGAATGTCACCAGCATCACCTCCCACCACCGGCCGAATGAACTCGTACCACACAGCGTCCCATCCAGACGACTACATAGTTGATGGTATGGCAGGGGTCGTACTCTTCTGCATCGGGGCCGTCGCGGCGCTAATGGTGTTGTGCTTAGTGTGAGTTCAGCAAGCAACTCTCCAGACGTGCGTGGCAACGGTGGCGCTGACGCCAGCAGCAAGACTCCCAAGGATCGCAACGAAGCCGAAGCCAACAGCCAAATGAACTACAAGGGCCGGTGAGTATCAGTGTGACAGCTGAAACGCAGCCTGACCAGTGTAGCTTTCATTACCCAGGCCCCAGCTCCTTGCCATACACCGATGAGTCACTCATTGGACTCGGCCTCCCAATCTTTCCTCTCACCCCGCCGTCGACCGTGTCGAGTTCTCCAGTTTCGTTCCACGGCCGTACCAGCACTCCCTACGGGTCACCATACGGCACACCGTCACCCAAGCACAGCTTGGCAGCAGACCTTCAGGCGTTCTCTCGCCGCCGAACCGCGTCCACCGACTTTTCTAGTGTCTAGGCACAGGCGACCCAGCTGCAAAGACTCACCCTGCATGTGATACCCACCTCATGGACGTTTGTTCTCGTTTCTACCTCGTATCTGTCGCCCACCGGCCACCGGCCACCGCACTCTGCTGTGTGCACATATTTTGGCCGCTTGTCCCCTTCCATGCAATCCGACACCACTGCTCGCCCCAGCCCGCAGCGCAGCTAATCGCTTGGCGTGAAACCCAGCCTCTGATCTCTGCTCTCTGCCTGAAGAACTATGTCCACTTGTGCATATATTAATAAATGTATCAATTGAAAGCGAGCTCACAATGGGTTTAGGGTGCTGGACGTGATCAAGAGCATGTTTCAGGATTTCAGACGCTAAGGCCGGTCTAGCACATTGAATTGAAGACGAGTCTGTAACCAGTTGGCCACTTGCGCCACTTGCGCCACTTGTGCGTTAGCTGGACCGTCCCTGCCGGCCTGCGATCACTGCGATCTGTAGCTATCTGGACTATATTACTTGCTGCCGCAGGCCTTGTGAGTTTAGAGAGGTGATTCGTTACTGTCGTACCAAATTATGGGAAACCCTTGTGTACGTGCACACGAGCGTCGATAGACAGCGAATCGGGCACTCTAAAGCAAAAGGACGGCAACCGTCGGGCGTCGAGGGAGGTTCTACTGCATGGCAATCTACACAATCTAAACAACACATGTATGATACTGCACAACAAACGAGGCAAAACAACAAGCAACCGATCAAGGCCGATATCGACCGCTTCCCCGCGTTCTCCACACCATTCTGGCCACTGGCGACGCGTTCGGGGTTCCGCATGGCGATACCAGAAGATCATCCGATGGCCAGATCATGAAAGCCACAGGACAAATCTTCGGTCATAGCCTCCTAACACGCACCGTTGGGACGATGCCGCACAGAGCTCGTCGTAAATACGGCCACTCACGCACGGGCACCGTCCCAACCGGTGGCTCTGCCTTCCTTCCCTGCTTCTCCCATGGGCCACATGCCCTGCCCCTCACCGCCACTTGGTTGCGACCAGGCCCAACTAACACTTGCGAGCGAGAGCGTGGCGCCGCGGATGGCGTGTGCCGTCACACTACCATCCATTCTCCTTGACAATGTTCGCCTCCTCGAGAATGTACCTGCCTGTGCGCGTCAGCGTCCGCATCGACTCTTGTTTCCGACCAGGCCGGGCCAGACTGACATCCCAAGCAGATCTCCAGGCCTCTTGAGAAGCAAAAACCTCTCACAAGGGAGAAGAGCCGTCCCAGCCAGCCACAGTCGATACGATCAGACTCTGATTTACCGCCTGGAAGTGCACGCCCAGACGCGAACGAGTTCCCACCGATAACACTCACCTTCCTTGTAGCGCTGCTCTCCGTTTGGTGCTTTGATGTACATCCAACCTAGCTCTGCGCCACATGCTGCGCACAAAAGGTCGGCAACGGTGTGCTTGCCAGTCCTGTTTATGTCAGTATAGTGCAGCTGACTCTGGGAGGCCGCCAGCCATCCGCAAAGAAGTCCTCACATGAGCTTACGGTCCTCTCGTTTGCCAAGATTGGTGTTGATAGTCGAGTTCATTAGACTGATTCCTTTAGCTCTTCTGGCACTCCTGAGATCCCGACACGTACTATGCGCGCCCAGACCTCCCCATAAACGCCTTGGACACCAATTCATCCTGTAGTGCCTGCCCAGTCGTCAGCCGCCATTCGCATTGACGTCCAGCAATGTTCTCGGCCTAATTCTGGGCCCAAGCTCAATGTTTTTAAAGTGTTCTTCAGTGAACCATAGAACACTTCAGGGGAGGAGGGGTGAAGGAAATTCCCACAGGACGCACGAGCACTTCAGAGCACTTGGCACATGAGAACACCGGTGTGTTGGGTGGCAGGTGGTGCAGGTTGAGCTTGGAGACAACAGGAGGTGCTTCAGGTGGAGTTGCAGATGCTGGCTCAGACATTTTGGCCTAGGCTGACCACTCGGATTATGAGGTTTGGGACGTATGGGACACTGGGCAAACGACAAGAATGGTCCTTGCTGATAACGGGTGGCAACTGATCTTGGACGAATCCGGAAGCAAACCTTGTGCCTAGTTCAATGATCTCATGGTGAAGCAAGGACCTCCCGCGACACCCTTCCTTCCTTTCTTGTTCGCTCTTGGTCTGTTCACCGGCCACATCCAGAACATCGCATTCCAGTCTGCTCTTCTGACCCTGCATAGAAGGATGGGGTCGTTCCCCTTCGCCTGCTTACAACATTGTTGTGGCCCAGACTACTGACACGAGGCGCGTTCCCTGCAATCCGCAAAGCCTCTCAGCCTCGATTGCACTCACTTGCACTCTCACCAGCGCCACACACGTTCCTTTCCACACACGGTAGATGGACCTTGCGCAACCTTAGAGGGGTAGGACCCAAGCTACTGACGCGCCGTGATGGTCTGGATCGGCTGGCTCCACAGCTCTAGTACGGCGAGGTCACGTCCACCGCCGGCATTCCAGCGCCACCAGCGTCAGCTATGGCACAGACCTACCCGTCCATTGAAAACCCCACTTGGAGCCTCCTCATCAACACAGCTCAAGGCTGTATAAAGCAAGCAGAAGTCAACGGCCCGTGTCTGTTGCCTCCCCATCACATATCATCTTTCCCTGCTTCAAACCTCTTACTGCACATGTACAGGCCTCGTCCCATGTCGTTTGAACGAAACAGGAGCGGGCACATCGTTGTTCCTCGGCGCTTGTCAGGGCACCAATCCACATACCGCACACCCACTCTTCCTCGCCCTCAGTCACAGGGCGTCTACTGGAAGACTGAGCCGGAAAGCTACGCCCACAAGCTACCTTCGTAAGCTTTAAACCGACCCCGCCTAGCAGCTGATAGAGTAGCGCTGGTTTCGAGTTTCGTCCGCCGTCACTCATTCTGGCCTCATCTCAAGATTACAGCCTAGTCTCGGGATCCTCGCCACCTCCGTCGATGTCCGCACGCGCACAGTCTGAACGCTCATCGCCTTTCGGCTCGCCCTCGTCGTCAAGTCTCAAACGTTCAGCGGACGACGACTGTTCGATGACAATGGCCGAGGTTGCTCGTCGCCAAAAGCTATTTTCCAGGCGCGACTCGGGAAAGCTTCAGAAGGAGGTGAGCTGTGCCTTTGGAGACATTGCTGACATTTCAGAAAGTCTACGAGTGTGACCCCACCTTGGTCGAGGTAGTCCCCGAGGAACGGTGTCAGCGTTGCGTATCTCAGCACTGGCGCTGCTTTATAGAGGCAAACCCATCCACTCCTCGCCGAGTGTGTCGTCCGTGCGGAAAAAATCGTTGCTCCTTTGGGGGTTCTCAGGCTCGACCTGCCGTCGTCAAGGACCCGTCTCGCAAGTCGCCCTCTCGCCCTCAATCTGCCGCGTTGGCTACACTTCCACCGCTCACATCCTTTTATCACGATGGCAACAACCCAAGCGCCTACACACAACGACCTCTCTCTCCCCTGTTCCATGCCGGAGCTTGCTCGCGCGCGGAGGGCGACAGTTCACCCTGGGGCCTCCGCGCACAAGAAGCCCATCTTGAGCGCGTTGCTTCAAGTGATTCCAGCACTCTCACGCCGACCGAAGCCTCATCACCAGCGTCAGAGCATGCGTTAATTGACTGGGACAATATCTGCCGCCCTCGCGCCTACTCGGATGACTTTTCGGGAGGGACTGTCGAACACGGGTGGCGAGGTGGCCATGACAACGCTTTAGCTCTCCGCAAGGATGATTTCGTGTGGATGAACGGGACAGCTAAGGCCGTCGAGTGCGCCGAAGATTATCCACGATCTCTTCCAGACAGCTTCCGGGGTCGCTTTGCCCGCAATATGGGACTTGCGAGTGCTTCAGAGGTCGCCGCTCATGCGGAGCACCTCGCCGATCTGGCTGCCCGTGACGCACAGCACAAGCAGAAGATAGCTGACTTGCAAGAGTCTTACGCAAGCGACGCGGCCAAGTTCAACGCCCGTATCCAGGAACTCGAGAAGCTTCTAGCTTATCAATAACAAGGCCTTGGTTCTGCATCTCATCCTAGAAACCATGGACTGGCGCCCTGTGCTCTAAGGCCTCGCTCCACCAACTCGACGTCGAGTCCCACTTCACGCTGTACATGCATATACCACACCAACCCTGGCAGCTATGGACCATGGACCGTGGGTCGTTCCCCTTTCGCAGCATACTGCATGTTATACACATACCCCTCTGGGATTCAGTTGTACCTATTGTCATGCATCCGCTCGTTCAACAGAGAAGGTCCCACGCGATGTCTACGACGTATTTGAATCTTGCATGCGCCACCTGTCTTTGGGGTCGATACCTGGCACAGCAATGTGATGTGAACGGGTTGGTTCTCGCACCGAACCCACAGCCGGGCTCGATACATATATAACAGCTCACCACAAAGCTCAACGAATGCCTCTTAACAACTCTACTCGCAATGCCCCACCACAATCAGTCACCTGATGGGGAAATGCCTGTGCACGGCGACCTTGGCGACACGCATACACGCCACGACAGAGTTGAACGTGCTTCGCCAAGCGTTCACCGCCACCACAACCAAAGGCACACTTCGCCAGCACATGTTTCGACCCACTCAGCAGTCGACGTCAGTGGGGCAACTAGTCAGCACCCTCACTCGTCCCACAATGCTGGCTACCACGCGACAACCCAGACCGGCTATACCCACGACCACCGGCATCGCTCGGCCCATGACCGGCAGCATGGCCACCGACTGGCAATCCCACCCCCTCCGCGTTCGCAATCAGCACCGCTCTTGCAGCATCATATGATTCCTGGAGGGTTCCACACGCTGCCCGGTGAAGAGCACCTTCTGCGTGTTGACCAGTACGGGCACCCTTCTCATGAGCAACGCCACCACCAAGTAGTGACTGTGCCACAACCGTTGCTCCCCATTCGTCCTCAGCACTCGTCCACTTCGTACAGCCGCAGACCTAACGGGCATCCAACCATGTTGGAGACGCACACTGTGAGGCATGTGTATGAGCGGGAGGGGCGTTGAAGCCACAAGGGCATTCTAGGAGCAGAATGTTGTAGCAAGTTGCACCTTACTGCTTACCTTGCGGTACATGCATGTACATGGCTCAGAACCAGCTCTTTCATTCCAACCATCTGGCACTCTCCTGCCAGATACAGAGTGAGAGTGGCACACGAGCACGAAGACCCACTCACACGCAGATCTGAGGGCAACGAACTGCACTCATTCCTCACTACTGTACCATAGCCCAGTTCGCATTGAAGGTCAAGTAACGGCCGAGACTCCCCTACAGTCCCAACACTCCTTTATGCTTAGCTCATGACAACAGGTGCATGAGGGCCCAAGGAGATTTTGTCTGCGTAGCTCTGCCTGGCTTTCAAATTAAATGTGGCTGATATGTACTCGGCAATCTCGGCAGGGTAAAGGAAAAGCAGTCACGACCTGATCTACTGACAATCTTATAATCTCTTGCCAACATACCAACAGACAGAGATCCTGGGAGACAACGGAAGCTAGCCTCCACTTTGGACGGTCCAACTTCTTCCTCTCGTCGCCAAGGAGCAAGACGTATGACAACGAGGGAAACTTACGTAAACATCCTTTACCAGGTACTGATAAACAATCGTCTCCCAGCCCAACCCGTCTTCTTTCACCCACTCTCCTTCCCCACCAGTTCCCCAACTGCCCAACATGATGCGCCGCACGGCGCGCATGACACGCTCTTCCGCCAAGCGCAATGCGGAAGAAGCTGCAAAGCCTCCGCCCAAGCGGAAGCGCGCAGTGACACCCGACGTCGTCCTTGATCACCGAGCCTTCTGGCATGTCATCGAGCAGGTCATTGACATTGCGCCGCAGAACACTCTCCTGGCTTTGCGCGCCACGTCCAAGCACATGCGCAGCTACATTGACAACTTGGTTGTTTGCCACATCCTGGTCCCCAACGAGGGAGTCATTGCCCCATTTGTCGCCGCTTCATCGCCCCTCGGTAAAGTGGCGGCGACTTATGTCGATGACTCGCAGCTCGACGACGAGACGATCCCAGACACTCCCGTGGGAGTGCTAGAGCACGTCAACGCTGTCGACCTCCTGGGCTTTGACTTTGGTGCCGCGTTCCCATACTTTGAGGACCTCGAGGACTTGCGCGTGATTCGTCACCTGCCGTACCCGATCCCAACGCCCGTCGGACGGGAGAACATGCTGTGGTGTGCGCGGAGGCACAACGTCCTAGGTCCCGCGACTCGAGCTCCGCCTCCTGCGGTGGGGCGTGGCCGTGGGTGGAAGGCGCGCGCTCAGGGGGGAGCCAAGCCACGCAAGGCAGAGCCCGTGTTCGTCGGCTACACAAACATGTGCCGAGGTGTTGGAGGCCGCAAGACGACCTCGATACCCAAGTGGATCTCGCGCGGAATCGTGCACGTCGCGCATGACGGCGTGAACACTGGATGGAAGCGGGGATGGTGCGGCATCGAGATGCAGGGCCTGCAAGAGCTATACATTGTGTTCGACCTGGTGGCACATGTCGCGCCGCCCAAGCGACACCAGCCGCTCTCAACGCCTTGTCCGATGATGGATGGCGAGCCTATTGTTTGGGGCTGGCTTGCCGAGCTGCTCGGCCTCATTGGCGAGGCTCAGACGAGCGTCACATTCATCAACTGGCCAATGGAAGACTGGCCACCAGAGTGGGTGGGGCTGCCTGTGAACACTGAGCCAGCCGACATGTGGAGGTTGCTCGAAGCACGGGCTGAGGAGTGTCTCGCGCCGCATCCTTTGCCCAAGTTCGAGTTCCTCTCACGTAAAGAGGGGGAGAAGAGGATGCGCGAGGTGGTTGGGTGTACATGTGTACTCAAGCCGGAGACCGAGTTGTAAGAGAACTCGGCGTAAGCCATGTATTGCCTGCACTTGTGCTCGCCATTCTGTCCCAGCCGAGCTCGGGAATCAGTTCCAGATGTGGAGGTAGTGTGTGGATTCTTGATATCTTGTTCGTATCTTTCATGCGCGTGATTTCCACTAGATAGCGGCTGAAGGCGGCGGAGCCCGACAAAATACGAAGCTTGATGTTAAGTTTCAGAGCGATCCGAATTGAGCGTGACCGGTCGGGTCCCTGGCGTCCCCACAATCAAGCTTATCAGGGAGGCACTTTTAGATGAATGTAGTCCATTTGGGTGGCAAATGGCCACCCTGCGCCCCAGGGTGGGGGTGGAGGTGGGCTGTGGTGGAGACGGCATGCTCCGAGGCGCTTGGAACTGTTAATGATTCCGAATGTATCAACCACCTGACCCGCATGGTCACTCTGTTGTTGACCTCTGCTACTCTCCCCAGCGCGTAGCTGCAAAATATCTGCCATGTCACACCAAGGGGAGCCTCTGGCGTGGGGGAGGTGCATCGACAAGGTAACGAGCTACAAAAGACGCGAATGCCAACGTGTCTTTGATCGTTGCTCCCCAACTCTGTGGATCGTCTTCTTAACCAGTCCCATCACCAGGCCGCTCCCACACCTCTACCGACACTACGCGCCACCATGTCCCCCAGTGCCATCGCTGTACCCCCGTCGTCGTTCCAGAACCGCAAGGCTGCGAATGGCGACGCGACCTCGCCTCCTAAGGCGGGCTCTCCCCCCTCCCGTCTGTCGCTCGACCCCGCGTCGGGCCTCTCGCCGCTCCCCACCCCGCTCCCCACCCCCACTCTCATCTCATGCCTGACCAACCTCAACATGTCGTCGCTCTCGCCGAGCTCGACCTCACCCAGTGGGCCCGTCAAGGCGCGCTTCCCCGCGCCGCCTGCGCCACCCGCGTCGAGCGCACTCGGCACGCGCGAGGAGCAGCGGAGGATCTACCTTGGCCCCAAGCTTAGTGACCGCGCTACCGGTGGACCTGACGCTGGACCTCTCATTGAGCGCTTCAGCTGTCTGTTCAAGGACCAGTACAACTGCAAGTCCAACCCCAAGGGTATCGTCTCGCTCGGTGTCGCAGAGAACTTTCTTCTCGAGAAGGAGTGCCTCGAGTACTTCACCCAGGCATTTGCCAAGAACTTTGTCGCCTCAGACTTGAGCTACGGCGACAGCCTGTGGGGTAGCCGAAGGATCGGCAACGCGCTCGCCGGCTTCTTCAACAAGTGAGTAGCCCCCAATTTGCTCACTGCTGACAACTAGCTACTTCAACCCCGCCGAGGAAGTCACGCCCGACCACATCATTACTGGCGTCGGCTGCTCAGCCGTCCTCGACCAGCTCTTCCACACCCTCATGGACGAGGGTGAGGCAGTCCTTCTCGCTGGCCCTTACTACACCGGTTTTGACCGTGACCTTGTCGGCCGCGCACGTATTCGTCTTGTCCCCGTTGAGCTCCCCGAGGGCGACGGCGCGTTCGCCCCCGAGGCCATGCAGGCGTTTGAGCGGAAGATGGACGAGCTCGCTGCCGAGGGTATCAGGACTCGTGCTGTTATTCTGTGCAACCCCCACAACCCCTTGGGCAGGACCTACTCCCGTGAGACGCTGCTGGCCTACGCCCGCTTCTGCGAGGAGCGCGACTTGCACCTCGTCAGCGACGAGATCTACGCCATGAGTGTCTACGACAACCCCAGCTTCCCCCACGCTGTTCCTTTCACTTCAATGCTGTCTCTCAACGTCGAGCGCGAGCTCGGCATGGCCTTTGACAAGGCCCGCCTGCACGTCGTCTACGGCATGAGCAAGGACTTTTGCGCCAACGGCCTGCGCGTCGGTTCGCTCATCTCGCAAGCCAACCCGCTCCTCCTGCGCGCCATGGCAGGTACCAGCATGTTGATGAAGATTAGTTCGCCCGCCGACGTCATCTGGAGCTCGCTTCTGAGCGACAACGAGGTCCTGCCAAAGTTTATGGCGCTCAACAAGGAACGTCTCGGCGAGGCGGCTGCCTTGGTCCGCGACTGGTTTGAGGAGCGCGGCGTCCCTGTGGCACCTAGCAATGCTGGCAACTTTCTGTGGGTTAACCTCGGCGCTCGCCTGGGGTTCACCACTGCACCAGAGGAGATGAAGGTGTTCCAGCGCCTTCTCGATGGCGGCGTCTACGTCGCTCCCGGAACAGCATACCACAACCCCGTGGCTGGCTGGTACCGCGTCACCTTTAGTGTGGCACGGGACAACCTCCTCGTTGGCCTCGCCAAGATGGAGAAGATTCTCCAGATCGCGCCAGGCAGCAACGGCCACGCGAACGGCAACGGCAACGGCTCGGCTTGATCTTGCATTTGCGTCATGACCAGCACGGATGGGTAGTCACAATAATGCATGTACAGACAGATTAGTGGATATTGAGATGTATCATATCGTTCTATACAAACAGCAGCAAGTGCGTGAGGGGCGAGAGAGCGTCGTTTTAAAGTGTTTTATGCGTCAATTGTTTAGACAAGTGTCGTCTAATGCGTTCGTTAGGTGCGCGAACAAACAAAGTAGGGGCGACAGTAGTGTGTACAACACGACGGGTTGATAGATGGTTCAATAGGTCGGCGTGCCAGCCCACTTGAGACTGAACCACCGTTTCTTGGCAGGCGACGACGGCGTGGGGCTGGGATTGACGCTGGCCCGGCGCATGGAGAGCTTGCGGCGCAGGCCTTGCGACGGACCTAGAGTCGCAGACCCGGAGTGAGTAAGCGGCGGGGTGCCTTTCGCCTGCTTTTCAATAGTGTCGGAGGCGTTCGTGTCGAGGACTGGAGGGCCACCCCAAGCCGAGGGGGGACGGCGGGGTTCACTGGCATTGCGGCTCTGTATCTCGACGGCTCCGGAAGGTTGACGCCGGCCGGGTACAGCTGCCGTAGGAGCGTCATCAGCGGAGCCGCGTCGAAGCAATGGCTTCGGAGGGCTGCGAGCTGAGACGCCGTGTATCGATTGTGGCGAGCCTCCGCGTTTGCTGCTCATGCCCCTCGGCGGAGTGACATGCAGCAACTCAGAGTCATCTGCACGGAAAGGTGGCGTGACGAGGACCGCGCCGTTGTCCTCTGACGATGAAGGTGAAGCCCAGTGCAAGCTCTCAGACGACGGCGTGCGCAACAGCTCGCCAGAAGAGTCAACAAGCCACGAGCTGGCTGGTGTGAGCAGCTCAAGCGACGCGGCGAGCATAGTGCCAATGTCTGGCGTTTCAGGAGTCGACCCTAACTCGGCCACATTCTTCTTGGACGCCATTTTGGAGGGAGATGCAGGCTGTGACTCGGAGTGGTTGCCATTGGACTTGCGCTCTGGAGACGCATTGGCAGAGAAGAATGTGTGGCGGCTGGGAGACCCACAGCCGCTGCTAGAAGGGGTACTGTCCTGACGTTGAGGTGACTGGGTCAAGACTGGTGATTTGGCCTCCGGGCTTGGAACAATGACCAGCGAGGACTCGTTCGTAAGAATCGAGTCAAAGACTGGGTCCGAAGGATCAATATATTCCAGCTGCTGGTCCAGCTCGGGCACAGGGGTCAAGAGTGGGCCATCAGAGCCAGAGATGTGTCTCTCCGGCAACTCCTTGGCAGCTTGCTGCACCGGTGGTGAAACGACCTCAGATGATGATGCAGGCTGTGTGGGAGCCGAGTCGGAGAGACCCAGCGACGCATGACGCGTCTGTGTAAAGTCGGCGGTGCCAACGGATACGCTATCGCGTGTGAACACGGACTCAGACGTCCGCAGGGAACTGCTGCGAGTGGGATGGGTCGCGAGGCTGGATGAGCGCTCCGTCGTCAGTGGCGAACTGCCACCTGACATGTTGCGAAGCTCGGACATGGCCAGAGTCCAAACGTCCTCGGCAGCACGGAGATTCTCCCAGCCTTGCCTACCAAGACGCTCAGCCTGGGCAATAAGAACCTTTGGGTCAATTACTGGAGGAGAAACGGCACGTGTCCCGCGCTGCGACTTTTGACGAGAGATTGTCGGACGGGGTGGAAGAGTCGTGAACCCCTCGGACCGAGAGCGAGCATGAGGACGCGATGAGACGGCAGAGTCACTCTGCGCACGGTGCTGAAGTGGACGATCACTGGGGCCCTCGAGGTGCGACTCGTGGAGCGTTGGAAGATCACCATTACCACCCGCCATGCCCATGAGCCGGCTTCCCCAGTCGAGACTCTCGGATGCCATGGCGCGCATCGTGCCACTGATTTCGTTCATCGTCTCGGCGTGCCGCATCAGAGTAGCAGCATGAGTGCTGAGCATATGACTGGCCACGAGCAGTAAGACTTCCTGAGAATCCTCTGGAGGGTTGGGATAGTTTGTAGAACATGGCGATGCCAGAGGGGGCATTTCGAGCATCGGTGACGAGCGTTCCAGCGATGCCGAGCGAGAGTGAGCCGACGGCGTGGGTATAATTCTCAGACTTTCTCGACGAGCAGGCAGCTCTGCCGGGTTGAGCTCGAGAGCTCGTCTCCGCCGGGCATTGTCCGTCGCCGCATTGAGTACGCCAGGGTTTCGGGCAGGCGAGTGCCTCGAGTCCGACGTTCCATCATCCGACAAATCGTCTGCATTCTCGGCATAGAGCAGGCGACGCACAGTAACTTCGACAATGCTGCCGCAGCTCGAACGCCGATGAACATTGCTCTCATGGCCAATGAAGGATATGGTCTCGGAACCGTCGTCGCGGATGCCAAAGGTACCAGACGTGCGTATCGCGGTGCGCACAGGCGAATCACTGTGAAGATCATCGTCCTCGGGAAGAATCGAGATGGCAGAAAGTGGAGATGGGGTTGGCGACTTAGTGAGACGGCGAGCGGCGTCTTGACCAAAGCGCGACAGAAGAGATGGAATGCGGAGAGATTGACGCTTTGGCTGTGGATCGTCGAGCTCGAGAATGGGGGGTGCAGAAGTTTGGCGATGCATACTAAATGGACGAGGGGACGGGGTCATGTTGGCGCATGCCTCTTCGCGGCCTTGACGGCTGTCGGCGCTGTTGCCCCTTTTCAGCATCGGGAAGGGAGGGTCCTCCGCAATGAGACCCCCACGGTGGACAGTAAATCCTTGATGGGGTCCATGAAAGCTCAACGGCCGGTCACCATTGCGGCGGGGGAGGCGGTGGCCTCCGGCGCTGACTGGGCGGTTGACTCCTTGGGGTGTCGCAGAGCGTGTGTCAAGGTGAAAGGACAGGGCGTTCCGAGGGGACATTGTGCGTGCCAGAGCAGAACGGGGTCGGGGTGCTCCACTCGGAGCCGTCATGTCCTGTCATTAGCGGGCTTCCAGGATAGACACTCACAAGGTCCACGCTCGGAGACTTGACCGGCTCTGACGGCGCTGCCAGCCGCGCAACTCCATTCGTGTCGTGGGTATTCAAAGGCGGCACTGACTTGCGCCTGCCTGAAGAGGACCGTTGTACGCCCTCCTTCACTGGAACAGAACTGGGACGTCCAGGTCCCTCAACGAAGGCGTCGGCCTTGGAACTTTTCTGTACGGCCGGGGTTGCAATGGCAGCCGCTACGGTCGAGGAAGACGCGCGCGCGGTAGGCGCCACCACAGCCTTACTCGAGGCTGTGGACACGTGGGGCACGCTGGAAGCATGGGCTGCTACCCGGCGTGGAAGCATCGAGGGGGGAGATGATCCATCAGAACGCATGGTTGCGGGCTCGTGACCCTCTCGAACGTGGCCCTTTGCACGGGCGGGCGACGATATTGGCGTTGGTGCCGACGAAGGGTTCACCGACTCTGTAATGATACTGAGCGGCCTGCCATGAGGTTCGAGAGTGTCCATGGCTTTGCAGTGTGAGTGAGTGAATGACAAAGACAGACATACCAAGTTTGCGTGCAAGCGAGGAACATTCACCACCAGGTGGCTTGTTGTTGACCACGAGGGCAGTTGTCAAGCCGCACTGTGTTTGGTGGCCGAGGGCTGTCGGATGGGCTTATCTAGGAACCGAAAGATCTACCACGGTATATGAAGAGACTTGGATTCAATGCCCCGTAGGTGATTCAGTGTTCGTTGCCATGATCACGGACTAGTTCTACTAACTGGCAACGCGTCGTTGACAAGTTGGTTGCGCTCATGGGGCCGTCTTCCTCGGCTCCCCGCCCTGCAGTTGGTAGATCACACAGAACACAACTCTTTCGCACACCCAACAAACAACGTATGTAGCCACGGACAACCAATTGCGGCGGAATAGCCCGCAATCGCCGCCCACTGCTCTTGGCTGGTGACGTTTCCACGTATGATATCTCGCACACGGGCAGCAGCGGCGGACAAGAGCAGACTGCTGAGCCTTCCCCCAGTTTTAGGTGCCGTTGGGACATCGTTGCGCCCGCATGTGTTGCAGCGTGATCAAAGATGTAACGCTGACAAGATGGGGCATATTAAGGCAGTGAAATTGAGGAGGATGAGCTGGTACGATGGCTTTGATTCACACGCTCGTGGTCCGCCGAAACGAGAAAGTGGTTGTTTTGGATTGGGAGTCGAGGACGGAGCCCAGGAGTGGTGAGAGATAACGGAACCAAATACCGGAATCAAATCTAATCTCTCTTTTGATCCCGGCTCCCATGTGTTTCGACGTCATCAGCGGATCAGCGGTGTACTCACTGTCACCCAAAGAGGCTTGAAGCTCACCGTCGGCCATGTCCACCTGTCGGCCGTAATCCTTGGCCTTGGCCCTTAGTGTAAGAGACGGGGGAAGAAGCCGGCCCCAAAGGTCCCCAGACCAGGCAGGCTGTGAAGCGCGTGGGGACGGTGGGGATGGTGGGGACGACCCTGCACATGGAACACGCTGCCCCGTTTCTCATGTATGACGAGTGCCACACATGACGTTGTCCAAGCAGAGGAGATGCGTTGTTGGCTGCGCAAGTCAGCCAGCTGCGCTTGCTAGTAGGCCTTGGCCGATTAAGATGCAGAGCCTGGCCAATTTGAATGACGCAGATTACCACGTCATGTTCTCAGAAACGTTGGGACACTAGCTTGCTTTCGAAAACGACTCGCAAGCGACTGGCAAGCGCGTACAACATTAAGGAGGGCAAGCGCACATTAAACGTTCTGTTTCTCACACATCGTCTCATACTGCACCATCATGAGGCTCTCCACATTCAGCATTGCGCTGCTGCCTCTTGTGGCAGCGCGCCCTGTCCTCCCCGACCTCAGCGTTTCCCAGTGGGGCGCGGTCGAGGATACCTTTGGCAAACTCAGCGAGTGGACCTGGAACACTGCCTCGGGTTTGGTCAACGATGACTCTGAGCTCACTATCTGGCAAATCATTGAGAAGGACCCGGGCACGTACTCGCGCCTGACCAAGGTGCTCAAGTTTGAGGAGGACACGATCAAGGTTCTGGACAACTCCAAGGACGGCTTTGCCATTACCTTCTTTGCCGCCAGTAACGATGCTCTGACTCCTCCCAAGCACGACGGCGACAAGGAGCTGGACCTCGAGGCTCTTGCTGCCAAGCCCAGCCTGGCCACCATTGCTCAGGCTCTCGAGTGCCACTCGTGGCTCATGGAGGAGGGCCACGACAGCGACGACAAGGACAAGAAGAGGCGCCGTGCCATCTTCAAAAAGATTGCCCACGCTGTTCTCCAGTACAACATTCTCCCCCAGGCACACTCGGCACAGTCTCTTGCCCAGAACTCGACCATGGCTACTACCCTCAAGCCCCACGACGGTAGCGCTGGCGGTCTGGCTCGTCGCATCCGTATCGAGAAGCAGGTAATGCCTCCCACTGTCAAGATCAACTTCTGGGCCGAGGTCAAGAACTCTATGGATGCTCGCAACGGCAAGGTCCACGAGGTCAACCACCCCATCTTCCCTCCGGGCTCCATTTTTGACGAGATGTTCCTCGTCTCCAAGTACCTTTCCCAGACGACTACTGCCCTCCAGGGTGTCCACGGTCGCCACTATGTTGACTGGCACTACGACCACGAGAGCAGCAAGCCTGGCAAGCCAAAGTTCTGGGGTACTCCTCTTGCGACCATGTTTGCGCCCAGCAACGCCGCTTGGGATGCTCTTCCCGACGACCTCCACTTTTTCCTCTTTTCGCGTTTCGGCCACCATGCTCTCGCCAAGCTCCTCGCCTACCACTATGTTCCCCACACCGAGCTCATGAGTGAGATTCTCCACAAGGGCAAGCACGACCACAAGCACGACCACAAACACAAGCACAAGCACCACCATACTGTTGACGACGACCCCAGCTTCCACCACGAGTTTGAGGTCCACACCGGTCTCGGCAGCAACGCGACCCTCAAGGTTGTAGTCGACAAGACTCGTCTTGTCCCAATCGAGGGCGCCGTCAAGACCACTATCAAGGTCAACGACAAGGACGTCAAGGTCATTGACATTCCCGCCTCGAACGGTGCTTGGCACGTTCTTGACGAGGTCCTTTGCCCTCCTCACCACCACCACGACGGAGACCACGACTCGCAGTCTGCCAACCCATGGGCCGACTGGCAGACTTGGCTCCCCGCTTGGGCCGAGGAGGCTTGAGCTCAGTTGCAGTGATTCAGCAAGCTTGTTAATCTGTAGTGTAGCAGTCGTCACAGTCAATAGTCAGCAGTGAAGATGCAAGAAGTAAGCCAGTGCCGCGATCTGAGGATCCCAGTGACGGTCTGAGGATCTGAAGTCTTGGCCACTCGCAATCCTTTGGCCGTAGGCGCCTGTGTTTCCAAACCAGTCAAACGTGCCCCAGGCCACGGACGCCTACAGCACACACACACTGAAACCTGGAAAAAACTCTTGCCGGTCAGCGCATGACCATTTGGTCAGGATTGTCAGGAAAGACATGGCGTCAGCGATGCCGTACGCAGCCCAATGGCCAATGGCCAATGAACACCGGTCAACCATTCGGGTGCGTGCCCAGGGCTGCCCGATGCATGCTGCGTCAAGCGAACGGTTACCAGCAGCGCTCATGAGGGAAGATTATCATCCGAGCACCTTGGTACCTGGGGCCTCAGTTACCCGAATGATCGTCGTTTGAGATGATCGGCTGGAGCCAAAGCTGTTACCCGGGCACACAAGGATGGCATGCATTAACGCAACGGATTTCCATGTCCTTTTGTGTGCAGGCAAGCGCCCAACCTTCATGTCGTGTTAGAAAGAAAGAGGCGTGGCTGGTTTCGCTGGATCGCTGGGTGTCGGCATTCTATCTGTCTAACATTCGTGGCAACGTGAGACACTTTCTACAGCGCCCGGAGCATGTTCGATCATGCTTGACCAGTCCCCGCGTTCCCACAATTCCACAAGGCAGCTTATGCAGATGGCCTATGTAAAGTTTAGACACCCGAGTGCCCGAGACATGAGAAAGCCAGGTTGGTGGCGGTCGTGTCGTGACAACCCCGCCAATAACGGCGTTACTCTCCACCCACCCAAAGGAAGGTCCAGGCGGTCTTGGTCGGATGGTTTACACGAAACAACGAGGGTTCCTTGTCGCTGGCGGCCGAAAAGACGATCAATTAGGTTAGAAACTGGGGTGCTCAAAGGATGCATATTGATACCGAGAATTTCTTGAATTCCGATACGTCTTAGCATTCCATGCCCACAATGGCCAGGCATGCCAGGGGGCGACGACTATGCCCTTGGCACTTGCAAGGCGGATAAGCAACCGTGGGAGTGTGGTCCCTTCTCTAGCGGCCGAAGCACCCGTGGGAGTGTTGTCCAGGCCTGCCATGGCAGTCCTAAGGTCATCTGCGGGGTCTCTTGTGGCCTCGTGGGTGACTATCTCTGGATTAGCCGGGAATTGCGCATGGTTTTTCGAGCTCGATCTGCCCCAAGGCTTTGGATTATCACAGCGTGCAACCGCAAGGAGCTTAGCATCGGGGAGAGCCGTATGGCGCTACGTGCTCGCTACTACAGATCCGGCGTCACCCACCTCGTGCAGCCCCTGGCGGACACCACCCGATGCCACTTGGCGTGTACGATGCGGCCAGCGCATCCGTGATCCGTGGATCCGTGGCACGAATTGTGCGGCGACTTTATTTTGATCAACGCAGTACGCCCTTGGGGCCTTTGCTCTCGGTGCCAAATTCTAATGGGCACCGGCAGCAAAATCCAGAATAACCCAAAACCCGCCGCTGCCACATCACGACTGTAACGGCAGGGTATATTGACGAAATGTGACACAAATGGCACTGCCCGTGCGCTACGAACGGGAGGATGGCGAGCATACATGGGGCTATGGGGCCAAGGTGCACTTGAAGAGGAGCTTACGGGACGCTGGCCCTCGCCCAAGGCCCTCGCGGAAGTAGGCTGGTCTCATTTGGGTCTCGGTGCTCTGACTAAGTTGTTCACGTGTATTCACACATGCTCGTGGTATGGGATATTGCGGGTGGCGGCGGGTATACTACACCTGCGGCTGGCTGGGGGAAGAACAACCCCACATCAACCAACCCAGGTAGAGTTCGGATCCAAAAAGCGTATATGCGCGCGCCAAGAAGGCCGAGAGCAGAGAGTCAGAGCCAGCCGCTTACGCAATTGAGCTCTCAAATGGTCTTGACCTACGACGAATGCTGGGCCGATGCGTTGCGTGGCATGCGCGTCGTGTCATTGTTCGCACCACCACCGTCACAGATCACAGATCACAGATTTGGTAACGAACGGCTCGTCGTCATGTGATGCCCGAGAGTCCGCACCCTGAGCGGCGACCGGGGCCTTTGGGGTAAAATCGCGGAGGCGCTGAATTTGGTCAGGAGCCCCCATTGCCCATGAAAACTTGGGTCCTGACGTGTGTGCCCTGGGAAACGCGACTATCGAGTCCACCAGGGCATTGCGGTATCCCGAGGGGCAAGGCGCGGAGTAGTCCGCTGTCCGCTGGTGGTGCTGCTGCCTGCCGTCAGGGGGTTTTGGCTGGGGGTGGGCGTGGAGTCGTGGACACTGCAGCAGCAGCAGCCTCAAGCCAGGCGCTTCACCTGGCTGGGTGACGATTCGGCTGGGTGGCCACACTCCATAACCGCACCTGAACTGTCCGCCAGGCAGCCAGCTCTTCAGCCAAAAGACACCACTTGCCTTTCTCGAACCCAGCTACTCTTTGCGCTCGCACACCATCAAACCTCTTTCTTGCATCGCTTCGTAGCTCTACCTACCACCAAACACACCCGTTCGCAATGCATCTATAGCGCAACAACACGAAAACCCCACGCCATCCCTCCCCATCCCCCTCCACGCGCCAATCTCACCCACCGCCCACATCCTCTTTCCGAACCACCTAGCCGCGTCTCACCACCACACATCTGTCTCTCCCACCTCGCAGCTCGCACACATACCATTCACACAGTACACAGTCCAGTCTCCGCCGTCGAATCGTATCCCCCTATTTTTTTCTCAGCTTCTCTCACGCGGTTAATTTGCACGGCTTTCACCCTCGGTAATCGCCCACTCAATCTTTTACACCGTCTCTAGTGCCAAAACCCCGCCGCCACCTTGTGCTACCACTTTTTGCCGCCAATCACCAAACCAGAGCCCGTTGTTGTTGCACCATTGTGGCCGCGAGTGACGTATCTGCGCTACTTTACCGTCTTGATTGCTCTTGAGCGTACAAGCACTGCGGCATTCGAGTGTTTGCACCGTGCGCACTTGTTAGGTGAGTGAGGAATGCCGTCTTTTGAAATCTCCTGCCATCTGCCCCCCCAACCTGCCACCCCATTGTCAACAATCTGGCCGTGCGCCGACTAGCGTCGTGCGGTACTCGTTGACTCTTGGCCTCTTGGGTGCTTGGAAGCTGTGCATGCATGGGAGGAGATTGGGCGAAATTTACCGCATCGTATCGTTCGCTGACGAGCGTGTTTGTTGCTGCCTGTTGTACCAATCTCGCCTTCCGCTGTTACCGTGACATCAACGTCACTCTCCTTTCGTGCGATTTACAACCATCACTACCCCATTCCTCCCCGCTCCAACCTACACAATATTATATCATCCTATAACAATACTCTCCCCCCATTGTCAACGAACTCGTCTCCCCCCTGGCATACGTGCCTCCTCGTTGTCCATGACGACACTGTCCATTTTCAACATCGGGCCCTCTTCTCATTCCTGCACCTCGCCTATCGCCCTCTTGTGGTCTTTGCATCCTTCTTCACTTCCCTCATATCACCACGCCATCTCATCACGGGCCACCCGCATTGTTGTCGTCGGTCTTATCAAATGGTGTAGTCTCTAGGTCCGTGCTCTCGCCCTCCACCTACAAAACTCGGTTGTTGCCGACGAAGACAAGACTCTTGAGCCTTTTGCTCTAGTCACCGACAACAAGCGCCCCGTCACTCTCGCCCTCTCATCTTCGCGGCCCAAGCGTTGTTCGCCGTGCGCTAGGCGCATCTATCGCTAACCGGCGTTGTTGCCGTGTGCTCGTGCCCTCTCCTTCTACGGCAATCGGCATCCCCGTGGTCCGAGCTCGTCCCTCTTGCAACGCAATCGAAGCCTTTGTGACGCTGCCCACTGCTGGGTCATCTGGTCTGCTCATCAGGTGAGCACTCGTTGAACATTGCGCGCACTGTTCTCTGCGTTCCCCACACTACTCGCTCCATGTCCCTCCTAGTCTAGCTAGTCCCAGCGCCACTTGCTCCTCCCCACCCTCAGACAAGGGATCCCGAGGATCGTTGCGCCTCACCCCCACAGCGGGTCAGTGGCCGTGAGCGGTCTGTGGGCTCTACTCAGATTGACTCACCACACTCCACTGCCAAGCCTTCCTTTTAGTTACAAATCCCACCTTCTTTCCATCGGTCCGAACCCGTTGCCCTTGCCTCGTTCTTGGTCTTCTCTGGTTCTCTGCCAGCGCTGCTCGCCTCCAGGGTACCAGAGAGTCCAGACAGGGAGTAGTAGACTGCAGTTGGCCCCATCTTCAAAAGCGTGACCATAGCTGACCACACCGATCGTCGCTTTTCGCTACCCCACTCGTGCTCGTCCCCTACACTACACCATACGTTTCACACTGCATATCCCGACGTCGCACATCCATTGCATTGCCTTTCGGTCTTTCCAGCAGCCATCGTACCATTTAGGATCAACATTGAAGACAAAAGCCAACACGTCCAGACGAGACTCGCTTCTTGTTGCTAGTCATTCGTTCGTTATAAACGTTGCCGGCGTATCATTCCACTTCACATTCGCCCAGCATGGACATGGATATGGACCTCGGCTGGTGTTTGGCGTGCGCGAAACGCACAGTGAGTGTGCTCTGCGACCATTTGATTCGTAGCTGACTTGCCGTCAGCGCGACCATCGTCCGTACTGCTCGGACGCTTGCCGTACACATGACACGCAGCCTCACTCGCCGCAGACAGAAGCCCAAGCCATTACGTCGCCTCTGCCTCCGAAGCTACTAGCTCTGCCATCACCCCCTCCCGGCCCATCCAGGCAGGTGTCGGATCGCGCACCCATGTCTCCCAGCATGAGCAAGCCCTTGCCAGCCTCAAATCTCGCGGTGCCAACGACCGCCCAGGCCTCTGAGCGGGACCCCCGCCAGAGGGATCGCCGTGCCTTATCGTTTCCCTCTTCTGAGACTGCTTCGGACGGCGACCAGCCCGCACTCCCGTTTGCACGCAAGACCAAGCAAGTGAATGCCAGCTCTCGTTCATTCAAGCGCTCGCCTCACCGTCCAGAACTTGGCAAACTCTCAAAGTCGACTGGCGCCAACACGCCCAACGACTCGGCCATTTACTCTACTTCGGACAGCGAGGGTGACAAGGACAGTCAGCCTCCGCACGTTTATTGCAGCCCTATTGCCTCGGTTTCCGTTCTCCACCCGGCACCTCCGCGGCCTATGACTCGCATCAACCCGCCACCGCTCGGTGCGGGATCCCACGCAACGTCGTTATCATCGCAGCTCCACACTGCGCGTCCATCGCTCGAGGCTCGCACTCAGAGTCCTGTTGCTCGCATGGGCTCGTCATCGTCCAGGAGCCGTGAGGATATCATTAGCTGGGCTCGGGGCGTCGACAGTCGTCGGCGTAGCTGCCCCGACGGAGCTGAAGAGCTGGGTCACTCGAGCTCCACCGTTCGCCAGCCGCGGGGCCGCCAGCGTCGCCCAGATGCCCTGGCAAACTTGGCACCGCCTAGCACCGAGCCTCTGGATGAGCCTGCCGACTCCACGCCCACTGGCACCTTTGGTGGAGCCCTCAACCTGTCGTTTGGACCCGTCGTCAATGTTTTCCGCAACGTCTCGCTGGGTAGTGCTCCTGTCCCTCAGGAGCACGTCTCTGCTCTGGGCCTTCAGACTATGCCTGCCCCTGCTGAGGTTTCAATAGTCGACGTTGTGGTTGCTACTCGCCCCCGCGAACGCGACGACGAGCATGGCTTCTTCTCCACCGGCGACACGCCCACGCTTTCGACACTTTCAGTCTCAGAAGCCGCGGATCCTTCCACCACGACCGACTTCGCTGACACCATCGAGTCTACGACTGATGATTACTCGGTCATCTCGTCACTCGGTCGTGGCCCAGCGCCAATCAGTACACCTACCCCGCATCACCCGCAGGCGCGCCGCAAGTCTTCGTTGCGTCCTATCCAAAGCACTGCTACAGCCATTTGGAACTTTTCGACCTATCTTCGCTCCCTCGCCCCATTCACTGCCCCATTTTCCTTGGTCTCTGCCATGGCTCCTGCTGCCAAGCCGGTCCTAGAGGAGGAGGAGCCCGATGCCCCTACGCCAGAGCCCACGCTTCACGCGCCGTCTCCTGTCCCTGCGCCGAGCCGCGTCGCCTCGGCCGCCGAGCTTGTGGACTCTGTTCACGACCTAGTTCGTAGCGTTCCTCTCGACATTGTCATTACGCCGGGCAGCAAGGCTCAGGTCATGACCGAGGAGCGTGTACGTGATCGCGAAGCCCTGGAATTCCTTGGCCCTCGCAGCCGCAGCCGTACCCGTATTCAGGCGTCACGTTCGCCGTCGCCGGGTGGGGACGCTGAACGTGAGCGTCACTCGTCGCGTGGTTCACGATCATCGCCCAGCCGCCGTGTCGAGCGTGAGAGCTCTGATGATGACCGTCGCGGTCGTGGTCGTGGCCGTGGCCGCAAGGGCTCTCCCTCACCGGAGCGTGATGCTCCCTCTGGCGAGGAGGACGGCGAGCGCCGTGGGCGTCGCCGGGATCGCGGGGGCGAGAGCCGCGATCGTAGCTGGAGTGCGGTCCGCGGCCGCACGTCGCGCACACGTGGGTCTGCTGTTCGCGCCAGCTAGCACTGTACCATACGCTACGACACGACCCCCCAACGTTGTATACCGAATTACTACCGGAACCGAAATTCAGAAAATAACCCCACCAAAACACCAAACATCATTGTTCGAGTTGCACCAGCATCATTCAGGTTCGCAAGCGTCAGCAAAATGTCTATCCTAACCCTCTGTCGACTCTCATACACCACTGTCCACCCGCATTTCATATTCAGTCCGGCCAGCGGCCATCATCTGGCAGAGTTTGAAGCTCTCTGTTCACGTAGTAGCAGTGCTATGCCATGTTTGTACTGTGCCCGAAACTCGAGCACCACACCACTGATCCACTGACTGCCATTTGGGTTCGGCTTAATTGACAAAACCCTGGCCGGTTCCCCAGATTAGATCGCATTGAAGCACCAAGAGCTGAGACCAATCTTGCTCTCAAACTAGAAGCTTAGACGTTGTCCTGCAGGTACTAAAGACAAGTGGAGACACTCGCATGCACGGTCTAGATTGTGGGAATGGTTCGTGTGCTATCTGCACCACATGACTACCAACCGAGCTCCGCCATGACCACAGGCGCCCGCAGCGTGCCCACATGGCGCCGACGAGGCCCCGGTCCGTCCCTGCATGCCACTGATGCACGCGGACTGAACTGGTAGTAGTTTTCGTTGACCGAGTCGGTGACCCCATTTCACAGTATCCTTGTTTTGTATATCCTTGGTGCCAAGTCAGAAAGCTGCTGCGACCACCGAAGGCGTAAAGGCGTCTAGAATCAGCCCCGGGTAGGGTTTGGCTTTGGCTACTTGGCAGGCAACTTAGTACTCAGGGCTTAATGCGCGGGAACATGGCTTGGACTTCGATACCACGCAGCCTGACGGTTGTCGGCATAACCGTTGGGCTTGTGTATGCCAGGACAGGCAGGACAGGTGCTGACGTGGGCTTAGCGTTTGTCTTCAGACATGCGAGAGACGCAAGCCGACGTCGTGCCCGGTACACGTTACACGGCACACGGCACTATGCAACGGGTGTGAGAGCAACCCGTTGGCACGAAAACAGGATGTGCACGTCCACTGTTGTAACGAGGGCCGCTCTCGCTTGGCGGACAATGCGCATCACCCATCCCGAAGGAAAGTCCGCAAGCCGATACTTGGTAACGCGCGTTCGGCCATGTACCATCTCGCGCACGTACCTCTCCTCCTAGTGGATTCTCATGTCAGCAAACGGCGGACAATGGGCATCACCCATCCCGAAGGAAAGTCCACAAGCCGATACTAGGTAACGCCTTCTCAGAGGCCGTAGTCCATGTACCATCTCGCGCACGTACCTCTCCTCCTAGTGGATTCTCATGTCAGCAAACAACTACTGCGTAGCACGTCAACGGAAGCGCTTGCACATGCGGTCTGCAAGTGGCACAAGTTGGCTTCGGGAACATTTTGTGGAACGGAATGTCGTAATCGTAGCAGACCAGTTGCGCAGTCCGCAGCTGTGCCTGGTGCTGCGTGGACAATGACGTTCGCAGACGACTCAAGTGCAATGCCATGGAACTCCCTGGTCCACACGTGGCCGCCGAGTTTGTAAATTGTACTTATGGGGCTCAGCAGCTAGACACTGTGAAGGGCACAGAGATCCATAGAACACGATCTAGCACATGACATCAAGTCTTTGATCTGCAATGTTGCGTTTAAATCAAGCAGGCCATACATACTCTTGTGCGATTACGCCACTGGCGATGATTTGGGGACGACCCGGTTTGATGACGCCGTCTCGGACGTACAGAAGACTGTCGCGGAATTCGGCCTGCAGGAGCTTTCAGGATCAGGACCCCGGTGGCTGGGTGGCACTGTACGACCGCCCCAGTGCAGGTCCAGTGCAGTTCTCTTTGTTTGTTCGAAACAGGTCCATGCGAGTATGTACCTCCAGGAGCTGCTCCTATCGGCCAGACACACAAAACAGCACATCGTGCCTGGGGACCAGATTCTGGGCGCGGCGTGCTCCACAGATACAGGGCTTCGAAGAGATTGATTTGGTGGGCAAGCGGGAATGTGGAGACCCAGGGGGCCTGAATCTGGAGGACCGCACCC
The DNA here is from genome assembly GCA_002335605.1 of Prillingera fragicola. Lineage (NCBI taxonomy): Eukaryota > Fungi > Basidiomycota > Tremellomycetes > Trichosporonales > Trichosporonaceae > Prillingera > Prillingera fragicola. Next base: position 970,927 of record BEDY01000004.1, on the reverse strand, counting down.
TCAGGCCATGTCCTACAGACAGACGTTCGATGGTTGAGCTCCACGCATCCACAGCTCTGCGTCATTGTCAACGTGGAGTGCGACGCGGGACAACCAAGATGCCGTTGGTCAAGGGCGATGGCCTAACCAGTGGCGAGGGAGAGGTGGTCCCCATCTGAAGTGTGTCAAGTGTGGCGTGCTTGTTCGCGTTGATATCGAGAAGTTACATAGACAGGAGTTGCCGCCTCTGAGTGGCAAATTAGGGCACAAGCCAGTTCCAAGTGGCCGCAGGCACTACAATCACGAGTGGCGCAACGTGTTTTCGAAGTTAAGATGCTACAATGCAAAAACTCCTTTTGAGGGTCGCTTGGGCTTCTGGCCTGGACACGCGAAGGCACCACGCGTCTTCGGTTTACAGATGTAGGAAGGTGCAATATTCTGCTCAAAGGCGGTGGTCATCAACTGTGCATAGAGATTCGCGCAGGCTGGTTCCTCCTTCAGCTGCTCAGCTTTGTTTATAAGTTTACATGTTTGAGTAGCCGTTGAACTTTCCAAGAATGACGTCATGTTGGATGGCGGAACGCGTACGATTCGCGTCGTGAAGATCGCAAAGCCAGCTCAAGATGTCGACGTTTGTGCGCTGCCAGTCCATTAACATTGACGCCACGCCATGACCTCTCTTTCTGGTAAGCTTTGAGCCAACTGGATCACGCTTGACCTCCATAGGCTCCACTGCCGTGCTCGATTACGCAGTCTACCCGCATATCGTGGAGGCAATTGTCGACTACTCACCATGGAGGGTTCTCAATGCCTTTCGCCGAACCTGCAAGGCCTTCCAAGTGCGAGTAGATGCGATTCAAGCAGTACACCTATTCATCACCTCGGGAGAGCACCAGGAAGTCCGAATCCAGGCGCTCGATTACACGTTTTACTCCGGTGCTAACCCTGCCGATCCTCCAGTCGTTGCCGCTGAGCTTCATCGAGTACCAGCGTTGCAAGACCGAGACTATCACGCATGGGCAAAGCCAGGTGGAAAGAAAGCCAAAGCCGCATTGGACCGGGCAAATCGCTCTTTGGCACTTACCCGAACTGTCGATCTGGTCGGCCGGGGAGGCGTCGCGTTCGTTCCAGTGTCAAAGGGCCTTTCGGGGGTTGACGTCCTACGAGTCTACTCGGACGAGGATGGCGACTTGGTATACCGCTGTGGTATCAGTGCAAAGACACTAGTAGTGTGCGGTGATATAGGTCGGCCTATGAGGTTTGCCGGCGAGAACCGCACAATCATCGGTGACAAGGTCTCCAAGGCCGTCGTCCACTGTCGGTACCACATCGCGCAAGCAGGCAGCCAGGAGGTCCCGATTGACCACACGTTGATACCTATTGGTCTTCAGCGGGTTGTCTTTGTGTTCACCGACTGGGGACCGCGCGGTGCCGATGCCACAAATGTGCCAGCACTCAGTGGGACGCATGTGTCTGCTCAGCGATGGGGCAACCTCATCTCGGCACTCAGCGGTGTGTTGCTCGGCGGCACGCTTCATCGAATTGCCATTACGATGGTAGACTGGCAACTGATGGACCCTGGTTGGATGGGCATGGACGATTTCAGTATCGAGCAGCTTCGATTACTGCTCATCAACCGCGTTTCCGACACTGTGGGTGTCAACCTACCGCAAAACCCCATATGGGCATACAAGGATGTCCACGAGGCGACCGCTAGCATACAGTTTGTGACGGGCGACGCGTATCATGCAGAGGTTGGAGATAGGGCATGGCAGCTAGAGATGGTGCCGCTGGAGATCCCGTAGGTGAGCTGTTGTCCACGGCCGGCAGTCTGATTCCCACAGGGTGAGCGCAGTGCTCTAGCGACAACGTCGAGTGGCGACAGCCGTGTGTGTAGGTATGTACACCTATACACGCGTACACGCAAGCACTCATCAAGAGTTGCGCCCACGCATATGGCACGTGACTCTTTCCAAGCAGCGTAGGGCTAGACGTACAGATGTGCCCAGTTGCGAGACATGGTGGAGGCCGAGGCTAGCAACACCAATCTCGCTTGCCACCGTCCACTCCTTTCACTCACGTCTCCTAGATGATACTCTAACCTTCGCATTGTCCTGTTAACGCGTTCTTGTCTGATACCCACACTCCTTTGTTCCCCCTTTCTCGCCATGTCCGTCTTTGATCCAAGCATCCTCCAAAAGCCGCTACCTCCCAACCCAACCCGCTCTGCACAACGCCTTCCTTCCCTGAAGAAGGGCCTTCAAGTGTTCCGCCGTCGCATGTCTACCGACTACTCCAGGTCAACCTCGGACTCGCTGTTGAGCAAACTTGTCCCAACAAAAGCTGTCGCCGATGGGCAAGCGCCACTGCAAGCAGACACAGCGGCGTCGCTCGAAACGGCGCCAATTAACCACCGGGGCTTTCCTCACATCATCGAGACCATTGTGTCTTACGCCGACCGCGTCACCCTCCTCGACCTGCGTGTTACATGCCGTCACCTCCACAACGTGGTCGACGGTCTCCTCGCGCGTCACCTCCTTCTATGGCAAGTCCCTCGCAACCCTATTGCATGCCTCACCATGCCATACCGCAAGACTCTGCCAAGTCTAGCTCCCTTCCGCGCTGGGGACCAAGCCCATATGGATCGTCTTCACCAGCTTGTGTCGCGTAACACGCAAATACTGGACATGATCGGGCACACGGGCGTCCTCCCCTTCCCCCTCAGCAAGGTGCACACGGTTCGTGTCTGGCAGAACCCGAACGAGCTTTGCCCGCCACTAGCTCCTATTGCCCCCAATCAAATCACTTTTGCGGCTCTACCACCTGCGACAGCATTCAACGCGTCTGAGGCCATTGTGCTTAGGTGCCAGGTTCCCGAGGCTGTCCGTCGACACGTTCTTCACCTCACTTGCGACAGTGATCACAGCTACAAGAACCGCGGCATTGCCTTCATTATCGGTACTCCGCCTGGGCTCGAGGAGACCGTAGTCCTCTTTTCAGAGCACCTGACTCGCCCCCACGCCCTCCGGCACCTCGATATTGCCGTTCGAGGCTCCCGCACACTTCTCCCTCTCTTCCCGCTGATACCGGTGGTAGCCGGGATGCTGCGTCAGCGTCGCAAGAAGCCAGTCAAGTATACCATTGTCGGTGTCGAGGATCTCCTCTCGCCCAGTCTGTTCGAACAGCCTTTGGCCGCAGAAACCCGTTTGCTCGACCTGCCCGACGTGCGCGCACAGCTTGTGCAAGTTGGTACTGTTGCTGGGGATGCGACAGACTTCAACCCAGGGCTAGCGTACCAGCAGGAGGTTGAGACATTTGAGCTCGCAAGCATCGCCGACGGTCCGGCGTCGTCTCCAAGAGGTGCGGTGGCACCTCCAGCCACTCAGAAGCCACTGCCCATCCTTCCTGGCCCAAGTGTCTCTGACGTACTGGCCTATGTGCGCGTCAAGTTTCTGGATGCTGTTCTCGCCCACCTCTCCGAAAATGAGGCAGAGGAGCTCGCGCCAGTGCTGTCCGGGGTCGTCGAGTTTCTCTCGCGTGAAGAGTACATTGATCGCGTTGGTGAGACTCAGTACGACCTGGAGACGGTGGAGTGAGAGAGCGGCCGTCAGTCAAAGAGAGCGGCCTTCAGTCAAGGAGAGCCTGATCAAAGGTTACCTGTCACACAGACCTACCCACACCTCCTCTTTTCCAACAGTTCACTGTCTTTACCTCATGCTTCGTGCGCCTAGTACCTGTTAATAATGCGCAGCCGCCCCGCGGTGATGAACTCTTTCTAATTGGCACTGGACATTCAGCAGTCAGTCGTGTCGCAAACCGCGTGGTGGCTGTAGCGGCTGGCCCTCTAACGGATTAAGGCAGTCCCGTCATGCATGTCAAGATGTGATGCGCAGGGCAAACCCCATAATCTTCCTTCCTGCACTTGACATCTACTCTGCGATCTCAAAGTCGTACGCCATGACGTCTGTCATGTCAGTCACGAACTCGCAATGGAAAGTAGCTCACCCTCAATGTAAGGGCGAATGTTAGCGGCGACAACGTCGGTGTGAGCCTTGGAGACGGCGTAGGTGTCAAGGTCCTCGCGGCTGGCAAAGATTGAGTAGAGCCCGTAGTTGTAGCCCTTGCAGCGAGCGTCGATGAGGGGTGGGCCAGTGTGGGCCGTGCCGGGGATGGGGCCCTCGAGCTTGCACAGGTTGTCGATGCCGTGCTCAGCCTCGCAGCCGGCCTTAACCTTAAAGAGAACGACGTGGACGATCTCTGTCAACTGTCAGCCGTTGTGCGTGGGCTAGGGGACGAGGACTGGAGAGCAACAGAACGAGCAAGCCGCACCTGGCCTCCAGCAGAGACTCCCAGGCAAACCCCAAGCAGCTCTCTGCCGGCTCACTGAGCCGTGCGCCCTCCCTGCTCTCGTGCACGCGACTCACTGGTCATGATGGTGGACTTTCAGACAGATGGGTGGAAAGTGATGGCCGCTCATCTCCGGAGCGCCGCCTTTATAGTGAGCGGCGCCTTTATCGCCGGACCCGGCAAGGCCGCTTGATTGCCGCCGAATGCCGCCCATCACGTTATTCCAAGATATCCTAATAACCCTGCCATTTTCTAATCACCGAGACCTCCCACGGAGCCCTCACCAAACGAGAGGGTATGGCGCTGATGCTGTCATGGGTAGAATACAAATGTGCTAGTGGAATACATGATACGTAACAGAAGCTATCACTGTCCCCAGTCCTCGCGACTTCTGTCAGAGCGGGCTCACCAGCCGCAAACTCCCTGTTGATTGTCAGCCAAAGGTTCAACAGCCACGGGGGCAGACTCACGCCATTGGGCATCGCGCACTGTTCAAACTCCCCCGGGGGCAAGGATTGCCGCCATTCGTCTCGAGTGCAAAACGTTATCAGCTCTGCAAGACTCGCAATCTCAGTTGGCGAGTAGTACGGAGAACTCCGAGCAGTGTTCCACTGGGCACTGAGCAGCTCCTGCACACATTCGACAAAGTTGTGTTCTGTCCAGCTCAGACCTCCCGACATGACTGGCCCACCACAATCAGCGACCGGAAAGTCGACGAGGATACACCGCACCCCAGGACGCTTGGCGCTCTCAATGAGGTAGCAGACCTCTTGGACGAGCGTCTGCCAGCGGTCGAGTACGTCGTCCTCTGTGATGCCTTTTGTGACGATGGCTTTCGAAGGGCCTTCGCCAGGTGTCGATGGCACGACTGGCCACGAATGGAACATGAACACAGCCTCTCGGAGGGTGTGCTCTGGGTCCATGAGATATGAGAATCCTAGCGGAACTCCCCATGGGCCGACGTCGGGGTGAATGAGAATGTTGCTCACCAGCCTCACGACGCCGGCCGGAACGTGGACGCCAGAGACGTATGGCTGGGGTACGGTGCCCGGCGCAGGAGCAACTGCAAAGAAAATAAGAGTGTCGGCAACCATGGCATCAGCCAGTTCGGCCACCGAGCTCCGGTGATACTCTGCAGACGGGTTCATGAACAGCCGCACCTTGTCGAGGCCCCGGAGAGCGTCTCCGAGCCAGTAGAAGCTAGCGTCGCGGTCAAGCGGTCCGCAAAAGTCAATGACCTTGACCCCTCGCATGAGGTCGTTTGCCCGTGTTCGCGCGTTTCGCTCCACCTCTGTCTCGAGCGGTGTGGTCTTGAGACGGGATAGTGCTCGGCCAAAGGAAGGAGGCCGACCATATGCGCTTGTTATGTCGAGCTCTGTCCCGGTACCTAGACGTAAGATCAAGTGTCGATAGAGTTTGGGATCAATCTTGTCCCTGTATGCACGGCACGTTGCCCGGAAACTAGGCCAGACATTAGGATGTTGAAGTATAGTGTCAATGACGTGCGGGAATGCGACGTGATCAATGACGCCGTGGTGATGGGATAAAGTCGAGTTGCCGCCTTTGATACCAGCGCTATCCGGAGACATGTTGCTGAGCTACGGATAGAGTGAATATGGTGAGTGTATAAACACTGAGGTAGCGTTGAGATAGCACAAGAGAGTGGTATGAACGATGGAGCCAGTGGTCGTGCAGATAGACCAGATCCATCGGCGAGCGCCACTCTGTCATTAGCGGTTGCTTCCGCTGGCTCCGGCCGTGGCGCACACGCGCTCATGACGCGATTTTCCCTGTCGAGGCGTTGCATCCCTCGTACCTGGATCTCACTACTGATATCTCCAGAATCTGCTGGTGACCGGGTGGTACTGTTTTGATCCCAAACTTGGAAGCCCGACACATCTCTACGGAGAAAGAATCACGAAGAGGTCAGCCGCTCACGTCTTCTTATTGTGTGACTTCACGGGACTGTCTTCCACAACCAACAGCGTTTCATGCTCAACAAATCGTCATACAAGAGACGCAAAGTCAGCCGCACAGGCTCCGGACCGTTAGCCAGCGATGAGCACGCGTTTGGATGACTGGTTATCTTCTACATTCAACGCAATAGCTGCTACTGTATTCACTACTCTCCTAAGGGCGCACCGAGTACTTGTGCACGCACTCGAGGAACCATCCCATGTCCTCGGGCTTGACATTGGGGGTAATGCCGTGACCAAGGTTGGCGATCCAGCCACCACCGGCCTTGTGGAAGATTTTGCACACACGCTCAACCTCCTTCTCAATGCCCTCGCGGCCACCGTAGAGAATGACAGGGTCAAAGTTGCCTTGGAGGTTGAGGCCGGGGCCAAGGAGGTTACGGGCCTGAACGGCGTCAAGACCCGCGTCGAGGCCAAGAGTGTCGTAGCCGATAGCCTCCTTCTTGAGGAGAGCGAGCGACGAGGGGTCGTGAACTCCCTTGGGGAAGAGAGTCATGGGAACCTCGGGGTGGCCAAGATGTTTCAACACAGCGCGGACCTTGCGCGAGATCTGGATGAGTGCCGGGAGGGCATAAGTCTTAAAGTGGTAGGGAGTCAACTCGCCGGCCCACGAGTCAAAGACCTGGAGCATCTGCAAAGTCAGAACCATCACAGAACGATGCAACTTGCCTGGGCACCAGCAAGGACCTGTCCGACGAGCAGGTCGGCGCAGACCTCGGCAATACGGTGCAGCAGCTGCTTGCTCTCCTCGGGATACTTGTAGAGCCACGACTTGCTCTTTTCAAAAGTCTTGGAGCCACCACCCTCGCACATGTACGCCATGAGGGTCCAGGGAGCACCGCAGAAACCAATGAGGGGGACACGGCCGTCGAGACCCTTGCGGGTCATGGTAATGGCCTCGAAGACGTAACCGAGCTCCTTCTGAACGTCCACCTCGGTAGGGAGACGCTTGAGGTCCTCGGGGGTTACCAAAGGCTGGGGAAGAACGGGTCCACGTCCGGGCTCCATCAAGACCTCCATGCCGAGCGCCTGGGGTACGACGAGAATGTCGCAGAAGATGATACTGGCGTCAAGGGTGGGGTAGCGGTCGATGGGCTGAAGGGTGAGTTGAGTAGCGAGCTCGGGGGTCTGGCAGCACTCGAAGAACGAGTGCTTCTTGCGGACCTCGAGGAACTCTGGCATAGCGTGTCAATACCTTTCCGCCGCCAGTATTGAGCTACTACTCACCAGGAAGGTAGCGACCAGCCTGGCGCATGACCCAAACAGGAGCGCGAGGAGTCTCCTCGCCGCGGGCGGCACGGAGGACAAGGTCGTTCTTCATCTCGGGCCACTTGGCGTCACGCCAGGTTGCCTCGTTTGCGAGCTTGGGGATCTTGAAGTCGGACATTGTGGGCGACAGAGGCTGGGGAAGAAAGCAACGTGCAAGGTCGAGGGAACCGAGAGGGAAAAGCAGTTTGGAGATCCAGCAGTGGCTGGAGAAAGTCTCAAAACTAGAAGAAACGCGCTGAACGAGAGCGAAAGGCACTCGAGATTGCTTTTTAGTTGATAGTGCAAGAGAGAAAGGCAGAAAGACTTGCTCCTAAAACGACCTGGCATCATCGGGCCCGGTTGAAATGACGGATTGCCCGGATGATGAACCTACCAACGTTAAAATACCCCCGTGGCCCAGCCCAGCCCAGACAGTCTTGCGCCACGCGACTCGACCACACGGTGCATGTGGAGGGCGCAGTGGTGCGAAGACCAGGCTGGCCCACACAGCCAGGCTGGCGCTGCTGATGGTGGCCGGAATCCCTGGCCGCCAGCATCACACCCCGGCCGGTGTCTTCCATCGCCTTCCTCCTTTGCCCACTCGTTCTTCAAGACTATCGCCCCAAGTATCTCTTCTACAGGACTACCCAGTACCTGCCGGTCCTCACCCCGTCTCCCGTCGGTCCTCTCGTCTTTGGCTTTCCCGCTACACCGCTACTCGCCGGCAACACTCAACATGGCTCTTTCCGCTGCTGAACTCCAGAAGGTAAGTCGCGGGCCGACGTAAACACAACACCGTCCCCTAACATTGTACAGCGCCACCAGCTCGAGGGTGCTCCGGACCCGTTCCCCACCCTTGGTGGTGCTTCGCCCGCTCGTCCCGCTCCCAAGGCAGCTGCCGCTGCCCCCGGTCCTTCGAACGGTGTCGACTCGTCCGAGGAGGCCTTCCCCTCGCTCGGCGCTTCGGCTGCTGCCCCCGTCAACATTACCAAGCCTGCCATCTCGGCATGGGCCTCCAAGCCTGCTACTGTTAAGGCTGGCGCCGCTAAGAAGGCCACTGCTGTCGGCGGCCTTGGCCGCGCTGGTCACGCTACCGCCGCATCGCACCCGTTCATCGAGACTTTTTCTATCCCTGCCAACGAGGTCGCTACTGGCCAGCAGGCTCAAGACACTATGAAGAAGGTGCACGACCAGACTGGCGCCGTTGTCGAGTCGAGCACTCAGATGAGCACTGGTCTCAAGCAGTTCCACATCAAGGCTTCGGACCCCAAGCGCCTCGCGCTTGCCCGCCAGCTCATTGAGCGTGGCCTCAGCAAGCCGGTTGTTCTCGAGGTTGAGATTCCTATTTCTACTATTGGCACTATCATCGGTCCCAAGGGCGCGACTCTCAAGTCGATCACCGACGCCACTGCTACCAAGATTGACATTCCCCGCCGCGACTCTCTGCCTGCATTTGAGCCCCGTGATGGCGCCGATGGCGACGACTCGGATGACGAGCCCGAGGAGCCCCAGGTGACCATCACCATCTCGGGTACCTCTGCTGCCGCTGCCGACGCACGCACTCGCCTTCTTGGTCTCATCTCGCACAAGGTCTCGCAGTCGTCGACATCGATCAAGGACATTCCTTCTACCTACTACCCCTTCATTGCTGGTGCCCGCGGCGCCAACGCCCGCAGGCTCGAGGAGGAGGAGGGTGCTGGCGAGGTCAAGGTCCACGTTCCTCCCCCCGCTGTCTGGAAGGCTATCCAGTCGGACGAGGATGACGAGGAGGCTGCTCCCAAGGAGCGTGACCTCTCGATCAAGGTCAAGGGTAACAAGGAGAAGGTCAAGGCTGTTGTCGATGCCATCCACCGCCAGTACGAGGACCTCGTTGGCAACCTCAAGGAGTTTGGTATCGTTGTCCCCAAACGCCAGCACCGTTTCCTCATTGGTGACGCTGCCGACGACATTCTTGAGAAGACTGAGTGCATCATCGACCTTCCTCCCGCCTCAGACTCGAACGAGCAGGTCATGATGCGCGGTCCTCAGAGTGGTCTTCTCAAGGCTATTGAGCTTGCCATGTCCAAGGCTGGCGCTATCGCCGTTGAGGCCGTTGATGTCGTCGCTCTCGCTCGTGTCACTGCCTCGGACGCCGTCCCTCACGCTACCAAGGTTGCCCGCTTCCTCCAGCGTTCATCGCGTCTCCGTGCTATGGCCGATGCTCACAAGGGTGTCAACGTGTACGCTCCTCGCGCCGCCGCTATCGCCACCGGCAAGGTTGTCATTGAGGTTGTTGGCGAGGACCAGGCCGCTGTTCAGAAGGCTCGTGACGAGGTCGTTGCTGCTGTCAAGGCCGTGCCCGTTGCCGCCATGACCACTATCGAGATTGATCCCGCTGTCCACAGCCTCCTCATCGGCAAGAAGGGCACCAAGATTGCCCAGTTTGAGAGCACCAACAAGGTCACTACTGTCTTCCCCCCTGCCGATGACGACTCATCCGAGGTCACCCTCGTGTACACTGGCTCGGAGCTTCCCACTGAGAAGAAGGCTCGCGACTCAAAGCTCAAGGAGCTTGTCGGGGCTGCCGCCACCGCCCTTCAGGAGCTTGCCAAGAGCGCTGCCGATGTCAAGACTGAGACTCTTGAGGTTGAGCAGAAGTGGCATCGCGCCATCATTGGCAAGTCGGGCACTGTTCTGAACGCTCTCATTGGCGAGGACGAGCTCGTTACCGTTCGCGTCGGTTCTGGCTCAGGCAAGAACGGCAAGGCTACCGAGGGCTCCGAGGACACTGTTGTCGTTCGTGGCCCCTCTTCCGAGGTTGACCGTGTCGTTGGCCAGATCAAGCAGATTGTCGAGGATGCCAAGAACGACGACATTATCAACGGCTTCACCACCGAGTTTGATGTTGACAAGAAGTACGTTCCTCACCTTGTCGGTCAGGCCGGCTCTGCCATCAACAAGCTCCGCGAGTCGCTCGGCGTCAAGGTCGACTTTGACGACGCTGCCGAGACGCAGAAGGGCAAGAAGCCCATGGCGCACTGCAAGATTGTTGGCCGCAAGGAGGCTGTCGAGGAGGCCAAGCGCCGCATCCATGCCCAGATTGAGAAGCTCGAGGACGAGACTTCGGAGATTGTCAAGATCAAGCGTGAGATCCAGCCTGCCCTCATCGGCTCGGGTGGCAAGTACGCCATCCGCCTCGAGGAGAAGTACGGCGTGAAGCTGTCGTTCCCCAAGGACAACAAGGACGGCAAGGAGAAGTCGGATGAGGTCTCGATCCGTGGTGGCAAGAAGGGCGTCGCTGCTGCCAAGGCTGAGCTCCTCGAGGCTGCTGCTTTCGAGTCCGAGTCGCGCCAGCAGGCTTCGTTCACTGTTCCCTCCAAGGCTGTCGGTATTCTCGTCGGCAAGTCGGGTGCGACCATCAACGGCATCAAGGACGACACTGGCGCCCAGATTGACATTGACAAGGCTGGATCGGACGACGGCAAGACCACTGTCACCGTCCGCGGTGACAAGAAGGCCATTACGGCCGCCAAGGCCGCTGTCCTGGCCATTGTCGAGCAGTTTGGTGACGAGATCACGATCAACATGACCATTGACCCCAAGTACCACCGCACTCTCATTGGCCAGGGTGGCCAGAAGCTTCGTGACCTCATCACTGCTTGCGGTGGTCCCGAGGAGGCCTTCAAGCAGGCTGGCCTTGTTACCTTCCCCCGCCAGGGCGACGAGAAGACCGACCAGGTCCGCCTCCGCGGCGACGCCAAGATTGTCAAGAAGATCGAGGCCGAGTTTGAGAAGCTCGTGTCGGTGCTCAAGGAGACTGTCACGCACGGTGTTGTTGTCCCAGCCTCGCAGCACGCGTCCAAGATTGGCCGCGGTGGCTCGGCTCTCCAGGACCTCCAGCGCAAGACCGACACCACTGTCCACTTCCCTGGCTCGAGGCAGTACAACTCGGCCGGTGACATTGAGAACCAGGACGAGGTCGCCGATGCCGACCCCGCCGACATTGTCAAGGTCAGCGGAACCAAGGAGGCTGTCGCCAAGGCAGCCGAGCTCCTCCAGATCGCTCCTCCCGAGCGTGGTCCCCGTGAGCACCGCGGTGGCCGTGGTGGTGCCGACCTCGCCTCGCGCACCGTCTCGATCCCCACCAAGTACTACCACGCCGTCGCCGACCAGCAGAACCTCATTCGCCAGATCCGCTCCGTTGGTGGCTACATCAACATCCCCACCCCTGCTCCCCCCAAGCCTGTCCACGCCCGTCCCACTGGCGGCAACGGCAACGACCTTGCGGCCAAGACTGCCCGCATCGACCTCGACGGTGGTGACGACGAGGAGGCTGTTGAGGGCGAGTGGGAGCTCCGCCCCAACTGCGAGGGTGCCGATGAGGGCTCCCTCGACTGGACTGTCCGCGCCAAGGAGGAGGACCTTGACCGCGCTGTTGCCATTCTCGACCAGGCCGTCGAGGCGGCCAGTGCTGCCACCCACGTTGGTCTCCTCACTGGCCTCCCCCGCTCGGCCTTCCCCCGCATTATCGGTTCCAAGGGCGCCACTATCAGCCGTCTCCGTGCCGAGACTGGCGCTGACATTACCGTCGGTAAGGGCGACGACCTCATCACGATCACTGGTGACGAGGAGAGTGTCCTCCAGGCCAAGGAGGCGATTCTCTCCATCGTCAGCCGCCAGGGAAACCGCTTCTAAGCTGCTTCCCCATGAACGAAATGACTCATGATCAAAAAAACCGAATGGGACCAGTAATCTTAGCATCTCTTAGCCACATCCCAAAATAACCAAATGCATTAAGCATCTTCATTGTCTCATTGGGTCACAGCATGACCAGCGGAATCGGCTCGGGAGAAAGTCCAGGCTGAGAACCAAATAGCGGAAGGCCGATAATTTTGCTTCCGCTGACACCGATATCTTGAGATCCATGATGCAATAGCCGATGAGTTGGTTGGGGCAACAATTCTGTTCTCTTCCAAAACACATCTTCAGAGAATGACCCGGCCAGAGATTGACTACTCGCTCTACCTCGTGACGGGACGAGAGCTCTTGCCTGAGGGCAAGGTGTGTCACCTCCTCCAGACAGAGAATGGCAGCTGACACTACCAGGACTACTACGAATCTCTCGAGGAGGTGCGTTGACCCCTTTGGCTTAGCTAACAGAGTAGTCACTCCAGGGTGGTGTCACTGCGGTACAGGTTCGCGAAAAGGATGTTGACACTGGAGAGGTACGTGTGGTGCTGCAGCTGCACGAATGTCTCTGACAACGGTGCAGTTTGTCGAGATTGCTCGTCGCACAAAGGAGATCACCGACAAGTACAACGTGCCATTGTTCATCAACGACCGCATTGATGTCTTTCTGGCTGTCAAGTGTGCAGGCTTGCATGTGGGACAGAGTGACATGCCCCTTGAGGATGCGCGCAAGCTCGTTGGCCCCGACGCCGTGCTTGGCCTCAGTGTCGGAAACGAGGACGAGGCGCAGGCTGCCGTCGCTGCTGGTGCCGACTATGTCGGTATCGGCGCTGTCTGGGACACCGGCAGCAAGGACGTGAGCAAGAAGATCAAGTTGGGCCCGGATGGCGTCGGGCGTGTTCTCGATGTGTTGGCAGGCTCGGGTGTGCAGACTGTCGCCATTGGTGAGTCGAGGGTTGGAGCCACAACTGATGCCAGGCGGAATCCATCCTCCAAACGTTCCGCAGCTGCTGCACGCATCTGTCAGCCCCAAGGCGCGCAACCACCTTGACGGCGTGGCAGTCATTTCAGCTATTGTTGGAAAGCAAGACCCTGCCAAGGCTGCCCGCGGTCTCCGGGAGCAGGTTGACAGCTTCAAGCGGGCTCGCAGCACCACCTCTACCAAGCTAACTGTTCTCGGTGCCCCGACTTCGACCCCCCGTACCGTTGACGCACTCGCCAAGGCCGCTGCCGCTCTCATGGCTGTTGTCCGCGAAAAGACTCCCCTCGTGCACCAGATCACCAACAACGTCGTCATTAACGACAGCGCCAACGCGACCCTCGCCGTTGGTGCCTCGCCTATCATGGCCACCAACCCCTCTGACGTTGCCGACCTGTCCCCTGCAATCGGCTCGCTGCTCGTCAACTTTGGCACTATAACCGACAGGGAAGGTATGCTCGTTGCTGGCCGTCAGGCCAATGTCAACCGCAAGCCGCTGGTCTTTGACCCCGTGGCCGTCGGCGCAACCACCTACAGGCGCGATACGAGCAAGCAGCTGCTCTCACACTGGCAGCCGACCGTTATCAAGGGCAATGCCGCCGAGATTGCCGCCCTGGCGCGCAACAAGGAAGTCGCGACGCGTGGCGTGGACTCTGTCGGCTCGGGCTTTGCCGACCCCGCAAAGGTCGTCAAGACTCTGGCTCGCGAGCGTGCCGCCGTCGTCGTCCTCACGGGCAAAGAAGACTACATCTCGGACGGCGACGTCGTCCTCCGCGCCGCCAACGGGCACGAGCTCCTGGGCGTCATCACCGGCTCGGGCTGCATGACCGGCACGCTCGTTGCGACCTTTTGCGCAGCCGCGCGCCTGGCGTACCTCGCTGACAACGAGGCGTGGGAGGATGCCAGCCAGCTTGTGCAGGGCGACATGCTCGTGGGTGCCCTTGCGGGTGTGCTCGTGTTCAACATTGCTGCCGAGGTCGCGGCGGCGCGCCCCGATGTGCGTGGGCCCGGCACGTTCCGTGCTGCCCTCCTGGATGAGCTGTACGCTCTGCGGGCGGAGGATGTGCTCAAGCGCGCCAACGTCGAGGTCGTTGATGCTGGCGGAGACTAGAGATAGACATAGAATGCAAGCAGAATACAGGACGGCTTACAGGGACAACAGGAACTAACGTCTGCAGTCGTAGGATATTAATGCTAATTAACACTCTTAGAACAACTTGGCAAATGGCATCTCCTCCGTCGGCTGCAGCCAGTTCTTCTTGTCGTACTCGACCCCGTTGGCACCTTCAATCATGTGGAACGTGTAGATCATGCGTGTCTTGTCGGACGGATTAGGCGGGGAGCGGTGCATGACAGAGCCTACGCTGTTAGCAACCGCACTCGCAATGTCGTCGCCCGTCTACTCACCATGAATTAACACTAGCGTCCCAGGCCCACACGGAGCCTCCTTCCATCCCTCAAGCTCATCCCACTTCTCCTCATTCGGTTCGACTCCGGGGATATCCTCAAAGGTCGTACCGCCACCGGCAGCGCGGACAAAGCGTGAGCTGATCCTCACGTTCTTGTGAGATCCGGGGAGAAAAGACAGGCAGCCATTCTCGGGCGTGCACTGTTCCAATGCCACCCAGCAGCCGATGGCGCTTGGTGGGTTTGTGTACAGAAATGTCGAGTCGTTGTGAGATGGGACTGGAGGTTCAGCACTGGTCTCTCCTTCAGTCCTCGCCTCTCGCGCCGTCGCGTACCCAGGCGACATCTCGCGCCCCTCTCGTACTGGCGGCTACGCAAGAGGTGGGTAGCTCGGACACTGGCACTCACCCTGTCCCCCGATCTTTGGTTGCTTGCAGATCACCATGCTCTGCAACACCCTTGGGCTCTTGTGAGCTCCGAGGGCTTTAGCCACGGAGCGCACCTTGTCGCTCTCGAGGGTGTGCTTGCGGAACACCGGATCGAGGACACCCAAGGCATGGCCAATCTTGTTGACACTCCGGGCAGCGGGGACATTGAGCTTGGCTGGAGCCGATTCCGTTGCCGGGGTGAGCGCCGAGGGCTCGAGAAAGTATCGCACCTGGACGTTGTGGTCAGTAAGTGATCTACAGACCTCTTGGCACAGTTGTGTTGAACCTATCAAGGCCTGATGGCCAGTTCATTATACCCCGAGCGTTACAGGCACTGTTGCCGGAGACAGCTTTCGGCGCCACCTGCTCACCTTGTCGCCCGACCCCAGAAAGTACTCGTCTCCAATGTGCTCGCCATCGGCCTCGGTTTTGAATGCTGTCAACGGATGCCCCTCAATCTTAAAGTTGTTGAGGAGTTCGTGCGTGCGGGCAAGCATTTCATCCGTCTCGCTGGCGGTAAAGAAGTCTGGAATGACTAGGTAGCTGCGTGACATTAGTCGTCCGGCCGGCTTCCCTTGTCGCTCTCGCCCTGTAGGGGCATTGTGGGACAGGCGCTCCTGTCCCGAGTAGTGTGTATGCCTGCAACTTACCCGTCGTCGTGCCATTGTTCAAGCTGTGTTGGGGAGAGAAGCGTCATGGGGGTTGAATGTATGCAAGAGCAAGGAGTGGATGAACCCAGAAGACCGGATCAAATGCCGGTGGAGGTGCCCGTTGCTTCCCCTGGTGGACAGGATGCAGTCCCAATGTGGCAGTTGGCGTTGTTGTTGCAGGGATCAGTGGCCTGTGCATTGTACCTCTGCTTCCTCCCCACTGCGCCTCGTTCGATTACTACTCTCATGTGTTGTAAGCCAGGCAGCGCGTGGCCATGTGCAAGCGAAGAACGGACGCTTTCATATGAAGGGGGATTGTTTGGAACTGTGTGTCTGTGTCTGATCATCACCACATTCCTCTCATTCTTGCTCAACAAGACTACTGCTCTCATTCACCTCTCCCACCTGGGCGGTCATCATGACTACTGCCATCCAGTCACCCATTCAAGACATTCACCCGCCCACGTTCTCCGTCCCACTACCGTATACCCCAGAAGCCAACTTTATACGGCGGCCAGACTCACATCCTCGGCCAGAACCACCCTTGTCCCCAGCAGCCGAGTCTTCAGAACCGCCGCACCACGACGAGCCCCCCGCACCTCTGGCCTCACGGTTCCTCCATCCCTCCATTCTCCCTCGCCTTATCGCCCACGTCAACCACCCGGCAAATCTAGTCGCTCTCCTCAAAACTTGCAAGGCCCTTTACCATGTTGCTGGCAGCAAACTGTACCAGCGCCTGAACATTGACTACGAGGCACAGCGGCCCGTGCTCGTCGACTACGGCCGCCCTAATCCGTTATTTGCGCACGTACAGTGGCTCACTATCGACGGACATGACCTGGAGGACTGTGCAGTGTCTACGGCTGGATTAACACCTCCACAACCATGCGATAGCTGCGAGGTCGGAGACGGCGAGTGCGACGGTATGTGCACCATGGACGTGTCGTCGCCGTTCCCAGCAATGCACACGCTTGCCATTCGCCCTAGGCAGGATGTGACCTGCACAGGCTCTCATTGCTCACTTCTCGCACCTCTGAGGCCCCTCACTGTCGCGATAGGCCAACCGCAGTACCTCAACCTCTCGCGTCATTTGCTCTCGCAGGCGGCCAAGATTCACGTCCCGCTCGGGCCGGATGGTGCCCGCCTCCTCCCTCGCGCGCTCACTCTTCCCCTCGGCCCAAACACCGAGCTTGCGCGGTACATCTTTGCCCTCTCTGACTCGTGTGCTCCGGGCTCGCCAGCAAGGAAGCGTGAACTGGAACGTTTTCGACGTGCGTGCTCCATGATCGTCCAGATGATCGGTGGCGAACAAAATCCGAACGCTTGCCCAAACTGCACTTGCCCGAACTGTACAAACGACACGACCAACGACACTGCCACACAAAACACTAGCAGCAGTATAATCACCAGCACAAATCACGCTGTGAACAAGGAGCTCATAGACCTCCACATTCAGATCAAAATCGAGCGACACGCGGGACCCCGCTCGCCAGCCAAAAAGAGCACTGATGCGCACGCCGTCTTCAAGGAAGAGTTTGAGAAGTTTGTGGCCATTTGGGAGGACACAACCAAGGTCATGAGCAAGCAGCAGAGGGACAGGGTCACCATTATACGCGTCAAGGAACAGGAGAGCTCGCACCACGTCTCGCCGGAGAGGTCCAAGAGCAACCGCGGGTCGCAGCGCAGCAAGTCGGAGGAAGGCCACTCAACTGGCGAGAGCTGTGGGTCGCACACTAAGGTTGCATCGCCCGAGCAGATTGCCGGAAGCCTCAAGAGAGTCAGTGGCTCTGTCGTGCCTCCATCAAGAAGCGTGTCGACAGGCAGCCACATTCTCGCCGACACACCGACCAAGGCTTCAGCTACTACTGCCGCTCCTCTATCCACCCAGACGCGCAAAGTGTTTTCAGACTCGGCTACAGCAGACAAACCTCGCTCTGGGCTCTTCTCCGCCGTCTCGCGTGCGCTTTCCTCGTCGCATCCTGCCAAAGCGTTTGACCCTCCTGTCAGAGCTGTAGCTCCCGCTCCCGTCAAGACTGCCGAACCCGCTCCTGTCAAGGCCGGGGACTACGCACGCGTTAAACCCACGGACCCACCTCCGACCAGCTTCGTCACACCTTTCCCAACGTCAAAGGAGCCTCAGACTCCTTCCCGCGATCATGACCGCCGCAACTCGACGTCGGCGGTGCCACAGGCCAGTCGCGGCAGCGGCATCCTCAACCACCCCTCCACGCCGAACCAGGGTCCCCGCTCCCAGCGTAGTACGCCTCAGCTCGCTTACGATGCCGCGCATCAGAAGCCGCCGCCCAACGTACGCTACTCTAATCCCGTCTCTGGTCTTCCCAGCGTGCAGTCGTCTCCGGGCATGCGCGCTCCAGACCTCCTGTCGAACGGTGGCGTCCACTACCCTTCGCCCGCCCAGTCATCTGTCATGCGTGGTTCAAACCGGTTGTCAAATGACAGCAGCAGCCTGCATCTTTCTCCCGGCCAGTCTCCGGCTACACGCGCAGTGGACCGCCTCACCAACGGTGGCACGCACTACCCCTCACCCTCCTCCAGACCATCGTCGCGTCAGTCCCCCCACCACGGAAGCGACTCCGGCACCTCGTCACGGACCAAGTCCACAGGCAGCGGCGAGAGGCGCAACAGCAACCACAACATGCAGCCGTCCTCTGTCCCCAAAGCCTCCGAGTGGCTCTCGACATTCCACTCTGTGCCACCCGCCAACAGGCCCGCGAATGTTGTACGACCGCCCGTCTCCTGGGGAGGACAGGCGGCTCGCACGCTCTCCCCACGCGTGTCGCTCGAGGCCCTCGCGGCCCAAGAGGAAGCGGCCGCCATCCAGGCCGCCAGAGCCCGGGCGCTGGAGAAACTCACGCGCACCCATCCATCACCTACGCCTTCCCGTCGCCCGTCGTACCAGAACATGAACATGCCGCGGTCCCAGTCTCGCGAGTCATCGGGCCGCGGGTCGAAGCGCGAGCGCATAGTCGCTTAATGCGCCTCCAAAAGGAACTCTTTGCCCGCAAGGGCAAGAAGAACGATACAACGATACAGATCATGCCCACGCACGCTCACTCCCACGTCACTTGACAACGTCCTTTATGCCGTGTATAGTTTTATACAAAGCACATCAGTCCTCGTTCTTTGTCACATAGTCGAATATTGTACCCCACAGTGACGACTCGCCATGCCACATCATGCCCCCTGTCCTGTTATTTTTCGACACATGTCATAACGAGATACATCAAGGTGGCGTACAGATATACAGAGGCCTAGTGCCCATGTGTTCATAACAAGAGAGTCTATCTAAGTCATCAATACCGGGGAAAGGACGGGAACGTGTATTGAATAAATCTATCCGGAGGGCCGTCAAGGTCGAGTCGGGGTTGGGCACATCTAGTGCCTCGGTGCTAGCTGCTCGGCAGCATAGCCGTTTCCGTACGTGTTGCCGTACTGCGGCTGGTCGTACGTGTACGCGCCATAGGCGTTGCCGTTCGAGTAGCGCTGGGCAGCAAACGGCAGACCGTGGGCAGCGTAACGCTGCTGCTCCATGACGGGCGTCTCGAGCGGGGTGGTCGACGAGCCGGCCATGCTCATGTCCGTTTCCGAGGACGGGTAGCGCGTGTCGGTCACGGTCGTGAAGCCGTCTGTCTCGCGCATGGGCGAGGTGGCTGCAGAGGATGTCTCGTGCTCCAGGTCGGCGCCCTCCTCGGGGTGTGCCGGGTGGCGGTGCCAGAGGAAGCCATAGAATGTGTTGTAGATGAGGGAGATGAGGAGGACGACGGTAGGGATGCCGACAACGGCGATGAGGACGATACCCACGACCGTGCGTGGGATGCCCTTCATGCCTACACTCTCAATGAAAGCAACGAGGAGGCCAAAGAGTGCCATGCGACAAAATGCAAGGAAGATGGCAATGAAGTCACCCTTCTTGTTGACGTGAGGGCGGAAGACGATGAGGGTCACAAAGAGGATGAACTCGATGAGAAGACAGCCAATGACCTGGGCCCAGGCGTTGCTCTGCCCAAAGCCAATGAATGCTGCTCGAGCGATCATGGCAAGGGTCTGAGGAGCAAACCACCAAAAGTGGTACTTGGCGCGGAAGGGGCGGTAGAGTACGCCCACCTTGTGAAAGAAGCCAAAGTCGGTGTACAGGCGCGAAATGCCTGGGCGAGAATACGACTCCTTCTTGCCGCGCAGCTGCTGGAGCACAAAGGCGGTGAGGAGCGGGGCAGCGACGGCAATGATGCCAAAGATGGCCCAGAAGATGGACAGGCCAGAATCACGCTTGCCAATCGTCCACTGGTAGAACCCAAACGTGAAGATTGGGAAGAAGAAGACGAGGCACGCACGGAGCATGTTCCCGCAGCAAAAGCTCCAGTAGTTGTGGTACAGGCGGTGTGCCCATTTGGGCTTCTGGGACGCTCCGCGCGAGAGAAGGAATACCACGGCAAAGAGCACAGCGTGGAAGGCGAGCACGATAGCGATGAAGGCCAGGAACCAGAAGAAGATGGTGTTGTACGCATTGGCGAGCGGGATCTTGGCCGAGTTGACGTACACGGGAATACCAGTCGTCGTGCCGTTGGCGCCAATTTGGTCAATGAGCGACGGAATGGTGCCGCGGCGGGTGAGCGTGTCCTTCGGAATGCTGACCTTCTGGATGAAAGAGTTGAGTTTGGCAGGTGTCGAGGTGACATCGTTGAGGTCGAAGCGTTGCGCTGCGAGAACGTTGTACGGTGACAACTTGCGGTTGATGTACTGGACGTCCGAGAACGCACTGTCCGACATCTTGCCGCCAGTCTTGTGGCGCATCTTGCTGATGCTGCTCTGCATCTGTTCGCTGAAGAACAGTCCAAGGGCCCAGGCAAAGTTTTGTGTGAATTGGCTGAACACCAATGGGTAGTTTAGGTGCATCAGCCCTGCGGCTCCAGCCGACTGGAAGAGATAGAGCAGGTCGAACCACCGGTATTGTGCTGGGCTGGGCGACCGCATTGTAGCAGCGTGAATGATAGCAATGAGTCCTGCTGCCAAGGTTAAGCCGCCAGCGGCCCACTTGACGCCGTAGAGCTGGGTCGACCACCCATTCGACAATGTGGCTTGCAGGCACGCCGCCACCTCATTGGTGCTCTTGTCAATGAGCTGGATCCTTGCATATGCCTCCAGGTTGGGCACTGTCCATGCAAGACCGGGGAGTTTGGTGATGAGGTCCTCGGGCAGAGGCAGAGTGCCAAAGCCTAATGTGTCAGCCTGGGCTAGGCCTTGGGCGTGGCGTGGCGCCACATACGACACAATTGTGTTCGCTCTGGTACTTACCGGTGAAGTTGACTTGTGGCAATGGACACAGCACGCCTGACAGAATGCTGCAGATGTCGATGGTCTCGTTGAAGAGCTGGTTGCCATAATCGTTGAGATAGAGATTGGCCGACACGTTCAGGTTTTCTTGCACTGATGCAAACGAAAACGAAAACGTGACAGAATTGTTCTGCTTCCAGTACGCAATGTCGAACTGGTCAATGAGAACGGCTTTCGCCTCGGCGCAATAGGTCACTGCGTTCGTGTACAGTGCTGTTCCAGGATCCGGCTGGGACGTCACTGTAGGCGCTAGCAACGCTACTGCTGCGCAGAGGATCCTGCCGATGCGCATACCGGGCGTCGTGAGAGACGTGGAGAGGTGCGGGGGAATAGGCAACGAGCACCAGTGAGGAGCTGTTGGCAAGTGTCAGATGATGGCAAGCGTGAAGAAAGAATGACGAACGCACGTATGGACGCTGTGCTCGCTGATGAAGCAGTGGCTAGATGGAACGAGCTTGGCGGTAGTGGGCCCACAGGGCAGTCGTATCTCGATGGCGCAGTCCTTTGTCTGAGCCGATGGTATGTGCGCCCAAAATGTCGGTTACCAGCACCGACGACAGCTATGAGGAGAGAAAGAGAGTACAGTTGTGCACAATACAGGTCGTGCACAATAGACTGGGCGATGGGAGAGAGTGATGGGTAGAAAGTGGCGCGCTGATGGCGATAGGGTGATGGTTGTCGCTAGCCTGGCCCAGAAAAAGGGGGGTAGTGGCAGGGAAAGATCTTCAAAATCACAGGGTCACACTGAACCAAGTGAGTTCTATCGTGGTGGCGTGAATGGGTCGTCACAAGCAGTCTCGTTCTCGGTTCAAAGTCGAATTGTCGTCCCAAGGAGAGGAAAGAGATGGGGAGGAGCAACCAAAGTGCGTCGTCGCAAGAAATCTTATCCAGCCTTTTGCGTGCATCAGCTGCAGCGGCCGAGCATCAAGGAACGGCGAGATGGACAGTTAATGACTTTGGCCACCTGGGCAGATGACGCGCCAGGGCAAGGTTGTTTCCCTGAAATCTTACCTATCCCCGTGCTCTAAGCTGCGATCACTGCGGCCGAGAGGGGTCATTCACCGCCTTGACGTGCTTCACAGCCGCATGCCGGCGGCACACGCTAGTGCACGACCTTGCACGTCATGCTGCACAATCTCTTGCACTAGTCGTTGTCAACTGCCCCGGCGTCCTAGAAGCTCCACTCTGCAAATGCATTCATGTCCGCCCGGCATGCTCACTCGCAAGCAGAGAGGACTGCGATCGACACCGCTCGTGACTCGCACATATCGCAGGCCGCAGCCGCAGGCGAGCGAAAAACAGCCCCCCCCTGCATGATTCGACCATCAGAAACCGGCCGACTTGCGCGGCCTGCATTGCCCAGACAACGAGCAACACCTCTTCGATGCAGGCGAACCTCCTGTATCAGTTACAGAATACAGTATGCATATCGACAGATGTGCACAGGTCTGACATTGCCCACCCCAGCTTTCCCCACTGTGTGACAGGTGTGCTCGCTAGTTGCCGACGTTGCCGAGGGGCACTCCAAATGCACCAGATTTGTCACTGCTATTGCCCTGCGTATCGCTCAGGATGATGACTAGCTGCAACATTCTGTGCTTGACACCACCACAGTGGATATGAATGCTTTCTCCTGCCTAGATTGGTATCATTTTGAGCACAAACAACTTGTTAGTTCACAGTAAGCTGGGTGGGTGAGGGTGGCAAAACCCACTTTGACGGGTTCCCACGTCGACCTCACACAATGCGTGGTTTCCTGCATAACATGTAACACCCACTTCGCCGTATTCTTATAACCCGTATTCTTATAATCTTATACTAGATTCGCAGAACGACCAGTGCTCACCATGGTAACACGGCAGGTGTGGCGGTGTAAATTGTATAGACAAATAATTGGCAGAATTAATTTCCGGTGCTCCGCCAATGCGCGTTCAACACCACTTGAACGGACGCATTGTAGGCGCGGCCAGCGATCTCTGTAGGATGCTCCGCGAAACAACCAAGACACATTGCAGTCAGCCTGCAACGTTCTTGTTACGTTTCGGAGCAGGTCTTGGCATGGCAATGTGCGATATGAGGTTCCTTAAACCAGTGTGCGGTGATTCCAAAAACAAACCAGCGACCACCGTGCGAGGTCGATGATGTGTTTTATGAAACACCACGTTACCTTTGCAGTCCGCCTGCGAGATCATTAGTGTGTTTCGTGACACACTACGCCAACTTTGCAGTCCGCCTGAGAGGTCAATAGTGTGTTTCGTGAAATACCAGGTCAACTGTGCAGCTGTGCAGCTCGCCTGAAACGCTTGGCCATGTGTTTCTCGGCAATCTTGTGTAACTTCGCAAGGCAACCTACCCACTTTCAAGGTGGGCGAGGGCCTGCAGGCTGCGTCAAGGCGACCTCGGAGACTCGCTGCTTTGTCTTCATCGCTCGTTATCTGACAGCATGTTTGCGGCAGAGCCTTGTGCTTTCTGACTAGAGGACATCGTTCTCTGAGAACCCTCAGCTCATACGGCGGGCTGCAGGTAGTAGCCCCCCATCATTCATTTACTGGGAGGATGCTACTCAACCTCAAGGCCTCAAACAACGTTACTTCAGGCAATGCTTCCAAATCAGCCCGACCGCCATCTCAGTCTTGCAGGCCGCTTCCTAACCTGTTAGCAAAGTCAGTGCGCTCTCGCAGTCAGACTCGTTCCGCAAGCCGTTGCAAGTCTATCATTCCATTCTACACAGCTTACACATTCTACGCCAAACTACTGCTGCTTCTTCTCCGCCGACACGGCCATCGTCTTGCTAATCTCCAGCATACGCTGGGGTACCTGGATCGATGCGAGCGACGAAATGCCGACGTAGAGGATAGGGAGGAGAATGAAGACGACAATCAGGAAGCTCGAGATGATGGGCATGGACAGGAGCTGGTAGCGGTCGAGGAGGAGCGTGCTGTTGCTGCGAGTTGAGTTGTGGTCAGGCGCGATGAGGTCAGCCTCGGCGACAACAGCGACGGTCGAGGCGGCGGTCTCGGGCGAAGGGCGTTCCGAAGCGAAGGGAGTCTCCTCCTCAAAGTCCGACTGACGCTTGCTCAGGTCCCGAGTGCCGGTGAGCACAACAAGGTGCTTGGCGGGGAGACCATTGGGAAGTGGAACGTCTGGAGGATTAGCAGGTGCAAGGCACTCCCGTTTAGATTGCACTTACGCTGGCCGTTGGCAGAGTTGAAGTAGACAAGCTTGCGACCACCCTCCTTGTTGTTGTCGTACTCGCTGATAAGCTCAGCACCGCACTCCTGGGCCCAGGTCTGAACAGAACTGTCGAGCGAGTCGCGGTTGGGGCGAACGAGGTAGGGGATGTGCAGGTCGGCCGCTGATCGCTTGTAGGGGAGCTGCATGGTCTCAACCTGCGACTGGTGCAACTGCAGGTGTCAGCAGGCTTCAACTGGAGTTGTTTGAGAAAGAGGGGTATCCGCAAAGCTCATGGGGCTTCCCCTTGAGATATCGGCAGTTAAAGTACGGGCCTCGTGTCTGCGCGGACGAATGCTTCGAGCGGGACACGCTCGAGCAGAGCCAACGTCTCCTGGCGTTCAAGGTCCTGACCAGAGAGCAAGCCATACACTCTCGTGACCCCCGGGCAGACAAGGAGGTCCGTCAATGCCCTCGACGCCAAGGTCGCGCTCAAGGCCCCGGTGGAGGCGCGCTAACTTGAACCTGTGATTCTCACCTCATCCTGGTGCACAACCATAGCAACGTCCCAGTCACATCCAAGGCTCGCGAGCGAGCCAAACACCGAGTCGGCAGCAATAACACCTGAGGTGATCTCGTCCGAAGCAGCGCGGAGATGGTCATTACTGCAACCGAAGGGTTAGCAGGGTCGTTGGGATTGCGGCACAGGTGACGCACGGGGTAGAGGACCAAACAAGCATGGGCGACGAGTCCCGGAAGGCGCTGACGGCCGAGGCCAACAAGAGGGCCGTAGAGGCGCCGACGGCAGCGGAGACACGCATTGTCGGGTAAGTGTTGATAAGGAAGGAGTGAGAGGTCAACGGTGTGATGACGGCGTGGTATCGGGCAGTTGCTGGCACAGAGCCAGGGAGGAGCAGGGAGTGACACAACGCGAGCCTATTTTTGAATCAACAGCGGGCCTACTCAGACAGTGCAGGCGCGCCACTCATAACGCCGCGGTGTTATGGTCATTGTGAATTGACACTTGCCGTATGTGGCAGTCTGCCGTGTTGTGGTGGTGACGCCGTTCTGGACCTAACTCTGGCGCGGTGGAGAGCCGAGAGGCAGGCGGGCAGACGACCATCCATGGGCAGGCGTGCAGGCAGGCGACCCAGGCAGCCCGGGCAAGGCTGGGCGCGGTGCGCCGTCATGCATCCAGCAGCAGCAGCGCTGCTCGGCGCAACCTTGCCTCGCCCGCCCCACCCCCGCCTACACCCCCTTCGTCACCACCTGGGTCAACTACTTCCATTCTGTCTGCACTCTCTGCAACTCTCTCTTCACCATCATCCACTAATCAACCGGATACCACTTCCATCCACCCAGCCACTCTATCACAGTTGGTATCCAACCCCTCACACATCACTTTCCTCCACCGCCACGCTCATTAAAACGCGCTCCTGCTGCACGCGCTCCACTGGCGTGAACTTGTCAACAACCACAACCTCCTCTGCGCGCGAAGACGATCGCGCGCATCGTGCACATCCTCCCTCCCCCTTTCACCTGGCCTTTGCAGGTGCGCGCCAAAACTCCCAGCAACCATTCTTACTACACGTGCTAACACCCATTCCAGCTCCAACATGTCCGAGGACGCCGACAAGGCGGCCAACACCACCGTCGAAGACGCTGGCCAGGTCGACAAGCCCCGGTCAAAGTCTGCGCCCAAGGCCAAGACCCCGACCGGTGGTGTCAAGAAGGCAGCGGCTGGCAGTGACGCCAAGTTTGAGCATGGCGACATTGTGCTTGCGCGTCTCCGTGGATTTCCCCCTTGGCGTAAGCATCCATTTACAGCAAAGTCCGTTGAGCTCTGCTGACACCCCCCAGCTGCACGCGTGCGTAGCTGATGTTTTGGCTGACTGGTTGCGATGGACCTGCACTGACACGCTTACAGGTGACCAACCCCGATGACCTCCCGGCGAACGTTCTCGCACAGCGCAAGAGCGCCGCATTCTACTGTACCCAGTTCTTCCCCGCTGGCGACTTGTGAGTGCTCACAGACGAGCTCGCTTGCATCAACCTAACGACTCAGCGCGTGGCTTCCTCCAAAGGACATTCAGCCCTTGCGCCCACACCAGATCGATGCATTCATCAACGAGCCTCACCGCAAATCGCAGGGCTCGTTGAGGGAGGCCTACACAACCGCACGCGACCCCTCCGAATGGGACGAGGCCCAGGCGGACAAGCGACGAGCGCTCGAGGAGGCCGACGCGGATGAGGATGTCGACGAGCTCGAGGAGGAGGAGGTTGCGGAGAAGGGAAAGCGCAAGCGTGCCGCCCCGGCTACCAAAAAAGATGCGAAGAAGGCAAAGACCAGCAAAAAGGTGAGTTTCCGCGTTGGTGCGACAGCTTGCTGACCGAACAGACTGAAACCGAGACGAAGACCAAGGCCAAGGCCGACAAGCCCAAGCCCAAGGCCGACAAGAAGCCGTCGAAGTCTGACGCCGCGACCGAGGAGGACGGCGAGCTTGATCCCGCGCAGCCCGACCGTGAGGCTGTCAAGATCAAGAACTGGCGTCACAAGCTCCAGCGTGCGTTCCTCGGCGGTTCGGCCCCTGCTCCGTCCGAGATGGAGACATACGACGAACTGTTCAAGATGATTGAGGGCTACGGCGACATGAAGATAGAGTACCTCCGTTTCACCAAGATCGGAAAAGGTGAGTGGGCCCTTTGTAGCAGCGCTGACAACCAGTCATGAGGTTGATCGCGGAGAAGGCGGACATTCCCCGGAACGAGGAGTTCAACCTGACGGCTCGTGCCAAGAAGCTGTGGGAGGCCGTGAGTGGGACTGGGGGAGTCATGCTGATTGAATAGTGGAACGAGACCATCATCAAGCCAGCCGAAGGCAGCTCCGCCAACGGCGACAAGCGCATCTCGGCTGCCCCCGAGGAGAAGACTGAGGAGAAAACGGAGGAGAAGACTGAGGAGAAGGCCGAGGAGAAGGCCGAGGAGAAGGCCGAGGAGAAGGCCGAGACCGCCGCTGAGGCGTAATCATACCTCCCCTACTGCTAGGGGCGATGCCGACGCTCGCGGCTGCGACCGGAGCAAACGAGCAAGAGAGCAGAGTGCGCTGGTGTGGGCGCAGGGGACATCACTCGTACGGCCGAGGGCCGACGCTGAATGTAGTGTGCCGTGTGCACCTATGAGATGTTCTCATGGACTTGATTACTTGGCCAGTTGGACGGACCAAGCTTTGTTATTGAAGAGCTGACCCAACCTACTGAGCCTCACTCGCTTAGTTGCTGTACGTCTACTGAATGGCACTGAAACCACACACAGGACTGTTGCTAGCTCAAATGTATGCCAGGTATCTCTGCCCACTGACCTTCCACGCCGCATCCGACGAGCTCCGGCGCCCTGCCTCTCCACTCAACACGGCATACTCCCTCTCTGCCGGTGACGAGCAGAGCGCTAGCCACGGGGCTGCCATGCTGGCGCTAATTGTCCGTCATCCACTCTTGCCTGCAAACACAGTTCCCGCCCGCCCCAGAGTTTGTCCAAGGCTAAGAATCGTCCCTGGCTGCCCGCAAGCTGTGCCATGCGAGAGACGGTACATGCTGGTTCGCACGACATCCTCCTTTCATGACGCTGGTTGTGATACCATTCTGACGGTGCTCGCTCAGCAGTGCGCTCAGCAGTTCGCTCAGTTCAGCAGCGAGCTCAATGATAACAAGCCGGGATAGTGGTCAGGCGTTAGCATGTCAAAAGTCGAGCCCGTCTCGAGTGGTGCAGTAGATGCATATGCTCTCCTCGTCTACGCCTTCGTCTCCTTGGCCTTCGTGGAGGGACCCTCCTGCTTGGCCTTCCCCTCAGCGCGCTCCCGAGCGATCTTCCGAAGGACAGTCTCACTCTTCTTCCTGCCCATCATCTTCCCAATGTCGGGGATCTTTGCCTGGCCGGCCAGGGCCTCGACGGCGGCAGCGGGGTCGTTAAAGCCGGGAACGGAGAAGGGGACAACCACACCCTCGGGCAAGCCGTGGGCGGGGGCGGCGGCTGCCATGACACCCAGGCGACGCTCGTTCAGGACGTACTTGATACGAGCCATCGACTTGCGACACTGTTGGTGGATCACAAATAAAATGTGCAATAGCGAGGCGCGCAGGCAAGATTAGTTCGTACGCGAGAGATCAGGCAAGACAGTTAGATGAGACGAGGAAAACAAGAGGTAGCGCAGTCAGCAAACTGCTCATAGACACAGACGACGTTCAGTACTCACCCTGAAGGCGCGCTGGGTGAGAAGCTCACCACCGTATGCGCTGGAAATACCGAGCCTACGGCGTTCCTCACGTTGCGTAGCAAGGACGTTGCGCTCCCGCAGGAGCACATACCACAAGGTGTGCAAGTCCTCGAACGACTTCTGACGCAGCTCCACGGCAGACCACGAGCGACCTGCTACGTCAGTACTGTGACACTCTCCAAGAAGATAGCGACAAGGGGCTGTGGCTGCAGGCAAGCAATACGAGCGTTCCATCAACAGCCTGGACTCGTCTCCCGTCCAAGCCATTGAAGGGTAAGAGTCTTATCGCCCAGTCCATATTCGCACCCTTGCAGCCTTCCCACTGCTCCCAAACTCACCAGATTTCTGCGAGCTAAACTCCTCGTCCAAACGCTCCGTGCTTCCACAGTCAGGGGGGCTCGTCGTCGTGGGAGAGAGACGCTTGGTCGCTGCGACGGGCACATGGAAGAAACCCCAGAGGGGATGGCGCTTAGGCTTGTCCTGGTCGGCGGGGAGGTTGTTCGTAATCTCGTCGAGCTCGGCAAAGTACTCTTTGGGTGGGGGGTACGAGGGGGGCTCGGGGAAGCCTGAAGGAAGGGTCACGCGGGTGGTGCGCTTGGGACGGAGGGGGATAGGTGAACCCTTGGGGGTGAACTGACGGGGGGCAGGCGCGGGGACGTCGGCGGAGGTGGAAGAGATACCAACGACTGAGGAAGCGGCGGTCTCGAGGCGCGGGACGCTCGTGTGCAGCGCCCTAACAAGGCGGGAGACGGACATGGTGATGTTTAGTAGGAGGTGAGACGTTGTAGAGACCTTTTCCACAAGAGGCTCGCCGACATTTTAGATGGACGGAGGTATTTTACAGAGAATCCGGGACGCAGAGTGTCATTAGCGGAGGCAAAAATATTGTAATCAATTACAGTACCTTCATTATTTGGTTTGCATTTATGTTCTTGCAAGTGACCAAGTGACCATCATCGCAGTGTCTCACGATGGTGAGCAAGAAGCAACTAGAGCGCCAGCGTGCCAAAGCACGCTCCGACGTCCCGCCTCCTCTTCCGAATCGAGATCATCTGGAGCGTGCGCACTTTGCACTCCAGGCGAGCATTCTTCTCCAGCAACTGGCACCAGCCGCCGCGTCCTCGTCACGCCTGCCTCCGGCACCGTGCAATGGCCGAAAGGGCAAGCAGAAGGCCTCAGAGGACTTGAATGATGGGGGAGAGGCTGCCGATATGGGTTGTATTGCACGATCTGAGATTAGTTCCCTCAAGAAGTGGTCGGTGCACAACCAAGTCAAGATGTGAGTTGAAGATGTGTCAGACGTGCGTATCGAATGGCGGTGCTGATGACTAGCGACCCCGCTCTTAAGAGAGCATTCTGCTCATCGTGCTCAACTGTGCTTATTCCTGGCATCACCGCACGCGTGCGCGTTAAAAGTAGGCCAGCATGTCTTCGTTGGTGGCTGGTGCTAATTTACTCAGCCAACCGCACACACGACCACACTGTGCACCAAACTTGTGTGCACTGCGGCAAGACGCACAGGATGCCAGCCCCTCCAATATCCCTTCCCGAGCCTGGTGTGGA
Organism: Prillingera fragicola; assembly: GCA_002335605.1. Classification (NCBI taxonomy): domain Eukaryota; kingdom Fungi; phylum Basidiomycota; class Tremellomycetes; order Trichosporonales; family Trichosporonaceae; genus Prillingera; species Prillingera fragicola. The sequence goes on along the minus strand of BEDY01000004.1, from coordinate 940,889 downwards.
CGGGCCAGTACGTGGGCGTCGGCGAGCGAGGAAGGTCCGCTGTGTGGCTTTCCATGACCGGGAGAAGGCAGTCACTGCCGAGGGCGTGGAGGCTGAATCTGCGAAGGGTTTGAAGGCGAAACAGGGAGACAAGAGTAGGGAGAGCTGCTCTGGAGAGGCTGGTGAGGCTAGTACAGTGATTCCAGCACCTGCGGGGCATGTGTTGTGGGCAGGAGCGCAGAGGTTAGAAGGCTGGGGCGTCATCTGTTCTGGCGAGGACGCAGTGTACGAGAAGTCATAATGTGTGTATATTGCTATGAGAGTAATGTTGAACATGTTCCCGGTGTCTATACTTTTGGACATGACGATGCAAGGCAACCAGCAGCGACATGAACTTCACCGCTCGGTCGCCGCGAAAGGCTGGTACCAAAATCTTGAAACTGGTCCACCTCCACCTGAGATTTCGATGTCACTAACATCCTCGTCAACAACATTCAAACACCAGCCAACCCACTCCCGAGGCCCACCTACCACAGGACCCAAGCAGTATGCCTCTTCTATCAGGCACAGTACAGGTTAGCTACCCGCGCACTGACACGACTAACGCCAGCCCTCGCTGCTTACCCTCCTTTCCTCGACGTCCTCACCAGCGCTCTCCCCACTCTGGCGGGCTCACACGGGTGACGACGAGTCCTCGTTTTTGACAGTCCTTAATGACACCGAATATCCCCGCGCCGACGTTGGAGAAGGGTCAAGCACCGCTGCAGCTCGACAGGGAGCTCTCCAACTTCCTAGGGGTGCATCCCAGAGTCGAGCGCGCAATCCGGCCGTTCACGTGCCGAATCACCCTCAGCGTGGGGGCCTGGCTTGTCAGGTCCTGCATATCCAGTCGAAGAGCCCAGATACGTATATCGAGATAGGCGGAAGCGTCGCCCAACGCAACAGTGGAGCACGAGACGGAGGAAGGCGCACGGTGGATCATGAACCGCTCGAAGCGACATTACCGTGGCTCGGGGTCCATCTCAAAGCTCTCGGTGCGCGTGGGGTGGCCATCGAGATTGGACTTGTGGATACACGGGGGAGGGAAGGAGCTGTGCGGCTGTGTTCATGGGTGGTGAGTTGCTAATGCGTGCGGCTGAACGCCGCCAATGCTCTTAGAGCCTCGATGATGAATAGAACAACTGACGGGAACAGAAAGAACCAAATCTCAAGACACGCCGCACTCCGCCCCTGGTCACTCTTCCACTGGCGCTACCCAGCCTCCAGGGCCGTGCGACAGACTGGCTGGAACTCTCCCTCCACCTTGCCCCGTTTCTCCCTCTCTTCCGGACCCTGCACGCGATCCAGAGCAAGCAGGTTGGGCCAGCAGCCAGTGCAGAAGACACAGGCAAGAGGAAACGAGCTGGTGCAGACGACCAAGTCTACTTTGCCGCTCTGCCCGACTCGCAATTCGCGTCAGTGTCTTACATTCGCGTGTATGCGAACTGCCGCTTGAGACGAGTGTGGCTTGCTGCCGACGGGCAGCGCAGTGTGGATGCCCTTGGAGCTGGAGCATACGAGTGGGCACTGTATGGAGCCGAGCCGTGAGACGTCGTTAGACATCAGCAGCCAGATGAGCATGAGCACACTCATCTAAGTCGTAATGTACATGCATGTCCACGTCCGCCGTCTCTCCATCTATGCCACCACCAGTCTACTTGCGCATGAGGAGATAGACGTTCTCACCAACAACAACGTTGGCGAGATGCCGGTAGCTTCCACGGAGCGCCATGAGCAAACCGCCAAACGACATGTAGGCGGTGGTCATGTTTTCTCCCTTTTGCGAGTCGTCAAACTTGTAGACCTTGCCGAACATGACATAGTCATAGTCGTTGGCCAGTCCCTGGTCCTCGGCACGCCACAGCTCGCGCTTAATCTTCTTGCCAACACCGTCCTCGGACGCGCCCTCGGCAGCGTCAGCCTCGATGGCAGCAGCAGCATCGTCCTCAGGCTTGAGGCTGCGGGCAACTGCGAGCGAAACAACGTCGTTGACCGCCAGGGGGTAGAGCTCGGTGGCAATGTCAAGAGTGAGCTGCATGCCGAGGTCACGCGAGGTACCGTTCACACGCGAGACGCGGTCGAAGCGCTTGCCATCCCGGTCGACGTCCTGGAGAGTCAGCAACATATACGCCGACGAGGGGGTTTGGAGGGTATCTGCAGCTCTGCAAGGTGAATGCGCTTCAAGGCGAGACATTCGAATTCCACAGGGAACATACGCATGCCACACCAAGTTCGATGCCCCAGTTCATGGTCCAGCTCAACTCACGGAAATGGTGAAGCGGTCCTCGAAGACAATGTTTGAGCGCTCGTCCATGGTGAGCAGCTAACACAAGCGAAGGTTTGGGATATTAAGATAATAGTAGATGCAAGCCGGATGCCGTCGCTGCGTGCTCGATGCCAGGAGTGAGGTGCTCGGTGTAGAGATGGGTTAGATGAATGCAGCAGCAGCTGGTGTAGAGAGCCGGTGGACAATCATCAGAAATCTCAACAAGTGCACCATAATGTAAATATTTCCCCCATTTTATCACCCCCGCCATCCATCGACAGGGACCGCTTTTTCGCCGTCGCCGCCCAACTTCCTATCACCACTTCATCTTCAACTTACAAACATCAAATCTGCCCTTGCAGTGATAAGCACTAGGCTAGCACAACGCACGGTAGTTAGAATTAGCTGTATATCTACGAAAAAGTAGCATAGACAGCCCCCGGACACTCAACACCAGCAACCACCTTCACCTCACCCTCCCCTCCCCTCTTCCCCCAGTCGCCAAAATGTCGCACGCCGACCACACCCGTGACCCATGGTGAGTTCTAGAGGGCCAAACCGTTTTATTTGATTAGATTGACTAACCTGTAGCCCTTACGTTATTCTTAACGACTTCGGTGGCGCGTTCGCAATGGGCGCCATCGGTGGTGGTATCTGGCACGGTATCAAGGGAGCGAGGAACAGCCCCAGGGTGAGTGCTTGCAAATGGAGCGGGGTAGCCTACAGAGTCGGGTAGCCAGGCGTAGCATGTCGCCAAGCGCCCACTGTAGCGGCACGGACAGTGTTGGCTAAGTGGCAATTGTTCGATTGACCTTTGAACACCACGTCTCGAACACTGCGTCTCGATATAAAGGCCTACCCCTGCACTGGCAGGCATGTGGCACAAGCTGACTCTCTAGGGTGAGCGTTTTGTTGGTTCGATGTCGGCCATCAAGGCTCGCGCACCTGTCCTCGGTGGAAACTTCGGTATCTGGGGTGGTCTCTTCTCAACCTTTGACTGCGCCGTCAAGGGTTACCGTCAGAAGGAGGACCCCTGGAACGCCATCATCTCTGGTTTCCTCGTTGGTGGAACACTGGCTGCACGTTGTGAGTGTTAACTGTTGGAGCGGCAGGCGCTGTGTTTGCGGGCCGCCCTGCCCTCCACACTCCCTTGATCTCGTGCTGACAACTCCAGCCGGCCCTAAGGCCGCCCTCTCCGGTGCCATTGGATGTGGTATCCTTCTCGGTGTCTTCGAGGGTGTCGGTGTGCTCATGTCGCGCGCCTTTGCGGCCCCCGTCCCCGCCATGCAGCGTGAGTATAACCCTCCACATTCCCCCACGCTTATCGCTAACACACACCCAGTGCCCGAGAACCAGCCGGCCCTTGCATAAATCCTCCATGCTTGTACACTAGCCTAGCCTACTCGCTGCCCATATACACTTCTCACATGCATCAGTGGATGACGATGGAACTTTTTTTGTCACGATCGGCCGAGTGTCCGAGCGGAGCCGAGAATACTTACGTAAAAATGGGGGTAAGGTGGAGGGAGGGTGTGTGATGCAATGTGGGAGTCACCATCTCATCGCCAGTGTCCATCTCGTTGCTCCTCTTCTTGCCTGTTTCCTCGCCACTTTCAACAATGTTCAGTCGGATAGGATCCATCACTGCCCGGGTGTCTCGGAGCACTCTCAGCTCAACCCTCAGCTCAACGCCAAGGCCAGCACTGTCAGTTCGCCCCGCCACTCTTGCCCTCGCCCACTCCACTAGCGCGGCAGCATACTCCAATTCTGCGGCGCCGACTCGCGCCTGCCCTTCGTGCGGTGCGCAAATCCCACTTCCCGCCTCCCCCTGCCCGTCATGTGGTGCCCTTGTGCGCATTCCTCAAGGCCTCTCTCTGCACAGTCTCCTGAGCGTCTCGGAACCCATCCCCGTCTGCTCGCCCGAGGGCGCACCAGACGCGGCACCGCCAACTCCGGACGCTTCTACGCAGACGGGCAGCAATGCTCCTGCGCGACCCAAGCGCCGCATCCCTGGCCACAATACTTTTGATATTCCAAGCGAGCTTGACCGTCTCCCGGCGCGCGGCTACGAGCTCAACCCTCGCGACCTGCGCAACCGCATGCTCAAGCGGCAAGCGGCACTCCACCCTGACCGTCAGGCTGGTGGCGATACGGCGTTGGCGGCCGAGTTGAGTGCACAGGTTAACAAGGCGTATGAGACGCTGGCGAGTCCTTTGAGGAGGGCAGAGTATATCGTAAGTCACCGTGCCGGGTAGGGAAGCTGCTGACCCGAAGCTTGCCCAGTATGGTCTCGACACGGCCGAGACGGACAAACTCGCCGACCACGACATGCTCATGGAGATTCTGGAGGCGCGCGAGGAGCTCGAAGAGGCTTCCTTGCCTGAGGAGATTGAGCAGTTGCGTGACGAAAACAAGGGTGGGTATTGTTGCCAAGGGGCCTGTACTGACCCTTGCAGCCAAGGTTGATGCCCTCGTGATCAAGATCACGGACGCCTTCAAGCAGGATCCTCCAGACCTTACCGAGGCCAAACGTTCGGCCGTCGAGCTCAAGTACTGGGCCGGTCTTGAGGAAGCAGCAAAGGAGAAGCTCTAATGCAACGCCGCCTACCGTCCCACCTCTGAACATCCAACTTGTTTTCTGACTACTCTGCTCCATGTGAGATTACTACTTTGTAGCCAACAATGCATAGTCGTTGCATTCCATTCTAATATGACAATCATGAATATAGATAAGATGCCCGCACACCTAACACCCATCTAGCTGGCTAATACGGAATACCGTTCTGGTACTTCTGGAATCCGTCATAGATGTCACTGCGCATGTTCTCGTGCGCGTTCTTGATAATGCCCATCATGAACTCTGCAGCGCCACGCTCGTTGAGGTGGAGCGCGAACCGGTCACGCAAGCGCTTGATGGTACCTTCGCCCTTGAAACTGGGCAAGCCAGTACCGAGCATGAGCGAGACTGTGCCCACGAGCTGGTCTGCGTGTGGGCGGATGGCGAGGAAGGCCTTGACAGTAAGCTCGGTAAACATCCGGTAGCCCTGCGAGTCCGAGCCGCCCATGAGGGCAACCATCTCCTTGTTAAGCTTGAACGAGCCGGCTTCAAACTTGATTCCACCTGGCCCAATGTCGAACAGGAAGCCAAAGTCGATGTGCACAATATGACCCGCGCCGTCAATCATAATGTTACCGTTGTGACGGTCCTTGATCTGCAAGATGTAGCAAGCGACACTGTACGCGGCCATTGACTGGATGAAGTTGAGGCGCGCGTTCTGGAAGCTGACAGTGTCGACACCGCCGTACTTGTCCACAAAGTACTCGACAAGATCGTTGATCTGCGCGCGACCCATCTCGTCACGCGAAGTCGCATTGGGGACGACATCGATAACACCACAACCGGGAGCAGTGGCCGTAACGCGGTAAGGGTACAGGTAAAGCACGAGACCCAGCTGAGTGAACACGTTTTTGAACATGGCAATGAGCTGCAGCGCAAGGACGTCTTGACGACAGTCGTCTCCGACCTTGAAGATGGCACTCTGCCACACATCGTACGTTGACTTGTGCTCAATGTCGTCGCCAGCGTCGTCGGTGGTCTCAAGGTCCACACGTTCCTTGCGCACCTTGAAGGTGGCCATGAAGGGAGCCTTGGCGTGCGACTGCAGGGGACGGCCCGACTTACGGTCGAGGTCCACCACCACTCCGTCCGGGTTGGAGGGGAGGTACGCACCGACCTCGATCTTAATCTTGGCCATTTCCTCGTCAATCTTGGCCTTCTTCTCTGGCTTGGTCTTCTTAATGTACGGCTTGAGCTTGCCAGAGATGTCGGTGACGTTGGCGAAGAAGCCGAATTCTCGCTCATAAAAGTCCTTGGCCTTGCCCGACAAGCTACCAACGATCATGTCCACCATGCGGTCAAGCTGGGGCTTCATGGGGTCAGGCTCCTCGCCATTGTCGTCCTTGTACGTGTTGGCCTTCATATTCCAAATAATCTGGTGGCAGAACAGCTGCGAGATCTTGGACGTCTCGAAAATGAAACGCTCAACGTAGCCAGTCTCGTCAAAGCGGAGCGCCTGGACGACCTGCGGAACGAAGAAGAAGGTCAAGTCGACAGGGTGCTGCTCGAGCGTGCGCATTGCGTACTGCAACACTATAGGGTCATTGCCGTAGCGCGGCTGGAAGTAGTCGAGGGCCAGGACTGGTGGGACGGCATCCCAGATGAGCAGCCACTTGAGCACGCTGATCCTGCGCATGGCAGGGTCGAGCTTGTCGCCAAGCAGATAGGTCAGAGCCTCGGGAACGTCGAGCACAGCCGATGGGTGGCTGCGTACAAGCCTGGTAATCTCGGTCGAGACGCCAGCGTGCTTGAATCGTTCACCCATCTGAACAGCGACACCAGGGCACATCTTCCAGGCCTTGCGAACGAGTGCCGCCCACTCTTCGACCCCAACGCTGGCCTCAACGGTGCCGACGGCCACGCGCGGTCCGCGGTCGTTGGCCGGGTTGATCCACACATTGAGATGGTTGATCTCGCTCTCAACGAGGAGGTTGAGCAACCTGACACGCTCGCGATGCGAGGACATGTACTCCTGTAGTGAGTTGCAACCGGGAATGAGCCAAGCAGGAGCACGGTCCGTCATCGACGACGTCGCGTGGTCGGCACGGACCTGGTCCTCGTTGACGTGCTTAATAAAGTCGGACAGCAGCGAAATCTCGGCAGCGACCTGGATACGGTCGCTGCCAAACGACCACTGGGGGCGCACGGCGAACCAGCCAAAGGCAGCCTGGAACAGGGCGTCGCGGTACCTCAACTCAAGCATCGTCTCCATGCGCGAGCTCGCGAGGATCTGGAAGCCGAACAAGAGCAGCGAGAAGCGCACCTCACGAGCAAGTGGGTGGGTTGACATGTGCTTGTAGTTGGCAAGCGAGCGCAGCATGAGGCGCGCAAGCGACACCATGATACCCGGTGCGCGGTACTTGACGGCCTGGAACTGAGACGACAGAATCTGCACCAGCAACAGGTGCGGCCGGAGCATCTTGCGCGCGCGCGCCATCTCAATGTCCATGACGCGCTTGTCGCTAGGTGCGTACTCAATGGGCTGCGAGAAGGGGTCGTGGTAGTTCATGCTCATGCTGAACAAACCCTTGGACTCCTTGATAGTCTTCAGCCACCCAGCCGAGATCTCGCCAATGACAGACACCTCGGACTCGGGGCGCTGGCGGACAAGCCACGTCCACGCGTCGACACCGGCCGCAATGGACAGAGGGGTGAACGACTCCATGGGGAGCGCCACAAGGCACTGCAGAATGTCCACATCCATAATAGGCGACGCGTTAAGGACTGAGACCGCGCGCAACAGCAAGCGACGGATCTCGGGCACGGGCAACGCCTCCTTGGTGTGAACGTTTGCAATCGCAGTGGCCATCTGCTGCTTGAACGCGACACGCTCCTCGAACGAGGAAGTCGATGGCGCACCCTTCTGCAGCGATTTAAGACCCTGGCCGAGCACATGTCGAGCGCCGCCGAGCTCGCCATCATAGTAGTTCTTGGCGGCAAACTGGCTCACAACGAGGTTGGAACAGTCTGAGCGCCAGTCACCAATGACGGGCATTTCGGTCTCTTGACGGTCCAGGCGCGAGATGGCCTTGCAGTACTGCAGTGCCAAACCGGCACCCATCTCGACGCTGTCGATGAGCAGTGTGTCGCGCGATTCATTGAGGTATGCCTGAAGAGTCGACTGCACCTCGATAGGCGCTCGCGAGATGGCCATGGTGAGCCAGCGGCGGGCAAGATCGTGCAACCTCGTTATGATGTGGTTCCGCACGGCATAATCGTCCGTGAGCACAAGGATCAGGTCGAGCATCTTGTCCGAAGTGAACTCGTGCACGGGCGAGTACTCGTCCGTGAACTGCATCTCGCATGCGCGGCGAAGCAGAGTCAGAATCTCGAGTAGTGTGAACACCACGCCGCGGTCGCACATAAGAGCGGAGAACGTCTCGATAATGTTGCTGGCGTACTTGACGGCCACGTCCCGAACCATGCGCATGCGGTGGGTGCATGCCACCAAGATCTTCCGAACCTCTTCGCTGACAACGAGGGGAAGCTCGTGGACGACGACCTGCCGGCTCATCTTCTTCAGGAAAACGCCAGCGAGCTTGTTGGCGATGCCAGACAGGGGTCCACTGACGAGGCTCTTGTTCATCGACTCGTTGGAGAAGTACTGTAGAATAACAGACGGGCGGTCGTGCAGAGTCCGCGTTTCCTCGAGATCGTGAATGGCCACAAGCAGCGTGAGCTGTGGGACAGTCAACTTGTTGACGTCGTGTGTGAGCGACTTGGACCCGAGAAGCTCGGTGAGGGTAGTGCGCATGCGAGTGTGGATCGAAGACCCAAAGTCCTTGCGCAGGATCGTGTTGTACTCGAGTTCACTTCCGACAAAGTCGTTCGCATTCTCGAGAACGAGCACTGGAGTCTTGACAGCGATGCGAGCAAGCGCGTTGCTCTCATGCTCCGACAGGCGAGTGCGACCTGGCTGGCCGCTGAGACCGAAGGCCACGCACAGCAACCACATGTTCCTGAACAATGCAACTGTCTCTGGTGTCGCGTTCTCGTCCGGGTGGTAGGCCGAGTGAGAGAGCAGTTCCGAGATTGGCAGCAGAAGCGCAGCGAGACCAGCCTTCATGTCCGATGCACGCTTCTCGTTGTTCGCCCGCATGCCAGAGAGCTTCTCGCCATGCTTGTCTCCATGGCCACCCATTGAGACATATTGTGTCTGAGTGCCCTTGTCGGCGAACAATGACAAGAGCTCGGCGAGGTAACCATCCGCAGCATCGAGGCGGTTGCCGAGACCCTTGGCGAGGGTGGTCTGCGCTGCCAGAACGGCATTCGAAGACGTCCGTGGATCCTCGGGGTGCGAGGACCGCGAGATCCCGGAGAAGGCGCGGTATACTTCGACGAGGTCGGCGTTGGACGCCACAAGTGCAAGTGGAACGAGGTTGGTCACGATCGCCGATTCTGTAGCGATGTCGACGCCACGCAGACGCTGCAAAAGCATGGACACTGCCAGATGGATAATGTCATCGCGGCCAGTGTCAATGGCCAGGCGCGACACGATCTCCACTGCAGTGGTGCTTATGAGTTGGCGCTGCTCGTCGTTGCGCTTGCCAGACACGAACGACCTGGCATTGTAGTCTTGGGCCAGCGGAGACGACCTAACGGACATTGCCCCAGGCGCGATTGTCGTGCCGTGACTGAGAACACCCAGAAGCGAATACAGGGTCGACGAGATCAGATCGTCGTTGGAGGACATCTCAATGCACATGGCGAGGCAAGTTGATGCCGCGCAGATGGTGGGCGACAGTTGCGTCCCCGTACTCGAAATCTCGCTGTCGAGAGCCGGCAGCGGCGACATGAGCAGGCGGCGGAGATGGTGAGTGAGCGAAGTGCCAAGTCCGGGATGGCTGCCATCAGCAAATGTCTTTTGGATCAAACTCACTTTCGTACCACAATGGCTAAGCACACGAACGCTGCCTGGAGCACACGCGAATCAGACACGGTCGAGTTCTCAGACAGAAGGTGCTTCAGGCGCACAAGTTGTGCGCCCTCGGCATCTTGCTGATGTAAGGCAATGAGATTGAGCATGTGCAGTACGGCGACAGTGAGATACACTTCCTCGTCGGGATTGTTCGAGTGGAACATGAAGTTGCGCGATGCGCCGCTGCCTGCACTGAAACCTGACCCATAATCCATTTCGTTGAGCTCAATCCACCATGACAGCGCCATTTTGCCGGCATTGTCAAGAGCCGATGAACCTGCGGCAACGTCCTCGATGCCAGCCTGAACTGCTGGCTCTAGCAGCAACGCATCCGTCTGTGTGCGCCACACGGGGCTCGGCGCGGCGTCGAGGCCCAGAGCGTTACCATCGCGCGAAAACGCAGACTGCTTGACTTCGGGGTCGGGAGTGAGTGCACGGGCTAGCACAATGTTGGCAATCTCGGTAATGAGGAGGGCGGCGGCGCCGGGCGAGGTTGGGTGCGGTGCAGTGTTATAGACAGGGCGGGCGAGGCCTGGCGATGCTGATCCACTCTGCACGTCGCGAACGGCCTTGAGAAGGTTTCCGGGAGAGCCGATAGCTGTCGCTGCGGCGATGATCCGCGCGACCGCCGCGGGAGGCAGGACGGGCAATGGCACGTGCGACATGACAGCGTGAATGGCGGCAAGCATGACACCAGCAAAAGTAGGAGCACGCGTCATGAGACCTTCAACGCGCTCCAGAAGCTCGCCGACGAGATCACCAGCCTCAGCACCGACTTCCGGGTGGACCCAGCCGGCCCAGAGGACGGCTTTCAGGAGGGCCTCCAGGAGGAGGGCATGGGACGTCGAGGTCCCAGGGGCACCGCTGTAAGCCGAGCTTGAGGACTCGGCGTGCGATGATGCTCCCGGAGTACCTTGTGCAATGAGCCCCGTGATGAGCTGGCGTAACTTGGGAAGTGCCGTGGTGAGATACGACGACGACTGCGAAAGCGAGGTCACATAGTGCGCATAAGAGATAGCGTGGTTAATCTCATACTCGTCCTGCATCGTTAGCCGAGTTCTCGATACCTCCAACTCACCCATTCATCATCATCAGCGTCCGGTGTGTCTGGTGGTAGCCCAGAGACGAGAACGTCAATGGGCTGCAAATCACCATCCCCAGCCGCGTTGGCCAGGTTTCCAGCGAGGGAACGGAGGATCTCGAGATGGAGGTCGTCATCGAGACTGACGTTAATGAGAGAGTTTCGATGTCACACCTACCAGTCCATAATGAGAAATGCAGCGATGCTGCTCTTGCTTGTACAAGTGATCAAGAAGTGGTTGGGGGATGAGAAGGAAACAAGAGCCAGGACGGGGACCGACGTTGACGCTCCGCTCAACAACGGGCATCATCCAGGCACCACCACCCAAAGACAAGCGGCGACGGAAGCAAATCGGTCTTATTGGCTGTTTTGGTGGCAAACGACGAGCAACATCATCCACTTGTCAACCCTCCTCTTCCCCCGTGCACAAGGTCAACATGGCAGCATCAAGCTCGGCTGGCAAGCCAGACCGTCTCTTTGTTGGAAACCTTGCGCCTACTGTCGACGAGTACACCCTTGTGCAGGTGTTTTCAAAGCACGGCAAAATCACCAAGCTTGACATCATGTACCACAAGACTGGTCCGCAGAAGGGCAAGCCTAGGGGATATGCGTTTGTCGAGTACGCCAGCAAGGACGTGAGTGCACTCCAGAGTAAGATATGAGAGCGTAGGTGCTGACGTCAGGACGCTCTGAAAGCCCTAGTCAAGCTACATGACCGCGTTCTCCGGGGGCGAAAGCTCGTTGTCACGTACGCGAATGCTGTAAGTTGTTCTTCGAAAGTCGCGGTTAAGCTGACCGGTAGGCCCCTCAAGAGGAGAGCATGTTTCCAAAGTCGCGGCGCGTTGGCGAAGCAGGAAAGCCGACAACGCTGTCTCTCCTGAAATCGCAACGGCGACCTCAGAGGTAAGAGTCATCCTTCCCTTTCCAGCACGATGTTCTGCGCACAGCCGCGCAGCTTCGTGCATCGAACTCGGGGAGGCGGTTAGATTGCATACTGACTTACCCAGTGCTGCTGCCCAAATTGCTGCCATGGAAGCCAAACTCGCCGAGCTCGCACAACGTCCTGGACGCTCCCCAACGCCAGAGGACCCTGCAATTGGAGAGGCAAACGCTCTTGAGGCCGAGTTCATGGCCGAGTTTAAGGCTGGCCCGTCACATTCCAAACGGGACGACACTCCAGCAGAGTCTGAACAAGCGCCGCAAGCATCAGCACCGGTGTCGGATGCCCCTTCGACTGCTCCTTCATTACCCACGTCTGAGCCGGCTTCTGCGATCGTCTCCGGCGCCGCGTCTCCTGCACTTCCTGCCGACCAGCCTGTAGCATCAGCATCAAGCACCCTTCCCTCCCGTCCGGCAGCTACAGCTGCACCAAAACGGCAGGACGACCAGACAACTGCCCGCCAACTTTCCTTTCAGCGCGGCCTCGCAGGTCTCCCCAAGAAGCCAACCTTCTCGACGTTCTAGTCATTGTAACGTGTAATCAATATGCATTTGTCATAGTATCCTCGTTTCTCGTGTATGTCATATCCGGATCGCCGTGCACGTCACAGCCTCGCCAGCGCAGTATCATGCCCAGATGCACGAATAAAGCCGTTGCGCTCATCGATCCTTCTCAATGAGCTCGCGTACAGCATGCAGTTTGTCCTCATCCAACCTCCACTCTTCCCTCCCGAAGCCGAGAACCTCACCGCGAGCGACGGCCGGAGACGCAGTCGGCTCGACTGCGCCACTGGCGCTGAGGTGAGCCTCTTCCAGCAACGGCGCGCGTGATCGCAGCGCTGCTAATGTGGTCGCGTTGATGCCTGAAGCGGGCAGAATGGTGAGGTGTCGCGGTGCGTACCGTGAGAGCGCGTCCAGCTCTGCCGCCCCATCGAGAGCAGAAAAGGCGTGTCCACTGCCTGTCAGTGTGTTTAGGGGCACAGCCAACTTACGAGGTGAGAATGCGTGTAATACCTGGCACCGATGCGATATCGTCGCACGCTATTCTATCAGTACAGGCTAGGTCTCGCACAACCTACCTCGCCTCCACTCTGGAGTGACGTCAAATGCGCGGTGAAACGTGACCTCGAGCGGCGCAGCAGCTGCAGCCAGTCTACCCGTGGATCAGCTCAGCCCAACACCACCGAACCCACCGTGTGGCCGTTGGCACGTCGACCTCGCCGTCCTCTGTTAAGCAGCCAAACACAACACCAGTAGCGCCAACATCCTTGGCAGCCGAAATATCTGCCAACATAACCTCGACCTCGGTAGGAGTGTAGATGAAAGAGCCAGGACGGGGGCGGATCATGGTCTGCGTATGTTTAGCTCTCCCTCACGGTTTGGCGAGACTCACCATCAGGCCAATGTCGGGGCAGTGCCGCTTGAGCGCGAGCACCAGCCCCATACTCGGCGTGAGACCTCCACCAGATAAGAGTGACGCGCAGACCTCAAACCTGTCACCAGGACGAAGATACGGGAGGGCTCTGTATCGCGTCAGCAAATTCACGGGCGCGTGGAAGTATGATCCGAAAGCTCAATACGAGCCAGGGCAATCGGTCGAGATACAGCACGTACACTAGCCCGCTTGTGAGCGAGTCGATGCAGATCTCCAAGGGTATGGGCATGGGGTATAGTCAGAACGACAAAGTAGGTCAGTGGAGCAAGAGAGAAAGTTAAAGAAAGAAACAAAAGTGCCCTCCTGGGTAGTGGTTGGTCACGTCGGTAAACGTCGGCCCCCCCACATTCCGCAGAGCAAGTGGGCCGAATGAGCGGAACGGCATCGGAACGCCGGTCGTTGACACGACGAGCTTGGCAACTGGACGATGGCAGTCCCCAAATCACTATTTGCTGTATGACATGCATACTGCTGCTACTGGTCAAGTACCTCGCCCTTGCCGTTCGTGAGACGGAGAATCTTGCCGCCAGTCCAAGGCACCTCGTCCTCGTAGTGGCTGACCATGACGACGGCCTGCTCTTTACCCTCTGCGCGCATCTCCTCCCACTCCTGGGCGAGGAGCTCCCTGCAGCGCGCCCAGATGCGCTCGTCCATACCCTGCGTAGGCTCGTCAAGTACAAGCATGGGTGGCCTCGAGACCAGAGCACGCAGGAAGACGAGAAGCGCCTGCTGTGGTGGCATGTAGTGCGCAAATGGCTTTAGGGCGATGTCACGCGTCGTCATCTCCGGTGCGGGCTTGCCTGTACGCGTGGTCGCGAGGAAGGGCTTAAAGTAGTCTAACAAGTAAAGGACTCGGTCTTTTTGCTCCTTTGACAGACCGCGACGCGAGAAGACACCCTCGTAGCCTGTTCCGATGGTGTCAATCGCGGTATGACCCATGTTACGAGGGAAGGCGGCGTAGATTTCGGGCGAGGTGTGGCCGATGAGTGAACGGAGCACTGGAGTCGCCACCTTGCGACGAGGTTGGGAGAAGAGAGTGAGGTTTGTTGCAGGGAGGGAGTAGCTTTGAGGGTGGTGACCAAGGAGGACTGCCAGTAGTGTTGTCTTGCCCGAGCCTGCCGTCAGCCTTGCCCATCGTATGGCACTCACCATTGGCACCCTGGAGATGCCATCTGTCTCCAGGACGAATAACCCAGTTAACGCGACTCAGCACCTCCCGCGTGCCCTCGCCATACGATACAGACACATCCCGGAGCTGCGCGACTGGCTCGGCGGCGACAGTCTTGCTGGCGGCATCCACAGTCTTGAGCCCCTTGCCCTCTCCATTCTGTTCCCTCTCCTGGCGGCGAGCCTCCCACTCTTCTCTCGATCCGACCCACACCTCACCGCCACGCACCTCCACCACATTCGTGACCCACGACCCCAGCGTGTCCTTGCCCTTATCCCTCAAGACAAGCACAACCCGCGGCCGATCCTCCTCGGCATTCATCTGGCCGAGCAACTTGTCCACCAGCGCACGCGACGGCACGTCCAACCCTGCCATCGGGTCCTCAAGCATCAGCACCGCCGGCTCCGTCATGATGGCTTGCGCAATACGCGCGCGGCGCGTCTGGCCCGAACTAAGCGCAATGGCCGGCATGTCGAGATAGTGTTTCAGACCCATCAGGTCGACTGCGGCAAACACATTCTTGTGAGCCTGGGCCCTTGCGTGCTCGCCAAATGACCGTTCAAGCTTGTGACGTAGACTGAGTTTATCCTCGTCCTGCAGTGCGCCGTAGCGTGCAGTATAGTCGGTGAACTCTCCAGTCGTGCTTGGACGCGCAAAGGCGAGATACCGAACCGGTGCCCAAGAGTCGCGGTCGACTGCTGTCCTGGGAGTTGGAAGAGTGGCCACAGGCAGCGGTCCCGGGTCAGGGGTTGTGGGTGTGATCTTGTGCCGGCCAAGGACAGTCTGAGAGTCAGCATGCGTTCCAGCGTCCTGCAGCACTGTTGTGACTTGGTCGAGCCAGGTAGTGGCCAAGACCTAGCAAGCCCACCTCCTCGCCATAGCTAACTCACTTCAACAGCCAGCCTCCTCCCCTCAGCATCGCCGACAATAGCCCACCCCTCCTTCCCCTCGGCATCGACCTTCCACCCCTCCTCGGGGAACTGGAGCAGCACATCGTCGGGCTGCGGGTTTTCGGCAACGCCAAAGGGGTAGATCTGGGCCCTGGGTGGGAGGCGGATGTATGGCGCCCTTGTTGTTGTCCGGACTGCCCGTAAGCGCGGGAGGGTTCGCAGCATCGTGCTCGGGTGCGCGGTACTGTAGGCTGGTGTGGTGGGGAAGGCAGACAGAAGCAACGGGGATTGAGATGTGGAGGTTGCCTCAACTTTATTAAATACTGAAACACTTTCGGGCGAGTTTCGCGGGCGAGCCGCTCTTGATGTCCCAGTGTTCTGAGCGAACATCGTCAGTGTACAGTCTTCCAGTCAACAAACCGGCTACACGCGAATGCAGACGATGCGATGCATGAATACCCAAACATGTGGTCTATAAGATCTCCCCTCGATACCCCAATACAACCATCCTGGCCATTACACACTGGGATCCCGCCTCTCGCGTGCAGGCACACTCCCCCTCCGTTGCTCCTCAAGTGCATGCCCATCAAAGGGCGCCTGGTGGGGCACACGCGGCGTGTCGTCGCTTGCGCGGATTGCGACACCGACTACTGACGGACTTGCGCTCACGCTGCCAGAGGGCGGGGCACTGGACATGTAGTCTGCTGAGCTCCGCGACGTGCCCGTGCTCGGGGCAGGGGAGAGGCGGTGAGGCACAAGTGCGTCGGGGTGGCTTGCAGGCGTCCAGCTTGCCATGGGGTGAGCCGCGGCGACAGCAATGCCGATACTTTCAACACGCGCCCCAAGCCAGCCTGCAAAGGTAGCACTCATACCGAACGCTGCGTAGAAGTCATGCTCTACACGCGACTTTGTGAGCAAGCCGCGAGTCTTGAACGCCAATGGGTTGGGACCATGTGTCTTCAAGTGCTGCAAGAATGTGGGCAGCGAGAACGGCTTGAGAGTCGCGAGCGATAGAGCGGGCGGAGGCGGTATGGGGGTGCTGGTGCCAGACTGCGGTGCGCTGTTCGGCATCCGTGCCCCCGGCTGGGCGGGGGAGCGCGGAGGTACAAGCGTCTGGAAGTAACGGTTGAGCGGCACCAGGAAGCGCTCTGTCAACTGCTGGAAGTAGGTCCGCAGCGCCTCGTTTCCAGCTGGGTCATCAAGCTTGCCCTCTGCAACCAGAGTCTCGAGACGCTTCAACAGCGGTCGGTCCTTCTGGATGCTGCGCGAGCGACGCGAAATAAACCCACTCGGGACCTCGGTCTTCGGCGCGTTAGCTCCACGAGGTTTGGGCCTGTCGCTGGGGATGGAGATGACGTTTGGCCAGTGGCTGGCGGCGTTACGGAAAAAGGGATTCGTAACTCCAACCACAACGCCTGGCTGAGGCTTGTTTGCGTTCACCAGCAAGCTAAAGTCGTGGTCGTGGATATGCAGGTAAGGCCTAAAGTCGCCCGCGAGCGGAATAGGCCGCACGAGCTCTCGTAACCACCAGACAATCTCTGAGCATGTTCTTGGGTCAGGCGCGATAACAAGTACGGGCTCCGCGAGCACGAGACATTCCCAGAGTGACCACAGCGAGGGCAGGAAGGTGGCGAAGGCACGGAGGGGCGTCGAGGCTGGGAGGGATGCTAGAATCTGGTCTGTCAGCTTGTGCTAGCGAGATTGACTCACCGGTCGTTGGACCTCCACAAGCGATGAGCGCGGCATAGGTGCTGGGCGGAGAACCTGTGGATTGTCTGTCGAGTCCGGCAACTTGACGGAGAGCACGTCGGACATAAGAGGCAGTTCCAGGATTGCATCTGGAGTCGGGTCAGGCCATGATGCAATAGCGTGGCAAGCGACTTCGAGTGCAGAGTCGCCGTACTCGAAGAAAGAGGGCGCGACGCGCGTGAGGACCTCAGAGAAGAGCGCGGCGAACGGCAGATGTGTGAGGATGACGACGGATTTCTGGTCTATTAGCCCAGCCAGCAGCTTAAGACTCACCTGCATGAAACCGCGTGCGATGCCCCTGTCCCTCCGCTGCTGGAACCACACAAAGCCGTACGTCCACTCACGCCCGCGCTCGTCCCAGGCGCGATACTCTGCCTCCTTGTCCCGCACGAGGCTCGATCCACGGGCATGACCTCCTGCTCGGGGCGGGGCGAGCGTGTTGTCAATGCCCGGTAGGGCTGCACCTCCGCGATCTGGCAGCGGCGACGGCGGCTCGGGAAGCACAAGAGACGAGGGATCAGGCGGTATATGACGAATCTTGAATGAGAACTGAATGCTGCCCTCGGTGAACAGCGAGGTGTCCGGAAACGACGAGAACGCGCTTGCACCCCGTCAGCCACCTCGTAACCAGCCACATGACAGCCCAAGACTCACACATTCTCCTTCTCCCCCGGTCCCCAACGCCTCCCTACTGCGCGGCGCTCGACGACAGGACCTCGCTCAAGATCAAAGTTGCACACAACGACCTCCTTGACCCATCTCCGCATCTTGACAGCCGTCTCATTGTCAACAAGTGGTGGTGGGCGGGGGCTGGGTGCGGGCTCGATCCCGCTCCCGTTGAGCTTCAACCGCTCCACACCCGGCTCAAGGATGACAGGGTGCTGCGAGGTTGTCGCACTGCTCACATCTGGCGTGTTGTACCCGCGCTCACCACCCATGTCGACGGTGGGTATCCGCACATTGAGGGAACGGGAGCGCGTGAGCGTTCGGCGTGCGTTGATGGAGCCTCCGCCCGGCGACAGTGTAGGGCTACCCTGCGCATTGGGTGTGGTCGGCGTAAGCATTGAACTCTGGCGAGTTGCGTGCGCCGACCCGACGCGAGATGGGGTTATGGGCGATGCGCGGCTGGGACCTGCAAAGTTGGAGCCAGCAGTACCGTTTGCCCCACCCGGTGTGCGTTGTTGGTGTGCACTGGCGCTCGCGGTGGGTGACAGGAGGCTTTTGCCAAGTGCCGCTCGCGGTGTGGGCGATGGGACGTCTCGTTGCCGCAGTGGTTTGCTGTTGACGGCGTTGATGGCTGCTAGAGTTGCTGCGCTGCCAGTGCGGCTCATTGAGAGCGAAATGTCGCCCGAGTCATCACCATTGTCGTCGGGCGGGACGAGGGACAAGGGATGGCCCCGCTTAGGGGATAGGTGAGAGTGCATGGCATCTGCAGCTGGTGTGCAGTGCTGCTGGCGAGAACTGGAAGTGTGTGTTGTTTGACTATCCGCTGTTTGCTCAAAGGTAGCAGGAGATCGAGAATGAGTGAGAGGAGTGCGGAGCAAGTGTGATGGATGGCAAGAGGACGGAGAAAGGCAGGGACGATGAAGTCATTTTAGCCCTTGTGTGCCTTCCTCCCGTGCCTCCAGAGCTAAGCCATTGCCCGCGATCGAGACTGCCGCGCATGGTGTTGGCGGGGAGGACGTGTGGGACGAGTTTGCCGAGACGTGTGGTGATGCAGAGGAGGTGTTATCATGCACACACACCTTGTTGTTGCTCATCGAGGGTGGGCTGCGTAGCTTTGCTGTGCAGATACAAACGTGGCGTGGGCTATCAATCCAGTCTCGCCAGGGTGTGTGGGTCTTGTGCATCTTGGTGATCTGCGCTTTCCCTGCATCTCGCCTCTCTGGCTTGACAGCCCAATAATGCATACGCGACGATACAGTCTGCGAGATAGGTATCGCCAAATGTAGAGGATATAAACAGGCTGGCTTGCAGATTTGCTTTATTCGTGAAGACCAAAAGCAAGCCAGCTGTCAAAGCAATCAGGCGGAAATAGATGTCTGATATCGAGCGAGCTCAACCGAGACACGGCACAACAAAAGAGAAGGATCAAAGCGAGAACAGTATTACGCCACACGCCTCCGCTACATGTTGTCTCCTGACGAGTTTGCAAACTTTGTCAGGATAAAGTTGAGGAACGTCGTCTCGTCGTCTGGGCTGGGGTCCGAGTTGCTGCTATTATCAGTGACAGTCGTCACGCATAGTACCGTGGCCCAAAGCCAATACTCACGCCTCGTCCGTCTGCTGAATCGCGAATGGGTTGAACCCCATGTCCATAGCCGTCTGGGGCACACCGAGGTTTGAGAAATCGAACCCTGTGTCGGAGGCCTGGCCAAACTGCGAGTTGGCTTCCGAAAAGAGGGTTTCGGCGCCTTGGTGAGTGAGCGACGACACGAGCTGGTCGTTGGGCGAAGGTAGCGGCATAGTCATCTCTTGGTAGGGACTCAAGTTGGGGATCTGGCCGTTGTTGTTGCCAACGGACGGCATCGTAAACGTCTGGTGAGGGCTGGGGATGACATTTGAACTTGGCGCACCGAAACCTGGCGAAGTGCGGTTCTCGCTAAAGCCGAATGGGTTCTCGGGCGACCACGAAGGGTTGGCCATCTCGCCCTCGCCATCGCGCTTGCCATTGTTGTTCCCAGGAACACCGCCAGTACCAGGAGGCTGCAGGGGGCGTGGCATTCTACGATTGCCAGCGTTGCCAGGACCCTGTGCGCCGAACGGCTGGTGCACGTCCAGGCCGGGCATCTGAGGCGCGACGTAGCCCCACGGTGACGACGAGATCTGGCCGCCGCCGTTGGAGACGCCAGATACTCTCCGCTGTGCTGCACGCTGCTCCTCGACCTCGCGTCTCTGCTGGAGTCGCAGCTGCCGCCTCTCCTCCTCAGCGGCGCGGCGGCCAGTGTTGGTCTTGGCGAGGCCAAGCAACAGGTCAACGGGAGTGTTCTCGTCGGTGCCATCGACGCGCTGCTGACCGTTCGCTTGTCCGTTGACCATGGCAGCGTTCTGCTTGGCCGTGTTCTTGGCTGTGAGGAACTCCACAATCGCCAGCTCCTCCTTGACGATCGGCTCTGAGAGGCGGCCCTGTTCGTCGCGCGATCGTCCAGACACAACGTTGAGGAGATGCCTGAGCTCGTCGGCCTGGGGCGACTCCGGGTCGAGCTTGATGGTGACACCAAGAACCATGTACGAGTTGAGACTAACGTCAGCTATATCCTCACACGGTGACGCTTACACTCGGTAGCCTCCAGAGTTGATGATCAGGTCGCCCTTCTCCATCATGAATGCTCGGCGGCTCAGCAGATCGGCGGTCGCCGACTCGATTGCCGCGTTGCGCGAGTATGCATATCTGCCATCCTGAGGTTTGCGTCGGAGGAGATAAGGACTGTGACGTTAGCCGCGACCCTGTTGCTTTCGAACTCACCGATTCAGCGTGATACGGGTGTAGAACCACTCGCATGCCAGCAGATGGCGCTGGACAAAGAGATACGGGTGCGTGCTGTCCAACGAAGTGTCCGAGTTGGACATGGACAGGAAGCTGGGAAGAGCCTCGCGCCACTCGAGCAGCTCCTTATCGAGCTGGAGCACAGTCGCGTAGTCGGGCAGCTGGATAGTGAAGGTGTGGTACGCAATGCGGCCCATGATCTCGGCAAGCTTGTGCCTGCGGGGTCAGCGGATGCCAATGATGCTGTGCTCACCTAACGATAACATAAGTGTACACTGTAGGCTTGGTCATGGGGTGGCCAGCAGGGTCAAAGTCGCCACTTTCAATTTCCTCGTCGTCGAGGTTGGCTGGGGGACGCGCATCCGTGTGTGCATCGGAGATTGATGCGGGCCGTCCGACCAGCAACGAGATGGTGCGGTCGAGGTGGTAGAGCATTGCCCATGCACGACGGCGTACCTCAATTTCGCGCTTGTCCGACATGTTGAGAACGGTGCCATCACGGTACAGACCCAGCTGGAACGCGGTCGTGAGCGGCGTCGAGCCCTCTGCTGGACGGCGGGTGAGTAGCCTGGAGATTGTCAGAACAAGTCACGTGGCAGGTACACACATGTAGCGCGATGCAAGAAGACCAGCGAAGAGAACCTCGAGGTTGTCCCTTTGCAATGCTTTGGCATACTCAAGGCCACTACGAGCCGAGCCATAAAACCGACGGGACCAGGCAAGCTGCTCATCGACGGGCACGATATCTGCTGGGGCAGAAAGCGCTGCAATAGCAAGCTGAGGACATCAGCCAAAGACCTTTCGCGAATAGCGTAGCCGACTTACCACGATGAACATGAGAGGAAGCCATTTCAACGTGTTGGCATCAATCTTTGGGCTCGTGGGATTACGTCCAATAGAGTCGAAGAATGTCGCGTATTGACGTTCAAACTGTGGCCTGTTCATCTTGTAGCGTGTCCAGCTGCGGCATTGTCAGTACGGCGGCCTCGGCACATCTAGGGTCGCACGCCCTCGTGCAATGCAAGGACCCATCGAAACCCGCTACTCACTCGATATCCCTGGGAAAATGGTCAGCACCCAAAACGCCTGAGAACACAAAAGGAAACCCACCTAAAGTACAGCTCAACGAGGCCATCTGCCATGCGACGTCCGGGCACGCCGGCGATGAGCCATTCGAGGTGATTCTTGGTGACGCCACTCTCGCGAAGGGTTGCCAAGACGTCTCGTAGGTCGGCATTGTCTTCGACAGAGAGGCTGATCATGCGCCCTTCCCTCAAGCCCCATCCAAAGCCCGAGCGCCCAACAGGTGTCGACGTCGACAAGCTTGCGGGGAAAAGACCAGACGGAGGTGGCTTGTGGGCATAAGCCTGACGTGGAGGTTCAGGCAGTGCTTGCTGTGATGGAACAGACGACTGAGGGTGGAAGACATCCTCGCCAGAAGCCGCGAGCGATGAGACGTCAGGGCTGGACACGTCGCCAACGGCGGCAAGGGGGTTGGCGGGTCGAGACGACAGCGCCTGAGGAATAACAGAGACGAGGCGCGTGAGCATGCCTTCGATGGTAGCCAATCGAGCGTGCACGTCCGAGTTCCTGCAGTAGTGTGAGTCCAACTTTCCCCGGCGCATGATCTTCATCCTCCTCCCCCTTGACCTGCCAAACACACTGCTTCCTTATGAGGTCGCGGTGGCCTTACTACTCACGCATTGGGGTCTTCAACTCCGTTGAGGAAAGGGCGACAGAGATGCGGGACGCGACGAGCGACACATTGAGAGCAAGGCTCCTTTCGGTCGCATTTCTGCTTTCGCCGATGGCACTCGACGCAGGAAAAGTGCACACGAGTGCGTTTTGCTTCGCGAGGACGCGACTGCACGGGCATGGGCGCCGCCACCGAGGCCGAAGGTGAGGCAGCAGATTCTTCCTCGGTCGTCGACCCCGTGCGTTCCTTAACTCGAGGACCGCCGGCGGACGACGGTGGCGCCTTCCGCTTCTTGTCGCCCGGCTGGGATTGTTGCTGGGCGTGCTGCATCCCAGGCCGTTGCGCCGCGGCAGCGTCTCCTGGAGCCGACGGCGCTGCGGCGATGTTCACACCAGAAGACGCGGACATCGACGGCGGCGAGGTGGGCGCGAGGGTGGGAGACGGTTGAGGGCTAGGTCGGCGGCCAGTCGACGGGAGGCAACGGTCGAAAAAGGTGCTTAGATTATGCAACTATGCTCCCAGACTGGTACGGGAGTCCAAGTATGCGAGGGTGAGAGAGATGGAGAACGAGTGGATCGAGAGATGAATGCGGGGAAACTGGAGAAGGACTGCTAAACGGCGAGCATTGAGTGGACCAGGGATGCCCCCAGGGACGGAGGCATTTTTCACTACAACTCGCCGGTCGATCCCAGGCGCGTGTCCACAGTAGTGGGCGAGTGGGCTCACCACTCGGGGGGCTTTTTTTTTCTTCTCCTTGCTGCTGGCGTGCTGTTTGTCGGACTTGGCATGCCGCCTTGCTGGCATACACGCCGGGCAGCCCTGCTGCAGCTGTCCCTGTATGGTGGCTGGGTGGCTACTGACTGGCTCCTCCGTTGCCGCTCGATTTCAACTGTTGCCGCCTCTGAGCTGCTGCCGCCGCGCCGTCGTGGACCGACTCTGGCGGATCAACAGACTATTGCCCTTGTATTTGGCCGCCGGGAATCAAACTGGGCCCCACTTTGTAACCCCGAGCTTTAACCCGCATCGGCCGATCCGCTGTAGCCCCGACTATGTTCTCTCGAGTTTTCATCGACAAGCGACACGTGCATACGACAGGAGACGTCTAGCTATGTACAACAGGAGGTTCAAGGGAAGACATAGGACTTAAAAACACGGACAAGGCCAAGTGCGGGGGTGTGGCGCCTATCTCACCTGTCAACGTCCATGCCAGTGTGAGACGGCGTTACGCATGACGACGCCACAGTTGTTGGTGGCTCAACAAGGTGGGCCAGACGAGAAGACGTCGACGCACTAGTGGCAGCCATGTCGCCCTTGCTCATCGAGTGTGA
This sequence comes from Prillingera fragicola, assembly GCA_002335605.1. Lineage (NCBI taxonomy): Eukaryota > Fungi > Basidiomycota > Tremellomycetes > Trichosporonales > Trichosporonaceae > Prillingera > Prillingera fragicola. Next base: position 917,297 of record BEDY01000004.1, on the reverse strand, counting down.
TGGGGAACTGGTGGGAGCAGTGGTATTGGCCGCATGAGATGTCCCAAGCGGCGGGGTCATGGCTCGCGACACCGATGGCCAAGAGCGATATCCTGTGGCTGACAGCGGAGACGACACCGATCCAGAAACCCGAGGGCCTATAGCGAATGGAGAAGATGCGCGCAAGGGAGGAGGTGAACCTGCCATGCTCGTGCGGGGAGAAGTGGTATGTATCAGATTGGATATGGCGAACGCTGGTGCTGGAGGGGGAAGCGGAGCGCTAGTCGATGCACTGGTTGCGGCTACGTCGGTAGGGACACGGACGTATGCAATATTCCAGCACGGCTGGAGGCCATCCTTTGCAATGCCAACCAGCCGTCTTCCCTCAGGAGCCTGGTCATACTGTGTCGCGACATCGGCAAACTGCATCGACTCGTCATCGTTGTCACTGTCGTCTGAATCATCGCTGGCCTCGGACGATGCGTCGCCGTTGTCTCCCCCACCGTCAGGAGCTTTGACCTCGGCTGCGTCGTCCTCGGTGTTCGCTGTGGCACGGGGCACTGGAGGTGGCGCCGTGTCGTCCTGCTGGAGCTCATTTGCTTCCTCGGTTGATAGAGGAAGGCAGATGTGGTTAACTAGGGTCAGCCACGCTTCACAAGCGGTGAGCTTACACTTCTTCGCGTGAACCTCAACGTCCTGACGGTGGCACTTGCGACCGTACTTGCAGTTGGGGCGGTCCTTGATATTGGCAGGACGCTTCTCCTGTACGCCGGGCTTCTTGAGTTCGCGCATCCACCACTCGAACAAGCCAGACTGGATGGTTAGCCCAGTTTGGCTGCTTGGACAGGTACTCACGCAGAACACTTCATCAGCACAGCCACCACAAATGCGAGCCTCCGTCTCCCCTTCCTCCACGGGCATTATCGCGTGCTGCATCTCGTCCGCAGCGCCAGTGCGCAGACGAAGATTGATTTCGGCGCGGTTCATCATGCCTAGCAGACCGCCAGAGTCAACGGACTCTGGACCTCTGAGCCAGGTGAGAATGTCATTGTAGATAGACTGGGCCTTCATGGTGTCCTGATGAGCCGAGAGGAAGAGGCTGAGCTGGTACATCTCCGTCCAGTTGTCCCTGGATGATTAGTAAGGTATGGCGTGCGCGCCGTCCACTCACTTGAAGGCCAGTGCCAACATGTCTGTGGGGCAGTCCTCCAACAGGTAAGGAAGGGTGTTGAACTGGCTAGTGGGCTTTGACTGGGACACAGGAGCACAGTCGCATCCCATACGCTGGAAGTCAGTTCAACTCAGTCAGATTTGCTCACTGAGTCGCCGCAGAAGCCTTCACCACAGATGCCACAGTTGACGCTCACTGGTCCATTGGAGGGCGAAAGACGGTCGCTGTGTGCGTCAGTTTTTTACATTGATGCCACATCGCAACACCTACCAGCCGGCACAAAGACGGTGGCCTTCTGGACACAAGCCATCTGCGCGAAGGCAGAGCGCACGTTCCTCTGGAACGTCGAAGCGAGGCACCTGTCCTGTCAGCGCAGCTCAAGTCTGTCCAGGGATAGCGATCACTCACAGGAGTTGGACACTTCCACTCGCCCTCATCGGAGTAGCAGTGGCGACAAGGGCGCCAGAACTCGTTTAGGTTGGGAGCTCGAGGGGGAGGGGGCGGAGTTGGAAACTGTGTGTGTTAGATCCTCTCAGATCGACAATCGCACCTTGATCACGCCCGTAGTAGAGGTGTAGAGCTCCTCTGCTTGACGGTACTCGTTTGGAGTTCGAGCCAGCTCAGGGCGGCGTGAGAGAAGGAAGGTGACCATGGTCTTTGCGAGACGCGAGGGCGTGGCTGTCTGAATCGGGGTAAACCGGCAGTGAGGACACGAAGCAGGCTCTGGGACAGGATCGCCAGGCAGGACGGCAGCCGGGTGCCGAGGGAGCGACTGAGATTAGCGACGAAAGTGGGCAGGCTCCACTCACCTTGATCCACTGGACGACACAGCTGGCGCAAAAGACGTGACCGCAACCGTTGAGTGCCACAGGCTGGGTCCGTGTTAACTGGGCGGTATGACATGCAGTTGTCTGAGCTCACCTCGATGTAGACGGCTGCGCACATGCCGCACTCGAGCTCCTCGAGCAGGGCATCGGTCATGACAGTATCTTTTTGTGCTATGGGCTCTGAAACAGGTTAGGGTCTGAACATACTACACGTTGACACACTCACCTGCCAGGGTCGGCAAAGTGCTCACTGTGGTAGGCACCTCAGTAGCACCGGCTTGGTCGCGCTCGTTGGATGTGGTGCGAGGAAGCTTTGGTGGGCGCGGAGACGATTGACAAGAATCGGCGTCGTTGTCGGTCTCGTTCTCGTCTCTTCTGCGAGTAACACGGCGACTGGAGGGCGACGAGGACCCATGCTGTCTGGGTGGCGACGGGCCAGGGCGGCGAGTCTCGGCAGCGATAGCCGACATTGCTGGTGGTGTGCTATGGGGCTATCAAGTGTTGGGAACAGTAGAATCAACGCGTAGGCTGTCAAAGTGATGTGTATGAAGAGGGAAAGAGCGAGAGAGTGCGAGGTGCAACAACGGATAGAGGACAGTGCCCTCGTCACTTACCCGGTTTCACCACTGGGCGGTGGCAAACCCGTTATCAACACGGACGCCACCTCATATTGCCACCCCACTAGAGTTTTGCATCCCACGCTGTCTGCGCACATGGATGCCTAAATCACTATGCTCACCAGGCATGATACTCTCATCGATCTCTCATAACTGCCTGCTCGGCATCCTTCTTATCGTGCTCACCATTACTGTGATGGTTGCGGATCCCTGACTGGAATGTGGAGTCCCCAGAGAGTCAATCAGGGGCACTGCATGTGCACGATACGTCACGTGACTTTACAACCGTCATGATTTCAAGAGGAGGACAATCATGTATTGTTGATGCACCAACACCACCATGAGCGGCATCATAGCAAACCTCAATGTCGTCGCCATCGAGGTTGAGGCAGGAAGCTCCGACTCCAACTCGCAGCGTCGGAACCGCCGCGTTTACGTCGCGCCAGAGCTCCTGCGCTCGCAAAAGCTCCTGGCAGGTGAATGGGTTCACCTTCAAGCATCGGGGGAAGAGGAGGACGCTACGGGCACGAAGCCTCTAGGATGGGTCGTGGCCCAGTTGTGGCCTCAGTCTGGACTTGATGAGACTAGTGAGTACAATTGTTTTGCGCAGTGACAAAACTGACCAGCGCAGCTGCATACCTCACACCATGCCAAATGAGCAATCTCGGCGCCGGCAACGTTGACGTGCGCCGCTTCGCTGCGGAATCGAGCAAGGGTATCTTGAAGCTCGTGACTGTCAAAGAGATTGCTGGAGTAAAGGCGGCTTCAGTGAAAACGTCGGATAAGAAGGAGATTGAGTGGCAGCGCGCCGCTGTCAAGGAGGCATTGAGTGAGTTCGAGTGACAAGAGTTATGCTGATTCGCTTTGCCTCGACCAAGTATGTCGCCCCAGGCTATCAAGTCACCCTGGGTGATAGCTCATTACGCTTTGTCATTTCAGACATTGAAATCTCGACCAAGGCGGCGGCATCTCGGGGCAATACCGAGTTTGTCGCTGATGACCTAAAGGCTCTGACACTGGGGGGCAGTCAGAACGTGTATGAAGTCGAGTGGCGCAGCAAGATTCAGTTCGAGTCAGAGGTTGAGGCCAAGGGCGGCAAGAGTACTTCCACTGTGAGCATCTATATGCTATCATTACTGACATCAGACTGCCGCCATCCCCTCTTACATCAACATCTACTCCCCTACGGACCAGTCTGCGCAGTCGTATACCCAGCTCGGTGGCCTTGACGGTCAGATCAAGCAGGTCAAGGCTCTGTTGGACCTGCCATTGAGAAATCCTGAGCTGTTCACGCAGTTTGGTTTGACCCCTCCTCGCGGTCTGCTCCTTCACGGTCCACCTGGAACAGGAAAGACGGCTCTCGCCCGGGCCATCGCGTCCTCGACGCCTGGCTGCTCGTGCATTGTCGTGAACGGACCGGAGCTCTCATCTGCATTCCACGGCGAAACAGAAGAACGTATCCGTGGGGTGTTTGAGGAAGCGCGCAAGCGGTCGCCGTGCATCATTGTCCTGGACGAGGTCGACGCACTCTGCCCTCGGCGTGATGGGGGCGAAGGAGGCGAGGTCGAGCGCCGCGTGGTCGCCATGCTCCTGACGCTCATGGATGGCATGGGCTCGGCGTCACCAACGGACGAACGCGTCATTGTCATTGCCGCCACCAACCGCCCCAACGCACTCGACCCGGCTCTGCGCCGTCCTGGCCGCTTCGACCGCGAGATTGAGATCGGCATTCCTGACGCCGTGGGCCGCCGACACATTCTCGGCATTATGCTGGCCAAGATGCCGCATGCGCTCACTGACGCCGAGATTGACTCGATTGCAGCCCGCACCCACGGCTACGTTGGTGCGGATCTCGGCTCTCTTGTGCGCGAGGCGGCTTCTGCCGCCATCCAACGGTGGTACGACTACCCCAAGGGCCAGCCAGCTCCGCTGCTTACTCTCGAGGACCTCCTCACCACTCTTCCCACCATCCGCCCCTCGGCTATGCGCGAAGTCTTTGTCGAGACACCGGCAGTCCGCTGGTCAGACATCGGTGGCCAGGACGAGGTGAAGCAAAAGCTGCGTGAATGTGTTGAATGGCCTCTCACCCATCGCGCGACATTCGACCGCCTCGGCGTCGAGGCGCCTCGCGGTGTACTCCTCTACGGCCCTCCGGGATGTAGTAAGACTATGACTGCCAAGGCTCTTGCAACAGAGAGTGGCATCAACTTTATCGCTGTGAAGGGACCAGAGCTGCTCAACAAGTATGTCGGCGAGAGTGAGCGTGCAGTTCGTGAGACTTTCCGCAAGGCGCGCGCTGCTGCACCATCTATTGTCTTCTTCGACGAGATCGACGCTCTCGGCGGCTCGAGGGATGATGGAGGTGCGCACAGCGGTGTTCTCACATCATTGTTGAATGAGATGGACGGCATCGAGCAGTTGTCAGGCGTGACTGTCGTTGCGGCGACCAATAGGCCGGACGTGCTTGACGCGGCGCTCACGCGACCGGGTCGTTTGGACCGTATCCTGTATGTCGGCCCACCAGACAAGGCTACACGCAAGGAGATTTTCAAGTTGCGTTTCGCGGGCATGGCTGTTGAGCCTGGAGTGGACGCGGACGAGCTCGCAGCGATGGTAAGTGAACCGGCCATATAGGTGAAGCAAGCTGACATGCCAGACCGAGGGTTGTTCCGGTGCCGAAGTCGCTTCAATCTGCCAGGATGCGGCCCTCGCTCAGATGAACGAGGATTTGGACGCTCCCTACGTCAAGCGCTCGCACCTTCTGCACTCTGCCGAGACTGTGCGTCGGCGTATCACACCAGCAATGGTTGAGTTCTTTGAGGAGTGGCGCGACCAGTCTGGTATCCGCAGTGCTTAGATGGCGGATCTTGGGAAGGGGGTATGCCAATAGAATACATGCAGTAATCCTCTATCCTCCTCTACTGCTCTACTTATCTTCCTTGTTGAAGATGAAACGCATGCCAAACGCGTCCTCACCGTCCGCGTCTACGCCATCAGCACACCACTCTGTTCTATCGCAGAACTCACAGTACGACTTCTCCATGACGTGCACCTCAAAGCCAAGGGTGTCACGGTACAGCGAAATAGCAGCGCGGTTGCTCTTGCGGACATGCAAAGTAATGTAGGCGGCCTTGTAGTGCGCAACCATGGCCTCCTCTGCAATAGGTTAGCGCTGCGGATCGTTGGCGGTGCAAACTTACGGGCCTGCTTCATGAGCTTGTTCGCCAAGCCGAGACGGCGGTACGGCCTCAAGACCGAGATCGAGGTAACGTGACCACTGGGCTCGTCACTGGGCTCCTCCTCCCTGTGGCTGTCAGCTTGAGGTCCACGAGAAACAGTCGAGAGGACAGGTGCAGTCGCGTAGCTCGCTGAAAAAGAGACAGCTGGACAGCTCCAGGTCGTCTCCCTACACCAGGCTCGCAGCTCCCAGTAACGTACATCTTGGCAAGAATGTAGCCAACGATCCTTCCTGAAGGGTCGACGGCGACGTAAGAGAGCTCGGGCCAGGTGAGAGCATGGTACAAGTCTGAAATGTCAGTGTCCGCACAGGAATTATCGTCAACAGGAGTCAAGACGAAGGCTGCCGGCTGCCAAACAAAGACAGCCAGCACTATATGCCACTGCAATGGCAGCACCAGCTGGACGGCGCAGCAGCACCTCGTCCCACCGTTGTCGCACGTCGACACGCACAGTACTTGAAGGTGTAGTTTTCAGGGAGGTTGAGCAGGTTGGCATTCTGCATGCCAAGCAAGTCGTCGACCTGCCGTCAGCTCGTTTCCTGTACAGTAGTACACACTGTTGCTTGCCTGATGTCCATGGCTGCTCCTTTTTGCTGTTGTTGATGGTGGTGACTACTGGTCTGTCGTCGACCTTGTCATCTTGCTCGCGAGACATCTTGAACCTCAAAGTGATAACCGCCACGTGGCTGTGTCGTAATGATGTGTAAAACAGTTTCTAATTGGTTTCTTATTGTTGCCTTCTAATTGATCCGTTTCCTGCCGACATGGATCATGACCGGCAAGGTTGGCCCAACATTTCCAGACACCAGACAACCCACCTACTACACCGCAAAATGCGCGGCCTCCTCACGCCCACAGCGGCGCTCAGGCAGCTCGCACGCTGCTCCGCACCCGTTGCGCGCAAGCCGGCAGCTCCGGCAGCGTGGCGCGCACTCTCGACGTCGGCACCGGCTCTCCAGCGTCCTACTCTGCCAAGGACCCTCGGTCTCGGCCTAGGCGCACGCGCAGCACCTCCCCCCGGCGCTGGCACGTTCTTTGCCCAGTCTTATCTTCCATTCTCGGCTTCGGCTCGTGCCAGTTTCTTTACCCCGAGCAGGTACGCGTCGACTGCTGCGGCAGAGCCCGTTGCCGGCGACGCGGTCAATGACGTCCGTGTCATCCCCCGTTCGCTCCCTACGTGGCTCCTTGGCTGCTCGGCACTTGTCTTTGGCATTATTATTATTGGTGGTCTTACCCGTCTCACTGAGAGTGGTCTGAGTATTGTGGAGTGGAACCCCGTCACTGGTATCCGTCCTCCTATCACTGACGCCGAGTGGGATGCCGAGTGGGAGAAGTACCGTGTCTCGCCTGAGGGTGTCATGTGAGTAAACAAGGATAGAACAGCAGCTGACGACAGGATGAATGCCAACATGACCCGCAGCGAGTTTAAGCAGATCTTCTACATGGAGTGGGCTCACCGCATCGCCGGCCGCGTCCTCGGTGTTGTCTTTGTTGTCCCCGCCATCTACTACTGCACTCGCTACAAGCTCCCCAAGGGTGTACCGACTACACTGCTCGCTATTGCTGCTGGTATTGGAATTCAGGGTGCCATCGGCTGGTTCATGGTCGCCTCCGGTCTTGAGGAGCACATTATTCACAACAACGAGGTTCCCCGTGTGTCACAGTACCGTCTCGCTGCTCACCTCGGCGCTGCTGTCGCTCTGTACATGGGCATGTTCTACAAGGGTCTCGCTCTCCGCCGTGATCAGCGTATGGCTGCCGACCTCCGTGCCGGCCCCGAGGGCGCTGCCCGTGTCTCGCAGGTTATTCAGACTCTGAACTCTCCCGCTATCAAGAAGTTCCGCGGCCTCATCGGTGTCATTGGTGGCATGGTCTTCGTTACCATCATCTCTGGTGCATTTGTTGCCGGCCTTGACGCTGGACTGGTTTACAACGAGTTCCCTATGATGGGAGAGGGTCTTATGCCTCCCAAGGAGGAGATTCTCGACCCCCGCTACGCCAAGGAGGACGACAAGTCTGACATTTGGTGGCGTAACATGTTTGAAAACCCCGTTACCGCCCAGTTCGACCACCGTGTCCTCGCTATCACGACTTTCACGGCTCTTGTTCTGCAGCACCTGATTGCGCGCCGTCCTGCGCTTCGTCTCGGTGTCAATGCTCTTCCCCGCGCATCGCAACGCTGGAGCGCCTGGACGGCTGCCGCGGCTCTCGGCCAGGTCACCCTCGGCATCACGACTCTGCTCTATCTCGTGCCCATTCCCCTTGCTTCCGCTCATCAGACTGGCTCTATTGTCGTCATGAGCTGCATCATGGGTTTGGCAGCGAGCATGCGCCGTCCTGGCCGTGCCGTGGAAGCCATGCGCCGTGCGCTCAAGCAGACGACGTCGACGGACAAGCGTGTCTAGGGCATGCCGCAGAACAAATAGGAGATGGGCATTAGACACTCAGGGGCCCCTCATTCATTAGCATTTTTGTATTGAACAATTCACTCCTCATCCATACACATAGAAAGTAGCCGTAATGCATTTTGCTTCCGCGCGCGATCGGTCGTCATGTTCCCGGACTCGGGCGTCATACCCTGTGAACAGATTACCGGCTCAACTTTATCTCTCTTTCTGACTTTGCACAAGTGTCGTGCATCCTCTGGACGGTCCAAACGGCTTGGATAACAAGTGGATCAGACATGTCCGACTCTCAGGTGAGTGTCTCTCATGCCTTTACCTGGGAGTAAATGAGCTGCCCGGAAGCAAGAGGCGAGACGGCAGCTGACCTCTATCAGTATGTCGCAGAGCTGCTGCCCCGCATCCGCTCGATTCTCGAGGCTAGTGACCTGGGTACAATGTGAGTGTTAACGTAGCCGTTCAAATACTTCCAGGCTGCTTGTGGTTTGGGTGTCTCTGGGAGGCTCCTGCCCACGCACAGCAGTACCCATACCCATATCTGCCAAAACCGACTGTGGGGCCACGCTGGGGCGAGCGCGGCCACGGACCTCGGACACGGAGCACGGACGCTGACCCCCCAGCTCGTCAAAGGGTGTGCGCAAGCAACTCATCGCTGAGGGTGAGGACGAGGCCACCATCAAGGCTCACCGTAAGGAGATTGATGAGCGCGTGAGTGCTTGCTTGGCTCCAGGTGATGTGGAGGGGCAGGGGACGACTGCCCCTCACGTGTCATGCTGCCAAGGCGCAAGGCGCATTCGAATATGTCGAGACTGACAGCTATAGATTGGCGAGATCTACGCCGAGCTCACGCCTGAGGAGGAGGAGGAGCCACCTTCTCCAGAGTCACCACCAGCCAAGCCGCTGTCGGCGTCCAAGCCGAAGGCCAAGCCGGAGCCAAAGAACAGTTCTGGCTCAACCGAGTCAGACGCCCAAATAGCAGCCCGAATGCAGGCTGAATTTGATGCTGCGGCTGCTGGGGGTCGTGGTGGGCGTCGGGCTGCGGCTCCCGCGCCCAAGAAGAAGACGACACCGAAGAAGAAGAGCAAGAAGAGGAGCGCGAGCGACGTCGAGGACAGCGATGGGGAGAAGCCCAAGAAGAAGCGTGGAGGTGGAGGTGGAGCGTTCAACAAAGAGTTGATCTTGAGGTATGTCCCAGTACTATACTCAGCTGCTGACAGGTCCAGTGACTCGCTCGCCGCATTCACGAACGAGGCCCGACTGTCCCGCCCTCAGACTGTTAAAAGGATATGGGACTACGTTAAGGCCAACGACCTGCAGGACCCTTCCGACAAACGCTTCATCATGTGCGACGATGCACTCAAGAGTGTGTTCCATGTGGAGAAGCTGCACATGTTCACGCGAGTAATCCCCAATTTGTTCACACACTGACGTAGCAGTATGAACAAGCTTCTCGCCGCCCACTTCCGCGATCCGGACCACGTCGTGGCTCCCTAATGGCCGCACACCCCAGTGCCGACTAATCTGTGTAGATGAGAGAGACGGTGTTGGGCCCATACGGCAACTGTAGAGATATTTCTGTATTGCGATCTGCATATATGTTTCGCCCCGCCTGGGATCGCCATCTAACGGTCTAATCAGCTATCCGGGCCATGAGCTCCAACGTGCCCTCGGTCCAGCCAATATCGTTGTGCCCGCCACCGGTCCCCTCCCAGTAAATCTTGGGCACGCAGTTGACGCTCGTGGCGCGCACAATGCCCCAGCCAGGGTACCGCATCTCCTCGATGGGTTTGGTGCGCTTACCGTCGCCGATGAGCAAGGAATCGAACAGCGCATGCGAGTGGGCTTGCGGAATGATGGGGTCGTTGGCTGCGTGCAAGATCAAGGTGGGCGAGGACGTGTGCTGGCTTGTTAGTAGAGTTCTGCGTCAGGACGCTCACAGTGAGTGCCTCTGTTGAGTTGAAGGTGTAAACGAAGTGGGTCTTGAACCAAGCTGCGTTGTCAGTCTGGAGCAAGGGGAGAGACGCGCCTTGGGCACTGGGGAAGAGCTTGAGCGGTGAGAGAACAGGAATGACACCAAAAAGCCAGAATCTAAGGTCAGCAGAGTGACAAGCAAATCACCCACGTTGAGAGCAGATCCGGCATGTTGGTGAACGGTGCGATGAGGGTGATGGCGCGAGGGTAAATTTCTGCTTGTCAGTCTCTCAACCGCCAGCAAAATCGGGGCACTCACTCTCCTCTGCAAGACTTCCGGCAAGCTGCGACACAACGCCCGTACCCAGAGAGTGACCGACTAGCATAATCTGCTTCTCGGGCTCAGAATCCTTGATCCGTTCAGCGACATAGTTCCACGCTGTACGCGCATCAATAAGCAAACCCTCCTGAGATGGGTCCCCGGTTGAGTCCGCAAAGCCACGGTAGTCAATGGCAAGCACATTGAAGTCCAGGCGCGTGCTCATCTCGCTGTACCCGCGGACACGGTGGGGCTGGGCGCGCGTCGCGGCCTGAGTATGTTAGTCGGATTACTAAAAGAACGTACGTTGCCGTGGAGGTAGATAATTGTAGGGCGGAGATTGAACGCCTCATCGTACTCTGATTCACTGAATGTCTTCTCCGGAGAGAAGCCTCCATATGCGGTGTAGTACGAGTGTGGGCTGAGGTCAGCCGAGGAAGGCATGGCCAACCTACAGGACGTGCCAAGCACCGAGCGTCTCACCGTCTGGCGTGTTGAGATAGACGTTGCGCGCCTTTTGGGCTGATAGTGTTAGTATCAGCTTACAATGCCAACCCACGGGCTAGGCCATAGTATTCGGGGGTCTCATACTTGGGCCAGAGAGGCAGGCGGATGTGGTGCAGAAAGACAAGCCTGGACATTAGCTTGGAAAGACGGCTGGCCTCACTCTTTCTGGATGGCGGGAATAGTTCCCCCGATAAGAATTATCCCATACGCTGCTCCTATAAGCAGAGGGATGAGCTGCGCTTTCTTGAGCAGGTCCTGCGCTGAAGACATCGTGGTTGTGGATGCTGAGGATGTAGTGAACTTTGGATCGACGCGATGCATTCCACATCGAGTGCCTGGCTGACGAGATGACGAGTGTGGGGACCCCACTTCACGACTTCGTCAACCATGGACTCCACATTCTGCTGTGTTGTCAACATCGCCAACTATTCAACGGTTTCACCCGCGGCCTTCTGCTCATACACGCTCGACGCTCTGGAAGCACTGTATCCGGTTCTATTTCTATTTTTACTTCCATTCATTCTCTTACACTTCCTTTTGTCTACAGCAACATCGAGATCATGCCCGTCATCCGCATCTCCCTCGCCCAGACAAGTCCCGTGTCCGCGCCCCAAGGTGTCGACGCGGCTACAGCAGCCGCTTCCAAGGAGGGTCCCTTTCACGTTCTGGAGCTCAATTTGGAGGAAGCCCGGGAGCGCATCGCAGGCGCATCCAGAGCCGGCGCTGACGTCGTTGTCTTCCCCGAATACTTTTTGCAAGGAATCGTCAACCAAGGACGCCAGGTGAGTGTGTCCCAATGCTTGATGCTCGTGTAGTGGTCATTTGGGAGTGTGATTGGAATAGCCAGTCATGTCTCTGTGATCGACCGAGAGCAGAGCAACTGTACCGATCACGGTAGTCAGACTGCAGATGAGGTGACGCCTATCTGATGGCATGGCACGGCCGACATCTTTCTATATTCTTACTCCTCTGCTCATTTCTCACTTGTCTCTCTGCTGAAGATCTTGGGAGCACGTTTACCCAGCGACCTGCCGTAATAGCCGAGCCGGAGACACCGAATGTGCGCCTTGAGCAACTAGGATTCGAATGGGATTCACGGTGGCCCATTCTTCGTCCCATCCCCGATCTCCGAAACAGAGAATGCTGCATGACTGGTATGAGAGCCCCGACTGCTTGGATCCTTGGATCCTTGGCTCGGACGAGTGATCAGCCAACAACGCGCTAGTGATTTGGTTTTGGAGATTAGCATTCCGCAATCAGTCCTTTCTCATTCCGACACCCCAACATTGTTGTCGTTGTGTTTACGTCGAACGCACAGATTGCAGGTGGGCGACGGGAAAGTTCGCCAGAGACCGAGACACTCGTCGTCAACGGTTCCAGGACAACGAGCTTCTTAATGCTGCGTAAGGATGTGGCAATCCAGCGGCCAAGGCTGGTCGTCGTCCGCGTAGGCTGCGTGTTGAGAACGCGGAAAAGCGCAGAGCCTAAGCCTGAGAAGAGCATGTGAATGGTTTTGGTGGAATCCATTGACGAGACATGGTGCAAGCGGTACCCATGAGCGGTTGATCATCGAGAGATTGCGCAAGGCCACGTTCCCTGGCACGCGTGCCACTGCGATTCCTGGTATCAGCCCCGGAGGGAGTCGTTTCAGTCCCAAGAGTCTATGGAGAACAAGCAGAGCGATGAAGCTTTGCCCCGGGGGGTGTTCCTACAGTTCCTGCAGGGCAACTGGTGTTGAAAGTGCAGATGGCTGTTTGGACCGCAACACGTCAAGTATTTTTCTGACAATGCGCAGTATCTTACTCTTCCCAGCGAACACCTACATGCAGCGTTAGAGCAATATGCCAAGGAATACCACGTATGCGTCGTAGGCACAATTGTTCACGGCTTTTTACCCAAGGAATCATTCAAAGGCGATCCTCTCCCGGTCGAATCACCTTTCGCGCACTCGATACCCAACAACGGCGCAGTTGGAGAAAAGTCGGGCGCTCACTACAAGTGGTCATCCTGGCTCGCTAGCAACCCTACAACCTTCCGTGACAGTACCCAACACTGTCCAAACGCTCTCGTGCTCCACAATACTGCCTTCTTCATCGACAAATCCGGCACAACTCTTGGGCAATATGTAAAGCACAATCTGTGGCACCCTGAGCGGTATGTGTTGTTCGTCACTGTATCAGTCCGCACGACACCCACCCCCCATCCTGGAGATTTCTCCCAATACTTTTCTTAGAAAACTGACATCATTCAGTCATTATCTTACACCCGGCAAGCCCAACCCTGCTACCCAGCGCGAGGACTGGGGCGGATCCGCGTTCGACAACACGGTGTTTGATACACAATGGGGACGCGTGGGGCTGCTGATCTGTAAGTTTGAGGTGGCGTCAAATCAATCCTGACAGAACAGGCTGGGATATCTCGCATCCAGGTGCAGCGCAGCACCTTGCAGACCAGAAGGTCGATATTGTCTTTGCGCCGACGTACTGGCTCGCGACAGACAGCCACCCGTGAGTCATTTTTTCTGGAGTGGTCACCTAGTCCGGCATTTGGCGTCTCCAGCACTTCTAACGTGGACCACAGTCAGCTCCTCGATTGGGTCCATCAACCAGACTACGAGACGGCGGCTGTGTCCGCGTTGTCGTTTGCTCGCGCGATTGAAACAGAGACCGTATGGGTCATGTGCAATGCTGGAGGCCCCGCCGCCGATGGATTCATGGGCGGAAGTGCTGTATGGACGCCTCTCCGTGGGCGCGTGGGTGGACATGATGGATCCGAGGTTGGCGACAAGGTCATTGAGATCGATCTCGCTGTGCTACGCTCTGCACGCGATTTGTACAAGGTCCAACACGACTGGCAGGAAATTCGCCAACATTCGTCGTAGGCACGAAAGGAGTTGCCGCAGGGTTAGTCACACCGACATCAAAATAGGTAGTTTGGCAAAGACACGGATTGCAGCTATAAGGTATGGATACATCGTGGCGCGAAGACGAGAAACGAAGGTGATCTAGAGTGATCGCATTATCGAATGCGGGGTGCCTGAGTGTTTGCATGGTGGCGAAACACCCCAGAGGGATGCCACCTCTGCTCGCACCCTTTGGAGCGGCATGACGATGTTTGCGACGCGCACAAAGCATCGTAGCAGGCCGTACGCTGTTCATTTTCCATACGAATAGACGGCAGGCGGAAACTGTGGAGCGACCCATGTGGTGTTCGCCGTCGACCAACCTGGCGAACAACTACTGCGTGGCGCCAAACTGGCCAAAAACTTGTGTGGCTGCGTCAAATACCGCAGCAGTTCTTTACATATTGAACGTGGTATGCATCGTTGTGGCTGACGTGCCACGGGGTCGGGTAGTTCATTCCTCGTCAATGACGCTCTTTGACCATCGCGGCTCTCCGTGAACACGAGTTGGCCCCTGCTGCTCCGCTCTTGACCATTCGCAGGTGCCATGGAGCAGAGAGTCGAACGAGTGACATCTGGTATGCAGTTTGCGTGGAGACGGGCCGTAAGCGAGAGGTGTCATTCCAGGGCATGACGCGTTGCCCAAAGGGCCGAGTGTGGCAAGGCCGCTCGTTGGGAAAAGCGCCGCTCTTGTGGACATGGCGAGCGCCTTTTACATCAACAGCGGCGCACTGGCAACGACCGTCTGTCGGCGCTTCAGGCGTGCCGCTGGCTCTTGTGCGCGACTACTGGCGGTGTTCCGCCCAACGTTCGCATAACACTTTTCACATGCACACTGGCCCGTTTCTCGCGTTTCCACCTCGAACACCCACTCTCTTCCTCCCTCGCAGCCATGCCGCCACCGGCAAAGAAGGCAAAGACTGGTTCAGCATCACCGACCTCGCAGGCGGTGGTAACGTCTCGGTCTCTCCCACACCCCGACAAATCAACATCCTTTCGCCCCGACCGCACATTCATATTCCCCCGGCAGTGGCCAGCCACCATCCTTCCGTCCACAACCGCACTCTCCCTCACCACTCGACCGCAAGCCCCTCTCAGCCGACCGCTCTCGCAAAGGCACTACCGAGCAGTCGAGCAGCCGTTCTCCTGCACTCGCTGACATGGGCGTGGCGGCTATCGCCGCCTCTGGGGCAACACAACGCGGACGTGGTTCAGCAGGATCACCGCGAGTTGCAGCCGCGCCTAGCCCCGTACCCGTGGGTGTTCACGACGAGCCTTGCCGCCGCTGCGCACGTGCTGGTGCAAGCTGTCGTGGCAAACCCGGGCAGCGTTGCGAGCGGTGCCAGGCAATCCACACGTTCTGTTCATTGTATTATTCTCCAAAGTGAGTGGCTGTGGTGTCGGAGGACAACAATGGTGTCTGGTCGACGATGAGGGCTGACACAAATTCCGCAGGCAGAAGCGCGAGGAGCGACTCAAGGCCGCACTCGAGCTCGATGCTTCTTCAGAGGAGTTGCTCGAGTTCTGCAAGTTGTTGGAGTTGCCTGCTGCGCTGAAGCGAGTCATGGATAAGACTGTCAAACGCGTCGAAGACGCTCGCGAAGAAGTAAAGGCTCTCGGATGAGATGCTTTTTGTAATCAAATCTAATAACTGTTAAATGATGCATTTGGGGTTTTTGGTTCCGCTAATCAATCAATGGATCTCACCCAAATCTCTGTCCCTTCACAGTCAACAGCGAGCAATGTTAGCCCCTCTTCTTCTCTCTGTCCACTTTGCATCACAAGTCTACTCGCTGCCCCACGGCTTCCGAGCCTACCCCCATTGTTCCGGAGATCTCCACCCTTGACTTTCAAGCATCAAGAGTGCAATGTCCGCGCGCCGCGACTCTCCGCCAAGAGGATACAGGCGAGACAGGTCGTCCAGCCCACGCCGTGCAACCGGTGGCGACAGAGGTACGTCTAGCTTTTCTCGTCTCCGTCATGTGCTACTGCATGGTCGTGCAGGTGATAGCGTGGGAAGCCCTCGTTTGAACAGCTACCCCCATCGCTGTATGCAATATCTCTTGGGCTGCCCAACTTTGTGCAGATCCATCATTGCGCCCACCCGCATTCATCATCCTTCCCATCTCCCGTTTTGTTGTTGTGCATAGTTAGTGATGCTGAGCTTCCAGGGCCATCCCGCGCTGAACCAGCTCGCGGTCTACCCTACGGCGACCGCGACGGCGGCCGGGACCGCAGCGACCGTGAGCCTGGCGAGTACCGCCGTGGCGATGGCGGAGGACGTGGAGGACGAGGGGGATACAGCGGTGGTGGTGGTGGCTACGGACGGGACGAGCGTGTGTCTTGGCGCGACCGTGAGAGTGGTCGTGGGGGCTATGACCGCGCGGATAGAGGTGACTACCGCGGCGAGCGTGTCGATCGCGAGCACGGCGCCGGAGGTCGTGACTATCACGACCGCGACGGTGGACGTGGTGGGGGCTATGGGCGCGACAGTGGACGGGACACGCGCGACCCTCGCGAAGCACCGAGGGGCCAGTATGGCAGGCGGGACGATCGGCCACCTGTGCTGGACCGTCGGGCCATTGAGGAGGGGCGTCGGCGTCGCGAAGAGGAACGCGCAATGGGTGTGCGTTACGCAGCGGATGGCACAAAGATCGTGCCCGAGGGTGAGTGCTGTGCTGCTGCATGTGCTGTATGTGTGCTGACATCCTAGCTGAACGCAAAGAGGAGGAAGAGGAGGAGGACAAGGGACCCGATGAGGATCTGGACGACGAGACGGCAGCCATGGCCAAGATGATGGGTTTCGGCGGCTTTGGAACAACAAAGGTGAGTTTAACCACATTGTCTGTTACATTGCTGATGCGGCCAGGGTACCGAGGTTGAGGGCAATGAGGATGTCGGAGGCGCAAAAGTCAACAAGAAGCGAACATGGCGCCAGTACATGAACCGCCGCGGCGGTTTCAACCGTGCTCTTGACAAGATGAAGTAGACGGTGAATAGAGCGTAATGCGGCTACTGCCCCGCGGTGGTTGCCCTAGATGGCCCATCTATCACGGGCAGCGGCCTCATGGCGAGCTACGCTATCAGAGCGTAGTTGCGCATCAGGCATTGAACGGCTCCCCGAGCGACCTATATGCATTGTTCCGCATACAAAGCAAACGCGCAGTAGTACCAGCCTCGCTCCCAGTAACTGAAGATCATTCTTTTCTGAATCTACCGGCATCCATCGCGGTCTCCGACCCCCGTTCGTTGTGGGCCAACATTTGAGGAATGTCACGGAGTCAAGTTGGTCAGCTGTCCAGAAGAAAGTAGACATGTGAGTTTATCGTCCATAGTGTGATATTGCCGCGGAGGAACTAGTCAAGCGTATCTCTGCCAGTTTCCGGCCCAAGCTATTGCCATTAGTCTGAACCACGCGTGTGCGCGCGATGATCAGTCGGACTGATCTCTACTGAGGACCAATGGCATCGCTGAGGCACTGAACAGAGGTCGGATGCTTAGCAGTGGGGCGTCCATTCTACGCCGCCGGATATCGCGGTCCGACCTTCACACGCGTCGGAGCGCGTCATGGCGCGTACCAAAATTGATGATGCACGGGTTCCAAGCCTGTATTGGGGGAACGTGGGCTGAGCTGCCCCGGTGAACAAGGCCCGGCGGCGGTGGCGATGTCGAGCTTTTGACGGAGGGGCGGGTTCTGCGACCCCTCCCCCCGTGTCTTTTAGAACTTGTAGAGCTCATCGATTCATCGTTGAAGCTTGCAGTACACTTCTCTGAGCGCCGCCGACTGAACAACGCCAGAGTACACTTGTTCGCCAGATCGACGTCAGCGTATGCCAGGAACGGTCCGTCAAGAGGTACACAACGCTGCACAACACGCGACACGGATCTTTTAGCCCAACCAAGTGGTTGTTGCCATCACCTTCCATTTCATTTCATCAGCCACACGATTGCTGCTCTGCCATACTGTCAAGTGGTGCATTGTGAGCTAGGATGTTGTTTGACATTTTAGGAGAAGCAATCAGTTCATGAGGATCGGCGGAAAACGTGAGCGAAGCACAGAACTCGCCTCCGCGTTTCCCACCTGACCTGAGTGGTCCTCCCTTCCTACCCCAAACACCTACCGTCTTCCTTCCTTTGCCCCACCTTATTTCTTCATGCTCTTTCACTCCAACTGCCTGATCGTAACCAATGGTCTTTCTCGGCGCCTACAAGCCCACTCCCTCTCTTTCAGCGGCTTCTGCTGTTAGTTCCCCATGGCGGCCCTTGCCCTCATCAAACTGCTTGGTCCCTTCCATGCCCATGGCTGGTCGCACTTCTTCGGTCTGGTATCCCTTTGATTCCATCCTGTTGTCAAGCAGAGGAACTCTCTGTGATCATGATATGGTTTCTGGTCCAGAGATCAGTAGATGTCAGCACATCGGTTGTTTATTCATTCCACGTCGGGTCGTGCCCGGGAATGGCCATCCTCCATCTCATCTTCCTCCTTCACCTTTTGCTTCACCCATCATCTCAGTACATCTTCAAATTAACCTTACACTTGTGTGTATATTTTTTAGTCACTGCACTTCGCTTCTTCGTCAGCTGGCACCTCGTACTCGTCGTTCATCGGACAGACTTGCCTCGCTTCATCTCCTTGGTCGCCATTACTCGCTCAACTGGGCTTGCCCATGTTTGCTGACGGAACATCTGCAAATGTTTTTGGGTCATGCCTCTCATCCCAGTTCTCAGTCTCTACCACGGTGGTTGGTAGCTCGACCCCCGAACCCTCTCGACCACCATCATGGCATCGCCCGCCATCCATCGGTGGTCCTTCCATCGGTGGTCCTTCCTTCGGAACTCAACACCACCAGGCTGATACCATGATACAGAGGATACCACGCCAGCATGTATGGGTACCGCGTGAGTTGACGTTGTGGGGGAACACCGAGCAGGCAATGGTCGTCGGCACGCTCTTTCAAAAGATGCTCAAGTCTGTCCGAAGTGAGCAGTTCGTCTCCTGTCTGTTCACGTGTTTCACCCTCTCTCTGGATCATGACACCTTTCACCTGTCTTTTGGTCTCTTCTCCTACCTGTTGACAATTTTACATCAGACCTTGCAGTTGAGAGCTCTCGGTGGGACTCTTCAATTGGTGGCACCACTTCACTGTCACTACACATACGATTGTCACCGCATAATTCCCTTCAAGCATCTCATTGTACTATTAACAACATCTCTTAAGCCTCTTCTTCGCATACCTTATTTCTCCTCCCTGGGAAAAGGTTGGCAATGCTATGCTGGGGCCCATTACACGCAACGGCGGTAGCAGCCTGCGCCAGGATGTGATGACGGTTTTATTTACCTCCCATCGTTCACCCGATGTGCGCGTACAGTACATGCACCTTCTCTCACAACAATCTCCTCCCACAGGGCCTTGAATACGGTTTTGACAGAACGGGAGGCCCAAAATATACAGCAACTGTGAGTATGGTAGCCAGTCTTCCCACCGGCGACTCCTTCCGACCTCCACGACTCTAACCGTCGGCAACTTCTTCAACACAGACAATCCGCTCCTCCTTCGCTTGATCGCAGTTCACCACCACAGCAAGGAACAATTTGAGTAGAGTCTGCAAACTGCAACTGGTCTGTGATCACTCGATGCTCAAGACATGGCCCGTGGCGGCCACTGCGAACAGAAGGACACGTTTGACGATTCACGATCTCGGTTTCGCCCCCTCCTTTTCTCGATCCGGCCATCTGTTTCACCTTGCCGTCTACCTGGACAGTTTCACGTCCAAGGTATTGATGTCAAAAGAGAAGAAACCAGCAGGACATCCCCGCAAACTCATCGTTAGTCTCGGCTGTCTCTCCAGCCCCGTCGTGCAACACTTTCTGGCTCTCCTCAGTGTATCCACATGACCCAGAATCATCTGGTCCCCAGCGACATTTTTATCTGCATGGGATTTACTTAAACTCTGGCCAGCATGCTGTGCACTACACGAACAACACGGCCAACGGGACAGAGAACCGAAATGCAGATAAAACGGGTGATGCCTAATCTAGAAAAAGGACCAAACAAAATACCCAATCCACACGCCCTCAGCACGCCACACGTCCCTGCGACAAAGGAATAGACATGGCCACACGGACACATGCAGACACGGACAGGCAAGAGAGAGACAGTTTGGGGGAGAGGTCCACGAGATTCTCCACCGCGCAGCGGAGGAGTGGCCGCCCTGGCCTGTGGGCAGCGCCGAGGAATGTGGAGCCGACTTCCCAACACGTTGGCGGATGTTTACATCGCGTGCCCCACGTCGCGACGGCGCGCATAGGGAAGTTCACTTGGGTCTGGATAGCCTATGTGGTGTATCTCGCCGTGGTGGGCATGGCCGACTTGACCTATGCTTGGGAGGGCGAAGGCCTGAGGGATCGGCGGCACTGGGGGAGGGGTGTTGTGCCTTACCCACGGCAAGCGCTGGAGGACGGCCTGCGCCTGCCCCGTGGCCGTGTTGCCGTAGGCGTCAAAGAGGGCGCCGACGGAACGCGGAGTGGCAGGTGGGGTGTTGCTGCCGTTGGATGCATGAGGGTTGGCAAGATTGTCGGGTGTCGCGTCGCTGTGATTGCGTGCGTGCATGTGACCAAGGTTTGAGCGGGGGTAGTGCACATGCCCTGCTCCGCCGCCTGCTATGCCTGCGCTGGTCATTGTGCTGGCACGCTGCTCGTCTCCAGGCCTGGTGGTATAGGTGAGCCAGTCATCGTAGAACTGAGCGCTGAGCGTGTCGCGCTCTTGCAAGGGAGGTCGTTCGTGGTCGTCATCGCTCGCGCGATCGTCGTACTTGAACGTGCTCGTGTTGTTGCTGCCGAGTGTGGGCGGATACATGGACGTTGGGGAGCCAGGTGAGCGGCCAGACGAGTAGCCGCTCACAGGCATAGGAGCAGATACAAGTGGCCAGGTCGGTGCCGATGGGATGCTTTGGTTGTGCGAGTGCGAAGTAAAGCCGCGCGAGATTTGTCCCATTTGGGGCATTGGAACGCCCAGGTGTCCATTCTTACCGCGCCATGGCTTGGTCGGGGAGACGGGATCATCGGAGAAGTCAAGTGCACTGTGTTGTGTTCCACTGCGCTTGAGGTCGCCCTTGCGCTCCCATTCAGTACCGAAGGAGCCAAACCCGGTAATATGGTCGCCGTCGGCGAGCCCTCGAGAGGTAGATCCGCGCTGGTTCCGGCGTCGCTGGAGTGTGAGTAGCCCTCACTGGAAGAGTGCATAGCACTTACGGAGCAAAGAAAAAGCACAATTGCTAGTAAAATGGCGACAATACACGCAATGGCGATACCTTGAAGTCAGCAATGGTGGGTAGGAACGAAGGGAAGATCACAGAATACGGAGAAGCACAACAAGGTAACAATGCACCGAAGGGGACGCCACTGGTTCCTTCCCCAACAAACACGACTCGCACACAGGGATGGCACTATCCAAAACTCGGTTGTGTTTTGGCCCAGGCCAAGTGGACTCACCAGCAATTGCGCCCGGAGCGAGCTTAACAGTGCCTGCTTCGGACTCGGCGGGAGAAGCGCCGACCGTTGAGGACGACGCCGAAGGAGAGGGTGTCGCCGTGACGATGGCGGCGACATTTTTGTTCTGCGTCGAAGCAAACGATGCAGAAGAGGAAGAAGAAGGGACAAGTCGGACAATAGTGGAGGAAGATACAGCAGAGGACATGGAGATGGCTGAGGTGGTAAGCAACGCGTTGACCGCGCTTGTGTTCTCAGAATTCCAAGCATTGGGCTTCGAGCTGGTGGACACCTGTGTTGATGTCGGCACCCATGTTGAGGTTGTCTCAATCGCCCATTCTTCAATGAGGGAGGTAGTGTCGGGAAGAACCCAGGTCGAAGTCGGCGCCACCGACGTTGAAGTTCGTGCCAACACCTGCGTAGAAGTAGGTGGCTTCAGCTCTGAGGTCGTGGCCGGTGTCCAACTCTCAACAGAAGGCGATGAAGTTTCTTTCCACCCCGATGTAGTGCGCCTAGGCATGGTATCAGTGAAATTTCAAGTACAATGACTAAAAGACAAAAGCACTGACTCGTCTGATGTTGGTTCGGGCGGCGTAGCGCTAGTGGTCTCGGTGGTTGGTTCGGGTTCGGGTTCGTGAGTCGTCGCTGTCGTTTTGGCAGTCTCTACGCCAGTTCCCTCGAGGTTGCTCGAAGTCCCTGGCCTGTCACGCGTGATATTTTCAGGTCGAGGAGAAGCAGTGTCGCGTCCACCAGCTCCTCGTCTCGTGGTGGCCTGCGTGTCGCGTGTCGGCGTTGCGGTTGACAGAGGAGAATTGGATGAGGAAGTGGTGGCGGCATCATCAGCGGTGGCATTGTCGGCTTGCCGGTGATGCAGCGAGCGATGGAGTTTGACAAAGTGGGAAAGCACCTCCGAGCGACCGTCGAGGCGGCGTGGAGTGTGCGTCATGGTGAGGAGGAAATGAGAGGAGCCTCCAATGAGCAGGAGGGGCTGTGGGGGTGGCGGGTGAGGGTAGCCTGGCGTAGGCGCGCGCTTGCTGAGCGACGAGTGGTCGTGGTGGTGCAAAAGAGGTATATGGGGAGGAAAAGGGTATGTAGTATGCTAGGCTGAAGAAGAGTGAAGAACAGGACACAAGGATGTGCGCTTGGACCTGCGTGCGCTGCGACGCGATGGACCAGTCGATGAAGGTGAAGATAAAATGGAAAGAGCAAGAAACGGGGCAAGAAAACGAACGTAGAACGGCGAGTCTAGGAGGAATGGTTGGGTAGAATGAACGATGAGTGGGGTTGTTAGGGCTGAACAACGAGCGTCTCACCATCACAACATCCACAACAAGCAGCCCTCCCACTCCAGGTGTGGCCCCCTCCCTTCTCTTCACCCCCTCCTTGACGGCGCAGGCGCCACCACCCCCAACCAGCAACACCCTTTACTCCGAACACCTGGGGCGCAGGCCGACACAGGAGCTTGGGTGTGGCCCAAACGCAAGCGACGCCTCTGCACTGGTCGCCTATTGTGTTGCTCTCTCACACATTGCCACCTGCTGTCCGTCCTATCATCCCGGTGAGGGTTACGCGGCGGCCCGTGCACATGCTCCTTTGAGCCTCCATACCGGGCCGAGTAGTGTTCTCGGACCAAAGATGGCGCCGGCGGTTGCAGCGACGAGGCTTCGATGGGCGTAGTGCACGGAGGTGGCAACGGAGGGCTACCCAGCTATACACAGCACCTAGGGCAGACGGACGTGCACCAACCGCCCATCCTCGTCAGACTGCAGGTTAGAGGTGAACGGCAATGCACTCGTGAGCTAGGAAATCGCAGTGAGCAGACAAGTTAAGTAAACAGACATTCGACCTCGTAGGACAGTAATGGGGGTATCCATGTGCTAGATATAAAGATCAACCTCCTGCTCAACCCCAGTGGGCTCCGTGTGAGCTCGGACCACCGTCCTGAAGTGCCCGGCACTACCCGCGGTGATGCAAGCACAGAACGGCGAACAGAAGCCAATTTCTGGGGTCAGAAGCATTGTAGACGCCTCCTTTGGGCATCATCCTGACCTCCAAGCGCGTGTAGGCGTAGAGCCACACGATCACCAACGCGCACGTCACGACTGGGTTTAATGGTCCTTGCCCTCTTTCTGACGGATTTTGAATGCGCCGCGCACGCGCACACCCTCGACCTCGTCCAGGGCCCACGCGCGGCAGGTTCGCAAGTCCTCGGCAGTCTTGGTCCAGCGCTTACGCGCGGTGATACCGATACCACGCGTGCTGGGGATGCGGAGGCTCTCCTTCTCCCACACCCAGCCAGCGAGCAGGCCACGATAGGCTAGCCACATGACGTACGCCTTGTACCGACTCACACCGGCTTCAAGGCCGGCCTCGAGCCCGCCCTCGGGAGTGTGCTCGTGGGGTGGGGGAACAAACTCGAGCGAGGTAAAGTTGCCGTCAAGTGTGTGGAGGCAGCAAGGGAGGTTGAGGTAGGGGACCGGGGTCTCGGGTATGAGTGACAGGAGGGGGATCCATGGCTGGAAGGGTCAGTGGCCGTTGGCAAGTTGCACTCACTGTCAGCTCATCGGCGTGGTTGCCCAAAATGAAGCAACCTTCCGTGATCACACATTCGTCGCGGCCGTCCCACATTCCGGCGTCCCACTCGTCCATGGTCCTAGGAAACCAAGACGGCATGTGGATGGGCAGCTCGTGCAGCGCTGCCTGGGTCGCTTCCGGATACTGGGGCCAAGTACGGCGTGCGCGAAGCTCATAGCCGTTTGCTTTGTAGCCCTGAATGTCAGCTCCATGCCAGCTGGAGCTGCCTACCTCCGAGACGAGAATGTGCACGACCAAGCCGTTTCCGCAGCCAAGATCCACCAACCCAGCCGGCGGCCTTCCCCACTGATCCCACTCCATTCCAACTCCATCATCCCCAGCGTCGACAGCAGGGTACATGTCCCTCCACAACAACATCAAAAAAGCGGCAATAGCAATATCCTGTTGACCCCAAGAAGACAAGTCCGTAGGTAAAAGGCGGTCGTCTGGTGAGCCAGGGTCCTATGTCATTGGCGCCGCCACTGGGTCGCATGCCTACTCACCTTCCATACGTGACGCTTGACGTCTTCGACCTTTGTGCTCCATGCTTTCGGGACGCGCGAGTCGAGGTGCTTGTGCCGTTCCTTGAGAGCTTGGTACAGATCCTGAAATGGGGTGCGCGAGACAATGACCTGTAAGGGTTAGCTACTGTACTGACAAGCAACTTACGTCATGGTGGACGCGTTTCACGTAGCCCAGAAGAGTGCCATGGCCATGCTTGTGGAGACGCTCAAGAAGTGCGCGGCACGTCCGTTGTAGACGGCGATCCGCGAGGACGCGTGCGTCTTCAGCTGCCTCCGCCGAGTCGTCCTCGAGTACAGTCGCGGGGGGCGGTGCGGCGTCATCACCACCAGCGAGCGGTGAGCGCTTTCTTGGTGGCTTTGGTGGGGGTGCGAGGAAACCGCCAGCAGACGTTGGTGTGTCGCCAAAGGGAAGATACGAGATCGAGATACGACCGTAAACCTTGGCAGGCTCCTCGCCAGTCTTAGCTGGCTCCTGTGCAGTTTCGCCCTCGTTGGTAACGCCATCTTCCCCTTCAGAAGACTCCCACAAGAATGCGAGCTTGCGCACTGGCGGGTGGTAGTACGGCACCGCCGCTGCCGAGTCAGCAATAGGTGTCTTGATCACAAGACCCTTGCTGCCTGCTTCGTCCACATAGCCTCCTACCGTCTGCTCCAGCACCGCATCACGGCGAGGTTGACGTGGCACAAACCGCAACCTCTTGTGGTACTCGCGCTCCAAGCCTGCACTCAATCGCGCCGCGAGCACATCGTCCGCGTCAACCTCAGCTGAGCCTGCCGCAGTAGCGATCATGTCCGGTACCGGCTCGGAGCGGAGGATCAAGCTCGAGTTGCGTTCGGGGTGCTCGCTCATCTCACGCAGAACGGACTGGAAGATCTCGAGGGGAAAGTAGGCTGGGCATGACAGCGGTGTAACCCAGCCGTCGGCGCCGGCAAGGAGGTTGGGTGTGTCCAAGCCTCTGTAGGCTGGAATGAACTTTGGGTGCTGGATCTGGTTTGCCTGAGCCTCGGGCTTGGCTTTTGTGTTCTTGGACACGGGTTTCGGTCCTGGACTAGACGCTGTCTTAGGCACCGCCGGTGACGCGAGCGTTGCGGCCGTGTCGCGCTCCTCTGCCATGGTTGTCGATGAGAAAGATGCGTTCAACATTTCCGTCAGAAAGCCGTCATGTAATCAGCAATTAGAAATCATCACGTGATCATTACCTTCAGGAACCGCTTCATGTGGTGTTTCTAATGGGTGATTACAAAATGTGGTCGTCTGCCAAAAGTGTTGTTGGAAGGCGCGACTTTACTCGTCCAACTCTTTCAACCTCCTCCTTCCTCTACCCCTTTCTCATTCCCTCCTCTCTTATACCCAGCGCCGCATCAAGCGGTGCACTCTCATCATGGATCCCTTCACCACATTTGAGGGCGCATCACAGGTAAGTAGGCACCCAAGGCCTTCAACATTGCTCCGTCTGCTTGCAGCCCACCTCCATGCCGCCCTGCGTTCCACTTTCTTGCCACCCAACTGCGTGCTAACGATGCTACAGTACGGCGCAGACGACACCACGTCTGTCTACAGCGCTGCGCCCAGTGCTATGACTGAGCACGTCCTAGTGCCCCACGCTGGACATCGTCATCACAACCACCACCCAGGCAGCACCGCTGGCATCGAAAGCAGCCTTGACACACTGTCGCTGCATGGCCGTGGCATGGATGCCCCTTACGGAGACGAGTACGACCACGGCATGGACGATTTTCGCGAGGAGGAGCTGCCTCTCGGCTACGGTATCGAGCATGCCTGCAGGTTCGTGTCACAGTGGCGAGGAGGTGCTGACAGATCAGTTACTGTGGAATTCATAACCCGCAATGCGTCGTAAAAGTGGGTCTATATTCATGTATGGAGCTAACAGTAGTGCTTGCACTGCAGCAAGTGGTTCTGCAACTCGCGCGGCAACACTTCGGCATCCCACATTGTCAACCATCTCGTCAAGGCGAAGCACAAGGAGGTCATTCTTCATCGCGAGAGCGCCCTGGGCGAGACAACGCCAGAGTGTGAGTGGGCGGCTGTAGATTGGCGCTGACATGTAGGTTACAACTGCGGTAGTAAAAATGTCTTTCTTCTTGGTTTCATCCCGGCGAAGAGCGACACCGTTGTGGTGCTTCTCTGCAGGTGAGTGGCTCGCACCTAGGCCAAGCTGACGACAGGCAACCGTGCGCTGCGTTGACCAGTTCGCGTGACATCAACTGGGACACGTCGCAGTGGTCAGCGATCATCGATGACCGCTCCTTCCTTTCGTGGCTCGTCAAGGTCCCCTCTGAGGCGGAGCAGCTGCGTGCCCTCCAGATCTCCATGGCGCAGATCGCCAAGCTCGAGGACCTCTGGAGGGACAACCCACAGGCACGTCTTGAGGATGCCGAAGCGCAGGCAAGCGAGGAAGAGATGCAGCCGATCCTGCTCAGGTATGAAGATGCCTATCAGTACCAGAACATTTTTGGCCCGCTGGTCAAGATCGAGGCCGACTATGACAAGCGCATGAAGGAGTCACAGACCGAGAACGACATTACGATTCGCTGGGACATGGGTCTTAACCAGAAACGCCTAGCTTGGTTCTCCATGCCCAAACTGGAGAGTGGAGAGGTCCGTCTGGCCGTCGGTGACGAACTTCGTCTCAAGCTTGTCGGTGCAAGCATGAAGGGCTGGGCCACTCTTGGCGGCAGCTCGGACAAGCTTTGGGAGGGTGTTGGAAGTGTCATCAAGGTTCCCAACAACATATCCGACGAAATCTGTCTCGAGCTCAGGAGGTCGGACAGTGTGCCTACCGACTGCACGCACGGTTTCTCGGCCGACTTTGTCTGGAAGGCCACGAGTTTCGACCGCATGCAGGCGGCGATGAAGACGTTTGCCATCGACGAGAAGAGTGTCTCGGGCTACATCTACCATAAGCTCCTCGGCCACGAGCTGGAACCCCAGGTTCTGCGTACCCAGATGCCCAAGCGCTTCACCGCGCCCAACCTTCCCGAGCTCAACCACTCGCAAATGGCTGCTGTCAAAGCTGTTCTGCAGAAGCCACTCAGTCTGATTCAGGGTCCTCCTGGTACCGGAAAGACTGTCACCTCGGCTTCTATTGTGTACCACCTGGCCAAGATGAACCCAGGTCAGGTGCTCGTTTGCGCTCCCTCCAACGTCGCCGTCGACCACCTGTGTGAGAAGATTCACCAGACCGGTCTGAAGGTTGTGCGTCTTGCCGCCAAGTCGCGCGAGGCGCTCGACTCGTCGGTAGCTTTCCTCTCGCTGCACAACCAGGTGGCCGCCAACGACACTCGTCCTGAGCTGCAGAAGCTCATTCAGCTTCGCAACGACCAGGGAGAGCTGTCACAGAGTGACGAGCGCAAGTACAAGTCGCTTGTCCGCGCGTGCGAAAAGGACGTTCTCAACGCGGCCGACGTCATCTGCACCACCTGTGTCGGTGCTGGCGACCCCCGCCTGGCCAAGTTCAAGTTCCGCACTGTGCTCATCGACGAGGCCACTCAGGCAGCTGAGCCCGAATGCATGATCCCCTTGGTCATGGGCTGCAAGCAGGCTGTTCTTGTTGGTGACCACCAGCAGCTCGGCCCTGTCATCATGAACAAGAAAGCTGCTCGTGCTGGCCTGTCCCAGTCCCTCTTCGAGCGTCTCGTCATTCTCGGCAACCGCCCCATCCGCCTGCAGGTCCAGTACCGCATGCACCCCTGCCTGTCCGAGTTCCCCTCGAACATGTTCTACGAGGGCACGCTTCAGAATGGTGTCACTGCACCTGAGCGTCTGCGCAAGAACGTCGACTTCCCTTGGCCCGTATCCGACACCCCTATGTTTTTCCACCAGAACTTGGGTACGGAGGAGATCTCATCGAGCGGAACGTCGTTCCTCAACCGTACCGAAGCATCCAATGTTGAGAAGATGGTCACCAAGTTCTTCAAGTCTGGCGTGCTTCCCTCGCAGATTGGTGTCATTACGCCTTACGAGGGCCAGCGCTCGTACATTGTGTCGTACATGCAGCTGCACGGCTCGCTCAAGAAGGAACTTTACAAGGAGGTCGAGGTGGCCAGTGTCGACGCTTTCCAGGGTCGCGAGAAGGACTATATCATTCTCTCGTGTGTTCGTTCCAACGAGCACCAGGGAATTGGTTTCCTTAACGACCCTCGCCGTCTCAACGTCGCACTGACTCGAGCCAAGTACGGTGTTGTCATTCTCGGCAACCCGAAGGTACTCAGCAAGCACCCGCTCTGGCTCTACCTCCTCACGCACTACAAGGAGAAGTCTTGCTTTGTCGAAGGACCGCTCAGCAACCTGCAGCCGAGTATGCTTCAGTTCAGCAAACCGAAAAAGTCACTGGCACGCGCCATGGATCCCTTCCGTCGCTTCGAGACCCCGGCGAACGAATACATCGAGAAGGCATCTGCTGCGTCCCGCGCACCCCCACCCTCGCGCTTCGACGCGGCCTACTACCGCACACACGATACGATCGCCTTTGTACCACCCGACGCACAGTCAGTGGTTTCGCAGGCTATGACGCAGAGCTTCCCCCTCAGCGCCATGCCGGGCAACAAGAAGATGTCGTACTCGGGCTACGCGTCGTCGGTCATCTCGCAGCAGCCGGCGGACAGCGACGCTTCCTCGCTCGCACCAGGCGGCCATGCCCTGGCCCCCATGTCGTCTCGCGCTAGCTCTATTGCCTACTCGCAGTACGACCGCCTCCCCGCCGGTCCGCCTACGATGGGTCTGGACAAGAAGCTCCATCCTGGGATGGGCCAGCGCAAGCTGTCTGTTGGCTCCATTACGCCCTCGGACGCGGTCAGCAGCTACGCCTACGGCTACAAGGCTGGAGACGACGATGCGCAGAGTATCGCACCTAGCCAGGCTGGCGTGACCGACTTCTAAGTGTTTACTCTTGTTTGATCCCTGTGGACTGGTGGTGTTCACCACCCTCAGCTCAGCTCGATCGGCACTTGTGCAGCAGCCTGTGTGCAGCTCGGACGCCCCCGCCCGGCCCCAAGGCACTCTTGCCTGTCGGCAGTGGTCGCTCCACTTGTAGTTGCCGCGTCTCACGCCTCGCTTTCGCCTACACACCTGGCCAGCGCCAGTAAAGTTGGCTCGCAGCAGACGGCTAGATGATGCACATGCATGCCTCGAGGCGGAAATGCTATGCGGTACACTGCTAATCCCGAAGGATCACCGCTAATCCAAAACTGTATCTGTCTTCTCTCGTTGACTAATCTATCCGCGGCCAGTGTACTTTTTGTACTCCTTGCCAATGAGCTCGTTGGCGACGAGGGTAATAACCGTGTGGGGCGCGATGCGAAGGAAATGTGCCGTGGTACCTGCTTGTCAGCTATATTCTCACTCATAGAACAGTCCCACGAGTCCCGGACTTGCTGGTCAGGCCTTCACACATTGCTGTGCGTCGACTGCGCCACACTCACCCTTGTACCATCCCCTCAAGCCCTCGGTCTTGGCAGTCTTCCACAGGCAGTCGATAGGGTTTGTGTACAGCGCACCACGGACCTTGCCTGTAACAGGGTCGGTAACAGTGTTCTGGTTGTACATGCGGGTAAGAACCGTGTCGGCCGGCTGCATGGCGCCGCACACAACGACACCCGAGACAGCCGACGATGCGAGGTACATCCAGAAACTTCCCTCCTTGAAGACACCGTGCTTGACGAGCTGGTCCTTTGTAAAGTTGTACGAGGGGAGCTGGACGGCGGATCCGCATACTGTACGGAGGATTGCGGCCGAGACTCCGCGCCACAGACCGGTGAAGCCGTCGCTGCGCACGATTGTTGACAGGGCGTCCCACGAGTTCTTGTAGTAGTGCTGGGCACCGACAGGGAGCACGGGGGAGTAGGCCTGCATGCGGGCCTTGATCAGGAAGAGAGGCGAGCCGAGCGTGGCTGGGGGTGTCAGCGGCTGTGCGAGAGTATCGAGGTCACGTTGCAGCTCATGGTAGAGCTCGCACATCCCTACAGTCATCAAACTGACCTCCAATACATCCAGTAGTGGCACCGGCAAGGATACTGGTCCAGAAAATGTGTTCGCTAGGCTTGTATCCAACAAGCTTGTTGATGTTGGTCCTGAGGGGCTCGTAGAAACCGAGACGCGAACCGTTGAGCAGGATCTGGTATCCGTACGCAGGCACGAGACCACGCTGAAGACCACGAATACCCTCATTCTTCCATGTCTTGCGGAACACGTCGCCCACGTTCTTGTAGACACGCTCGACATTGGCGTCCTGCTTGACCAGCTCGCCCTGTAGCTGCAGACGCGTCTTCATCGTCTCGGCAACGTTGGCTGGAATGTTAGAATAGCACTGTGATGATACTTCGGGTCTGGGGGTGATGATGTGGACATGGTGTGCGGACTACGTGGGCCAGCTGGGACATGGCCACAATGAAGCTCCGTCATCGCTGCTGGTAGTGCTCGCGACTCCAAGCTGGGGCGAAGGGAAGCGACGGTGGGCGGCGACGCGAGATTGGTGCGACGATGCCATAGCGCAGGTCGTGCCACTGCTGTTGGTGCGTGGCAGACCATGGTCCTCGCCACCAGCCCAGCTGCCGTCGCCGACCAGCCTCGCCCCATCTCGTCAGCCAGAGAGCCGCTGCTCTGCAGCTCCCTGCTCCAAACTCCAACCACTAGCCTTTGAGCCACTCCCAGCAAAGTATGCCCTGTCCCGACAGCTCTCCACACCAAGATTACTCACTAACAGTGACGGCCGCACATCCAGCGAGGCCACCGACCATGAACAGCTCGCCGAGGGACAGGGGCACACGAGCCGGGGACGGCGTAGTGTTGTCGTACATGGGGCCCGGGTTGGCGGTCTCTTTTGGGATTGCTACTGCTGCCATTTTGAATTCACACCAAACAAACGAGCCGAGCACGGAGAGTGGTGAGTGAGAGTGAGAGGGGGAGAGGGTGGTTCTTTCTTTGGCACGTCTTGCAAAGAAGTTGGACCTGGACACTGGCGGACGACTCGTTCGGGCCGGGTGGATGGGCGGGAGCAAAAACGGCGATGGCCGGGTATTGGGAGGTGATAACGGTGAAGATGGTATTGACGTTGTGCACAACCACCGAGCGAGTATGCACGAACAGACAAAACTGAGAATATGGGTACAAAGAGGAGGTGGTGTGGATGTTGATCAGGTAGCATGCATACAATAAATGTGCCCATGGGGCCAACGCAAGAGCGCTGCTTGGCGATCATGATGTGGAGGCTTGCTCCGGCCGGCTGGTGGAGGCCGTGGAAGATGGGGTCGGTATCTAGTTCCGCGGCCGCCCGCCACGACAGCGGGTGGTCGAATGTTGGAGGACGTCACGCACACCCAGACGTTGGCCATGTGGCGAGCAGATACAGATGGGCGGCCAGCAACATGCTTGCGTTCCGGACTGTGTCAGTGGACGTGATCGGCGGTACGATCAGGGGGATCGACATTCTCGCATTCGCACTCGTGTTCGCACCTTTCGATGGCGCAAGCCCTTGCACGCGCCCTGGCAGACTGTGCTACTGGTCTCGCCTCACTCAATAGTGACCATCGTAGCAAGGAACTGTGAGTCGCAAACAAGGGCTAGCTCTCTAAGGGCATGAAAGGTTTAGTATACGTTGTCAACCAAGTCAAGCCGTAATTCAGTCCAAGAGCCATGCTATGCGTTATGTCACTACACTAATCTGTATCTGGGTTGGCCGCAATACCACCTGCCGGAGCGACAGCCCTCAAGCGAGTAGCCAAGGCCTCGCGACCCAGAATGCGTTCTTGATGATGTCCTCGTGCACGATCACGATCTCGCCCGAGATGCCCTCGTAAGGCTTGAGCTTGGGCTGTTTCCGAACGGGAGTGTTGTTCTCAACTGCAGCAGGCTGGTCTGTGTCAGGAGATGGCTTGGTCTCGAGCTCAAGCTTCTCCAGTGCCAACGCTGCCCGCTTTTCAGCGTCTGGGTCGATGCGCACGAGTGTGCTGCCTTTCCGGAAGTAGGCCGGAATCTTGTTGTAGTTGATACCGTAGCGAGTGAAGAGCATCTCGTTCTTATCGTTTGAGACTGTGCCCTATGTTGTCAGACTTGTATAGAAGGGAAGACCCACTTGCAACTCCTTGTTCGCCTCCTGTGGTGTCTTGCCATCGTGCACAAGTGCCCAGAAGCAAGTGTTATACAAGTTGTTGATGTGGGCTGTCGTCAGTCACTGTATGGACAGAGCTGGACTCACTGTCTGCCTGCCTCCAGGCAAAGTAGTCTCGAATCTCCTTCTCTCCCGGGTAAAGCACGACGCGAGAGTCAAATGTTGGTGGGTACTTGAGCTCGTAATCTGGGAAATATGTTCTCCAGTAGAAGACATAGGCTGAAGTGAAGATGGAGGCGACTGCTGAATTGAGTTTGCTGTTGCGTTAGCAATGTTCAAATAACAGGCTCTGATACAGCTCTCGTGAGCGCCAGCGCCGACGTACCTTCGCCGCCGTCCGTAGACTTTTGCCGACTTGCGCATCAAGAAGCTACGCCATTAGTCCTGCTTTACATAGCTTTCACTTCCTACACACCTAAACTCGTCGCTCTCTCCAAACGCCAAGACGATATCCACAAACTCATCCATGACCGCCTTTGCCGCGCGGTTCATGAGATCAAGGGCGCGCACGTCGTTGGGCTTTTCGAACTCATGCGCATCGGAGAACCTGCATGTCAGCACCAAGCACACAGGCTCCGACCAAAGATTGGTCACAAGCCACCACTAGACCTCCAGATTACATGCGCCGGATCATGGTGGCAACTCACTTGTGGAACCCACGGCCATCAACGCGGATGACAATATAGGCGTTGGGCATGAGCATGTCGTCCAGCTCGTAGTTTTTAACATATTCGAATCGTGATTTGGCCATGTTGGCAGATTATGCTTCCTGTCTGTCCAAGCAAAAACGCAAGCTTCAGAGCAGAGGACCAATGTTGTTGTTAATGACAGTAGATGCAAGCAAGCCATCCAAAATGTCTGGGCCGCGACTCGAGCTCAGGCACCACCTCCATTCTTTGCCCACGTGTTCAGGTTTCCCACGGCTGTACCCATGCCAGATTTCTCACGGTCGACTTTGATGATTCTTGGTGGATGCCCGGAAAATGTCGAAGACGACCTCTTTGCACACTCTGCTGAACTCTACAACCAACACCAACAACAATACCCACGACGGCAGCAGCAGCGATCTCTCCGAACGATTAACTACCACGGGTTCAACTCTTTTGAGCGATCTTTTCCCATTCGTGCACTCTGAACCGCACCGCCCAACAATGTCCCTCACCACCCTCCGCCCCCTCGCGCGCACACCTGCACCCACCCTCGCGCGCGCGGCCCACTCCCGCCGCGCCCCCATCCCCCCTAATCCCTGGCGCAGCCGTACCCACCTGAAGAAGGCCACCCCGACCCTCCCCAACCCCATGCCGGCAATCTACGCGCAAAAGGTCGTCCTGTCCGACGGCTCAACTTTCACGTCCTGCACCACCGCACCCACTCCCTCCATCTTGCGCCTCACGCGTGACGTGACCAACAACCCGCTGTGGGCGCCCGGAACTGAGCGTCGCGGTGCGGGTGACGACTCGGTTGACGGCCGCGTGGGCCGCTTCAGGCGTAGGTTCGAGGTCGCTGCCGAGATCGCCGAGGGGGCTGCGGCCGAGGAGGCGCCCAAGAAGGCCGAGAGCGCTTTCGGGGCCGAGGACCTGAGCTGGATGTCGGTGGGTGCCAAGGAGGAGACGCTCAGTGATCGCCAGAGGGCGGGGCCGCAGAAGAGGAAGGCCAAGAAGTAGAGTGCCTGCGAGAGCGCAGCGGGAGGAGGAGCATGGCTCCGTGGATAGATATTGCATATGCACTTTTCAGCATCGACTGTTTGCTGCAGACGTTTTGGTGCTGCAAGGCGCACTCTGACGACGTACAGAACTGTGCCAGTTAAAGATGATCAGTTTGCGGCTACCCGCGTCTAGCCATGCCTGGGTCAAATGCCCCACCTGCCCCTCTGCCACCCACTTGCAACCATGCCGTGCATCTACTGCCCCTTGTTAATCATACAAGCCGCACTTCCCAGCGCGCGGCGAATATCCTGATAATCGACATCGTGGGTATCCTCGACCTCACCCCACCGCTCAATCTGGCTGGCAACCTCGGCATGGCTAGCCAGCGCAGCCTGCTCGGCAGTAAGCCGTCCCTTGATGAGGGCGAGGGCAATCACAAACGATTTAGTAGCGTATGCGGCGCGCTCAAACGCGGCCAGCTCCCAGACGTCGAGCGTGTCCAGCTCAGCGCGCATGGCGGCGATGGTCTGGGGGGACTGCTCGGCGGCCGAAAAGCCCACGGCCATGTTCAGGGTGACGCCGAAGTCGTCCTTTAGCCACTTGTAGAGAGGGTCCCAGTACTGGTGCTGGAGGCGGACGAGGGCCGCCGGGTGGTCGTCTGGGTAGCTGAGGTATTAGCACACGCAGGCCGAAGGCAAAGTATCAGAGTATCGGGGGACCGCACAGCGGCATACCCTTCCTCTACAGCACAGGCTGAGGCTCACCAGATGGTATCGGTGGACAGGTACTTGAGCATCTGCTCAGTGACACCCTCACGTGTTGCGGGGTCAGCGAGACCGTCAATGGCACGCGACGCAAGCGAAGTCTGTTTGTCAGCACCGTGATCATTCTACCAGGTCCAGTGCAGCAGGTGAAGATCAAGGTCCAGGGCGACACATGAAGCTGCAGAAACAGCACCTTGCGGGCGAAACAAGCCTTCACCCGCCAACCGACTCACCAAAGGAAGCGCGTGCTGCTTGAGCACCTGATCCTGGTTCTCCCACTCGGCAGCAATAAGGAGGGCGAGCAGCTGGCGCTCGCGGGGAATGATGAGCTTGGATCCCGAGGGCGTCTTGAGGTTACGTTGGTCAAGAGTGATGTGGAAGCCTTTTTGATCAGCTTGTTGCAAGGAGGTGAACAGCTCTCGACGCCGCTCGTTGAGTCGCATGCCGAGGCTTCAGAGTCACTCACCACCCTCCTCGGCGTCCTTGACGTGGACATACTTCCAAAAACGGCGGAGCTGAGTCTCGGCACCTAGATAATTAGCCTATAGCTCTGTCCCACGAGATTAAGACGCTCAGCTGGCGCACTGGTGACTCACGGTTCGTAGCAGTCAGCGCCGGGCCAGGCCTAGTCTCAGCGCTGCGGACGGCCGATGAGCTAGCAAAGCGAGCGCCAGAAAAGCGGGGCGCTGAGGCGAAAACCGAGGCTGAAGGACGAGCACATGCGCGCGCGGCGAGGGCGGTGCGGAGGGCACTGCGTGCGACAGAGGCCATTCTGGTGTCTAGTGGTTGGAGAGGTTGGTGATGGAAATTCCGGCCTCCACCTTCCTTGTTGGACTTTGCGAGTCTGTGAGTGGAATTAGGAAGGCTTGATTAGGATATTTTGGCTCCGAGGCTATTCCAATGTGGCTCTGATTAGAAACGATTACGGATGGATGCTGCTCGACTGACGCGCTCTTCTCTCATCTTTGTCCACTACCTCATCAATCATGGCCAGCCTCTCAGACGACACCCTGCGCAAGGTAAGTCTCACTAACCGACCCACCTAACCCGCACCCTGCACGTCGGGCACGCTACCCCCTCCCCTGCCGAGTACGCAGCTAACGCGGCCAGATCCTGCAGCAGATCCAGACCCAGTCGATCCAGTCGCAGCGCCAGCTGTCCATGGTCCGCGCCCAGGTCGGCAGCAAGGAGAAGGAGCGCAAGATTCTCGAACTCACTATGCGTGAGCTCGACACTGTGCCCGAGGCGGACACCAGGACGTTCCGCGGTGTGGGAAAGATGTGAGTTGGGACGGGGTTGGGGGCGAGGGTGGTGGGGAGGGACGGTGTGTCTGCGGTCGTCCTTTCTGGGCGGTCCGGTCGTGGTCGAGCCTGCGTATGCAAGGAGGCTTCAGTCGGTAACTGCACGGTGAGACGCTGGTGGTCCGCCTGTTGTCGGGCCGCAGGACGCTCTTCTCGTGCAAGCGCACAGGAGTTTAGTGGTTCGGCCATGGTCGCTCTGTTGGTGCGCTCCGACCAAGGATCACCAGCAGTTCTCCGAAACGCGAAGCTGCGCTCAGCACAATGTCCGAGCCAGAAACCTCAACCCCGCGAGCCCATCCCTGTCCTCAACGCACACGACCAGCGAACTAACAAAGACCAGGTTCATCGAGCAGCCCCGCGCCGAGATCAACGCCCAGCACACGCGCCAGAAGCAGTCCTTGACCGACGACATTACCAGTCTCGACAAAAAGGCCAAATACTTTGCCAAGCAGGTCGAGGAGGCTAATGGCCAGTTGCGCGATATTGTAAGTGGTGCTCCTGGGGACCGAGCGGTTGCAAGCTGCTTGATCTGCGTGAGGCTGTCCGCGGCTTGTGCTGCTTGTGCTGGGTCTTGTTTGCTGTTTCTGCGACCGCGACCGCGACTGCGACTGCGACGCAACGATAGATGCTGACTACTTCAGTTCCACGCCCAGAACCGCGAGCGCTCATAAACAGCACACACACCCATGTCCTGTATACCCAGCCTTTACAACCATCTTCTCCCACCACACATAGACCACGGGTACTAAGCCCAACACTCTTGCCTCTAGCCTCTAGCCTCGTCGCGCCTTGGGGCTCGCTACGCTCACGCACAATGCATGGGACCAATATGTAATCACTCTACAGTACGGCCTGGCTGCCTCGGTGCCCGCTCGTCACGTCTCTGTCGCTGCTGCTCCCTGTGCGATTTTTAGGCGCCGATGCGCATGACTGAATTCGGAGTTAGTTTGGTTGCGCCGTGTCAGGCGAGGCAGCGAGGCGGCCTGGAGACGAGGAGCAGAGCAAAGCAGGTTCGAAGACAAAGATGCCCAGAGGGCAACATGACTCGCCTGGCTCAATCCTCCTCGTGCTGTTCCAGCTCGCACTCGAGGGCTACGCCGCTTCGCACCTGCACCCGTACTCACTAGCATTGATAAGGTCACCCTTCTCAGCCTCGAGGGCGGCACGCGCGGCCTCCTCGGTGCAGCCAGTCTGGGCAACGACGAGCTTGACGTCCTCGTCCTCGACCTTGCCGCCGCCGCCGGTGCCGACCTTCTTCTCGCCGTCCTCGAGCTCGGGGGCGCTGTTCGATCAAGCATGTGCGAGGGGGTTGGGCGAGTTGGGGATGAGGGAGGAAAAAGAGTCGATAGAGGAAGGAGACAAGTGTCGTGATTGTGAGTGCGAGGGGCGGTGAAGAAAACAGAATCAAGAATGTAGAAAAGAGAGAAAAGGCGCGCGTCAGTATGAATGAAATGTATGCTCGCCCACGAGGCTGCACTTCGTGTCGCGGCTACTCACTCGTCACCACCCATGAGGTCCTCGAGGGACTTGGGGACACCGTCCTTGAAGCCTCCCGAAGCGTGGGCAGCCTGGGCAGCCTGGGTCGAAGCAGCGAGCTGCTGCTGTGCCGAGATCTGGGCAGCCGACGAGGGGTCCTCGACCTTGGCCTCGCCAAAGACAATGTAGCAGTCCGAGCCGGGGGCCTTGTAGACCTCGGGCTGGGCGACGACGAGGAGAACGTTCTTGGGGCGGCGGAGGGTCACGCGCTGGATTCCGGGAACGCGCTTGAGGCCGAGACCTGGTTGTCAGCAAAGCCAAGTAGCATGATTGGTCGCGTGGATGGGTCGGGGGACGGTTGAAGGTGTCGGTGGTCTTTGACTTTTGAACCTCCAACCGGCCGCCCGACGACGACGACGAAGACTAACCCTCGAGCTGCTTGCGAGCCTTGCGCTCAGGGCGCGACTGGATCTCGACGGTGGTGCCCGACTCGTTGGTGTCGTCAATGGTGAGGTTCTCGATCGACATGGCGGCTAGATGTGGTTGTGGTTGGGGAGAGCAAAGGGTAGCGAAATGGCCTCGACGAGTTCGAGCAGGTACGATGCTGGCTGGCGAGTCGCTGGCTGCTGGGCTCCTGGCTGGGCGGTGGGGTGCTGGGCCAGGCGGAGTCGCCTGCGCCTGGGTGAGGCTCACCGTAGCAAACGGGTTGGTCAACGGGAGCAAATACGGGATTCCGGACATTTATATTTGGTAGCACTAATGTGGCATATTAGGGCACTCCCTTTGTTGACAGGCGGGCCATGGCACCTGGGTGGAGGTTGCCTCGGCGTATCGAGCACGAGTCTCGGCGTCAGACTGTGCTCCGAGATCTGAGACTAGGCAGCAGCTTGGCGGAGATGTCGGTTAGCCCTTGGGCCGCTTCAACACTTTGTCTGTGTCGATAAATCTGCAGTGATCACCAACTTATGTTCAGGTGCGCAGATGCCTCGTACCCAGAAACGCCTGACTATCGTTGACAGCACACTCATGAACACACACCCCAGAGAGGATTGACACGCTTAGCCAGCATCATCTCATTCCCACGATCCAGCCTTGCTGTCTCAACCCTCTGCGCGTCATGCATAACCCTCTCCAAAGTCCAGATCTCGGCGCCATCATGCAGTGCAGCAATATACAAATGTTTTGAATTAATCAAGGCGCGGGGGTGAATGAGCATGACCGCACAGCCTCCGCCCCAGGAACCCGCCCGAACAGCATCTACCTCCATCCATCCTCCTCGGCGCGTCGCATTCCTGTTCCTATGTCGATTTTGTACTTCTTGGTCGTCTATTCTTGTCCATCCCCTCGTCACTCTTTACTCTGCACACACCATTCTCCCTAAACCGCAGCACCACCACCAATTGACGCAACAACAACAACAGCACCTCCACCAACTCCGCAATGTCCGTCTTTGTCCACGCCCTCAAGGCAGGCATTGACGCGCATCAAGACCGCAATCGGCCAAATGCAGGTAGCAATGTCAACGACCCCACCGCCGCCCCAGGACCAGGCAAGGGCTCGGGCTCCTCAGTCTACAAGCCAGTCTACAACCTGGTATCGAGCATCGAACGTCGCGTCGAACCCCACGTCAGGCCGTACATTAGTGGCTCGGCGCAGCAACCAGTGAGTGCACAAGCGGCCAATGCGTCCTTCAAGCCACCACATCGCGGCTTCTCGAGATCCAGATCCCCCCAGTCTAACACACCCACAGCCAAACCCTTTCCCCGCCTCTACCACCCCCACAGTCCTCCCGCCACCGCCGACAACGGGCGCCCTACCACCACCGCCCCAGCGCTTGCCATATGCAGCGCGCAAGTCATCGCCCAGGCCGCAGAATCAAGGCGGCCCAGGGCGTCTCGTACCCCCTCCGCTGCCTCAGCGCACCGACGGGTCCCGGCCGACGTCCCCAACAGCCCAGCCGCCGAGGAAGGGCTTTGCAGCGGCCTGGGCGCTGCACCACGGGGAGTCGCCCGTGACGACCTCGGCAGTCGCGCAGGCGCCTCCGACCCTGCCTCCGAGGAATAACAGACCGGCAATGAGCCCCGGCGCGTTGTCTTCTTCATCCACGCCGTCGATCGCCTCGGCGTCGGGCTTCGGCGGCGGCCCGATGCAGCACCAAGAGTACTTCCAGCAGCAGCCTCAGCAAGCGTACCAGCCTCAGTCGCCTCATGGGCAATCACCAGGCCAGCAGCCATTCCAGCAGGAGCAGTTCCAGCAGGGATATCAGCAGCAGCAGCAGCAGTTCCAGCCATACTCCCCGCTCACCCACCAGCAGCCGCCGCACCAACCCGAGCAGCAGCAGCCGGCCGGGGAGCCCACCCAGCCCAGGACGGCCCAGGAATATCGCCAGCAATACCTAGCGCAGCACGGTGCTCTTCCGCAACACACCGCCTCCCCCTCCTCGCCACCGCTCGCCAGTCCACCACTGACAAGCCCTGACGGCGGCAGGTCCTCGGTCTCGTACCCGTCCGCAGAGACGGAAAAGGCCACACTAGCATCAGCTTACAGGCGGACGAGCGGCGCATCGACGGCGTCGGCCTCGGCCTCGGCAGCAGGACCGAGCGGGAGTCGCCCGAGCGTGTCTGGCGCGTCGGCCGCGGGGCCGTTGCAGGAGGAGGAGCAGCTTGCGGGACAGTTGGCGCAGACTAGGATTTCTGTTTCGGGTCCGGCTGGCGGTGCGTCCGAAGTGTCGCCGGTTGGGCAGCCTGCACCAGCGCAAGTACCGGCCGCAGCGCCAGCGGGGCCACCCGCGCCAGTGAGGCAGACGAGTCTAGCGTTTGGCGAGCATATTGTGAGTTACTGGCTTGAAGTCGTGCTGACGAGACAGAACGAGGAGCCGCCACCCCCGTACACTGGCGTGGCGGATGAGTTCCACCCTGCGCCGGCTGCACACACCTAGCGGAGCGGGGTTGAAGGTGAGATACGTGTCTATTGTGTGATTTGCCAGTTTTGGGAGACTTTGAGACCTGTGTACACGATCAGGATTCCGTTGTACACGTCCACGGAAATGTATGTACTGCCACTGCCCTTCTTCAACAGTTCATCTCTCGACCTACTCGAGGGCGTCATAGACAGCCCTCTCAAACCCATTATAGACCTCCTTGTAATCATCCGGCCAGACCATGCTCAAGATCTGCGTCGCACAAACCGCCGCGATGCCCGAAGCCGGATCGATCCAAAACTCGGTCTTTGCAATCCCACACCAACCAGCACTCCCACCTTTCCGCCCCTTGCCCGAGTCCCTGGCATTGGTATTGAGGCCCAGCGAGAATCCCAGCTCCGAGTCCCAGTCGTAATACTCCCACGGCCCGAAGAACCCCTTCATGTCCGCCTGGTGCGAGCCGCCTTTCGGCAGGCTGTCGGTGAGCACCAGCCGCGCCGCGGCGGGGGAGACGATCCCGCCCGGCTGCTGCGCGGCGAGGACGCCACGGAGGAGACGCAAGTAGTCGCGCGCAGTGCCGAGGAGGCCGCCGCCGCCCGAGTGGAGTTTTACCGATCCCTCGTCGAAAGTGCGCAAGCCGGGGTTGTGGATTAGCGCGCCGTTTGCGTCCCGCCCCGTGAGCTGCATGGCTTTTTGGGCTAGAGCCGGGGTGGGTTCGAAGGTGAGCGAGGTGATGCCTAGAGGGGTGAAGATGTGTTTGTCAAAGTAGGCGCCGAGGGTGTCGCCTGTGAGGCGTTCGA
Organism: Prillingera fragicola; assembly: GCA_002335605.1. Taxonomy (NCBI): domain Eukaryota; kingdom Fungi; phylum Basidiomycota; class Tremellomycetes; order Trichosporonales; family Trichosporonaceae; genus Prillingera; species Prillingera fragicola. The sequence continues at coordinate 875,803 of BEDY01000004.1, read as the reverse complement.
GGAGGATGCCGGCCCAGTCGACGCCGACGCCGTACATCCATGCTGAGCCTGGTTCGAAGAGCAAGGGAAGCGTTATGGCCTCCAGGCCGTTGTTGAGGGTTAGGCTGCTGGGGGTTGCGTGGGCGGCTTGGTAGATGCCTAGAACCGGGTGGAGCTCGGGGTAGGCTAGGCCAGAGGTGTGGTTGAGCAGGTGGCGCAGGGTGAGGGGCTGGGTGCGTTTGGTGAGGGTTTCGGTGTCGTTGGGATAGCTCAGGATGGGCTGGGCGGCCAGTTCGGGTAGAGTTGTTTCGATGAGGGTAGGGTCGTCGAGAGAGATTTTGTCGGCGTCCACGAGCTGGAGGACTGCGAGCGTGGTGACGAGCTTGGTCATGGACCACAGCTGAAGGACTCGATGTTAGCTAGAGTCGAAGATGGAGACTTACTGGTGTCCTCGTTGACCTCTCCCTTGTCCGGCTCGCCGAGTACCCGCTCGCCCCCGCAGTTGTAGTACAGCTCGCCTTCGGCTGTAGTGACACCCCAGAACTGGGCCGGGAAGCGCGGGTCAGCCAGCACGGAGGCAAGGTTGGCGTCGAGCTGCGCCTTGCCCTTGGGCGTGAGCTTGGGTTGGGTCTGAGTTGCTGAGATGGTCATTGCGGCTGTGGTGTAGGGGAATCGTTGGGCAGACGTGGGGGTCATATAGTCTCGGAGACCCGGAATATAGCTGCCCATGGGCCAAGCAAGGGACAACTTGGTAGTTGCAAGGATGGGCATTGGTTGCGGGGAAACGCCCGCTGATTAGATTGCGCACTCAGGCACGACACACCTGGCGGAACTGGCGGCGCATCCCCCGCTCTTCCGACCCGCTCATCAGCCCCACCGCCCATCCCTCTTTGCATTCATTCACATTGTTCTCTCACTACCTGTGCTACCGTCTCAGTCACTCACACGGTACTGCGGCGCCGCTAGGTACAGGGCCCGCCATTCCCCTTCGCGCAACCAGCCCCACGGGGGCGGCGGGGGAAGCGCTTCAATCGACTTCAAGGACTAGCGGCGCCGACCTCTCCACCACCTACCTGATCGTTCACTCTTTGATCCTTCTAGATACAGGCAATCAGCTGATGATGCCCTCGGAAGAGAAGTTTGAAACGCGCGCCTTTGTTCTTAGCTAGGCTCACGACGGGGGAAGGCGCCTTGCCTTGGAGAAACTCGCCTAACACGGCAGTTACAGCCAGCCGGGTTCATTGGCGGCGGGCTCGCCGCCGCTTACTTTCTCACTTCCAGTAGGGGATCTAGCATATACACATCTCGCTGCAAACTGTGGGGCACGGCGGGGGTTCACCGCCAGCGGGGCCACCGCCGCCATTGGGCATGTGGGCGAGCGGCCCCACTCTACCAGAGTCAGGTGTGGAATGGCTGGGCTTCTAGACGACCGCAAGACATATAAGCAGGCGCCTCGTCGCTCAACTTCGACATCAATCACAAACACAATGGTCGTTGAACTTCCTGCCAACCCCACTTCCGCCCCCCTCGTCGCTGAGCGCGAGGCAATTGCCGAGGAAGCCCGCATCCTCGCCGCCCAGCACGGCGCCCCCGCCCTCGTCGAGAAGCCCATCGGCGCTGGCCGCCCAGTTCGCGTTGTCTCTATTGGCTGCGGCTTCAGCGGTATTGGCGCCTGCATCTACCTCCCCCAGCACATTGACAACCTCGAGCTCCAGGTCTACGAGCGCGCCGAGGACATTGGTGGCGTCTGGCACCACAACCGCTACATGGGTGCTGCGTGCGATATTCCCGCCCACACCTACCAGTTTACCTTTGCCGACAACTCGCAGTGGTCCAAGTTTTACGCCGGCGGGAAGGAGATTCACGCGTATCTCTCGCACGTCGCCGACCACTATGGCGTGAGGAAGTTTGTCAAGCTCCGCCACACTGTGACCGAAGCCAAATGGCTCGACGACGAGGGTCAGTGGGCTCTCACCGTTGAGGGTCCCGATGGTACTTTTGTCGACAAGTGTGACTTTGTCTACTACGCCACTGGCCTGCTTTCCAACCCTATCTGGCCCAAGATCCCGGGACGCGAGAGCTACAAGGGTCTCATTCACCACACCGGAGGTTGGGATGCCGCAAAGGAGGAGCGCGAGGGCATGGACTGGAGCAACAAGCGTGTCGGTGTCATTGGTACCGGTTCGAGTGCTATCCAGGTGATTCCTGAGATGCAGGCAAAGTGCAAGGAGCTTGTCAACTTTGGACGTTCAAAGAGTGGGTTTTGCTCGTGGAATTGATAGCTGACCTCAGCCTGGATTACACCCACCTTTGGTGACATTACGCTCAAGAAGCTTGGTGTTGACACCGACAAGGCCGCAAACCACGTCTTCACGGACGAGCAGAAGAAGCACTTCCAGGACCCCGAGGTCTACCGTGACTTCCGTCTCATGGTCGAGCGCGACCTCGGCTCGGCACACTACCTCACTCACCGTGACACTGGTCTCCAGAACATGGTCCGCGAGGACGCTGAAAGGCAGATGCAGAAACGTCTGCAGACCAAGCCCGAGATTGCCAAGGCTCTTCTTCCCAACTACTCGATTGGCTGCCGTCGTATCACCCCTGGTCCCGGGTACCTCGATGCCCTCACCAAGGAGAATGTCGAGTTTGTCACCGACGACCTCGAGTGCTTTACCGAGAAGGGGCTCCGAACCGTCACCGGCGAGGAGTATGAGCTCGACGCCATTATTTGCGCCACTGGATTCGACACGTCGTCGGTCCCCCGCTTCCCCATCTACGGCAAGGACGGCATCAACCTCCAGGACGAGTGGACCAAGGAGGTCCGCACCTACCTCGCTGTGTCGATCCCCAACATGCCCAACTTTTTCTCCATCCTCGGCCCCCAGGCTGTCGTCGGCTCTGGCAACCTTCTCATCATGATGGAGGCCGAGCTCACCTACGTCGCCAAGGCGATCAACAAGTGCCAGCGCGAGGGCTACAAGTCGCTTGTCGTCAAGCCCGAGCCCGTCGACTCGTTTATGAAGTACACAGACGACTACTTCAAGCGCACAGTGTTCACCACAGACTGCAACTCGTGGTACAAGGGCGGCTCGACCAAGGCTGGCGGTATCCGTACCCTCTGGCCCGGAAGTAGTCAGCACCACGTTCTCGCGCTCATGGAGCCGAGGTGGGAGGATTACGACTATGTGCGTATCCCAGAGTACAAGCACACAATGGGGTGGCTCGGTGACGGCCACATCCCCGCCAACCTTGACCCCGCGTTCTATTACCAGAGGATGAGGTCAGGATACAAGGAGACTATCATGTTGTAGCAGCGTTGGTTGTCGGTAGTAATGAGTTATGAAATCGTTAGCAGCTTTACCCTCCAGCAGCAGTGAGCAAAGCTAATCCATGTTTCTCATTCAGAATTGTGTTCTTAATTAACTAGAATGAATAATTAATATAACTCCATTCCTCTCGCCCAGTTGCGAGTTGCCTGTCATGTACTGAGCGTAGGTTGGAACGAGGTGTAAATCGTCTGCAGTCTGGCATGCTGGTCGCTCACTGGTTGCTCAGGTGCATTTGCCAGTTGTTCTTATAGTTGGGCTATGCATGCCTCCTGGCCGTCGTCTAGCCAATTGCACTGAATACGTCAAGATGTCAACACAAACAATGCTTACGAGGACACTATGACCATTGCGGGGGCTCCGACGGACGGGTGAGTGTGGTGCCTGATCGGGCGAGATCACCGGCGGCTTACCCCCGCCCGCAAGTCACTGTACCCCAACCCCACACTGGTCGTTCCTCTCTCCGTGTCGTTTCCACATCGTACTGTATCTTCTGGCCTGCTACTACATCCAGACCCATGCCAGCCGATCCACGCGAATCGCCAGTTCAGTCGACGTCGTCGCGGACAGCGCCAAAGGTCCAGCAACCATGTCGAGCGTGCCAACAGCGCAAGCGCAAGGTAAGGCCGCTTGCTGCGCAGCAGTCGCTAACTCTGTCCCAGTGCGACAGGAAGCGGCCCCAGTGCAGCATGTGCGAGAAGCGGGGGATAGACTGTGTGTTTGATCTCAAGCTGTCTGAGCGGAATCCAACGTATGCCCATCTGCAGGGGGACTGGTGCTGACGTTGATAGCCTCCTCACCAACCTCGTCTCTGCGCTCGAGGACAAGGACCGGCGCATCGCTGCACTCGAGGGGATCATTCGCGATCGGATCCCAGATCTCGCACACATCACGCTCCTCGAGACAGAGACGCTTGCGCCGCGCAGCGAGGTGGACCTGAAAGCATGCACCACCGAGTCTTCCTCGGCCATTGGGAAACAGGACCGGCGCCCCAGTATTAGTGCCTTGGACCCGGGCTCGCAGTTGTTGTCCCCCTCGTTGGTTGACTACATCGAAGAGGCGTTGCGGGCAGCGACAGAAGCCGGTGGCGAGCATGGCGGTCGGCATCGTCGACCCTCGGTCATTAGCGCAATATCGTCACAGCTCGGCGTCGAGCCTACTGCCGAAGAGGCCATGGGCGAGACGCCCAGCGCAGCGGCGTGGCCACCCTACGAGCTTGCCCTGCAGGTTGTTGACGTTTTCGTTCAAACCAACTCGTTGTGGCCAATTTTCAGGCGTGTGGACCTTATGAAAGAGTAAGCCGCACCATCGGGATATGAGCTGACGAAAGCCTCGAACAGGTGTACGAGCATGGCACTGCGACAGATCCAGACAAGAACGCGACACCTCTTCAGACCTACACTCTCTTCCTCATCTTCAGCATTGCATGCGTGTGGCTCGCTCAGAGGGGCAATGGAGATCGTATCGACACCTCGCTGCTTCGCAATCGTGCGCTAGTAAGCTTGCGCACCATTCTTCGCACCGAAAGCGGATTCGTGAGTAGCAGCATACGAGTAGTGACTGACAAGGCTAGAACTGCATTTCAGCTTTGGCGTTGCTATCTCTGTCAGCTATTTACGACTGGGGTGGCCCCGATCATGTCCAGCTTACCCCCATCATTGGCGAAGTCGCGCTCGCTATCGAGCTGCACCTGCAGCCTCCGAGCTTTCTCTCACTGGAGGAGAAGGATAAGCGGAGGCTCATGTTTTGGGGAATCTACTGCATGGATCGAGCTGGTGGGTCTTCCGAGTGTCGAAGTTTAGCTAACAATCAAGTGGCTGGAAACGTCGGTAGCGACATTTACTTTGTGAACAAGGACGCCATCACCGTCGAGCTTCCCACTTGCATCGATCCCGTTGGATCGCTTGGCGAGGGATTTGTGAGTATGCACGCTGGCGCAAACGCTGACAATCCAGGCGCCGCTCGCCTTCTTCAAACATCTCATGGCCATGTGGGATCTCACCTGCGAGGTCAACAGGCACACCAAGCGTAGCACGACGGCTGAAGAGACGGCAAAGCTTCACGGAAGGCTGGACGAGTGGTATTCCCGCACCCCGAGGCCGGCTGGCACACCAACGCTTGGGGGCCGGCTCGACGACGGCGACTCAATCTTTGACCAATATTACCAGTTGATGATTGCCATCCTGTACCGCCCGCGCAACTTTTCGACTCCTGCGCCAGAACACATCCTGATCTTGCAGGAGGCTGCATCCAAGGCGCTGCGCGTGAGCATGGCCATTCAAGCTCAGCACAAGCTGTTCGACAACTATTATCAGTTCAACTCTATCATCGGTCTGGGAGGCACTCTTCTGTGTGTCCTTTTGCTGCACGGCGGAGACCCGGCCAACGCCCACGACCCGGTATGGGTGCGTAGTGCGGTCAGCGAGATTAGGGGCACGCAAAGTTTCATCGGTCTTTTCTGCCGTGGCTGGCCATACGCGCGCGGCATGAGCGGCGCGTTTGACACGCTTGCGGGACGTATTGTAAACAAGCTGTATGCCGGTCTGGGCGAGGCAAGGCTATCAGGCAACGAGGGCCTGTCTCCGGAGGCCAGCACCTCTCAGTACAGCACGATCCCGGGTCTCGCTCCAGTGGATTCCTCCCTCGACACAGCTCTCGCAGACGCCCTCACGTCGGCAGCGACGAATCTGTCCCTAGCCGACGCCTCCCTCGTGCCGGGCCTCGAGATGCCGACCGCCCAGTCACTGGATGGCACATGGGACGCGTGGCTCAACGACTCGCTCGTGCCCATTGACAGCCGCGGCCTTGGTGATACCGGCAATGTGGACATGAACACGCTGCTGGCGACATTTGGTGCCAGTCCAGACTGGTTGTCGGCCTTGGTTTCGGGTGTGCAGACGCAGGGGTAGAGTGCCTATTTCGCCTAAAGATGCAGATGCATGTGGGTGCTGCTGTGGCTGCCCCGAGAGGGCTGTGTCGTTGAGTGAGACGATCTAATCTCGGCAGGCACGGTCTGTAGATGCCTCGATGTACTGAGACGGTGATCCTTGGCCGGCCTCACCGTATTGCATTGCTGTAGCCAAAAGTGTGTGTATACATGACATACCAGTTCTCACAGCTTCACATGCCTGTCAAACACATAGCCATGCCAGGCCCTCGAGGTGGCAACATTGTGGTGGTATCATTCGCGGAGACAGTGAATTGCGACGGAGGAAGCGAAAGTTACAAAGAACACTCGTGTGCGGTACAACCATGGCTGCCTGGGTCCCGGCAGAGAGCCGCGGCGCCCACACATACACATGACGCAGCTGGCGGTCTCGCTCGCTCGTACTCTCGTCACGGTTGCTGTCGGTTCCCAACTTGGATAAGAGCGGGGATATGAACAAGTCCCCGTTTATAGCCAGCCAGGAACACCGCGCCATTCAGTGGCGTCCGCAGCTGGGCGGGGCGATGTCACTTGCACCGCACCGCACGAGGTATGTGGTATTCATCGGCCCATGCTGTTGCTCTGAAATATGAAAGCCCAAGCCGAGTCGCACGTACGGCCCTCTTTCTCCTCTTGTCGCCATCCTTTGGGTCGTTCTCTACTTGCTGCGCTCAGCACTCACAACTCTTGCAGTCCTTGAACAGCTCCCTGGCCAAAAGGCACAGCAGCCGTCCCCTCCACACCCCACCCCACGCCTCCACCTCCCTCTGCCATTCTTTATCGCTATGGGCGCATCCGAGTCCAAGCCATGCTCGTCGGGCTGTAAGCGGTCGTCGGCCTCGGGCTCGTCCCGTAATGTTTCTAGCGGTGGCAGGAGAGAGAAGCAGACGCCACAGGTGAGTGCTCATTGCCCCTCACGGCCGCTGACCCCCGTAGGACTCCGACGCTGCCCCTCCACCATACTCGGCGTCCGCAGATCCCTCCCCTACAGACTCACATGACTTTTCAGAACGCCCACCACCGCGTCGCCGTCGCAGTGCCGAGGAGATGCCAGACCTGCCCGTGGGCGGGGGCTCAGAGACGAGCAGTGCCTCCTATGGCGACTCGGATGAAGACGACGATGACTTTCTCGACATTATCGACCCGATTGGCATGATCGCTGAGGCTATTTGGGACTCAGATGTGAGTGACCTTGCGTTGCTGTTGCTAACGACCAGTCCTCTGAGGACGAAACACCAGAGCAGAAAGCGGCACGTAAAGCCAAGAAGGTGGCGGCCAAAGCTGAGAAGGAGCGGCTCAAGCAGCAGCAGCGCATGGAGAAGACCAAGAACACGTCCGAACGCCGTGCGCAACGCGAAATCCGCCGCGCGGCCAAGGCGCGCTGCAAGGCAGAGCGGAAGACGGAGATGATTGCGAAAAGGAACGACGCGACCGCCAAAGCAGCTGAAAAGGCATTGAAGATGCAGAGCAAGGCATACGCCAAGGCTCAAAAGGCGCAGGACCGCGCCAATGCCGCTGCGAGGGCGGCGGCCGAGTGGGCTTCAGCGCCAGCTGCAGCGCCGCCAGTGCCCCCAACCATCGGAGGCAAGGAGTACTGGGTGCGCGACCTCAACCCACTTGGGCAGGTGCTGGACGATCGCAAGCCGCCCGTCATTCAAGGTCCGGCTAACCCACTGGGATTGCGCTCGCCCATCATTGCTTCCACAATAGCACCGATGGTGGACAAGCTCGCACAGCAGCTGTCAGCCCAGCTCACGCCACTGCTGCAGCCACCTCCGATACTTCCACCGCAGCCTCCGTCCCCGCCTTACGGGCCAGACAAGGGAAAGGGCCGGGAGCAGACGCATTGCCCGCTCAGCTCGGCTAGGAGCGCGTATGCTTCTGCTGTGGCGCAGACAAGAGCAGCACAGGCCATGGCTCAGGCTGGAACAAGCACAGCGGCTCAGCTTGCAGGTTGCGCGCCTGCTGTACCGTCGCCGGGGCGACTCGGTGCGCCACCCCTCCCGCCAAGGCGAAGCTCGGGTAGTCTCTCGAGCGACTGTGGTCCCCACACGCCGACCAGCGCTGGTGGGTCTCCTGGAATTTATCCTCAACAGACGAGCGGGTTTGGCGGTGGTCCGTGCACGAGCCAGCGTCGCTATCGTATCGCCGCCCCACCTCTCCCGCCCCCGAAAGACAGCCACAGCTCTACAGGCAGTGATTCTACCGGCCTCTTCAGTCCAGCCGACACGTTTGAAGGCCACGCATGGCACCGAAAAGCAGCGCTCGAGGCAGAATACGCGGCAGTCGTCTCGCCAGAGTACACTCGAGCGCCAGAATACGTCGCCAGCCCCTGCGACACGCTCGAGGGCCAGGCATGGCATCGCAAGGGCGAGCTAGAGCGCGAGTACGCCACCAGTGTCCCTGCTAGTGGCGACTCGGGATATTTCCCCAGTCCAGCCGACACGCTCGAGGGCCAGCGGTGGCATGCCAAGGGCGAGTTGGAGCGGGAATACGCTGAGGCGCCTGCCGTTGCCAGCCCAGACTACACGCTCGTGGTTGACATGCCAGTCGACGAGGCTTACAGGGCAGGAGATCTGAGCGGAATGGAAACCATGGATGAGGAGCAGGCGAGGGTTTGGGCGAGGAAGGTCCAGCTTGAGCAGGAATATCTGGCAATGGCGGAAGGCAGGCGCTGAAGAGTGTTCGAAGCGTGTTGCGATGCGTTTAGCGCTGAGACTTTTGCGGGCTTGCAGTAGAATTGTGCAGCAGTATGTACCTGTTTGACAATCAATCTCTCCTGGAAACCGGTGGTGCCCCACTTGGCACAGAGGATCAGAGGAATCCAGGAAGACACCCAGTTTGCAGTGTCGTACTCCAGAAGACAATGGGCTGTCGCCAGGCTCTTATCGTCCACGCCCGGTACCGGGCGTCACGAACAGCTGCCGGGAAGCGATAATGCGCCGTACACGCCTCCAGGGATGTGACACGACGTTTCAGTATCAGCGTACCCTCAAAATGAGGCAAACAGCAACAGACGCTTGCTTTGTTGGTACGCCCCTGGGCTCTTCCAGCTGAAGTTCGCGTCTTCCTTCTCTCGCCTTGTTGTGGCCTACACGAGGTTGACACCTTGCTGTGCTCGGTAGAAGTCAGGGGCATGCAAGTGGGCTGCTGTTCTGGGAGACTTGATTCTGCGCTTCTCTGTCGTTTGGCGTCTCCACCTACGAAGTGAGGAGGTGGCGTGGGTTCAGGCCAGCCTCGCGCTCTCGCCCTCGTCTTCCAGTGGGCAGAAGCGCACTGAAAGAGAACGGTGGAGCTCATATGGGCAACGTGCAAGCTCCTTGGAGTTTGCAGGTGAGCTATTCTCCCACGCTCGACACATGTAAGAGAAGGTCAAGGAGATGGGGAGAACGACAGCAAGCTTGTCCTCCTGTGGCGAACGACGATGCCGAGGAATGCCGGGTTTGATTCGTTGTTGACTGTAAACGTTCGTTGGGGGTGTTCCCACGCTCACATGAAGTTTTAAACTGCGTGGTCCTTAGAAAAGTGGTGCAGAACGTCAGGCTTAACATATGGAGGGGAAGGAAACGTCGAGGAAACGTCGAGGAAGCTGCGGTGGGCGTGCTGGGAATATGCCTCGTTGGTTGTTTAGTAATATTTGCTTCCGCTGATATCACTTTTTATAAACAAGTTGGAAGGGCGTCCAAGCAAGTGCATTCACAAGCATAGCAGAAGAACACAAGTACAGCAGAAGAATAAAAAAGCAAGCGTCTGGACACAGTAAGAAAGTGACTGAGAAGGTACAGGCCACGCGCTACACTTTGCGTTTACAGCAGTCTACACAAGATCATTTATAGCTATGGACAGACGCTATGTATCATTTCTGAACAGCCACCCAGACGCAGAAACACAAAGAGTAGTGCAGTCCAAAAACTCCCCCGCGTCCCAGCCAAAGCGGAGGACCTTGGTGATAGTTGATGGAGTTTTAATAGCGGTTGGGCGCCGGGTCATCGAGCATTTGGATATTTGATTCGGTATGAGTAGCGAATGAGGGCGGACGGGAGGTCGTGCGTGCTCCAGAGGGCATAGGGGCATAAGGCATGGGGGGGGGGCATAGTCGTGAAGGCCAGCGCAAGCAAGAGAACGACGAGAAGGCAAGACGAGCAAGATGGTATGAGCCACAGATTCGATGGTATAGCGGTAGACAAAGCGTCTCGGCGAAGATTGTCGGACGAGACACAAGAGCGGCAGGGCGTTTAGGTGCCGCTGCCGCTTGGGCCAGCTCCGCTGGCGCTACGACGACCACCGCGGGGCTGACGAGGAGGTGCCCGAGAGCGGCAAAGCTCGTTGCGCTGCATGTGCATGAGAAGCTTGTCCTTGCGCGCCTGGATGTGTCAGTAATTAAATCAGGGATTTTCGAAATTATTTATTTTGGGTGGGATAGATTCCAGTGAGGGGGAATCCTGGTGGATATGGGTGACACTGAGAAGGATTGGGGTACTTACGAAAGCGTGGCCGCATACAGGGCAGACAAAGGGCTTTTCGCCAGCTGCAAGTGTCAGTGTTAATCACTAGCGGAACGGGGTTGCATCAGAGACACAGCCACCGAGTTGAGCTGTGCCATGCCTCGGCCCCACCGGCGGTGCGGTGCGCGTCCGTGTCCCTCTTCCTCACACAGCCGGACACGGGTGGGGCCCAGCACCTCAGCAGAAACGAGACAGTCGAGTCTGTCCAATACTCACTGTGCTTGCGCTGATGGCGCTGGGTGCGTCAGCATCTATCCTTCACGTTGCACACTCGCCCACCCAGCCCCTCTTCCGGCCATCGACAACTGGCCGCCTTCCCATCTTCAGGCAGGTCGTCTACACTGCCTAAATAGGGAGACTTGACGGACCCCAATGACAAGATGGCAGGCAGCAGTGCCAACCTGCTACATGTTCTCAAGACAAAGAAACGATCGGGCCGAGCGAACCGAGCCCACCGCACAATACTCACCACCAAATCATTGCGACGTGTAAACGCCTCGTTGCAGTCCGGGCACTGAAACCTGCGCTGATTTTGGAGTCAGTATGTGAGTTCCTTGATGTAATCATGACAGCCGACTCACCGCCGCGGGGGCGCTGCCAGCACGCCTCCCTCCACCGCGCGATGTCGAGGGAATCAAATCACGAATGGGCTGCTGGGAGTGGCGGTCCGAGTCGGCGTTGGACGTGTTGGACCCAGCGCCAGACGCAAGATGCGTCCAGCCGTCGCTGTGCTTGTACCCGTTGACCTGGGGGTGGGCCATGTTGGCCGAGCCGTCGTGCATGGTACCGTTCATCTCAGGCATGTTGCCTGTGGGAGGACCCGAGAAGGGCGAACCGGGTGCCCATCCGAGCGACCCTGGTGGGGCGAGGCGAGGGGGTACTGGGCGGTCGCGCGGTGGGACATGGCCGTCGACAACAGGTGGGTAGCCCTGGTGTGGTTGGTGCGTGTGCGTGTGGGTCGTGCTGTGAGGGCTGGGTGGGTGGTGGTACGGAAACCCAGGCGCCGGAACACGAATGTCGCCGTACCCGTAGCGGTCGTAGCCGTCGTGGTGGTTGGTGTTGAGGTGGTGGTTGGAGGGCACGTGGTTGCCACTGTGCTCCATGGCACCGTCTTGCTGGTGGGCATAGTCCTGTTCATTATGATCATGACGACTACTGGAGGAGCCACCGTTGGGCATGCGGTCGTCATACTTTCGGTGCTGGTCAGTTGGGGGCCAGCGATCCGTCCCGGCGCGGCGCCGAGCGAGAAGGGCCGGGGTCGAAGCGGCGGTGTACTGGGAAGCAGGCACGAGCAAGAGATCGCCGCTACCACGCATATCGGCACGGTTCCCCCACCCCTCCATGTTTTGCATGTTGGGACCCCAGAGCGGCATGGACGGGAAGGAATACTGCATGCCGTTCATGGTGGGTGCCGAGGGAGGGCCGCCACCGGAGGATGTGGCAGTTCCTTGGGCTGACGAAACGCCAGCCTGAGGGCTGACGGGTGCATGTGGCACGAGGGTGGTGGTGTGCTGCTGCGGGGTGCTGGTTGCAGACGTCGCGGCCGCATGCTGGCTGTCAGTAGGTGGTGGTGGTGGTGGTGGTGGTGGTGGTGGTGGTGGTGAGTCATTAACAACTTACGGGGGTGTTTGGTTGCTGAGGTGCGCCACTGGACGAGTACGCACCACCGAGGGCGGCTGGTGCGGTTTGCGAATGCGAGTGAAGTTCAGCAGCAGCTGGATTAGGCTGGCCGGTGCCGCCGCCAGGTGGCGTGTTCTCTTGCCCAAGACTAGCGGGCGCTGACATGGCCGAGGCAGAGTTGGAGGCAGACATGTTGGGGCTACCAGAGGCGGCGCCAGTGGATGATGGAGAAGTTTCGCCAATGTCGTGGGGGATGTACGACGAGAAGCCGTACATGGGCGGTGGGCCAGGGCTTGCTACAGCGGCTGAAGCAATTTCAGCAGCAGCAGAAGTAGTGGTGGTTGCAGAGGTTGAAGGAGGCGGCGGCTGGGGCTTGGTTGTGAAGAAGTGAGCAGCTGGCGCTTCCTGAGGAAGAGAGATAGTTGTAGTGCAAGTCGCGGGCGGAGACGGGGGCGGGGGCGAAGACTGGGCGGTACTAAAAGAGGGAGCAAGGGGGCTGAGTCTTGGTTGCTTTATCTGGTCGAGACGGTGACGGGAAATGGGTGGGCAGGGAGGGTGTTCGGGATAGTGGTATGAAAGGGTGTGTGGACTATGGACGGCCCCGCCAGCGCCAGAAGGGGGGGGAGACGAGGTGGGGGAGAAGTAACTGCTGTGAGGAGCAATGTCAAACCTTGGGCGGTGGGGGGACGTCGAGCCCCTAGACTCTCGGGGACGCTGATGATGAAGAAGAGGACGGGGGATGGATGTCTGGAGGGCAGAGTCTTCGGCAGAGAGTGTGTCCGTCATTGAAGAAGAGTAATAGGGAGAGTCGACCACCCAGAGGGACAGAGAGGGCAAGGGCGAGTGAGAGACACAGAGAGACAAGAGAGAAGAGACGATACGACACGACGAAGCCCTTTTTGCCCTTCCCCCCCCGCGCGCGAGGCCGTCCAGATGGGGCGTGGGTGGTGTATTCTACGCCAACGACCGCCTTCCAAACGCGCCCCTCGCTGGCGTCGACGTTGTGCGCACGCAACTGCGCCCCCGCGTTTCCCTCGTTCATCGCGATCAGCAGCGCCCCTCACACCTCCTCCTCCTGCGCTGCTGCTTATGCTCGCACACACACACACACACGCGCTGACGCGCACAAAGCGACGACTGAACCCCACGGGCGCAGGGGAGGCTCAAACGACTAGTGTGACTCATCCACACCACACAGCACACCACCCGAGGGGCGCAGCACAAACCATGAACACCATGAACACCATGACGAGCACCCAAGCGACCATGGGCCAAGCCGAGGCATCACGCCCACCCACCACCACCTGCGCCCGACCAAAAGGCAACGGGGGATGGGCCACATGATCGACCCCCTTCCACAGATCCACAGACCCCCTCTCCAGACCCCTCTGTTGCATCGGGTACGCCCAACGCCCGGGATGCCCAAAGGTGCCCATGGGACGTCCAGTGTACTGACGCCGATCCCTTGCCAGGCGACAGCGTTGCAGGTTCAAGGCGTGGTGGTTAGAAGGTGGGATGCAGGTCAGGTGGGTCAGCGGAGGTGGGCAGAAGGAGAAATAGATCAGTATACACGCATGAACAGTAAGCGGGACGATGGGGTGGTGGAGTGAAGAGGTGGAGCCATGATAAGAGTTCAGTAGCAGCAACAATTTGCATCTGGGTCCGTGCACCTTGAACACCGAGGACACGCCACGGACCTGCAACCGGACACGGGGTCACCCGAGTACGGCTACGCTCGATCCTTCTCCCTCCACTGACCAGCCGCGAACAAGAGAGCGTGACTTGGTAACGACATCAGCGGTGCGAGGTGGAAGCGAGGTGCAGAGCCGACGACTGCCCACTCGAGCTGACTCTTGTCTCTGCTCTCCACCGCCAGAGTATATGTTTGGGGTCCTTTGGCCGACACTCGGTTGCTGTCGCAGGGGTAGTGTTTTGAGAGTGGCAAAGGCGTCCAAGCTCGTGATAAGGCTGCGACACGCTCCACCCGATCCGTTTCCTACACGTTTGTAACAGCGTGACACATGTCGCGAACGAGATCGCTGATCCGTCCTCTTCCTTTGGCCATGTCACGCTCGCTCGCGCGTGTGAGCATTGACTGCGTCGCGCCGGAACGACTGTGATTGCGCCTGAGGAAAAAACCACGGAAAAGTCAAAGGCATCACAGTCGTAGCTCACATCTCGACAACGTACAACAGACATGACAGAGGCACTGAGTGGTTTATCGTAGCATACCCTCTGCAGCTCCACGAGTCGGCGGCAGGGTAGATTTCTTCTGCAGGGCTCTGCCTGCCCTCTCCTCACACTCACACTCACTCCAATGCGCGCTGAAACTCGCTTGCTCCCACGCAGAACCCTCGCCGGGGTCGCCCTTGGGCCAGTGTCGAGCAACATTTCTCTGGGGCTGATAATTTCGCAACTCACACACCCGGCGCAACCAGCGGCGTCCGCTCGTCACCTGCTTCGGGTGCGGGGCGCGACACTGCTGCACGGAGTGAGTCACCCATAGAGCGGCCGGCAGCCCCCACGCGCGCCCCCCATTCTCCTAAGCGATCGCGCCACGCCCAGATACCCCAGTCGCTGTCGTCGGCGCCCGCGTTGGCATCGTTGTTGATAACAGTGTTGCCCGGGGTTGCGCCGTACGTGCTGCCACCGGGTACAATAACTGGTGTTCTTTCGACCACGGGCGTCAGGGTCGTGGAAGACGATAAATCTGTGGACGTGACGGTTACGTCGGCGCGGCATGTAGGGCACTGTTGAATGGAAGAGCACAGAACAAAGCGCGCACGCGCACGTCAGCGAACAAACAACTTTTATACAGCAAAAAAAATGTGACGTACCAGCTTGCGCCACTTGAGTAGCCACTCGTCACACTCATCTTTGTGGAAGACATGTCCACACGGCAGAATGCGAACGATCTCGCCGCGTAAAAAGTTGTCCATGCAGATTGCGCACTCGTCCTTGCCATAGTACCGCTTGCTCTTGCGCCGCTCTTTACCCCTACGACGAGGAGGTTTGACAGCAACAGGGGACTCAGTCTCCGCGTCGGCATCGTCAGCAGACGTAACAGCCACGTCGGTCACTGGCTCGGTCGCTTCGGTAGCCGGCGGAGCCGCGTCGGGCGCAGCCTTGGCAGCGTCGTCAGCCTTTGGTGATTTTGCAGGCACTTCTGGCGTGTCCTTGTCCGAGTCATCAGAGTCCTCCTTTTCCCAGACAATGTCAGGAGTCCAGACGCGTTCGGGGAGCGAGAGGACTACGGTTGGCGGAGCGCGGTTGGCCTCGCGCTGTCTGAGATGCATGTCAGCAGTCTGCGGCGGCGGTGCAACTTGGCAGCTGACGTACCGAGCGGTTCGCACCCGATGCGCAGCGACCGTGGCAAGTAGGAATAGCGACGGCATGAGGAGTGCAAAGGTCAGAAGACTCCCAAGGGCACTGGCATGTCAGCAATGCTACGCAGTTGATGAATCGAAGGCCAGCAGGCGGGCCTGGACACACGTCGAGAACGGTTGGAATGTTCTCAGCAACGCCACCAAGAGGTCATCGACGCCACAATAATAGCTCGATTCCTCAACAGGAGGGCATGGTTGATGGAACATGTTGTCGCACTGCCATCTCGGCATCATGCGCTGTGACCGCAACCAGATTGCCGAGTGGCAGCCGACACAGAGTCGTCACCATCATCCGAATCATCGCTTTCACGCAGTAGTGCAAATTAACAAGAAAAGACAGTCGTGCTCTCGCGCATTCGTAATGCCACGAGAGGATGCCTCGTCTCGTTACGCGATCCGCGACCATTGAAACCTTTAAACTCACTTTCCATCATCCTCGGCCTCTCCAAGCTCGACCCACACGCCCGGGTGTCCATGGACAGTCGTGTTGGCCAGCAGATCCCTCAGGAGTAGATAACTGGCGCGCGAGACAAACACGGAAGGAATGCCGATTCCCTCTGTATTCTCTGGCGAGAACATTGTAATGAGGTTCTCGCGGTGTCGCCCCTCTGCGTCGGTCTCGCCTGCGCGAGCAACCGAGTCCCCCACGACGACGGCCGACGCGCCACGGTCCTGCGCTGCGAGGACTTTGGCCGCAAAGTCGCAGCCACCACGCTCAACAAGTGCCACCCGATAGGGACGGAGGCGTTCGGGGTGGCGTCGCGGGGGGAACGGGCGGGGTTCACAGGCCCGCTCCGGGGTGCTGGGGAGGGCGGCGTAGTGTGCTTCTGAGCCGGCGTCGGTTGACGATTGTGGTGGCGATGAGGATAAAGTGTCGCGCGCAGCAGGATCTTGTTCGAGCGGGGCCGCCGAGTCGGCGTCCTGAGTCTTTGGAGCTGGCAGTGAGGTAAAGTGCACAAGCATGCCTTTGACAGGCAGGTTGTCTTCATCAGACAGGTAGTCTGGAAAGGCTGCTGGTCGGTGTGGAAGGGTGAGGTTGCGGTCGTCGAGCTGTGGAATGTCAGCGGCACGTCACGCCTGAAAAGCGCCTTGGTGTGCGTTGTGGAAAGAGGGGCGGGTGAGATGACTGATAAAGACTGGGAGCGAGTGGATCTTGGACGCATGCACGGAGAAGACGTGTAGAGGTCAGGCATGATGCTTGGTACGTACATTGACAGTCACTTGCCCCTCGCCGCCCATTGTAAGCCAGTGGGTGAGCCAGCTTTCGGTCACCGACTCTGGCTGCCCGGTGGCAAAGGCGCTTCCGTATGGCGTGACGATGTCTACCGACATGATGCTCGCGAGTGCGGCGCGATACCACGCGTCTGGGATCCAGCCTCCACTGCTCGACGTATGAGGCTCCTCGCTGGAAGCCGAGGCATCGGCCGCAGCGGACGACGAACCTTGACGCAAAGCGAGGAGCGCGGGTGCGGCGGCGACTGGGCGCGCGAGAACGGCGCCAGCTGCGGCGGCGCAAGAAATGACCAGGAGCGCGCGCACGGGCCGCATCGACCAGCCGTATCCGCTGCGTGCGGAGTGAGGCGGCATGTGACGAGCTAGAGAGGATTGCACTAGATGTTGAAGTTGCACGAATGGATACAAGCAGAGTATGGGTAAAAGGAGAATGGGGTGTGCACGAGCCTAAATCAACAGACGTCTCGTTCACACCTCACACGCCATCCTCCTGGTGGCCCGTGCCTGGGTTGACTCCGTCACCGTTGCCACTACTCCCACCTTCCTCCAGTGACGCACCACAACCGCCCAAGCCTACTCTTCATGTAGCATGCAGCAGCAGTCTAGCTATACCATAGCCCATGATGCATTAGACTACGTTGTCGTCGGAAACTCTCATAACGTATCCTATCTATTGACGGTAGAGGTGGCGCTGGACAGTCTTGTAGATCAGGTCCGTGTCGGGGAAGGCGAGGGTCTCAAGAGTCTCAGCGTAAGGGGTGGGCACGTCGGCACCGGTGATGCGCTCAGGGGGAGCGTCGAGGTAGTCGAAGCCGGTCGACTCGCAGACCTGGGCAATGATCTCGGAACCAACACCGAAGGCTGCAAAGTTAGTTCCAGGTCAAGAGATCCTGTCACTTGTACGTACCAGGGAAGCCACCCTCGACGGTGATAAGGTGGTTGGTCTTCTTGACGGAGTCGACAATAGTGTCAATGTCAAGGGGACGGATCGAACTTTAGAGTTAGTACAAATTCTACTACAACACCAGTGCCGCAACTCACCGGAGGTTGACAACCTCGCACTTGATGCCCTCGTTCTTCTCGAGGAGCTCGGCGGCCTCAAGACAGTGCGAGACCATCTTGGAGTGGGCGACAAGGGTAATGTCCTTGCCCTCCTTCTCAACCTTGGCCTTGCCAATGGGGAGGAGGAAGTCGTCCGACATCTCCTCCTTGGTCATCTCAAACGAGATACCGTACAGGAGCTCGTTCTCGAGAACACAGACCTGGCAAGGTTAGTGGGCCAGTCCTCGAGGGTACGGGGGAGGATGCGCGGTCACACAGAGAAGCACAACCTCCACCCACCAAAATTACTCACGGGGTTGGGGTCACGGATAGCGGACTTCAACAAGCCCTTGGCGTCGGCGGCGCTCCAAGGCGAAACGACTTTCAATCCGGGGATCGAACCGTACCAGGCGGCGAAGCACTGCGACGTTAGTGGATGTTGTCATTGCACGAGCCTCGACGACGAGCAGCGAGAGGAAAGGGGCGACAGCCTTCCTTGCGTAGCGAGCAGGCAAGGCAGCACTGCCATGCCGAGAGCTGTCGTCGTCCAGACTATGCCAGTGGCAGGAGACTCACCTGCGAGTGCTGGGCACCGACACCGGCGGCGGCACCGTTGGGGCCACGGAACGTGACGGGGCAGGGGACGTTGCCGCCCGACATGTAGTAGGTCTTACCACCCGAGTTGACAATCTGGTCAATGGCCTGCATGGCGAAGTTCCAGGTCACTGTCATAGGTGAGCAAAGGTACACGGGCCGGCGGGCCGGAGATGGATGTCCGCCCATTCGAAATCTAAACTCACTGAACTCGCACACGGGACGGAGACCCGCGAGGGCGGCACCGACAGCGAGACCGGCAAAGCCCTGCTCGGTGATGGGGGTCTGTATAGCAGTGAGCAAGGTGTTCAAGAGGTTGGATGTTGCCAGTGGCACTCACGTCAATGACGCGGTCCTCTCCAAACTTGTCGAGGAGACCCTTGGTGACCTGTCCATGTCAGCAATGGTCGGGGAAAAAATCATCCCCCATGAGGGGGTGACATACCTTGTAAGCACCGTTGTAACGGGCAACCTCCTCGCCCATCACAAAGACGGTCTCGTCGCGGAGCATCTCCTCCTCCATGGCGGCGTTGAGCGCATCACGCACAGTCTGCAGTGGGTCAGTTACCGACAAGGCGGAGGAATATCACACGCGATATGCCGCCGGCGAGCATTGTTGCTTGCATCTGCGGCAATGGCTCTGGCACAATGCGGGGGTGTTTTAATGACGTACCATGGTCGAGGCTCCATCATCCGAGCTGGCAAGACGGCGCTGCTCGGCGCCAACAAGGTAGCGCGAGGGCGAGCGAGCGACGCGGGCGAGGGGAGTGGTGGCCAGAGCAGCGCGCGAGAGGCCGATCGCACTGGTAGCAGCGGTGGAGAGGGGAGCGGCGGCGCGGGGAGCGCGCGAGGCTGCTGCGAGGCGAGTGAGAGCGGCGCGGGAGGCCATGGTTGGGGTGGGTGGGTTTTGGGTTAAAGAAGAATGAACAAGGATGCAAGGATTGTGTCTTGCTCGCTGTTGAACAGAGACGTACAGACACGGAGGACGCATGTGTGCATTTGTCGCCCCACTGAAAGTTGCCGCCGTGGGTGCCCGCCCCGCCTGCCGTTTGCCGCCCTGCCGCCCTGCCACCCACAGCTGCCGTGCTGCATGGGGGGGACCATGACGGAGCGGCTTCCGTCTGCCGCCCAGTGCCGCAGTTTATTCATTAGAGTTATTAATCCAGGCACACGGCAGTTGGGATATGGGGCACGTGACATTCTAGTTGGCGCTGACATCGGACTCGGTCAAAGTTCTATATTATTTTGATCCCGTGATGGTTCGATTCTCAGTGAGGGACAATTTTATTGGATTATGGAAATTATATTTGTTTTGACACCAAGTCGAGTTGAAGATTCAAACGTTGGTGGAGGTCTTCTCGTTACACACCCCACACTCACAATGTCAACACCAAAACCCCTCCAGGAGCAGCTGAAGCAGCTCATGGAAGCAACACCAGTGCAGGCCGGCACTCTTGCTACCGCCTACCGCGACCTCGCACTCGCCATCGAGTGGACAGACCTGCGTGCATTAATGCTGCCGGGCACGAAGTGGTCAATCATTGTGGGACATAAGCGGTCAGATGTGAGTGCTCCGCTCGTCCCTTCTTGGGCAGAGCCTGTCAGTAGGCCAATTGTGTCAGGATCCTGCTTTTGCGTTTCGACCTTCTATTCGCGACCGACCTGGGCTCATACTCACCTCCCTCACCCACATCCGGGTCAAGTGCTAACTCCTCAGGACGCCCTCCGCGCCGTGCTTCCTTTACCACTGCACACGACCGCCCTCGTCCCCTCCGAGCTGAAACAAATCTTTGCAGCACTCAAGGACGTCACTCTCGAGTCCCTCCCACCGGTCTTCCCTCCACTTGTCGAGAGCGTCGAGGAACTGCAGGCGGAACTCAAGGCCAAGAATGGCGAGGACGACGAGGACCAGGACGCAGAGCCTGCGACCGCCGAGGCAGCTACGGTCCCCGCTGAGTTAGGGACGCCTGGTGAGCAGGTGTTTGACCAGGACACGCTGTATGTTGCTATTGGCGGGACGGACTCGACTACAGTGTACTACAAGCTGTCGCGTGGTATTCGCAAGCCCCACGATGTGCCGGACGAGTAAGCCTTTGGAGGTATATGGCGAGAGCATCATATCAGCATTGCACATGAGTGTACTTTAGAGCAGCGATGTACAATTAATGCATTGGAGAAATGAAATGGCACGCGTGAAAGAAAAGAATGGGTTCGGTACGGATACTTCTATGGTATGACGCATTCACTGGCTATCCGACAGTGAGCACGCCGCGGAGGATACCCTTCTCGGTATCGTCCAGCCCCTCGACCATCTCCTGCATCCCATTGATGTTGGACGCATAGCAGCTGCGCAGTACCTCTGTCAGGTGCTCGCCCATGTCAATCTGCGCGAGGGGATCGGTAATCAGGTCCTCGTCGTCGTCCTGCGCGTCATTCTCGCCACCACCACCGCCCTCAAGCCAGTCGGACAGGAAAGCAAACTCGTCCTCGGGCTTTGCGTCGCCGAGGGGGTCGTCGTCGTCCCACTCGTCGTCGCCGTCGTCATCCGCAATATCCTCACCGCCGGCGCCGCGCTTGCCGCCCCCAGACTCCTGCACGTCCTTGAGCAACAGCTTGAGCGCCTTTACGGGGAAGGGAATGTGGGTGTACTGGTTGGGCGTCGCCTTCGTGAGACTGCGGGTCATTATCTTGTTGCGCGTCGCGTCGGTCACGAGTAGGTCGCCCTGCACAATGACGTTGCGGAGCGTTGGGTCCGGCAGGGCGAACAGCTTGGCCAGACCCAGGTCGTTGACGCGGATGTTCCAGGACCCGCTGATGGACTCGGCTACCTCGGTCCAGGCGCCGAGCACGACGTCAAGGGCTGGCTTGGAGGTACCGTCTGGCATGGCCGCGGGAGGGAAGGAGGAGAGAAGAGAGAGCGTCTCGTGGGTGTGCTCCGTGCCAAAGAGATAGGCAAAGGGAAGGATGAGCGAGGTGACAAACGACGGCAGCTTGGCTGCGGCAATACGCCCGACCAGTGCCCGCAAGAGATCACCGAGCACAGGCGCGATAGCTCCACCAGCCTTGCGGAACAAGTGCATGATGAGGTCACCCACGAACAGGCCGCCGCTCTCGCTGAACGTCGGTGCGAGGAAGCGACCCAGTAACGCAAAGATGACGCCGATACCGTTCGTGCCGCTCTCGTCGTGCCACTGAATAAGTTTCTCGCAGTCCTTACGAACAACTAGCGTGAGGTGAATCATGCCGTGCTGGATCACGTCCATGTCATCCGTGCGCTGCAAGCAGTGCATAACTGCGGCGGTGACGGACGCGACGTACTCCATCTCGAGCGGACCGGAGCGAGGCTTGATCAGTGCGTTGGCAATCTGGACAGCCTCGTCTGGTATGTGGAGGGTCTCCTCGCCAGTGGGCTCGGCGATCAGTGTCGCGAGACGGGGGCAAAAGTAGGCCACGAGAGTAGAGATGACGGCGGGGGACTCGGCGGAAGCAAGCGAGTCCACAAGCTCCTCCACAATGGCGGTGAGGATGGGGTCGGTAGAGTGCTTGAACCACTGGGCGTAGACCGACTCGGCAATAGCCTGCGAGGTCTGCGCTGTGAGACCGTCACGGTCGAGCGACACGACACTGTGGACAGTCTCCATGACCAGGTAGAGCGTCTCGTTGGTCATCTCGGGAAGAATGGGGAGCAGGAGCGACAAAATCTTGGCCGCCTGGGGACCCATAATCGACGAGTCAACGTGGCGGCAAAAGTTGCGAATAGTCTTGACGGCAGAAATCTTGACAGGCACACTGACGTTCGGCGAACTGAGCGCATCAACGGCTGCACCGAGGTACTGCTCAGCAATGTGGGGTGGCAAGGAGCCAGCAAACTGCGACGCAAACACAAACGCACGGCCCTGAAGGAACGGCGCGTCTCCCTGGCTCAACAGACCGGGAATGACCTGGTCGAAGAAGAAGCCCAGGTCAAACGTCGCCGCGCGACTGGCATCGCGATCCTCCTCCAATAGAGCGTTGATGTCGTCGGCGATGCCGCCGATCAGACCCAGCATGGCCTCGAGAGGTTTCCACCAGTCGGCATTGCCGCTCTGCTTGGCCTCGGCGGACTCGCGGACACGGCGCTGCGCAATGTCGTTAACAGTCTTGCCCACGATGCGGGGCCACTTGTCCATCATAGAGCCCATGAGGTCGTGACCGACAATGCGGAGCGAGTAAACCATGTTGTCCTCATCCTCGTCTTCGACAAAGGCGTTTGTGTCCTCGAGCCACTCCTCTTCCTGCGAGCGTGTGACCTGCGTGTATGTGAGAACGTGGGCGACAATCGCCTGCATCGTGGCGCTTCCCTCGTCGCTAGAGACAAGGATGTCCTTGGCAGCAGCAACGCGCACGGTCGGGTCAAGGTACTCAAAGATTGAGCAGGCCAAGTCATCCAGATCCATCTTGGCCGTGTACGACGTGTCGGCAGGAATGGGAGGGTCAGGCGACTCGGGGTCGGACGAGACGTAGTAGCGGTTCCAGTCGGGGATGAGTGAGGTCAGGTTGAGGATGGACAGTCGGATGTAGGTGGCAACGTGGGGGGCGATGAACTTGGGGAAAGTGGCCTGGAACTGCAGCAGAACTCGGAAGATCTGAATGCGCAACGCAAACGAGTCCCAGCTCTGGGCACAGTCCGACGCGGCGTTGATGGCCAGCAGTTGTGAGAAGGCGTCAAACCAGGTAGGGGCCATGTGCTCGAGCGCGCCACGGACAGCCTGAGGGTGCTCATCCTTCATCATGCCAAGCATCGACAATATATGACGGTATACGGCAACGGTCTCGGAGCGCGTAACGAAAGAGTGAGCTCCTGGGTTGCCGAGAATGTTGATCAACGCGGGCACGAGGTCGCGCACGACTGGCGTGAGCTGGTCCTCGCTCAGGTCGTGCTTGACAAACTCGTTGACGACACGCATAGCACCGTGGACAGCATCAGGGTTGCCGGTCTGGAGGTGCGCGACGAGCGAGCCCAGCAGCTCTGTCCAGTCCTCGGGCCAGTCAAAGCGCGCAATGGCAGACGCAGCATAGGCGGCGGCGGTGCGAATCTTGCGCTCGGGATCGGCAAGTGCATCAAGAAGGAGAGGGCGAACGGCATCCTTGACCTCGGCGGGGGTCGTGGGGGGAGTGTACGCCTCGGCTCCAGGGTACCAGTGGAGGGAAATGTACTTTTGGAGGAGGATGCCAGCAGAGTATAGCTCGTCAGCAGCTGCTACCTCGACCTAGCAGGGTACTTATCTGACGCTGGGCAATGGGAACACTCGAATTACACAGAATACGCGTCAAACTCAACCCACCGTCTGCGCAAAGTCAGTGGCGGCCCGTGTACAAGACGACATACCCGGGTAGTTGTAGAGCTGCTGTATCTGTTCCTCGGCGGCGCGACGAGTTGCCTCATCTGGATTCAAAGTAGCCTCCAGACAGGACAGAACCTGCTGATCGAGCTGCTGGCTGCTCGAACCTGGTGCAGACATGATTGGTTGTTGAGTGTGTATGGAAGAGGAGATGACACCTGGAACATAGGCAAGATGACCTTGCACCCAACTTTGAGCACGGAGACTGCGTTCATGTCCGCGTCTCAGGCAACCAAACACGCTCCAGAGTGTGTTGGCTCAACAGGCCTCTGATTTCAGCTCTACGTTGTGCAACAATAGCTAAAGCAAGCGATTGTGCATAGTAGAACTTTGATAAGCAGGGAAGTCGCATAGAGATACGCCTCACCATCGATAGCAGGCAGTACCTTGTTTTCCTCACAAACATACAGTCAGGCTCGAACGAGCTCGAACGAACGGAATACTGTGTTTTACCAATCATACAATGACGGGGTCCCCTCCGTGGATGCTTTAATAGTGTGTTTTGAAGCCCTTGCGGAAAACACACAACAAAATGTGCCCGAGAAATTTCGGGCCGGTAGTGCGTTTCTACTCTACAACGCAGGCTCAGCCTGGCGCGAATCGAGGCATCTGTGGCAGTCAAGCGAGATAGGCAGTCCAAGCTTGCCAGTTGGCCAAATGGTGTCCTCCACGGAACCAACAGCGGCACATGTGCACGATACCGGACAGCCGTACTGCGTGCTCGTGACAGGTGTCCGGCAGGGAGAAAACGCACGAGGACAGCCGTTGTTTTGGGCGCGCTGTATCGGTTGCTGTCCAAACCGGGTCTGAGTAGAAGGGATACATAAGCTGCTCTTTGTTCCAGTAATGCCAAATAGTCTCGGCGCTGTGTGGGCTGTCTGCATGCAGGTGCAGGTGTGAGGGTGATGGATGTCTGCATACGATGGTCGTGCCTGGCTGATGTGCTCTGGTTGCCGCGTTGGCTGGGACCTGAGCGGGGGCGCGGCTTTGGCCCTGGTGGTGACGCCACTTTGGGTGGGACACTGCCTGGCTGGCACGGGATCCACCCCCTTTGGTGTGTCCACAACGGTGACCATCTCACGCTTCCTCAACAACACATTGCTCACATCGACTACGACTATCCACATACTCTATCCCAAGGCAGCACACTACTGTATAGCCACCCCACATGCCCCTCAAGGACCTCCTCAAGGAGCGTAAGTATCAGCTCCGACACCCACAAACACCACCGCCCAACCTCGTACACCGGCCACATGCCATGTCGTGCGACCACAAGGCAACCACTGCTAACCACCAACCCCAGGCTTTAAGAGTGCCATCCAGTCGATTCCTCAAGGAGTATGGAAGGCCCTCGTCACAGACCTGCACTCGCAGCAGCTCTTAGACACGGTATACACCAACTATGACATCTTGCAGATGAACGTGACCTGTGCGTGTACCGGCCCCCTTTCCGTCCGCCGGCTGGCACCAGCTGACAGTAGCTTAGCTGTGGAGCCACTCCACTCGCCTCGTGAACCCATGACAGTGGAAGGTCTCTACATCCTGACGCCCACAAGTCAGAATGTCGACCGCATCATCGCCGACTTTAGTGGCGGCCGCAGCACGTACAAGTCGGTGCATCTCTACTTTATTGATGGTGGGTGTTCAAATGGCAAGTGACGCGAATGCTGACAGCTGTTAGCCATTGATGATGCTCTTGCGCAGAAGCTCACTAGTGCACTGCAGCCGCTAGGTGTCCTCAAGGCTTTTGTTGAGCTGTACTGCAACTTCTGGGGTACGTGTTATGCGCGTGGTCGTGCGACCTTGCTAACGGCGTCCAGTTGTCGAGGACCGCGTCTTCTCCCTCAAGACACCGTCAGCGTTCTACTCCATGTTTGGCTCTCTTGGTGGTGCCATTGGCAGTGACCTGGCGCAGGAGGCGTTCCACGACGACCTTGTTGCCTCGTCGCGAACCATTCTCAACGTCTTGACGACCATCAACGAGAACCCGTACATCCGCTACTACCAGCCGGCACATCATGCCCCGCTCGGTCCGCTAGTGCAGTCATCGGCAGCTGGGCTCCACGCGGACCAGCAGACAGAGGCGATGCAACAGCAGAACAATACGAGCTCGCTGCGCTGGCGCTCAGCCATGGGCGGAGGAGGGGCACGGGCACCGGAGGTGCACGGCGAGTACTTGAGCAAGAAGATCGCTGGGCAAGTGCAGGCCGATCTCGACGAGTATATGTCCAACAATCCCGACTTTCCGGCACGCTCGGACCGCCCTCGTTCGACATTGTTTGTTGTCGACCGTTCGATGGACCCGGCAGTGCCGTTCCTCCACGAGTTCTGGTACCAGGCGATGGTGAATGATCTGCTCAAGATCGAGGATGGCGAGCGGTATCAGTGAGTCGCGCGAGTATCTATGTGGCCATACACTGACACTGCTAGCTACAAGTACCAGAACACTGTTGGCGGCAAGGAGGAGCGCGAGGCGATCTTGTCCGAGGAAGACGAGGTATGGGTATCTGTACGTCACCTCCACATGAAGGACGCTATCGACACACTCATGCGCGACTTTGGCAAGTTTGCCCAGGAGCACGCTGGCTTCAGGGGGAATGCCCAGAATGTCGAGATCAACGATCTCAAGGACATGCTGGCCAGCTTGCCGCAGTTTCAAACGCAGCGTGACCAGTACTCGCTGCATCTCGACATGGCGCAGGAGTGCATGGGCATTTTTGAGCGCGACAAGCTGATGAATGCTGCGAATGTGGAGCAGTGTTGCGCCACTGGGTTTACGTCGGACGGCAAGACGCCCAAGACCATCGTCGAGGAGATGGTGCCGTTGTTGGATGACAAGAACCTGAGGTGATTGGGCTCGCTGGGCAGTGGCTGACAACAGCTCCATGAACAAGGTCCGAATCATCGCGCTTTACATCCTCTTCCGTGACGGTGTTGCAGATGAGGACAGGCGACGACTGTACCAACACGCCCGCCTATCGATATCTGAACAGGACATGATCAACAACTTGGTCCACCTGGGAGTGCGCGTGGTCAAGGACTCGTCCAAGACCCAGTTCCGCGGTTCGCGCATCAAGAACAAGTACCGCGGTCACGAGGAGCAGTATGATCTGTCACGATACAAGCCAGTTGTGCAAATCATGCTTGAAGAGCACTCTGCCAACAAGCTTGACCAGCAGCAATTCCCTTTTGTGCGCGACGTGCCTCCCGAGTTGACCGTGTCATTGCGAGGAGGCCAGCAGGACCGAATGGCAGCAGCTGCTGCTAGCAATCCGGGCACATCACTGCGCAGCGCCAGGCCGACATGGCACAAAGCCGGCTCGCAGCGCGCAACCAACGAGGGACGGCAACGGTACATTATCTTCGTGGCTGGCGGTGTCACGTACTCGGAGATCAGGCAGGCCTATGTCTTGGGCCAGCAGCTCGGTAAGGACATTTATATTGGCTCAACACACATTATCAATCCCACAACGTTCATGAAGGATCTCCGCTCGCTGGGTCGCGGCGGTATCGGCGGCAACCCCCCGTGCGGCCTGCCTCTCCACCCGCAAGCTCCTATGCGCATTGAGACCCGCGTACCGGGCCAGGCTATGTCGTACCAGCACATTCTGGACTTCCGCAACTGGGAACCCCCAGTCGGCCCTCCTGCCATCGCCCCGCCCCCCAGCGCACCGCAGGGCACACACAGCGGCCGCACACAAAAGAGCCCGTATGGTACCCAGCAACTCACCGCCGGTATGGCGGACGTGAGCCTCAACAATGGCAAGAGCGGGAAGAAGGACAAGCTTGGAGGGAGCGACGGCGCTCACTCGTCGTCGCTCAAGAAGAAGTTTAAGATGAAGTGGGGCAAGGATTAGTTGTGGCGCAGTTGCATGGTGTAGTAGGGACGGAGGGAGGTTGTTCCATAACAATGCATTGTTGATACCACTTTGCTCGCTTGGGCGCGGCTGTGTGTGTTTTAGTGTGTCGCCGGCCACACATGGGTGACCGGCCAGAGATTAGCTAGTACGCTGCAGCCGTCTGCCGCGCTCAAGGAAGCACGACATACTTGTGGAGCTTGTCGGGGATGGCACTGATGAGGCCCTTGCTCTCGAGCCAGACGCGCGAGAAGAGACGCGCCTGGTACCTGTAAGCGCCGTCGGCGATTACAGTGACGATGGTGCTTCCCTTGCCCTTCTTCTTGGCGAGCTCGGTAGCGGCCCAGACGTTGAGGGCCGACGACGCGCCGACGTAGAGACCCTCCTCGTCGAGGAGGCGGTAGATCATCTTGATCGACTCGGCGTCGGGGACGTGGATGGCGCCGCTCAGGAGTTCGACGTCGGGCTTGAGGTTCTCGGTGACGCGGCCCTGTCCGATACCCTCGGTGATGGAGCCGTTGCCCTCGCGG
This sequence comes from Prillingera fragicola, assembly GCA_002335605.1. Classification (NCBI taxonomy): domain Eukaryota; kingdom Fungi; phylum Basidiomycota; class Tremellomycetes; order Trichosporonales; family Trichosporonaceae; genus Prillingera; species Prillingera fragicola. Next base: position 847,425 of record BEDY01000004.1, on the reverse strand, counting down.
GCGAGCTTGCCGTTCTCGACGAGGTTGTAGAGGACGGATCCGGGAGGGTCGGCGAGGTACGACTCGACCTTGCCGCCAGACTTTTCCACGAGGTAGCGCGTGATACCGGCCAGGGTGCCGCCGGTACCGGTCGCGCAGATGAAGGCGTCGAGCTTGCCGTTGGTCTGCTCCCAGATCTCGGGGCCGGTCGACAAGATGTGAGCCCCGCGGTTGGCAGTGTTGTCAAACTGGTTGGTCCAGACGGCATTGTCGAGAGACTCAGCATACCGCCTCGCCTGGTGGTTGTAGTTCATCTCGTTGTCGAACGCGACGGCAGGCACAGGGCGGACATCGGCGCCAAGCATGCGAAGGAGGTCAATCTTCTCCTGCGACTGCGTGTCGGGCATGTAGATGACGCAGCGGTAGCCGCGAGCACGGCAAACGTGCGCGAGACCAATACCAGTGTTGCCGGCCGTGCCCTCCACGACCGTGCCACCGGGACCGAGCTGGCCGCGCTCCTCGGCGTCCTTGACGAGGTACAAAGCCGCGCGGTCCTTGATCGAGCCACCGGGAGACATGAACTCGGCCTTGGCAAGAATGTTGCAGCCAGTCTCCTCGGAGAGACGGTTGAGGCGAATCTGGCAGAGTCAGTTATGGCTCTAGGCTGCACGCGACTGCTCCATTGGTAAGATCTGCAACTCACAAGAGGCGTGTTGCCGACAGCACCGACAAAGCCGTCGACGATGCGGCTCTTTGCCTCGGTGGCATATGCGCGAGCAGCGAGGGGACGGAGAGCAGGAAGAGCTGACCTGAGCACCGACATGATGAGAGAGAGTGATGGTACAACAGAGAGGGAGATGTTCATGCGCTGTTGGGTCAGCTGCAAGTCGGTCAGTCAGCAGCCGACGACAGCAAGCCCGTCGATGAGCACGCCAGGCTGGGTTGTTGTTCGGAATAATCTGAAAATACCATAAGACGTGCTCACTAGGCCGGCAATCACAATATGGGAATGACGCCGACTCACGTGGCCACACGTGGTACTAGCATGGCTTAATCTGAAATCAAAGAAATTAGACAATGCTTTCTAATAAGTACTAATGAACAGGTGAATCATTAAGAAACGGAGATGCATCACTGTCCGTTTGCGATTTCGACACCGACCTTTGTTGAGCCTCTGTTCAAAGCACTCTGCACCACAACTGAGACCCACAATGAGGCAAGCATGGGCAGCACAGAGGCTCCCATTGGTAACACAGCGGGCTCTGATTCAGCGGCCACCACAGCTGGCAGGTCTTGCATCCAGAGTTAAGTCAGCAGCACCAGCACGCGGCACGACTCTTCCCTCTCGCAGCTTGTTGCAGGCCCGATGCCTGTCTTCCTCGGTGGCAGTGCGCGCTGCGCCGCCGCCTGCCGACTTCACCAGGCGCAAGGTCGAGATGGGAGAGTTCCCCCCTGAGAGGATACGGTGAGTCGTGAAGCCCCGGGTGGCGCTGACGACAGAAATCTCTCAATTATTGCTCACATTGATCACGGAAAGTCGACGCTCGCGGATAGGTTGCTTCAGGTGGGTCAGCGCAACGGCTTAGGATACATATGCTAACGGTCTAGATGACGAATACTCTGCCACCGGCAGCGTCTCCGCAATTCTTGGACAAGTTGAAGGTCGAGCGCGAGCGCGGCATTACTGTCAAGGCGCAGACGGTCTCGATTATCCACACCCACACCGACGGCCAGAAGTACCTCATCAACTTGATTGACACCCCTGGTCATGTCGACTTCAGCTACGAAGTCTCGCGTAGTCTCGGTGCCTGCGAGGGCGGACTGCTACTCGTCGACTGCACGCAGGGCATCCAGGCTCAGACATTGTCGGTGTTCCACCACGCCCTTGAGGCCGACCTCAAGCTCTTGCCAGTTATCAACAAGGTCGACCTCCAGCACGCCTCTCCCGAGGAAACCTCGGAGCAAATTGCCTCGTCTCTCGGTCTGCCAAAGGAGGACCACATGCGCATCAGTGCAAAGTCTGGTCTCGGAGTCGAGAAGGTCCTTGAGCAGATTGTGGAAGGTCTCCCAGCACCGTCATGGGAAGGCGACGACAATCTGCGAGCACTGGTCTTTGACACGTTTTATGACCGCTTCCGCGGCGTTGTGAGCCTGGTCCGCATTGTGAGCGGCAGCGTCAAGAAGGGCGACAAGGTGCGCTTCCTCCAGGCAGGCAAGAAGTATGAGGTCCTCGACGTCGGAATCTACAACCCCGAAGAGGTCACCGTCGATGCACTGGGGGAAGGGCAGGTTGGCTACCTCGTTTGCAGCATGAAAAACTCGGACGAGGCATACATCGGTGACACGGTGTGCTGGGCCGATAAGCCCGTCGAACCGTTGCCAGGGTTCCAGCCCATGAAGGCGATGGTGTATGCGGGTGTGTTCCCGATGGATGGTGGCGAGTTTCCGCTTCTCGAGGAGTCGATCAACCGCCTCACGCTCAACGACCGCAGCGTAAGCGTCGAGCGCGAGTCATCCGCAGCCCTCAGTCAAGGATTCCGTCTCGGTTTCTTGGGTTCTCTGCACATGGACGTGTTCCGTCAGCGTCTCGAGGACGAGTACTCGTCCAGTGTCATTGTCACTGCGCCGACCGTGCCATACAAGGTCGTCTACCTTAGTGGTAAGGAGGAGTACATTTCCAACCCGGCAGAGTTCCCGGATGTCACCGACACCAAGACTCGAGTGGCTTATGTTGAGGAACCAATGGTCAACGCCACAATTTTCGTGCCCAACGAGTACATTGGCGCCATGATGGAGCTTTGCTCAAAGTACCGTGGCATTCAGCAGGAGTACAAGGTACTCGACGGCACTGACCGTGCCATCCTGCGCTACCAGCTTCCGCTTTCTGAGATTGTCACAGACTTCTTCTCCGACCTCAAGGGTGCTAGTTCTGGATTCGCCTCGTTCGACTACGAGGAGGCAGGATATGAGCAAAGCAATCTTGTCAAGCTCAACATGCTGCTCAACGGCAAGCCCGTTGACGCCCTGGCGATGATTGTGCACCGCAACGCCGCACAACAGATTGGTCGCGCATGGACCAAGAAGCTCAAGGAGGTGCTCCCGAAGCAGCTCTTTGAACTCGCCATTCAGGCAGCCGTCGGTCAGCGCGTCGTTGCTCGTGAGACACTCTCTGCCATGCGCAAGGACGTCACTGCCGGTCTCTACGGTGGACACTACGAACGCAAGATGAAGCACCTCAACAAGCAGAAGGAGGGCAAAAAGCGTCTCAAGAGTCTGGCGGGCAACATCAACATTCCCCAAACGGCATTCTACCAAGTGCTGTCGTCGCGTCCTAGGGCGTTTTCGACGAGCGCACGGCAGATGTTGTCTGCCGAGTCGTCATCAGGAAATGCAAACGACTGGCTCGCGGCTGTCCTACCCGCACTGCAGCCCACGGAGCTGCCCCATGCGGCACCCCAGCCTACAGCACCATTTCCCCGTCACCACATCTCTCCCCAGCAGCGCGCCGGTATCTTGTCCGGCATTGCCCGCCAGGTGGCCATCGCTTCCACACCACACCTGGCCCCTTCCTCTACCACTCGCGCCACGTCCGAGCCTCTCGTGGCTGACTTTATGAAACTCTACCTCACCTCCCCGGCCCCGCTCTTCACCGCTCCCGAATTGCAGTCCGTCGCCCGCGCGGTGCACGCCATCGACAGGCGGCACAAGAGTAAGATGCGTGCCGCGAACGAGCGCCTCGTTTCCATTGTCGACGCACTCCGCGACGTCGTCGGCAACGAGTCAGCCACCAAGGGTCTTGAGCTTGCCATTCTCGTATCGTCCAGCCGGTTTCGCCGTCACGTCACCCTGCGCGAGGTTCATCGTGCTGAACGCACTTTTGCTGACCTTTTTCCCAAGGGAAGGCCCAACGACCCAGGAAGGCTGATCCAGTACCAGCGCAGCATCAATCACATTCTCTACCTGTGCGCGCTTTCCCACACTCCGTCTCGCTTAAACATGTGGTGGAACCGCATGACAGGCGAAGGCCTGCAAGCCGACTCATGGAGCTACATGGCGCGCATCATGGTGCACGGCCTGATGAAACGCACCGAGGCCACGCTCCTCGAACTCGAATCCTGCCTCCCGAAGGTCAATGACAAAGACGCCGTGGCCCTAACTAACTCGACGATGTGGCTCGCTGCCCGCGTGGGACGGTGGGACGTGGTGGACGCTCTCTTCACGCCGCTGCACGGCCGTCTGCCAGCCAACCCCTTCCTCCAGCCCCCAGTCTCCGAGACGCTCACCTCGCACCTCGCCCGCCTCCGCCCCTCCCGCGAGACGTACGCGATGCTCATTGCAGGGCACGCGCACGCAGGCGACCTCATGGCTGCCCTCCGCGCTATGCGCAACATGTTCGACGATGGGCACGTCCCCGGTGTGACAGAGTATACCGCCTTGTTCAAGGGGTTCGCGCGCTTCGGTGCCGTCCCCCACGGACAGGCAGGGGAAGCGACATCTGCGTTCCCTCTGTGGCTCGAGGAGCGGCCACGGGCGGTCAGTGTCACAGATCATTGGGCCAAGGAGGGGCAGTTTACGTCAAACTTTTCCCCGACAGCGAGTAGTTGGACACACTCTGCTTTGGTCGAGTTGCTGGGCTCATTGCTGTCCTTGCCGCCACCTAGCGTTGGCGACGCGCTCGCTCCCCCGCCAAAGGCGCTTTACACTGCCTTGCTGGCCGTGGCGCGCACGACGAACGCGGATGGCGAGAGTGTACGTGATGCCTGGGCGGCGCTTGAGACAAAGTTTGGTCCCAACAACACGCAGGGGTGGAAGGGCTGGAGGGTTGATTCTCGGCTGACACGCGTTGTTGGGCGTGTCGGTGCTGGGCGGCAGCCAGAGGATGAGGTGGACGGTGCAGCGGGAGAGGGTTTAGTCAGGGGATGATCAGACATATCGCATAGTTTATACCCTGCATAAGATGACTAGCATGCCGAGTACAGATGGGGTATGCTTTTGAATGAGCCCGTACAGGCTGCATTGACTCGCAAGATGCTAGTGTGCTCTCGCATACGCGCACGCGCCTACAACTCCATGTCCTCGTCGTCATACGCCTCCTTGATGATGCGGTAGATGTACGACGGAGGGTGATCACCACTGTCCGGTCAGCAAAGTCCGCAACCACACGACGCAGGGAGACTTACACATTAGTAGCGTAAAGGTTAATCAGCTCGGGCCTGATGTAGTCGTAACAAGGATCGGCGACCTCGACACCCTCGAATCCACCACCGCCGCCATTGTGGTCGTAGCCGATCACAGGTCCAGGGCCCTGGAAGTCGAGCGCATCAAACTGGTGGTACAAGTTCCATGCGGGCGCAAACTTGAACTGCCCAGTAGTGACGACCACAGGTTTGGCGTGGGTACGTGCTGCGAGGGCACATGCCAAGGAACCAGCAAGGGCAAACATGCCGCCGTTTGCTGAGACCGAGTGCGCGCCGAGAATGACCTTGGTCACACGGGGCAGAATGGCGTGGAGAGACGAGTCGGGGACGAGGAGAGTGGGGATGCCTGCGGCGGCGAGAGCGGCGGCCATGGGGCGACCGAGGAAGGAAGGTGCAGACTCGAGAACAATGACGGTAAACTTGCGGTCGCGGAAGGCGGCCTTCAAGAATGCCTCTACGGTGCGCGAGTGACCGAGAGTGAGAATAACCTCGGACGAGTGGATGTGCTCGCGCGCGCCACGGGCAACGTCCTCGTGCGTCGTCTCCAGCTCGTTGACGACCTCGTCAATGGCCTGAATCAGAACGGGCTTGAGCTTTCCCGCCTGGCGGGCAAACTCATCGCGCTCCTTTGCCAGCATCGCCGCGTCGGCCTCGTCGACCATTGACATATTCGAAGTCGGCGACTGGGCGTGTCCCGCAGCAGCTGCCTGAAGGTTGGAAACCACCCTTGGCGGGGTCGCAAACAAGTTACTCGTGCTCACGCTGAGCTCGAGCAACCCTCCCGGACCGAGTCCAGGCGTCATCAACGGCGGCGCACCACCGGCACGCTCACTCTGAACACGCGAGTGGCGCATGGCTACAAAGTTTGACAAGCTCGCCTGCCTCACCATTCCCGGCGTGGGAGGTGCCGTGTTGCCGCCAGACGAGCCAGCGGGGCGGCCGCCCATGGCCAGCGAAAAGTAATTTGCTGCTGCGGTCGGCGACGCAAATCCTGTGGCACCGGTGCCAGTAGGAGTGCTCACGCCCGACATGGTGCCAGGCGTCGAGGCGCCGCGGATCCATGGGGTTCCGGGGGCGGTAGGGGGCTGGGAGAGGTGCGCGGCGGCGGCTGCCCGGTACTCCTCGCGAATGAGGCGGATGATGCGGCGCACAATGTTTCCTGCCGCCAGCTCTGAGTTGTAAGCTTGGGTTCAACGGGAGTTAAGTTCACCCTTTGGGTTGGCCTCGACCAGCCTCTTGCCAATCGCCCGAATAATGGACAACAGCTCCTCGATGGTCGTGTAGCGCACGCTGCGCACGACCGTCTGGACTAGTGCTGCTGTGGCGAGAGCGACGTTGCGCGAGCCAACAATCTGCCTATCCACATGTCAGCTCTTGCACACAGCAATATAGATGACGTACCTGCGGCGGAGACGGAGGACGAGCGCGTCCACGAACTGAGCGCTCAACATGACCTGTTTCTGCTCTTGTCAGCGAGCTGCTTTTCGTGCATCTTTGAGCGGCGTCTGTCAGCAAAATACGCACTGAGACCGACTCTGCAACCATGGCGCCTAGACTCGCTTGAGTGAGAGGTGAGGTCGAGACGAGAAAGGATGAAGATGAGATTTGGGTGGCAGTGGTTTTGTTTCAACAAGAGACCACATTGCGACTCGTGGCTAGAATCACGTGACCCCACGTGGTCTGCTCGTCATCGACAACCACGGTTAGGCTATCAACGACCTCGCTTCCAATGTCGCTCATAGACTCATTCTGGACTACATAGCATTGGAGGAGGACCGTCGCCATGAGCTCGGCGTCCAAGATTAGTAAGCTGTCATCCAGCCACGCGAGCTTACGCCTCAGCACCGATGCCGCAGCAGTACTCTGCAGCGGCCACTGTTCCTCTCATCAAGTCGCCGTCGCTCTGGTTGCCACCACCTGTGCGTGCCGGTGTGCCTCTGTGAAGGGTTTCATAGCTGACGTTATAGGTGACCATGCCGCCCGATATCCACCCGCTGCCAGAGGACATTACAGCCTACGTACGTTGCTCCTCCTCCACATTGCCGCGGGCACAAGATCTACCTCTGACGCCGCAGTTTGTCTATCCCTTCACTCTAGAAGAACACATCTTGGCCTCCCACCCTCACCACAACAGCATAACAGAACGGCGCGCCCGCCTAGCGGCCATCCTGCACGCACGCGAGGTTGAGGAAGAGCAGAAAGAGAAGGCAGCACTTCACCGCATGGCACCGGGGTATAATCCTGATTCGGTGCTTATGCCCACGCATAGGCCTAGTGCGAGTCAGGGGGAGGAGGGGATTTGGAGCTTGATGGCTGCTGGAGGGAAGAAGGAGGAGGTAAAGACGGAAGTGAAGATGGAGGAGGCGAAGGAGGTGGATCCTATGGATGCGCTGGTGGCGCAGCTTGAGGAGATGGAGAGTCATAAGTAGAAGGAAGACTTTTGTTGTACATTGCATGACAGGATTTGTAGGACCCGTCTAGGGGTGAGTCTGGGGCATGATCCTCACAGTTCCGTTGTGTTGTTGCACAATAACATGTCTCACAACTCAACAGCCAGCTACACAGCAACTCGCCTCCTTCCAATTTAAGACATGAGCGCAATCAGACCCAGCTCCCTATACAAGTCAGCACAATGCTCGTAGCACGGTGGGGGAGATGCTCACTGCCTAACCTGGTCGCCAACCAGCATGTCTCCATACTCCTTCTGTGGACCAAACCTCGCCTCCGCCTCTGCCTTGAGGGCCGGCATTGGGGCGAGGTGGTAGTCGGGCGTGAGGTGCCAGAACTGCCGCTGTCAGCGTCCCACTTGCTCCTGAAGATGAGAGATACTCACGAAAGTGGACGAAATGCGAATCAACGGCCTGCCCGGGAACGCCGCTTTGCGCTTCTCCACAGCCGCGAGTGTGGCTTCATTGCAGATAACCTCGTGGAAGCCCGCCTTGATGAGGCCGCCAGTAAGCCACTCGAGCTGCTTGCCAGCCTGCACGAGGAGGTGACCTGGGGGCACGCGGGCGGGGATGCGGGTGCCGGTGTTGCGGGCCCAAATGTTCACTTGAGATGTCAGTGTGGCTCTTGGGTGGTGGGGACTTACGACCGGGGTATCGCGACTGGCCGTGGATGGTCAAAAAGTTGAGATCAGTGTGAAAGCCGGCAAAGATACTGTTCAGCTCGCCATACTTTTCCAAGTCGGTGGCAGTAGGTGCGAGAAGGTGGGATCCGTACTTGCCAGCCTCGAGGAAGGTCATCTCCGGCAGACCGAGTCCGACGGCGAGCATGCGTGCCACGCCCTCGACGCCGTCCTTGATGTGTCCTCCCCACTGAGAGACCTCTTCCTCCCATATGTTCTTGAAGGTTTCCGGAACAACGTTTGGGGCAGTGGAGTACTCGAATTTGGACTCGTAAGGTGGCCGTTCGGTCATGCGGTGGAAAAAGCTGGAGGTCAGCACGAGTGGCGAGAAGCAAGCGCAGCGAGTTGCAGGCCCCGAGACTCAGATAGCATGGACTCCCATCCTGGCACCATGACAGCTGTCATATCCAGTGATCTTGGCCGCGCCAAAAGTCTTCGCCTGGGTGCTCACAGCTCGCAACTCTGCACAAATCACGTACCGACACTTGGGATCCGCAAAGTCGCCACCAATATCCAACGGCCGCTCCTCAGGCGCCAAGCCGGCGATAACAGCCTGACACTCGTCGTCGCGGCCACACTTGGGCTTCTCAGTATTCTCCAGAGTCACGCCCTGCCGCGTCAGCCGGTTCCCTCGTGCAACAAGCCCCACTGCTCCCAATGGAAGAGACGGGTGACGGCTAGTAAGCGTGACTCACAACCTGGTATCCCAGCTCAGGCCTCTCATCCTTGACGAGCACCTGCTCATCAAGCGCGAAATAGTCTTCAAACAGATCCAAAAATCGGTCATTCGCCTCTGCCGCCGCGCGACTGTCCTTGACGACCAGTGCGCCCGTAGTGATGAGCGATTCGGCCGTCTTGCGCGCCTCCTCCAGTGCGGCTGGGGAGGTGGGGTCCGCGAGGAACGTGTCGAGATTTACTGTGAGTGGGCCTGTCATGTTTTTGCTTCTTGCGAGGTGTGAGGGTGGGAGAAGAAGATGAGGAGATGAGGTGAGGGTTGTTTTCATACCATGGTACACCCGTTGTGCCTGCAGCACGCGGTGTCCAACCTCCACTCTGGACTTGTCCGATTAGCGGGATCAGATTTGGCTAATTGCCTTTAGAGGATCCAATCAGGCAGCTTCTAATTGAGTCTAATCGAAACCACTTCTCCGTGGTGGTCGGACATGTTGTGGTGCCGTTGTGAGTGTGAGTCTTGGGATCATGTGGGGAGCGGCTTACCTTGCGGAGCATCGGAGGTGCGCCGAGAAGAGGGAGCTCGGCCCAAGTCAGTGACCTGCCGCAAGTGAACAATAGGCTCATGACTGTACAAGATTGCATTTGTACAGGTATAAGATTCATTCTAGCTACATGCCTCCTTTATGAGAGACTACAAATGATGCAAATGTTCGGCGTGCAAGCACACGGCGAAATGTCTTTGATGCGTTGATTCTCTGCTCGAACGTCGCCTCCCATGTATAGGTCCGTCCTCGACAAGGCAGCAATCTGCCCGTTCAGAACCCCCACCCCTCGTCCTCTCCATCACCCTCCTCCCACTCCTCGTCGCCGTCAGTCCCATCCCCAAACCCATCGAGCTCCCACTCGCTCGCGGCCTTGCGCACAACCAACGCTTCAACACAAATCATCTCTTCGCCCGTCAGCTCCACCGCGGGCTCGACCCTTGCCCCAGGGACAGGCCATGCGCCTGCACTTGCTTCCGGAGAACAAGCAGCAGTGGGCGCGGCGCTGTCGTCGACGCGGACATCTGCAAAGGAGAGCGATAGCGAGTCGAGAGGCAGGTTGAGGCCGTGTAGGAAGGCGTCGTCTGGGGCGAGCGCTGTGCCGGAGGAGCTCAGTGGTGATGTCGAGGGCTCAGCTCGCGGGCCGGTGCCGAGGCGCAGCGAGCTGGGACGGGCAGGCTGGTGAGCCAATCTCGCTGCGGTGGCAGCAGCACCGCGTGGCCCAGCAGGCGCGTTGCCGATAAACTCGGCAACAGCTGACGAGCTCCTATCGGCGCCAACAAAGGGCATAGTCCCGTCTCCGCGCAACAGATCGAGACGCCGCTGCTCCCGCCTCTGGGCAGACTTGCGCCGCTTCGCCTCCCCGCGCGCTGCATCTGCGGCCGTGAGTGGCGCACTGACCCGCGGCTCCATGTCGAGCTGGAAAGCTGGCGGATCCTCTTCACTCGCGTTAGAGGCTGAACGTTCTCTTCCAGAGTGATCAGAGTCGGTTCCGTCGTCGTCGAATATTATCTGCTTGGGCTTGGAGTTGGACGAGTGCGGCTCTGATGCAGCTTCAATACGCGCCTTTGCGCGCTCTTTGCGAGTCTTGACGTCCGGCCCTGCGCCGTTAATCCCCTTTGTACCCTTGCGCGGGCGACCAAACTCGTCCAGATCAGGCCGGCGGACGACCCAGGGGCTGCCACTTGCCGAGCTCGACTGGGATGCCGAAAGCGGGTCATCAGGGTTCGGCGGGGGTGCAGCGAGGACAATTTCCTTGAGCACTAGCACCGTTGCGCCGACTTCACTCGCCATGCGCTCGAGGGTGCTCAGTGATGCGTCCATCTCCGCGCGCGTCAGGCCTATGACGGTGCCGTCATCTGCTAGACCGAGCTCGTAGATTGCCTCGTTGCGCCCCTGCTTGAGCCTCCACATCATCTGGGTGACGAGCCGCTCGAACCGCTCCGGGCTGGGCTCTATGAGCTTGAGTTTGTACTCGATATGCCCCTCCTTGTCCCGCTCGGCTGCAAGTTTCGGCGCGCCAGTCGAACCATCTAGCGTTGGCGCCAGGAGCGGTGAGCCGGGCACGAGGGCGTGGCGCGTCACGTCATTGTCCGGCGTAGCCAGCAGGCGGTCCCATGTCCGCAGAGCCTGAGAAGATAGTGGCTGAGACGGCACCTCCGAGTCGCTATCGACTGCAACTGGGGTGAACGGCGGGGTAGCCGCTGCTGCCGAGCTCGGCGTCGACGACCTGCGTGATCGTGAAGGCGGGAGGGAGGCCGTGGAGAGCGAGTGCGCTATATCGTGCCAAGGCGACGGCCTGCGGGTCGCAAGATCCATGGCGGGAGAGGTCGAGGCGCCGCTGCTCCCGCCATATGGCAGCGGCGCTGGAAAGGGGACGGGTGTGACAGAGTGGAGTGTGGGCATGTGGAAGGGTTGTGGGAATGTGGTGCCCGAGGTGGAATAGGTGGTGGGGTTGGGTTGGGGCCGGCGCGCGGCGGGTCTAAAATGTTTACACTGCTGATGCGCGTATTGAGCGTATCCTCAAAGCAGTGTTGTGGGGGCGGGATGCAGCGAACGTGGTTGCGGAGGATGTGGCCACTGGAAGGGGTTAGAGAGAGGCTTGAGATGGGGGGACGTGGGACGTACTTGTAGGGAGCTTAGCTCCAGACCGATGTGAGTATAGTGATCTGAAGACAAACTGTGCTGAGGAGGTGCGTCTGAGCCGAGATATTGCCAGTGAGAGAAGAATGTTGACGGGGCAGAGAGAGGTAACGACTCGATTGTGACTCGCGGAGCACTGGGTGAGCGGGGGAGTGGCTGCCGATCGATCCGAGTGCGGGGGAGCACTGATAAGAAATCTACACGTCATGGTGGCAAATGACTATCAACAGCCTGGTCGTGGCAGAAGAGCAATCCAACGCCGTCGATGATTCACGCAGAGGCATTAGCGAGTCGGCAGGAAGCCCATGGCTCTATGTAAGGCAGGATTGGGTCGACACGCTGATAGCAAAACGGAGGGGCAGAAGGACGTGACTGCCTCATCCAAGCCCTTAGAACCCAAAAGCCAGCCTCATGTTGCACCTCCGGCCAACCGGACAACCGGGGGGTGTATCTCCTGCCAGGCATCTCCAGCCACCGTAGTCTGTCAATGACGGCCTGAGAAAAATGTGACAGTTTCAGAAGAGCACCTTCACCGTATTAGAACCGGGTACGCTGTATGTGGGGATACCCGCGACCAGCTGGGGGACAGACGTCCACAGTCCTCCTCTCTTGACCTTGCCGTTCTACAGCCGGCCTACATATGATTCACGCCTTACACCATCATTGGTAGTCAATTGTAACTACCCTCACCTACAGTTTCACCAGGTCTCCTCCCCGTTTTAGGGGGGCTTTCGAACCTCCATCTCCGCCTTCTTCCAAGCCTCCTTGTGGCCGTCTCCACTGACTGGGGACCTCAGCTATTGTGCTGTCGCCTTCAATCTCACATCCCCTACCACATTTACCATGATAATGAAATCTCCAAAAGCGGTTGGAAAGCAGACCCAAATTTCCCCTTGGCTCACCGCCACCGGCTCTGGTCTCAACACCAACAGCGCAGGGAACAGTTCTTTAGGCCCCCAAACGCTGGACCACAGGTCTGACGGTCTCGAAGTGAAACCACGCAGAAAACTGGTCCTTGGATGTTTCAACTTTGACTTGAAATGTGCAGGAGCCCACGATGGGTTGAATGCCGGTGGTGAGCTCCGAATATAACCAATGGCGCTGACGAACCAGGTGGCTGTTTGTTGGGCAAGCGTAATGGAGCGGTGTTTTGTGTTTTCTGCAGAGCGGTCTATCTGTGGTGTGATGGACCTTTGGCTGAGTCTAGCACTGGGAAGCCGTAAATTCGTCGTCAGAAACATTAAGTAAAGTTTCATTCGTGCTACCAACTTGCTGCAGTTCGCCATCGGTGGAGAGATAGTTGCCGAGTGGCTTCATCCTGTACACATGAGAACATACATCTCTCAGCACCGAGAGTCTTCCTCCGAATCCTCTCCGACGTCCCACCAAGCCTTCATCAGCCTCACTCAGTTCCCACGTCCTCGCCCACCACGAGCACTACCACCCCCTCCCCGCCCACGCCCGGCCCCACGGCCCCGACCAGTCCCGCCCCGCGCCGGCGCGAGGGCCTCGACAGCCACCCGCCGAAGCTTGCGGCGCGCCTCGGGGTCATTTGGGTGAAGGCCCTGGCGGGTGCACCAGCTTCCCCACCCGCCTGCGGCTTGGATTATGCGTTGCTGCATTTCGCGGATGGCAGTTTCGGCTGTGTATGTATCTGTCAGTGCCTGGGGTGTAGGAGGGGACGTGCTGAGGGTTGGTGGGTTCATCGTGTTTCCTGCCTTGCTGTCGCGGTGTTGTCAAATGAGAGTGGCGCACAGTAGTGAACGGTAGGGGTGGTGAATGGTCAAGTGTTGGTGAGTGCTATGCTGGGGATGGAGAGAATCCCCCTTCACGGTGGGATCGGTTGTCCCCGCCACCCTGCTGGGTGCGTTGCATGGCACGGCCAAAGAAGCATCACAATCAGCCCAAAGCGTGGCTTCGAAGATATCCCATGCGATCTCGCATCCCAGCCACCGCACGCACAGACATTGAAGGTTGCCGGCCAAACAACCCGGGATCGCTGTACTGTCCGTACAAGTTGCTTGGCTGGAGTTGGACAGTGCCATGGATCAAAACGCCTACATTAGGTGCCATTGGATGAACCCAGTTTATACCTGCAGAACGGTATACCTTTCCTCGGGGTTCTCCCTCTCCCGCCGATTCCCAATCACAGCAGCATTGGCCAGCCGAGTGGTCCGCCCAACGACGTGCTCAGCCCCACAGCCTCCCCCACCAATATACCACGAAGGCAAGCACGACTTCCAAGAACCCCATCGAATCCCCCATCCGGATACAGTCCAGCACTCGCACAACCCTGTTGTCCAAGTCAATCCCATCATCGTGTCCCCTAGCCTCATGGATATGCCCAAACACGTGCACTTTGGGATGCACACCGACTCACAATAACCTGAACCTCCAGAGCTTCAAGAAGTCTAGGCAAGGCATCCTTCCCCTTTACTAGCCTGATGCATGCGCAAGCTTCTGCCCAAGCACGACCATGCCAATGCATCTCCACAATCAATCTCGGCCTCTCATGGTGGAGGAATTGACCGACTGGCGGACATGACCGCTGACCACCTCGCAGCCACCACATGGGGCAACCTTTGGTCACCCATCTCTCTCGCTTCCCTCACCGCTTTCCTCATCTCCCCATCATCTCTGGCATACATCTAAGGACAGCAACATCACACATCTCGCATCTCTCCTTCCCCCGTCTCACCATGCTGTGGTCACTTGCCTTGGCAGCGCTCAACGCAGCTGGCATCCTCCAAGCCCCATTCACAGCACAACCCCTTGTCTCGCAGGCCCTCATTGACCGCATCGATGCCCGGCGTAGCGCACTTGGCATCCCTGGTGTTTCTATCGCTGTCGTTGCTTCTCCAGAAGCCACAAAGGACGGATGGAAGACCCAGCTCATCCCCCTGGGCATAGCTGATGCTGCTGGCAACCCCATGACCGAGGATAGCCTGTTCGCTATTGCATCCAACTCGAAAGTCTTCACTGCCCTCAGCGTTGCCAAGCTCATTGAGGATGGCACTCCGTTGCCGGGTAGTCACAAGAATGTGACTTGGGCCACGAAAGCCGCCGACATTCTTCCCGGATGGAAGCTGCCCGACAGCTACGCCAGCTCCCACGTCGACTTGACCGACCTCGCATCTATGCGCAGCGGTATGCCGAGCCACGACCTCTCGTACGGCACCGAGTCCGAGGTCCACCTCATCCACAACATGCGACACCTCAAGCCCTCAGCCGAGATCCGCCAGATCTTCCAATACAACAACCAGCACTATTCTTCCCTCGCCCAGGTGGTTGCAGAGCTCACGGGAAAGCCATACATTGACTATGTCCAAAAGCACTTCTTTGACCCCCTCGGAATGACCGGCACAACCTATGACGCGCTAGCCGCCAAGAAGACGGGAAAGCGCACCGACGGATACATTCACGCCGGTATCAACGGCACAGCGTGCGATGAGCTGCGCAACCTCACCGACCCAGTGTGCGTGGGCACCGTCAAGCCGATGGGATGGTGGACGCCCACGGACGCTATCTTTGAAGCTGGCCCCGGCGCTGTCGTCTCCAACGGCCGCGACATGGCGAAGTGGATGGCCGAGCTTCTCTCCCCCGGCAAAGCCGTGTCGCCCTCGAGTCTGGCGCATGTTGCCAAGCCAATCATGGTCATGGGCGACCCTGCACCGGCCCCCGGCCTGACACCGCCGACGTACGGGATGGGCCAGATGCAGACGCACTTGCATGGTCAGACCGTCGTGTACCACACGGGTAGAGTACCTGGCCACACGAGTCTGGTAGCGCGGCTACCCGACGCTGGGCTCGGCGTAGTGGTGCTCACCAACGACGGGTTGAGGGGTGGGCAGTTCTATTATGACGCTGCAGACATGATTCTGAGTGATCTCCTTGGCGTCCCGAGCACGCCTCCTGCCGAGCACCACGACGCACCCATTCCCCGCTCGAGGCGTGGGCCGAGGAAGCACGCAAAGGACATTTCAGGCCACTATTTCAACGCAGGCTACGGCCCGCTGCACGTCAGGCCCCTGTCGCACAGCGCCGAGGACAAGCTTGTCAGCACATTCCTGCGCGAGTACTACGGCCTTGACACTTCCCGCGCCCACGTCACGACAACGGACAAGTTGTTCATTAACCGCATTGCCTTTACGCACTTTGACGGTCCCTTCTGGAACGTCACTGTCATTGGCCTCTCCTACCCGTCGACAGTGTCAGTGTCCGACGCGGAGATGGTGATTGCAGAGGGCGCAGGGGGCAACTGTGTTGTGACGGACAAGGGGATTGGGATGTTTGAAGGGTTTTCAACTCCGGGAAGGCTTGCAGTGCTGCATCCCCCGAGTTTGAAAAACATAGAGGAACGCGCCGAGGCGTGGTTTAAGCGGGTGAAGAAGTAGATGGTTGGCCAGCGGGGTTGTGATGCAACGAGTGCAGGGCTGTTTATGTGGCTGTGGTTGCTAGTGTCTGCCAATATCTACGCAAGCTGCAAGACGTACGCGCTCTCATGGCCAGTTCCCTACGAGATGTGCAGGGTATATGACAGAACGAGGAATGTGACGAGTTTCACGCGGTTGGAGGAGACTCAGGCTGAGGATGGTTGGGTGGATATCACAAAGACGAAGGCCGAGGGGATGAGGACAACGAAGTGCCCCAGTTCATACTCTTCATGGGTTAGAGCGGCTCGCCAGTCCTTGTGAGGTGACAGCTTACACTCGCATCGACACGCCTCTGGCTAACATAATATCTAACACGCAATGTACAAATTACCACCAATAGCAGCCTACAAGCTGACCTCGTCCCATGGCATTCCAACACACCCCGGCACGTCCATCTCCCTCTCCCACTGTTCCCCTCTCTCTTCCTTGAATTCTGCCATACTCACAATCCTAATCAACGGAGGGATCACATCCGACACCTCCTCCATGCCCATGAGAATCATGAGCTCCTCCAACACCCCCCTCACAACCCCAGTCACATCCCCTTCCTCAGCCGCAAATAAGTCAT
This sequence comes from Prillingera fragicola, assembly GCA_002335605.1. Lineage (NCBI taxonomy): Eukaryota > Fungi > Basidiomycota > Tremellomycetes > Trichosporonales > Trichosporonaceae > Prillingera > Prillingera fragicola. The sequence continues at coordinate 830,761 of BEDY01000004.1, read as the reverse complement.
ACACCTCCTGCGCACCAACAAAAGTGTACCGCACAGCCCGATCATCCGCCACCTCTGCCTCACGCCACCCACCACGCAGCTCGGCGTGAGTACATGGATACCACTCAAGAGTTCCCGCAACGGCATGTGCAATGGTCTCCGCCCCCGCATCCTCGAGCTGCGCATAGCCGCGGGGATCGGGTTCAACGGGTGGATGAAGGACGAGCACAATCTCTTCCAACGCCCACGGTCGGGGGTCATGACGAAGCTGTTGCAGGTCGGGGTAGGGCAGAGTGACGCCGTAGGGTGTACATACTGCGTGCAGTACAAGCCGCTTGAGGCCGCGAAGTTGTTTGGGAACGACGAGGACGCATGCGTGGTTCCCGCTCTCCTTGCCGGGGACCGCGGCGACGAGGGTGTGGATCCTCCGTGGGTCGATAAATGGCGGTAAGGGTGGAAAGCGGGACATGCGGGTGAATAGCTGCAAAGTATGCGGTGCTAAGCGTGGCCAGCGCTTCAGTGTCGCCGACGTGCGGAGAATGTTCGGTGGGAAGCCGCCAAGGAGGGTCACGGCCTCTGTGGTGGACGCTGCGAGACTCCAGCGCTCGGCAGCTGTGTAGCCTTCCACTGTCGCGGTTAGAGAGTCAGGCATGAATGCCGGCAGTCTCCCATCGCTGGTATTGATGCATGGTTGGCCGCCGGGGGAGGAGAGCACGAGGTGCCCGTTTGTGAGTAGCTTGTCGGCGCGGAGGCGGAGTGTTTTGGAGACTCCGCGGAGAGAGAGGAGGGTTGCGCGCGGGGCAAAGTGGAGAACACTCTCGAGAATGTGCGGATAGGCTGTATAGTCTAGCGGTGCCCGGCGTATGTGTATGGTGGCCATAGAGCTAGAGGGCCTGTGGGAGAAGCTAGGTGTCAGGAGAAGTTGGACAGCCAGAGGACTGGGCGTGAACAAGAGTTGGTGGTTGGTGCCTGGCAGTCTGGTGGGATGTTGGTGGCAAACTCTTGCCGTCTAGCATCTAGCAGGAATCCACGACAAGTGTTGGGACCCAATTGGGAGGCAGATGGGATTGGTCGCTCGGCAGCACCGCGAACATGGCATACAGCTCGTTTACAACATAGTCTCTCTCATCTTGGGCATCCCCTGCATCCCTTCACCACTCCACCACATGGGACGACAATCGTCTTCCCTCTGGACCTCGCCGCGCTTACGCCAATACTCTCCAAAGGTCACAGCCCCCATGTATCGCTCTCTGCTACGTTCTCATCCTTTGTCATCGACGTTCTCTATCTCTGGTGCATGGCAAGTCAAAGAGCACGGATAGACTCTCCGTCCTGCATACCATATTACGTAAACACCAACGACCACCGGCTAAACAGGCTAAATACGACATTGCACAGGTCACAGACCAAGCCGCTTGGATCATCCTTCTCCTTTTCCCACTTCACACTTTACACCACCTAGAAATGTCGAACGCCTACGGCATCTGCCCTTTAGACCAAACAGCATATCCACACATTGTAGACAACGTCATCTTCCAAGGAGATCACTCGGCCCTCCTTCCACTGCGCCGCGTCTCCCGCTCCGTGTGCGCCAAAGTTGACGACGTCCTCGCACGCCACCTGGTTCTATCCAAACACAAGGGCCAACTGCTCGTCTCCTCCCCACAAGTCCGCCTCCCACTCTTTCAAACTCATCCACTACGGCGAGGCATTGACCCCGCCCTACGTCCCCCTGCAAGATGGGCCGCCGCGGCAGCCTCAGCTCACACAGTCACGCTCATCTTTCCCCTTCCGCCTTTCCCGCGTACCGCTTATACAGACAATACATGCGCCGAGGCTACCCCACGCGTAGTGCAGCTTTTCTCCAAAGTGGAATGGCTCGTAGAAGCATACGACGATATCCCGCCCCAAATCAATCTCGACAATGTGCACGCGCTTGTCGTGGCGCTGCCAGGCGTGTATCCGGACCACGATATGGGAGTTCTAGGTACCAACACGCTGGTGCTTCATGATCACCTGCTCAAAATTCCCAAGATTGTTCTGCACGCTGCCGTCATCTCTGGTATAGTCATCATGCCGACACTAGCATTTCGAAACACAATCGTCGTTGGCTCTGGTCTGCGCGACCTGGTGCTAGTCCTGCACCCCGTCAGTTCGCCCGTGGACTTTTGCAATGACTTTGAAGAGGTCGTTTCAAATATCATGTCCGAGGTAGCGCAGTGGTACCGCACTACCCAGACTATCGTAGGCACCGCTACCCGCCTCGTCCCTCGCCAACTCACGGATGCTGCTGTGGTGCGCTTCACCATTGTTGGTGCCTTTGAGGTTGCATGCGCTCTGCAGCCCGATATCGACTTTAAGCCCACGACGGTTGCCAACACGATTCAGCAGTCACTGGCATCGAATCTCAGTGAATTTGAGTTTACTGCTACTCAGGTGGAGACTTTGGCCGAGAAGCTGCGCATACTTGGCATGGACGAGTATAGGGAGGAGATTGGCAAGGAGGGATGGGAGGACGAGATGGTCATTCCCGGTGGAGTGGGAATGCCATGGGAAGGAGACTGGGTGACTACACTTTGAATAATGTAGTAGACGACTGGAGACACAGACTTTCACTCTCAAGTTGCGATAGACGCATGGCGCTAGTCGGTACCACTCGCGACACACTCTGTCGGACCTTCCTCCTGGCTCTCTCCGACCTGAAATGCCCAACTGTTATAGCCCAGCGCGATAGCGATCCCCTTACCAACACCACCTCTCGACGTGCGTATAGGTGTACTGTCACACTGGTAAAGCTGCTAAAAGGGCAATGAACAAGGCTCCGACCTTGCAGGCGTTCATTATCGAGTCAGAAGTGGGTATGTGGGCAAGATGAAGATGGCACTGTTTCGCCTCAAACCTGTCATAGCATGCATGTCCTCGAGCAGTTGGCAGGAGAATGGATTTCTGCATTCCGGTTGTGGATATTCTCCCGGCTAAACAAACCAAATTACCCGCTCGCCCACCTCCACTCTCACTGTCAACACCTGGACTGACCATTTCTCGTCGCGGTAATCTCATTCTCTCCATCTCCCAGTCCTTCACTCTCTCCACCACGCACCGGGGGAAACCATGTTTGACCCGCATACCGAAGCACCAATAGTGCGGCCAGCAATAACGTCGTCCGACGCCGCACATGTCGCCAAATCAGCATACGACCTCGACCTCGCGTCCGCGCCGAAAGAATTGGGTAGCAACCAGGACCGCAACTTTCTCCTTACCCCCACTTCGGGTCCACGATGGCTTCTCAAGTTTGACAACTCCGCGTTTCCGACCCGCGAAATCGAGGTTCAGAACGAAGCACTTCTCCACCTCGCTGCGGGCGGGCTAGCCGTACCGGCGCCAAATCGGGACACGTCCGGGCAATGGCTTGCGACTGTGCAGCTCGAGGACGGGCGGGAAGTGCGCGCACGCCTGTTGTCCTTTATTGAGGGGAGCTCGCTTGTCGCTGATGGATTCCTCTTCCCGGACGCTGTGAAGCGCATGGGAGCTCTGGCTGGCGGGTGTGTTCGTGGGCTTTCTGGCTTTACGGATCCCGTCCTCGATCGAGACCTGCAGTGGGACATGCGCAATGCTCTTGCCGTTGTGGAAGCCTATGCTCCTGAAGTATCTGCCAAGCGCCGCGGGGACGTCATTTCAGCAGCCCGCGCTGCATGGAAGACTGTTCAGTCGGTTGTGTCCGATCTACCTATCCAGGCCATCCATGGCGACGTCACCGACGACAACGTCGTGGGCCCACGCGACGGCATGGGCTGTGTCGTTCCGTCGGCTGTCATCGACTGGGGGGACTTAAGCACCGGTTGGCGTGTGGCGGAAATCGCAGTCCAGCTGGCCAGCATGCTGCATCACCAACGGGGACGGCCATTGTCGCTTCTCCCAGCAATCACAGCATTCAGCGAGGCAGTAGAACTCACGCCCGGAGAAATCACAGCACTCTGGCCCCTGGTCGTGCTCCGAGGTGCAGTCTTGGTTGTCTCGGGTGCCCATCAGCTTGCTGTCGACTCGGAAAACGAGTACGTCGCCGAGCGCATGGAGCACGAGTGGCGCTCCTTTGAGATGGCTGCCAGCTTGGAGCCCGAGTTTGCGCTCGAAGCAGTGCGACACGCAGTCGGTTTGCCCGTTTCGAGACCATCCCCACCGCCACCGAAATCCACTCTCTTTCCAGATGGTGTTCCATACGCCAATCGCCTGGGTACGGCTGCCGATATCATGGCTCGCGGATCCTGGTTGAAGCCAGACTTTGACATGGGCCGGGCGCGCGCGTTTGCATATGATGATAGCTTTGCTGTCATGCCGTTTGGAGAGCACCAATTAACCAAGACCAAACCACCATCGTATGATCTCCCCGTCAACGCTCCTCTTCACGCTTCAGTGTATCTCGGGGACGCGGAACGAGACCCCGTCCCTGAGATTCACGCGCCATATGATGGCGTCGTCGATCTCGTGGAAGGTGGCATTCGCCTTTCCTGCGAGTATGGGACTATTTACTTCTGTGGGGTCGTCCTCACCGCCCCCAGTGGTCCTGTTACAGGAGGTAGTCCCATTGGCACGCCCGGCACGAGGGTCTTGGTCCTCAAGGAGCGGGAGCGCTACTGCCAGCACGTCAAGGTGCGCTGGGAACGCGCATGTGTCTCGTACTGCCCCGACTATGCTACTGCCGAAACGCTCCCCATCTACCGCCGCCTCCTGTATGACCCATCGCCCCTCCTCGGTCTTGAGCCCATCCCTGCTCTGGACCCATCGGCTGAGCATGCGCGCCGCGAGCTCGCGGTGCCCGGCGCTGCAGAGAGGTACTATACCCATCCACCGCAGATTGAACGCGGGTGGCGCTCCCTGCTGATCGATACGGCTGCGCGGTGCTATCTCGACATGGTCAACAACGTCGCTGCTATCGGCCACGCTCACCCCCGCTTGGCAGACGCAGTACACAAACAGCTCCTAACCCTCAACACAAACTCACGTTTCTTGTACAAGTCTCTGGCAGACTACACGGAGCGCCTAGCTGCGCTCCTTTCCCCACACCTCTGCAAGGTTCTGCTCGTCAACAGCGGCAGTGAGGCAGTCGATCTCGCGCTCACACTCGCCCGTGCGCACACTCGCCGCAGTGACGTACTCTGTCTCCGTGAGGCGTACCATGGTTGGACCAGCGCGAGCGACGCAGTGAGCACAGCAGCATGGGAGAATCCAGACGCTGCAGCCAGCCGCCCAGCCAGTGTGCATGTAGCAGACATGCCGAGCGCCCTCCGCAACCCACAGACAGATTATGCCGCAAGCGCCGTCGCCCTCGTCAACAAGCTCACTACCGATGGAACGCCAGTAGGAGCCTTTATCGCAGAGCCAGTATTCGGGAACGGCGGCGGCGTCCTCTTCCCGCCACGCTACCTCGAGACAGTCTACGCCGCAGTCCGCGCACACGGCGGGGTGTGTATCGCGGATGAAGTCCAGGTCGGTCTCGGTCGTCTGGGTCACCATACCTGGGGCTTTGAAGCTGCTGGTGTCGTGCCGGACATTGTCTGCGTGGCCAAGGCGCTCGGCGCATCATACCCGCTCGGCGCAGTGATTACGACTGCTGAGATTGCGGAGTCGCTCGAGCGCGAGGGCATGTTCTTCAGCTCGGCGGGTGGGGCGACTGCCAGTGCCGTTGCGGGCCTGGCTGTGCTGGATGTGCTGAGGGATGAGAAACTGCAGGAAAATGCTGCTGTTGTTGGCGACTACTTGTCTGCCGAGTTCGCCCAGCTTCAGGCCAGGTACACCATTATTGGCGCTGTTCACGGTATGGGACTGTATCAGGGCATCGAACTTATCCTTCCTGGTGGAGAGCCGGCGCAGAGGGAGACGGCTTGGGTGTGTGAGCGATTGTTGGACTACGGAGTTATCTGTCAGCCAACCAGTGAGCGCAGGAACGTGCTCAAGGTCAAGCCGCCGATGACTTTGACCAAGGAGGAGGCTGGCATCTTTGTCAATGCGCTGGAGGCAGTGCTGGGGGAGCTGGAGGCTCGGCTCAAGGAGTGAGTGGGAACGACGGCGCGGTCAGAAGTGGATAGATAATGTTACATGCATAGAATCAAGGACTTGATCACTTGGCGTAGCGGTCACTACATCGTCAGCACAACGTCGTTAGAGCTTTTACGCACCTCTTCATCGCTGCGCGGCGATCCAGCAACGCCTCCGCAACCCGTCCCTCACGGCGCGCCTTCTTGAGATCCTTGCGGTCACCAGAGGTGAGATGGTGTTGCCCCGCGCCCCAGGATTGGTACTCGGTGCTGCAATGGTCAGTTTGCATTCCTCCAACCTACGCGGCAACTCACTTGCGCTTCAACTCGTCCTCCACACTGCCCAGTGCGGGACCCTTATCCAACAACCTCCTCTTGCCCGCGCCGCCATCCTTGCCGTCCAGAGCAGCGATACGCGCCTTGAGCACAAACTCGCGCTGGCACTTGACCCGCAATCCCTCAAAGTCGCCAATGGTGTCCTCATCAGCACGCAACTCGGCCTTGCGCGACTCGAGCTCTTCGGCGGTCGTGGAGGGTACCGAAAGGTACTTGTCCGAGCTGGTTTTGAGGGCAAAGGTGGGGAAGAGGGATGAGCCAGGCTTAGACTCGGGGGTGAAGCCCTCGAGCATGCCGCGCGAGGGGGTGTTGGCAGACAAAACTCCAGACGGAGAAGCAGTCAGAAAAGTTCCCCTGCAGCGTGAGCAACAAACAGGCTGGATAGAAAGCCAACTTACGTGCTCGTCCTCAAGCTAATGTTGTCGCTGCCAGCTAACCTTGAGACAACCCAGACATGGTTGACGTCCGTGGGCTCGACAGCCTGGATGATCTCAGACATAGATAGCTCATTGGCACCCTCAGGGGCCTCGGGAACGTCGACAAGTGCGGCGTAGACCTTCTGGCGCTGGGAGTCCCACTAAGATGTCAGTTGGTGTTTATGTGCCAGGGACAGTCACTTACAGCTAGACAGGAGAGTGGCTCCGTGGGCAACAAAATGTATGTGGGCCCAGAAATCTCCATCACGTCCGTGGGAAACATCCATCCTGCAATGTTAGATATATACTAGTAAGACTGCTGGTGACCTGTCCAAGCTAATGTTGCCACTCACCATTCGGATCAGCCGCAGCCATGGCCTCGAGGTCGTCGCCGCCATCGCCACCAGCTTCGCGGTGAGAGCGCTTCTTCTTCTTGGGCTTGTCGCCCTTGAACTTGAGCTTTTTGGAGACGACGCCAGACATGTCGATTACGAGGAAGGAGCAAGATGGCAACAGATGGTTGCTTGTGGTGACATCTTGAGGCAGGAAAGTGGAGGAGCGGAAGCATTTATTATTGATTAGCTTGATAGTTGTAATTGATTACAACATTGGTGTCCTCTTTTCTAATCGACGTTTGTAATCAACCTACTGCCAGTCCTGGGTTTGACACCACACGACCAAACCAGCTCATCGATAACATTCTCCTCACCCATCTAAACCAGCGGCAACGTCCACCTCATACACGATGCCGCAGGAACTGGTCTCTCCCGATGAGGTACGTACTTTTCGAAAGCAATGAGCTGCTCGCATCGAAGCGCGCGCTCTGCAGGCTGCTACCCCTCCCCCCGACATCCCCACGCACTCGCTCCATTTCCACACGGTTACCACTGTCCTACCCTCCACCTTATCCCGCGTCTCCACCTGGTCTGCGACCTATGCTGACTTGCAGTTTCTGACCCGCCTCACCGCGGTGTTCGCCGGCCCTTCCCAGTCGTCCATCTGGCTCTCTCACAAGCGGTATACCCACGACGACAGTGCCGGCGGTGACGCGACGATGGACGACCCCGACGCCGAGTACGATGTCTTGATCAGGTGCACTCAGGGTGACACCAAGGTCTCCGCAAAGGTGAGTCGGTCTTGGAACGCTCTGAGTGGGCTTGTTGGGTGCCGAGCACGAGTACCGCCGGAGCCGGCTCCTCACGCTTGAACAGCGCTTTCACCTTTCCTCATGCTAGCTTGCCAGCTGCGTTTGCCTGCCCCTCCGAACCGTTCTTTAGGACAGCTATCTGACTCTCAGATCCCTGCCTCCTCCCTCCCCACTTTCCACGCCGCCTACGGTGCGCTCCTGAAAGCCTCCATGGCCCCGCACATGCGCAAGCGCGACAAGAAGAAGGAGCGCGCTCGCGCCGACGCCATCGCCAAAAAGCGCCAGCAGCTATACGTCGACGTGCCCGTTACGTCGACCGGAAAACGCGGCAGGGGACACAGGCAGAGGCAGCGCATGGTTGCCGCGCAGAAGAAGAAGGAGGCAGAGCGTGAACGGCTCGAGGTGCGGGATGCGCAGAGGGCGGCCGCGGCCAGAGATGAGTAGAGATATACCGTTGTACTGCCGAGGCTGGACGGCATGCAGTGTGCGCAGACCCTGGAGAGGTTTTCTCGTGGCTGACGTTGGACGGTGCTGACTGACAACGGGGCCTATCTGGGCCGACACTGTATGCTCTGAAACAGGCCTTCTCACTGACACAGTGGCATCAAGTGTAACGGTACAACGCCTTTTGGCGACTAGAAACATGGCAACAGGAGCGATGAGATAGATGAACGGAAATGGATGGTGGGAAAGGTTGCAGCCTACTGCTCGTGAGGAGCAGCAGACAGTTGTTGTGCAGATATGGATGGGATGAGGGTGGTGGGATGAGTGGGGTGTGGGTGGTGGGGGTGGTTGGTGGGGTGCTATCGTGATTTTGGTGGTTGAGATGACCGGGTAGTGTTTTGAAACGTGTCGCAAAGTGGAAACCGTTGGCAGCTTGATTCTTCGGTCGGAAACAGTAGTCGAAATCGAGTCATAGAGTGGTGTGAGCGTCGGGTATGCTCATTGTGTTGTGTATATCGAGACACTGGCGAGGTCGTCATCGTGACCTGCCAACTTCAATCTTGCGGCGCAGCCCGTCCAGGCGGTCACGGATCGACATTATGAGGCGCTCAAATCCCGCGCGGCCGTCTTCGCGCAGCGCGACACCTTCGTACATGACATCGTCGAGGAGCGTACTCAGCAGCCACATGGCGGTCTCGTAGCCCTCTTCAGCTACCGCGAGATCTCCCATGAGCTCTGCCTGGGCAGACTGGCGAGACTGCAGCGTCAGCATGCACTGTCAAATTGGCCGCAACTACTCACGATATCCCTCGCGCGGTCGTGCACAAGCCGGTCCACGTACGGCAGTTCGTCGGCACAACGTGCCTTCGCCCACTCGGCCTTCTCGTAGACGTCGTTGAAGCGTGCGCGGAACCATTGCACCATCTCATTGAGCTCGGGTGTGGTCTCGTAGCCTTCGTTGCGGTGCTTGCGAAGATCCCAGTACCGCTTGAAACGCTCGTGACCAGCGCAGATAAATGCCAGCGACTTGAAGTAAAGTGCGCATGCATCACCGGCTGCTTCCTCCTGCTGACGCAGAGCGAGGAGGTCGCTGTTGGTTGACGAGGCAGAGGACGACTTGCGACGGCTGACAGGCGGAATTGCAAAGGGAGGTGGCGCCTGACCCGGTGGGAGAGCGGCAGAAGGGAGAGACGGCGCACGCTGGGTTTGAGACCAGTGGAGCAAGCGCGTGTCGGCGAGATCAAAGAGCACAAACGCCTTGCGAGCTGTGTCTTCCAAAAAATCGAGAACCTCGCCCTCATCCGGGTCAATCTCGCCCGAGCGCTCCACCTGCGGCCAACGCTTGGCGGGACTGGTGCCTGTCGCACGAGCGATTGCCGTAGCTACAGTGGTTGCGGGCGAGTTAAGCAGCCTTACGGCGGTGTTTGTCAGCGCCCTTGCAAGCGCGTGTGTAGGTGGCAACGATGACGCTGTCGAATGGCGATCAGGTGAGATTCCATACGGGCCGGGCGGCGGGAAAATGTTTGGTGTTGAAGGTAGCGATGGCTGCCTTGGGCGCGTCACTGGTGTTTGACGCACGGCCGGCATGGCAAACGGCGGCGTCGATCCAAACGCGAATGGAGGAGAGTACGACGTGGGGTTGGGCACGACTGATGCCTGCAAAGTCGGAGGACTACCGTTGGACGGCTTGAACGCTGAGACGGGCCGTGATACGACACTAATGCGCTTGCTTGGCTGGCGCACAAGTGCGTGACTCGAGGGCCTGCGTGCAGTCTGCTCAAGTTCTGAGATAGGTAAGCTTTGAATGACTTCATTCCACCCACCATCCGCCAACTCGTTGATCTCCACTGTCCTCTTCTCGACCACAACATACTCGCGCCCGACGGAATCGCTCGCGCCCAGCTCGTCCTTTCCAGTGACGGTGATGGGCGGTGTCGCAGCTAGTGGAGAGCCACCAATTGACGGACGAGGGCCAAGTATCGGTGCGGTAGGCGTTACCACAGGCGCGTCATCTACACTGGATGACCCCTTGTGAACCTGCAAAGGTACGCGGCTCTGAACAGCCGACGTTGTGAAGCCAATAGGTCTGGACCCTGCTGCCGCATTCGAAGGCGTCGGAGGGGACGGTGGTCCTGGCTCGGCAGGTTCGTCGCCAACGTAGTACTTTGGCTCACTGCGGATACTTGGACGGCGCGAGGTCGGTACAGGTGTTGGCGCTGCAGTGCTAGGGAGCGAGAAGTCTGTGGACCGGGCATCCCTCTGCGGCGTAGTCGGAACGGGGTCCTCGACCTTGTGGTCGCTCATTGCTAGTCCAATGCCAGACGAGCCGGTGGACACGTCAATGGACGTGCTCATATTCCCCACAGATTCTGTCATGAACCCATCCCAGACGCCACAGGCAAAGAACTCGTCAAACGTCATGCGCTGACCTGGGCGCTGCTTTAGCAAGCCACGGATAAGCTGCTTGATGTCGGGCGATACTGGTATGGGACGTGGCGCCTCGGACCCATCAGCCAATGGGCTGGGGACGCGCGATGACTCGTCGGGGAACTTGATGCGGTCCTCGCCACGCTCAATTCGTCGCAACAGCTCCACATGGTTGGGTGCGCGGAAAGGCGACCGTCCCACAGCCATCTCGTACAGCACGGCCCCGACAGACCAGAGGTCTGCCTTGGCGTCGTACTTTTCGTACCGCAGGATCTCTGGTGCCATGTAGAGTGGCGAGCCACAAAGAGTCTCGGCCATGGCCGCAGCTGGCAAGATGCGCGCGAAGCCAAAGTCGGCGACCTTGAGAATGGGGATTCCTAGCGGTTGACCCTCGGCTACCTCGCTCGGTGTTGGTGGCTGCAGAAGAAGGTTCTGGGAGTCAGTAGCTGCACGTGGTCTGAGAACCTACCTGTGGCTTGATATCGCGATGAATCAGGTCCTGTGAGCGGAGGAAGCGAAGCGCTTCAGCTGCGGCCGGTCAGTGGGGTTCGGTTTCCAGGCCTCGTTGCAATAACGCACCAAGCTGTCCGAGGAAGCAACGCGTTACTCGCTCGTCGAGACCGCCTGCCTGAGGGTGAGGCCAAAACACCTTGCCCTCGGTGCGAGAGGCAACCATGCCAGACTCGTATATGCGGGGCACAAAGTCTAGCGTCTCGATTCGCCCACGGTTCCGCAGGTAGATGGAAAGATCGGCTCCGGAGCAGAACTCCATGACCAGGTAAATGTGTGTGTCATTTTTCTGTAAAGGGGGCAGGATCAGCGCGAATTCAATGGGTAAGGGGGGATTGCGCGACGCGGTGGTGAAGCACCGACCTGCTTCGTCACGCGAAGGAGGACTCACGAAGCAGTCTGTGAGCGAGACAATGTTACGATGGCTAATGGCCTTGAGAATGTTGATCTCGCTCTCGAGGTTGTCGAGCAGCTTGCTAGTGAGCTTCTGGCGAGACACTGCCTTGATCGCGACGGGTACGCGTGACTTCTACTATTGTCAGCACAGGGCAGCAAGAGGTACCGCTAGCCAGCGGTTCACTCACAGAGCGGTGTCCCTTGTAAACTGTTGCAAAGCTGCCGCGACCAATCTCTGCTCCTACTACGTAGTTGCCGATACGTTCGCGGTGGTGGCGACTGTGCCCGCTTTCGCCATCGCGCTTGCGCGCCGAGTCGGCCTCGGACATGGTGGGCACCTGGCCTTCAATTGGCGCTGATGGCTGAGACGGGGGGATGACGCGGCGCGGCGCTTGTGAGGGGCTGTCGCTGTGCTAGGCTGGCGACGAGTACGGGCCTGTGAAGAGGCGCGTAGGTAGTGGTGGTGTATGTGGTGAGGGTAGAATGATGGAGCAATGCTATGAGTGGAGAGGACAGTTGTGCGCAATCGGCCCAGTCACTTATCAACGGCTGGGGGATGCAGGGATACTGGCGGTCCGTGTGTGCGGGGTTCACGGGGTAGTTGGGCAATCAACCATTCGTGTGCCGCGGGTGCGCAGGGGCTTGCAGTTGTCGCCAGTAAAGGTGTAGAAATGCAATGCAGTTGGTAGGGATTCACGGTTCCCGCGATTAGACGGGGCGAGTGGGCGGTGGCGACAGGGTTACAATGTGAGTCAGAGTCGCGTCGGTTCGGCGGCGGCGGGTGAATAAGCGCGGTTGAGTGCGTGGGGGGGAGGCGCCGAGCAAGGGGTGGTGATGATGATGGTGCTACAAGAAGTGTAGAGCGTAGTTGACACGATGCAAGGACGAGCAAACTTGGAGAGGGGATGGTTGTCCAGTACAAGTAGATGGACAGGTACGGTAGTCGGTGGTTGTACGGGGGATATGAGGACCCGATTGATACCGTTGTACCGCAGGTGCAAGGCGGTGGATGAGCGGTGATACGAGTGGGGCTACAATGGAGTGGTGTGAGTCGATGCACAAGAGGTTGGTAAAGACGAGCAAGAGAACGCGTCAAAGAGAAACAAAGGCAAGTGTGCAAGTGTTGACGAGGTCGAGTGGCCAGAGGGCATTAGGGGGATGGGTGACCGTGTGTGGGATCTGCGGCTGGTGCACCATGGATCATTTGCACGTAGTTGGGTGGCGTGGATTGATTGCGTGACCCATACTCTCTGCGGGCGACCCAGCCTGTCCAACCTGCCCGTATCAGCCCAGCAGCAGCAACGGGCAGTGGCTCCCAGCTCCCATCGCTGTGCAGCGGCAGCCAGCAGGAGCATCCTGGCTGGCAGGTGACAGGTGCCCCACCCACAGTCCGCCTGACCGTAAACACCCGCAGCGTTCCTGAACCCATTTGACCCCCGGCGTCCCAGTTCGGGGTTGATGGCTCGTGACAGTTTGCCACACCATACCCTCCTCGAACTCCTCGTCGTCGCTTGCACCTTATCGCGTGACAATAAGCACAGGGTGTGCAAGAGGCTAGCTCTGTATCATGTTTTGGTCTAATCCTACCAGCCATGCAACAGGCAGTGCCCATGCCAACGAGCTGATCGGCCCCTGTGTCCTGCACCTTGGCACCTCGCTTGCCAGTGTCATCGACTCACTTTCATCGACTCACCCTACGCGATTGCACAGCACCACAAATGGGTTTTGTACCCGCCAGCACGCGCTCATCTCGCCACTGGCTCCCCTAATGTGGCACTCGATGGCGTAGATCACGAGCAGTGGCCTTCCCGGGAACGGGCTACCTCCGGAACCGGCACCACATCCATGTCGCCACCGGTTCAACGCAGGTACGTACGCTTTTGCCGCCACAAACAAATGGATCGTTCAAGCGTGCGCTGCGAGGGCCCAGGTCGCGTAATCGGCTAGTTGGAACTCGTCAACTCGGCACACGTGCAATCAGTCGCATCTCGTGCCGCGCTACCGTCACCAAATTCGAGTTATCGGCCGACACCCGTGCCAACGCGTTAACTCGGAGTTGTTTGGGCTCTGCGGCGTAACGTCCACGCTCGGGCACGCAACGGGACGTGATACGATTGTGGCGCCATTGAGAAGCTCGCTTGTTCTATCTTTGATGTGCGCTGCTTGTTATCGCAACGTTGCATGCATATCGGTGACTCCCTTGCAGCCTGCAGATGATTGTCAACTCGACTTGCTTTGGGTACGGGATTCTACCAGATTAGGACCACCTCGCACGTCGGCTGCATGCTAGGAGCAAAGGAGAATGGATAGGACCTTTATCGCTAGGCACGTACCAGCATTCCGCCGCCACCCAGTGCCCTCTGCTCTGATGCCTGGGACGGCGATCACTTTGTTCCACAAACTACGTCATACAACAACACCACTGTTGTCTAGACCTCTTTGACCTTGGTGCTCATCAGTTGACTCTGCATCGATAGGCATACCACTCGACGTCATATCAGCATGCACCTGACAGAGATCCAGAGACAACATCTCTGGCTATATTCTCGCTGCTCTTGCGTCACTGACAAGGACGCAAGTCCGCCGAGCGGAATGCTCCATGTCGCCACGGGCTCCGTCGTCTTGACAGCTTGACGTCGTCCATTCCACGGCTCTATACGGTTTGTAAAACACTCAACTAGAGGGGATATTGTTCGAGGGGCTGAATGAGTCCTCCGCCTGCTGCGTCATAGATCTGTCATGGACCACAGTGGGGACTCTGTTCGTGGCGCCACCCCATCATCTCTGCAAAGTCATCGGCCATGGATCTGTGGATCTGTGGATCTGTGGCGAAGTGGAGTTGACGAGCGACAACAGCAATGGCAGTTTGGCCACAAATTGGCCGACTGTGGCTGCACGCGGAGTCTCCATCATCATGCATCATACGAGGGCAGGTGGTCTGTGAGGTGAATCATGGACCGTGCACCGCCAATCATCCTGGGTCCACACGCAGCCATGCGCCCCTTCAACCCGTGACCAGAGCGTCGACGCGACCGTTCCAGGCGTGTCGGTGCAGGTGTATTCGTGGCTGGTGTTGGTTAAGAAACACACAGGGTACAGGGCACTGTCCTCTTCCTCGTCGACGTTCAGTCGCTATGTCACCCAGCGCCCGCCTTGCCCGCATGTCCGTCGAGCGTGGAGCACGCCAGCACACAGGTGGAAGGCCAGTGCTCTCCCCACTCATTCCCCTTTGTTTTCCCCATCGCTCACGTCTATTCACCCCACTCACCCACTCACCATTCTCCCGCCAGTCACCAGCGAGATGCCGCTTCGTCGCCGCCCCTCTCCGCTTCCTCTTGAGCAGACAATGAGTAGCCCACCCTCGTCTCCGTCGCCACAAATGGTCACAGCTCCCTCTTCTCCTACGCAGGAACCCGTTGGTATCGTCAAACCGCATTTTGTACACTTTCCGCCAGAGCCCCCGCTGGATCCCACCCAGGTCAACGGTACCATCAGTCCACTGGTTGGTGGGACACCGACAGAGGTGGACTCTTCTCTGCTGGCGTCGCCAAAGGCGCTGCTATGGCGTAGCAAGGCCTCAGGAGCACGGGCCGCAGAAATGAACTCTGTGTTCGGCAAGGCCGCCGCCGCAGCTACAACCCCGTTCAAGCCTGTGCTGCCCCACAGTGGCACGCAAGCTTTGTCTCCCCTCCGTCAACCAGGCTCTGGGCGAGACTCCATGGACAGCACAACCACAGACAATCCTAGTGGAGATGGTTCGGACGACGCCGACCTAGGATACGTGAGTGACCAGTCGGCCGACATCGGCGGCAACTCGACCGACACGGACATATCAGCCCCCTTCACGCTCGAGGACTCGCTCATATCAGAGGACGGACAACGACTCCTCCCTTCACTGCAATCCAGTGCAAACGGCTCGCCTGGCTCACCCCGCTCACTGGCAAGCGCACATATCAGTGAGCTGGACGCACATCAACCGCCAGTCAGCCCGCTACCTGGAGCACTGTTACCAGAACTCGCACGCTCTCAAGTCCCGACCCCCATCGACTCGCCGCGGCCGACCTCACGCGTTCGGCTCGCAGGTTATGGCCCGCCGCCCAACACGCCCGCCGTGCCCTCGGGCGGCGGTGCGGTTACTCCCCCTTACCGGCCACCCTCCCCGGGCCCAGCTTGGGTGTCCAGTGCCAGCCACGCCCGGCAGACTCAGGGGCAGGGACGCAAGGTCAGCGCGACCATGTCGTT
The DNA here is from genome assembly GCA_002335605.1 of Prillingera fragicola. Taxonomy (NCBI): domain Eukaryota; kingdom Fungi; phylum Basidiomycota; class Tremellomycetes; order Trichosporonales; family Trichosporonaceae; genus Prillingera; species Prillingera fragicola. The sequence continues at coordinate 814,832 of BEDY01000004.1, read as the reverse complement.
TGCTACGCGTGAGCATCCCGCGAGTGAAATAGCTGGGAGCCAGCATGGATACGAGCGGCACGACATTATACCCTTGCATACTGGCCAGGCGACCCACGGCTCGCAGCCAGGGACACCTCCATTGTTCGAAGGTGATCTGCGGCCAGACACTGACGACGAGTGGGCTGCCTATGTGCGTCTGCAGCTCGCACGCCTGTTCCCAGATGTGCATGCTGAGCTCGTCGAACAGCCCACAGATAAGCAAGAGAATGAAGGCCTGCATCCGAATTTTAGGGAGGAGATTGTCGCTCTGCGCCAGGAAATCGGCATGCTGCGAGGGGTCGTGGCAGAGCTGGCAGGGCAGCTTCGAGTAGAGCAGGCACAGAAGATGCAGGACGTCCGGCTCGACTTGGCGCCACGTGGGCGGCTCGATACGGAGTCTACCACGCCAACGGTCCTCAAGTCCCAAGCTGAAGAAGACGAGCAAGACGTGCCGATCCCGACGACACCAGCGGCACTCAAAGCTCCGCCTCCAACACCACTGTCTCTGCAACGCCCCGTCGTCACCGGACAGAGCAGCGGCCCCGCACCCTGTCCGGACGGCATCACAATCCTGCGCTGCGGAGCACCACCGCTCCACCTATCCCCTGGGGAGCTGGACCGTGTCCTCGGTGTCGTGCGGGCCGTCGATGCTGCGCACCACCGTGGGCGGAATACAGACCAGGATGTCTTTAATGAAGACAACCTCGGGGCGCTGGCTGGGTATGCCCGGGAGCTGGCACAGGCTAGCGGAGTGTTGGAGTAGAAAATGTCCCATCAAGTTATTGATAGCTGTTGGTATGCATAGTAGCGAGGGCATGTATTGGGAACAGGGCGTGGTCGGTTGGTGGAATGGACTTTATCCGAGATCATCCTCCACATTAGCCCCAGCGGAGTTCACCCATCCGAGTTGGGGCTCAGCGAAAATGGTAGTTCTCGACAAACTGAAGGTTCGCATTCTGGCGGATCAATTGGCATGAGTGGTTTGAAGTTCGATGGTGATCTGACATGCGTGAATCGTCCTCCGCGGATCCGTGAATGACTGGCTCCTGGTAACCATTGGTCATGGACTACATCTCTATCCTTTGCCCTTATCAACTATGCACACAACTTCGTCGCAGCTGCGCCTTGCCTTGTCAGCGAGGTGTGTCATGTTCTATTCCCATCACGACGTCTGCATCTCATATATACTGGCACGGCGTACTCGCACTTCACCCCTTGACAGACACAGCACTACTGCAGGAGTGTCAACTGCGCGTTCACACACCTTGACCAGACTGCTGCCACAATGCTAGACAAAAGCGTCGACATGGAGAAAGACACTTGGCTGCCACCGCCTGCCAGAGTGAGTACAGTTTCACACCCAATCTGTCATTGAGACGCCGAAGAGCCCAGCCAAACCTTGAACAATCTCGGCGCTCGGGGGGACCCACTGCTCCGAGCTTCGGGCCCGTAGGGTCTGCGGAGGTGGCGGAGGCGCCGGGGCATAGTGGCGGCCAGGGCCAATTGATTTATCCATCAATATTGCGCGCCGAGGCGGTGGCTCAACAATAAAGCCCTTGCGCCTTGCAGCGTCATGCTGGGGGTATTGCTGCCCCAGCATTCTCATGTCGGCCAGATACTCGTTATCCTCAGATCCTCAAGAGGATAAGTACCGAAAACTCTCACGCTTCTTCGTCGTCATTTTCTCATAACTCTTAGCCTTGAGCAACTCTTACCAATCAGACAGTGCCAAGCCCACGCCGGGCCACAACACACCCACGCCTTCCTTGCACACCATCCAAACGCTTTTCACTCGACTCGTTCAGGCTCTCGACCGACCCAGCGCCTCCTTGCACGCGCACCCCTCGAACAACCTCAACCCAAACTCTCGCATCTGAACTCATGGGCGGCCGACGCGGTGGCGGACGCATGGGAGGCTACGGTGGAGGACGTATGGGCGGGGGAGGCTACGGTGGCGGAGGTTACGGCGGTGGAGGTTACGGCGGTGGAAGGCCTATGGGAGGAGGTATGGGGGGAGGAAGGCCGATGAGTGGTATGGGAATGGGCGGCGGCCGTCCCATGGGTGGCAGGCCGGTTATTGTCACTCGCCCGCCTGTCATCGTCGCCCCCCGACCCATGTTCGGTATGGGCATGATGGGCATGGGTATGCGCCATAGGCCTATCATTGCGCCAGTCATGGGCCCTCCCGTCGTCGTTGTGCGCCGTCGTCGCTTCTGCGGCCTGTTTTAGGTGAGTGGCATACGTTGCCCAGCTCGAGTTGGAACTGACATCAGCACAGCCTGTCGATCCCTTTCATCTTTCTAGCAGCTTTCACCTTCCATTAAGATCTTGTAGTTTGAGTCGTTAACAGAATCCATGCACATTTGAGGATTGCTGCGTGGTCAATGGCTCCGAAACCGCGCCCGAGTGTTCTTCCAGTGCCGCCTCAGGTTAATAAGGTAAGGTATGGAGCGTGAGAGCAATTCAATAAGGATGTGAAGGGTAGAAGAGATATGAAGGGTAGAAGCATGGAGGGTTGATAAGATGAGCATGGGTTGGCCAAACGGGATGTATTGAGCATCGCCGTGGTGGACAGTTAACCACGATCTGCGTGCTGCGCGTTAGTCAACGGAAACAATCTCCTTCCTCCCTGCCTCCCATCAGGCCATCCGAGACACATTAGGGTGCATAGACAGTGCGCCTTGCCCATCGGCCACTGTAACAACAGACGACTACGGTGTCTAGCTCATACCACGAGACACATGCCATGCTTTAATGGCCATGCAGCTCAGTGCCGCTTGTACCGTCTTGCAGGATGATTTTACACTGCCGCCGGCAAGATGATACCACCTGGCCCCACCTGGTCGCGCCACTTTTAGCTGTCCTGATTGCGGGGCCGGGTCGTTCCTGGACAACAACGCATCAGTCCCCTCGATCCCCTCCTTCCCCATCGACATTGGCCTTCACGTTTAACCACCATCACTCACTGCACATTCATTCAGCATGGTCTACACCATTGTCGTTCATCTTCAGTCTCGCCCTGTAAGTTCTGTCTCGCTCTCAGCCGAGGACAGGCGGGGAAGGGTAACTCCTCCGGCAGCCCTTGTAGCTGCTATTGCGCCAAGCACGCCCAACGTCCAGCACACCGCTCCCTCGAAGAGCACAGTTGACGAACAGGACACGGTCGACAAGCTCAAGGCCAAGCTCATCGAGGCTGCAGCTGTCTATCGCAAGGACAAGGAGACGCTCGACTGGCACGTCATGCAGGACCCCAAGGTATGTCACCTCCTACCTCCACCTCGGGAGGAACGCCAGGCTGAAAGCGTACAGGACGAGACCAAGTTCTGTATTGTCGAGAGGTATTTGAATGAGGACAGTCAACAGTATCACCTCAATAACCCTGTGCGTTTCTCCCAAAGGCGCTTGGATACACGCTGACAAGAACAGTACTGGAAGGTACTTGCCTCAGTTGAGCCGTGCACTGACAACAGACCTTTGACCCTTACGTCCTCCCCCTGCTCGCCAAAGACATGGACCTCACGCGCTGGGAGGAAATGTGACGCGAGTACATGCATATGCATCTGCTGCTATCCTAACAATGTAACACTGGACTGCGGCCCCCATCAATGCCCTGTCCCCGCCTCGGCAACTCGCCACTCCCCTGAACGCAAGCCTAGAACTTGAACTTCTCCTGCTTCTCCCTGCCACCCCTGCCACCCTGGTCGCTCTTCCTAGACCTCTTCTTGGTCTCGTTGGAAATAACGTCGTCAAACTCGCTGCGGTCCACGTGCGCTCCGGGAACATGCACCTTGCTGCCCTCACTGCGGGCGGCTTCGTACTTGGCCTTGAGCTGGGCGGGGGTGAGGTCGTCGCCGTCAAGCGAGACATCGACGTCGCCGGCCTTGCGTTTGGTGCCGCGGTCCTCAGCGCCGAGGACAGGTGCGCCAGAGCCGTGGGCCCCAGACAGGTCGTAACCGGTGGACGAGCCCATGAAGCCCTTGACGGCCGTCTCCCGCTCGGGGATGACGTGATACAGCTCGCGGGGACCGCGGGGGCCATCGTCCGTGTCGTCGCGCTGAGTACGCTTGCGGAGCTCGATAAAGTCCGGGGTCTCGAGACCGCCGGGGACAGTCGAAGTGACAGAGTTGTACCCGCTGGGTGTGGCGAGGCCCGAAGGCGTTTCGAGTCCGTCGGCGGGGGCGCCTCCCATCTCCTCGCCGTCCTCGTCGTCTTCCTCCTCCTCTTCTTCCTCCTCACTCTCCTCGTCACTCTCCTCGGCCTCGACGATCTCGATCTCTCCCCATCGGCTGCGGTCAATCGCGTTTTGGTTCGCAATCTCGGCTCCCTGCACGACGCCAAACACGTCACCGTACAAGGGGCGGTTGAAGTCGTCCATTGGTGGCTTTCCCCATCCTCCTGGGTGGAAGCCCCATTGTGCGCCGGCTGGAATAGGCGCGTTGAGACCGCGGATACGCAGGTTGGGATAGCTGGGTGGTGGGCCGAAACGCTGCATGGCAATGAGCCACGGGGGCGGTGCGAGAGGGGGGATCGAGAGTGCCTCAATGAGCTCCTCGCTGAGTTCTCCTGGCTTTTTTGTCCTCAAGTCGGTCTCCAGCTCCTTGCCCTCATAGTAGGCCTCGCCAAACTTGGACATCTGCGGCTTCTCCTGGTACTTAAAGAAGGCATCGTGCAGCTTTTGGTAGTCGATGTCAATCTTGCCCATCTTGGGCTGGACACGCTCACGCGACTTCTGAGCCAGAGACTGGTTGGCCTCCTTGTTCCTGATAGCGTCGCGCTGCTCTCCGATACCAGTGTCCGCAATCCACGCTTCCGTCAGCTTCCGTTTCCACGATGTCACTTACGTGGCAACAAGTAAGGCGTCTTCTCCATTCCACGCTTGCCAGCAAGATAGTCGCGCTTCGCGTTCCAGTGACTCGGCACGGGAACACTGTTGCGGTACGACTTGAGCGTAACTAGCAATCGAGGATCGCGCGCATCACAGTCAAACCACTCGACGACCTCGGGTCGGTCGACAAGCTGCTTGAGCTCGGCGACACTGAGCTTGGCGGCTGCTCGTCGTTGCCGGCGTGTCAATCCCTCCTCGTCATACGCCCGCTGCTTTGCCCGCTGCATCGCCTCCTCATCATCGTCCTCGTCGTCCGAGTAGTAGACCTGGCCCTTAACAGGCCCCGAGTCGACCATGGTGATGTCCTCTCCGCCCTCCTGAAAGTGCTTGAACACGGACGCGAAGGCGGCAAAGTTGGGGTCCGAGGTACTTGGTGTGGCATCAAGGAACGATTCGACTGTCATCACTGACGCCGACGAAGCGACAGACTGGACATCAGCACACCTCTTTGGAGCCCTTGAATTCACTCACCTCGTTGTCGGTCTCCCTCTCGCTCTCGGTGCCGGCCTCGCTCGCCGTCTCCGTGGTGGCCCTCGACTTTGCCTTCTGCTTTGCCTTGAGGCGCTTGAGCGCACCGCGCGACTTGGCCCCAGAAGTTTTAACGCCATTTGTGTGGCCGTTGGCCTGTCCATTTGCTGTTGTTGTCGCTGGCATGTCGAGCGAGTGACTGGGGAGATGGGACTGCCAGTCTATGGATCAAGGTTGTTCAACATAACTTGAAGCGAGGTGACCTACAGTGGAATCTCCTACGGTGGCGGAGTTTTCGGAGTTATAGTCGCGTGGCAGCCCTGTCTCAGATTTGCCACCCAATACAGGCACATCAGTCAAGCCTCCTCTTCACCGCTCTCGTTCATCCTCTTCATCCATCTCAACCTCTTGTCCCCGCCGCTTAGCCCTCAACGACCTCTCCAGCAGCCTGATCGCTTTTCTATCCTCTCGGCACACACCCTAAGCATCAACGTCGAGTTTGTGGGTCGTCGCTGCCATACTACACTGCCCAATTCACAACCTCCAATCACACCCACAACTGTCATCCCGTACGCCACCACACCAGCCCCCAATCACCCGCTGTAACGCACCACTGCAATAATGTCTGTGCGAGGCGCCAACAGGGCTTTCAACTCGGCGATGAAGGGTGCGGTAGGCAACAGCGACGACTCGCGAATGGACCTCGACGGCGGCGGCGTCGGCAGGGCTGGACGGGGCGGGCACAGGCGGACGGGAGCTAGGTCCTCGGGACCTCTAGACCAGGTGAGTGTGTGGAATTTGTCTCTAATGTCGAGGCCTCCGTTGTCCCGTCTATGGGGATGAACATGGCAGCTGTCATTGTGTCAATAAAACGGAGCCATCGTGTGGACCCCCGTCCACATTGTGTTTCGATTGTGCACAATGGCCCCCAGGTGCAGCAGACATCCTCTCTCTGTGCACATTGACCTTGCGTCGATGAGTATGCTTGAGCAACTGCAATGTATCTGGCGGGCCATCGCGCGCTCATATCAGGAACCAGGAAAGTGACATACGATGCCAACCGGACATTGAATCCCGGACGTGCTTGTCGGCCATCTCATCCACCGGCGCCAAGGCCACTTGCTTGTTCCGCGCCTCGAATTTACGACTTCTCTCAAATTCAAGATCAAGCGCTGACCGCGTGCTTTTATCAACGATTCTACTTACGTCATGGATGTCGAACCGTCTTCCTTCTCGCGCACGCTACTTCGAACACGGTTTGGCGGCTGTCCCTCTTCCCATATCTTTTGCCTTCAGACCGGCCGCCACCGTCCCTCAAAGGATACTCCTTATAACAAGCCAGAGGGCGCGGCGGGCCGCTCCTTGTCGAGCCGCATATCGGGCCCAGGATCTGGTTCATCTGCTTCCTCTGGTCGCGGAGGTGGCAAGCGCCGGGGAACCAACCTCAATGGTTCACGCGGCCGGGCCCCGGAAGGCACTCCAGACGTTCTGCGCGACAACAACCCCAAGCAGGCCCAGGTGCAGAAGCAACAGCACAGCAAGCTCAATGAAGTCCTCCGTGGCGATGCCATTAAGGAATGGCTTCGCAGCCGCCTTGTCGGCCCCGGTGTCTTGAACATGTCGGTGAGTGGGAGCAAACACAGGGTCGACCCCAAATCTAACTCGTTCAGCGTCTTGGCGAGGACCCGTGGCTCAAGGAGCAAGGAATTTTGCCTCCTGGCCATCGCGACGCACCTCACAACGTTGGAATCGTATTCTGGCGACTGATCGCCAACACGCTGGAGACAGTAAGTACATTATTTTGAACTGCAGCCAACAAAACAGCCCGGAAACCCCATCCACACTCTCTCGCTCGCCAACAACGACTTTCACATTTTGCCTCAGCTCGCCCGACTTCCCATGTGCCTCCCCCACATCCGTGCCCTCGACCTTAGCGACAACCCGATTAACAAGATCGATGAACTCAAGCACCTCCAATCCGCTGGCGAACAAAAGGGCAAAGCGTCAACTGGTCAGGGAAGCCTGAAGTCACTTGTCGAGCTCAAGCTCAACGGCGTCAGATTCCGCGAGGCCCTTCTCACCAAGCCCAACGGTGCAGAGATATACCAGCATGACGTTCTACGCCGCTTCCCAGGCCTCCTCATTCTTGACGGCGTTCAGCTAAACCGCATCGTCTTCCCTGTCGAGCGCAAACCTGTTGTCAGGCGAACCGAGGATGAGCGCAAGGCCCTCGGCGCACGCCCCTTTACATTCCCATTCGACATTGTGGGCAGCTTTGAGGAGAATGAGGCATGCCGTGCCGCTGTTATGGGCTTCTGCCAGATCTTCTTCAACCTGTACGACAAGGACCGCAGCGAGGTCGTTCACGGCTACCATCCCGAAGCTTCGGTTTCTATCGCTGCCAACACTCTTCCCAGCCGATCTTTCCAGGCTCAGGAGGTCTCGCGCTCGCGCTCTTCGCGCCCTCAGCCAACATCGTTTGAAGCGTGGGTCAACCTTCCTGGCCGCAACTTCTTCCGAACCTGCACCAACATTGAGGACCGCGTCAAGACGCTCAAGTCGCCCATGGACCCGCTCGAGTTTGCGCGCTGGCTCAAGAAGATTCCCGAGACCAAGCACCCCTTGGACGACGGCTCCAAGTGGAGCATTGACGCTTGGTACTTTGACGAGAACAACGAGCGTATCTCTGCCGTCATTCAGGGCGAGTTCCAGGAGATGCCTTCTGGCACATACCGCTCGTTTTCGCGCACTTTCATTCTCGGAGCTGCACCCGCCGGTTCCACCGCGGCTGCCAAGGGCTGGCCTTGTGTTGTGTTGAGCGACATGATGGTTGTGCACTCTTACCTTGGCACGGGCTCGTTTGACGGCAAGCCCACCCTCGTGCAGCCCGACATCACCATCGTGCCCATCGGCCCCGTTGTCACGCCCGCGCCTGGTGTGCCCGTCCCCGGCGTCGCCACCGACGAGGCAGCACAAAAGGCTGTCCTCATCGAGCAGATGCACCAGCGCTCTGGCATGAACGCCATGTTCTCCGAGCAGTGCCTCGCACAGAACAACTGGGATCTCGAACTGGCTGTCGCAAACTTCCAGCAGATCCGGGCCGACATCCCCCCCGAAGCGTTCAACTGAGCTACCGCGCTTGACACGCTGGCTGCCTCTCGACTCTCACCAATCACCATCAAAACCCACATCATCGACACCCCGGATTGTCCATTCCGTGCATATCCGAAGAAAAATAGCATGCCCTCCAATAAATGTACTACCGATGCCATACATTGGCTTATTTAATGTGCTGCGGCTGTGAACTACTAACTGGAACTCCTCTCACACAGTGATACATATGCAATGAGATCTAACGACACCTAGCGGCGCTTGCCCTTTGTGTCCTTCTGCACGCTCGCCTTGTTACCGGCACTGAGCACCATGAACGCCTCACCCGTCTTCTGCTGGCGACGCGCAAACGCATCACCCATACCCGTCGGCGTGTCGCCAGCAGCCATGGCGTACTGCTTGCGCTCTTCCTCGATCTTGCGCAGACGCTTCTCTGTCTTCATACGACCACTAGTCTTGCCGTGGAACTTGTGCGACAAGCTCTTCCAAGCCTCCTTGGGCGTCATCTGGCGGCCAAACTCGTCGTGGTACACAATGTTGACGTCGGGCTTGTAGTCCTTGAAGATCTGGAGGGCCTCGCGCGCGTCGGACTGCTCGCGAAGACGGTTCTCGTACTCGCGCTGCGCCTGGTCCTTGTTGCCTCCGCGAGCCTTGATGCGCTCCAGCTCGCGCTCGGCTTGGCGACGCTTGTAGTCGGCCATCCAAAGGTCATGCTGCTTCTGTTGACGTTCCTTGGCCTCGTCGGCGGCAGAGCGCTTCTCGAGTGATCCCGAGTTGCGCAGCATGGAGAGCACGCTGCCCATACCCTGCGAGACGACAGCCTCAGCCTCGGGTGCATCGGTGACGTTCTCAGAGTTGAGATCCGAAAGCTCTTGCATTTGCGCGTCGATGCGCTCGCGGTACTCGGCAATGGAGAGACCTTCGCGTGCGGCCATCTCGGCAAGTGCCTCATCATCCTCGTCATCATCGTCAGACATGGCGGCATCCCCATCCTCCTCAACACGCTCCACCTTGACCGTGACTGGGACGTCGGTGCTCGGTCCAGCCGCAGGCGAGGCAGTTCGTGTCCTTGCTGCCTTGACGGGAGCCGCGCGTGACTCGGCAGTCACGTTGCGCACAAACTCGGATGTCTCGTCAAAAGTGATTCGTCCGTCGTCGCCGTCGTCGTTGTCCTCCTCTTTGACCGCGGCCTCGTCCTCGGCCTTTTGTTTAGCAACTGAGATGTCAGCTCCGTCATCAATACAACCTTCTTCATACGTACTCCTTGCAGCCAGGTCCTCGGGCTTGGCCTTGGGCTTCTTCTTTGCATTCTCACGACGTGAGCGGGCAAGTGCAGCTTGCAAGTCTTCGTCATCGACGAGATTATCCGGTCCATCGCCAACAATGCGTTTGCTGAAGGTCGGTCCTGCGGGATCGACATCCATGTCATCGTCCTCCACCTCGGCCTTGCGGGTCGACTTCTTGGCCCTCCTCTTCTGCTTTGCGTCAGCATTGGACATCGCAGACGCCTGATCACGCACCTTTACTTTGAACCCCTTGTCACCCTCCTGCATGTAATCAGAGACCTCGATACCCTCTGGGCCGGTCAGCATGGCCCATGTGGCGTGGTACTCACTCGCAAAGTCCAAGCCGAGTTTAATCTTGACGGCAGGCTCGGCGCCAAACATCTCGACGTCGTCATCGATGACTTTGGCCTTTTTCTCCACAGGTGCTCCCAATCGGAATCCCTCCGACTTGGTCGCTCCAGTCGAGAACTCGTCGTCGTATTTTGACAACACGTCCGACTTTTGTCCAATGCGTCCCTCCTCGAACTCGCCGTCGTCGTAGCCAGTGTACGTCTCATTGGCCTTGCGCTTGCGTTCCTTAGCGGCCTTGTCCTTTTCGTAGTCGGCCAAGTTGACGTTTTGCAGCTCGTCCTCGTCACCGCCCAGAACACCCGAGTCCTTGAGCGTGAGCACAATGTCCTCGCCCTCCTGGAAGTCTTCGGCGTCGTGCGCAACCTTGATGCCAGTGAGATCTCCTTCATCGTAGGCAATCTTGTCCGCCTCGTCCATCTCCCGCTGCCGCCTCGCGGCCATATCGGCCTCGCGTTTTGCGCTGCGCTTCTTGAGCTTGCGGGCCCAGTCCTTTGCGCTCAACCCGTCGTCTTTGCTCGCGTCGCCGAGAGTCGCACCAGTAAGCTTCTTCTTGAGCTCGCGCTGGTTTTTCAGACGATCCATCTTTTCCTTGAGCTCGCGCTCCTCCTTTTCGCGCTTCATCGCCAACCGCCGCTCCTCAAAGTTGGCCTCGGCGATCGCATCCTGATCGGGAGGAGCGTCCTCGTCATCGCTGCCCTCAACGTCGACGCCGATGGGCTTGAGACCGAGGCTGATGCGGTTCTTGTTCGTCTCCTCGAGAGTGAGCGAGTCTCGGACGATGAGCTCGGGCATGGTGGGTGATGTTGTGATCTTGAACGTAGAGTCGACGAAGGGTTGAACTTGTGCAAGTTGGGTGGCAAACGGAAGCAAAAGGCGCAACTCATTTTGGCTCGCCTATTTTCCGGATTTTCCACGCCTACCACGCCAGGTTCGTCTTAATGTCGAAGGTGCTCACCTGCAACTTCGTTTCAACAACACCAATCTAATCCACAATGCCGCCCAAAGGAGGAACTCGCCAGGCCGTTCTGCGAGCATGTCTCGTCTGCTCGATTCTGCAGCCTCTCAAGGACTTTGTCGACTCGGGTTGCCCCAACTGTGAAGACGTCGTCGAAGTAAGTCGTCTCCTCCACGCATTGTGGTGGTTGCTGTGTTCAACCTCGCGTCAACCCTCACCTGGCCCTCAATCATCTTCGTTTGCACAGTGCTGACAGCACTCCAGATGCGTGGCTCCCACGAGCGCGTCGCCGAGTGCACCTCGACAATCTACGACGGTATGATCGCCATGATGGAGCCTGAGGAGAGCTGGGTCGCTCGCTGGCAGCGTATCGGTGAGTCCCCCCCCCCCCCCCCCCCCCCCCCCCCCCACCAGTCTACTGCGTCTGTAGCAAGTCTGGCTGGCGAGAACTGCCATGACCAATGAGTTGTACATATAACCACAGCTGGGCTCAGTTCGCACGGCGCCGGAACCGAGCTCACACCTCAGACAAGAAGAAGCGAGGCCTCTACGCCGTCCGCGTCACAGGCCGCCCACCACAGGACGTGATTGACGCCATTGAGCAGCGTGGCGGCATGTACCGCCCCCGCGACGCCGTCGAGGAGTTGTAGCGTGCGAGCGTCGGGTGGGAGTAGAGCGCTTTTGAGCTTTGGAGTGGCGTTGCCTCGTGCGAAACAGAGGCGCGACTTCGTAGACTACTTGCATTATGGCATGTTGTATCAACTGGCATGGGCTGCTGCGTGTGCTATTAAGAGCTGATGCTTCTTGGTATCTGGCTTGCTCTTTGATAAAACGAGGCTGCGAAGCTTGACCTGGAACTCTACACCCAAGCAGTTGCGGTCATTTGCGAGCAGCAGTAGGGCGAATCATCATGCATATGTTGACAGGTACCTCCGCGAGCCTCGACAGACACAGGGCTCGGGGGCTAGCTAGAGTAAGAGTATAGGTGTGCGGGGTGGGTACAGCACGTTTCGCACGTGGTAGGGTCGGGGTCGTAAAGAGTCTGAAAGGATGATGGTTCAGGTGGGTCGGATAGGGAGCTGCAGGCAGCTCTTGTTTTGAATCGCCGGGGGCGTTTACTCATCGTCGTCCATGAAGACGGTCGGCGCGTTGTCGACCATCCACTGCACGCTGAGGGCCTTGCCGGCCATGTCGCCAAACTCGCGACCGGGGTCGGACGAGCGAAGGAGGGTCGCTGGAGAGTCAGTATAGTTCGGTAGACAGCCGCCAGTACTCACGTCCAAAGACGACACCAAGGTTCTGGCTGGTCATGAGATTCACCTCGCTCTTGGCGGTGACACGGTTCAGGTGGAGCATAAGCACCTTGAGCGTGTTATAGTTGTTGTCCGGGAGCTCGCTGAGAAGCGCGCACAACGCCTGGTGCTTGTTGCTCGGGTCGCGAATGTCTGTTCGGTTAGCAAAGTTTTTTTCAGTTACAGCAGAGGTACTCACTCGCTGCGGCGACAAAGCTTTCGTGGAGCTGGTGCGTGAGAAGTGGATCGGGCAGCTGGCGGAAGTAGGTCTTGAGGACCGATGTGACAGCGCTAATGTCGTTGAACGAATCGACATTCGTGAGGTCAAACTTGTCATACTGTCCGCGCTCAAACAGCTGCGTGACGGCCTTGGTCTGCGACGAGCCTCCGGTCTTGCGGTAGATGCCCTCGTACTCCATACCGTTGGCCTCGACGGCGCGGATACACTTGGTGACAATGACGGGCACGGGGGCCTTGTCGGCGACAGCCTGCTCGGCGAGGTCGCGGCCGAACATGGACGGGGGAAGAGGACCGTCGTCCTCCTTGCGCAGACTGCCCGAGCACATCTTGGACAGCTTGTCGGCGCACTTGGAGTGGCAAATGATACCACACGAAGCGCACTTGACTTCCTGCAGACCCCACATCTTCTCCTGGCAAAGCTCGCAGCGTCCGAGACGCATTGTGCTGTGCTGCTGGAACATGTGCTCGCGAACGCCGACCTCGGTCGTAGGACGGTTCTTGCGGTCCTTGTCGCCGCCCTTGGAGACAGCCAGGAGCTTGTCGCCAGAGCCTTCGGGTTTGGACGCCTTTCCAATCCACTTGAACCTGCGAGCAGGAGCAGCCTCAATGGGCTCGGGCTTGGGAACGCGGATGACACGCGCCGTCTCCTCGGGTACGTCTTGCAGCGCCGTAGTAGCGAGTGAGGACATAGACGGGCTGCCCGAAGGGTGGCCACGCACCCCCTTGACGGTGTTGAGCGGGCTGGCCGTCGAAGGCGAGCGACGCGCCAGCGCGTCCTGCATGATCTCGGTCTGCCTGGTGAGCTGTGAGTTGAGCTCGGCAAGCTCCTCGTTCTTGGCAGCCAGCGAAGTCGACTCCTCGAGGAACTGTTCGCGGGTCTCGCGAAGCTCGTCAATCTCACGCTGCAGCTCCTCGCGGTGTGTGGAGAGCGGGTTGAGCTCGTCACGGTACTCCTCCTTGATCTTGTCAAGGCGGCGGGTGAGCGAACGACCAAGCTTGGAGGCAGCCTCCTCGGCGTTACCGGGGACATCGCCCTTGCGAGCCGCCAGCTCCTCGACCTCGGCAAGAGAGACATCACGCTGGGTACGCAGCCGAGCAATGTCACGCTCGAGGCCGGTAAGGCTGCTCGCCAGGTCGTGAGACCGCCTGCGCATGTTTTCTGCGCGACGCTCGTCACTCGAGATGACCGAAAGCCGAGCAGTCTGGCTGTGAACCTGGGCACGAAGACGAATGACCTCGGCCTCGAGCTCGCGGCGCATAGCAACTTCCTTGTCGTACTCTTCGCCGGCCACGGTAAGACCCTCGCTGTATTGCTGGCTTGTACGCTTCTTGTCAGTTCTTGCTTGCGGTGCTGATGAGCTCACCTTTGCACCAGAGTACTTGGTCTTGAGCGTGACAGCGGCAGTCCTCAATGCATCGTGCTCGCGGATGACATCCTGAAGCACGGTCAGGTCCACCGACACCTGCGACTGGTCGGTAGACTGAGCAGTGGCCACGAGGTCGGACAGCGTGTGGAACGCCGAATCTTGCTCCATACGGACAGAAAGGGTCGACTCTGCCGACGCACGGCGCCGTAATGTACCTCCAGCAGCTACCGTGTTGTCCTTCGGTGACAGCAACGAACGAGATGCCGAAGGGGTGATGGACCCCGAGGATCCACCCTCCTGATCACCGTTTGCCAAAAGGTCAATGGCGTGGCTGCGTGGCATCCCTGCCTTGTCGGGCATGTCTCCCGCGCGACCCTTCTTTGACGGCGTCTCGGGCTCAGACTCAGAGTCTGTAAACGCGGGCTTCGTCTTCTTCATAGGTGAGTCAGTGCCTTTGGATTCCATCTCCTTGAGGAGGACAGCAAAGTCGGGGTCAGAGAGCGAGAACGACATGATGGGTATGTCGGGAGCGTCGATTCTAGGCAGAGGCTTGTTCTCGCCGTTCGCATCGACGGCCTCGCCCTTGTCCTTGTTTGCAGGCGAGGTGACAGTGCTGGCCGAGGTTTTCTTGGCCACTTCCTTCTTGGGCACGTCCTTCTTAGCCGCATCCTTGGATGGCTCGGTAGGTGGCTCCTCGGCGTGCTCGGGAACAGGGGAAGCGGTACGGAACGAGGCGACAGTAGACGTGGAAGCCATGGTAGGGGAGGACAGTGCGGGGGACGCCACACGGTTCTTGCCTGCTCCTTCGCCACTCGACTGTGGTGAAGGTGACTGGGCAAGGGCATTGACAGCCGCGGGGGGCGACCTGGGCTCTGCTGGCTGCGCCTTGTCGTTGAACGACGCACGCAGAGGCGATGGCGCCCTGGGCTCTGCCACGAGAGTGGCATTCTGGGCATCCATGTTGAACATCATGCCAGGGTTGATGGAACGGCGCTTCTCGGCCTTGCTGGTGGGCACGCCGAGGCCACCGCCAGAAATACCCAGGCCTGGGCCACCACTCGACGCCCTGGTGGCAGTTGGCGCAAGTGACGTCGATCCCAGGTTAGGAGTTGAAGGGGAAGGTACTATGCCGCCAACTGCCAGGTTCAGTGAGCCGGAAGTCTGAGGTGTCGGACTGCCAGCCGCGGATCTCGAGGTTTCGCGGTCGGTCGACGCTCCTCGTGACATGGCAGGCGTCGTTCTCATTGGTGAGGATGGGATGCTGCGGTTGCCGCCCGGTGTAGGTGTGCCCTCGCCCGTGTTTTGGCGACTAGGTGCAGGTGACGGCGACAGAGACGATCCACGGGGAACGGGGCTCGTTGCTCCAAGAGTCCTGTCTATGGAACGAGTGCGTTGCTCAGCCATCTGCTCCGCCGAATAGCGCTGGGCCGCTGTTGGAGCTGTGGGTGAGGTCGAAGCCGCCCGTTCTACGGATTTGCGCTTTTCTGTGCGTGATGAGACCGCTGTTTCTGAACTTGCGCACGACGTCGCTGTCAAAACACTCAATGAGGTTGAAGTGGTACTGGCCGCAATACCCGGGCTCTGCGAAAGAGCATCTTGGGAACGGCGACGCTCGGCCTCCTCACGCTCACGCTCCTTGCGTGCGGCGCGCTGTCGTTTAGCCTCAGCATGGCGTCGACTCCTCGCAACGCGGTCATTGTGACACGACTGTGGGTCAGTGCAAGTCCACGCTGCCTTGGCAAAGGTTCTGGCTCACCATGCAGTAAATGCCTTGGGTCGTCTTCGCAAAGACGAGCTCTTCTATGCGGCGCTTGCAAGTGCGACATGTAAAGCATTGTGCGTGATACGACTCGTCGCCGGTCATAATGGCCTCTTCTGTGATGGCCTTTTTGCACACGAAACACTTGGGGGTGTCAGCGGACGCGCTTGCAGGCAGCAACCAGCTCTACGCATACACACCTGGTAAGAGCAGTTGCCGCATACTGGGCTGCCATCTGAGAGAAGCAACAAGTTTGTGTCTGCGGAAACCTTTTCCTTGCACTTTGCGCAACGAAAGCAGTCGACATGCCATAATGAGGAGCTGGATGATGTGTCAGCAACCCCGCCACCGTCGAACCGCCCATCGCTCCAGCCACTTACCCAAATGCAACAACTATTCCACCATTGTCCTGATCTATGACATTGCGGCAGCCGCCGCAGCGCGCCTCCATGTCGGTGAGAGAAGACATGGTAGACAAGGCATCGCTCGCTTCACGAGGAGGGGTTGCCGTCGATCCGTTTGCGAGCGATTGCCTGTGAGAGGTTGGACGGAGACTGTCTGCCGCAATAGGTGCGAGCGGGACGTTGACTGCTGTCATGGTCGTCGCGCGTCGTCTTAAGGGTCGTGTCGAGGTTGTAGCGCCAGCGTGGCGAGTGCGGTGCTACAGGCGGTGACGGCACGGCCACGCACCGTGTGTTGTGGATAGCTTTGCGTGGACGAGACGAGGGAAAGTGTCCCACAGGTAGGGGAGGGCCGGCTGTAGGGAAGAGCAAGACCAAGATGCCAGGAAAGAGATCTGGCTCGAGCTAGAGCTACGAGGGCGCGAAAGGCGGTGTGCCGTGTGGGCGTGGAGAGTGCGTTCGCTCTCGACAATCAGCTCTGCGCGCTCGTTGCCGACAATGTCAAGATTGTGGTCGTGCGTGTGCTACGCGCACCCCGCTATGGCCGCCGCCGTGCGTGCTTTGGAGGCTTTGGACAAGAGGTCCCTTTAGTCGTACAGGGAAGGTCGGAAGTGGCGGGGGGTTGAGCACAAGCGAATGCCCAGGACGCGTCGAACTTGAGCGAGCGAGGTGGGCGCTGTCGGCGGTGAGGGGGGCGAGGGGGAGGGGAGAGTGCAGGTGTTGACGGACGACGAATGTAGTAACGTGCTAGTGGTCGTTGTGGGAAGTGGGAGAGTGGGGGTTGTGACGGCGGGTGGTGGGTGTGCACAGTGGGCACAGGATAGTTCCGTGACACGCGCGCGCACTGCTCGACCAGAAGTCTGTATCGTGTTCCTCGAGCGTGGGGGTCTGTTCGGATGCAGCGTTCAGCAATGTGCGTGCGTTGCTGCTGCTGCTGGTCGCTGTTGCTGTAGAGTAGAGGTGCAGGGACAAAGGGGTGAGGGAAGGGGTTAAAGTGATGAAAGGATGATGAAACTGGGGTGGGTGGGTGTAGTGTAGCAGCAGCAGTGAGGGAAGGTGCACCACGACGACCAGCCCAGCCAGCGAGCAGCTGTACAGTGATCAGTGAGCGCAGTGTGTGTCTGGGCAGCGTGGTGCACGCGCGCTCCCCTCTGCAGCTACTGCCCCTGCCAGAGGAGAGGGTCCTGCTGGCATGCTGGCATGCTGGGCATGCTGGGTGAGGGAGGCAGCAGGGACCAAACCTCGTCCGGGGAGACTGGCTCGAGCCCCTGCTTGTCATCTTTGCCGTGACTACTGCTGCACACGTTCAAGGCGGGAGAGCAGAGGACGTTAAAAGTGTCTGGGCTCTGGGCTCTCCCCCCAAGTCCTCAGTCATCAGGGTAAAACTCGGTCCTGCACCCCTGACAAGGAGACGCGTCTCTGTGTATATCCTCCCACCACTTAACCTCCCTCCTGTCGCGTCTATTGTCTGGCATGCGCGTCTTCCACCTTGCTCTTGCAACGCGACAGCCCTCACCATGCTACTGCCGCCGCAGTTCTCGTAGCTTGCACCCCTGTCAGTAATGCTGGTATGACTAGCTGAGCCGTGTAATACTCCGCGGCATCGAGCTCTCTCGTGAGCCTCGGGTGTCTGTGACATGTTCTGGTGGCAATCAACACGATGCCGATCAGATCAACCACCTTCCCTTGGCAACGACACTAAACAAGTTGCACAAGCACACTGTCCATGCTGTAATGTTTGCCATGTGTCAGCAGCTACCACATAAACAAGCAACAGCGTGAACGATTGAGCATCCAAGCAATTCACCCGACTGCACAAGTCAGCATCCGGGGTCTTGGTACGTTGGTACCCGCTGCACGGCACGTTCCCTAAGCTATCACTGGGCCCTCGATTCACAATGCTCTGTCCATAGGTGTATCGGTGGCTTTCAGCGCACTCCCGCTGGAAAGCCTAGCCAGCAAGCGAGGTCACCTCGCTACATCGAGGTCGAGGTCCTGCATGCTCATCTCCGCCGCAATCAACAAAACATGGCAAACGTCTAAGAAACTCGAAAGAACAAGCCCCAGACGTGACTGACCTCGGTATTCCAACGTCTCACCCCGTGCCAGCATTAACCACCCACGAATGGCACGAATAAGGTTCTGCCATCCACGTCGCCAGCGCGCAGTCGCGTCCACCCCTTCCCGCCTGCCGTCCCCTGGCCAGTCATGTCGTGGCAACTGCCGCTGCAGACCGAGGCTCAACCCGAGGCTGTCGTTGCTTGCGCGGTAGTGGCCGAGGTCGCTCTTTCCGGGTGGTGCTTGGCGAGGCCGCCAGCCATGCCGAGTGGACGTGGCAGGACATGAATCGGCAGTCGGCGTGACTCCTTGGCTCGGCTCGGGTGTGCACGTCGTAAACCCTCCGCTGATGCAGCCGTATGCATGTGTACTGCCCTGGGGCCGTGTCTACCTATGCAAGTGCATGCTGATCGGGAGAAGGCCGCTCTCCCACAGTCGGGCCAAGACCGAGGCTCTCGACTCGGCTTGGCAGCGGCGTCGCCGGCGTGGTCTGCTGTGCAGCTGGGCTAGTTTTGTCCGTGGATCCGGAGAGTATGGCCGCAACAGCGCGGGGCTTGGCTGTGTAAACATTGAGAACCGAAGCAAGGTGCTGATCATCCCTGATGCACACATGCGCGCCCAGATCACACACACTGGCAAATCCTGTGTCGCCACATCTACTTGTCAGCCACAAACGCACACCTACTGCTCCTCTAGTAGTCGCGAGTACGTGCCCCCACGACACACGTGAGTTCCAGTGAACGCGTACATTTCTGCAAAGGGACGACGATGCAGTGAAGCGAGGAGTGCCTGTCCTGGCGCGCGGTGGCCGGTGGTGCAATGTCAGTCGAAGCAGTGTCCCGTGCACACAGTCCGGTAGCAATGATATGGCATAGATATTACAAGTTTCAAACACCCCACAAACACCCAGTCTCTCTACTTTTTAACAGCGGCAGCAATACCCTCGACGACAGCGACGAAAGCCATGGCTCCGGGGTCGGGGGGCATCTCCTTGTCCTTCCTGTCTCCGACGTAGGCGGCACGGCCAAGCTTGGCGGTCAAGCTGACGGTCGCCTCGCCGCCCTTACGGCACGCCTTTGCCGCGGCCTGGATGTCGCCCGTCTCCGCGAGCGTGTCGACGAACGGAATAAGGGCGTCCATGACGGTACGGTGTCCGACGCGCGCGGCGGTGCGCTGCTCGAGGGTCTCGAGGGCGGCCTGGGCGACCTTGCCGAAGAAGGCCGGGGTGATCTCGGGCTGTGGGGAGGTCTTGGCCGCGTCGATAATGTTGGTGGTGATGCCCGCGAGGAAGATGGAGAAGATGGCGCCGAGGGTGCCGCCGCATGCCTCGTCGATAATGTCGGTCAGCTCGCGGAAGAGGTGGACCAGGTCGCCGTCCTTGCCGAGACCCTCCTTGACGGCCGCGAGCACGGCCTTGCCGCCGTTCTCGCAGGTCTCGCCACAGTCACCGTCGCCGACGATCGTGTCCCACTTCGTGAGGTCGGGCTCGAGAGCGACAACGTCCGTGGCCGCCTTGGTGAGGGCGGCCTGGATGACGGCGCCGTCAGTCTTGAGCGCGGGGCCGTCGGGCGCAGCCTCCTTCTTCTCCTCCTCGACCTCGGTGAACTTCTCCTGGCGCGTGCGCTTTGCGAGCTTGTCGCCAGGGCGGTAGAGACCGGCGGTAGCGGGCCATCCAGGCGAGCCGTGGGGGGCGTCGACAAACTCGATGAGCTGCTCGACCGAGATCTTGTTCTCGTCCGAGACGTTGGTGAGGTTGAGGAGCGAAAGAGAGATACCGGGCATGTTCATCGAGCCCATGAAGACACCCTGGAGGACACGAGCGGGGATGATGCCGCGGGCCTCGAGCTGGGTGAGGGCCTCATCAATGACGGCGCCCATCTCGAGGGGGCTCATGCCACCCTGGTTGTTGACCATGAGCACAGTCTCGTCTCCGTCCTTGAACTTGACAAAGGCGCGCTCGGGGTCGTCCTGGTCAAGCATGAGGTCGAGCATGCGCTTGATAATCTCCTCGGGGCCAGGCTGCTCAATGTTGAACACGCCAGTCTCGTTGTGGAGACCCAGACCAATCTCGATACGGCCAGCGGGAATCTGCTCAAACTCGCCCGAACGTCCAGGGACGTGGCAGTGGTCGAGGGCCATGCAGACCGAAGCCATGTTGTCGGCAGTGCTGCGGCCAAGCTTGACCAGAGGCTGGAAGTCCATGTCGGCCTCGGAAGCAGCACCCATGACCTTGCACACGAGAATGACACCAGCGAGCGCACGGCGGCCGACCATCTTTCCACGCGAGTGGGGGACGGCGACATCGTCGCCGCACACGACGAGCTCGACGTTCTCAATGCCCTGCGACTGGGCCATGAGCTTGGCCAGACCAAAGTGGAGGTTGTCACCAGTATCTGTCGTCGTCAGCGGCTGCTCTGCGATACCCCACTTTCCGACACCAGTGCCAGCCCACCTCGGGTGACACCTCGGTCGCTCAACCCCGCCCCCTTCCACACGACCAGCTACCCAGCTCAAGCGCAACACTCACAGTTGGTGATAATCAGAATAGTGCCCTTGTCACTGGGCACGGCCTTGATGCCGCCGAGCACCTGGCGCGCCGAGGGACTAGCAAACACGTCTCCAGCAACACCAGCAGTGAGCAATCCCTCGCCGACGAATCCGACCGTTCCAGGCTCGTGTCCACTGCCGCCGCCGCAGAGGAGCGAGACCTTGGTGCGGTCCGCGTCGGCGCGGTACACGACCTTCAGGCTGGGGATGAGCGACAGGCGCGGGTGCGAGGCCACGAGACCGCGCAGCGAGCGGGCGACGAGGGTCGTGTGGTCGTTGAAAATGTGGCGGTCGGTCATGGCTGCCGTTGATTGGAGTGGGATAGGAAACAAGAGCAGTAAGCTTTGGGAGAGCACACCTGGTAATAAAGAGACAGGAGGAGAGCGTTGCTCGTCGTTCCCGGCGTGGAGATAGACGTTATGGCTGCTCGTTCTGTCCGGCCCGGAGATGACTATCCGGCTCGCCTCACATGATGCACCTGGATTCCACTACGGATTTAATGACCGTCAGTTGCCGTGCCGAGGCAGCGTAATCTGATCCCGCACCTACTGCCCACGTTCCGATGCCTGGCGGTGGAGGCCGGAACGGGTCAAGTTCATGGTCATGCATGTGGAGGGCAGCAGGCGGAGCCAGTCCGAGCCAGAGTATGCATACATCTACAACGTCCGAGGTGAGAGTTGGCACTGTGCCATGTCCATTCTTCGTATCTATCTATCAAGTATGATCCCTTTTGAAACCTCTATCACCACGCCACCGCCTACAATCCCTCCAAGATGGTTCCTACTAATCTGTTCTACATCGCGCCCGTAGTCGATTCTGGTCGCGAGTGCGTGGACCCCGGCGGCGTCCGCCCGGTCCCAACACCCATGAGACGCGCAAAGTCCATGCTGTCCGCAGGCGCAAACGACATGTTCTCGACGCTGTACCCCGTGAGCAGATCCGAGACCCAAAGGGGGCTGGGGCCGTTGCTGCTCTTCTTGGCGATCGACTCGCGCAGCGTCGTCTCGTCTGGCGGCGCAATGTCGTGCGGGTGGTTGCGATCTGAGACAAAGCGCCGCAGAAGACCTTGGTCCGGCAGAGAGATGAATGTGCGTTTAGACGCTTTGGGACGGGAAATGCCAGAGCCTGGAGAGTCAGCAGCATCTCGGGGGGGAGGGACTTACGCTTCTCGAGCAAGTTGGCGACGTAATTCGCACCAGCCCAATAACTCTCAATGCGGAGAATGGCCTTGAGGAGAGCTTGGAAATTTTGCCTCGCCATGCCAATGAGAAACATCTCGCTTGGGTTATCATTGGACGCCTCGTTCGCCTGCGCCGCGCGCAGCTCTTGTATCAACGCCATGGCTGCGACATACAGCGGCTGCACGACAAACGGCGACGAAGTGTAGGACGACGCACTGACGAGGTCGGCAAACACCATGCACTCGCAAATCTGACGAGAGCTTGCCAGCGCGAGCTTGACATTGCGCGCCATTGAGCGGTTGAGAGGCGTCTCAACGCCGCTAGGAGACTTGAGCAAATCCGGATGGTACACTAGCGCCAGGACTGCGTTGGCCCAGAGGTGGAGGGTAAGGAAGGTACCGCCATGCCCGCGGGCTTGCTGGTACTTGAAGTTGTCGGCGCTCCAGCGCATGGCATCGGGCAGGCTGGCGTAAAACTCGACAAGCCGAGCTTGGAGCTCTGCGAGCTGGGCAGCCAGAGGCTCATCCGCGGCCACAAGTGTTCGCGCCCGTCCACGACGACCGTTCAGAACATTGCTGATACGTCCACACACAATCATGAGGCGCACAAGATAGACCATCGGCACGGGCTGGATAGGCTCCGAAGGATTCCATCCCGGCCCATTTGGTACGTCTCGTGTTGGATCCGGGAAGAAGTCGGCGTCCTCGGGCAGAGGAATCTCGATAATGTCTTCGGGGATACTTGCTGGTCGGCCGGTAGCAAACGCAACGACACGGTCTGTGACGAACAAGCACCAGAACAGCAACCGTGTGCGCACAACGTGAGCGGTCGACTCGTAGATTTCAGAGTTTTCGTGAAGACCCAGGTCAATGGCCATGCGGATCGCCATGCCAGTGTACTGCCACTGGCCACTATCCGAGTTTTGTCCGTACGACGCCCATGCTAGCATTAACAAGCCCGTGCACACGTCGTGGGCTGGGAGATGCAGGAGGGGAACGACAAGTTCCTGTGCCTTGGCGACAAAAGGCGCGCAAGCCTGAAGATTATCACTGGCCGTGCTTCCAGGGCCGTCTTCGCCGAAGCGCGCACCAAGCGCACAGATGCAGTTGGCAAGGAAAGCACTCATCGTGCCAGAGTCGTAACGCTCCGTCATGCGCTTACGCGACACGCTGGGAAAGTGCTGGCTCATGTTTTTGAGGAAACGTTCAAATATCGGGTCCCACACATGACGGTGTGGTAGTCCAGAAGGGTCAAACAAGTCGGCTGGGTTAGGCTGCTGTCGCGGCGTGCGCGGTTTGACCACTGCTCCAGGGGGGTTTGGTGAAACCTCGTCATCTGTCTCGGGCTCGGGGGCGCCGGCTCCTGGTCGGCGGTGGAGCTTCAAGCTGATGCGATTGATACCTGGCTGCAGCGCCGTGCTACCACTGAAGCGATAGTAGTAGAGCTCGAGGTCGTCGTCCCCAGTAGGGTCGCCCGAGATGTATGCTGTTTGACTTTCGAGCGCCTGTATCAGACGCGCATCGGTGCCGGGCGAGTGGTCCGTGAGAAATCCAGCTAGCGCAGGGCCGAGAGACCCAAAGTCGGGTGCACTCCCGCTGAGCGCGCCAAGGGCACCAGAGTTGTCAAACGAGTACGCCGCGGGGTCTGGGAGAAACCCTGGCGGCCAGACAAAGTTCGAGTTCCCAGGCAGGTTTGTCCACTGCTCGACCCCGGCATCCATCTCGCCCATACCCAATGACATTGGTGCAGACATCCCGCTCGTAGACCCAGCACCGATGCCTGTGCCCGTCGCGGTGTTTCCGCTGGCGGGGGGGCCACCTTCGGCCTCGGCGCGGCGCGCCTCCTCCATCTCCTTACGTGTACGCTTCCTGCGTCGTCCCGCAGGCCACTCGCACTCGGCGCCTGTCTTTGTGCACGCCGCACATATGGGCTTGGTGCCCGAGCAGCGGATACGTTTGGCGCGGCAGTAGAAGCAGGCGAGACCGACACGTTGGCTTGATTCATCACTGTGGTGGAGTCAGTGGTTGTCACCGAAGAACGGGAATGAGGTGGTGTTGGGCACTGATAAGCAGCTAGAGCAACTGGATCGCCCACTGAGTTGCTGTGGACACTCACCGGTCGCCGTCGCCGTCGCCGTTCTTGGGGGGAGACGGGGGAGAGTGGTTCGCTTCGCTGCTGGCCTTTGAAGACGAAGATCCGGCGGTGGCGTTCTTGTTGATTGGTGACATGTCCACGTCCCTTGGCACGGATGTGCGTGGGTGTTTAGTAGTGCCAGGCGGGAGGTAAGCAGCGGGTGCTGAGGGCGTGAAAGGTGTGGAAAAAAAGAGTGAGAGAGGCGATGTTGTTCTTGATTGCAAGGGGTCTCGAAGATGAATTATGGAGCAGGGTGTGGCGTTGCAAGAGACGCGAGGTGGTCCGGGTCATGTGACCTTTTTGGGCGACACATGCGGCGACCACAATCATGTCTTCTTCCCGCTCAATTGCCACGCAATCTCTGCTCGCGAACTGGCACGATTGCAGTGTCCCCTACTCTTGCCGCACTGTGGGCCGCAGGCACATGCATGCACCTGCGTGATCATCCGCATCGTTCTGGTGCCCTGCAGCGT
Organism: Prillingera fragicola; assembly: GCA_002335605.1. NCBI lineage: Eukaryota > Fungi > Basidiomycota > Tremellomycetes > Trichosporonales > Trichosporonaceae > Prillingera > Prillingera fragicola. The sequence continues at coordinate 790,304 of BEDY01000004.1, read as the reverse complement.
GTCGGAACACAGACGGACCACTTCAAACCTCGGGCTCAACGGCCGACTAGGACGACAGAGAAGTCACCGTAATTTTGATCCCGCGTACCGACCGGCCAGTCCGGTCCGGTCCTGGGGTGCATGTTCCGAACGGTCTCGTGGGTGGCAAACGTGGCAACGAGGTTCTGCATATGGCAGCTACCGACATGAAGGCAAGAGAAATAGTGTACTTGGAGAACCGTTCAATTACTGTAAGTTATGAAAAGAGTCGGAAATGGGTAGAGACGGGCTGCAACTGAGACTATAGGCGGAGGTTCAGATATTGCAGGCACGATTTTCTCCACTAGTCGTCTTTACGTCGGCCTGCGACCCCTCCCCATGGCCTCAGTAGTAAATCAGCCTGGGGTAAAATATGTTCAGCGCACAGCACTTGTCCCTTGTCGACACTTGTAGGGCGCACCTGGTATATCCACCATAGCGGTATCAGGAAATGGTGAGCCTTGAACCACCACATCACAAGTTGGCCGGCCACCCTTGTGGCGTCGCGCACCATCGCCCTGCCTGAGCGCTGACCGCTTGCTGCGAGTCGCCGAGATCAAACTCAGACTCTACATAATACTACAAATAATTATAGCCTTCAGCAGAGCTATCTGCTCAATCCCCATCAATACACAGTAACGGGTCGTGTAATGGATTGTGACAATTAATTAATTAATTATTCCCCACACCACCACCACCACCCATAACAGATCACACGTACGTCCTCATAAGGGCACCACCTTTTGTTCGTGAAGTCCAAGGCGACTATGGGCCTCACATGCCCTGCGGCAATCTTTGCAGTGGAGTGCAATGGCTCTGCAGGAATTATTATGTGGAATCAAACGCGCTGTGTAAATCGGCAGGCTGGAATACTTTGCAGATCAGTCAAGCAGAGTTTTATCGTCATCCCTGGGTCTGTCTGGGTTGCTGGGCCGGCAGTGTTTGACTTTGAGGAGCGAGAGAACGTCAAAGTCTTGAGAGGGCTAAATGCCGTCACTCATGCCAACCAGGTCTAAGTAAATACATACTGAGATGGCCCAGACAACCAGCTCAGTCGGATTGAATATGAGTATTGAGTAGCAAGCACCGCTGGCCCACCGTCCGTACAAGTGACAACATGCACACCTACTCTAGAACAAGTATTGGTCCCACTTCTTCCTCTGCTCCTCACTCCCCTCCCACACAAAGTTGACTTTGCGCACCTCGTCAAACCCCTCGCTCTCTTTTGGGGGGTCAAAGTCGCCGATGTACGAATTGAACGCCAGGCCGGGCAGGATATCCCGTACCGGCTCGTCCTTTGGCCCATGCAGTGCACGATAGGTGCTGTTGTGCCGCGCCAGCTCGAGCGGGCACTGGAACCAGAATAACCTGATAGGGACGTTGTATTCTTTAGCGAGTTTGACGTAGAAGGCGCGCGTAGCCTTGTTCCTGTTCGTGTTGTCAATGACAACCGACTTGCCAATCTCGAGCTTCTGGCGCGCAGCGCGGATACAAGCGTCTCGGGACTTGAGTGTGTCCTGGTTGATGTGCTCGTAGGCAGCAAAGTGGTTACGGTAAAATGATGTTTTGCCAGAGGCACTGACATTAATTCGGAACTGATTCTATCAACTCACGGTAGTCCGACAAACACCACTACCTCCTTCTCAGTGCGGGCAATCGGGGTGCTGGAAGGAACGACCGCGGGAACTGCAAAGTCAGAACAAGCTGCGCCGGGCACTCACGATTGCCAAGGTCTTTCATGGTGCTAGGCCGGAAGCCCTTTGGTGGGTTGGGGTACACTGGCTTGAGACCCAAGAAATGCTCCTGTTGGTTAGCAATGCCATGAATCCAGACGCACTTCTGGAGTGGCAAATGCGATCCCAGCATTCAGTGCCATTGTAAAGTCTGTATCCGAGTGGTCGCCCTTCCTGCCCGCGGCGTCGCCCACAAAGATTGTCTTCTCGTGGTCTGCTGTCAGCTGGGCATAATGGTCGTACTCACCAATCTTCCACCCCTTCTCTTCATACAGCTTGACCACAAAGTCAAACATTCCGGTACTAGGCTTGCGGAATATATCCTTGCTCGTAGCAGCGAGCACACGGAACGGCAAGTCGGCGCCAAGCTGCATAGTCAGTGCTCGGCTCACTCAGCCACACTGACCTTTGCAGCAATAAGCTCCAGCTTGAGCTTCCAGTTCTGAAGCTTTTTGTCTCCCGTGCCCTGGTTGGACAAGACAATCACATGCTTGCCCGCAGCGACGTCCTCGGCCAGGCGCTTGGGCACAACTGGGTTCCACCACTTCCAGTCGTTCTGGTCTCGTGGAAACTTTAGCCCGGAATTTGGAACAATGAGGCAGCCGTCCAAGTCGTATAGCACAACAGTGACTGGATCTGATGGTGGTGGTGCCGCAAGAGGATCACGGTGGTGATAGTGGATGAGAGTTTTGGGCGCAGTCTTGTCGAATGTGCCGCGAGTGACAGGTTTCTCGCCAATGGCAGGTCCTGAGGTGAAGAAGGAGTGTACTGGAGGTTAGCTTTGACCGAAAAGCTATCCACTTGCCCTTCTTTGCTGGAGGTATAGCCCCACTTGATGCTCGTTTGCTCATAATGCTACTCGTTGGTGGTGGATGGGGAAGATGACTGGACGTCAACAGAACGCGTAAAAGTGGAGGTGAACGGATTCAAATCCACGTGGCATACCGCAGGTTCACGTGCCTGGATATACCGCCTTCCCCACCGATTGATCCGGTTGGCTGCTCTACCCCGCTCTTGACGGTCGAGTCGCAATCTTGGAGATCTGTCGACATCTCTGGCATTCTCATCGTCCACTTCACTCTCCCTTCCTCACACTCATTTCACCATGACCGCCGCAGCAAGTCAATACACACCAGACAGCTTCAAGCTCATCTTGAAAAAACTCGTCCAGTCACCCAGCCACTTTGAGCCAGAGGACTGCAGGCATGCCTTTGAGCACCTCGTTCTCGCCGACGGAGCATCACAGGCTCAGGCAGGTGCCTTTCTCACTGCTCTCACCCTTTCCGGCCTCGACTCGGCCCCCGAGCTTGTCGCTGCGTGTGCCGACGTTCTCCGCGAGCACTCGATTCCTGTCAAGGACTTGGTTCCCGACCGCAACGTCGGCCCAAATGACTTGAAGCACGGCATGTGGGACTATGCCGACTCGGATCCCTTGGGAGACGGCTACCGTGGTCTTGTCGACATTGTCGGCACTGGTGGTGACGGCTGGGACACCTACAACGTGTCGACTACTGCCGCTGTTGTTGTCGCTGGCACTGGTGTGCGCGTTGCAAAGGTGCGTTTTTCGATCACGACATTGATTTCGCGTACTAACGACTCCAGCACGGATCGCGTGCCGCTACCTCAACTTCGGGATCCGCTGACCTGCTCATCTCGCTCGACTGCAGGTTGTCGTTTCCTGTCGACCAGCTGAACGAGTTCCTCCCCGCGTCGCCCTTCCTCTTCCTCTTTGCACCCCACTACCACCCTGCACTAGCTCACATTGCGCCGATCCGTCGTCACCTCAACTTCCGTACCGTCTTCAACGTTCTCGGTCCACTCATCAACCCCGCGCGTCCGCAGCGCATGGTTCTTGGTGTGGCCAAGCGCGAGCTCGGTGACACTTTTGCCGAGGTACTCCGTCTCCTGAAGGTTGAGCGCGCTCTCGTCGTATGCGGCTGCGAGGGTCTCGACGAAATCTCGATCGCGGGACCCACCTGGATCTGGAACCTCGAGAACGGCAAGATCACCAAGGGTGAGATCCACCCTCTCGAGGACTTTGGTGTCCCCCTCCACCCCCTCAGCAGCGTCCGCGGAAGCACCCCCGAGCTGAACGCACTCACCTTCAACGCAATTCTCGACAACGCCCCTCCCCCCTCTCATCTCTCTTCCCCCGCCGGCCCGGACTCACCCTCGCTCGACGCAATCAGGGACTACGTCCTCGTCAACGCCGCTGCGCTCCTGCACGTCTCGGGCCGCGCAAAGGACTGGAAGGAGGGTGTGGCGATGGCGCGCGAGTCGCTCGAGAGCGGCGGCGCCCGCGCCGCCTTTGACGGATTCCGCGACATGAGCAAAACGGCAATGGGAGAGAAAAACCTCGACCTGCCCCCCGCGCCCGAGGACGACGGCGGTGTCGCCGCGCGCAACGGTTTCGTCAAGGCGTGGCTCCACGCGCGCAGGAGTGGGTACACTACCCCTTCGTCCCTTGCGTCGGACACCGAGTAGGAGGGGTGTGGCGTGGCGTGGCGCAGCGAGAGGGCGAGGGCTATCCTTGTAATCGTGCTGGGAGCGTGATGAAGAGAGGCGTGTTAGCTAAAAGGGCAGCGGTGGACATATGCCACCGTCGCTCCATCTTGCATCTTTATGTAGGATGAATTTCGGACTGTAGCCATGCATTCCGTATTATCAGAACTGTACAAGCGGCGTGCGCGGGGAATATGGTACGGGCAGTGGGAGTGTAAGAGTAAAGATATGGAGTAAAGATTAACCGCTATGGGCAAGGAGATTTGTGTGTCATGTCGACTGGGCGTGGGCTCTGCTGGCGCCGGGTCGTAAAAAGCGTGCGTATCGTACATATAGTAAGTTTGTCTTGCATTATGGTCGTTGTGAAAGTCAGATGGCGGTCGTGGGACTGCACGGCCCTACGCAAGCAGCACGTCGTTCACGAGCCCAAGGACATCGGCCCACCACCACGGGATGGCCTCGTCCTCGAACCCGTTCCGGTCGTATCCCAGACTCAACCACAGCTTGCCCGCAAGGGTATACGCAAACAAGAGCAACGCACCCGCGCGCTGCCTGCTTCCCGTCGTGAGGCTAAACATGCGGATACCGGGGTATCGCGCATGCTCGTACATGCCGTCGAGGTTGCCCAGCATGCTGACGCCGAGGAGCGCCTTGCCTGCGGGCTGGGGCGGGGGTGAGGCGCTCACCCCGTGTGGCGCGGGCAGTTCGCGGTGTGGGATGACTATGCCGAGGCCGAGGCCTGGGTTTGTGGCTGCTTCATCGTCGATGCGTGCCCAGTGGCGTGACCTCGCTGCGCGGTCGGCGGCTGTCCCGCGGAACGTGGCTGCTGCGAGCGGGGAGCGCGCGGCGGACAGAGTCTGCTTGCGCGTTTGGAGGGCGCGGTACCATACCAGCTCTGCGGTGGAGAGCTCGCGTGGAATTACGGAGGGGAGGACGACGTTAAAGTAGCCGACGGCGAGGTGGAAGAAGGACGGGCACGGGGTAGGACGCATGAATGGACGCATGTTCAGCGCAGAGTAGATCATGCTGCGTGTGTAAGCTGGGTGCCACAGGGTGATGGACAGGGGCATTGTGTGATCGTCGTTCAGACCGAAACACCATGCGCCAGGGGTAACGTGGTCTGGAACTCACCTAGGCTGCTTTGCATCAATCCCAGTGCGACGCGCCCATGCAACCGCGCAGAGCGCAAACACGGCGTTTGCGATAGTCACACCGTGGGCTTTGCAGGCGCCGAGAGCACGTTTGGTCTGCTCGGGGGTGTAGGCGCGGGTGGGAACAATGGTCCGACGGGTACGTCCCTTGCGCACTGGCAGGGATTGACCACCGAGGAGGGCTGCGTCGGCGTTGCGCTGTGCAACGCGCCCTGCCGTCGCGCTGAATGCAGGAAGGGAGAGACGGTCCTCCAGCGGGGGAGGAAGAGACGCCGTTGGAGAGTGGCCTGCCGCTGCGGCAACGTTGGCTGCGACCGCGGCCGTCAACTCGTCCATCAGGTCTTCGTCGGAAGCGGCAGATCCCAACAGCGTGTAGAACTCGTTCATGAACGTGTGTAGTGCCATGCCATCGCCAACGTAGTGGGTTGTGCACAACATGACCTCGAAAGGGTGCAGGTCGCCACCTTGCTCTGGGGTGAGTGGCGGAGGTCCTGCGTCGCCACTCTGGTCAGAGTTTCGGATCGTTCCAGCGCGAACGACGAGATATCCAAGCCTCTCGTTGCTAAGGCGCCGAGTGCCGTTGAGATACGCATCGACCATGTCCGGCGGCCCGGCGCGAGGCATCGCATAGTATGACAACCGGGCGTCGGAGGCGGCCAGCGCCTCGCGCACACTCTGTGGCCGTGTATGGACAAACGAGACGTTGTCGTAGTCATACGCCTTCATCTCGACCCGAGAAGCGAGCAACGGATGCCTCACCAGTTGCAACGCCCACGCGGTGCGCACGCGCGGACCACTCAGCAACGACGCCGAGGCGAGCACGCCGTGGTGAACGTACCTGAGTCAGGTCAGCGGAGTATTCTACTGTGCAGTCTAGGGAGGCATGGGGTATGAGAGTGTGGGAATGAACACGAGCGTAGATGTTGCTCGTGCCGCGGCGTCGACACTGCCAACAGCGCGGACGGCTGCATGACGGCGGTGACTCGCTTGCTATGAAAGGTAATGAAACGGTGGCGTTCGTGGGACCTGGTTTTAGAATGTATACTTACATGTCATTAACGCCGTCTGCGCGCGAGGGCAAAAAGTAGCTGAGCTCGTTGTCGCTCAGCGGCCGGCTGCTACCAGCGGAATCGGCGGCGCTGTCGGTGTTGGCGGCCATCGCCGCGGCGTGTAACGGCTTTGTTCTCGGCAAACTCGGGACGGACGAGCTTGACGCCATGGATCCCGCAGCAGGTGGGGCGCGAGTCCACTGCTGTTGGGGAGGATCCTGGGATCGGTCGACGAGGGATTGCTTTTGATATGGGGTTGCTGGGGGTGTTGGGAGCATGGTTTGCTATTAGAGAGACAGTGGGTATGAGCAAGAGTGTGGATACTTGGAGTGTTCATGTCCACAGGATCTACACTGGCTGGCAGTCTTCCCGTCCTACCGACGTGAGATTTGGGTGGAGAGTCGCAGGCGACCGACTCGTTGGGTAATCGCGCATGACCGATCTGCCCCAGTTGTCACCCCTGGTGTATCAGGTTCCCTCCTCCCAGCCACCACGGCCACCAGCAGCATGACCCTTCACCATCCGTACAGCACAGCAGCAACCGTCATCATCCCACAGGAACCTTCAACAGTGTCCCCAACTCGCCTTGGCTGTCCCCATTCCCTTGCGAGCACGACCATCCCACTCCCAGGGAAACGGTAGGGAGGCACAGCTCATGAGGGACCCACAGAAGCTGTTGCCCGATGTGCGGGAAAGCATTCGAGTTAGATGGCAGAGGGAGCAAGGGACGACCCAAGTTCTCCAGTGACGACTCACTCAGGGCATGCAGCCCGTCTCATTCCGCCGATAGCCGCGTGTAACACGATTGATTCCGCATGGCAATTTTGCATCCGAGAGTGTGTGCATCCACGTTCATGCCACGTGGATATACCTCCGCTGTCGCCACCAGCTCGCTGGTGCCTGGCTGTGCAAAAGTTGGACCTTCTCCTACTGTCTGCTGCTACACATACTGTTGGAACAACAACCACCATGACGCCAGAGAAGAAGACAAAATCGCGGCTCTCCGAGCTGCGAAAGATGAGCCACAGGCGTAAGGCGCCGTCGAAGAAGGCCAAGGTAGTCAAGGCCGCCGCCGAGGCTGCACCCAAGCCAGAGAAACGGAGGATCATGGCTAGCGAGCTGAAGTGGAAGGAGGTTAAGACATCGACGCTCCCCGGCCTCGATGGTGGAGGTGGAATGATGATGCTCGAGGAGTTGGATGGTGTTGGCATTGAGTGGGAGGATGATGGCGAGGGACGCAAGACTGCGCGTTTTGTTGTGAGTTGACTTCTGACCACGGTGGGGTAGTTGGGCTGATGGACAGACCAGCGACAAGCCTTCAAAGGGCAAGGGCAAGGCGACCGAGGAGGACGAGGATGAGGCCATGAATGCAGAGAGCGGAGAGGAGGCTGAGGAAGGCAGCGACGAGGGTGCTGAGCTTCCTACGTTCTCTGGGATCGACACGGAGGAGCTGGACGACCAGGATGAGGAGCCCGCGGTGGAGATTGAACCCGAGTTTGACGGTGAGCTACTACATGTTGTCCAAGCTGACGTTTAGACGAGCTTTTGCCCGAGTGGACTGACGTTCCCGTGCACACGGCTCTCAAGCGTGCCATGGTCGCCCTTGGTTTCGTCAAGCCCACCGAGATTCAGCGCCGAGCCGTACCCAGCGCACTGGAGGGACATGACGTTGTCGGTGTCGCCGAGACTGGTTCTGGAAAGACCCTCGCCTACTCGCTTCCCATTCTTTCACACATTCTGCGCCAGCCTCCTCCCCGTGCCGGTGTCAAGCGCCCCTTGTCCGCTCTCATTCTCTGTCCCACTCGTGAACTGGCGCTGCAGGTGAACGAGAGCTTGTCCGAGGTGCTCGCCAAGACGTTTGCTGCTGGCGATGACGACGACGAAGAAACCAAGGGTTCCAAGAAGCCTCCTCGTATCAGTGTTGGCAGTGTCGTCGGTGGTCTCTCTGCGCATAAGCAGAAGCGTATCCTCGACCGCGGCGCCGACATCCTCGTCGCCACCCCCGGCCGTCTCTGGGACTTGCTCAAGACCGATGACGCATTTGCTGCTTCAGTTCGTGGACTGCGCTTCCTGGTTATTGACGAGGCCGACCGAATGATTGAGACTGGTCACTTTGCCGAGCTCGAGAATATTGTTGGCCTCACTCAGCGCCAGATGGCTCCTGCGGGCCTCGACGACGATGACCCCACGTTCGCCCGGGCTGCTACGCTCCTCACTGAGACTCCTGCTCGCGAGGACATGCAGTCGTTTGTCTTCTCGGCTACTCTCAGCAAGGATCTGCAGCAGAACCTGAAGCGCATGAAGCGCGGCCCTCAGAAGGGACGGAAAAAGGCCACTGCTCTGGAAGACCTCGTGGAAAAGCTCGACTTTCGTGATGACAAGCCCACTGTCATTGACCTTTCGCCCGAAGGAGGCCTCGTCGCCACTCTCCGTGAGAGCATGGTTGAGTGTGTTCCCTCGGACAAGGATCTCTACCTTTACTACTTCCTGCTTCGCTACCCGGGACGTTCGCTCGTCTTTGTTGGCTCGATCGACGGTATCCGCCGCTTGATTCCTCTCTTTGAGACACTCCAGCTGCCGGTGTACCCCTTGCACTCGCAGCTCCAGCAGAAGCAGCGCTTAAAGAACCTCGACCGCTTCAAGTCGTCCCCCAACGGCATCCTCATTGCGACCGACGTCGCCGCCCGTGGTCTCGATATTCCCCACGTCGACCACGTTGTCCACTTCAACCTTCCCCGCACGGCCGACGCCTACGTGCACCGTTCGGGTCGTACAGCCCGTGCCCAGAACCCCGGATTCGCACTCCAGCTGGTCTCCCCCGAGGACCGCACTATCCAACACCGTCTGCTCAAGAGTCTCGGCCGCGATGCACCCCCTCCCGACCTCAGCATTGAAGGCGGCTTCATGCCAGCATTGAGGCAGCGTATCGCGCTCGCTCGTGACATTGAAAAGGCACAGCACCTGGTCAAGAAGGAGAACCACGACCGGAACTGGCTCAAGGAGGCTGCCGAGGCGATGGACCTGGACATTGATCCCGACATGCTCTCGGAGGACGAGATCGACCCCGACCTCCCCTTCACCAAGAAGGGCGGCAAGGCGTCTGCGCGCGCGGCAAAGGTACCCGAGCTCAAGGCCCAGCTGGGCGAGCTCCTCGCCCAGCCCCTCCTCGCTCGCGGCGTATCGGTGCGCTACCCCACGTCCGGCACGCGGGTTATCGTCGACGACGTCGTGGCCGGCCAGGCCCACGCCTCGCTGCTCGGCGCGGGCACGGGCAAGGCCTACGAGCAGGCTGATGCTTCAAAGAAGAAAAAGGCAAAGACTGCCGGTGCGGGGGTTAGTTTTGCGGCAAAGGTTGCCGAGAAGCGGGCCGCTAGCAAGGTTAGCTTGCAGGCTAGGAAGGATGCCAAGAAGAAGGCTAGGCGGGAGAGGGAGGAGTAGCACTTGAGAGTAGTTTAGATGCATAAAAGTCTTTACGTCTGCTGGGCATGCTGGGGATCACCATCGCCATGTCAGAGGGTTGGTAGAGGGCTCCAATGTCAAGCTCAGGAAGGATGATGACCGACTGTGTGGAGGCATGTACCCCCCGTTCCAGGCCTCGACAAAGCTGTTACACACACGCTGGATCACAAACCCAATGCCTCCTCGACAATGGTCACACGGTGACCACACCGTCGTGTTGGACAGGCAGGACCGCCCGTTTTAGACAACAATATGGTGTGAGTGACATGTAGTTTCGTGACCACCTAAAGATCGTCACCGTGAGTAGAGAAGACAGGCTGCATTTCACTTTGAACTTGTACGACTTGTCACAGGCCAACGGCTAGTTAGCGACAAGACTCTGTTAGCAGGCAACCGCTACCACTTCTCCTTCATCGGGCTACCGTCAGCAACCCCCATTCTGAGGAACCTACCGAATATCCAGCTCCTGGGTCCAAGTCGACGGTTTCTGATTAATGACATCGAGATAAACCTGCGCCATGTCGTCGGTACTAATCCGCTTCCCCGCCTCGTCATTCTGGCCCAGCATCCCATCAACGCGGGGCGTCTGAATGACCCCGTCGACGATAACGTGCGCGACATGGATCCCCTGCGGCCCAAACTCGCGCGCGAGGGACTGGGAGAGTGCGCGGCGGGCAAAAGAGCCAGGGGCCTGCGAGGCAAAGTTTGCCGAGCCCCGCATCGCCATCGTGGACCCGGTGAAGATCAGTGTGCCGCCCGAGGGGAGCATTGCGCGGATCATTTCCTGGGAAAAGTTCCACGACTGGGTGCTTTAAATCAGCGGCGTTAGCAAGGGGAAGACGTACACGAGATCGAGGCCGAGCTGGAGATCATCGACGGACCGCTCGAGGAACGGCGCATGGCTAAACTGGAGGGAGGGGTTGCAGATCCCGACGTCAATCTTCGAGTCGGGCCACTTGGCGCGCGCCTGCGCGATGGCGGCCTTAAATGACGCTGCGCTGTCTTTCGTGTCGAGCGTGGTCGCGATGAGGCGGTCGTAGGGGACGTTGTCGAGCTTTAGCTTTGGGAGGGAACCGGGGAGGGAGCGCGAGAGGAGGACCAGCGCGTGTGTCGGGGCTAGGGCGCGGCTGCGGTCAGCGTTGAGGTGGGTTGGACGTACGCTATGGCTGCGCCAAAGCCGGGGCCGGCGCCGAAGATTACTGCGATAGGGACGGACATGGTTAGTGCGGAGTGAGGTGAAGAGAGCGAATGGGGGCTACGTCGCCGACTATTAATGCTGCGTTCCACCTTAACGACGTTCGCTCGTACACGGAGCATGACCGAATAGTGGATGTCGATCATGACTAACCAGGTGGGGCTCCGCGGGGCTCCCGCTCGACATTGAGTGTGGCGCCCGCTCCGCCGGGGGTGTGGTCCTGTCCTGGGCAGGTGTGTAAACGATGCGGCCAGGACAACTTGTGCATGCTTGAGTAGGATGCTTTAAGCTACAATGTGCATGGCTGATGCGACTGAGGTGAGGACGACAGGTGCAGTCCAGTGAAGATTGCAGCAGCGATAATGAGATGCCGGCTTTGGCCATCGCGTCAGTTCCCTCTCCGTGCAATAATACTGCCATGCAACTGCATTCCTTCTATCATCGTAACGTTACACAACTATGCCTTGGCCTCCTCGGCCGGCTCGAGCGCAACGAGCACAAACCCTTCGTCGACGGTATCTCCCTTGCCGGCGCCGACGCTGGCGACGACACCGGCGCGCTCGGCGCGAATGTTGATCTCCATCTTCATACTCTCAAGGACGGCACACACCTGGCCCTCCTCGACGGTGTCGCCGGCCTTGACGCGCACGTCAATGACGGTAGCAGGCATGGGGGACACGAGTGCGTCGGCAGCCACGGTGCCAGCCTCGTCGCCCTCGACCTCGGCGCCGCGGCGCTGCAGCACGTGTGCGCCCGAGGGCGTAAAGACGTGCAGCTTGGTGCCGTGCGGGATGACGGTTGCGGTCGACGCCGCGCCGCCGACGTGGGTGTCAATGTCCGTCTCGTTGAGGCGCTGCGCCGTGGCCTTCATCGGTGCCGCGCCGTCGACGGAGACCTCGTAGCCGCCTGCCGGGAGCTGGCGGACGACAACCTCTCCCTCGTCAAAGTGGTAGGCGTGCTCCGAGACGTCGGAGAATCGCCGTCCAGGGAGAGCAGCCCAGGCGCCCGTGGGTGCCGAGCCAGAGACAGACTTGGGGGCCTGGTGGTGCGCGAGCGAGAGGGCGGCCTGGGCGAGGACGCCTGCAGGCACCTTTTTGGGAGGGAAGAGCTCATCGTGGTGCTCGGGGATAAAGTTGGTCTCCACGGGGCCGGCGACAAACTTGGGGTGGCCGGCTACGACACGGAGGAAGTCGACGTTGGTCGAGGGGCCAACGACCTGGTACTGGTCGAGGGCAGAGCGGAGCATGCCAAGGGCCTCGGCGCGGTCGCGGCCGTGGACAATAAGCTTGGCGATCATGGGGTCATAGTACGACGAGACTTCGTCGCCCTCACGGAAACCAGTGTCGAGGCGGTGGGGGGCGTCACGCGGGGCGGCAGTGTGGATGAGCTTTCCGGCGTCGGGCAGGAAGTTGGCCTCGGGGCGCTCGGCGTAGATACGGGCCTCGAACGCGTGTCCGATGCACGGGATCTCGGCCTGCTTGAGGGGAAGGGGGTTGCCGGCGGCAATGCTGAGCTGCCACTCGACAAGGTCGACACCGGTAACCTCCTCGGTGACGGGGTGCTCGACCTGGAGACGAGTGTTCATCTCCATGAAGAAGAACTCGCCACTGTCGGCGTCCATGATAAACTCGACGGTACCAGCACCGACATAGTTGACGGCCTTGGCAGCAGCGCGAGCCTTCTCGGCGAGGTCCTTCTTTGTAGCGTCACTAAGACCGGGAGCGGGGGCCTCCTCAATGATCTCTGCGAGCGTCAGCGCCGTCCTTGTAGTTCCACACAATACGCACTCTGGTGACGACGCTGGACCGAGCAGTCACGCTCCCAGAGCGAGACGACGTCGCCCTGCGAGTCGGCAAACACCTGCACCTCAATGTGGCGAGGACGCTCGAGCCAGCGCTCCATGAGCACCTCGTCGTTTCCAAACGACTTGATCGCCTCACGCTTGGCCGAGCGCACCTCCTCGGCAAAGTCCTCGAGCTTGCGCACAACACGCATACCCTTGCCTCCACCGCCGTGTGTGGGCTTGATGAGCAGCGGGAAGCCGACCTTTTCAGCAGCAGCGATGAGCACCTCCTCACTCTGCTCAGCACCGTGGTAGCCGGGCACGCAGGGGACGCCGGCAGCGATCATAATCTCCTTGGACTCGCGCTTGCTGCCCATGGCACGGATAGCCTCGGCGGGAGGACCGATAAAGGCAAGGCCGTTTGAGGCGACGGCACGAGCAAACTCGGGCGACTCGGACATGAAGCCGTAGCCTGGGTGGATAGCATCGGCGCCGGACGCAGCGGCGACCTCGAGGAGCTTCTCCTTGACGAGCTGGACAGTTAGCAAAAAGCAAGGCATAGGACAGCACGGCTATGGTCCGCGGAGGGCCCCACGGGGCGGGCCGGCACAACTTACATATGACTCTGCGGCCGGAGCTGGGCCAATGTGGTACGCCTCGTCGGCCATCTCGACGTGCAGGCAGTCCTTGTCGGCCTCCGAGTAGACGGCGACGGTGCGGATACCCATGCGGCGGGCGGTGCGAATAACACGGCAGGCAATCTCACCACTTTGTAAAGGTTAGTCGCGTGCCGACTGCTTTGGTGTGGAGCTCGACGTACCGGTTGGCAATGAGAACCTTGTTCAAGCGCTTGGCCTCGCCGTTCTTGACGAGCTGGTCCATGGGCTTGACGCTGGTCGTCTGCACTGAGGTGGCCATGGCGCGGAGTGGGGTGGTGGAAATCATGCGGGGAGCGCGGACGGCAGAGGTAGAGGCCGCTGCGCGTGCGAGCGCTGCAGCGCGGGGGCGGACGCGCGCAAGCGAGCGAAGCATTGTGTGTAAAGTAGCGAGGTGAGGGTGTAGTGTGAGTGAATGAGAAGTCGCGGCTTTGCTATGGTTGTGCTAGTTATACAAGGCAGCAAAGGATGATTGCTGGGGGACCACGGGGGGATGTAGTAGTAGTAGCAGTGGAGGGTGACATGAAGACGGGTTTAGAGGGGTCGGTCCGGAACATGTTCACTACCCGGACACCACCTCCAACTTTTGCCAGAACTCGCATTCCGTGTGCAGCTGCGCGCTCGTCCGCGGAACTTGGTCCGTACGGGGGCAGTACTGTATACACTACTAGTTGCTATGGACATAAGGAGGTCTTTATGCATGCGATTAGTAGTGCAGCAGCCAAGTGGGCTATACCCGCTCCTCTCCCATCTGGCCATCTGCATGATCTGCCCCGCACTCCGTGCGCGGTGCCCCTCGGCCTTCAAGCCATCCAGCCAAAACATGTGGCATGCACGTGGAAGCACGTGGCACCCTGCAACGCGTCACACAAAGTCTGGACCTGAACGGATCACTGTTTCTGACGTCATGACGTACTAGCAGCAACCATCATCCATCCCGCCATACACTTTTACTTTTCAACGTTCTTCTTCTGCTTCTCCCCCAACAACACTCTCTCTGTACAACCCCATCTCTACACCTTACTAATGTCATCTTCATCTATGGAGACGCGGAAGCGTACCCACCTCCAAGACGCTCAGCAGACCGTCTTTGACTCGGCTCGTCGCCAGGTCGGCGACGTCACGGACACCGCTCGCGAGGCTGTCACTAGTGCGGCGTGGATGTACCCCGTCTACGTGAGTCTTCACCTCCTTCATCAACGTATGAATACTGACGAAACAGGGTGCTCTCTACATTGTGTCGCGTAAGTGTCAACGTAGACGCGTCGTAACCCCTCCTCGACTGCCACAGCCGCACATCCAACGCAAGAGCTGACCCACAGACCCCAAGCTCATCGGCCCCGTCCTGCCGGTCCTTCTCCGTGCGCTCCTGATCTCAGCCGGCATCCTCGCCGCCTGCTTCTTCTTCCTCTACCTCCCCCAAGTCGCGTGGCTCGCCCTCTTCACCGGCCCCCTCGGTACGTCCCTGCCTCCCCTTCAATCCACTAACGATCCGCAGCCTTCATAGCCGCCGTCCCCCTAGTCCTAGGCGAAGCGTACGTGGTGATCAACTTTTTCGGCAAGAACTTTCTGCTCGGCCAGCTCAACACGGACATTTTCGACGCCGTCCTCGTCAACAAGGGCTGCACCGCGCTCGTCGAAAAGGGCCGCCCCATAACCGCGCAAAAGGGCCACGCCGCCGTGTTGGGCAAAGTCCTCACCCGGCCCCTGTCAAAGTTCAGCACAGACAATGTCGTCCGCTACCTCCTCACCCTGCCCCTCAACCTGATTCCCGTCGTCGGCACAGTCTTCTTTGTGGGGTACAACGGCTACAAGGCCGGACCGGGCTATCACGCGCGCTACTTTCAGCTACGCGGGTTTGACAAGGCCCGCCGCGACGACTACATCAAGCGCTACCGCGGCGCCTACACTGCGTTCGGCACCGTCGCCATGCTCTTCAACCTCATTCCCGTCGTCTCGGTCGTCCTCTCCCGTAAGCTCCTCTTCGCACGCGCCTCTGTTTGTGACGTAGCTGACAGCCAGTGGCCACTAGTGCCGGAGCCGCCATCTGGGCCGCCGACATGGAGGGCAAGAGCCCCAGCCAGGAGAACGAGGTCGACGTCGCGCTGCCCGGTGTTGGGCAGTAGGTCGAGCGGAGGCTTGTTGATACCCGCTCAGTGATCCGCTGAGATCTGCCCTGATCGATTGATACTGTGCGATAGCACTAATATGAACATGCATCTGTTTACCTTGTCACGCTGCACTAGGCTGCCTTCGGTGGCTGTGGACAAAGTGAACGGTGGGCTGAGGATAGTTCTGAATCTGCAACCAAGCTTAAAGTGCAACAGAACGTAGGTAGATATGCAGTTACATGATTTCGTTATGCTATGGTTTGTCCTGGCCGCTGCAGCCGCAGCGGCACTATGAAATGAGGGGGGCTACTAGACTTTGGGCTGTAGTGTTGTCAGCAACTGTTTTCCCCATACATGATAGAAGGAAAAAAGAAGAAGTGGGCGTCAGGTACAATGGTATGTTGACTTCAGGCCGCGAACGGCTCAGGCTCATTAAATCAGGTTTGTAAAGCATCACTCGGATATGTGTGTGTTTGTGTGGGTGGGGCAGGGCAGAGAAAAAGAGACTCACGTTACGTCAGGCTGGCCTACATGCCGACCTTGATCTCGCCCTCGACGGCGCTCCGACAGAGTCCAATGTCGGCAAGGAGCTGGTCGTAGTGGGCCTCGTTCTCGCGCTTAAAGTACTGCAGCACACGTGCGCGCTTGTGGACGAGGATGCGAAGCCTCCTCTTGTTATGGATGTCGCGCGGGTTGTTGTCAATGTGGGCTGCGAGCTCGCGAATCTTGTGCGTGAGCAGCGCAGCCTGAACCTCCGAGCTGCCAGTGTCGACGCCCTTGTCTGATCCGGGCTTGTTGCGGCCAAACTCGCTGATGATGCGCTGGCGGTTGACAACCTCGATACCGGCCTTGCTCGCGTGCCTCAAGTCGAGGATACGGCGCATGGCCTCGGTCTGCTGCGCCTGGTCGGCCGCAGCGGCCGCCGAAGCGGCGGGGCGCGAAGGGTCAAACGCGAGCTGTGCCGAGGCGTGCGGGAGAGCGCCAAAGAGGAGCTCCTTGTCCGCCTCGCTCAATCCGGGGAGGTAGTGCTCGGGCTGGCCTCCGGCCGCATAGTTGGGAGGCGCAGAGTACCAAATGTCGTTGGCGCGGAGGACGACCTTGGCCAGGCGACACTGCTCGTATAACGACGACGGGCCGGACGAGGACGGGCCAGCAGGGGGCGAACCGAGGATGGGGTGTCCGGCATCGGCCTTGATTTGGGCAGCGGTGGATGCGCGCAGGGCGAGCACCTTTGTGCGTTTCCTACGAGCGGCCGCGCGCTGGGTAGACTCGCAGGTCACGGCGCTCGAGGAAAAGAAGCGCGAGGGGCCCGAAGTGGACGCAGAAGCGACAACTAAAGACGTTAGTTGGATCTTTTAAAAGCTTGAGAGTTGCTCACCATCGTTGACGGCTGCGCGCAAGCTTGCGCGAAAGGGGTTGAGGGCCATGGTGAGATGGGGAGCAAGATGGCAAAGGCTTTTGAACATTCCTGAACACGCTCGCGCCGACTTTTGGTGCGACAGGCAAGTTCGTTGGTGTGCGGCGATATAGACCACGTGACTCGGAAGTAGGAACTCCTGCCCGTGTGGCACCTCACGTCCCATGGTGAGCAGTAAGTGCAAGTTGGTGTAGAGCATGCATGCAAACTCTGGTCTATGCTCCTCCGTGATCGCCTCGCACCTCTGATGCTCTCCATTTATGTACATCTATCCCAGAACAGAGCGTGACAGCAGACCCATCCACAAGAATTGTGAAATGGCCACAATGAACAGGAACTGAACGCGGCGGCTGCGCTGCCCGTGCGACAGTGTAGCCGCAGTGGCACTCATGGCAGAACTCGAGTCAGGTAGCAAGACATATTTGAGCGAGCGAAGCTGCAAGTGTCAGCTGGGGGACTGCAACCTTATACAAAATACTCACAAGGAAGAAAGCGTTGGCCCAGAACGTGTAGAAGAATGTCGACAACGTGACAATCTTGCCCAGGCCGAGGAGCGAGACAACAATGGTTGATATAATGCTGCACAAGTTAGCGCCACGCACATAATTGGCGGTCCTGAGCATAACGCTGCCGCGGCTACTCACCCAACAAACTTGTAGCCTCCGTAGCCCAGCAACTCGACGCCACTGGCACCGCCACCGCGCACGTCCAAAAGGTAGCAACCGAGCTTGATGCTGAGGAACTCGACAATCACAACGGCAAGCGCCTTGGAGAGCGACAGACCAAGCACCTCGGGATGGAAGCGCTGGTAGAGACCAGACACGAGAGCAGAAAGGAGAGTGTATGTCACGAGAGCCATTGCTGCGGGGTCAGTCCTGCTCCAGGCTCCCACCAAGCGCAAAACGTACTGGGAATGTAGAGATCCGGTGCGTTAATGTCTTCCCTCGGTGGCTGCCAGGTGTCGACACCACCACCGTTCTCCGCCGCACGTCTGACCTGCCTTCCCCACGGCTTGTGACGCCATGGGAAGAGCACAAGGCGGAGCTTCTTGAGCACGTAGACATTGGTGACGGTAAAGCACGTCTTGACGAGGGGAAGAGGGAGGTAGCGCGAGATCTACCTCGTCAGTATTGCCACTTGGCTGATCAAACGCCGCGCCAACTCACATTCTTCTCAACATAATCCTGTCCAGCGGCAACTGCGCTCCGTCCAAACTGCACACCCATCTGTGCAGTGGCGTCGTTCATCCCTGGCCACCCGCCAAACGCGTTGGGATTGCTGCCATAGCCCATAGCCGCGTTTGGTCCCTGGGCACCAAAGCCGCGTGTGTGGACACCGCCCGAGGGCGGTGCGTACGCCGAGGTCGACGCCGACGCGTGGTGACCTGCTGCCCCACCCATGTTCCCCATTCCCATGCTGGGAACGCCAGGCCCTGCCTGCATGCCTGCTGCGTGGTTGTTTGCGTCGACTGGCGGGGACGAGTAGCGCGCGTAGCCGTCTGCGTCTTGGCTGAGCCTGCCTTGGATCGAGTAGGGCGAGCTGGTGGATGTCCTGCCTGGGGTGTGAGGTGGCTCGGGGGGAGGGTAGGCTGGGTGTGTAGGCTTTGGGTGCTGGAGGGGAGGGGGGCTGCGCGACGACATGCTGGATGGGGAGGAGTGGGTCAATGTATGTTGCTGGAAGTTGAACATGACTGCTCGTCATGAACGCGTGGCGCCACGGAAGCAGATTAGTGTATTATTACCATTTCATTTTCAATTTATTAATCCCAAAATGTTGACATCAGATCCACCTATTCACTATCTGTTCAGTGCATTCTCAGCAGTAACAACACAGCAACAATGGCTGACACCGAAGCCAAATCAAAGTCGGGCCGCACCCCAGAGCAGCAGGCAGCTCGTGACGCCCGCAAGGCAGCGAAAAAGGCAGCTGCCGAGGCGGCCGCAGCTCCCGCCACCGAGTCGCACGAGGACGCCGCCGAAGACCGCACCTCGCGCAAGCGCGCAGCCGAGGATGACGCCGACCTGCTCGAGATTGACCTCGGAGCCAACGCGCCCATGTCCAAGGCCGAAGCCCGTGCCGCCCGCAAGCGTGCCAAGCGCGGAGAGGAGCCTCTGCCGCCCAAACAGACTGTCGTCGGCGACAACGACAAGGATGTCAAGGACGGCGAGGCCGATGGACCCCCCAAGCGTGCGCCCAAGGCCGAGAAGCCCGAGAAGCCCAAGCCCCAGAACTCGGTCTGGATTGGCAACTTGTCGTTCCGCACCACTCCCGAGAGTCTGCAGGCGTGGCTTGAGAAGGGCATCGTCGAGTCTGGCGGTGAGCCCGGGTCGGTCACCCGTGTAAACCTTCCCAAGAAGGTAGGCCGTGGCACCTTTTCCGAGAACAAGGGGTGAGTGAAGGGATACTAGAGCTGGCTGACGGGGCAGATTTGCCTACTGCGACTTCAAGACCGAGGACCTCATGCTCCTCGCCGTCGGATTGTCCGAGAAGAACCTCGACGGCCGCCGCCTGCTCATCAAGCGCGGTGACGACCACCAGGCCAAGCCAGATGCGCGCACTCCCAAGCCCAACCCCTCTGGACCCGGCACCCACGTTCTGCAGAAGCAGAAGCACGCTGAGAGCTCTACTCTGTTCATCGGCAACCTGCCCTTTGACGTCACCGAGGAGGAACTGCGTAACCTTGTGGAGACCAACGCTGCCGAGTTTGCTGGTGCGGCTGCCGACGATGAGAGCGACAGCGACAACAGCAGCGATGAGGACTCGGACGAGGAGGACGAGGACGAGGACAAGGAGGAGAAGGAGGAGGGTGCCGAGGACGGCGATGCTGCTCCCGGCCCATCAGCTCGTGCCGGTCTCAAGGCCAACCTGATCAAGACTCGTGTCGCCCAGTTCGAGGACACCGGCCGGTGCAAGGGGTGAGTATTGCAATCCCCCTGGGAGGGGTGGCATCGGAACTAGCACAGTAGCTGACACTCTCAGATTCGCCTTCTGGGACTTTAAGACTCCGGAGGACGCGCGCCGTGCGCTGCTGAACCGCAAGAACCACTTCCTGCGCAACGGCATCCGCCTCAACCTGCAGTACGCCAGTACCGAGGCGACCAACCGTGCCGGCGGACGCAGGCGGGATGGCGGCGAGGGCATGCGTGGTGGCCGCGGTGGCGGTCGTGGCGGACGCGGCGGAGGACGCGGTGGCAGGCCCGAACGCCCCCAGCGCTACTTTGACGGCAACGCGGGTGGCGATGGCGACGAGGGCGGCAGCTACGAGGATGCGCGCCCCAGCCGCGCATGGGGTCCTGGAGCTGCTGCGCCTACCGACTTCAAGTCCGAGGCTGCTGCGCAGGCGCGTATTGCGGCGCAGATGGTGTCTGGTGGCGGCGGGTGGGACGCACAGGGCGGCGGAGAGGAGCAGTCGGGTGGCAGGAAGGGACGTGTGGACATGCGTGGCAAAAAGTGGGAGTCGACTGGACGTCCCCGGCCTGGAGCTGCGTTGGCCATGGCTCAGCGTGAAAAAGTGGGCATTGTGGAGAGTGCTGGATCCAAGATTGTGTTTGACTAGACATTTGTGTTCATTTTTTATTCTCGGCTACATTAGAGGGTGTGATTTGCATGCATAGGAGGCTCATTGGGACTGTACGAGCAGGAGATGGACAGCAAGAGCAATGTGACGCGTGGTGACTGACTTGTCCCGCCCGCCACACTTGACCAATCTGCTCCCGTCATCGCCCGAACGACATCTGCGCGGCCCAAGAACCTACGACGCTACCACTCACGGACTCACCACTTGCACCACTCTATCTTTATCTGTAGCTTTGCCCACCAGCGAGCATCGCCTCGTACCCCTGCTTGTATCGCCTGCTCTCGTCTTGTCGGCACTTGAGAAGCCGTAACGCTCCACGACCCACACGCCGATCAACCCCGTCCCAGCGCCTTTCAAGCTCGCTTAAACCCGGTCCTGCTCCTCACGGCACCCCATCCTTTAGCCCACCACGCCGCGCCGCCACGAGTGCGCTCGCTGTTACTGTGCGCAATCCCCCGCTACGCGCCTAGGCCATCCAAGAGCTGACAATCCGCAGAGAGGCGACGCGAACGTGAGCGAGCGCCGATGCCTACGGCATTGTCGCGCGATGGAAGCGCCGAGGCGAGCACCTCGGCGGCGGCGATTAGCAGCGTGAGGCCTCATCCTACCCGCCGCTCGCCCCTGCCGCCTTACCTGCGGGCGGAACCCGCGGCCCACCGCCCCACACCGAGCCCAACATACGATGAGCGGTACCCTATCGCGTCAGCGGCCGAGGGGCGGAGGGCGATACGGATCCCTGCGTCGCTGCACTCGATGGTCGCTGGCGCCGGGGCGGGGCTCGTGAGCTCTATCGCGACGTGTCCGCTCGATGTCGTCAAGACTACTCTGCAGGCTCAGTCGGCGCCCCGTGGCAAGGACGGGTACGAGGGCGTGTCCAAGACGTGTCTCCGTATCTATCGCCAGAGTGGCCTGCGTGGGTTTTACCGCGGACTAGGCCCGACCATTGCTGGATACCTCCCGACGTGGGGGATATACTTTACCGTCTACGACTTTACCAAGGACAAACTGAGAGGAGTGCCATTGGCTATCGGTGAGTGACTACCTGGCGGAGCTCCGCGCGGCGCCGCGACTAGCGGCGTAGGGTGATCGCTCCGGACACCGCGCGATAGTGACAAGGGCTGACACGGTGCAGCACATCCCGACATTTCGCATGTTTTCGCCGCCATGACTGCTGGTGCGACAGGCACGATACTAACCAACCCATTGTGGGTTGTCAAGACGCGCTTCATGGTGAGTGCTTACGCTGCGGATGACTTTGGCATTGCTGACCTATTTCCCAGGCTCAGGCAATTCTTCCCCCTTCTGCTACCCGTTATCGCACAACGCTAGAGGCTGTGCATCAGATCTACACCAAGGAGGGCTTTCGCGCATTTTACAAAGGCCTAGTTCCCAGTCTATTTGGTGTTTCGCACGTTGCTGTCCAGTTTGGGCTGTATGAAAAGACCAAGACGCTTGTTGGTGAAGGTGAGTCCGCCTGCAGGTGACTGCGCTCTTATCGCTTATCGCTGACACACCAGCCCATGAAGGCCAGCCATTGACCCCGCAAGCGATTCTTGCCTGCTCGGCCTTTTCCAAAATGGTCGCGTCGCTGGCTACATACCCACACGAAGTCTTGCGGACTCGCATCCAGGTCCAGCGTTCCCGACCCATCGTCCCGGAGCCACCAGCAGCCAAGCCTCCGCCACCCCGGCCGCACGCGTCTGGGTTGGGCCCCCGAAGCCCCGCCGCACCAGAAGGTCCCTTTAGTCTCCGTGAGCTATACTCTCCTCTCGTGACGGGCTCCAACCCACCAGTCCCAGAGGATGACGCAGTACGGGCCCGCGCCGAGGCCGAGGCCGAGCTTAAACGCCAGAGACGCCGCAGACGGTGGACGCGCAAGGGGGGCATTATTGACGTGTTCAACAATATTCTGCGCCAGGACGGCTGGCGTGGCTTTTATCGCGGTCTGAGCATCAACCTCGTCCGCACAGTGCCGAGCTCGGCGGTGACCATGCTCACTTATGAGCTTATCATGCGCAACCTGGCGGCGCAGCCGCCCTCATTAGCCGGAGGGGGAGGTGGGGAGAGCTAGCATACCAATACAAACTAGATCCGACATGGAACGTGCATTTACCGGCCGCAGTCGCAGTCGTACTGATCCTACTGACCACAGAACTAGAACCCAGGCGAGTGCTTGCGCTTGACACCAGGCAAGGACGCGCGCCCCATCAAGTCATACACGGCGCGCATCTCGGCACAGCACTTTGCTTCCCACTCGGCATCACTCTCACTAGGACACCGGACCACTGCAAAGTCGACAAGCCGGTACGCGCCGCCCCGGCACACAATGTGGCGCCACGCGACCTGCCCGTGCAGCACCCCCGCGGCGTGCAGGGTGGTGTACATGTGTGGAATCTCGTATCTGGCATCAGCGCTGCTCTGGGCTTCTACAATACCTCGTAACCGGGTCCAGCGTCTGGGCTGGGACGAGCGGCGCGCCGGCGTCCTCGAACAGGGCGGCCCAGAGCTGCTCCCCCGCCTGGCAAGAGCCGAACAGGCCCTTGAAGCGCGGCACGACGCGGCCGTGCAGCCCCGCCAGGGCGCCGAGGTAGGCGTTCACCTCTGTGCGGGCTCTGCCCACCGCGTCGTCGCGCGTGTAGGACGCGGGGGGGTCGGGGAAGCGCGACATGTTGGCGAGCTTTACGACTAGGTCTGGCGACGTGTTGGGGAGCCACGCGAAGCGGGCGAGGAAGATGTCCCAGAGTGTTCCGGCGTGGTGCTGGGCTAGGTCGAGTTCGGGGATCCAGAGCGCGTCCGTGCGGGGGTCGGCGAGGAGGTGCGGGAGGTGGGTCGGGATGTGTGGGCCGTAGAATGGGTGGGTTGGGTGGATCCTGTTCGGGGACATGGCCGCGGGGATGGTGAAGAGGAGGGCTGTGGCGCCGAGCTCTGTGTTAGTGGGCTCGCGGAGGGGGCGTACTTGAGACGGATACATGCCTACGCCAAAGACTGCGCGGCGGCGTTGGCGCATGTCGCGCGACTTGCGCCTGTCCGGGTCCGCTGCATGTTAGTGTGGGCTGGGGCGGGGCGTACCTCCAAAGTGGGCGTCGAGGAGGCCGTCGAGGATTGGGACGGTGGGGTGCGCGATCGGCGGGCGGGAGAGGGCGACGCCGCGGCGTCGGAGGGCGAGGACCGTCAGGCCGAGAAAGAGGCCGAACGGCGACGAACAAAGGTTGTGCGACGCTTTGGTGTCTGCGACGACCAGGTCGGAGAACTCGATAATCTTGGCACCTCGGCCTTGGCGCGGCACGGCGTTGAGGACCACGAAACGGTTACAGTTGGTGAGCACACTGAGGCTGGCGCCGTGCGTGAACATTTCCTCCAGCGCCTGGCCATCAGTGACCTATCCCAGGCTGCGCTCACCTCGCCCGCAACTCTGCACGCCGTTGTGCGCTTGCTGACACACGCAGGGCCGTAGAGCGCCACACACCCGTCATTGTCAATGTGGAGCGTCCCGCGCCGAACGTGGTCGAGGAGGATGTTCATGTCCGTGTCCGACACATCGACGGGCGTGCGCAGGTGGACCGTCGCGACCGTCGTCGCACCGTAGCTCGGACGGTTCCAGATGAGCTCTACCCTCTCGCGGCCAGAGTCTGCCGTCAGGCGCCAGTTGACCTGCACGCCGGTCGGGAGGAGCATGCATTCCAGCAGCTCGTTTAGAGGGCGAAAGAGATACTTTACCACTAGGTGTTTGGCGAGCCGGTGGAGCTCGGCGGGGGGTGCTTGGGTGAACCTGGGGGCATTGTATGCTTGCTGTGCGCACTCGGTAACGCTGCCGAGGTGCTCCTGGAAGCGCACAGTGTCGGCGTGTGTTGGGCCTGGGGCAGTGGATGTGTGAGGGGCAAAAATGTGTGCAACTTCTGCGAGGCTCTGGTGTAAAGAGTCGAGGAGCGGGACAAAGCGGAGATGAGACTGGGGAAGACACTCTGCGGTGATGGAAGCGGGGAAGACTGCAGGGAGCTCGCTGTCAGAAGAGGTGAGAGGCAGTGTGTGCTGTGAGACTAGGGCATGGAGGTGCAGGGAAGGGTCATCAGCGATATGAGAAGGGGGCAGAGGGTGGTGAGAGGGTGGCCTTGGTTGCCGGTCCCGGTCAGCAAAGAGGGGTCGCCAGCGGTGAGAAGACACAGAGGAAGCTGTACGTGTGGGGGCAGTTGTCCGAGAAGGGAAGGGGGCCATTGTAAGATGACCGCGCAGGGTATGTTCAGCTTTGATATAGAGCTAGAAGAGTAAGAGAGGTAAAAGGTACGCAGAGATAGGAACAGGAAGAAGGTGGCAGAGAAGAAGAGGAAGCAACAGCAAAGAAGGACAAGATGGGCAAGACACTACCAGTGGCAAACACCTCCACCGCTGCCAGGCGTCGCTGCGGATCAGTGTGTGTTTGTGCCACACTAGTCCAAGCACACTCATTCACCCTGCGCTGCACACACGCACCCCCTTCCCTGTGCGGGAACCAGCACACACACTCGTACAGCAGATGCGTACTCTTTTCGCTCCAACATTGCTCCGCCACACCTTTTTCTACATGCCATAGGGAGCTCCCGCAAAATCCTATGTAGGCCATGTACGCTGTTCTGGAGATTACCAATACCCTGGGTCTCTACGAATCTCGGGTCGTCGCTCGACCTGGGAGAGTTCGAAACGGTTGAATAGGGCGTGGCGGCACGCCTGGGAGGATGGACCTGGAGAGGGGTGGCCTGGTTGAGAAGGGACATGAAGCAAGAGGGGCGAGGCGAGGCAGGACGACGGGGGGGCAGGTCGACGCTGCTCTTCTGCTGCGAGTCACATGGGATGCTGTCAATCTGTCCCGAGAGATTGGTTGCTCCATTCGATTTCGTTCAGGCACTGCCCTCATCCGGCAGAACATGCATGCTGCTCCTGCTGCTGTTGCTGTACGACCCAGGCTCACGACCCGAGGTTTGACGGGGAGGTGCGGGTTTGTTGATGCAATGTGTTGACAAGTGGTCTTGCGCGCTGCAAAGATACCAGGGTCTTGGACATTGCTTAAACCACTGCTGGACAGACAGACATGGAGATCCATCCCAAAGGGCAATGCAGTTACCGGGCCCCCTCTGCTCTGTCCCCCTGCGTTCCTGCATGCAGTGTGGTCATGTAGCGTCTGTGGGACTGCTTCATATGTATGTCGTTGTGAGGGCGACAAACGGACGTCGAGGCACACATAACCAGAAACGTCTGAGGACTGCGTCTCTGTTTTCTTCGTGTTGACATCTACATACATCTCTTCTTCATCTCTACCCTCCCTTGTCCTCTCTCACAGCCGCCACCATGTCCGAGGAGCACACCCCGCGGTGGAAGATTGCGTGCGTCGTGGGCTTTTACATGGCTGTGGCGCTCGTCATGGTTCTGGTGTAAGTCTTCCGGGTGATGGATGTGGGCTCCCGCTCATCCGCAGTAACAAATGGGTGCTCAAAGAGGCCGACCTGCCCCTCACCTTCCTGCTCATGCAGCTGTCCATTGCCGTGGCCCTGCTGCACATCTGGGGAGGCATGAAGAGCACCGAGTGGGTGACCCCCCGCTGGTCCAAGCCGGCCATCACCTCCATGATTCCCGTGGCAGCGGTCAACATTGTCGGCCTGGGGTTCAACATCTACTGCCTCCGCCTCGTTGACGCATCCTACTTCCAAGTCGCCCGCGGCCTCACCCTCCCCATGACCATTGCACTCGACGCCGGACGCACCGGCACCGCCCCGGCGCGCATGACGCTCGCGGCCTGCGCACTCGTCACTTGGGGGTTCACATACTCGTTCCTTCCGTTTCCGATCGGAGCGGGACTGGCCCCCGAGGCGCCGGCCGTCGGCATGGTCCTCGGTGTCGCCAGCGCAGCCATGATTGCCGTCCACGCCGTGCTCATCAAGTCGGCACTCAAGCACGTCGACGGCAGCGCCATGGACCTCGCCTACTGGACCAACGTCCTGAGCGTCATCGCCGTCGTCCCCGGCATCGTTGTCGCGGGCGAGATTCCGAGGCTCTACACCCTCTTTTTCGTCGAGGGCAACCTTCGGGCCTTTGTCGTGGGAAGCGCCGTGACCGTGAGTGTTCGAGGCGCAAGGCGCAGTGTGGGTCGCTAACAAGCACAGGGCGTCGTTGGCTTCCTGATCTGCATCGCCGGCCTGCTGAGCATCAAGGTCACGTCCCCAGTGACACACATGTTTAGCTCGGCCGTCCGCTCCGTCCTCCAGACAATCTTTGGCGTCCACCTCTTCGGCGACATCCTCAATGTGTGAGTACTCTCCGCACCCAACACGACTGACAAGGCAGCTCCCGCGTGGCGTCCATCGTGCTCATCCTCCTCGGCACCCTCCTCTTTACGTGGTACAAGGCCCAGACGGCGCCGCGCGTCCCAGCCCCGTCCATCCCCGAGTCCGAGCTCGAGAAGGAGGAGAGCGTCCCGCTGGTCGGCACGAACGAGAAGGAGGATGTCTGAGCACACTCTCTAGCCCCAGCCCACACAACGGCTGGAAACTGATCCCGAATCCCTTGCAATGTCAACGGTAGCGTGGCCCCACGGGGAGAGTGGCGGCAAGCCGCCACTCTACGCCGCGACGAACGACGAACAATGACAGTAATGTACAACGATAGGACACTCAGTACACACATAAACACCACATAATGCGCCGCCGTGCGTGCCCACAACAATGCATATGGTCCGTCTGTACTGTTCTCCCAACTCTCTCATAATATCTAAAACACTGCTCAGAACTTTGCCAACCCCTGCGCCTCCAAGTCCTTCCTAAACCGCTCAACAACCGGTACCATTCCCCCGCTATCAGCCTCAAACCCAAGCCCGAGGGGGTAGGCGTTATCAAACTTCGCGGGCCAGCTCCCGACAATACGGCGGTTGATCGGGTCGTCCTCAAACTTGACGAGCTTGAGCGCCTCCTCGCCCGCGACGGTCTTGAGCGCCTCGAGCTCCTCGCGGACCGTGGTGGTGAAGCCCGGGAGGTAGACTGCGCGGGTGTGGGCCAGGAAGGCCGAGGCGGGGACGTGCTTGGCGGTGACAAAGTTGCGGACCGTCGTCTCGGGCGACGCGACCCAGGCGGCGAGGTCGAGTTCGGGGGACTCGAGCGAGCTGCCGACCGGGCACACGGCCGGGAGGCCTTGGAGGGGTTCCCGGATGATGCCCGAGATGAAGGCCGAGGTCGCCGCGGAGGGGACGCCGGGGCGGACGACGATGGTGGGGAGGCGGAGGATGCGGCCGTCGACGAACCCGCGGCGGGTGTACTCGTTTACCAGGAGCTCGGAGACGAGCTTGCCCGTCCCGTAGGAGCCTTCTGGGGTCGCGATGGTGGTCGAGTCGACGACGTCCGGGAGGGGACCGCCGTAGACGGCCAGCGACGAGGTGAAGATGAACTTTACAGGCGCGGGGAGGGTGGCGCTCGCCTTGCGTGCGCGCTCGAGCATGGCGCGGATCGAGTCGATGTTGACCCGCAGCCCGAGGTCAAAGTCGTCCTCGCTCCCGCGCGACATGATCCCGTGGAAGCAGTAGATGGTGTCGGGCGTGCCGTGGGCGGTGTTGAAGAGGCTGTCGATCTCGGCAGCGTCGCACAGGTCGGCCTTGACCGCGATGACGCTGCCGGCGGGGGCGGTCTTGGGGACGCGCGGCTCGACAATGTCGGCTAGGATGAGCTTGACGTCGGGCGTGCGTGCGTCGGCGAGGAGCGCGGACGCCAGCAGGTTGCCGAGCCAGCCGCCCGCGCCGGTGATGAGGACTACGTTGTTGGTGGTAATGGTCATGTTGCTGCTGCGGGGATCAGAGGGTGGGGGCATGGTGCTCGTCGCTGTGAGTGGGCTGTTAAGTAGTGTGCAGAATGGACATTGCGCCGCTGCCATCGCTCGGTCCGGGCAGATGGGCGGGCTCATAGAGTGCAAGTGCATATGGTCTTGTCATGTGGAGGTGTCCGGGAGGTGTGTCCGGGATGATACTGGGTGGTCCGGAGTTGTAACTGCTATTGTCCCGTCCGGATAGATGAGCCTACTTGCACAACACATGACCGTCTCGGCGTCTCCATTGTTATCGAATATCGAACCGGTGGGCAGGTCTGCACGCCTGGCGTTGGCATTACTTAGCTGCTTAGGCCTCCGACGCACTCGCACTGTTAGAGAGACATTCAGGCGCGCGGCACAGAGCAGCGGCAAGAGACGGCGATCGCATATCCGGGCCGGGCTTAGCATCACCACCCGCGACCAGGCAGCGCCGAAGTGGAGATGGTCAGGCTGACAAGTATCGCGAGCGGCGACAGCACCTCTCATCACTGCTCTGAACACCTCTCCCTCTCCACGACCTCACAACAGCCGAAACAACATGACTGCCGCTACGCCCCAGTACACCATTGTCGTCGGCTGCGACGACGCCGGCATCGAGTACAAGGACCGGATCAAGGCCGACTTTGAGGCCGACCCGCGCGTGAAAAAGGTCATTGACGTCGGCGTCAACGGCGACGAGAAGACGGCCTACCCCCACGTCGCTGTTGCGGCTGCCAAAAAGGTCGCTGCCGGCGAAGCTGACCGCGCACTGCTCATTTGCGGTACTGGTGAGTTTGCATTTCTGGACTCTTTGGTTGTGTGTGTCTCCTGTGTATGTCGGCTTGGGTGGGCTGTACATGCATGGCGTTGGTCAGGCAGAAGGGAGGTGCCGTACGTGCTGGCCTAGGCCAGCGGACGCGCCGGAAACGGGGTCGCGGGCATCATTGCCCGGTGCCCGCTCACAAGCAATGTCCGCGTCCAAGGTAATCTGGCCCACCCACCCACCCGCACGACACGTACACACAGACGCAGAAAGACTCGGCAGCACAAGTGCTGACACTGGTAAGGCCTCGGCGTCGCGATCTCGGCCAACAAGGTCCCCGGCATCCGCGCCGTGACGGCGCACGACTCGTTCTCTGTCGAGCGCGCGATTCTCTCCAACAACGCCCAGGTGCTGTGCATGGGCCAGCGTGTTATTGGTATCGAGCTGTGTCGCCGTTTGGCCAAGGAGTGGCTCGGGTATGTCTTTGACGAGACTAGTGCGTCGGCGGCCAAGGTCAAGGCTATCCACGAGTACGAGGCGGTGCCTGGCAAGTGCGCTTAGGTGGGGACGAGGGGACTATAGACTGCATTCCATGTACTTGTGCCAGAGTTGCGATGTAGCAGTGTGAGGACGCGAGAATGTTGCACGACATCTACTGCTAATAAGTGGCAGGTCATGGCAGGAAGCAGCGCGCATCGAACGCGAGGTGAGCGGAAGAAAGGGGTCCGGCGTGGGTCAGTGCATGGGGCGTGTGAAACACCACTGTCAACCTCATCAGGAACAACATTTGCACAGCGCGTCCAATGTGCCAGCGCTTGCCACCAAACAGTTGGCTGCTCATAAAATGTACATGGCTCCTCTCCAGCTTGAGCGCGCGATCTCTTATGACTCTCTGTATACAATGGCCCTCGAGTGTGTCCAAGGCGTGATTAACGGCTAGAAATGTCAGCTTTGCTCGGAAGATTCAACACTCACTCCTCGGCCCACTCGTTCTCCTTGCGAATCTGCTCCTCCTCCTCGGGAGTAAAGTCGTTGACAATGTTGAAGAGCTTGCGGATCTCCTCGGGGGTCTTGCCCTTGATCATGTTGGCAACAGTCTTGCAGCCGACGTCGCTACGCGTGGTGTTAGTAAGGCCTGTGCGCCGTCAAGCCAAACAATGACTCACAGGAGAGGCTTGATGTCGAGGTAGTTGGCGGCAAGAATGATCTCAAAGAGCATCTCCTGGTCAACCTAAACGTCGGTTAGCAACCCTGCTCGCAGTCTCCACATATGAATACCAACCTGGATGAACTTGGCGTCCCACTCGCCAATCTCAGAGGCCTTGCGACGAGCGTCGTCGGCGTCGTTCGAGTCGGCAGCGGGGAGGGGCTCGTTCTTGTGGTGGTCGCAGTACTCGAGAACCTTGACAAGGACCGACGACGACACGTTGGGGAGGGGAATGGGCTCGTCCGACTGGCCGGGCAGGTCTAGGCTTGGTTAGCTACTTGTCGTGGTGGCAAGTGCGCGCAGCGGGATCCGGGGGGCGCGCCCCCAAGTCGCGACTCGTGTGAATGACAACACCCCCTCCGACTGCCTATGCACGTTCAACTCACCCTCAATCATGCTCTTGATGAGGTTGCTGCGCTCGGCGACCTTCTTCTCCACGGTAAAGTTCTCGTCATCGGAAGTGACGAGCACAATCTGGTCCTTCTTGTCGGTAGCCATTGTGGATGATTTGATTGGGGTATTGATTCAAGCGGGGGTTTTGAAGGGAAAGAGGGGTCTCTACAAGCAGGTTGTGCTAGGCAAGGTGTGGCAGATGGTGGATGGAGAGAATGGAAGAAGTGTACGGAAGCGGTGACAGGGATGATTGCACGCGTCTGGCCGCGGGAGGTGAGAAGGAGGCACAGTGGTGAGAGGGGATCTGCCAAGTGACCTGGGGCAGTGGTATTGACACGTCACTACTGCTACTAGAGAACTCGGCTGGATTAGGATCCGGTAAGCAGAAGTTAGGCATGTGAATAGTGTGAAGCACCTAATATCACATAGGCCTGCAGCATATTAACCCCTCCCCCCACTTATTCTCCCCGGCATCTGCATGCCAGTTCCGCTGTTGCGAGTGCTGGATCATGCTGGATTTGCTGGATCCCGCTGCTGGATCCGCCTTTTGGGCGTTACCCTGAACTCAAAGTGGCTGCACCTTGTGCACCTGTTGCTATGCATTTCCTGTCCGGCGCCTCGGCTCATCCCGTACAGGTGCTGCAAGCCTGAACATGCTCGGCCATTGATCATCATGACAGCGGCAGCAAGCACAAAAGGCATAAGGGCCTTTAAGGTGCATGATGGTCTCGGCAGCATTTCTCTTCTCGGCACGGGTCAAGCCAAGCAGGTACCGGCGGAAAGTGTTGGCCGAGCAACAGCCAGCAGTGCCGAGCAGCGTGTGTGTGCGTGCTGTCATGCCGTAGGAAGGCCCCGGCAAGAACGGCTTGAACCCGTCATGCCATGTACGTACATCACAAGTGTCGTGCCCAATGTGCCCATGCCGGCCTCGAGCCGAGCACATGCCCTGGCTTGGGTTCTTGCTCAATATATCTTGAGGGCAGCCCGAGAGACTGCCGAGCAAGGGCAGCACCAAGGGGAATAAATACAGTTGGCGGCTGAGCACCAATGCCGCGCAGCGTTGTTGTCGCGCCGGCGGCGGGTGCCAGCAGCTGTCCATGACGGCCATCACACGGCGACCCCGGCTCCGATCACTTTACCCCCAGGGACAGGATAGAGCATGCATGCACAGAGCTGCAAGCGCTAGAGAACAGAGAACAGCTGCACAGGGGTGGGCAGGGTAGAGAGCAAGTACGGCGGGGTTGAAGATCTGCAGACGCAGAACCGAGACATCAAGAACGCATCACTGGTATCCACTACTCCCCCACAGCCCACTCTCTCCACCATCTCTCCAAGCCCCGCGCCGCATTCCCATTCATTCATCTCTGATAACACCTTTCTCCTTCTACACAACAACGCACACACACGCAAAACTCCCCATCAGCATAAGCGCTACCAGCCGAAGCAGTGTATTCTCGCACACGATACTCGCTCGGCAGAGCCTCTCACCTGAATTTCAGTAGACTTTTTGCCTCCTCTCCATCCCCTTATTACTGTGGCTTTCCCGCGATCTGCAAACAGCCGTACGCCGGACGCCACACTTCGCTCGGCACGCTACGGCTTATTGGATGAAGACCGACTGAGCGCTGTCAGCAAGTGAACATTGGCATTGATCTTTGTCACTGTTCGTGACATTTGTCCAACTTTGACGTAACCTCCACACCACCAACTTCCCCTTCTCTACTCTTCTCCCTCTCCTCTCGTGGTGGACCGCACCATGTACGGCAATAACAACGATGGACGCGGCCCGCCCTACAACGACATGCAGTACCAGCCGCAGCACCTGCAGAACGGCCCTCCCCAGCAGGGCAGGCCCCACCGCCCAGACAGTATTGATGCCATGATGCGGCAGGACCGTGGACGCATGCCCCACCCGGGACCATCCAACGACAATGCCTTTAACGAGTCGTGGTTTCAAGGCTCGGCGCCTCCCGCGCGTCCACTGACTGGCATGGCTGGTCCTGGCAGCTATCCTTCAATGTTCTCGCCTCCGTCTGCGGTCGCAAGTGGATCGGGGTCCCGCACCGGTGACACTGTGAAGAACAAGAAGACGCCCAAACGCCGACCAGAGGAGAATGTCGAGGAAAAACGTACTAAAACAGGACGCGCTTGTGATGCTTGCGTGAGTGCATGTTGCCTTCGGCAGTAAGCTTACAACCCAGCGTTCCAAGAAGATTCGTTGCGACATCCTGCAGTCGGACGCCAGCACGGCCGAGGCCAACGACGTTCCGCCCATCTGCGCACACTGCAAACAGTACAACCTCGAGTGCACCTTCTTCCTGCCCATTGCCGAGACGCGTTTCAAGAAGCGCCGAACAAACAATGACGAGTCGTCGCCGCCAGCAAAGCCAGCTGACCCTGGGTCAGTCAAGCCCGAGATTGTCATGCCCAAACATGCGCCGACGTCGATAACGTCTCTGCTGCATTCTGCTGCCCCCGTAAACACCTTTGAGCAGTACGATATCCGGAACCACTCGCATTGGGAGATTTCAGAGGACGGCCACGGCAAGATCAAGATTGAGGCTGTGGGCGAGGGCAGCGACTGCGAGGAAGCCACTCGCCTGGCGAAATACGTCTTGCCAGGGAGCGTCATGACGACCCTCATCAACCAGTACTTTGACTTTGACTGGCAGTTTCTGCCAATCGTGCTGCGATCAGACTTTTTGACCAAGAAGCAATGCCCATTGTTGCTCTACTCGATCTGCGCCTTTGTATCGACGCGCCGCGAGTTTCCTCGGCATGTGTTTTACCGCCTTCGCGGCTTGGTGAACGGGTTGATGCGCGCCAACGAGATTCTCAGTAACGCGACGCTGTCGAATGTCCAGGCCTTGCTGATCATGACGCTGAGTGGCGAGCTCCACGCCCAGCCCACTGCCCCTACAGCAAGCGCAGCCAACATGCGTCTTGGTTCGGCTATTCGGATGGCGCAGGACCTGGGTCTCCACCGCGAAAGCAAGGTCGCGCCCAAAAGCTCGGTCGACTTGGAACAGGTCGAGCTGCGCCGTCGTATCTGGGCGGCCTGCGTCTTTCTCGATCGCTGGTATGTCGCGGCTCTCGGTCTACCACAGGTGATCGACATTCACGACTGCGACGTTCTCATACCTGCGCCCTACAGCATTGTGCACGGAAAAGAGCCGTCCGAATGGCCGACCAATGCGCCATTCATGGTGCTCATTGAAAACCTCAAGCTGGCGATCTTGTTTGGACGCGTCTTCAAGATGCTCTACGGACCAGCTGGGCTGCAGCATGCGACCGATGAGGGTCTCGAGTCTCTCCGCAATGACCTGATAGAGTGGCACAAGAACCTGCCCGAGCAACTCGAGTTCAAGGGCAACGCGAGTACCATGCTGCCGGCCTGGCTTCACATAGAGTTCACCGCCGTCGTGTTCCTCTTCCTCCGTGGTTTCATGCGTGTGACCCACCAGCCGCCTTCCCACCTGAAATTCACGCTCGATCAGGGACAGTGGGCCGAGCTGGTCGGGTGGTCTCGCCAGTGCATCGAGTGGCTCGACACCCACGACAATGTTCTGGACACGGTCTTTATCTGGCCCTACTCTGCGACCAGCTGTGCGCTCATCCAGTACCACACCTGGGCACGCAAGCGGGACCCGGCGACGCTAGAGTCTCTCAAGCTCGTCCGTGACGTTGTGACGCGCTGGGAGAAGGCACTGCAGCCTGACCAGATGAGTATTCGTCGCCGCACGTGTGAGACCATGATGCTTCTCTACGAGGCAGCGCTCAAGACTCAACCCGAAAGCGACGACCACCGCACGGACCGCAGCGAAGGTACCCCCGCCTCGGTGACGTCTTCAGGCGCCGCACGCCCGTCGGCCGCCCAGAGCCACAGCGAGGGGACCCCGACGAGCGCCAACCTCGCGCCGAGCGGCAGGGCGAACGGCCACCGCCGCATCGGCTCGAATGTCAACCCGCAACTCTCGGTCGTCGAGGGCGACGGCCCGCAGAACGCCCAATACTCGCACGAACCGGACACTGAGCCGTCAATCCTCGACGACACTGGCGAGCTGGACATTTCGTTCCTCGACTCGATCCCCGACCTGAACTTTGACTGGACTGGGTGGTGCGTGCTAAACTCACCGCAAGGCTGACAAGTCGCAGGGGCCAGTACTTTGACACCGTAGACCGCATCTTCCCCACCGCGCCCGACGAACACGAGAACGGCGACTAGGGGTGAGAGCTGCGCTGCAGGCGCAGCAGTGTATTTTAGTTGTCGCATGTTTATGGATTGGACGATACTGTATCCCTAGGACTTCAGGAGGAACGCTTTGGGGACGTGCCACTGGCAGGGTGTTCGTTCGTGGCCCGTGAGGGTGATCTTGTGGGCATGTCCTTTCGTGTCCTGATAGGAAGGTGGGCTTGATCTGTTAGTGTTTCTGAAGCGGTGGGCGTCATAAGCACAGTGGTGCATACCCAGTACCCATTCTACGATTTGTTTTAATACTGCTACAAAACGGCGAGAGCACACCCCGCTCAAGCCTTGCCGGACGCGCCGAGGAGGTCGTTGAACCTCTTTCCAGCCACGATCATGGCGGCAATAGCATCGTCAATGGCCTCGGGCATGGTCTTGGTCTGCAGGCCCTTGGCGAGGGCCTCGCAGTAGGGGTCACGGAGCCACGAGTTGACGTTGACCTTGGTCACGCCGTTCTTGATGCATTCCCGGAAGAGCTCGTCCGAGATCTCGTCCGTGCCGTGCAGGCAGAGGTAGGGCGTGCGGCCCTGGAAGCGCTGCTGGAGGTCCTTGAGGCTGGGGGGTTAGCTGTGCTCGGCAGGGGTAGAGCTGGGCTGGTAGGATGTTGCTGGAAGGGAGCCCGTTGAGACCTAGGCCACTGCTGCGTGGGTCCACCTCCGGCGAGAATCCAGCAAGAACACTCACATCTCCTGGCGGAAGTTGGCGCCGCCCTCAACAAACTTGTACGAGCCGTGGAGGTTGCCGATGGAGGGGGCAAGGATGTCGGCGCCAGTGCTGCACAGTTAGCAAGTGTACACGACAGTATCCCCCTGCTGGCGTACTCACCCCTGCATGAAAGCCTCGGCCTTGGCGGGGTCGGTAAGCATGGCACCCGAGATCTCACGGAGACCGGCCTCGCCGCCCTCGAGACGACCGAGCTCGACCTCGGTGGCAATGCCGTGCGAGTGGCAGCGCTTGACCCAGGGGACGGCAATGGCAATGTTCTCCTCCTCGGTGTCGGCGTGCGAGGCGTCGACCATGATCGAGTCAAACTTGACACCAATGTCGGCAAGACCGACGACAAGCTCGAGCGATGCCTCGTCGGCGGCGTGGTCGACGTGGACGGCAATGGGGACCGACGCGTTGTGGGCGCTGGGACTGTCAGGTCTGCACACCGCGGGGTTTCCGGTGAACTCACATGTCGAGGCAGTAGCGCACAAAGGCGGCGCCGCCAAGCTTGACGGTGATGGGGAACATCTGGAGGATACCGGGGGCACGCGACGCCTCGCAGCCCTTGACAAAGGCAAGAGCCTGGTTGGCGTCGTAGATGACCTGGGCGTTGACGGCGTAGCGGCCCTCCTCGGCCTTGCGGAGGATCTGGAGGGTGCGGTTGTTCTCGAGGCCGGCCATTGTGAGTGAGTTGGTTTTGGGGGTTTGGGGTGAGTAGGTGAGAGAGAGAGAGAGAGAGAGAGAGAGGGAGGATAGAGAGAAGAGAGAAGCCAAGCAGATGGCAGTAGTAGTAGTAGTAGCAGTCGCCCACCAGTCTCCCGTTCGGACCATACGCGGCGAGTAAGTAATCCGGTCCGGTCGTAACAAATGGAAACAGTCAAGCCGGCAAAAGCCGGGCCAACAAGACGGCAATCTCCTAGGGAAAGTGGAGGTCCTTAACTAGGGGGAACACACAAGGGGCGAACACCCACACCGCCAACAGCCGATCCGGAGCGGAATCAAATGTGCCATGCACATGCCACGCGACAATTCACGAATTTGCCACCCAGACTCCGAGACTCCGGGACGACTGCAGGTTCCGGAATCTCGGGCCAATGTCATCTGCTCCAACTCGCTCCAACCGTTCACCTCTACTGCTGCAACAACAAGACAACCACGACTCATGTGACGACGACTCCGGGCTCAAGCACCACCTACCGTGACGCGGACTGGAACATCAAACACGCCGGAGTTGCCCATAGCTCCTGCCCACCCCCGAGGGGGCCCACTTGGCTAGCCTTTGCCAACCGACCATTGTCGGCCGTCGTTCATTCCTTTTTGTCAAGTTACCAAGTGCTTGGCTCACAGGTATCGTTCCGGAACTTGTGCATAGATCATAGTACGCACTTGTCGTGTGCCTGCTCACGCGACTATTAAAAGGCAGACTGCCACGCTTCATGTTGAACCCACGCCACAACACCTTCGGCCCCACACTTTAGCTCCCAATCATTACGCGACTATTCAGTGGCGACTCTTGGTCCCAGCACCTACCACATCTAAAGTCGACTCTTACACTTCTTCATGTCGATCTCTGATCACGAGGGGGACATGGTCAAGGCTTCTGACGACCATTACGACCACAAGCAGGCCGGTACTCGGGAACCCAACATTCTCGATGGCTACGTCCCAGGCTCCGAGGCCGAGAAGAAGCTCGTGCGCAAGATTGACAAACGTATCATCCCCTGCATCTGGGCTCTGTACACTCTGTCGTATCTCGACCGGGCGAACATTGGCAACGCCAAGACAGGAGGCCTCGAGGATGACTTCAACATGACCTCGGAGCAGTACTCTGTCGTCTTGCTCGTCTTCTTCATCTCATACGTCATCTTTGAGATTCCCAGCAACCTCCTCATTGCCCGTTGCCGTCCGTCCATCTACCTCTCGGTTCTCTGCGTCATCTGGGGCGGTGTCAGTGCCTGCATGGCCGCCACCACCAACTGGAAGCAGCTTGCCGTCGTCCGTTTCGCCCTTGGTGTCGCTGAGGCTGGTTTCGCTCCCGGAGTTGCCTTTTACCTCTCATCATGGTACCGCCGCTACGAGGTGTCGAGGCGTTACTCGATCTACTACACTGCCACCGCCGTTTCGGGTGCCTTCTCTGGCCTCCTTGCCGGTCTCATCACCCAGCATCTCGACGGCGCACGTGGCCTCCGCGGCTGGCAGTGGCTCTTCATCATTGAGGGAGTCGGTTCGTCCTTCCTCGGATGCTTCACCTGGATGTTCATGCCCGACTGGCCCGCCACGACAAAGTTCCTCACCGAGGAGGAGCGTAAGCTCGCCACGCAGCGTCTCGCCTACGACGGTCTTGGAGAGACCCAGGGTGCGGCCGGTCACATGTCCGAGTGGCAGGCATGCAAGCGCGTCTTCTCCGACTGGCGCGTCGGATTCTTCATTATCCTCTACATGCTCTGCACTGGCTGCCAGACCATTCAGTACTTTGTCCCCACGCTCGTCGCCAACCTCGGCTACAAGGGCTACGACGCCCAGTACCACACCATTCCCGTTTACGCCAGCGCACTGGTCTTCATCCTGGCCTTCAACTTTGCCTCGGACTGGCGCAAGAACAAGCCAATGTTCATCTGTCTAGCCGCCTGCATCGGCGTCATTTGCTTTATCATTACCGTCGCGCAAACCAACAAGACGGTCCAGTACGTCTTCATCATCTTTGGCTTTGGATCAGTCTACGCCGCCTGCCCTCTCACCCTCATGTGGGTGCCAAACGTCATCACCCACCCGGCCGAGAAGCGCGCCGTCGCCATTGCCCTCGTCAACGCCCTCGGCAACTCGGCCTCCATCTACGGTGTCTTCCTGTGGCCCAAGACCGACGCGCCCAGGTACATTCCCGGCTGGAGTGCGACCACGTTGTTCATGGCCCTCGTCGCGATCATCGCGCCCACGTTTGCGTGGCTGCTCAAGCGCTACCCCCACAAGGAGGACGCCGCTATGAGGGAGATGGAGGCAGACAGGGCCGAAAAGGAGCAGAGGGGTATTGTTTAAGTACGAGTAGGTGTTCCCGTAGTAGGGGGTCTTCGTGTTTCGTAAGAGAGCATGGGTATACGGTACAGCAGTCAATAAGTGTTTAAGACCAATGGAATGTAATCAATCATCGATGATGTTATTGCAGACATCTGTCTGTTTGAAGCAGTAGGACTCGATTAGGTGCTAGTCAGGCATTATCATGGGCTCCTAATAAGTTGATGTACGACAGGTACATGCTTGAAGTTTGGTCCGGCAGAGAACAGGATGTGTGATGAAGTAGGTAAAAAGAGGCGAACTCAGAAAATTCAATAAATTAAGTAAATTAATCAGTTTATGTATATACATCAGGACGCTTCAGGTAACTCAGAGAACTGCATAACCATTGCCCTCCAAGGAGGCGCCTACTACAACGATCGACTTTAAACCTTGTCAACACTCTGCACACTGTCACTCTCCGTAACCCGCTCGATACCCATAATCTCGTCCATGTCGTAGAGCTGCACGAGCTGTGCGTCCTTCTGGCGCAGGACATAACGCTTGAACCACCAAGGCAACCACGTGTTGAGCTGGTATCCCGCATGCTTCTTTGTCGGGACGCCAAAGACAAAGTCAAGCTCCTCGAGGGTAAGCTGCTTGGACTCTGGGGCGAAGAAGAAGATCAAGATGAGCGCAACAATGTTGAGCGCGGCGTAAAACCCAAAGGCACCAGTGGGACCCATGGCGCCCTTCATGCGCGGCCAGGTGAGGCCGAGCACGGCCGCCCAGAACAGCGTCGTGGCGATTCCCCAGGCCATGCCAACTTCGCGGTGGGTGATGGGGAAGATTTCGGCCGAGTACGCAATGGGCACGGGTCCCTCGCCGACCGAGTAGAACATTGCGAAAATGTAGATGAACACTGCGATCAGGGGGACGCGGGCCGACGAGTCGCCCGGGATGAGAAAGCACAGGCCTGTCGCGAGGAGTGACCAGGCCATGTTGGGGAAGGTCGAGAGGAGGAGGTTGCGGCGGCCGAATGTGTCGATGGTGAAGATTCTGCATTGATTAGAGGTGGGATAGGAACGGGGGACGTACGCTGGGATGGCAAAGAGAAAGTTAATGAGACCGAATCCCCACGAGGCTAGGAGACACTGAAGAGTCGTGTAGCCTGCCTCCTGGAAGACGGAGGAGGAGTAGAAGGCGATAATGTTGATGCCGCACTGTTTGTTAACGCTGCATTACACGGTAGAACTCACCATCTGCTGTCCGATCATGACGACAAAGCTGGCGAGAGTGGCGCGGCGAACACGAGGAATGGTAAAGAGCTGCACGAAACGCGAGACGTAGTTGCTCTGACCCATGGCGGCAAACTCCTCCTCAAGCTGGCGGTGCACGTAGAACAAGTCGCGGCAAGCCTGCAGCTTGGAGTTGCGCAGCTTGCACAGTGACTTGAAGGCGTCTTGGTACCTGCGCTTCTTGATGAGCCAACGAGGCGACTCGGGGCAAAAGTAGACACCAAGAACGAGAGGCACAGCAGGAATAAAGGCCGAACCGAGCTGGAGGCGCCAGGCAATGCGGCCTAGCTGATAGACGGCGAGGTTGGCGCAGAAACCAAGGAAGATGCCAAAGGCTGTCCAGAGTTGCCAGGACATCACTAGGCCGCCACGGACAGACGCGGGGACGTTTTCGCTGATTTATTAGCTATCTTTCAGGGCACGTAAGGCCGACTCACGAGCAGAAAATAGGGATACTCGAAGCCTTGAGACCCATGCCGATACCCATAAGCAGACGTGAGACGAGGAGCTGCTCCCAGTTGCGCGAGATGGCACTGCCGAGGGGAGTTAGGAGACAGAAGATGGCCGAGATGAAGATGGTACCACGACGCGAGAACCAGTTGTTGAAAGGGTCATTGAGCCAGCATCCAAGGAAGGACGCTCCAATGTAAGGGGCGCCGTTGACGAGACCGACAATCCACTGGTTGCGGGCATGGTCCGGGTTGGAGGTCTCTTCGCTGATACCAAACTCGATGGGGAACGAGAGGTTGGCACCGTTGGAGCCAGTCTGGTCCCAGCCCTGCACAGCAGCGCCGACCGAGGCAAGTACGACGGTGTAGATCAGGGGGAGAGGCTGCGACCACTTGTCTGCGCTCTGTAAGCCAAGACTTTTTACCTGCGGTGGCCAACTCACGGGTCTTCTCGCGGCGGATGATGGCCTTGTCCTCCTCGTTGAGCTCGGGGTACTCTTCAAACTTGTGCTGATTCTGGCCAAGCAGAGCACCCTTGCGGAACGTCTCAACCTCGTCGGTGAATCCATGCTGACTGCAGAACTCCTCAACATCGGCAAAGAGTGCCTCCTTGGAAAGACCGTGCAGGGGGTTCAAGATCCTATAGAGTCAGCACAGCGCAGGCTGGCACACATGTATACACACTTGGCCGAGGTGTTGGCGTTGATGTTTTGGACGAGCTCATGGTTGCGTTCTTGCTCAAGGTGCAAGGTGCCGCCCTTGTCGTCGTTGAAGGACATGATAAGATAGAGCAAAGTAGTGTTAGGTTAGAGGCCAATGCCCAGATGTGGATATCGTGAAGACGAGACCACAGGGACAGTCAGTTTCTTATATGTATATCAGTGTGTACAGGAGCAACATCCTGCCCCGGTCTAGGATAGCCACGATACCCCGGCTTTTCCCCAGTCACGCCCCACGCCCGGCGGGACTTGGTCTCGGTATTGTCTGCTGATGACCCCGGTGCTCGCTTGATGGAAGGGGGCTATGGCTGCCGGAGCAGAACATCTTGGCGGTGCAAGCGGGGCTCATGCAGTGAGCAAGGGCTTGGCTGACGACTTTGAGGACATTGATGCGGAGCAGAAGGACCGACAATGTCAAGACCGGGCGTACTAACTTGGGTGGTGCTGGGTGGCGGACCCGGTCATGTCCGGCCCGGAACGCGAAGTTCCGTGGTGTCGGCGGTACTTGATCCGCACCATTGACCTTGTTGCCCCGCACTCGACCATGGCACTATCTGTTCATTGCTCTCGGCGTGTCATATGCCGCGGATAATGCTTGCATCGTGACAAGACATTGCCGCATCACCTGTTGTGTTTGAGGAACCGGCGACTCTTGGCAGTTGTGTTGATCACCGACCTTGGCTGTCACACGTTCAAGGTCTTTAGAGAAAGACACCGTGACTGTCCATTCACCATTCTCACATTGCCCACTCACCATGACAAACGACGCACTCCTGGACAACCCCAGCTTTGTGCTGCATGGGGTCCACGACACAAAGTTTGAGGAGGTAAGACCCATCCGAGCACACACCATCGCTGACGCTGCCAAGCGCCCTGTTCCGGATGTCGACGGCGACCTTGTCCTCATTGCGATTGCAAAGACCGGTATCTGCGGTTCGGACGTGCACTACTATGAGCATGGTAGGATTGGGAATCACATTGTGGAGGACCCCATGTGTCTTGGCCATGAGTCGGCCGGCACCATTGTCACGCTGGGTCCCGCTGTGCCAGCCTCAGCCGAGCTGAATGTCGGCGACCGCGTTGCTCTCGAACCTGGAGCCAGCTGCCGTGTTTGCGACTTGTGCAAATCTGGCCTCTACGAGGTGAGCTTGAACTTGTCAAGATGAATGCTGACTCCAGCTATGCCGTGAGATGAAGTTCGCTGCGACCCCTCCCAGCACACTGGGTACTCTTTGCCGTTACTGTGAGCATCGCTGTCCATCTGGACTCTGTGACTGACCTGACCTAGACAAGCTCCCCTTTGATCTTCTCTACAAGCTCCCCCAGGCTGTCTCTTTGGAGCAGGGCGCAATGCTCGAGCCGCTGTCTGTGGCTGTCCACGCTCTCGCAACGCTAGCCAAGCTCAAGTCTGGTCAGAACGTAGTCATCTTCGGCGCCGGACCCGTTGGCCTGCTCTGCATGGCTGTGGCCCGAGCCCTCGGGGCTACTCGCATCATTGCTGTTGACATCCAAAAGGAGCGTCTCGACTTCGCCAAAGCGTACGCCGCTACCGATGTCTTCCTGCCACCTGCCCGCGGTGACGACGCCGGGGATGTCTATGCCAACCGCATGGCCACGGCGCTCCTGGATAACCTCAGCGTTGCTTCCGAGGGTGCTGGCGCAGTGAATGTTGTGATCGATGCCTCAGGGGCTCCAGCCTGCATCGCCGCTGGCCTTCACATTCTGGCACCAGCTGGGACGTTCGTTCAGGTGGGCATGGGCGCTCCCACCGTTCCGATACCAATGTTCGAGATTGTGAGGAAGCAGCTCAAGGTCCTTGGCTCGTTCCGGTATGGCCAAGGCGATTACCCTCTCGCCATATCGCTTGTGGAGCGCGGCCTTGTTGATCTCCAGCCCCTGGTTACCCATAGGTATCCGTTCGAGCAAGCCCTCGAGGCATTCAAGGTTGTGCGGTCCGGGAAGGATGCCATTGGCAAGATGGTCATCAAAGCCGTTATTGATGGGCCAAAGTAGCTGTAGATTCGGTAGGAAATGACCTTCTTTATCGTGTCCTTTGTCTCTTCTATGCATGCAGTATGTCGTTTGGCACAGGCTCACATGCTCCCCTCCCACATTGTGTGTTTGTTATGCATTTCTAATGAATACAAAATGAG
The DNA here is from genome assembly GCA_002335605.1 of Prillingera fragicola. Lineage (NCBI taxonomy): Eukaryota > Fungi > Basidiomycota > Tremellomycetes > Trichosporonales > Trichosporonaceae > Prillingera > Prillingera fragicola. The sequence continues at coordinate 746,932 of BEDY01000004.1, read as the reverse complement.
CCAATAGAAGAATCCTAATTGACTTCCACCTCCACATTGAGCTCCACTTTCCCCCTCTTCCTTTGCTCAATCGCCCACTTCCTGTTCTAAAGACCAAGACAACTCGAGGTGTGCCATGCCCGCCGAACCGTCCCGAGCAAGGGATAGGGCCTCCACCTCAGCACAGGTGACACGCGCATGCGACCAGTGTAACAGGAAACGCATCAAAGTAAGTGTTTGCTGTTGTTTGTTGTCCGCCGTAGCTGACGAAGTGGTAGTGTGACAGTCGCCGGCCGTGCGACAAGTGTGGTGACAGGATATGCACATTTGATAGGCCTTTGATGCGCAAGGGGCCTGAACCGTAAGCAAAAGCGATGTTTCGTTCTGACATTGCAGCGGCAAGCCACGAGTGGTCCGTCGGGCCAGAACAGAGCAGGGGACCACCGCCCAACCGCAACAGCAACAGCAGCAAGGCGACGGATCAATGGAGAGCCCAGAGAGCACTTCCCGGCTTTCCGCCATAACAGCAGACTATAATAACAGCCCGACCACGTCAATATCTCCCCCAACGTCCTCAGCAGAAGCGGATTTGCTAGGGATGTTGGGAATGGCGGGCACGAACAGCGGGGTGTTGGGGACGTCTCAGCGTACGTCCGCTTCACCGCTGGGCCCTAATGCGTTGAACATGGACCAGCCTTCCGCTGAACCGGACCTCAGCGAACCGTGGGATCCATTCGGGCGAAATGGGTTTACATTCGACATTGCATCGTGGTTCGTGCCGCCTCTGGCTGTGCAGGATCCAACAACTTTCGGCTTGGCGCAGGAGTTGTCTGAGTCTGCTCCAATAGTGGGCTCGCAGCTCCAGTTTGATCCTACCCTCTTTGACAGCGTGGCGGGCCCGAGTGTCTTCAATGCGTCCGGGCTGCCAGAAACACCAGCAGCGGGAACCTCATTGATTGACCCCACTCTGCTGGAAACAGTCGTCTTGCCCAAGATCAACATGTTTTACGAGCGGCTCGACTACATTGCAACTATCCTGCCAAAAAGCTACACAATGCAGCGTGCGGCAAGGGGCGATCATCAGACCTCCCCCGACTTTGCTTGTCTCCTCCTCGCCATGAGTGGCATCGTCCTCATTCACTCTGTGGAGGCGGGCGAGGCATTTGAGTGGGAGCGATCGACGGGACAGGCGCGTAAATTGATTGACCTGGCGTGTCGCCTTAAGGGATCACCCGAGTGTGGACAGAACGTTGGCGTGGACGCTGTGCTGAGTAGTTTCTTGCTCTACTTGTGCTTCTTTGGCATGGGACTGCATGATGCGGCTTGGTTTCGCATGAGAGAGACACTGGCTCGTGAGTTTACAGTCTCATTCGTAACTGACACGGCAGTGGCCGAGATTATGCTCTTCCAGGCTTCACAATTGGAAGGCACTGCGGACGAGGTGGAGCCAGTTGAGGCTATACGGCGACAGAGGCTGATCGGTATTCTGGCGGCGACGGAACGGTGTGTACTCGTGCCACGATCGAGCTAACATGCAGCGGCTACGCTCTGCAACGCCCGCAGGCTCAGTTCCGATGGCGGCACGAGGGAACCCTCAAGCTCTCGGAGGGTCTTAACCAGGAGCGCGCCGTCTTTGGCCTGCAGTGTCTGCTGCGCATATTTACCCTCATGGACGAGCGCATCATCAACTGCTACAATGGCGGCAAGCAGCACGACACGGCAACCTGCAGCCTGACCCCACAACGAGTGATCCAACTGCAGCGGGATCTCGACAAAGCCTATGGTCCAATGGGAAGCGACCTCCTACAAAACTGTGTGCGCTCAGAAGCAGGAACCCTGACCGAGGGCCAGCGCGCCGACCTCCTCGTCAATCAGCAGTGGCTCAAGATCCGCGCCTGGCAACTCGGTCTCTCACATGGGTTTGTGGGGATGGAGGAGAACGGTGTGCCAATCTGGGAACTCTCGGGACTCTACCCTGTCGCCATCGGCAACGCGACCCTCATGTCCTGCCATTCGTTGTACATGAAGAGCGCTGAATACAACGGTCTTGCATGGGTACGTGGTCTCCGAGTCGGAATGTTGATGCTGACAATCTCCCAAGGCCGAGAAGTTGTGGGATATCGGACACGCCATTGCCGAGTTGCACACCCTTGACCCGGGTTTGCTTGACAAGCCGGTCCCGCCCACACCCACTACGAGCTCAGAGACCCGATCACATGTGATGCCAGGACGGGAGACGCTGCAGCAGCTTCTCGCGCAGATTACGATCTTTCGCGGTGGGCAGAATCCGTTTGTGCAAAAGCTGCGCGACGATATTGCACGGATATCTTAGACAGCTGCCTGATGCACTAGATATTCATTCAAACTGATTGCATTTGACAATATTCACAACAATTTGCATCACACGAGCCGCACACCTCAAAGACCATCATTCGGCGCATCTGGAGTCGATCAACATGGGCCTTGACTCGCTACCGCAAAACTCACAGTACTGGTGCGCCCAGCGATAATCATACTCTCCATCCTTATCCGCAAACCGTAAATCCGTCGCGAGCCGAATCCTACCCTCCTGATCCTGATTATTGGCCGAGCAGTGGATCATGCACGGGTGGTGGAACACGACGTCCCCGGCCTTGTAATCGGCTACAAGCCAGCGCCGGCCATTGGTAGCGGCAAATTGCGGCGCGTCCGGGGTGAGCATTCCGCCGGCCATCATCTGCGCGTTTTAGTTTATGTTTGGCGTTGGACGACCCACGTTGGCGTTGAACGCGCTGAGACGTTCTTCCTGCGACATGTGCTCTGCGGCCTTTGCAAAGTCTGCCTCAATCTCGAGACCCAGCGGCGCCGAGTTTTCGAGATACAGCAGGCCACCGGAGATGGGCGAGACGTCCCCGATGGGGACCCAGGCTGTGAGTGATGTGGGGGGCGCGGCGCGGAGGAAACTGTTCGTTAGTCCTGGCAGCGGAAGGGGACCTACATCTGGTCGTAGTGGACTTGGGTGCTTGATTTCTCCGATTTAGGAATGTTGGAACGCAGGAGCTGGCGTTTGAAGACGAATGGGTCGGTCCATTCTGGCTTGAGGCGGGAGACCATGCTCATGAGGTCTGGGTGTGTCAGTGGCTGCAGGCGCGGTGAGGACCTACTGTCGTCGTTGGCAAAGTCGTTCATGAAGGGCTGCCTCGCTGCCTCGACCGAGAGGCGGAGGTACTCGTTTGACTCCATTGTGGCTTGAAAGTGGGCTGTTCCCGGGCCAGTGAACTTTGAGGGGTCCTGGGGGGTCAGTAAGGTCAATCGTTTCCTTCAGGAGAGACTTACACCACCGACAAAGATACCTTCCCTAGGACTCGTGCCCTCCTTGAGCACGCCGCAAGGCTGGACATACTTGAAATACTGTTCGCGAGTGTCGAGGACCTTGTCACGGTTGAGAAGTCCGGTGATGTGCACGACACCGTCGCGCTTGTACGCAGCGCGAATCTCCTCGTCCGAGGCAGTGGCAGGCAGCGGCTTGAGCCAGCCAAGGGACTGACGGGGAATCTACGCCAAGTCAGCGTGAGTCCACATTGCGGCAGAGTCACTTACCTTACCACCAGCGTTTCCCTCCAAGTGAAGAAGATCCAGATCCCAGCTACCTTTGCCAACAAGATTGACCAGTCCAGCGGGCTCGGTAAGTGTTTCAGTGCAAGTCATTGTTGAAATTGTGGGGCAAGCAAGTAGATACGGCACCCTCCTCCCGACTCGGGATGCGCGACGCGTTCATGTAGTCTCTCAGTATTGAATTAGAAGGACCTACCCGCTTGATACTCTTTGACATGTCCCGCTCGCTATCCACAAAGATGGTACAGATACACAGTGGTGTCCAAGGAGAAGAAGGGCCGATGGTGCCCGGTGGTAACTCTACGGTGGTTCAAGTACCGGCGGTACTTTGCACGCCGGTTCCTGAACGTTGGGCCGAGATTCCGGCGCCGAGACTCGGCCTTTCGCCTCGTGCATGCGACTTCGGGACTGGTGGTGACAGTGGGGGGATCTGTCCGATATCGACTAATCCGGGAGAGTGTGATGCAGCATGGACTGGGCGAGGTTGAGACCAGACGAGATCAGTTGATGGCTCGGCTCTTGCCGCTGCCCAACCCTTTTGGGTCAATTCGAACCAGAGATCATTGGATGGAGACGAGAAGATCACTGGAACGAATCTAACGACGTAGCCAACAACACTCTATGCATCTACTCGGCATTCTACTTGCCAGAGTTGAACAGCTCATGCAGCAAGACATGCTCTGAGTCGGCGATTTCCGAGTTTGATCTCGGCGCAAACGGAGAATGATAAGGAAATGGGCCGTATTCTGGCACAAAGCCAATGCGCAACTTTGTGCCTTTGCGGCGATGATGCTGGACAATCTTGGCCCAGTACTTGTAGAAAAAGGCGCGCTCGGGTGCGTAGAACTCGTGCTCTGGCTCATGGCATTGAGAGCTGTTGACGGTGCCGATGCGGCAGTGGAGGTGGTGGAACTGAAATGTCAGTAGTGTCAAGCCAAACGTCAATGCAGCGTACATGAGGGAGAACCTCTTCGAGAAGTGCGTTGTCCTCTTCCCCAATATCCAAAAGACGCTCAGACACGACCACCCAGTGGGAGATGTCTGCAGTCAGACGGAGTCTGCGAAACGTCAGCCCTGTCGAGGTTCTAGTTGGCCAAACTCACTCTGGCACCTCCCGCACGATCCTGACCGTCACGGAAGGAGTGAAGCAGCTCCGATTCCTATGCGTCTCATGACAAACCACCCCGCTCAGATCGAGCTCATCATCAACCCTGATTGTACCCTTGTAAAACTCGATCGACTGCTCAACAGTCCACACATCACTGTATCCGTCAGCCTCCGAGCAAGTTTCGGCAACGCACCATCCGCCCTGCACGTTGATCACGACTGGCGAGAATGTCTTGGCGATCTGGAGCTGCTCGCGGTAAACTTTTAGGTGGTCTACTGGATGCAAGTCCATGGGACGGGGTCCGATGTAGTTGATCCAGGAGGAGAAGATTCTGCCTGTCAGACCTGGCCCGAGGAGGCGACTTACTGGATGTTGATGTCCAGGCCAAGCTCATGGACTAGCTCGCGAACGCGCTGGTGGGTCGCTTTGCTGTAGTTGGCTGGGTTGTACTCGATACCGGCTGCAGATGCCATTAGATGATATTTCCAGCTTTGAGGCGGTACTCACAGTACCCCTTGGCCTTGACATCCCGAATCCAAGCCTCCAGATCCTCCTCGGAGATACCCCATGTCGTCTTGAACGAGTCTACCTGCAGAGTGCTAGAAACAGTCATCGTCAGCAGTGAAGACAAATCAAGAGCTACAGAATACACGTATAAGGCTGAAAGAGTCAAAAAGGTCTTATGTATACGATCCCGCAAAGTGTGACCACTATCACGGCGATGAAGCACCGACCGACCGGAGGACCTGCCAACAACTCGGACGGACCCCTTCCGTGACCCCTCTGGCCGGCGGTTCTTCCTGCACCCAGCCAACAAGGTTTGTCATGGTCATGCCGGGTCGGAAAGTGCTCGTTATCTTTGCTGGACTGTGGGGAATGGTGCTCCGCAGCGGAATGTCGCTGGGGTATGGTTGCTTCGTGTCGAATTAGAAGCGGGGTGTTGCAGAAGTGGCACCGTTGAGGGTGGCACCTTGCCGGACAGCACCCCAGTCTCTTGGGGAAGACGTTCAACCGAGTTGGTGTATCGATACTGCTTCTGAAAGATATAAGAGCCCTCTTGCATGCGCACTTGACCGTCATCTTCCAACGTCACAAAGCACAATGGTCACTGTTACCTCTGTAACCTCCCAGCCGGCTTTCATCGGCAAGCTCAAGGGCAGCGCCGTCCCCATCCCCGCCGGCGAAGTCGGCCAACTGAATCCCACCACCCCAGACACTCCCATCGAGGAAATCCGGGCTCGCTTTCAGCGCGACGGCTACCTTCTCATGAAAGGCCTGCTCAACGCCGACATTGTACACGACACGCGCAAGCGCTTCTTCACTTCGGTCAAGGACACTGGCATTCTCGCGCCCAACACCAACCCGGAAGACGGCATCTTTGTCGGCGGCGAGGAAGCGCGCAACACCTTCATCAACCCGGGCTCGGTCGCGCACAGCTACGGCATGCAGAGCTCGGCGAGGGCAGAGGCATACCTCCAGGCGTGCCTTGATGCGCAGCAGAGTGACTGGTTTCACGCGTTCTCGACCAACCCGCAGCTCGTCGACTTTGTGTCCCGTCTCATGGGGTGGGAGGATCCCCTGCTCATGAAGCGCCAGATGCTGCGTGCTGCCGTTCCGGACGGAGACGGGATTCATGTTCACTGTAGGTTGACTTGAGTAGGAAAGGGCTGACGAAGGAGACGACCAGCTGTTCTTCCGTCACGGTCCACCCACTTTCATTACCTGCTGGACGCCGCTCGACCATGCGGGCCCAGAGAGGGGTGGGCTGATGTATCTCTCCGACTCGACTCGTGTTGGTCAACAGATGGAGGACGACTTTAACGCCAGGGCCGAGAAGATGACCAACGATGAGCGCAAGAGTGCCTTCAACGCCAACATGGTACGTTCCCCTCAGCTCTCACCGATTCTCACAGTCCAGATGACAGGCGGCCGCGTCCACCCTGACGCCGGCACGGCTACAAAGGACTTTGGCGGGCAGTGGCTCACGGCTGACTTTGAGCCCGGCGACGTCGCGTTTCACAATCCGTTTATCATCCACGCGTCCTGCGTCAACCAGCACCCGAGTAACAAGGTGCTGCTGCACACTGACATTCGGTTTGTCAACCCCAACGAGCCGTTTGATGAGCGGTGGATGAAGTACTGGCTCCGTGAGTTTTGTGCAGTGGCGCAACCCGCTGACGATATAGCTGCCGATGGGGCTTAAGCGCTTAGCCCAAGGCAATCGAACGAGTTTCTTGATTAGTGGTGTAAAGATGTGTTTTCGTTTCTGAATGCAGTATTCTCTTCGGCAACGGGTGTCTCGTCAACAGCTGATCTCTGGCGCTCGCTTGCCCAACACCACCTACGCGATTGAGGTCTGATAAATCATGGCCGACGGTGCCTGACATGATCCACAGTTGGCGAGCGATCCGTAGTCGTCCTCGCTCCCGATAATGGCCACTGGTCTCGCATGCTTACTAACCTCTGGTTTCCCCATCCCACCATACCCTGCAGGCTCAACAATGCCCCTCGACGCCAGCCAAGAGCATGCAGTACAAGCCAGTTGCTCGGCCGATTATGAGCATGTGGTAGATGCCCTAACTGCTTGCCGCCACCCCCCACTTTGCAGTTGCCAATAGTGAGACCAAGTGCGGGCAAACCAGCAGCCGACCCTTGCGCGCAGTTACCAATGCATGGCGAGTAGCTGTAACGTCTCAGAGCAGTCGAGCCAGGATCTGCCCAGCTCTGCATCCCACTTGTTACTATATCGTTGTGTTCTCAGCGACACTCTGGACATGCCTGCGGATCTCGGTGACTCGGAGACCTACTTGACCGATCTGCAGCGCAGATAGTTTATCCAGAATCCCCCACCCTGGATAAACCACAAAATTGCCCGATCGTCTTTTCACTCTGCCCGTATATCCACAAGGTCTCGACCCGCAGCCCGCTCTTACTCAGCCTCCTCGACACGAACCATCAACTTCATCTCCACCCACTCACTCACTACACTAACAAATGAAACCACGAGAGCCCCCCTCCTCAACCAGCCCACCCCCCGGCGCCTCCATCCCCCTCACAGAGGTCTGCGGCGTCCTCTCCGCCCTCGCCCCGACCCTCTCCCGTCCCACACTCACGGAATGTGGTTCCCCCGACTCGCCCGGGCTGGCACCAGAGGTCTCCCTCTCCCGCAAGCTCACACGCGATGCCATCTCCGAGGCGGCGAGGATTGAGGCCCTCATCGGTCCGCCCCCCGATGGTGGGCGCGAGGCATGGCTGTGCGTGTTTGCTGCGTTTTGGCAGCAGTTTTGTATCTTTGGTCTCAGTGAGTATAGCCCGCGGGACGGGTCTGACACCGCAGTGAGTGCCAACGGCCAGCTTCAGTCGTACTATCTCGCCAACCAGCTTTTGGGCCATGGTAAAGCCCAGGTAGCGTGAGTATTGGTCTCCGGTGTGGCGTCGTCTCTAGAGGTGGGCAGGTGGGCAGTCTTGCCTGTCGCGGTAGCCACTGGCGTCTTTGTGAGACTGTCTCTAGCATCAAGTGTAGCGCTGTCATCACGTCGATGGGTGTGGTGCCACTCTGCCACCTCGGTCTCCACACTAGCAGCAGACACTAACTCTCTCCAGATGGTTTGGCTCTATCCAGACGCTCATCGAGTTTTCGTTTGCAATCATGACTGGCCGCTACTTTGACATTCACGGCGCCAAGCTCTTGGTCTCTGCGTCGTGCGTGCTTTCGTTTACGGCCATTATCGGCATGGCCTTTTCGCACGAATACTACCAGTTTCTTCTTTCGTTTGTCCTCTTTGGCGCCTCGGGTTCGCTCATCTACGCACCCAGTGCTGCCGTCGCCTCGCACTGGTTTGACAAACGCCGCGGCCTAGCCATGGGCATCATTGTCTGCGGCTCGGGCATCGGCGGCGTGCTCTACCCGATCATGCTGGAGAATCTGTTTTCAAAGATTGGCTACCGCAACACCATGCTGTTCATCGGCGGGTTCAACTTTGTCTTCATGCTGCCTGGCGTCTTCTGGATGAAAACCCGTCTCCCGCCGCGCAACCCGCCGCCGTGGAAGGACATGCTGCGGCCCTGGCACGACGCGCGGTACGTCGTGCACGTCATTGGCGGCATGCTGTTTGGCATGAACATTCTCGCCCCGCTGTTCACCGCCATCAACTATGCCGAAGCCAACGGCCTGCCGGACAATATCGCCGCGTACGCCATTGCCATTCTCCTCGCGGGCTCCATCCTGGGGCGCATCCTCTTTGGCGCGCTCGCCGACCGGCTCGGCGTGTGGAGCGTCTTTGGCTGCGTGGGCTTCGTGGGCGGCATCATCATGTTTGGGTTCTGGGTCCCGGACCACGTCGGCGTCGCGGCCACCATTATCGGTCTTGTCGCGTACGGAAACGTCTCGGGGGCGTGGTTTGCGCTCGTGCCCGCTGCTACCGCGGCCATCTCGCCCGTGCACGAGGCCGGTATGCGGTTCGGGATGCTCATCTCGGCCCTCGCCGTGCCCTCGCTCGTTGGGCCTGTCATCACGTCTGCGCTCATCGAAAAGGGCGGGAACAAGATGCAGTACGCTGCTATCTGGTGTGGCGTGTGTTTTATCATTTCGGGGTTTATCGTCAATGCCGTCCCCGCCATGGCGTGGTGGAAGCGGCGCAAGGCCGCAAAGGAAGTCGGAGGTGGCGAGGTCGAGATGGGCGAGCCGGTCTTGCCTGCCGTGCCCCCTGGCAAGGCTTTTGTGGAGGAAAAGTGACCCAACGAGTCACACCGTCTTAGCAACTTCAACTACAAATCTCCACACAACATGTGCACCACAACGTGCACTACCAAGGTCATAATTGCAGAATCCAATCTCTCGGGCATCAAACTATCTCTGGGCATCTCAAAATCTCATAATGCACGACAGAACCGCACAAAGGCGGATGTATCACAATAGAAAAGCTTGTCTGTACGATGCAAGATTGTCCTACACCTGTCGGCGACAGTGAGCCCTGGCGCCAGCTTGTCCTTCCTCATCTTGATATCTTCCACTCATTCTCATGAGGTGCTCAAGCGCCAGTGCCCATGTCCGTGACCTCCTCCTTGACACTCTTCCCCTTGACCGCCTGCTTAGGCCCAGCCGCCCCACTCCGCTCAGCAACAGCCTTACGCAGAAACGGCAACAGCGTCTGCCTACATCTCATCAGCCTTCCTCTCCCGCATGCACGAAAACCCACCGCCACTGATCATAGACCTGGCTCTTGCTCCGCCCGGCAACGACGTCGTCGCTGAAGAACCCGCTCTTGACCCCCGCAGTGACGTGGGCGAGGAGGGTGAGCTGCTCGTCTGTCGTCCAGGCGCCTTTGGATTTGGTGCGGGGTTTCGTGGTCGGGTAGGGTTTTGGGTCTTTGGTTGGGGAGGTGGTGGGGCGGGGCATTGCTGGTCGAGGGTAGTTGGGTATGGGAGTGGTATGGGAGTGGTAGGAGTCCGGTATGAGTTGTGGGAAAGCACAAGAGTGATGATGTGAGGGATGCTGATGTGACTCGACAGGATGAGACGATTGTGTGTGTCCCCTGTTTGCCCTCTTACATGCTCACGCCACCCAGCCCAACGGCCGTCATCAGTGACATGATCCTTGTTATACATATGTACTATAGATTAACTGAAATGCGCTTGGGATCCTAGACATACTCTGGGACTGTCTCCTTCGCTGCGCTGAACTCTGCACAATGTCGAGACGGATGTGGCGACATGACCAAGTCCTCCTGGGGCTACTTCCCACACTTCCCCCTCCTCTCCTTTCCACCTCTCCCCCGCCCCTCACTCTCCCTCCCAACCTCACTAACAACCTGCCTCAGAATCGGCTCAAGATGCCTGCCACTCAGCACTTGCGCCACCTCTGCCAAACTCACCGCCACTGGAGATAAGCCTGCACCCCCAACCGGCCTGGGACGACGTTATTCCACACCCGCTGGGCGGCCGCGTGGGCCGTCGCGTGATCAAACAGTTTATGCAGTTCCGCAGCCGTCCATGGTCCTTGCTTGGGTGTTGGGCTGGGTGTCGCCGAGCTCAGGCTCGGTGGGCTTGGGTGGTGCAGAGACGGCGGTGAGGCTGGTGAGAGCGGGGCTGAGGAAGAGAACGAGTTTGATGTCGAGGATGAGGGGGGTGAGTGGCGGCGGCGGTGGCTGCGGCGCCGTTTGCATTTCGACTTTTCGGGTGTGGTGTACCGGACGTGGGTCGAGGGGTAGGGCCAGGTTTTGTGGGGTATTTCGTGATGGTGCGTTGAATGGGGCATGATGCTGCGGACTGAGAGGAGAGCACTAGAGAAGTGTTGATGATGTAGTTGCTGGAGTGTGAGAGCTGATGAGAACGCCAAGTACACAAAGGGCGTGGCCGACTCGCCCCGATACTCTCCTCATACTGTGCTTCTGTGGACATCTGTTGCATGCTAGATACACCGAAAGCACCTCCCTAAGAAACCGACATGCAATATCCAGAACAATCACAGCAGACCAAGCTGCATCTCCACCTCCGTCTCACTCCTCGCCGCCACACGCCCAGGCCGAGCACGACCACCAGTCTTTTCAGCAATACTCTTGCGAATATACGGCTCAAGCGTCTGTCTAACCATCAGCACTCTCACGCGACCGAGACACACCGCCACTGCCAATAGGCCTGTTCGGCGCTGCGGCCCGGCACGGCGCCTTCCCAGAAGGCCTTGCCCCTTGAGCTCTTGATTGCGTGGGCGAAGAGCGCGAGCTGGTCGGCTGGCGTCCAGGGGGTCTTGGGTGGGTTGCGTGCGGCGGGGGGTTCGGGGGCGTTGGGAGCGTTGGGAGCGTTGGGAGCGTTGGGAGGTGGTTGGTTGGGGAGTGCTGGGGCCATGCTCTCGGGATCCGGGGAGGGAGAGGGGGAGGTGATGTGGATTGGCGAGCTGGCTGACATTTGAGGGTTGCAGTAGGAGAGTGCGTCAGAGGGAGTTTAGCGGGTCAGAGTGTAAGTGTTAAGTGGCCGAGGATACAATGGGGAGAAGTACTAGCTGCTGATGCGAGGTCGCGAGTAGTCCTCGAGGCCGACACACTCCTTGCAGTGTGGAGCCTTTAAACCAGCCTTATTGTAAGTATCACACATAGCACCGTCAGCTGCCAGCATCCCGCCCTAGTCCAAGCATTGCCTGTCAAGACTTCAGACACTACATCATGACCCCACCACCCGAGGCCTACTCCCCCTCCCCTTCCTCATCCTCATCCATCCCCCCCTCCCTCTCCTCCCCCCACTCCCGCTCCACCCGCACAGGCTTATTAGCCACCGCACTCCGAATAAACGGCTCGAGCGTCTTGCTACCCATCAGCCCCCACCCAGGCCAAGCACTCACACCCAGGTGAAATACGCCTGTTTCGCTGTCCGGCCCGGTACGGCGCCTTCAAACACTTTCAACGCCCTGGAGCGCACGGCGACGGCGCGGAAGAGGGCGAGATACTCGGCGCTGCTCCAGGGGGCGGAGGATGGGCGGTCGCTGCGGCGCGGTTTCTTGTGCAGGTGCAGTGTGCGTCCGGGGGAGGTAGTGGTGAGCTTGCGGCGACGGGGGCGGGGTTTTGCGTATGGCTTTGTCTCGTGGAGTGGTTCTTGGGGGCGTGCGCGGGGCATTGTGCGAAGTAAGAAGTGAGGGTGTGGATGTCAGAGTGAGAGTGAGAGTGAGAGTGAGAGTGAGAGTGAGAGTAGAGGATGAGAAAGACACGTCGGGCCAGGACAACAAAGAACCTCTGCAATGACGCCAAGAGGTCAGTGGCGTCGGGGTCAGTGGCGTCGAGCATGTGGCGTCGGCGTCGGCTTCGGTCGGCGTGGGCGTGGTCGGGTGCCTGTAGAGGCTGCATCTGTCATTATCTCTTGACACGCGCGCGTGTAGCTGTGTAGCGGTGCGTTAAGCTTGTTGGAGGGTTGCGCCACATTGAGCGGCACATTAAGCTCAATCCGACGAGCACGCCCTCGCGCCTTAGCCCTCTCCTATCTCACACATCCCCGCCCTTTCAGCTTCGCTCTCCACCGCCAAGAACGCCCTTGGGTCACAAAGTATCATGCATGCCAACGCGTACCATACGCGTGTCCAGGGGCACGATCCGGTGTGTTTGATACAATGTTCGTGCGAAGTCGCCAATCAAGGAGGAGGTATCACAAGGGACGAGATGGCGATGAGAAGATGGGTCGAGGATTTACAGCCTGGGGGGCCGCTGCCAGCGCGGACCTATGCCAGAGCGCGCTCTAGTTTGCGGGAGCCGGGCCGGCCTTGTTGTCCTCGACGGGCTCGACGGGGGCGGGCAGGGTCGAGACGACGGGCTTGCATGCGGGCCGCGTGTCGCTGCCGTCGGGGTTGACAAAGCCTGCCCTGTCAGTATACACACATCGCACGGAGGCTCGCACTCACCGTCCTTTTCCGCCTGCGCCCAGCAGTTCTTGAGCCAGAGCGGCACGGGGACGACGACGCCAGTGACGGCGAGAAAGTTGGCGACGTCGACGTCTGTACACCCCGTCAGCGCCATCCTCCCACATCGCAGTCGACTGCAGCTACAACCCAGGGCACTCACCACCCTCGCCCATGGCCGCGAGACAGTCGTACATCCACTTAGGAGGCTTTGCGAGGAGCGCGTCGAGTTTGTTCTTTTCCATCTCCTGCGGGGGCTCGCGCTTGGCCACCTATGGGGGTTGTGAGCTAGCTGTGTCTGCGGCATGAAAGGCACGTACGGTGGAAGCAGGGGTGTCGCGCTTGTCAAAGAGGGCGTGGAGACCGACGCCGTGGGCGCCGTAGTGGCCGCGGTCCTCGAGGAGGGGTGCTGCTGTGGCTGCTGCTGCGAGAGTGAGGAGGGCGAGGAGGCGCATTGTGGGTTAAACGAGTGTAGGTGTCCAGTTGGCAAGGGTTGATGGATAAGAGAGACACCAAGTACGTGTTTGCATACGAGGAGTAGGATGTGCACACTGAGAGGAGCAACAGGGGAATGAAATACAGGCACCAGTCTAAAACACCACTGCTAAGCAGGCGCGTCACCTACACCCTCTCTATGCAGTGTCCCCCCTGGCTGTCTCTGGGTCCTGAGCATCCCATCTCATGCATCATAACCAACTGCCAACTCTCCTATGCATGCAGATATGCAGCCTGCTTGAAAGCAGTAAAGCAGAGCACGAGTTGCAGAGTACAGAGTGCGGTGAACCCATTTGAAACACGTGTCAGCCTGGCTGCGGATCTGTTGATCAGTCCGCTACATCCGGCGTTTATCAGAGATCACACGACCATCACCACCAGTACTCCAAGTTCTGGAAACAGCACATGCATGAACAGGTAATCAGGGCTGGCGACTGGTATCGCTCACTTGCCTACTGATAGTGCCTTCGAGGCCTTGACGAAGCCATCCCAAGACATTGCCTACATCAACCCCCCTAAAAGAGCCAGACCTCTGCAAAGCTCCCGAACATCTATCACCGCTACAACTTTGCCTTTCCATCCTCCAGCTCGCCATAACTCGCGCGAATCTCCGCCTGATCCCCCCACCCAGCCGCGAAAGTTTGCAAGAACCGCCACGCAGCATCGGCAATAGCCGGCGGGTCGGCCTGGAGACACAAGTGGTCCGTGGTGGGTAAATGCTCGTTGCGCGCGAGCGGGGGGCGCCAGGCCATCTCCCTGCTCATCTGCCTCGGCAGGCGCGAGTTGGCGACGACAAACCCGACTGGAACCTTGATGTTAGGCAGCATGTCCCATACGCGTCCTCCGGCGGTGGGCTCGGCGAACACGGCCGCCTCGGCCCACGTCGGCATTGCGAGCGTCACCGGGCCGTCGTCTACGTTCGGGTCAGAGGCGCTGTCCGTCACGCCGTCGGCGTCAATGCGGACGAGGCCGTGCGAGATGGTGAGATCCATGATCTCTGGGTGCCACTGCTGGTAAAACTCGAGCTGGAGCCAGGTCCGCCTCGCTTCAGCGCGGGACGGCCAGTGATCCCTTCGCTTGAGCGCTGGGCGGGTCTTGCTCTGGTTTGTGCGCGAGTGGACGCGGAACTCGTCGTCGCCCATCGCCGTCGGCGTCACGAGCGAGTCGGCGAGAAAGATGCCGTGATACACGTCGGGCCGGCTGTGCGACGCGATGCAGTGGCCGACACCGCCGTAGCTCCCGCCAAAGCCCAGGACCTTGACCGCCGGCGCGGCGCCCTCGGGCTGCCACACCAGCTGCCACCCCGGCGTCGCTGCCTTGGCGCCGGGGAGGACGTGCAGGATGAAATTCAGAATATCCCTTCCGACATCGTCCCACGTCTCGGCCGGCCCGAGCAGACCGGCATTGAGATCCATCGATACGCCGTGGTTGTGGTGGTCGAGCATCCAGATATCGTCAATGAGCACCTCCGGCGACGTCGCAAGCGGCGCACCAGTCCCAAACGCCAACGCAGGCGACCCAGGCGTCTTGCCCAACACCCGCCGCAGCGTAGGGTGCCAGTGCTCCTTTTGCGTCCCGTTCGGATGCGTGCACACAAGCGTATACCCACCCACAGGCACGTCGCGCTGCCACCGCTCCACGCTCTGGAACACGCCCAGCGGCGCGCTCGCCGCGGCCTCACCCAGGCTCCACTCCTTCGCACCGAGGCGCGCCTCGACGCACAGCTCCAACGCCGCGTCGAGCCGCTCATTCCGCGCATCCTTGCTCTCCCCCGCCCGCATGGAGGTCTCCCCAAACGGCCGGGACTCGCGGCTGAGCGCCCCGTGCCCCTCCCGCAGCTCGCGCGGGTGGGCTGCCGGCGTGGCGTGCTGGGTCCGCGTCCAGCCTGCGGGGGGAGGGGGGAGGTCGGGGCGTCGCGGCGGAGGGGGCGCGGGGTTGTTCGGGTGCGCTGCTAGGGGGAGGAGGTGCGGGGTCGTTATTGGGCCGACGGGGAAGCTGAGCTGGCGCGGCGGGAGGAGGGTTTGGGGGCCGCGGGGTGGCATTTCTAGTGCCATTGCTTGTGTTTTGATGAGGATGAGGGGGAGATGGTTGGGAGAATGTCGATGCTGCGCGGGTAATATATTGGGTCGTGTTACCGGTTCGGTCAATGCCGACTGACGGACTTCGGCTTCAAGCGCGCCGGGCGCCGGGATCAGTGAAGGCCATGCCATGAGCCTGCTCTTCCATCGGAGCGGTGGGTGCATTGAGCTTGGTCTCCAGTGTGCACGACTTCACTGCGTAGGGAAAGGTGTTTGCCGGTGCACTGAGCTTGCCACGGCATTGTCAGATATCGTGACGAGATAGCCAGGGCGGCCGGAGTCGATACTGTACCGCACTTGGCCGACATCAGGAATCGCTGCTCTCAAAGTGCCGTATTACATCTGGAAGGAGCTCGCGTACATGGGCTACACAAGCGAGTCTCGAGAACAAGGCGACGAACGAAAGATTGGAAAGGAAGGCAGAGCACACGGCGGCTAGAACGTGAGACGCCGGTCACTGCTAATGAGGTTGGCCATAGTGGTCTGCACGGCCTCGAACCGCATGAACGCGCACGACTCGCTCTCGAGATGATTGATCGCCGCCGCGAGACTCTTGAACTGGGCGCGGCACCGGGCATTTGGGCAGTGATACAGTGCCTGCTGGTCTTGCTGTCAGCTTGCTCGAATCTGGGGGACGTACGCGCAGGCGACTTGAGGTGCTGGTCCAAAGAGCTGCGCTGGCGGAACCCGCGGTGGCAGAAGTAGCACTCCCACGCGTCACCGTTCCACGCCATGTCGGTCGCAGAGTACGAGGTCTGTCCGGTGTAGCCGATGAGGTTCTTTGAGATGAGCCCGCCGGGGTCCTTGGCGCGCACTGCGCGGTACATTGTGTCGCGGTCGAGGTTGACGTTGGGGCAGGCATTGTTCTCGAGGTGGTGCGTCATGCCTGCCGCTGTGGCAAAGGTGCGTTTACAGAACGGGCAGGACATGTTGTCTCCGCGGTGGGTGCGCGAGTTTAGGTGCTGCGTGTGAGACTCGTGCGTGCCGTGGGGCCTACCATGTTGAGATTGTTGCGATTGTCGAAAAACCGCTTGCAGTCGGCGCAGAAGTGGTGAAAGTCGTGCTCGTGGTGCAGGCGACCCTCGACCGAGGGACTGACAAAGCTGCAGTCGAGTGCACGACAGAAGAACATGGCGTGGCGTGTGGCATTCATGTGCCGCCAGCAGTCGTCATTGGTTTTGAACCACAGGTGGCACGAGTCGCACTCGAAAGACGGGAGACGGTGGCCCGTCGAGTTGCAGTGGTTGTTGCGGGCCTGGCATCCGGCAGGAAAGCCCTTGAGGCAGGTGCCACAGGTGTAGTAGGGGTTGTGTACCATGGTAGACTGGAGTTGGATGGTCGTAGGAGGCAAAGAGGGACTGATGTTATGTGGCTGATGGTGTCAAGGGAGAATTGGGGAACAGTGAGCGGTGTGTCAAGTGTGAACGGGGGGTGGGACAGCGTTGAACGCCCAAAGGAAGGGGGAAAGCAAAGATGACGCTGACAGGAGGAAGGCTCTGAGTAGCCGTGGGTAAATTCATTCAAGTAGAGTCAATGTCGGGGACAGAGTATGTAGCCCCACAGAAGAGTTGAAGCAGGGTATAGCAAATGTGGGACCGCCAAGTACAACGCATCAGATGTTGAGCCATTTGCGTACGTTTGTGCTCATCACTGCATCAGAGAGCGTGCTCGCTCCATCGAGCCTTGAGCGACAACATCCTAGCGCGCGTTTCTGCCCCTTGGGCTGTCGTAGTGTGTTTCTCCAAGCAACTTGAAATTGACAAGTCAACTCGATCGCCACTGTAGCAGAGCCGCTGCAATAAACTTCCCAACACTGAGTGTATTCTGCCTGAAACAAAACACATTCCCCATTCTCATTGAATCGATGAGGGCTTGTAGTGTGTGTCCTGAGGTCTCAAAACGCGTGGCCAACAACGCGCAGCGTAGTTTTTGGCATCATGGTGTGTTTCTCCGCCTGCCCCAGAACACTCATGATACGGGTCCACCTCGCTGGCGCTGCCAAACTAGAGCCACTCGAATAGACCTTTGCCAACCATACGCATTTTCCAATGGCACCAGGACACATAGCACACTGAAATAAACTCCTGTCTTTCAGTGGTGTGTTTGCTGAGAACCCGACAAGCTTCCCTATTGCAAGGGGTGCAATTATTGGCAGCATGGTGTGTTTCTCGTCACTCGGACAAAGCCTATTAACCACCACGACGTCCTACTACCCGGCCAGACTATGCGTTTCTCTACCCTCTCTGCAACGCACTGCACTGTCCCCCGAGCATGCTGTTGACTGTGCGGCAGGGACATTCAACAAAAGAAAAGATGGAGGCAACCAGATTCGAACTGGGATCTTACTAATTAGAAGCTAGATGTAATAACCATTATACCATACCCCCGAAGACGCTGGTTCTGCTGCTCACCATCCACTGGACCCTTGCAGCCACCACCAGCGTCTCCTTCAATGCCCCTTGCTTTACTGCTGTTTTCTTTTCGATAGTGCCCTCTCCCTCGCCTTCTCCATCTCTTAATCAGCCTGCTAGCCGGGACGCAGACATCTTCCGTGTCACCGTCGCCACACCGTTGCCACAAGCCCTCTATGTTACAACCTCGGTTATCTACAGCAGACTTGCTCTCATCCCAATTCGTCAACCATCATTGACACTGCTCTATCTCTCACTATTCACGTTGCCTGGTCCTCTGCCTCTCATGCACGTTGTCTCCTCTGCTCAGCCGGAATGTTAGTCCTTGACCACACCGCCTTTCCCCACATCTTTAGCGACATTCTCGACCACGCACCTCCATCCGCCTATCCCGCTCTCCGCGCAACCTGCCGCCGACTCCGCGCCTGGATCGACCCTCGTCTCTTCTACCATCTAGCACTTGCCCAACAAGGAGACGAACCTTTCCCACCATCTCTGCAAGTCCTCTCTGCCGGCTTGCGCCGCATCCCACTTTCGGCCATCATTCTAAAAGACCTGACAGGCCAGGTCCTACGGTTACAGAATGTCACCGAACCGCTCACCCACGTCCTCGACCTTGTCATCAGCGATCCGAATGCCTCGTGGACTGCCTGGCAAATATTGGTGGAAGCTCATGCCTTCGAGGAGGTGACGATTGTTAGGCTGAGGCACCTCAGTTACGTGGATATGGATCTCGGATATGTGGCAAACCTCGACAACCTCGTCGTCTTTCCCTGCTCGGCACGCGCGCTTCAGAAGTTGGCCTCAGGATCTGAGCTTGAGCAAATACTTCTGCCAAATGGAGTGAAGAAAATTGTATCACACGTCTCACCCACCTGCCCACTCTTGAACTTTGTGTGGTGGACACCACCCCCCAGCGCGGTCCGTTACGTCTTCATCCTCCTCGCCACCGAGCAGCCGCTTCTACCTCGAGAGGCAACTTCACTCTCTCGGCGTATCCTTGCCGTGCTGCACCATGAGATCATGGGGTGGAGCGAGCGCGGGCACCATGTCGAGGTAACGATTGTGGGGCTCAATACCGCCAACGAAGCCTCCTCCCTCCTTCAGAGTCTGCGCCGGATGTTGCGGTCAGATGACAACTCTGAAGAGCTCATCGGGCAGCTTGTCGGCGGTGTAAAGCTGCTCTCGAAGGCTGAGTATGCTGCTCAAGCAGACCCAATCGAGATGGACGAGAATGCCAGTGCCGTGTTTAGGACACACTATTAGAGTAAGGACTGCCCATACATACGCATACATAAAGCGTGCGTCTCAACTAATGTTGATGGCCATGTCGCGTGCCACACGAACAACCGGACCCACCGTGTTTTGACAACAATCCTCCTCCTCTCCCTCCGTTTCTCTCCATAATCTCTCTTAGTGCACGGCTCCGTAGAGTATGTACTCCCTATCGAATGATTTCCGCTGTCAATCAGATCAAAATTACGCCACGCGCAACGGGGCATCGACCTCAAGCGTATGTCCAGTGACCAGCGCACCGGTCCGCATTAAACGCAGCAGTAGCGTAGCACATGTACATAGCGTTGAGCGCGCTACAACCCCACGCGACGAGCCACGAGCCGCACCGCAGCGTGCAACCTACCACCCACCATACAACTCGTCCGCCAACGGCCCCTCGACATTCAACTCCGGCACCTCCCCGCCCCACCCACCCTCCCTCTCCCACCTAGGCCGCCGGCTCCCGACCCCGTCCCCGCGGATATCCCGTGCGAACGCACTCCGCCCCGCACCAGCCGGCAGGCCGACGGCCGCTAGCCCCCCGTTCCCCCCTCCAAACCCGTTTACGGCCACCCCGCCTGGTCCGCCGCCGAGATACCTGGGTTCCCTCTTGGGTTTTCGCGCCGCCTTGGCACGCTGGGTCTGCGCGACGAGGGCCGGGTCGGGCGCGGACCACAGGTCGGTCACTGTCTCTAGTGGCGTCCAGTCGTCAAAGATTGGCTGGAGACCCGTCGGTTTCTTGGGCCGCTGTCGGGCTTTGCTCATCTGCGCGGCTGGGCGGGGCACGTCGCGCGTCGGCCAGCCGGCCCATGGGTTGGCCTTGCCGCCTGCCGCGCCGTTCCCCAGTGCTGCGCCGTTACCCAGTGAGCCGGCGTTGTGT
Source organism: Prillingera fragicola (assembly GCA_002335605.1). NCBI lineage: Eukaryota > Fungi > Basidiomycota > Tremellomycetes > Trichosporonales > Trichosporonaceae > Prillingera > Prillingera fragicola. The sequence goes on along the minus strand of BEDY01000004.1, from coordinate 726,735 downwards.
GGCGGTGCCTCCCAGAGCCGGCCGGAGGAGGCTGCAAAGCCGTCGCCCTTGTTGCCGTTGGCGCCGATAACGCTGTGGACATTGAGGGACTTGGGAGCGCTCGGGGACGTGGTGTCGCGAAGGGTATGACGTTGAGAGGTCTTGTACGGCGTGGGAGTAAAGCTGAAGCCTGGACTGTCGTCGGCGCCCGCAACGGGCGTGAACGTTGCGCTATGTCCTGACAGAGCTTTTGACGCCGGCGTCTTCATAAGGTGAGGTGGGGGCTCCCTGAGCGGGGTGGTCGAGGACGGCGAGACGCTCGGCGAGAGAGAATGCTGCGCGTAGCTCCCCTCCGTGGCCTTCCCAAGCGGTGTGCCGGGAACGGAGCGTGGAGGTGACGCGCTTAACAGGTTATTTACGAGAATTACCTCGCTCGAGTCATCGCTCTCAACCTCAGCCTCCTCCCCATAGTTTTCAAAGGTGCTGCTCGCGTCCGAGTCTGCGACTTCTTGGACCACAATCACCTCCTCCGGCCTTTCTTGGAGGCCCTCCTGCAAGAGAAGCCCTTGGTTGTCGTTGCCTTGATCCCATAGAGCTGTTGGGTCGGCCGACCTCGGTGCAATCGCCTCGGACGTGGGCGAAGTGGCTGGAGCCCAGAGTTTTAAACCTGGCGATTTCCTCGGCGAGACCCTATTAGATATCTCCCTGGACGCAGCTTTGATCTTGGTCTTGCGCGCCATCTTGTCCTCGAGTAGCTGCGCCTCGGAAGATGGGTGAGTTGAGGGGCGTGGAAGGACTTGCTCTGGCGAGCGACTGAGGTGAGGCGGAAGGTCCCGCCATGGCGGTGTTGATACCTGAGCTTTCGGGGTAGCGCGATCAGATCGCGCTGGGGTCGTCGGCATCGCTGCAGTATTTGTCGGAGCAGGGACATGGGCAGGATTGGGATGCGCTGAAGGAGAAGATGCAGCAGAGGCGTGGCAATCTCGCTCGTGCTTCTCAGGCCGCGTCCCAACGACTGCACACTTCTGTCTGCCGCTCGAGCTCGCCCTACCTTCGGCAGCAACACTCGTGGCAGACCGTGCATCGGAGGAAGCGACAGAGCTCATAGGAGTAGTGCACTCAGAGATCGACCAGGTGGAGTGCGAACGATCGTCGCTGTCGCCAGCCTCGTCAGGGGCCAAGAGTGAAGCGTCGCTCCGAGCTGAAGCGGGAGAGACCTTGCTAGCTTGCGAGATGAGCTGTTCTGTCGGTGCCAGAGCAGACGGTGGTGCTGGATCGGCCAACGGCGCTGTTTGGGCGGACAATGGGGTTACCGGTGCTGTTGTTGTCGAGGAGACTGGCAACGGACGAAATGGCGTGTGCTTGACGCTTGGCGTTCTCTGATCTACTGCATCGGACTTGGTGGGAGCCTGCGCTCGCAAATGTGTGCCCTCTGCGTCACCAGCTGTCGATTTGGCCGACTGCGCTCCAGCGTGCTGCTGTGTTGCTCGCTGGGAAGGTCGCAGGAGTAGCCCCACGAGTACGCCGAGGAGCAGGGCTAGAATGTAGGAGAGCATCCTGCCTTGCCCTGCTTTGTGGTTGGGAGAACGAGTGGTGGTGTGAAGAGCAACAGGACTGTATGATTTTGGTACGTTTCAGGGTGAAGAGGGTGCGACCAGGGTGGAGGCGAATGCGGGGTTCGTGACTGCCATGATGCGGGGTACATGGCGTAGCCCATATCGAGTGTCGTTGGACATGCATGCTGCAAGGCTAGCATGCACTCGAAGCACGTATCGCTCAAGCACTTCTCTCGACACTCCGCGGTCGACGATGCTGCAGCGTAGTGAGGGAGTGAACTCCTGCGTCCCCCTGGCCAACGTCCGGCTGCCTCTCCTCCCATTCGTGCTTGAATGCAACACCAATGCATGCTACATGGCCCAAACCTTGGCACACCCATCGCGGCCACCACTAACGAGATACTTGTCGATAAACCGCATCCGCTCCGCCGGCTTGGTGTGGCCATTGACGACAAGCTTGGAATGCTCATGCGTCGTCCGGTTGTACACTTCCACGCCGTTCTCGCCCACACACGCCACGACCTTGCGCGAGTCAAACTGCACGGCCGTGACGGGGAACTCGTACTTGTGCAGCTCGGCGACGGCGCCCATGCGCATGTCCCATATCTGTGCCGTTAGCAGGATTCTAGTTGCAATGCCGCCGCGACTCACCCTAATCGTCTTGTCCAGACTTCCCGAAACAATGCTCATCTCGTCAAACTGCAGGCAGGTAACCGGTGCCGTGTGGCCCTGCAGCGTGCGATGGGCCTGACCCGTACGCATGTCCCACATACGGACGGCACCGTCACCACTGCCCGAGCACAGCGCGTAGCCCCAGAATTGCACGCCGCCGACAAAGTCCTGGTACATGTCCCAGGACCCGTCGGCGAACGGAGGGGTCGGCACGGCAAACGCGCCAGTGGGGGAGAATAGAGGCGCGGGAATGTCGAGGCTGCCGCCGGGGGAGGGGAGGAGGTCGTCGTACGAGACCGAGCCGAAGGAGGTGGACGAGCGGTGCGAGAGGCGGGGCTTGCGTTTCGGCGCGGGAGGGGCAGGAGGGTTGGAGATGGCCCAGAGAATGTCCATCGTCTGCACGCACTGGCCAGTGGCGACGTCCCATTGACGGATTGTCTTGTCCGCCGAGCCAGTGACGAGGCAGCCGTCCTCGTAGTACATCGAAGTGACCGACTTGGAGTGGCCCTCGAGAGTACGCACGGAGGGTCCAACGGCCTTGTCCGTGTCATCGTCCGCCTCCTCGTCGCCACCTTCGATGATACGCTCGAGAGGGTCGCGGCGCGCGGCATTCCGGTTCTTGAGCGTCTCCTCGTAGTCCTCCACAAGACGCAGGTCCCACAGGCGCACGGCGCCATCGACACCTCCAGTGAGACACAGCGTGTCCTCGACCTGGGCCGCCTTGACCATGCCCTTGTGGCCGCGCAGCTGGCCAATCTCCTCGCCGTCGCACAGGTCCCAAACCTTGACAATGTCGTCCTGGCCCGCGGTGACCAGCATGCCGTAAGGCTCGTCAAAGTCGAGCGCAGTGAGCGGTGCGGTGTGGCCAGTGAGGGTCTGTGGTCAGCTCAAGACCGTTTAGTAAACTCACCATGAACGCAACACCGGATGGCAACTCGTCGTGCTCCGAGGGCAAGAACGCGGGCCCCTTTCGCCTCCTGGAGCTCTTCGAATTCTTTGGGCTCGTCGCCGTCGAAGGCAGAGCCTTGGTGCCAGCGGCCGACGTGACATTTGGCGACGCCATGAGCTCTTGCACGCCCTCCAACTCATCCTCGAGCTCGAGATCCTCCTCCTGCAACTTGAGCAGCGACGTCTCCAGCCGCCTGCGAATCTCCTCCAGCGCGTCAATCTTGGCGGCAACCTCGTGTATCTCGGCATGAACCAGCGACTGTCGAACGCGCAAGTTTTCTTTATCCTGCGCAATCTCGTCGGCCTGCTGCAGCAAGTCTTCAAGATGCAGCTTGCTCTCCACCTGCGTCTCGCGCGTGTGACGCCGGCTCTCGCGTTTCTTTTTCCTGCGTCCCTTTGCCGCCTTACGCTCATTTGCTTCGTCGCCACTGTCGACGCCGTCCGTGAGGAGACCGCGTGCGCGCTCGCCTAGACGTTTGAGACCGAGCTTGTCGCCACCAAGGTCCTCGTCAACAATCCCGCCGCGCACCATGCGTCGGCGCTGTTTGCTCAACTCGCTCGAGGGAATAGTCGCCCGGAAACCGCGGATAAGCGAGACAGTGGGCTCCTCGGAACCTCCTGGACGCGGCGGCGCGGGCTCGAGCGACAGACGTGCCAGGACCTCGGCGTTCTCGAGGATGGCGAGCGATATAGCAGAGGGCATTTTGGTTGACAACCGCGGCAGGCCGGCGGGGCCAGAGGTCGGCAGGCGCAGGAGGCTGCGGCTTGGGCGCGGAAGGCCCGAAGACCTGTTGCCGTTCAAGTACTTGGGCTGCATGAGGGTTGGAGCGACTGGGTGTGTTAGTTGTGGGGACGGGGGCGAGGAGAGGCGGGTGGGTGACCGATCGCCCAAACGCGCCGGTGACGCGACAGCGTCGTCTTGCGTGTTGCCGTGTCCTCTGCGCGAGCCTCTGCATGCACGCAGTATGCTCGCAATCGGTCTACTCACGATCTGAAAGAATCCTGATCGACTCTGAGCGGCGGTGGTCGCCAGCAAAGGGGGTCATGACGACCTCTTTTGCAAGCGAGAGTGTGCCGCCAGCGGCCGAGGACAGAGACCCAAAGGCGCCGGGGGCATTGCTGCCCGGTAGCCGCCCGTCGTTGCGGGACATGGGTGGTGGTGGTGTTGTCGTGTGCTGTGTAGAGTAGCAAGGAGGGGATGGACAGATGAGCGAGGGTGAAGAGGTGAGAGAGAGAGAGAGTTCAGGGGCATTTGGCAGTCGATGTTGGTGATTGGTGACGTCTGCAAGCCAAAGAAATTACAGCCCCGCTCAATCACCACCTATCCACACCCAGCGCCAAAGCACAGCGCAGCAGCAAGCATGGCTCTAGTCACAGTGTCGGGCTACCCATGCTCGGGCAAGAGCACACGCGCAGAGGAACTCAAAGCATGGGTAGAGGAAAAGATTGCCGCAGACAAGCAAGCGGCCGGCGCCGACGGAACGCCGAAATTCGACAACGTCGTGCTCGTCAGCGACGGCGGCGTGCATGTCACTCGGGCAGCTTATGACGGTGAGTAGGGAGCCCGTGGATGTGAGCTCTGGCGCTGTCTATCCACGAGCAGCTCGGAGCTCGACTCTGGGCCATCACCTCTCGGCGCTGACGAGCAGATTCACTGTCAGAAAAACCAGCCCGTGCGGCTCTCTTCTGTGCTGTGGAGCGCTCCCTCTCCCCCTCAACAGTCACGATCGTGGACAGTGCAAACTACATCAAGGGCTTTCGGTATCAGATGTACTGTGCCGCGCGGGAGGCAGGCGTGCGCGTGGCTACTGTCAGGACCGCTGCTGGGCCTGATGTTTGTCGTGGATGGCACGCGAGCAGGGAGGAGAATGAGCAGTACAAGGAGGCTACGTGAGTGCTACAACTGGGTAGGGACGCTCAGCAGTTTCGCGTACTGACAGTCAGGTTTGACAACCTAATCATGAGGTACGAAGAGCCGTCCTCGATGGTCCGTTGGGACTCGCCGCTGTTCACCATTGCGCCTGAGGACGACGCGCCGTTCGAGGCTATCTGGGCAGCTATTACGACGGGCAACAAGAAGCCGCCTACTGGAGCTGTCGTTAATGTGAGTTCTTGATCGGTGTTTGGTGGCAAGCGATGGGTAGGCATGGGTGGCGTCTGGCGGCGAACACTGGACACTCGGCCTCTGCTCGTCCGACCTCCTGAAGCAAATGAACGGATGCTGCTCCTCAGTTCTCATGACTACTGAGCGCACAGCTGACATCTCAGAACACAAAACCCCCACCCGGCACGCTCCAAACCCTCACAACAACGACGAGCACAATCGTCACCGCCCTCCTCTCCCACCTCACCAGCGCACCCGGCGCCTCAACCTTCCCCATCCCCTCCCCGCCAGGCCCACCACCTACAGGCGCTTCGTCGTCGCGCAACTCGTCCGCCGCGCTGGTGCTTCACCTTCCCCCAGGCCGCAGGCCGACACTGGCAGAGTTGCAACGCCTGAAACGCGGATACGAGTCTGCGCAGATGCAGGCCCAGCGCAGCGGTGCGCGCAGTGTCGGCGAGTGGACAGCCGAGGGCGTCGCGAGGGGGTTTGTGGTTCATTTGGAAGCTAGTTGGGAGACTGGCGCTAGGTAGCCTGCCGAGCTGTAGGCGAGGCGAGGTCAGAGGGAGCAGAAAGGGAGTTATAGAGCTAGATGGGTCATGTAAGATATCTGCGCATTAGTCTGACGAGTCAGTTGTGCCGTGGCCGCGCTAACCGTACATTATACATCCAACAACACACCCCTTCAGGTTACCTCCTATCCGGCCCACGCCAGATCAGTGGCACGCCAGACCGCGCACAGGAGACGCAGCGATAGCCGACCTGTCTCGTCAGCCACTCTGCAGCACTGCGCACGCAGTGCACGCTGTGTAGAGTACTCACCCAACATCCATGTCAGCTTCATAAACGTAATGCCCCGCAAAGGCGCCGATAACGATCGCCGAGCAGAGGTACGTGTTGTAGGTCATTGCCACGAGCATGAGCTGTCGCGTGTTAGCTCCACCGCGCCAAAGTAGGGAGGGACTCACAAAGTAGGAAATGCCGACTGTTGCTGCATACAGACCTGCGCGGCGGATACGGGCAGTGCGGGGGACGGGGGTGCTGCGGTGTCAGCTTCTGGCAGTGAGTATACGCCGACGTCGGCTTGTACATCTGGCATCTCCCCGGGATCTAATAGCGACAAAAGAACCCAAGAGAGACAGCTCAGGCGAGCAAGTCTTTCTGCGCGTTGACAAGCCGATGCGAGAACTGGGTCGAAGTACTCACACGCCTACCTTGCCCTGCAAGTCTTCGACAGCGGCATACCCCGCCGCAGGCCGGGGAGCGTCTGCGAGCTGCTGCGCGAGAGCGCGCTCATACTGCCTCGAATGCGCGAGGAGAGCGGCATAGCCTACCGAGATGCCTACAATTGCCATGCTGTGGCGTCAGTGTTGATGGTGGTGACCGAGTCGGCCGACCGGGAGGGGTCAACTTGCCCGCCAGGCCCGAGAACGTACCAGGAGAAGAGCATGCCTGACCATGTGCTGATGTGCCAGGAGCGAAAGACGACACATGTGTCTGCGACTTGGTGATTCCAGAGCATGTTCATCTAGTAGTGAGTTAGCGCAGCAAGGTTTGGTTGGAGGGTGAGTGACTAGAGCTCACCGAGCACGTAGGCATATCCATGTCGCCGCCGCCGTGTCCACCATGCCCGTGGTCCATCGTTTGCCAGTAGTTGTGAGTAAGAAGAGTGATAGAATGGAGAGTAAAGCATAACAGCGCGAGGAACAATAAGCCATCCCATCCACGACTCGGCTCTCGGTCCTTATCGGCGGACGAAAGATACACCTACTTTTTACCGCAACAATACGACTCCTGGTCATCAACATATTCACCTCCAACTACCACAGCACTCGCAACGACGAGAAGCAGAGTCAGCCGCGACCGCGCTGGCTGTGCACTCTACCCGCCACCCCCCGCCAACTCTCTGTATGTTCTGCACTGCCCCAGCGCGGGGGGTCCTCTCGGTCATCAGTCGCGCGCTCGACGTCTTGAGGGCACCTCATCAGGCGTTTTCAGGAGAAGTCTGGGGAGGACCAAACTCGGAGGTGTTTGCCAAGATCATCACCAAAGAAAAAAAGCAATTACCTGAACGCGAGTTGGAGGAAAACGTAATAAGAGGTCCCGAAGCCGCGCCGAACAAGGGCAGCAGCCCGACACCGCTGATGAAAGCGCTCTCCTCGCAGGATCCACACCAGCGTATCCGGTTTATGGTGCCAGTGGATCTGGAGGTCAACAGAACTGATTATCTGCGCGAGTCGGCCGTGCTGCGTGCGCTCGGGTTCAGCTCGCGAGTGGTCGAGTCGATCACTGCCGAGTTGGTGCCATTCTGGACGACAGTTGGCTTGGGCGAGTTTAGCTGGTCGCCTTTACCGGGGTCGAAACACAAATCTTTGCGCAAGCTACAGATTCTGACCCCGCGGTATTCTGTCTTGTTTGGAGGGACCCTTGCGGCAGTAGATCATGAGCACTGGGCCAGGTGAGTTTGTTCGCAATGATGTGGACCCCGTGCTGAGTCTGGTCTTTTAGCGGGTTGTTCTTCAAGGACGATATCCACGTCTACACCTTGGATGAGGGTTCTTGCGAAGCCGCAGCCACAACTGCATCGTACACAAAGGGCCAAGGCGTTGACGGATGGGAGCCCATTCTAAGTCCCGAATACGACCCGACAACCGCGCCCACGTTTGCATTTGGTCCGCCACAACTCACGCGCAGCGAGCTAGCCAAGCTTAGTCCGGCTTTCGACGTGCACACACTGTTTACAGATCTTACGGCCGAAGACACGCAGAACGAGTTCCTTCGTCCCCCGGAACTGTTCCACTTTCCTCACTATCGTCAGTCTGGTCTACACTGCTGTGTCTTACGAATGCTCAGGTCTCATCTACAAAGTCATTGGCCCTGACGCCACATACATTGTTGATACTGTCGACTCTGAACGGTTTCGCGCACGACCTCTTGGCCCAAAGTCTACAGGTTCAATACCGCAATCGCGCACGCCATTTCTGGACAGCGACGAATCTTCCTACCGTTCACCGTTACCTCGGTCTTGGTCGTGGCCCTGGCGTGGCCCCAATGAGCCCCCTCCAGAATCGATCAAAATGCGTAGCATGACAAACGAGCTTACCCAGACGTTTGAAAACGTCATGCTGGCGGCCATGGCCCGGAGCCCCATGACAGCGGAGATGTGGCAGAATCCCTCCATCTTTCCGATCAACGCAGGCCGTCCCGATGCGTCTGTCGTGTGGAACTATATGAAGCGCACCGCTCGCGGCGAAAACGCTGGCCCTGCACCTGCCTACCGTGCGACGCTGGCGGCACAGCGGCCGTCAATCTCGGAGCACCTTCTCAAGCGCCCCTCACGCGTTCAGCCCAAACGCCCGCCCTCGCGGCCACCACAAGCCGAAGTCGACCCGAATGCGGCGTACCGCTCGCGCTTGGTTCGGAGCTCGGTCGATGGCCGTGTCCAGCGCAAGGAGCGCCTGATCTCACGGCTGCGCGACGAGCTCCGCCGCCAGCACGAGTGGCGCGACGAACTCGCCACGCCGCGAGACTGGACGACGAGTGTGGGCCTTAACGCCGAAGCAGACAAGGCAGAGTACACTGCTGCTGCTGGCCGAACCATGCCGAACGACCATCCATCACATCCGCTGGCGCACCTGCATCGGGTAAAGCAACAGATCCGCGACCCGAAGGGATGGTACGCCCGGCTATCCCTCAAGCCCGAGCAGACGTTTGTCTCCTACCGCAAGGAAGATGAGATTAACGCGCAGGTCCGTGAGGCATACTATGCGCTCTCGCGGCAGTTTCACCCCGATCGCGCCGCGACCCCACAAGAGGAGGTGCAGTTGACCGTTGCCATGGCCGAGATTAATGTTGCGGCCGAGGGGTTGGACAGTGCAGAGAAGAGGGTGTGTTACCAGAATGGAGAGGTTTGGAAGCCCAGGAAGAAGTAGTTGTTACATTTCAATACAGCATAGCATGTGCATTTTTACTCGTCATTCTGGCACTGCACACCTTGAGCTTGTACATAATGTCGCCTCGTCGGGCGGCCTCTCTGGAACTCCCTCAACAGATTTCTATTAACAGCCCTACTGTAACATCGACATCGACGACGGTATCCCTTGGCGAGAGCGCGCTACTCGTCATCAACATCTATGGACGCCTGAAGACGCAGCTCCGAAACGATCCGGGCATTCATCCCCCCAGTCTCGATCGCAAACGCCTCGGCCCCAACCCGGTCGCGATAGCTCGCCGCACTGAGAAACTCGAGCATCTGCAACCCGTCCCCAACATGGTGCGGGTCGACATGCTGGCACGCGGTGGCGACCACCATCCGCTGCTCTTTGGGACCCCAGTCACGGCCGGGCGTCTCAAACGCCCCGACAATCGTGAGCTGGGTCCCGGGCCAGAAGACATGGGCAGTGGCAATGAGGCGGGCATAGATGTCGCGCCAAATGAGCCATTTCAAAAACGACCGCCACGCTCGCTCCGACACGCCCGGCAGCGGGTGCAGGACAATCACCACCGTGTCGGGGATGGCGTGCATCTCACTCGTGGTGGTGGTGAACGGCCCGTCTGCCCAGGTGCGGAGCGAGCCGTCATACACGATATTGAGGACGTATTTCTGCACACCCCTCGGTCGCGTGCCCAGGCGGCCTTGGTACGGGTCGTCCTCGCCCTGTTCGGTGTGATACACCCAGTCCACCAGCGTGGGAGCAAACAGGGTTGCTTTGACGGTTTGGACGTGGCGACGCACCACTGTGACCTGCGAGAAGGCTTGGGCGAGCTGCGGGTCGAGTTCGGGGATACTCGCTCCGGTGCAGTAGTCGAGGATCCGGGCGTGACGCAGCTTTTCGAGCCAGTCATTGCGTACGTCGTGCAGCGTTTGGTCGTTTTCCCACTTTACACCTGGCAGGTTGCCCCAGGGTGACCGGAGAGATAGCGGGCTGTACTGGTCGGGGCCGCTGGAATAGACTACGATGTGTGAGAAGAGGAGTTTATCCGCTTCGCGCCTGTATGCGTGGGACATGGTGCGGAAGGATAGGAGAGTCGTGTGGTGCGAGTAGGAGAGAATGGAGGACATTATGTGCGGATAGGACGAGTGTGGGAAGGTGTCACTGTCTATGCGCAGGGAGGCGATTGTTGGGGTTGTTGGTGGGGTGGGCGAGAGGCGACGCTTTTTGACCGGAGGGATGGGGAGGGATGAAACGTCGTGTGTCATAGCGGCGTGAGAAGATGCAGCAGAGATAGTCTGGGAAAGCAGGGAGATACGAGAGAGTGAAATCGATCCAAGAGATCAAGTTTATACATGTTGTTGACGCAGGAAGTGATGAGCGACAAGGGCGTGGCGAGATGAAATTGGAACCAAACAAAAAATCAGTGGCCCAGTTGTTCATCATTTCCCGGCCACCATCTACAGCAGCACCGAACCAATGCACAGAGCCGGTGTCGTCGCAATCACTATTGCAAGGCAGTGCTCAGGACTCAACACGTCACCACAGAGTAGCTTCACACGTTACTCTGTGCTCACACATCCATCTCCCATGCCACCGTCTACCACTGCCACCCAAGCACACCCTCCCCGTTATCGTGCGCTGCCGCCCCCAACCCGGCCCTCCCAACCCCAAGCTTGCTTCCTGCCCGAGTGATGCTAGAATCATATATCTTCAAAGGACCACCCACAACTGTGCCCCTACCTTCCTCCAACGAAACAATGCCCAAGCCATCCAAGGACAAGCCCAAATCCCACTCGCTTCTGGGTAACCTCCGGTCGCACCTCCAGCCTTCTGCGGGTACGGACAAGGACCTCCCTCCCCCTGTCACTTCGGGACTCGTCGCTGATGTAGAGCACTCGCTCGTCGAGGTAGGTTCTTGTCGTCAGTCATAGGCTGATGGACAGGAAGCGGCCGTCAGCGCAGGCGTCCCGCCTCCCGCGGTCGTGTCTACGCCTTCTGCCCAAGACTCCGCCACTGTTTCGGCTGGTGCGACGAGTGGCAAGACGCCCGTCCTGGCACCTGTTACCAGCACCGCGGCAGTTAGCACCAAGCGTCCCACCAAGACCTCAGCCTCAGCTCCTGTTGAAAACCAGGCGATGCCACCCACGGCGGCGCCCGTTGCTCACGATGCCGTGTCCTACCACGAGCGTCCGACCAATGAACCCCGCGACGCCGTTGACGACATGCGCGCTGTCCCTCCCCAGACCGTGGGAGTCGTAAAGCCTATCCCCACTACAACCAACACTCGCACGGTGGAGGCGGAACACGAGCACGGCCACGCTGGCGAGTCTCACCACGACACCCACCTTGAGGAGCAGAAGGGCGACAAGAAGCACTCGCTGTTTGGCGGCATCTTGGGCCACAGGCACAAGCATGATGACAAGGAGGCGTCCCACGACTCCCAGGGCACACACCATGACAAGCATGGCAAGCACCACGACATCCCCAAGGACACCCCCAAGCCTGAAGTCAAGTACGGGTTTGGCGGCAGCATGCTCCCAACCGGTGGCGCAGCCTCGCGCTCCGACACGGGCGACATGGGGTTGGGCGGCAACATGCGTCCCACGGGGGGCGCGGCTTCTACCGGCGACACGACCAACACCGGCCTGGGCGGCAACATGCTCCCGACCGGCGGCGCCGCTTCTACCGGCGACCCGACGAATACTGGTCTGGGCGGTAACATGCTGTCCACTGGCGGCGCGGCGTCCCAGTCCCAAGCGCGCGACACTGGGCTCGGCGGCAACATGCGTTCCACGGGTGGTGCGGCGTCGCAGAGCGGTGAGGCTGATCCTGGGTTTGGTGGCAGCTCGCGTCCCACCGGTGGCGCTGGGTCGATTGGCGAGACCGACGGCATGGGTCTCGGTGGCAACATGCGGCCGACTGGGGGAGCTGCGAGCTCTGTCAGCTCCGAGGAGGTGGTCGTCACGCTTCCCAAGGATGGCCGGGGTGGTTCTGCTGGTGGTGTCAAGTAGTTTCGGTTTATAAAATGGTCAGCAGAAATGGACAAGATGAATTGTGTGCGTGATGGCGAACGGGCACTGGTGCGGAGGCGGTGTGTGCCGTTAGTGCTGGGCGTGGATGGACTTTGAGTATCCCACCACTGCCTCTGCCGCCGCTGTCGTCCAGAGTGTCTGGGCCGCTGACCTTAAAGTGACAACCGAGAACGCTTAACCTCACTTTCTCGTATGTTTTTGCGTGTCCTCGAGAAACAGTCTAGGTCTTTCTGGGGGCAAATCGACCCAAGTTCTATCATTTCTTAAAACACACTATGCTCAAATTCCCGTAGACTGGCACCCACTTTGCTGATCATGAACGGGTCTAGGCATATCTGTACCCAGTTTATCGTATTCTCAGTGTGCACTTTGCAGTGTCCAGATACATACAAGGGCATAAGCTGTTGGCAGTTTGGGGGTGAACAGTGATATCGAGAAACACACTATTGTCCCATCCCTGCATTCAGTGCCACACTCTGCCTGTGTAATCCACACATCCTGCCACATCCTTCGCTTCTCTTATACTTCGCATATCTCAACCAATCCAGTTGACTCTTTCCCAGGATCCTTCGCTCCCCCACTTCGGCAGCAGACCCCACAGAGCCTGATCGCTAGCAAACGAGCTCCCCGGGTTTACTTCTTGCCGCCACCACCAGACTGGCCACCGCCGCCACCACCTTGACCTCCCTGCGCGGCACCCTGGCTACCACCCCCACCCCGCAGAGCTGGCGGACGCCTGGGCGTTGCCGGCAGATGCGGACTGGGCACGTGCCGCAAAGCCTGAAGAAGACATGTCGCCGCCGGAACGAGCCTGGCGTCATTTGTGGGCGATGAGGGGATACTGTACCTGGGAGCTCTGGATGCGCGAGGCGTCGGACTGGTTCATGATGTTGTTGCTTTGGGACGTAGAGCTTTGAGATCGTGTGTGGTAAATTGGACGTTTGGTTTGGCACTGATGAATAGGGGGGAGAGGAGCAAGGTAGGATGGATTATGGTGGGATTTATAGAATTGTCAACCAAAGCACACTACGACCACCTCGTACTGTACATATCAAACAAGTGACCACGGATCGCAGGTTTCCCAGCCATTCATTGCATGGATTCCTTTTGCAAATTTTCGAGCTCTCGTGTCGCATTGGAAGAAAAGTGCCCAGACAAAGGCGTCGCAGCGAGATCAAAAGTCGACGTTTGCGGCCCAGTTCAGTTCCGGACACTGTCGCACTCGGAGCGCACTCTATGCGAGGATACATAATGCAACATCAATATTTATATGTACTGTATCAATCCCAACTGTCTCTCGGCTTCCTCAAGCCCTGCTCTGCCCTTTTTATCAGGCTAATCGGCTGCCATTGTTGCTGTTCGTCCGTGTCTGCGTCCGTGTCGTCTGAATAGTGTCGGCCGGTCAAGTCGTCACAAGGTCGCGGGTCCAAGAGTCGTTCTCGAGTTGTGCTTCCAAAGTCGCTGTATTACGCGTCCTGCGCTCTATCGCCTCCTTTGCCTCTCCGTGCCGTCCTGTCCCTTCTCAAGCAAGACGCACCGTGGCCAGCCTATCGGCCACCATTAGACCCAACCAACGTCCTCGCCACAACCTCGGGCACACCCTGCAATGCCCTCACCAACCTCGTCCCAACCCGCTTATTCTCACTCTCTGGCACGAGCTTTCCAGCCCGCGCGCGTGCGAGTCACAGCGCCTTCCCCCCGGGCACGTGTCGGAGGAAGAACCACGTCAGGCCGGCAATACCGCCCAGCGTCGCGAGGCCGCGAATAACAATCGCGACGACAAGGGCATTACGCACGGCAGCGTAGAATGTGGAAAGAGCCGCGCCGGACCAGTTGGTCCGCCTGTCCGCTGCGCGGTCTGGGCCGTGGACGCTCTCCTCCCATGAACGCACGACGGCGCGGTATCGACGTCCAAAGACCCAGATCCAAAAGTTGACGTCTGGGTACGAAAACCTAGGGAAGACGGCGGTGACGCCTGGGCCGACGCCGCGCCGCCTGCGCTCCAGGAAGGCAACCGACGCTGAGCGGCGCTTTTGCTGTGGCTCAGCCAGCGCCGTCTTTGTCGCGACGCCGTTGGTGCTGCCGATGCTTCGGGAGCGGCCGGGGCGGGAGGTGAATTGTGAAGTGGTACCCGAGGATTTCTCCGCGGGGAACCAGTGCTGGTCAAACGAGGATGCCACTGTCACTGGTGTGCGGGGGCCGAAGAGAGTCGCGCGGTCTGGTGAAGAGCCGTCCGAGGTGGACCTGGAGCGAGAGGTGACGAGACGGGCGTCGCTGCCTGGGCAGTGGGCGACGAGGTCCAGAGTCATTCCCAAACTCAGGCCCCAAAGGCGCAACATGCGGCGGCCGGACGCGTGGTCAAAGAATGTGCCCGCGCCGCCCTCGGGAGGTTCCTCAAAGTCGGCGTTCAGGTCGAAGCCCTCTGCAACATGGTCGGGCTCATCGGGCAGCATAATGCAGCCGAACCTAGAGGTTAGCGATACACTGCTGACCCTCACAAGACTTACTGCATCTTGCCGACAAGACCACGAAGAGCCCATCGGATGAGTTGGTTCCGTGGGCTAAGCCGTGTCGAAATGTCAATGTCAATGTGGGACCACTGGTCTGGCTCGAATGGTGGCGAGAGTGACGACAGTGGGATCCAGTGAACGGTAGAGACCTCGCTTGCCTGAAGTTCTGGCTCGGGGCTGAATGGTGACGTCTGCATGAACACTGTGGGGTCAGCTACGCCTCAGACATGCGACTAACCGAAAGGAGACAGAATCATGAGGAGCCTCTTCCCCAAACTCGTGGTGATCTCGCGTTCGTCGAGCCTGCCGACATGCTGGAAGTCGCTCTCGGCGAGATCAATACCAATCTCCTCCCACGTCTCGCGCAGCGCAGTGTACATTGCCGAGTCGTCTGTCGGCTCCTGCCTACCACCTGGGAAAGCGACGTGGCTCGACCAGCGGGATGCACCGTTAGAGCCGGGCGCAGGTGCGCGACGGATAAACAGCAGCTCGGGCACAGTGTTCGGGTGGTTGACCCAGTCTGCGTCGTCAGCGATACCTCCGCGCTAAATCACTCACTGAGCCTCAAGAAATCGTCAAATGGCATGCCAACGCCAAACTCGTTAGCCGGCACAACTGGACCAGCATAATCGTGTGGCACCTTGCCCTCAAACACAAGTTCTGGGGCAGGGCGCATGCGCAAGATGAGCGCCACGCTCGCGCGGCGTGGCTGAGTGGGAGGAGATAGGATAAGACGTGGCGGGGTCGAGCGAAGTGATTGGATCAATGCAAGCACATTCTGCGCTGGAACAGCGTCTGTGGCGTCAGAAGGAGTGTCACGCGTCTTGGTTGCACGCGACCATGGTCGCTCCACCTCCTTGGGGTTGGGGTGGAGGTGGAGCTGCCAGGGTGTGCTGTCAATGTACGTACCGAGCGCAGACATGATGGGGGTGGGAGGGTGCGGGATGAGTGCGAGAGGGTGTAGGGAGAGTTCCAGCGCAAGACTGGAGAGATTGGAGACAAGTGCGCAGGTGGCGGGGTGTGAGTGGAGGCGAACCGGGCACTTCGCGGTGGAGAGTTGCGCTTGTAGCTGTGAGGTACTGGGTGTCGTAGGGAGCGAGAATGATCAGCTGTCGGCTTGATGTAGTGTCGAAAGAGTAGAACTGTGTGAGTGGGCAGCAGCAAGAAGAGCCCAGGAGTGTGAGAGTGTGAGATGAGAGCAGCAGCAAGATACAGAGTTCACGCGTCTCAATTCTTTTGGGGACAAGGACCATCCCACCCGGTCACCATCCACCCGGAATGACGATGAGTTGATACAATTGATCCCGTTAGGCTCATGTGTCACGTGGTTAGCACATGGCATAATGACACGTCATAGTACATGTTGTTTAGTTGATTGAGTTGAGTGGCCAAGTCACATCGTTGAGGTCCAACCTTCTCACCACATCTTGTCCTTGTCAACGCTTCACATCACGCACGCCAGCTCACACTCGGCACTCAACAGCCTCTATCTGGATGCGCTAGTCAAATACAGAGCTCTCTTCTCGCGGCCACGGCCCCATCTCCACCGCCATGGACGGAGAGGGCTCAAGCCGCCGACCATGGCATGACCCAGCAGCATCAGAGCATGGGTCGCCACACTCGCAACCAAGATCTCCACTGTTCACTCCACCTCCAAGATTCAGCTTGTCTCCAGCAGGTCTCAATTCCCAGTCACTCCCCAGCTCCGCGTCAAGGCCGCCGACCCAGCTGAACGCGCCTCCGGTGCCATCTTCTTTGAGTCTCACGGCATCCAAATCCCCAGGGCCAATACCCCGGCCCTTGACAGATGGGTCGAAGAATGGGGATCCGGGCCCTTCCGCTCAGGTTTCTGCTTCACCGTCCAGACCGCCGTCATCGCACTACGAGGACGCCCAGTCGGGCGGCGCGCCCACCGACTACAGCTATGAAGGCGAGGACGGCATGGAGGAGCAGGACCATGACTGTGAGTTCATGGAATTGACTGACCGCTAACATCAGATGAAAGGCAACGTCGTCTCAACATTAGCATGAACGAGGATCTCCTCGCCGAGCTGGGCCTGCAGCAAGCGTCACAGCAGCTCTTCCCAGCACAATCCCCTCCACCAGCCAAGAGCGCGCCTCGGCAGCGCGGCCGGCGGGTCATCTTTGACCGCAGAGGAAACGTCCTGTCACTGCCACCTCCAGGCCACCGCCAGCGCGCCAAGTGCGTCGAAATCGTCATCGGTCGCAAGATGCGTCGCATGATCGACGATGGCGAGTACTTGGATCGGTCGCTGATGCAGGGCGAAGAGCGGCGATGGCGCTTCGGACACGGCGAGGGCGGCGAACTGGCGGAAGGAGAAGAAGCCGAGGTTGGCGGCGTCACCTCTGCGTTCAGGTTTCGTGCGTGGAAGGACAAGATGGAGGCGGAGCAGAAACGGCTGCAGCGAATCGCAGCGAGGGCGGATGCCAAGGCGCAGGCCGAAGCTGCACTGCACGGTCCAATCTACCTCCCAACCTCAAGAGAGTCCTTCGGCCCCAAAGTGCCCTACTCGGTATGATCTTTCTCGGGTGTAGAGCTAACGTCAGGAACTCCCCGGCGTGACATGCCACCAGTGCCGGCGCAAGTCGTTCAAACCCAAAATGCAGTGTCGCAATACGGAACCAGAGTGCCTCAGGTCCTATTGCTCTACGTGCTGTACGCGGTACAACTATTTTGAGTTTGACGAGGAGTCGAGGTCATTCATCTGTCCCTACTGCAAGGGCATCTGCAATTGCTCCCAATGCCTTGACAAGCGCGGATTGCGCCACCTCGTTGGTTCAGCGTTCAGCAGGGATCTGCGGCAGGACGCCTTCCGCCAGAACAAGACGGTTCAGGATCAGGTCGACCAGTTGGCTAAAAACGAGCCAGATTTCGACTGTGTGCGTCTCGTGAAGAAGGCCGAGGACGTCGAGTCTCTTCCCCTGCCTGAGGACTGGATCGAGTGGCTTGAAAAGAGGAAGCTGGCCGAGACACGGACGATTCAGCGGCCGCTAAAGGGGAGAAAACCTGGTGTGCCGAATAAGCGGCGCTCGTTGGGTGTCGATGGTAAGCCGGTCAAGAAGCGCCAGAAGAAGGTGCCTGCCGAGGGCGAAGAATCGCGGCCAATGAACGGTACGGAGGACGCAGCAGCACTGGCACAGAGGGAGAAATTAGTCGACTCGGACGGCGATACGGTCGCCGGCTACTCGTCTGAGGATGGCGCAGAGTCGCGGGATCCCGGCGCGCCACCACCATCAGGCCCATGGGAGTCTGAGCGGCAGCGTCGCAGTACTTCTGGCATATCGTCACTCAACTCGGGGGTCCCGCCTATAGTGCAGTATCCAACTACGGCGAGCATCAACGACTTTCTGGCGCGCATGGTACCTACCTCCCCAGTTGCAGACACGGTGGTGGAACAACTGGCCGAGCCCGCTGAACCGGCACCGGTCACGATCTCGAACGTTGCCACTCTACAGGAAGAGCAGCAGCCGCTGGACTTTGACCCCGCCGCACCCCTAACGGATTTCAGCACACATCCGCCTTTGGACGAGTTGGAGGGTCGACACGACTCCTCGGCCTCGTTATCTGAAGGCACGCCGGACGGCAGCCCGCACAGGACCTTGTCGAAACCCCCACTCATGCGCCAGTTTGTCAAGAATTGGGGCCGGGACGCCGTTCTCGCGCCTGCACCGAGCCAGCGGGCCTTGGTTGAAAGTGCGATGGATCGGACGCCGCCGACACGCACGCCGTCCTCTGCGTCGATAGCAGTGCAAAGAAGGGACGATCCGCGGGCAACACCGTTCCCCAACCCCTTAGGCGAATCGGCCCGCAATTCCGGCCGTGACATACCGCAGCCGGAGAGGCCCATCATACCGAGCCAGGATCGCAGCCCTTCTCGTGCCATGTCGGGACTGCAGGAGCAGCCGTTCAGCAATATGTCGCCTCTACAGGGGTATCGTCCGCCATTTGAAACTGAGGTTACGACGGCCACGTATCGCGACTCTCGTGTGGTCACTACGACGAGGACTGCAGAGATAAGCTATACCTACACGCCCGAACCTGAAGAGCGGCGTGGCTGGATATCCCAATCGCAGCAGCAGCAACCACCTCAGCTGCCTCAGCAGCACTCTCTACACACGCACCAGCAGCAGCAATCGCAACAGCAGCAAATCCCCAATCCGGTCTACTCAACCTATCAACCCCTTTCAGCTTACGCAACCCAAGATCGCCTTCCAACCTACCCGTCCGACGAACGCGGCGCGGAACGCTACGATCAGCGCGTCCAAGAACGCCTCCGCGAGCGCTACCCGCAGTACCAAACAGCGCAGCTTAGCCAACGCGGCTTCCCCAACCAGAGCGGGTATTCTGGATCTGCCACCGGTTCGTTGAGTAGCAGTGGGAGGTTTGAGTCCCCCGCGCCTCCGCCACCCTATGGGAGCTTTTCGCAGCAGGTCGCGGCGTATGAGGAGGCACGCGCCTCGACCTCGCCTGTGAAGAGGCAGAAGGCGTTCATTCACGATAATTCTGCAGGCGGCTATGAGCGACAGAGTCTGCCCACCGCGACCCAGCAGCAGTCGGCGGCGGCACAGGTGTTTGGGTTTGGACAGGAGAGGAGGCAGTGGCGGGACCAGTATGAGTCCTCGCAGCCTGGGCAGGGTGGGACGCAGGGTGGAGGACAGCAGCAGGGTGGACAGCAACAACAACAGCAGCCGCAGTATGGGTGGCAGTAGGTTATATGCATTGGGTCAATCATGTACATGGACCCTTTGTGTCGCCACGAGTGCAGGGGCGCGTCCATCGCGGGCGTCGTCTAGTGCTTACCGCAGTAGGCAGGCTATTTTTGCCATTGTACTTCTACCTTTATTTCTCACGTTGAACACTTCATCTACTGTACTGCCATTGTCACTGGCGCCAGGCCTTGTAGGCAGCATGCCCCTCGAGCTCGCTGGTTTCCCGCACATTCTGGACGCCATTCTCGCCACTTGCTCTGACAAAACTCTCAGCACCTGCCGCCTCGTCTGCACTCTCTTCTGCGACCACGTCGACGCTATCTTCTATCGTCATCTGGTTGTCCCCAACGAACAACCTTCGAATGTGCGCACACTCTGTCGATCTGGTGACTGGCATTCTTGGCAACTCGTGCTGTCCCTGCACGACACGGAGGCAGCCAAGGACCGTACACTGGGGCGTGTTAGCAGGTTTACAAAGGTGCTGGACTGCCTTGATCCCTGTCCTCCCTTACGCGACGGATACGCCGGCATTTGCCTAGATCTTCAAGCACCAGAACCCGGACATGAAATCAGTTTGGCCACGGCTAGCATCCCTGTGATTCGGCGCGGACAGGATGACCCCCAATGTGAGCCAACGCGACGCTACCAACGGTGGCCACGGATTGCCATCGGGGCTGCCAAGGTCATCGACTTTATCTATGCTGCCCCAAGAAATTCTTTGTGGCATGACCATCTTTTGTGCTGCATTCCAGACGCAGCGAACGAATGGTTTGTTCATCTCCTGTACAATCGCTACGACGGACCCACACTCCTTGGCCCCATGCCTGCACACCCTCTGGAGCTGCGCAGAGACTGCCAGCTGCCCCGCCACATTACCTTCTTCTTCACACGGTCTTACTGGGCAGAATCGAGTGACAGTGGCTCCGACTCTGACACCGGCATGCAGCGAAAGCGCCATGTAACTCTGCAAGGCTATTTCGAATCTCTAAACTGTCTGCTCGCCCAGCTCCTGCTTCACCCCAACTCGCCAGCCACCCTCACCCTCGTCGAGCTGGCTTCTGCCCTACGAATGAGCGGCGAACCCGCCTATCCTTCCCCGGAAGAGTTTGATCGGGCTTTCCGAGACACACTCCGCTACATGGTCTTACAGATGGCTGCTTTCGACATGGCCTTGGAATTCGTGCAGCAGAGCCGTCAGGCTCCCAATGCAGCCTCGGATCAGTACCGAGCCAGCGACACAGTTGCCAGGTGTCGGCGTGCCCTCTCTACTGTTGAAACCATTGACTTGCTCTCGGCCGACGAGTACCACGCCCGGACCGACAAGGAGCAGCTCCGGCTTGAGACGGTGCCGCCTAAGAAGATGATTCACTGGGCACGGCAGAGGGCAGCACTAATGAATCGGGTCGGTAACGATGACAGTGCTTGGTAGGTCAAGTAAGTTTGGTCAAGTAATCCAGTACTCGATGGCTGTGGCATGAGACGGATTTTGCAGTGTCAATGATCTCGTGGTGTTGCAAAGCAGAGTACAGCACGTTAGCCCAAGGATGCATGGACATGGTGCCGTAGTGGTGGCGGAAAGAAGTGCGTTTCGCGCAGCAAGCCAAGAATCTCCTGTTTTACTTCAGGCCGAAACTGCAGTGTCTTGTTTAAGTGTGTTGGCTATCTCAAATGCATCACTGCTCACTTTTTACATCTTCATCCCATGTTATACAGCACTTGGGACATTAAAAGTACAATTTGACACACAGGCAATGAAACCGACACTCGCCCTTTAATACACCCTCACTCAGCCTCCTCACTTCCTTCAACCTGACTCATAACAGCCCGCCACGCCACCTCTCCCAGAGCCTCCTTCACGGCCTCCCAACCAGCAAACCGCACCATCCCCGTCCCCCGCTGAGCAACAGCAGGAGGAAAATAAATCGCAGACTCAGCCCCGACAGCCTCGACAATCATCTCCCTCACCTCCTCATCTGACACGGCCGATCTCAGCCCAAGCGCTAAATGGGGAATATCCTCAATCCCGACCAGCGTGTGCTGCGTCGTAGGATGAAGCGCGAGCTCGGCGACGAGCGGCGCCAGCATGCCGAGATACAGCGGCGCCGTGTCGGGAAAATAGGACGTGCGGCCCCCCGAGCTGGTCATTGCGCGGACACTCCCCGGGCAGCTCCGTGGCTGATCGTCGAGAATATAGGATGTGAAACCCTCCTCGCTGAGGGTCGGGTAGATGTCGCGGCGGACACTGCGGGTTTGGCCCTCAGTGTAGGAGGTGAACCCCCAGGCGCTGGTCGTGCCGCGGATGCTGCCTGGGTAGCTCCGTGGATGTCTTGGGGAAAGGTAGGTGGGGCTCACGCTGCTTGTGGTGGTGCTGAGGCTCTCTGCCCGGCTTCGTGGGTGTGCCTCGGATGTAAGTGATGGCACGAGGCGGTCGGTGGGAGAGATGCTCAGGTGGCTGATGTCGGTGAGGCTCGACTCTATGGTGGTTGGCTCGGCTAGAGGTGACTCTGAGGCCGAGGCGATCGAGATCAAGTCAGGGGATGAGGTTGATTGTGGGAGATAGGCGATGATAGATCGCGTACCTGGTGAGCACTTGCCGAACTGGAGGAAGCCATGCAGCGGGGGTCGCGCGGGGTCGTAGGTCACAATGGTAACTACCGTGTCGACACTGGCGGGTACATGGTGGGTTATGGCTGACATGCACTCGAGATCGCAGATGCAGCGGGCCATGAGGCTTGGACTGGAGTGGACATGGTGTGGCGACAGTGCGGTAGTTGGTGACAGTGGGGCAAAGTCCACAACCACTTGTGGCGTCAGTGGCCCCAGCTCTGCAGAGGGATGGACGCGCAGGACTGTGTGCAAGCTTGTGAAAGCCGCTGCCAGCTGGCTGGAAACAGAAAAGGCTGCGGCCAGAGTAAGTACCTGGGTGTGTGCAAGCACGTGGTGGTGGGTATTGGTATTGTTGACAAAGCCACTGGTGGCGTCCGTGTGCCTGGAGGTAGTTGCACCGTGATCGCCATTCGCTAGCGCATCGTCACTGTCCGTACAACATGGTGCGAGACTGGGAAGGCGACCATGAGGTGACAAGAGCAGTGGGCATTTCTCTGTGCCAGAAAGAACGATGTGAGAGAAGAGTTGGGCGTCGACTTTGAGCTGGATGGCTCGGGAGGCTGTGCGGAGCGCCAGGAGGGAGGTGCGCGTGGCATGCGCAACAATGGTGTCGATGATCGACGGCATCAGACCAATCTCGGCAGGAGGTAGGAAGGCTGATCTCACAAACCTTGGGCTGATCCAAGTGGCGAGTTGATCATGGATGTAAGAGATGATGAAGAGGGCAAAGCGTGTTTCGGAGCTGAATCACTGATATGGCAACAATGAGCGACGCGTCCCGACAGCCAAAGAAGCAAGGGAGAGAATACAGATGAATGCTGCTTATCAGCTGCCCAGAAAAGGTGTGTTAAATTGTCCGAGAGTTCTCGGAGAAGACACGCATCGTCGGCTCGCTCGCCACAGCTGCCTTGTGTGTGTCGTCCGTCGCTATTGGTCCCCAGAGCCGATTCACGAGCTCCTCAGACTTGTTCCGCTACGCATTATATTGTTTGGGTAAAGTAGATAGACTTGCACGGACATCAGACAGTCTCAAGCAGGATATAGACTTGTTCGAGACTGCGCCAGACGATCCAGAACAAGCGCCACGGCAAGTGGCGGCAACAGTTCCAGTCCAGACCCAGGACCTGGGAATGTCAGTAGGTCATGGTTGAACGAGTGCGCGGGTGAGGACATGCTTCTCGAGAGCAGCTCCGATGTACCCGGTGATAGGTTCTGTTCGGATAAGCACAGACCAGTACCAAAAGATGCACAGATAATGGGCTCGAGCGTCCATGCGTCTCCGGCTGGGGATGGCAGGCACCAGTGCGGCCGCACGTGTCCCGGGGCTCAGAACAGTGGTGCACTACGGCTGTGGTTTGCCGCTGACCATCATTGTGGATGGCTTTGGGCAACTAGGGCTTGGTTGACGTTGAAGAATGATGATGGGGATGGTACAAAGTCAAAGTGGTGCAAGAGATTCGGTGACATTTCGGCAGCACCAATTCGGGAAGCGTCAATTGTCCTTCTGCCCCAGCTGCAGTTATGTCGCCAAGGTCTTATTCTGAGGAATTCCCAGTCTCCTTAAGAAGACTCATGTCTACCTCAGGCTATTATTATCACATGCATCGTGACGAGCTTTTGGGCCAGAGTGTCAATTCCGCCAGACCCACCAACGGACATTCTGCTTCCGGTCATGGGCATACTGTAACTACTGACGCGACTGGCATTTCAACCTTGCTCACTTGGAGGATTGTCAGCCTAAACCTCACAGAGAAGTCAAGTGAGTAGAACATGAACAGCCATGTAGTGTTCAGATTGAACAACCTGTAAACAATGGGAGTGCCTTGAAAAGATTAGTCAGCGTTGCAAGGTTCGCGTTCACCATGGTCATTTCACCAAATAAAATCCAAAATCACTCATTTCAAGTTTGCCCGCACACCGTTTTGAATGTAGCATGAGATGACAAACCAAAAGCGTCAGCCTGCATTTCCTAAAACTACCTATCCAGACCAAGCTTTCTTGTGCAGTGTGCAGTGGGCGGGTATTTGGGGGCGCAGTCTACTCGCCTGGGTGGATGGGGTGTCCAGCGGAGAGTGACCATTGTCCGCCACACACACGACTCTGTGCCCCGACTCGTGTGTTCCCTCCTCCTCTCTCTACTCTTCAACATTGCCCAGTCACACACATTTTTAACTACATTGCTGTTTCTAAACACTCAGAGAACAGAACACCAACTCTCGCGGAAACCAACACCTTCCTCCCTCCCGCTGGGTAACTCGACCACGGGTCTGTTCTCACCATGTCGTCTTTCACTACCGCTGCTGCGGCCTCTCCCGGTAGCACTAGCACCACCAAGACGCCTTCTCCCATTCTCGACCACATTGCCTATCCGCATCTCATCGACACCATTCTCTACTTTGCCCCACACGGAGCCCTCCTCGCCTTCCGCGCCACATCCAAGCACTATCTCAACCGCGTCGACGCCCTGCTCTTCTCCCATGTGGTGGTGCCCCCGCCCGTCAGGACCTTTGATTACCCAGGCGGTCTGCGCTCCTACAACGGTGATGCTCTCCCACTTCCTGGCCAGTTCTGGTCCGCCGCGCCCCTAGTCCGCTCCAAGTTGATCAAGCGGCTCAAGCAACACACGCGCCTCATCGACATGTACAGCCTTTTCTGGTGCCCGCCCACCCTCAACCTGGTCTCACATTATCAGCAACATGCTCTCATGAACACGTGGAAAGAGGTAGTCGACGATGCCTGCTCCAACGTCAGTCTCGTGCGCCGCATGAGTCTCATCCACCCCACCCCAAAGGTCAAGCGCTGCGTCGACTTTGTCATGTTTACTTACACCCTTGGCCGATGGCTGGATGGTCCCGCCCCATGTCCACACACTCTCGCCCCAAGCCGAGACGTGGGTCAGTACCATTGTCTACAACCCCCTCCACCCCAAGCTGGCCCAGGCCAACATTTGTCCCTCGGGACCGCCATGCACAGAGACTCGCCACTTGGTCTACATTTTCAAGGAGAGCACGGACGTTTGCCCGCCACACTCGATTCTTGGCGTCAACAACACCGAGCAAACCTCCCTGGGAATGATCGGCGCCCTCGCCGGTGTCATTGCCGAATGTGCCGTGCACCACGACCGCATCGAGACCATTACAGTCGTAGGCCTGCACGCCATTGACGGCGCCGTGATGGGACGCCTACCTGGTCTGCCCGATGCCGAGTTTGAGGAGCGCTTCATCACTTGCGTCGCTGCGGCCGCCAAGGTCATCCTGCTCGGTGTGCTCGTTACCCTGCTTGTGGAGGAGGATATCATTGAGGGGCTGTTTCACGTTGTTCCGGGTCTTGGCATCGTTCCGATCCATGGCACGGGCCTGATGCCTGGGGACAGTGACGACGAGGGTGGCGGCGGGGAGGATGATGCCCTCAGTATCGAAGGCGATGAGGACCACAGTGGCAGTGGCGCTAGCGACGGGAGTGGCAGCAAAAACGGCAGCAACAGCGGCTCTTCAAGGAACGAGTCCATTACCGAGCACGACTCGGACCACGAATCCGACTGGGTCTCTGACGACGAAGACGCCGATGGCACCAGCTCCAACCCCAACAGGCTGGCCCAAGCCGCCGTGGCCAGTTTCCAAGCCTCGTACGAAGCAGTCAAGACCAAGCTGCACTCGATCAAGTTCCTCACTCATGACGAGTATGAGCGCCAGATCGGCAAGGAGATGTACGAGCTCGAAACCGCGTGTCCGGCCGCTATGCTGGAGCGGGTCGGTGGCGAGTGTGGATGTGGCGGGTGTGAGCGCGCGGGCGAGGTGGATTCTTTTGACGAGGTTGAGGATGAGGAGGAGGGATATCTCGAGGAGCTGGATTAGGGCTGCCTGTACCATGCCCGATATGAGGGAATACACGAGGAGACACAGAGCTTGAGAATTAGGCATGCAGCCAACGTGGCTTTGTACATACCTAGTTGATCAGGCTACATCCCACAGATTTGCTTAGTGTACAGAGGTACAGAGGCCAGTCAGTAGGAATATGTTCACAACGAGACAGACCGTAGGGATATGCAGAGTCACACCGACAAGCTACAAGCTACGTGTTGTCTGCAGCTCTAACACTGCGGGTCCATATCATCCGCAGGCGACTCGGTCGCCAGCACATAACACTCGTCGCCGACAATGCCTCGCCACTCGTCGAGCATGTAGATCTTGAACGAGCCCAGCGCAGCTTCAGCCTCTGCATCCTTCAAGCCGTGACCCGTCATGAGCTCATTCTTGACCGCCTGGATGATGTAGCTCTTGAGCTCTCCGGGGTTGAGCGGGGGCCCAGCTACGACTGGGACCTGTTTGCGCGCGGCCTCGGTCTTCACGTCCACAGGCTCGGGCATGGGAGCCAGCCCGATCCATTCGGCCTTGAGAGTCTTGTGGTCCAGCACAAGAGTGTAGGTCCTGGCAATAAGATCCGCCGCAATGTAAACGACGAGTTCGGCGAGGATGCCGAGCTGGGGGCGCTGCGAGGGAGAGTTGCCGGAGCCGGAGTGGATGGCACCCCAGTTCCATGCGCCCTCCTGTGGTGTGGGAATGACTTGGGTGAGGATGAAGACCACCTCGCGAAGCGATACGACGTGGGGTTCAAAGTGCAAGTTGGCGTACGCCACGTTGGGCATAGTGGGATCATAGGTGACGCGGACAACGAGGCGGCGGACGCCCTGCTGCCGAATAACGATGCGGGCACTGGGGGCCGACATTTTCTTTCTGTGATCGTTCCCGTTGTCATACAGAGGGTGGTTCCAGAGCAGCTGGAGATGATAGTTCATGGTATTGAAGCGGAAGGGGAAGCGGTAGTTGCAGTCGATGAGGTCTTGGTAGGCTGCCACACGAATGGTGTGGACGTGGGACAGAGCTTCGAGGAGACGGCAGGATTGTACATCTGTGTCAGATAGGTCGAGAATGCGGGAGCATCGAGGTCGCGGAGGCATGGGATGCGCCTGGTTTCGTCCAAGAGAAAGCGCGGGGAGAAAAGGTATGTAGACAGCTTAGCCAGCTTTTTATCACTGTGCTTGTGGAAGATTGCAACGTGCTTGCACATGAGTGCGTCAACGCGTGCACAGATTGGTTTGGATGTTAGGCGAAAAGTGAAGAGAGTGTTTGAAGACGAGTAAGACAGGATGCGGTCGAGAATCTGCGGGAAGCCATTGTGGTCAATGCTGACGGTACCGGCGGAGGAAGGCGATGGGAGCGTCATAGCAGTTAGGTCTGCAGGTGAGCTGAGTTGTGCACAGGTTGACATACTTGATAGAGAGGTAGAGAGAAGTGTCAGAGAATGGTGAATGGTATGAAAGGAAGAAGCAAGTTGCGACTAGTGTGTCACTTTGAGGTGAGCCGCGGCTATGTCGACCTCCACCACTAGACTGTCAACAACACCCATACCACTCTCACTGCAGCAGCTTTGTCATTACAGCTGCATCAATCCATCAAGATACCTCAACCCTAACAAGTATCCTCCTCCTCCAGAAGCTGCACACTCACTCACACCTCAGTCCACATACACCGCAACGCGCCTACTCAGTCTTCTTGCCGTTCTCCCGCTTGGCCTTGTTCATAGCGACAATGCGCTGCGACGAGAGGTTGACAATGCGCTTGTGCAGCGAAGGGTTCCAGTTGAATGCGTAGAAGAGGGTCTCGATCCAGACAAAGAAGGGGGCAGTGACGAGGGCTGCAGTGTCAGTGGTTGGTCAATATTGGGCGCGCAAAGTGGGAAAGCCGGAAAGCACCAGCGTTGCGGTCGACGAGCTCGTCGCACTGACCCAGACCTGAGCAGTCACGAGACCCACGCTGAGCCGCCCTAAAGACAACTCACCCTGCACAAGGTTCTCCGTCAGAGCCGGCGCGCGGCCCTCAAACTTGAAGTGGCCAAAGAACTGCCACAGCCAAGCGTGAATATGGACAGCGAGCGCAAACGGCAGCGCACTTGGGAGATCGGTGAACGCGGTGCGGAGGGGCAGCCACGCGGGGACGTGTGTGATGAGGTTGGTCGCTGTGAGATACATGAGGGCCATGAAGGGAAGGAAAGTTCCCTTTGACGTGTTAGCATGACTACGCTTGCACTCGCAGACTCACGCCGACAATCTCGTCCAGAAGGACATAGTAGAACTGGTAGCCGAAGACGAGCAGCATGGCAGCGCTGGGGCGGAAGGTGAGGTACTCGTTGATGTCGAAGTTGATGAAGCCCGGGACGGTAATGTATCCAAGCAGCATCATTGCTGACCTGATGTTGTATCAGTTGGGGCCACGGGCTGAGGTGGCGACGCGCTAGCGGAAATGTTGGGACAGGTGGTTGTTTACAAGGGACACGCGATGACATCCACTGTGGGGCGTTGGTTGACACTTACCAGAGAATCTGAGGGATGAAGATGAAGTGAATGAGCTTGTTTATCTTGTTCGAGTGATAGGACGAGTAGAATGCGAGCTGACG
Organism: Prillingera fragicola; assembly: GCA_002335605.1. NCBI lineage: Eukaryota > Fungi > Basidiomycota > Tremellomycetes > Trichosporonales > Trichosporonaceae > Prillingera > Prillingera fragicola. The sequence goes on along the minus strand of BEDY01000004.1, from coordinate 698,211 downwards.
CGTCAGTGTGCCGTCGTTCTAGCACTGTGGACAAACCTCTTTCTCCAGATGAGCCTGCTCGGGGGTCTGATGAACGACAGACGTTGTCTCTGGGACCTCGTCTGCTGGACCGTGAGAACGAGTAACACGCTGCGACATGATGCTGTGGTAAAGTTGGGGTGGATGATGCGATGACAAGTCTAGATGTTGACGCTGCCCGACGTTAGCGGCGACGATGAACAACGATGAAGGTGGTAGGGACTGCGATCGCACCGGCCCAGTCTTGTTCGGCCCGGAATGACCGCGTCATACCCGAGGGTGTTGATTGGTCCCCCCACCAGTATCATCCATCTCTCTATCTCTCTATCTTTCTCATTCATCATGCATGCATACGCACTGAAAACAGTGCCGATGCATGAGCTACTTGCGCTTGCTTGCTCTCCAATCAGCATGCCCGCTCTCTCTGGTGAGCGCAAGCAAGACAACCACATCGACAACAGGGATCGAACTACCCAAACTCCCAAGACACTAGTCTGGCAGTAGCGTCTTTAGAACATCCCATAGTCGCATTCTTCACTCAAGTGGTGGCCGTGGGGGCCAAGTGGCAGTGTGGCGGGCACTGCTGGTCACCAGCGAGCCCATTACTCGGCCAACTCTCAAGCGCATCCTCGGCCGGCCGTGCGCCGCCGAGTGCGGACCCGAACAGGCAGACCCACATGCCCGCAACGCCAACGATCAATCAGGCGGCATCTTCAAAGTTCTTCTGGCTCGATTCCTGCAGCTCTCCGCTGCGCCGCCTCCCTGGCAATAGATGGCAGAAGCAGGGTGAGCATGCACAGTCCAGTGGGCCGTACTCAGGGTACGTGGGCGGCCGCGCCTGATTTTCTTTTTTTCCAAGACGCCATCATTGTCGGTGGCGTACCCTCGGCATTGGGTCAACATGAATACTTCTGTCGCCTGCTTGATTCAAGGGGAGCAAGTCCAAGCCGATGTGTTCTCTCGGACGTACCTGCATGTGTCCCGTCCCTGCAAAATGCGCGCAGAGTCTTATCCAAGGCTTTGGCAGTGACGACAACCGCGCCAGTCCTTGGTCGAGCACTCGCTCCGAATGAATTGTTCCCTGACGCCACCACGCCATTTGTTGATGTTGATGGTCCATCCCACAGCCCGCTCTTAGCGCAGCTGCAAGCGCGCTGCTCATGGTAATCCAAAGCCACACCAAAGCTGCAAAGCCAAGGCATACACAACCTCGCACCTTGTTCTGTCATCTTCTCTTCCACTCATCACCCCATCAGTCTCCTGTCCCACCCCGAGCCTGGCGCTCATCACGGCCTTGACGGTCTTCATTCTCCTCTCTCACACTACCAACAGACCTTGACGGTCCCAGCCTTGACGGCAACACCTTCCTTTGCTATAGACCACCCTCGTCCTCTACGTCTACCGCAACAATGGCGCCGGCCGCCATCCTCCTCCCCCTCCTTCTCCTCGGTGCAGGCGCCGAGGCAGCACCTTCCCGCCGCCTCCAGCCGCCCTACAACATTCTCTCCTTTCCCAAACGCGCAGTCGAGGTCGCAGCCCGCTACTATGGCTCCAAACACGGTCTCTCCCGCCCAGCATCTCTCCCTCAGAAGCGCGACCTGACGCTGCCGGACGGCTGGTCCTATGCCGGCTGCGTCACAGAGTCGTACAACGAGCGTTTGCTGCAGGGATTTAGCTTTTCTTCAGAGGCCAACACCCCGCTGCTTTGTGTCACCGAGTGTGCCAAGCGCGGCTTTGCGGTCGCTGGTACAGAGTACGCTGACGAGTGCTACTGCGCAAACTCGCTCAACGGGAACGGCGGTGCGACCGTCGGCGACGACTACTGCACCACGCCCTGTTCCGGAGACGGAAACGAGATGTGTGGCCATGCGTGGTACCTTTCACTCTACACGTACAACATTACTGCTGGAGACCTGTACTGCGGCAGCAGCATTGCGCAGCTGCCTTCGACCGCTATTCCCTTGCCGACTACCTCGGAGGTTGCGCCTACGACTACTTCGGCTGGCCCCTCGTCTGATTTCGCTGTTCCCTCACCAACTGACACGGTCCCTTTGCCTTCGGCCACGGCCAATGGAACGGAAACCTCGGTGCTGCCCACGACCACGTCTGACTCTGTCATGCCGTCGTCGTCCGAGACTGTCCTTCCTTCGGCCACGAACGCAACTGAGTCATTGCCGCTGCCTACCTCGACTCCTATTTCTGATGCCGAGTCGAGCACTGTGATTCCAACGACTGCCGAGCCGACCTCGGTGATCCCGTCAAGCACGGTGATTCCAACGACGACTGTCGAGCCCTCAGTAACCCAGTCGAGCACTGTGATCCCTACGACCACAGTCGAGTCTACCTCGGTCCCACCCACAACATCCACTGGCGCCATCCCACCGTCGTCGACCCATGTCCCTCCCTCGTCGGGTGAGCACGCCGTTTGGGCTCATCACATGGTCGGCAACACGTACCCGTATACCTCAAGCGACTGGTCTTCTGACATCTCGGAGGCTGCCGCCCAAGGAATTGACGGCTTTGCGCTTAACCTCGGTCACGAGAGCTGGCAGCAGGACCGTATCGTTGACGCCTACGCGGCTGCCCAGGCTGCTGGCGGATTCAAGCTCTTCCTGTCGTTTGACATGACCTCGATGTCGTGCTCGAGCGCAGCCGATGCTGCGACCCTTGTCGGGCTTGTCAAGAAGTTTGGTGCGACGTCGGCGCAGGCTACATACGCTGGCAAGGTGCTCGTCTCGACCTTTTCGGGCGAGCACTGCACTTTCGGCTCTGGCTCCTTGAACGGTTGGTCGACCCTGTTTACCGACGTCCTCGCCAAGGACGGCATGCCCGTCTTCTTTGTGCCGTCCGTCTTCACCTCGCCGACCGAGTTTGATTCCTACACGTGGATGAATGGCGAGCTCAACTGGAATTCTGCCTGGCCCGTAGGCGACACGCACATTTCGTCGTCGACGACAGACAACTGGTACATTACCGAAATGTCGCCTTCTCAGAGCTACATGTCTGCCGTGTCGCCCTTCTTCTTCACCCACTACGGCGCCAACTCGTGGAACAAGAACTGGATCTACAAGTCGGACGACTGGCTGTACGCTACGCGCTGGGAGGATCTCATTGCCCTGCGTGACCGCGCGCCCATGACTGAGATTCTTACTTGGAACGACTACGGAGAGTCATCGTACATTGGCCCCATCCGCGGTGCCATGCCCGGTAACGCGGCCCAGTGGGTTGACGGCTTCGACCACACTGGCCTGGCGGGTTTGACCCAGTACTACTCTACGGCCTTCAAGACTGGCGCATACCCGTCCATCACCAAGGACTCGATTGTCATGTGGTCGCGCCCCCACCCCGCTGGTGCTACCGCCAGCAGTGACCCCGTCCCCAGGCCGACCGGTGCTGAGTGGAGCACCGATTTCCTGTGGGCGGTGGTCATGACCAGCGCGCCAGCGACTGTGACGCTCACGTCCGGATCGACCAGCGAGACGTTCAGCGTCCAAGCAGGTCTCACCAAGCTCAAGCTCGCGAGCGCCGAGGGCGGGATCGGCGGCTCGATCGCTCGAGACGGTGCGACTGTGGCTTCGTACGAGTCTGGCAACGCGTTCCAGTACACGAACAACCCGGTGACGTACAACTTCAACTACTTTGTTGGTGGGTCATCGTGAGCTCGATCGGGTCTCTCGTCGTGGGGTTAGAGCAGCCGGCAGGGTGTCGGCGTGTAGCTGTACTGTAGTCTGTAGTGAGCATCAATAATGCATGGGGATCATCTCTACGTTGCTGGTCGGGGTGGTCCGGGGGGTGCGACAGAAGCCGAATGGAATGTTCCGTCTCTGTTCCGAGGTCAATTGCAGTCAGTGTGCGGCGGTACGAAGTCAGTAGCTCAGTAGAGTGTGGACAAGGCATCCGGGTTAGAAAAAGCAGCAGCCAAGGACAGTGAATATTATCTGGATACATCAAAGGTACAGGCTCCATCGTGCCCAGCAGTGAGCCAGGCGCGAGTCTATGGTTTGTCTAAGTGCAATTTACTTGGCGACAACCTTCTCGAGGAGGTTGTAGAAGGCACCCACACCCTGGGCGCCGCTAACGGCGTACTTTCCCTGGAAGATCATGTGGGGGACACCCGAGACGCCGCGAGCACTAGCGTCGCGCTCGAGCTTGACGACCTCGGCGTTGAGGTCCTGGCCGTCGAGCCAGGCGACGGCCTCGGTGGTGGTGGGGAAGACCTTGTGGTCGACTGCAATCTTTGCGAGCGCGGCCGTGTCGTTGGGGGGCACGCCGTCGATCTGGTACGACTTCATGAGCGCCTTGCCGACGGCAAAGGCCTCGGCAGCGCCGAGGGTCTCCTGTGCGCGCTCGGTGAGGCGGTGGGCGATGCGGGACGACGAGAGCAGAGGGTCCTGGTGCAGCTTGAGGCCGACTTCGGCGTACTGCTTGCCCAAGCTGTCAAAGGCCGAGGTCGCGCGGGCCTCACCCCACTTGCCGGCGCTGTAGGCGTTGCGGTGGAAGGGCTTGTCGGTAACAGACCATTCGGAGTGGAGCTCGTAGGGGTGGAGCTTGAGCGTGGCGTCCAGAGGACCGTGGGTCTCGGTGTACCTCTTGATAGCGTGCTCGAGCTGGGTGATGCCGAGGAGGCAGAAAGGACAGATGAAGTCCGACTGGGGGGTTAGTTGTTGGTCTCTGAGGAGAGTGTTCCCCTCGCCGAGTGGCACAGTAGACTTACAGTGATGTCAACAGTGAGCTTTGCGATGGACATGGTGTCTGAGTTTTGCTGGTTGGTGGTGATGATTGTGGGTGGAGAGTAGATTGCGAGTGCGGTGATGAGAGAGAGAGCAGTGATAAAGTAGTAGAGATACCGATGCATTGCTCTTGGGCACTGTACTTTTATACTCGATGCAATGGCGAGATGTATGACATGCAAAGATTAGCCGGTGTAGAGGATTTACCGATGGCCGATCCCCGATGAATCAGCCTACCCACTCAAAAGTGGTCTGGGAAGATTTGCCGACACTGATTCAGCCGGGCTCGAAGATTCCACTGCCGTCTTGTCAGCATTGTTGCATCGTGCCTGTCTTCTGCTGATAAACCATTTTCTAGAGTTGATTACACAGCATGCACACAATCTAATCTATGACCGGGCGAGAGCGCGTGCGAGTCAGGACGTGCAGAGTGCGAGAAATTCAGGCATCGTGTTCAGCCGGTGCTGACGAGAGATTCGCCGTGAACCGCTGCAGTGGAAAGCGTGGTCAGTCCTGGTTTGTCACCCCAGAATCTGAGTTGATGACAGTTCTAAGAGCTCTGCCACTAGGGTAGACTGTGTGCTCTAGACGTCGGTGGAACATGGCGCAGCGGATGCATGCCACGTGCAGAGCGATAAGCAAACTCTGGGTGCGGTGTTGACGTCAATGCGAATCAATCACTCAGCCAGTGAGTGCAGTGGTACCCTTGCACCTTCAAAGTCATTCAGACAACCAAGTTACATCCCTTCACTTTTACACTTCCCATCTGCTGTTCTACTTTCCGGTCATGGCGAGGGTCGCCTCGTTGTAGCGCGCACCAACAGGCTTGGCGTCCTCGATAAGCTTGCGGAGCTCGACCAGCTCAGCCTCATCCAAGTCGACGTTGGCGGCGGCAAAGTTCTCTTGAACACGCTTGCCACTCTTGGTACCGGGAATAGGGATCGCTCCCTGGGCCATGACCCAAGCGAGCGCAAGCTGGCCCGAAGTGCAGCCCTTCTTTGCGGCGAGCTTCTCAAACTCGTCGACAATACGCAGGTTCTTGGGCATGTTCTCCTTGTTGAACCTGGGGATCGTGCGGCGGATGTCGCCCTCGGGGAAGTCATCAGCGTTTCGGTAGGCTCCCGAGAGGATACCCTTGCCGAGGGGTGAGTAGGCGATGATGGTGACGCCGAGCTCGCGGGCGGCGTCGATCAGGCCGTTCTCCTCGTGGTCGGTGAACCAGGGCGAGTATTCGATCTGGAGCGCGTCAATGTGCGCGACTGGAGGCGTTAGCTACTGTGTCACACTCGTCGTGAGGACTGTAGGATCAACTCACTCGAACATGCCTTGCGCAGAGTCGCGGCTGAGCACTCGCTGATGCCAATGTACTTGGTCTTGCCCTGCTCCTTGAGCTTCTGGAGGGCGGGGATCGACTCCTCGAGGGGAGTCCTGGGGTCGATTCGGTGCAGGTAGTACAGGTCGGGGTAAGAGCCGAGACGCTCCTTGGAGCCCTCAATGTAGGTAGCGATGTGCTCGGGAGTGTTGCTCTGGGTGCCGAGGGCTTTCGAAGTGTCGCCAATGCACTGTCCTGTCAGTCTGCCTTCCCTTTGGCCATGGGAGCACTCACGTCAAAGCCACACTTGGAGGCAATAAAGACCTTGTCGCGGCAGTTGTTCTTCTGCAAAAACTCGCCAATGAGCGACTCGTTATGGCCCTTGCCATACACGACGGCAGTGTCCCAGAAGGTGCAGCCGAGGTCGAGGGCAGTCTTGAGAGTCTCTGCCGAGACCTTGTCGTCGGCGGGTCCGTAGGCCATCGAGAAGCCCATGGCACTGAAGCGTTGTCAGTGGAAGCGCTCGTGTGAACAGAGCAAGATGGCTCACCCAAAGCCGGGGACGGGGACATCAATGTCCTGGAACTTGAGAGTCTTGACCATTGTGATGAGTGTTTTGGTGAGTGCTGTGAGAGGAGTAGATGAGTGCTGTGAGAGGAGGAGATGTGAAGATGGGGGGGGGGGATTGCCTTGAGAGTGCCGCCTCTTATACCTTGCCGGGATGGATTGCTGGGGACGTCGACGTCGAGGCTGGGGATGCAAGCGAAGGTACGAGCCCGCCATCAAGAGCATGTGGAGGGTAACAAGACGGAGTATCCCCGGCATGCGGATTCCTCGGACTAACTCCGGATGGGGTGTCCTCCACATCCCCACAAGCGTGCCTCCACAGTCTCGCTACTGCAAAGTTGCTCTTTGCTCCACTTTTCCTCCACTCTCGAGCCCATCTTTCGGATCCGGACTGGAGCCGCAGAGCATGCCGCTGGACTATTCTCGGATAACGGGATGGGGAACACCAACTTGAACCGAAGAAAGAGGAGGCCACATCATGTCTCGTCGTATTGTCGGAGTCTCTCCGGGACATGTGCGGCAGCCGGCCAAGCGTACCTCTTGCAGTTTAGCGAGTGGGCTGCTTCTGTACTTTGTCCATAATGCTATACTGCTACAATATCGTCACCGCTGTCAGCCCGTCATCACAACGTTGGGCGTGACGCCATTCTTCTTTGGCACAGTCGCCGAGCCCTCGTACTCCTTTCCATCACTACAGTCCTTGTACGTGCCAAAGACCTTTACCGCCCTGGGCGACACGGCGAGAAACCCTTGCTGGCCCAGTGGAACGCTGTATCCTCCAGCGACGCGGGAGGACACTGATTTCACATAGTCGGCGCCCAGGAGGTCGAGCAGCTTTGCCGGGTCGACCTCGGCAGTGGCGCCGTCCACGTCCCAAGCCATATCCCAGGAGGCCTCCTTCTGGTACCTCGAGGTAATCATGCAGTAGGGATAGCCATTCACCTGGCAGTCGTGGTTTTGCGAGACCCTCTTTGAAGGAAGGCTAGCACCAAAGTCCCACCTGGACTGCTCGCTTGCCTGAAAGTCTTTGCACGTCGGCTTGTCCTCGCGGGTGGCGAGCGACTCGGCCGGGGCACGCACGACGGCAGCCTGGACGCCGGCCAGGAAGGCGAGTCCGAGGAGGAACAACGAGAGTGGCCCAAGGTTAACACCCCGGGTTGAAGAGTTGGGAGACCCCGTGGCGGCCGGACCGGGGGAGGACGCCGACGCCGAGGCGTCGAGCTGTTCGAATATCTTGAAGGATTCGGGATCACCCGGCCCCTCACACGAGTGAGCGCCGGCCACGCCGTTTTGAGCCAGACAGGTCCCAAAGTGCGTCTCGTTTTGGGTCACGCAAAAGTCGAATCGCAGATCCGCCGAGGTCGAGCTGTTGCCCTTGCCGCAGCACGTCGCCATGAGGGTCTCGTTGTGCGGCGCCGAGCAGTTGACGAGCAGCGGGGGGAGGACTGGATATTGTGACATGATTGTTGATTGTGTGGAGCGGAGAACGCTGTGAGGAGTCCTGCTTATATGTTACTCTCACCGCTGTTGGCCCCCGCAGACCACACTCCTCGTTGCCAAGCATCGCGAGGCAGTGGAGGCTAGTGAGCAGTAGTGGATGTGCCTCGGCATGCGCACGGCATCGATAGCTGCACATGCCTAAACATTTCGGCACATGATCTATGCTTATGGGCTAATGCTTACCCAAGGAGAGGACTTGTGCGAACACACGTCGTATAGGCTTGTCCTCATCTCGCGCCGAAGGGTGGGACCACCAGCGGAGGTAGCTTTGACTTTTGAGTGCCAATGAACGCACATGCCGAAGCACCTTATGTCAAGCACCAGCCAAGGTTGCTCCAGCAAACCCCGTAAAGCAATCCTCAAGTGGCCAGTGGGTGATACAGCGACCAAAACAACCTAGCGCTAATGACGCAAAGTCGTACACAATGCCAAGAGTGGAGTGGCAGCTCCACCATGTCGTGCCTGACGGACATGTGCGGCGTCGGCGTCGGACCAGCTGCTTACGGCGTGTGCAGCTGACTAGCGGTATGCCGGAACATGCACGGGGTATTCGGTTTGCACTGCTCTTTAACTTTGGCGTGGGGGTGTAGGGGTTGTGACGTGAAGCCGCCGGCGTTTGAGTCGTGGGCGTGATTTCGGGGTACTCTGTGCTGTGCGCCGAGGAGGCCGAGTCTGCACCTACTTCGCTGTGTTCAGTGGGTGTTACTGGGCTGCATAACGAGAGAGAGAAGTCATTATCTTAGGCTGTGGACAGAGGGAGACGAGCCGTTAAATCGTGGAGTGGCACATGTATCAGCAAGTACCAATGAACAAGAACTGCACACAAGTGGAAACGAGTCTATTATCTCATCAAGAATCTACAAAATCTGCTACAATGCTTTTAATGCGTGTTTTATGCTTTTGACTCAATTGCAATGGTACCACTTCTTCCCTCCTCAGACCCGCGAGGTGTGCTCGGTGTCACTCGAGCTGGGGACATACATGTCCTCGCCATCGCTCTCGCCCTCGTCACGGCGGCGACGAATGTCGTCCCAGCGGTCGTCCCGCTGCGACTCGAGCTTTTGCAGCTCCTGCTCTACGCGGCGCACAAAGTCCTTGCGGCGGTGGCGCACGGCGCGGTCGCCGCCAGACTGCACGCCGTCAGCCGCGAGCAGCAGCTGCATGAGCGCGTGCGCCTGCGCGTGGTACGTCGAGTTGGTCCTGTTGAACAGCAGTGCGGGATGGGAGCCGTCCGGGCGCGACTCGGCAAAGCCCAGGTTGGTCGGGAAGGTGAACTGGCTGTTGAGGGCGGCGAGCTGGTCGTCGAGCTTTTGCAGCTCGGCGATAGCAGCCTTGGCCTCGGGAGAGGACGGCTCTTCAGAGACAGTCTCGGTCTTGTCGCGCGGAGCAAAGGCCGGGTTGAGGGCCTCGGCGCGCTGGGCCTTGAGCTGGCGCTTTTCCTTGCGCGCCTTGCGGTGGTGTCTGCCGGTCAGCTGCTCAGTCGTGCCGGTGGCACCAGTGAGCGGCGGCTGGGCAGGACCAGTAGCGTGCGGGCCGGCGAGGTCGGCGTCGAGCGCCTTGGCGGCCGAGGCAGTGCTGATGGACACGGGCGCGTGCGTGCCCGGGTGCGTGGTGGTGGCGTGCGAGCCAATGGCCGCGTCCTGCGAAATCGGGACGGGGGCGGTCTTGGCCACACCGTCGTGGGAGGCATCAGCTCCGGCACCGGCAGCGACCGCGGCGCCAGCGACAGCCACGGCGGCGGCGGGCGCGGCAGCCTTGTTGGCAGAAGCGACGGCGGCGGGGGGAGGAGCACCAGCGGGAGGGGCGTATTTCTGACCAGCAACGGGAACGGCGGGCTCGTCATCGTCCGACTCCTGAGCAAAGGCCTCTTCGACGTGGCTCAGCACATCGCGCATGTGGGGCGGGATGGTGTGCAGGTTGAACAGCGTCGAGGTGAACGGCGTGTCCTCGGGGTCGGGGCCCTTGCGGCGCTGCTCCTGCGGAGTAGCCTGGGGCTTGGTGGCCGTGGCGTGCACGTCGGCGCCGGAAGCGGGCGCCGAGGCATGCGAGCCGACGGCGGCGTCCTGAGAAATGGGAACGGGGGCAGTCTTGGCCACAGGCGAAGCGGTGGTGGACGATTGCTGCTGGTCGAGAGCGGGAGTCTTAGCAGACGAACCCGGGGTACCGGCCTGGCTGCGGCGCTCCTCGATCGCGCGACTGGCGTCGTCGTCGGGGATAAACTCGAGGCCGTACTGGCCGAGCAAAGCGTTCAGGTCCTGGACAGCGTTGCCGACCAGCTGCTCAGCGCCGGCTCCGGAAGCAGAACCCTTCTCGCCCGCGGCGGCGGGGTCGACGTGAAGACCGAGGAACTGGTTGAGAAGCGCGTTGAGCTCGGGAGGGAACGCGGCGTCGACGTCGCCTTCAGCGGGGGTCTTGGGGGTGTGGGAGCCGCTGAGAGCCTTCTTCTGGGCAGGAGCCGAGGCGGCAGGCTGCTGGGCGGAGGCCGAGGCGGCGGGCTGCTGGGCAGGGGCCGAAGCGACATGCGAAGCCTTGGTGTCGAGCCATCCACCCTCGGGGGCGGCCTGCTGCTGCGTACCGACATGCGAGGCCTTGGTGTCGAGCCAACCGCTCTCCTGGGGAGGGGGCGCGAGCGGCGTCGTCGACTGCGGCGCGGCGGGGTGTGGCCCTGCTAAAGATGCGCCAGCGGGGGCGGCGGTAGCGCCGGTCGAAACCGAGGTGGCGGCCGTCTTGTCGGCTGCGGCGGCGGGGCGGGCCGCGGGGTGGCTCATGCAGCCTGGCTGGAGCTCGAGGCCGAACATGGATGCGAGGAGGGCGTTGAGGCCGTCAATGTCGTCGTCGTTGGCGGGGCCGCGCTGGGCGCGCTGCTGCTCGGCCTGGGCCTGGAGCTGGGCCTGGAGCTGGGCCTGCTGGCCGGCGAGCTGGTCCGAGATCTGCTGGCGCTGCTGCTGCTGCTGCTGGGTCCGCTGGGCGTGCTGCTGGGAGAGCATCTGCTGCTGCTCCCGCTTCTGCTGGAGCATCTGCTGGCGCTGGCGCTGCTGCGCCATCTCACGCTGGTACGCCTGGGCGGCGGCCTGCTGCCTCCGCTGCTCAGAGGCACAGGCCTTTTGGATAGCCTCGGCGCGGCGCTGCTGGATCGCCGCAGCGAGGGCCTGCTCGCGCTCACGCTCACGCTCAAGGGTGTCGCGGATTGCGCGCTCGCGGCGGGCGGCGGCCTGGAGCTGCTGCTGGCGCTGGGCGGCGGCGCGGAGAGCGGCAGCACGCTGCTGCTCGGCGTGCGCGCGTTGCCGTGCCTCGAGGGCGGCGGCGGCTTCGGCGGCCTCGCGGCGGCGCTGGACTGAGCGGAGGTAGGCTAGCGCCATCTGCTCTTCCTGGGCGAGCTGGGCATAGTCGCTCTGAGCGGACTGGGCGCCCTGCTGGGCATAAAAGGGGGTGCCGGTGTACTGGGACATTGTGGTTGTCGTGTAGAGTGTCCTGGGTGTGGAGCCGGCTAGTGGAGGTGGGGTGGAAGTGTGGGAAAGTGTAGAGAGACTGATGAGATGATGAGGAAGAGATGTGACGGAGGTGAGAGTCTAGCCTTTATAGATGAAATGTACATGCTGCCCGCTCTCCCGAGCTGCGGCAAGAAGAGAGACCTGCGTCAGCGCTGCATAAGCACATGCACATGCACATTGCTGCCATTACAAAGGTGGATGCAACAAGATGTCAGTGGAAGACGCTCGCAGCCAATGTCGTCATGGACCCACAGCCCAGGCCGTCGGGCCACGTGGTGCCACGTGCATTCCACATTGTGCTAGGATATTCTAGCTCAATCCACCTCCACCTCCACTTGATCACCGAGCATCCACACCGACACCGGACACGGCGCCGAGACCGCGCGGCCCACGCCGGCCACGCTGAGCCCGACGGCGACACGACGATACACGCGGCCATCTCTGGCTGACACAGCGACACGTTACACGGATAATCGATACAATGCATGGACGCCACTAACTGCCTACTCCTAAGGGGTCCATGCCGACGGCGGCATTTATGACTGATCGCCGCTTGTCGCGCCGGTCCGCCATGCCCGAGCTGCTCACCCCCAGGCCAGCGAGGGGATCCATGGGCATGTCCCCGTTCGAACCACCGGGCAAGGCCGGCGGGGATGGTGACTGGGCTGGTGGCGACAGCGGGTTGGATGGATAGGCGTCGCGTGTCAGTGTTGCAGCTTGGGTGGGCGGTGTTTGGCCCGTGCCGGCCTTGCGCGGTGGAACGCGCGAGAGGGTCGCTGCGGGCTTGTCCGCGCGGGTGGCCAGAAAGATTGGAGGTTTGGACGAAGAAGCACCGTGGGCAGAACCAAAGGCCCCAGGTGTAGGAGACAGCTGCGACGGGTAGATGGGTGACGGCGCAAAAGTAGAGGGACTTGGCGCCTTGGGTGTGGCCTTGGGCGTGTCGGGCTCAACAGACGTCGACGTCGGCGTCCTTGGTGTCTTGGGTGCGGAGGCTGTCACAGGCATCGGCGGTGTGGGGATGGAGCTTGTCCGGGGGGGGGGGGTGGGGATGGACGTAGTGTGCACTGGTGTCGGCGCAGTGGACGAAGGCCGGCTTGCGCTCGTGACCTCATTCCATGCCCAGCGCTGCACGAGGTCGTCAACATCGCCACCCGCGGCGCCTAGCAAGCTGTCCCGCACACTGTCGAGACCGGACAATGCTTCGACGTTATCGGGGCCAGCCCCTGCGCGCAGCACCTCGAGCCACTCGCTCATCGCTTTGCCCATCCCCACCATGGCGAGACGGACTTCAGCGACCTGTCGCTCGGCGTCGAGGACGCTCTTGATCGACGCGGTGCTGCTGCCAGATGCTTGTGGCTGGAGCGGGGCACGCGGAGGGAGAGACATGGTGTTGGTCGGGATCGATGAGAATGCCGGTGAGTTCTCCCGACTCGGGGCTTGCCAGCTTGACAAGTATGACGAGGCGTCTGGGAGACTGCTCCGCAGATCGGCCACAGTTGACAGAAAAGCCTTGTCGAGGCCCGCTTTCTGAGCCCGCTCGAATAGGCCAGCCGCAAGGCCACCCTTGATCTTGCGGCCCGAGGCAGTGCGAATCGGTGGTGTGTTGCGGCCAAATGGCCACCCACCAGGTGACGGCACGTCGTCGTCATCGGTAGACTGCCTCTCACCTCCACCAGCAGCACGTACACCGAGATGCTCCTGGTTCTGCAGCACGACACCCACACCAGCTGCAGCAGAAATGTTCTCCCGGAGATACTTTGCTTGTGCGAGAATGAGCGACGAGTTGAAGGGGTATGCAACCGACGGTGCCGGGTAGTGTAACAAGTTTGTAAGCATGGACGAATAGTCGCCTTCAATGAGCTCGTTGCGGATGAGCAAGAGCATGGCAACAATGACAAAGTCTAGAATGCCCAGGCTCGCGTCTTCGGCAAAGATGCCGTCCCAGAGACGTAGTGCATCCGTGAACGGGAGCTCGCGCGTGAGGATGAGCCTGATCCAGCGTCTGTCGTCAGCTGTCGCCCAGCTGGGGTACTCACATTGCCCAGATCTGGGCCTCTACACCTTCAGTCTCCAGCCTCTCCCACAGTTGTGGATCAATACGGCGGATCAGCTGCGAATGGATGTGATTGCACCGTTGAATAATCGGCGCTTGTGGAGCGTTGAGACCGCGCGTGGGCTAACAGTCAGCACGGCGGGGACACACACGCACAGGTCCCTCTTCTGCTCGCCACTCGTAGAATGCCTTGGCCGGCCGCATGAGCTCCTGGAAGAGCCCAAAGGCGTCGTGCTCCACGTAATGCCTGTCGAGCGTCGCTACGAGCGCAGCTGACATGGCCGGCGACGTAGGTGGTCGCGCGGGCAGAGCATTGGGATCGAGCGAGTCCCGGTCCACGACCATCATGCACACAGCTAGCAGCTCGTGCATCCCCTGCCCCGTCAGCGCACCACCTCACTGTCCCGCACGTACCTGGCGATACCCCACATCCGGGTTGGTCACCGAGAACAGAAACAGCATCGTAGTGAGTGCACGCCGTACGCGCTCAGCGGTAAAGTACTGTATGTCGGGGAACGTCCTGTCCACATCCTGGCGGATAGTGGCACGGAGCTCGAGGTGCGCAAACCATGTCTTCCACGGCGACTCGCTCTCCAGACTCAACGGGTCCCATCCACCGGCGGAGCCACTGCCGCCGCTGCCTGAACTTTCAGGTTTGGGCGACGACACGCCGTACCCTTCGCCACCGGAGCAGTCTGCCGCCCACCGCCCGTCAGGAGCGACAAGAAACCGTTCACGGAGCTCGTCGTAGGTGTGCCGCTTGGCGGCGAGCGCGGGCGGGAAGAGGTCGAGTGACGTCGGCGGCGGCAGGAGGCCGTGATAGAACTAGCGGTCAGCTTGCAGCGCTGGTGAAGCGTCTTACCCTCCAGTAGACAGATCGGAGGAGGACACCTCCGTCCTCGCTTGCGCGCCCGAGGCCGGGCCCCACCGCCGCCGCCTTGAGTTTGGCGACGGACAGGAGCGGGTCGGTGAATAGCGTCGCCCATGCCGCGCTTCTGTTAGCGCCTGCTTTCGAGAACCGACTCACCAGATGTCTAGCGGGGGTGGGCGTGGGAAGATGTACTCCTCGGCGTCGGAGAACGCCATCGCGCTTAGAGAGCAGGTGGGGAGCGGGTAGGGGCTGGCTGTGTTGAACAGGATACAAGTTGCAGTGGTTGCAGTGTCCTACAGATGGTGATGCGTGCTGGTGTGCGGGGACGCGGGGAATCAGGCACGGTTTCCACCTGGTTGGGCGAAAGCCTCGTGGAAAGAGCATGGTATTGCCCTGAATGTTACGCTGCCAGTGACGTCACCCGTTGTGATGGGCTGGAGATTTGTTGATGGCGTTGTGGGTGCGTCGTTTGTCTGTAGTGCATTGAGGGGAACAGTATTCATCCCACTCCGCAGACTGATTGATTCTCCTCGCAGACCACAGGATACAGCCACGGATCCACAGAACACACCTGCACTGACTGGTAGTTCCGCGCCACCTATTGCCCTCCAAGCTCTAGGACAATGACGGCGAACGCCCCGATCACCATACGCCACGCCCCCAACGCGTCGTGCTCGTTCCATCATCTGCTTAGACCTGTCCGGGCAGGCCGGGCACACAGTGCACAGTGGTCACGCGGGCATCGCTAGCACTGTTCAGTCCAAATTTCGTACCCCGCTCGCTCATGGCCGGCCGCAGTCGAACAGGCCTAGACGCATGACACAGGCTGGTTTGTTTGGCGGCACCAGAGACGAGGGGTGGTGCCCAGAACAACAACCACATGTTGAAACCGTGTCTCAAAGGAACGTCACGGGCGGACTCATGGTGCCGCGGATCCGAGCACCTTCTGCGACGACCAGGTCAGGCATGCGCATAGGCGACGCAGCGAAACGACCCCACCGGCCACAGATCCACAGCCGCCTCGCTGTTGTGGTCTGTGCCCGTCCCTTTCTGGAATGTGTGAGGCGCACATTGGGGTCCGTGTCCCGGTGTTGAACTCACGCACTTACGCACAGTCCTCGACTTTGCCTCTGAGGCTGCACGCATGCGCACGCACTCCAGCCACACGCCCCACTCGCCTGCCCCTTGTGCGCCTGTGCGCGGGTGTTGTGTCCGCGACACACGTCGTTGCGCCCGTTACTACTGAAATCTCGTCTGCCGTCCTTTCAGACACGTCTCACAGTTTACAGTGTCGGAGGCTTTGGAGCGGTGTTGCCTCGTGTCGCACCGAGCATGGGCCAGGCTGCAGGCTGCAGGCTAAAGGAGGCCAAGGGGGCGCTGCGAGTAACACTGAGGTGTAGAGGGTGTTTCAACCCCTTCATCTGTTTATCACTACAGAGACCGAGACTGCAATCTCCAAGGGGACACGGGTGAGTGTGACGGACAGAGAGAGGGGCAAGACACATTCTAGGCCGATCCAGTCGCCAGAAGCTGTTGCAAGCCATGCGTGGTGGGGTCCGAGCTGTGTGACTGCACAGTACATACAGTACCAAATGGCTGGAAAGTCTGGGCCAGGTCTTTCCAGTCTGTGCTGCACACTCATCTCTTCACCCTGACCGGCCTGAGACTGATGGCCTCACATTGACATGCAAATGTCGCGTCCGGATCTCCGAGGTACGCGGCTCTTCATCTGCAGCCTGGCTGCAACGTCTTGTCGGAGCAGTGCTGGCGAGGTGATCTTCGTCTGAGCCAGCAAGCTTGGGCCAACCTTGTTAACGCTGTGCTGGCTCCACAGGAAAGCAAGCGCCTTCAACAGGTGTTGCGCCGTGCTTGACACAATGATCGTCTCTCTCAGTGCGAGACCAATTGTTAGCTGATCTCGACGTCGACCAGCCGAGCCGTGCGCGATCATTGTGTGAAAAGCTGATTCCAGCTCGGCCGTCTCGCCGCAAGCACGTCCCTCTGAACGTGCGCAACAGTGTGTCCTCGCGTTTCTGACATGGCTTCCCCTGCTCGCTGATACCACTGGCATTCCACCTCAACAATGGCAGCAGCAGTGATGTAAGCAGTACGCTGAACGGGTGCTTTGAGCACACTCTTGAGCTCCTGCCTTTCTACGTGCACGCTCTCACTCCATTCAGCTACCCCAACTAGAAGGTCATGGCTGCAGCGTGCCCTGGAGACAGCCGTCATCAACATTCCGCAACACTAGGAGCTAAAGATCTGTGATTTGTGCATCTCTGGCCCAGCAGGCTGGAATCAGCACCAGGCAACCTGCACGCAGCAGTCACATCTGGGGACAGCATTCCTATAAAGCACCTCTTCATCGCACTCTTCTCCCTCGCACCCATCCCCACACGCTCTTCCCCTTCCGTGATCGGCCCACAGCCCTCGCTCTCGTGCGCCAGCGATAGCCACTTCTCGAGCACTCTCGTCACCACCTCATCAGAAGCGCGAGCCCAGCCTCTCAGCCTCAGCCTCTCAAGCAGGCTGTAACGGGAATTTCCACAGCTCATCTCACACCGACAGCACCTTGGTCGCAGCAGAATTTCCGCTCCCAGCCGTGAGTTTGCCTCACAGAAACTCTCATGCCTCGTCTTGGAGTGCTTGATTGTTTCCCCCCATCACGTCGTCCCCAGCTGCCACGCTTGGGAGCTGGGCCAACCAAAACAGCAAGCATGTGTACTAAACATTGTGCTCTGGGTTCTCCGTGTGTGTAGCCTCACCTTTAGCCCTCGCACCGAGTCACTATGTGTGCTTGCCTTGCCTCGAGGCTGACCTGTATCCCAGACTCTGGCGGCTGTCTCCCACCTCGCACAAGCTTGTATAAAACTTCGTTTGCCCATCGCTGCTGCCATCGCAACTCATCTCACCGCCCATCATTTCCCAGCGCTTTCCCAGCCAATTTATCACATCATCTATCATGCCCAAGACTCGTACCAGGTCCAACTCCAAGTCGATGGCCGAGTACTCTCCCTTCAAGTCGGCCATGCCTCGCAAGAAGAGGCCTAGTGCCTCTCGCGCTCGCAAGCGCAACGTTCGCGTGGGTCACTGCGCTAATTGTGGTGTCGACGAGGTATGTCGCGGTGTCCACAGCAATCACATATGCTCACAACATCAGACGTCCACTCAGCTGTGGCGCTCCAACAACTACAATCCCGAAAAGGGCATGTTCTGTAACGCATGTGGTCTCTGGGTAGGTTGATCACCAGATGGCATGATCTGATAGTAGTATAATGAAAAGGGCTGCCTCCGCCCTCAAGAGCTGTGGCGCCATGGCAAGTCAAAAGTCAAGGATGGGCCATCGTCGCCCCCCTCCACCCCCGAGCTCGACCCTACCACCGACAGCGAAGACCTCAAGGAGGTCACTGAGTCGGTCATCGTGACACCCGCAACTCGTGCTCGCACCCTCACCCCCATCATGGCGACTTCCTCCGTGTGTGTCCCCTCCCCCACACGCCACATTGTCGTCCCCCACATCCGTGGCCGGTCACAGTCGGCTTCCTCGGCCGTCCCGGTTCTGGGTCAGACCAAGAACCACATTCCGACTCCCTCCGGCTGTCGTACAGACCGCCGCGCCAGCTGCCCAGACACGAGCACCCCAAAGCCTCCCAGAGCCATCAAGGCTGCCCCTCCCCGCCGCCCGGCACACGCTAAGCCTCGTAATCCCACACCCGCCCAGCTTGTCGACTTGGAAGGCCAGGCCGCCAGCGCACTCATGTCTCTGTCTTTGGCGGGTACATCCCAGGTGAGCCTCGTCGCCTCGACACGCACTGACAACCAGCCCCCTCCCCCTGAGCCGGCATCATCTGCCTCGCACCGTTCACGCGGCCACCCACACCCCCGCCCCCCGCCTGACAGCCAGCTCACCAAAGCCCTCGCCCGCGGCTACACTCCTTCGTGGATGCAGGACGGCCACCACCGCCGCTTCGTCCCTCCCCCCTCCAGCCTGCAGACGTATCATCTCCCCCCTCCTCCCCTGCAGCCCAGCTACGTACACCGCGGGTACATCTACCCGAAGGTGCAGCCCTACCCCCGCCGCGCGTCCGTCACCACCATCGCGGCCTTAACGCACGCGATGGACTATCGCTCCCCCTCCTCGCCCGAGTCGTCGGCATACACTTCACCGCCGAGCAGTCGCCGCCCATCCATCTTCCGCCGCGACTCGGTCGCCAGCGATGTCATCGCTACTCCCGGCTCGGAGGTTAGCGAGCTCATGAATGCTCGCACGAGCCCGCAGGGCTACTTCTGTGGCGCCACTGGGTACGAGTACCAGGATGCACTTGGTCTGAACCCCTCCTGCATGTAACCACCTTCCATCTGTCCCAATCGCCTCTTCGGCGCCATCACTTGTCTGAAAACTGTGTCTGTCGCCACCTCATATGCTCCTCGAGGAACATTCATCACCCTGCCCTTGTCCGGTCATCATGCCATGGGTTGTCGTGCCCGCCGTTGTATACGTTCCCCCTTTCCCCTTGTCAACATGTATCAGTAGCTTTGCTTATAATTTATACATGCATGGTTGTGACTAAGTTTCCTTTAGAGCTAAGATAGAACACTGAGATTGGCAACAGGTTGGGCAGCGCCGATTGTCGATGAAGACGGGTGGTTGAGGGAAGACGATTCTCTCGGTCGAGCTGTGGGCGAAGCTTTTCGGAGAACCCATGTACACAATCCTCCGCTCTATATTGATTCCCGAACAGTTCCACGTACGCACCGACGGCCTTGCATGTATGCAACAGCCCATGTTGTCAAGACGTGTGCCACAGCGACGAAGTATGTGCCACTTACACTGAAACTGGCCAAATAGTGCCACACTCGAAAATCCCGATTCCACCGGCTCACGTCTCCCCTGTGGCCACCCTTGCCCCACGCGCAGAGTGATGACAGCACGACTGCAAGCATCTTCTCATCAATCATCCATACCACGATACCTTGTCAAGACAGTTTCTCTCTCTCTCGTTGGCGCGCGCATCCGTCCCCTTTCCTCCCGTAGTGTGCTGTGAAGGCAGAGAGAGGAAGGAATACTCCCCTCGTGGTGCCAGCTTTTTAGTTAGATCAAACAACCTCGTTGTTTCCCACCCGTGTGACTGCTTTGCTCCTCTACTCTTTGAAGACACTGCGTTGGCGGCTCTCTAGTCGCGCGGAGTGCTGAAATCAGTCTTTGATCTCTTGAGATCACAGTGGACCAAGAACAGAGACGTTAGACTGGACATCGTTGCGTTGCCAACCTCGACAGACAGATGGAGGTCGCTTGGACAGCGCTCCAATCGTACGCGTACGCATCTTCTTCTCCGTAAACGTGGTCATCGTACTCACACGAGATTCTCCCCACTACACACACACCCCATACGTCCGTCGCACGTCCGTCTCCGCACATTCGTCACGTCTCGCCTCGCTTCATTTGCGCCTTACAGCACCAGCCAGGAGCAGCTCCTCTGGCTGCAAGAGGAACTTAGGCAGCACCCAATACTCAACGGCCAGTCGCCCGACGACTGGCTTCATTGGCGCACAAAGGTTGCAGACGGCATGTCGGAACTCGCAGCTCTTCAGGCCGTCGCGCAAAACCACCTGGTCGCACAGCAGCCTGGCTTCAACACGGCAGGGCCATCTCAGCAAGCCTTTCACCACCTGCCACACAGCACATCTCGTGAGTACACTCTCCCACCTTGCCCCTTCAAACCGCCTTCAGGCGTAACTTTTCTTTGCTTTTGCAGGCTTGCCATTCCTGCCGCGTTTGCAGGTATGGCGTGTCGACAAGGAAATGGAAAAACAATGCCAGTCACATGCGTAAACAGCACCCCAAAGCACAAAAACGCGTCTCGCACACGCCGAGCAGCATAATATGAGAGAGACAGACGGGACTCAGGTGCTGTACGTAAGCACAAAAATGCTTCCGCAGCTGCCGCCACCCGGCCCGCCTACTGTAGCATGCCTAGGATGGGTCACGCACGCCTGTTTTTCAGTCACGTCACGTGATGCTGCTCCAGCACCAGATGTCTTATGCTGCGATCTCCACCCAGAACCAGTCATGTCATTTTGATTCCGTGCTGACACTCCAGATCCACCACCACCAACAATGTCGGTCCCTACGTTCCCCACCCAGATTGGCGAGCCCAGTCCCTATGGATATGCCAGCATGAGCCACATGGTGCCCAATGGAGTGCAGAATCCCCATGCATTGGCACAGCCTCAGCACGATCCTTTCGCGGCCCACAGTCCTGTCGTCAGCAGCCAGGGAGTGCCACAGCCATTTGTGGCACCTCAGCAGCACGCACCGTCTAGCTCTCAAGACTTTGAGATGACTGGCTATTCCGCGCCACACGAGGTCACGTCCGAGGTCAAGCCTGACACCAAGTCGTGGGGCAGTCTCCCCAACCCTCAGGCTGCCAGTATTGCTGCGCCAGAGGGACGTAACGGCTCACCATTTGATGACCTTGGCTCTGGCGCATCGCCAACAAGGAGTCGCCAGGCCACCAACTCGCCTGCTCCCACGACGCTGCGTGTCGTTCCAAAGACCAAGCAGACCACATTGCCCTTCAAGCCTTCCACAGACACGGCCAAGACGGACTCGTCTGCCATTTCGCGCTCCCCGAAGGAAACCACTCCCAACCCCAACACTCTGAAGCGTCCAGCCGACTCGACCGGAGCGACTAGGACCATGGCCGAGATTCGACCATACCTCGAGCGCGCCAAGCTGCAGGAGAAGCCTCCCCGTCCGGGAGTCTTGTTCAAGTTCTTCCGGTGGAAGGACCTGGCCGACGGCTCGCGCCAGCCCCCCATGTTCACGCCCAACCCCAAGGAGTACGCCGAAATCTTCATGTCACTGCAGGCGCGCGCACCAGACGCGTACCTGCGTAAGATGGCCGACGATGAACGTTACACCGAGGTACTCGTCGCTTGCATCAAGCTCTTCCTGCGTGATCCCACCATGTGGGAGGTGGCCATTGCCCCTCTGATGCGCATGCTTGCGCGCACCGACATGCCTGTTGACTATATCCGCGAGCTGAAGGTGGCCAAGCACCTCAAGAATCTCAACGACAAGGTGCAGACGCTCAAGCTCCCTCACGCAGCAGAGGTCAAGGCAGCGTTCCGCGAGTACACGATGTACTGCAAGGACGTCCTGTTCCCGCGTAAGCGCGAGAGTCGCAACGACTCGGACTCTGACTCGGACTCGCGCGCTGTCAAGAAACGCAAGATGGACGCTGCACGTGCCAAACCCGCACCACCGCCATCACACCCCGCTGCTGCTCGTCCTGGCACCGCTGCCAAGACCGACATGTCGTTCTTTGGTGCCTCGTCATCCGCTGCCGCAAAGCCGAAGCCCAAACTCCCCGACTTTACAAAGCGCCCGAACCCGGCTCTCAATGCTGCCGCTGCTGGTTCGGCTGCCGCTCCTGGCAGGAGCTTGCTCGCTGCAACCATGAAGATGCTCCGCAAGGACGAGTCGCCAGTGCCCGTTGTCAAGCGTGACCCCACGCCAGACTTCAAGGCCGAGATCAAGCCCGAGCCCAAGGCCGCTGCCGCCAAGCTCAACAAGAAGGGCCACACTGTGCGCTGGATTGACTCTGTGCCCAAGCCCGATCGCGAGTTCGTTGCAGTGCGCGAGTTTGTGCAGGAGCCTTTCGAGCTCGAGCGCGCGCCATGGGATATCGACGTGGACGTCCATGGCATGTCGACTCGCCAGCTCGACATGCAGGAGGGACGCGCAATGCACATCCACGAGGGTGTCGAGGAGGCCATCGACTGGTACGAACCTTGCGGCTACGAGATTCCACCACTCGAGGACCCTCCCGAGGTTCCCGAGGGACCGCGCGAGGCAGACATCCAGGCCGAACGCGAGGCTCAGGTCCTGTCCGTCAACTATCCCTCTGATGCCATCCCACCTTCGGCCGATGAGGCTGGCGTTCGCACCGCTCAGCGCGATGACAAGACTGTCATGCTCAACACTCAGCCGACCTACCCTGGCGCTCCTGCGCATTACGACCCTGCGGCACCGGTAGCGCCCCCGCAGCCGTCTGTGTCCGAGCTCCTGCGTAATCTCAACCTTCCCCTCCTTGGCGCAGCTGCGCCTGCCCCCGAGCCGGCTCCTGCCCATGGCTATGGGTACCAGAGCGGAGGCTACGCCCAATCATACGATCAGGGAAATAGCGGGTATCAGTACCCTTCGGCACCGTCGCACCATGCGGCACCCCAGTCCGGCTGGGGCAACGCGAACTCGGACAGCGGCTACGGCGGCGCGAACACTCGCGGAGGATTCGGTGCACGCGGAGGCGGCTGGCAGAACCGCGGTCGTGGTGCTCACGCCGGGCAGAGCAGCCACAGTGTGGCTGCCCATCGCCCCGGCGCGCCGTTCCGCAAGGTGCCGTGCAGATTCTTCAAGGAGGGCACGTGCCGTGCCGGACCGGATTGTACATTCTTACATTGAGCCGGCCATCGTCGCACCAACACCCAAGCCAAGTATACACAACGCTCTACGCGAGCACAAGTCAATAGTCACGCATTACAAACCCTGCACGATACACTTAACCAGCATTATTGTCTCATAGCATATGTACACAGCATCCCATCATGATGATGTGCACAACAGCCCCGGCTGGTCGTGGCAGAGTTGAGTAAGAGTGCGACAAGCGTCGGAGGAATAGATTAGATAAGCCCCCAAAGTGAGGTCATGTCGCTCTCCCTGTGAGGGGTATGACGCTCTTGCA
The DNA here is from genome assembly GCA_002335605.1 of Prillingera fragicola. Lineage (NCBI taxonomy): Eukaryota > Fungi > Basidiomycota > Tremellomycetes > Trichosporonales > Trichosporonaceae > Prillingera > Prillingera fragicola. The sequence continues at coordinate 674,922 of BEDY01000004.1, read as the reverse complement.
AATGTACATGATTTTAGGTCGCATGTGCACCTCAGAGGCAATTTGCCGCATAATGATGTATCGCGTACTGCGCTGTGAGATGAGGTCATATAGTTTTGGAGCTGTCACAGCGGGTACTGTAATCACACTCGACGAGGAAACGGTTAAGTCAATATCATATTCCTTCGCACTTAAAACGGAATCGTCGAATCTAATATTATTCGTTAGTGGTAGACCGTGGAGATCTTGAGCAATCTCATCTCTTGTTCTTGGACCTAGAGGGCTGAATGGCTTTAATGCGGTAAATTATCAGTCGAAGATAATCTCTGCCGTTGGTTTTGTTTCAAGCAGGGGTTTACACGATTCATTCACTTTCTTCACTGACTATTGATTTACGAGTTTCTTTACTTCTGTTCATTTCTTGCCTTATTTTTTTTCTTTTCCTTCTTTCCGGTCGCGTCTCGGATTAGTTGACAATTACCACAGTCTTTTCGACTCCGTTGGCCTTCGGGACGAGCATCGACCCGTAGTAGTCCTGTCCGTTTCCGCAGTCCCTGAACCAGCCCGGGATATCGACTGCCTTGGAATGGCCACTCAGGTAGCCCGTTTGCCCAACAGGAATCGAGTAGCCCTCGGTCATGGTGGACGTCTCTTGTTCAGTGTATCCGCCGCCCAACTGGGCCATAATCTCAGCCACCTTAATGTCGACGGTTGCGCTGACCTGGGCCTGAATGTTCCACGTCTCTGCGTGCTGCTCGCCCAGAGTGATGGGGCAAGCGGCGGTACTTTGGACGCAGTTGACGTTATTGCTCAGCCTCTTGCTGGGGCCATAGGCGTTGTAGTCCCAAGAGGACTCGTCGTCGGGGTCGAACTTCGTGCACTTGGGGTCGTCACGCGCTGCAATGCCTCGCTTCATGGCCTGAGGAGGAATGTGTCGGCGCGCGGCAGAAGTGTTTGCCGCTGCAGAAAGGCTACGACCAACCACTCCGCCACTTCCACAAGGGAAGTACGAAACGCCCATGTCTTTGTTGACACCTTGAATTTGAAGGCAGTCGTCGGTTCCAGTGAGAACAGCGACCACACCTCCAGCCCCACCATCGGGACAGTTTTGCCCCAGGGTGAACGCCATTTGAGCCCCATGGTCAAATCCCCACCCAGCTTTGACGTAGATGGTCGCCGGCCAACCATCGGTGGGCAGCGGCGAGCACAGCATGTCGCCAAGGCACATGGGATATCCATCACGGCAGTCCTGCAGCCTCTCGTCGATTATATTCTGGAATGTTTCCCCGACCTTGGTTTGGCAGCTGGAGTCGGAGTAAATGTTGACCTCGGCCATGACTTGACCGCGCAGATACGTTTTGCACGGAGCGTCACAGCGCTTTTCGCACCAGTTGACTTCCGAAAAAGCTGCGACAGCTTGTTCCGCCGAGGGATGGACCGGACCAATGTAGTAAGGAGAAGATTGAGCTGCTTGCACTCCTGCCAGAAGAGGAAGAGAAAGGAGAAGAAGTTTGACTGAGCTCAGTGGCATGTAGCGGCTGCGAGCCGACGAGTCCCCAGTGGTTGTGGGAGTTGATGGAGGGGTAGCCGTTCCAGTGGCCAATAAGACAGAAGATGCACCAGGGCCTGAGCACCGCTGGCCAGTGACTCCAATAGATGAAAGGCACTTGCCAAAGGCTGCCTCGTCGTTGGTGAGGCAGTACTGAAGCTTGTCGTCAAACGACATGGTGCTGTTGCCATCTTGGCAACAGGCAGCGATGGCCGTGTCGTTGCGAGCTATGGTACAGTTGAAGGCCATGTTGTTAAGTATTGTCAAATTGGCTAGAAGTTATAATGAAGTTGAAGTTGTTGAGTGGTGAGTATTCTCACCTTCAGGCGACGAACGCCCTGTTTAAATAGACAAAGATCTCGGATACATTAGTGGAGTCAGAGACGAAAAGATGAAAAAGGTGACGTCGACGAGCAGAACACATGTGAAATCATAGCTGGAGCGTTGCTGATTGCTTGCTATCATTCGTGCCGCGGGGACGTCAAGCGGCTTTGCCTCGCAACCACAAACGCCTGCCGCTGCGTTGCCAATCGCCTGCTGATAAAGACTTACGGTAGGCGCCATGCAGCTTGCCTTTCGGATGTGACCGTAAATTGTCTTCAAACACCCATCCCCGAGAGAAGTTATTCCCTCTTTGGAGAACTCCTGGGAGTTGGTGATGGATATGAACGGGGAGCGGCATTTGTGGGGCTCTGTGGGGCGCCCCATGACCTGAGTGGCAAGTGATGATGTAGGCGGAGCGGGGACCCAGTGAACAGGTGAAGCATTGGCGTCATTGCTGCTGTAAGATGTCAACGATAATATTTGTCAAGCATCGTGTAGTCGGAGGAGGAGGTGGATGCGGCATACAGATACGGTGTTCGGCCACCTTTTCTTGATCAAAAGCCGAGTGCCTGAAGACATCGGTGTCTGAGATAGCGGATTTGCTCCACAGATCACGCAGACATTGCCAGTCTGTAACAGTGCACGCCAGCATTCAGTCGACGTCAGCAACTCAGATGCCGAGTTCCTGGTGTTATCGGCGTCTGAGATAGTACTTTGCTCCACAAACTTTATCCAGTTTTGATCGGAGCCTTGTGAATTGGCCGTATCGCGGGCTATCCCTATTCCAGTGTAAGAAGTGATGCACATTAGGGCATACCAGGTGCTTTTGGGGGCTATATCCCGACGTTATACCTGACCATGCTGACCACGCATCACTGTACGTTATCGGAGCTTCTCCGCAGTGATTGTGCGCAGGGACTTGTCTCCGCACCCTTGGTTTTGATCCATCGAACGCCAAGCATTCCAGTGCGTACCGCTCCACGCTGATTCTTTGGGCCCCTTGCTTGGAGTTAACTGGAATTTCTTTAGCTCCAGCCGAGTTCCGCGTCTACTACACTCATTGTCAGACAAAAATTGAGCTATCATTGTCACAGACTCGGGAGGTGTACACGCCGAGTTCTCGGCATTGGTCCTACTCCATCCGGGAAACGTTGCTGGGGTGAAATCGGCGGGATGGGATTGATACATGTGGATCCGTGGAGCCATTGATGTCTCTCCACCTTGTTGAGTTGACGACGCGCCACCAGTAGCGTCAGCGGATCACTTTAGTGCAATAAATAATCGTCACATTCATCTGGTGATGCACAACAGACATGTCGGACCCCAAAGTTTGAAGGGGTTGATTTCCAGAATCGTCTGCTTCCTCGCCCTACCCCGGTAGCACGTGCAGTGTGACGCCTCAGCCTTCACACACCATATCCCACGAATCGCCACCCTCGCGGCATTCGCCAATCCCAACGCCCCACCAGCGCTGCACCACGTTGGCAACAGCTTCACGAGCTGAGAGAGTCTGCGTCTCCATACTTCCTGTCAGCTGCGTTCTTGGCGATGTACTCACGTGGACACCCATGGCTCCAGCGCCGCAAGGTAGTGCAGCCCCGGGATGGGCTGCATCGGCGCGTACGCCGCAATAGGCCGGAGCTTCGGGTAGCTCTTGAACTTTTTCCTATACAGCCAGGTCGGCTCAGAGCCAAACATGGTCGTAATAGTGTACTCGTCCAGCTCTTTGAGACTGAAGAGTTTAACGACCCACTCGCCACTACCAGGGAATGTCTCGCCGTGGTAGCTGATGGATTGGAAGCAAGGGGGTGGAACGCCGTTGCGGCGGGCCGTAGCGCCGGTCGTGATAATGGTACCAGGGAGGTTGGTGTTGGGAGGGAGACCGAAGAAGGCAGGGTGTGGAGTCTTCTCGCGAGTCGTGAGAAGAGTGACGTGCAAGGTCACGTATTCTTGCTCCCTGGAAGATCAGCTGATGTGTGGAGCGCGTGTGGCATACGGAATTTGTTCTGTAAAGTACCGCTCGAGCGACTTGGAGACGGGCGATAGGTGCCACGGAGCAGCAAAAAAGAGCTGGTCAAACTCTTCCGTGGATGTGTTGGTAATGACACGGAAGGCGGGGTCGACACCTTCGATATTTTCGTGAAGAGGCACAATCTTAGCAACCTGGGGTCAGCACACATCTAGGTCTTAGATCCCACCTCGGTCTTGAGGCGAACATCAGCACCACTGGCGTTCAGCATCCCTGCAAAGAGTCGCCAGTTGCCGCCGTCGATCTGGCTGGCCCCACCAGTGGCGAGACTGACACCAGCACCGAGAGCGTGCAGGTCGGGCATGTCGCGAGCATAATTGACCCGCGTGCTCCCCTCCATGAGCTCATTCATCCACCGGTCGTTGACGCCGACGATATTCTTGGCCCAGTCGGCACCCGTGCGCGTCGTGAGGTCGACCCCGAGGTCAACAGTCGAGGCAAACTGCTCAATAGAATTGACAGTACCGCGTTGAGCAAGCCACTGCCCGTCGTACAGGTTTTTGAACCGATTGAGCAGTTGACTCACAGCTTTGCTCTGGCGCCACGGCGACAGCGCACCGTACCGCCTAACGGCAGAAATTGAGTCCCACCAGTTGGACCAGTGGGATTTGCTCGCCGAAGTGCTGAAAAGAATCTGCTCGCCGTCCCAGATACCCACGCCCGAGTCGCCAAATCCAGGCTCAATGGGGTTGAGGCCAAAGAGCTTGTAATGTCAGCTAGGCACTCGACGGGCCGAGCTGGGAAGCGAGAGGACCCACCTTAGCTGCCTTCATGAGGTTGCGGTTGGCCGCGACAAAGATGCTCGCGCCGACCTCAACAGCACGCAGCCTGGAGTCACCGTGTGGAAACACAGTGTAGCTACCTATTCGGTTGTCAGTCAAATAGGGACCAGAGACTCACGTCCTCCCACATGTGCTTCTCGCTCGTACACGACAATGTCGGCCAGGAGCTCGCCAGGATTGAGCCCAGCGCGTCGCTCCGCAACCCTAGCAGCACGATTGATGAAGAATGCCGCTGAAGATCCTGAGGCCCCGGCACCAATGATGGCGACGCGCTTGGGCGCCTTTTGCGTGAAGACTACTTGGTCGGCGACGAACGGAACCTGGGTGGCCGCGGTGGCGGTGACGGGGACATTGATTGCTGTGGAAAGCAGGGGTGAGGAGAGCTGGAAGGGATGGAATATCAGCGCTAGAGATATGATTACCAGGACCGCCAGAGCCCGCAGGGGGTGCTGGGTAAAGGAAGGCATGGTAGTGTGGGCGGAGGAGACATACCTGCCATCTTGTGAACAGTAGTAGTAGTGGCGTCACACGGTCAGTGGCGACGGGGTCATTTCCCCACGGGGTATCAACCACCTCCACTAGTCGCAATGCAACAATGACGTGAGCCACACCCAAAGAGTAGCACTGCAAGTCGAGTTGATGTTGGTTGCATTATGGCCGTACAATAGCAAGCAGGCCTATGAGTTTGTGTAATCTAACAACAAGTACACGGAATATATCCCTTCTGTCACTCGCCATAGTCCTCCTGAGTGTCCGCGGTCGAAAAATGATGAATGTTGATGTGATCTCAACGCTCCGGAGCTCCAGACACGACCCTGTCCCCCGCCGCCGTACCGTCAAGCTAGCTACGACATGAAACAAGCCTCCATAACCCTCACATCCTCCTTGTTGGCAACCTCGCGCATCTCTGCGGCAATGCTCGCCTGACTGTGGATCGTGGGCTTGCAGCTCTTGCGCCTGGTGAGCATCTCCTTCTGCTTGGCCTCGTACGCGTCGTAACTGGTCGGCGGCTGCTTGGGCTTGCGGCTCAGGTTGCGGCGCAAGCTTCCGCTCGCCAAGCGCATCCTGGCATTGTTACGGCCATGGCCGTCGCTGCTGAGGCCGTCGCCGATGGGTGCCTCGTGCGCGGGCGACGACCCGGCAAAGCGTGGGTCGCGTGGTGTGCGTGGTGTGGTAGGTCCGGAACTCGGGTCGTGCCACTGTGTCGAGTGGGTGAGGTTTGACCCGTGACCAGCAGACGAGTTGGCCCAGCCCTTGTGGCTCATGGCAGAGTGGTACTCTGAGTGTCCCACACTGGAACCGCCGTGGCCGAGATGGGACCCAAGGTTGGAGCCGTGCTCAAATGCCGAGTCTGTTGGGGACTCGAGCATGCCGTGGCCTCCTGAGGACATGCTGTAAGGGGAGCACGGCCCAAACGTGTCTGACGTCCGGCGCTGGGGAAGACGCAGCTGCAGCGAGCGCGATCCAGACGCGCCACTGGGCGAAATGCCGTCCGACCCATCGTCCGTTCCGCTGTCATAGTCGCCAAAATCGGACAGCTGTTTCCGCTTGGCATACAGCGGGCTGGATGGAACCGGGCTCGACACGGACCGAACTGTCGAGATCTGCACACGGCGGTTGGGGCTCTGGGCGTGGCCGGAACGCGAGTCAGGAAGCTGGTCAGGCTCCATGACAACCGTCTGGGTAAGAATAGGCGGCGGCAGGGTCTTGACCTTGATCTCAGGCTCGTCGGTAGTGAGCGTGTTGCTGTCCGATGACGCCAAGCTGGCGCCATGTTGGTACACTGGGAGCTCGTGCATCTCGTCAGGCGGGGTAACGGGCATGAGCGGGGCACCAGAGTGCGACGAAGGCGCAGGTGCCGGTGCAGGCGTGTGCACAGGTGCAGACGCAGGGGCACAGGGCACAGCGAGGAATGGATCCCGCGAGATCGCCTCGGGGCGCACAGACCGCTGCGACGGAACACGCGTGGGCCGAGCTCCTTCCAGTGCTGCAAGGGCGTTGGCGCGTGCGTCAGCTGCTGTCTTGGCAGCGCCGACGGGGTCGGGGAGGGCGGAAAGCGCGGCACTGTCGCGAGCGTTAAGGCCAGAGTCGGCGTCGGGTCCGTCAGGTAGCATGGATGGAACTGGCACACGGCGCGTGGTGGCGGGTGGTAGTGCACTGCGGCGAATCGTTGCGCGACGCTGGATCGCGGCAGACGACGCATCGAGCTCGGCAAGAACACCGCGCACCGACTTTGGAGGCTCCACGACAGGTACTTGCTGTGACGATGCTGCGTGGCCGTAGCGCGCCGGTTCCGCGGACGAGGGTGTGAAGTTCTTGGACTTCTTCCCTTTGAGTTTGCGTATTAATGCGCCAAATCCTCCCGACTGCTTGGCCTGAGATGGAGGCGGTGCGGGCTGACGTGATGGCATCTGAGGAGTAGAGGCACTTGCCTTGCGCATCGGGGTGGGCACGCCAGGCGAGCGGGGCGGGTCGAACGATGGCATGTACATGGAAGGGATGGAGGGGACGGGGGGGAGCACGGGCGGGGGAGCAGGTTGCCTGGAGACAGTCAGCAATGATTGAAACAGTAACAAACAACGCACTTTGCGGACAGAGAGCTTGCCCGCCGCCTGGCCTTCTCGCTCATGGCTTTGTCGCGCAAGCTCTGCAGAGATCGTGACAACGACAGGCGCTTGCTTCGCCGGTCCGTGAATGATGGCTGCGGAGGCAGGAGGTGCTCCTCCTTGCCAGCGGTGACATGGTCGTCGGCACGAAAGGTTTGGAGCGGAGAAGAGTACTCGTCAATGCCGGTCACAATACCGGCAAGATCGCGGTGCGACAGATGAGGGGTCATGAGGCCGATTTGCCTGCTCGGGTCGTCCGAGTGCTCGGTCGTGACAGTGTGAGAGAGCGAGGGTTGAGACGGCGTTCGCTCAAGCTCGAACGGACGCGGTTGGCTAAAGTCAATACCCACAGCCGCCATAGCGAAGGAACAGCAGCGGGGGCCACTTGGGCTGGTGACCTGTTTTGGCGGTGGTCGTTGAATGTCAGAAGCGCGGAAGGTACAGCTGTGCAATGTCAGCTGCGTGTTAGGCAGTGGCCTGTGCGAGAGATGTGACGGTCCCCGGCCGCAAGACACTCGTGCCCACCACGACGCTTGCGCACATTCTCCTCGTCATGGTTGTCCTCTGTGCCACTCTGCCTGTGCACATCCCTCAACTGCGCACTGGTGACTCCATCGCCCACCAGGCCACAAGGAAAAACTCACACTGTGGCTGAAGTTTGAGTGGCACGGCAAGTCCACACAAACCGAGCAAAAACCGTTGTTGACAGTCGCACACGAGCTGTCGAGATGAAGAAAAAGAGTAGAGTAGAGGGCAACAGAGAATGAGTGGTGCTCAATCACTGCGAGTCCGAGTGGATGTGTCAGGAGGGCAGGCCGCAGCCAGTTGTCGCACGGCACGGCAGGTGCCTTCACTGCTGCTTGGTGCAAGTCTGTTGGGCAATTGGGACAAGTTGGGGTGCCCAGACGACCACCATGTGTCACTGGATGCGCCAGGTCCCAACTGTAACGTCAACGGCACGGCTCGCAAGATGTAGGGCGCGCCCCCTTCATGTTCGGTTCTGGACATTCTGGGCTACTGCTCCCTGCAAGAAATGCATGCCCCCCCCCCCCAAGCAGAGAGCTGGGACGCCGAGCTGGGCAGGTCGGCAGTAGTCGAGGACATGTTGGGCAATTGCCTTGCAAGGGTGCCGGATGGCAAGACGCGCCTTTGGAAGGGGTGGCGTGCGGGGCCTGGGCCGGGCAAGGTGAGAGGATCAGGGTTAGAGGGCCTGCCGGGGTAGCAGGAAACAGGGTCGCGGAATCGACAAGGGTGGCTGCGCACTTGTTTGGTGCTCGACGTAGCCCATGGGTAGAACTTTCGGCGCGTGTAAATGCTCTTCGTTGCCTGAATTCGGCGTGTTTTTAGGATGGTAGAGCTCTATTTGTGGCGTCAAGCCACACTCTGCTGCTCACTACTATTGCTTCTCTGCTCCCCGCTGAAGAATGGCCCCGGACATTGAATTGTCTCGGACCTGTGGTATTGAGCGGCCCCGCACTACTCTGTCTTTCAATGCTCCAGTAATGTGTGGCTGGTACTCGTGGCGCACGCTCAGATCTAGATTCATGGAGCTCCTATGGATTAGCACTCGAGGTCTTTGCAATGTCCAGGAAACGCGATTGACGAGCAACGGCTGGAAGTGCTGCGCAGTTGAGCCGACCGCCGCACCCTCGAACCATCCTTGCCGGTCAATAATCCAGACATGGACATTTAAGCTCAAGGGTTCGAAGTACTGCGGTCGGCTCACCCACACCAACAGCTTCTGGCTTGCCATGTGTCATCATCATTGGGAGAACGCTGGGAGAGCCAGGCTGCGCAAACTCGTAAACGTCTGTCAGGGATGATGCTTACGGCCGTCTTGTCTGCAAGATACCCCGAGTGCCTTGTTTCACGTCGAGTCTACGAGGCCGAGATACAGTAAACAAGGCGGCCTGCTCAGCTTAGGCACTGGGGTCTGGTCGGATGCTCTATCCGTGGAGCAGGCCACTCTGATGAGCTGCACCTCGGACTTGGGCCGAGTTCGACACTCGCAATCCGCCGGCTTGCCTCGTTCGAAACACAACCTTTACGGCATCGTGCCAGGACGGCCAGGACCCTCCGTGTCTCAAGTCACACCATGCCACTCTAGCTGGCATGGGCTGACAGTTTGAGATTTTTGAGAGGCATGACGTTTTGCATGACGCATTGAAGCGGATTTTGAATGGCTGGGAGCTTGCGTACACTCCTCTTGACTCTGTTGACGCTTGAGTGGAAAGTCTTTGGAATCTCAACCGACATGGGAAAGGTTACATCAAACCCCGGTGCAAGATCGTTGTCGTTCAGCTCCTTCTCAAGTCCTCTCACCCGCAGGCCCACAGCTCCTGGCTGTCGTAGCAGCAGGGGTGCTACGCAACCGCGGCGTGTGAGGATCCCTTCCACTTTATGAGCAGTCCGGGACACTGGCATGTACGGACCACCAAGTCTGGCAATTCAGGTGGCAATAGGTACATCCCGTCATGAACAGACCAGGGGAGGTCTGTCACGCATGTTGACCCGCACGCTGTCCAGTACGTCCAGTAACGGCACATGCTATCGACAGTTCGACTAGTAGTTCCGATCTACATGGCGCAGGCACGCGGCGAGACGGGTGCTCCTGGTCGGGAAGACACAGGAACGCTTAACAAGTCGATGAGACCATGGGGTGCTGCAGGTACACAGCATGGTAGACTGATCACACATATTAGTGGATCATGCAGATTGTGAGGAGCTATGGAAGATGCCAAAGAGGTTTGTTGCTACCCAGAGCGCTTTGATAGTGCAGCCGGGCGTTGGTACTTCAAGCCTGAGCTCACGGGGGTCGATAATACTTATGGCGTTGCGGCGTATGTCATGGTTTTGGCCGCGATGGGGAGTTGGTATAATATCTTGCGCAGAGAAGTCCTGTTGGGACAGGCATGGGCCGACTGGATATTTATCTTGCACATGAAGGCATGGAAAGGGAGCGTCGCGTAATTGTGTGCGGTCATACGAGCAAGACACTGGGCACTGCCAGAGCCTCAACTATGCCTCATTAAAGCGAGAGAGGAGCGAGACATTTGAAGGTGCCGCTTCATGGCATCAGGCCATCGTCTCCGACATCAAGTCTCATACAGGTCGCCGGTATGTTATCACATGAACCGCTCTTCACGTAGGATTTGGTTCCAAGTCATGCAGCTGTTGCTTTCAACAGTTGAGCCGTTGAAGAAGCGAAACTGTCGGCGATAATTTCATGGTCCGATGGACGACGGAATCAATCCTGGTGGGTGCCACACTGAGGACCCTGGATGGCTGCTCGCACCGAGTGGCAGCGTCGGTGGGTGGGTCTGTCTGTCAAGCGCTTCTTGCTCAGTCTCGTGCTCCCATCCTTCAACAAAACCAAAAAAGATGTCTCACCGCAAGGTGTGTATACAGGCTAGACGCACGCTACAGACCCTCTCGACACCCCTCCCGTTGGCAGCGCATCGACAGCTGCTCGGCGTCCCCAACGACCAGGGAACCCTCGCGGAAGATTTTGAGAGGCAGACTTGAATGGGGAATTGGAGGTGGTGCAAGCGGGCTTGGGAGCAACGTCGAGGGCAGTTAGAGCAGCGCTGACGATATCTAGTACGAGGAGCCCCGTTCGGGTTCGCTTGCCTTCCTTCCCCGCAAGCGTGCCGCCAAGCACCGCGGTTACATCAAGTCGTTCCCCAAGGACGACGCCAAGAAGCCCGTTCACCTCACCGCTACCCTCGGCTTCAAGGCCGGCATGACCCACGTCGTCCGTGACCTTGACCGCCCCGGATCGAAGATGCACAAGCGTGAGGTCGTCGAGGCTGCCACCGTCATTGAGACTCCCCCCGTTGTCATTGTCGGTGTTGTCGGCTACGTCGAGACTCCCCGTGGTCTCCGCGCCCTTACCACCGTCTGGGCCGAGCACCTTTCGGATGAGGTCAAGCGTCGCTTCTACAAGAACTGGTACAAGTCGAAGAAGAAGGCCTTCACCCGCTACGCCAAGAAGCACTCGGAGAACAACGGCGCCTCGGTCGCCCGCGAGCTCGAGCGCATCAAGAAGTACGCGACCGTCGTCCGCGTCCTCGCCCACACCCAGCTCTCGCTCACCGGCCTCAAGCAGAAGAAGGGCCACCTTGCCGAGATCCAGGTCAACGGTGGTTCGGTTGCCGACAAGGTCGAGTTCGCCAAGTCGCACTTTGAGAAGACCGTTGCCGTCAAGGAGATCTTCGAGAAGGACGAGTGCATTGACGTTATCGCCGTCACCAAGGGTCACGGTTACTCGGGTGTCATCTCGCGTTGGGGTGTTACCAAGCTTCCCCGCAAGACCCACCGTGGTCTCCGTAAGGTCGCCTGTATCGGTGCTTGGCACCCTTCGAAGGTGGTGAGTATTTGCTCTGGTTTTTTGTGGGTGGCACGGGAGTATTTTGCTTCCGTCCACCCAACGTCGTTTTGTCTTCTTCAGATACTGACAACGTTTAGATGTTCTCGGTTGCTCGTTCGGGTCAGGACGGTTACCACCGTCGTACTTCGATCAACCACAAGATCTACCGTATCGACAACGCCACCAACCCCAACTCGGCTTCCACCGAGTTCGACCTCACCGAGAAGACCATCAACCCCATCGGTGGCTGGCCCCACTACCCCCTTGTCCGCAACGACTTCGTTCTCATCAAGGGCTCCGTTCCCGGTGTCAAGAAGCGTGTGATCACCCTCCGCAAGGCCCTCCGCACCCACACCTCGCGTGCTCACCTCGAGCAGACCAACCTCAAGTTCATCGACACTTCGTCGAAGCTTGGCCACACTGTAAGTACAGGCGCTCAACCAGCCGCTTGCAGCTTTGGGCTTGTTTTCAACGGACTCGTTCTGACATCCGCAGCAATTCCAGACTGTCGAGGAGCGTCACAACTTCATGGGCCAGCTCAAGATCAAGGCTTAAGAGTCGTGATGGAGAGCAGGAGTCTTTTTACGAGTCGTGGATGTACTTTGGTAGTTGCATGCACACATGTGTGCCTGACATTATGGTTGCGCTTATCTGTGTCTAATCTGATTCCGCTTTTATCTCGAGCCACCAGCGATCCTTAGGCTTCATCTGCTTGCCTTGCCCTTGATGGCTATCAGCGCAGAAACGACGGTGATGGCTGGATGGCTGGGTTTGAGGGGTGAAACAACTGCTGAAGACAACTGCTCTTTAGTCACCTTTTATTGTTGTGATTGCGCCGAGCTCTTGAACAGTCTCGCCTTGAGATTCTCGCTTGATGTGGATGCATACAGTTCAGTCTGTTGTTTGTGCCAACGCATCAGTTACAGGTCCGCATGCTGACTTGTCAATTGCTTGGTCCGCATGTTTCCTCGCTGTGCATAACTGTTTAGGAAGTGTAGGTTGAGGTGAACTTTGAGTAGCCGAGTAGCGCCCACCATGTCGCCGCCTCCGCTGTCAACACGCCGCCATCTGTGCCCAACCCATTGTTCTCCACAAGTTTGACCCGCCGTACCCACCCCTTTGTGCCTTGGCCTTCATGGCAGGCATCACATCACTGTGGCTTGGGGGTGGTGTAGGGCCGAGCTGCCCTGTAAACGCGGACGAACATATGCCCGCCTGGGAACCGATATACATTGTCTGCCAGACCTGATAAGTTGAACATTTTTGCAATGCGCACATCATACAGAGTAGACTTCTTGCATTGATGCAGGAAAAGAACGCCATCAATGTGTAGGTCTTCACGTCGTTCGCGAGGCTGAGCTTCGGATGTCCAACTACACCTGTAAAGCTCTCAGCTTTCCGGTGCCATTTCCCGTTCACATGTCCCCGTTCACATAACGAGCTGACACCCTCAGCGGACAAAACTGAACCGCCGAGCCTGGTGTCTAATGGAGTGCTGGCAGCCTCATCGGAGGTCACGACTCTGTCGCGGTTGGCTTCGGGTCCCGTAGAGACCATAGGATCGTCGTCATCGAGTCCCTTGCGCAATCTGCCAACGGTTAGGAAAGTCACAGTGACCTCGGTCATCGAGGTCGTCGAGGTCTCCAGCACCAATCCCTACACCCCAACTATCAACCATTCGCCGCTCACAGGCACCACCGACGCCACCATTCTCGAGACTCCGGTCACTCCGGGCGTACCCACAATCACACACACCAAGACCAATGACATGCAAGCCTACTCCCCCTCCACACAAAACGTGCAGACAGGTGCCATTATCGGCGGCGTCATCAGCGGTGTAGTCGCATTATTGTTCGTCGTTGGGGCAGTATTGTGGCTCAGAAAGCGCCACAAAGTGACGCTGTGGCGTGGTCTCGATAGGGGCATGGCTCCGCCGGAGCTGGATCCATACCCCGCAGAGTTGGGGGCGGGCTCGATGGCCCAACGTGGCTCGCCGCCAACGACTAGGCGTCGGTCGTTCATTGTCCCGTCGATGGCGCGTGGCTGTCCAACAAAACTAGATATGCCTGTCCCTCACCCCATGGCCCCCTTGACATTACCAGAGGCAGCGCATGCCTACCCAAGTTCGTGGGCTCGCCCTCTTCCAGCGTCGGGGGTGGGCAATCATGCGCCCCCCACGTGCAGCCATCAACTCTCGAGCCCGTCAAGTCCGAACGGTAGTCTAGCCCGCAATACCCTCACAGTTGAGGAGGGAGTGAAGCGGACCCTCTCCCTTGCAAGCCGATTTTCAGCGTATGAGAGTGACAGCGACAATGACGGTGTGGACATTGAAATGCCACCAGCAAACCATAGATATTATTTAATGTGATTAATTCGAGCGCCAACGGACTTGCAACCGCAAATGGGACGCATCAACATGCATTCCAAGGATTCCACAGCCCTATATTACAGATTTAATATTTAACGAAGACGAGAAGTCGTAAAGGTCGTAAGGTCGTGACATGCATGAGTGCATGAGAAGCATGAGAAGGTCAAGCACGGAAGCAAAGCCTTGGGAGGCACCTGTCGATCAACACCTCTCCTGAACTCCAACTTACATTAAACCGACATGTGCATGTCCGGCGTCCCGACTTCGATAGGGCTACTCGCCGGGGTGGGGTGATCCGCAGAAGCACCAGGCGGAGCCACAGCCGAGTTAGAGCTGAACGTCCGAGTATGCGCCCGCACACAATGCACTCCACTGGGCGGGGGCGGGATGTCGATCCGCTGGCTAACGGCGCGAGGGCGTGGGTTGTCGATGAGGGCTTCGGAACTGGAACTGTTAACGAAGCGAACGACCTTGTTGCCCTTCTTGCCACGCTTCTTCTTGTTGTACGGCGAGGAGACGGTTGCACTGGTGTTAGCTCTGTTGATGTGGAGGGCGTACCGTTTCGCTGAGCGGACCACGGCACGGCCTTGCTGAGTAGGGTTGGGAGTGGAAGAGGTGTCATTCGCGAGCACAGTGGTGTTGTCAAGACTTTTCCACACCCGGGTGAACATGAGTGACAAGAGCCGGCTGGGCGGTGGGATGGGGCTTCTCGTCAACCTCCATAGCATCCGCGTTCACAGTACGTGGTGCAGCGACCGTCGTGTGGTTTTCCGTATCGGCTAGGGCATGGGGGAAAACGGGTCTGGCAAGTACGAGAGGGTACACGTCTGCGCTGCGAGTGGCCCAGACGAGTAGAGCCAAAGTAGGTTGAGAGTGGGGCAATGTAGGACGAGCCGCGGTTCGGTGACAAGCAGATTGGGGAGGACGACCGTTTAGGAGTAGAAGGCGCCGCGGGAGGAGGGCCGAGTTTGCTCGTGAAAAGAGAGACGAGGAAGGAGAACATGTTCACTCATAGAGTTAAAGAGGGTGGGGTTTACGGAGAAAGAGTGCGGTTCGGCTAATGCTGATAGACACAGTAGTAGGCTGGTCCCTGGGTGGCAAAGAAAAGCAACCGCGCGACCGTTTGCAGGCAACTGCACTCATTATTGCAGTCAGAGTCCTTTATGCATACAAGACACCGTCATCTATATCCCTCACACCTACTCGTCATTCTCCTCCGCATCCGCGGGGTGATGCGCCCCGCGGCTGGTCCTCCTCCATCGTCTGTTCGCCTCCTCGCGCTCCTGCTCATCCTCTGTTGCGACCGGCTCGTACCCATCACGCTTTCCCCGCGTCGTGCTCCACCACCACCACACAGACCCGCCGCCGAGGCTCACGAGCAGCACAACCCCAACAATGGAGAGCACGAGCCAACCCCAGCGCTCAAACCACGATGGATGGTATGGCACCAACACCTCGTCAATGACAATCACACCACCGCCAAGTGTCATGCCGCCACGCCACAGTGGTGAAGCGTCGATCGTGCCATCTTCATCCTTTATGGTGCGTTTTTGGTCCTTTGTCCAGCGGACGCTGGCACGACCTGCTGCTCCGGTGCGAGCGCCACGAGCCGAAGCACCACTGCCGCGCGCGTTGCGCACACCAACGAGCCAGTCGACCTCGCCATAGGCACGGAACGCGACCTCGCCGTATGGCGCTGACGGGGAGAGAAGAGTGGGGTACACCACGTCATCTTCCAGAGCCAGCGGTGTGCCGTCTGCGGGAGGATGGCGGGGCTGGTGCTCGAGGGCGCCCTTGGGGAGCGTGGTTAGGTCGGATGGAATGATATGCAACTTCAGCAGCTCAAGGAGCGCTTCAGAGTCCTCGAGATAGTAGGTGAGATTGACGCTCGAAAAGGCCTTGTCTGTGGGCAAGAGTACAGTGTACGCCGGGTAGGCGAGGTCGGAGGGGTTCTCGGGGGGAGGCTCAGTCTTGTTAGACAGAGGGCGAATATGGCCTTGGAGGCCGACACGCACAACCTCTTCTTCCGTAGGACTGCGGCCCTCGAGCACAAACCCCAACCCAGCTTTGACCATAAGCTCCGCCATGGTACGCTGCTTAGACCCGTGCACCAGTTTGATGGGGGAAATCACGACATCCGAAGGGAGCACAACAGAGTCGATAATGTGAATGACACCCGTCTCGGCGAGATTGTTGTGATGCGTCATGCCGGCGGCGCGCAGGTCACCGTTCGATGGCAACGAGTAGCCCGAGTCGTGGCCGAGCCACTTGCTAGGCGACACGAGAGTGAAGTTTGAGTGCTCGTCGCGATTCAGCACAATGTTGCCGCCTTCCATAGTCGTATAGACGTATTTGCCAGCCTCGACGTCAGGAGTGTAAATGAGCTTCTCAACAGAGTGGTAGCGCACTACCTTGCGGAGCTCGTCCCTAGCCTCGGGAAGAAGGAGGTACTTCATGGCAAGACCGAGTTGACCGAATGCTTTGTTTCTGGGGATAAAGTAGGTGGTGGCGACATTGTTGCGAACAGAGCGTTCCAGGCCCGCAGCGTAGACAGCGGCAATGTAGGTTGAGAGCTGCAGGTCTGCGACAGCCGTCTGAAGCACATCCAGAGGAGGTGACAGCAGCGACGAGATGAAATAGATCACACTCTTGCCGCTCTTGACTGGCGAGCCAAGCACCATTGCACCGCCAAACCTGATCTCGCCATCCTCGAAATCCTGGTCGATGCGCTGTTTGCGGCGCTCAGACATCTCGACATGGACCTTCTGACGTCCACCGCCCAGTGCCGCGGTGCGCAGCTCAGTGCCGAGCAGCATGCCGTCCTCGATGTCGCCCGGCACCACACGGCCGGGCACAATGTGGTACTTGAGTAGTTCTGCCAGAGGGGAGATGTCCGCAGCAGGGGGGTGGGGCCGAATAATACCGCCGGCAAGAAGAGTCTCAAATGGACCGTGATGCTGGACTGGCACACGGCCTGCCCACCACTCCATATACTCTATCGCGTCGTCTGTCGGTGCGAGAATAGTCCACTCATCCTTGGTCTTCTTGCCAGGCTCACCAATGTACGCAGACGAAAGGTTGGCAGAGCGCATCAGAGAGACAAAGCGGGTAGCGTTGCGCGACAGCAAGACCTTTTCGGCCGAATTGAGAAGCTCAAAACCATCAGGCAGGATAACCTTGGGCATGATGTGGATGACACCGTTGGCGGTGAAAATATCCACGGTGTCGGCTTCGGTGCCGTTGACCAGCAGGGTACCGTCCTTGGGCGCCTCGATACTAAGCATGTCAGACGCAGAGGCTACGGTCGTGGCCTTCTTTCCAAAGGCGTCGCGCCACCCAACTGGCATCTTGTCGGTCACACCAAGAAGCACACTAGGAGCAAGTACGCGCCCCAGGCCTTCGGATCCATAGGCGCCCTCGAGATATCCGCGGTCAATGTCGTCAAACATGGTACCGTAGGCAGTGTCTGATGCGGCAAAGAGCGTCACGTGTGGCGCGCGGTCGAGCCAAGGAGGGAGGGGACGAGGAAGAGGTCCGCCGTTGTCGAGCAAGCGGGCGAGGTACGTGAGGGCGGGGTGTTTGCGGATAGCATCTGTCATACTGGGGGGCTGTTCGAGTACGGCGTTGATGCCCACAACCAGACCGTTGCGGACCCAGCGAACGCCAGAGTCGCCTTTGACCTTGTGCCCAGGGTTGTCATCGGTTTTCCATCCAGCGCCATCCCAAACATCGGCACCACCCTCACGGGCGTGATCAAAGCCAACACGGCCACGCTGACCTCCAGGCTCAGATCCAGGAAGCCCCAAACGCAGTCGCTGGCCATGGGCACCCAGCATTCCATCCGCGGCGCCAGGATGCCATGGCGTGCCAGGCTCGGGTACCTTGGGCAACTTGGGCTCGTGGTCCAATGGGTACAGCAGCGTGGTTTCCACCGTAATGTTTCCAGAGTCTTGAGGTGCCCATTCCTTAGGTGAAAGTGTATAGTTGAGTATGTGGTAGACCAGGTGCTGCCGTAACGCCCAGTTCTGGTTATCGGCCTCGATACGGATGTCTTCCTCATCGTCTGGTGCGCGCGCAATCCGCGCTGCGAGCTCCTGTTCGGCCACGCTAGGCTTCACAAGCCACTCTCCCAGTCCCCTAGAGCCAAGCCATCCAGCTATACGCGCCGCGCCATCCGGTGGACGATGCGCGTCCTCCCATGCCTTCCATGCCGCGTCTGTGGGAGCGAACACTGTTCCGTTCACTTCGTGCGACAAGAATGGGATAAGCTTGGCGCGCTGAAGAAGATGGATAAACGTTCCGTGCTGGTCCGAAGCCGAGAGTGCAGAAACCAGAGTTTCAGAGAGATTCCCTTCCTGTCAGTCAAGCTCGCCGCTGAGTCTCACCTTCTACAGAGATAGTGGTGGGAGGCGTGATAACGTCGTCTTGCAATGCTAGTTGGTGGTCCGGCTGCGAGGCCGCGCCCGCGCTGGCCCACCCGAGCAGCAATAGTGCTCTCAGCCTCATTGTGTGTTGTTTGTGGACAAGAGGTTGTGTTGATGGTGGTTGAGAGGTGGCGAGGACTGACGACACTTGTAACGCAGACAAGGTGGAACCAAATCCAGGGAAGGTATCGGTGGCGAATCCCTAAGTGGCAACAGCAGGCTGCGGGTGGGTCAGTGGGCAGCGACCGAGTGCATGCGCATGATATACTAGTAGAAGCGACAGTCTGCCTAAGTGCGTTGCAGTTTGTCACTGTTCTTCTCAGTACCACCACCTTCACTTGCTGCATCTCCTGGTCATCGGACTCGGTATTGGTGTCAGGCTCCCACACCGCAGTGCCAGGCTCATGCCCTCCGGTGGAGGGCAATGACGCTCTTCTCCGTTCCAACTGCCTGCTACCACCAACAGTTCATCATCTTGGCCATACCATTCGCCCATGTCCCTCAAGTTAAGGCAGGCCATCCCTGGCCGGTCGCGAAGAGAATCTCCGAGCGCATTAGCTGGCGTATCCTCTTCAAGCGGGGCCTACTTTGTCAGTTCACCTTATCTGAAGTGCCCATCGCCCACATCTAACCGCTGCAGGTGTATCCGTCGTCCGCCAACGCGGTGATTCTCAGGCCTGATGGCGAGCTCAAAGAGACTCTTCCATTCTGGGATGCTCTTCCCCACCGCGCAGGTGCGAGCGGCTCGACGGCCCTCGATGTCGAGGGAGTGTGCGCCAAGGACGGCATGGTAGGTCCTGTGGACTTGACCTTTCCCTGATGTTAGATCGTTGCCTGGAGCGGCATTCACATCGTCCTATGGCACAGTGATCTCTCAAAGGAGAATCAAGAATGGGGAGTTCACTCTACAGTCGTTGCCTCGGCCAACGT
Organism: Prillingera fragicola; assembly: GCA_002335605.1. NCBI lineage: Eukaryota > Fungi > Basidiomycota > Tremellomycetes > Trichosporonales > Trichosporonaceae > Prillingera > Prillingera fragicola. The sequence goes on along the minus strand of BEDY01000004.1, from coordinate 655,562 downwards.
CTCGTCGCTCGACTATGCACGAGGTGAGTTCTCATAGAGAGGCCACTGTTAACATCCAGGCACGCTTGTCGTTGGCACACAGACTGGCGTAGAGTTGTGGAGAGTGGAGCCCGAAGAAGATGTGGTTGTCTGGGATCGGCTTTGGGCAATGTGAGGGACATGCTGTGGGTGGAGCTGACGTGTAGCAACACAGACCCGGACCCATTGGTGTGTGTGCCCCCAACAAGCAGCCATGTCGCGTGGTATACAAAGGTACGGATGTCATCTATAGACCAAGCTGACTGTCAGCGCGCCAAGGTAGCTTGGATCCAGACGCTTGATCGTAAGGGTGCTGTAGTAGGCGAGCGCCAGGAGATCCGCCAGCCGCGCGAGATTGAGTGGATTGGTTGGCGCAGGTCGTTGAGGTGAGTTGATGTGCGTTCTTGGCTGATGACAGTGGCGATTCTCAACTGTACATTATCGCTATCAACGCAGTGTTGCGCATCTACACACCAGTCATTGACGACCCGACGTGGTTTCAATTGGTCTACTCTGTCGACCACCGGATATTCGAGAACTCGAAGTCTGTTCCACGCAAGGGCAAGGCTAAGCCCGAATTTGGAGCAATATGGGTCCCTGACGCAGAGGTCATGCGCAAAGCTGCTGCAGCGGCCAAGTCGAGCTCCTCAAGGCTACCTGACAAGGTTGAGAAGATTCTTGAGTCCATCTGCGCGGAGGAGCTTGATGTTGCCGTGTGGTTTGGCGCCGACGGCAACGTCTCACTCCGCTCCATTCTCAACCTCGATCGCAAGCCCCCGACGCTCGTGGCAACCGAGCACCTTGCTTGCTCTAAACTTGACATTGAGAGCAACTGGTCACCACACGGCTGCATTGTGCAGTATTTGGACGCCACCGTCAACGATCTATTCATTGGCTTCCCACCGTCCGAAACGGAGGCCGACATGTCTCTCCTTCGCGTGTCCCTCGTCGACCTGCTCACCTCGATGGAGGACTCCGTCACCGAGGCCGTTCCCCATTACGAGTTTGACGCCTTGTCTGTGCTCATGAGCCAGGACATTGGACGGTTTGTGCGTACCCCCAATGGCCGTGGCCTACTCGCCATCGGTCAGCAGGGTGAGATCGGCGTTTGGGAGAAGCGCAGGCTAGGCAAAAGGGGATATGAGAGATATGGCCCCCCTTCCCTCATCGGTAAGGGTCAATGGCAAGCTCCAGCGTCCCCTGTGCTCTACGCCATCTATGCCAAGGGCCGTGCCGTTGCGTCGTACTACAAGACGGCCAGTGGTCCGCAGGTCGTGCTCCAACATTTGGATCCCGGAGACGGCACGCCGACCGAGCCTGTGGTTATGCCACACTTTAAGCCGAACGAAGGCGACGACATCAAGCTGCTTCTGGCGTTGAGCGACATTGATGACGGCTACAGCGCGCGCAAGCGCCGCACGAGGCGAGCCATCATTATGGCTGTGTCAGCCAGCGGTGAGGCGTGGGTGTGGCGAATTGAGCCACCTCCTCTGTCTCCTACTACGCAACAACAGACACCACTGTCGACACCGGTGCGACGCAACACGCGCATCCCAGACTCACCTGGCTCGAGCCCACATGCAGGAAGCTCGTTCTCAGGGAATGTGTACCGAAGCGAAAAACCATACGTCACGCTCATCTCACACTCAGTTCTTCCAGTTGAGGGTGGGAAAAAGCCAGCACATGTGCTCCCCGTGGATCCTATGGGGTGGCACACTTCGACCATTGACTGGGAGACGGACACACCTCTACAGGACATGGTTGTGACGCTCACGGACGATGGTGTACTTGAGTTCTGGACCCCAAGGCTGGGCCAACACTTGCCTGGGCAAGGGCGTAGCGCCGTTCCCGGCGAGTCGTGTGACGGCAAGGTGGCGGCCTGGATGCGCAGTAGTGTAGTGCGCACCGAAAAGACGAATGTCCAGCTCGCACGTTGCAGCTCGCGCAAGAAGACGGTCCTCGTGTGTGCGCTACCTGATGGCCGGCACGAAATGACAATCTGGGACTCGAACGTTAGCGAGTTTTCGACCGGTCTCGAGCTGTCGCACGAGTATGACAAGGGATTCAAGATTCAAGATCTAGACTGGACTACGACAGCCGACCTGCAGTCGGTCCTCGCTGTGGGCTTCCCGCACCATGTCATCCTGGTGTGCGAGCAGCGCATGAGCTATGTTGTCGTCAACCCCGGCTGGGCGCCATTCATCCACATTGACATGCGCAAGTACACGTCTGTGCCCATAAACGACTCGATTTGGATTGCCGGCGGGTCGTTGGCCGTGGGGGCCGGGAACCAAATTTACGTCTTCAGCCGCTTCCTCGCTGGCGTGGAGGAGGACGACGATTCAGATGAGCCCGAGGATATCTTTGAACTCATTGCAGACTCGAACGGACCATTGATCGACTATCACCCGACGGTGCTGCATCAGTGCCTGTTGTGGAACAAGATTGATCTGGTCAAGCGGATCCTTGTGACGCTTGTCAAGAACTTGCGCGAGAGCGAATATGACGGAAAGCGCCGGTTGGCGTACAAGCGCCTTGATCCACTAGCATTCCACACGCAAAAGGACGTGAGCCCGGTAGCCAAGGCGGCGGAGAAGGACTTTTCGAGTCTGTTCGATGTTACCCCCACTTCTGCGGCCGACAACGACGACGAGTTCAACGAGACTGTTGTGCAGGAGCTCGTGGACCGACTCGACGGCCCAGTGCTCATCCCCCTTACGCAACCCGAAAAGTCGACTCTGGCGTCCCTGGCCCAGGCAGTCGTCGAGGCTGACAGGTCTCGTCGTGCGCTCGACCATTGTGGTTTCCGCTACCTGACTTCGATTCGAACGTTTGTCAATCGCGACCGCCGTCTCACTGGCCCGCTGTCTGGCACTGCTACCCCGAAGAGCAACCGTGCAGAGGACCTTCCTCCGCCGCCCATGCCGCACGCAAAGATTTCGTTCCGCAACATTGTGTGGGCGATGCACAGCGAATCACACGGTGTACTCCTGCAGGCTGCAACCGCATCATGTGAGGACGGGAAGATGACCTGGGATGATGCGAAACGCCTGGGTGTCTTCCTCTGGCTGTCGTCGACCGAGACGCTGCGGACGCAAGTAGAAGTCATTGCGCGGAATCGGTTCATGGCTCAGCAAGACCGCGACCCGACCAGCGCGTCACTCTTCTTCTTCACCCTCGGCAAGAAATCTGTCGTGCAGGGGCTGTGGCGCCAGGCGCCCGGGCACAAGGAGCAGCAGCTCATGCTCAAGTTCTTGAACAATGACTTTACCACTGATCGATGGAAGATTGCCGCTCAGAAGAATGCGTTTGCCTTGTTGGGCAAGCAGCGTTACGGTGAGTGCTAGTTTGAGGTTGAGCTGACGTCAGAATACGCCGCTGCATTTTTCATGCTGGCTGGCAGTCCAAAGGATGCCATCACTGTGTGCATTCGCCAGCTCAACGACTGGCAGCTTGCTGTAGCCATTGCGCGCTGCATTGAGGGCACTGACGGGCCTCTACTCCGCTGGGTGCTGAGCGATACCGTGCTGCCAATTGCCCTCGGCGGCGGACACCGCTGGCTTGCTTCGTGGACGTTCTGGATGCTGAAGCGTCGTGATTTGTCTGTCCGCGTGTTGATCGTAAGTGACTGTGCGGATATTGCTGACGGCAGTCTCCAATGGAGGAAGTTGCAGAGGCGTGGAGCAGCGATCCAACTGCGTGTGGCAAGAAGCTGCCCGTGGGCAACCCCGACAACGATGACCCCTCGCTACTGCTGCTCTTCCAGCATCTCAAGGCCAAGACCTTACAGACAGCCAAGGGAACGAGCGAGATTCCTGAAAAGCTCGAGTTCGACTTTGTGCTGCACAATGCTCGCGTGTTCATTCGAATGGGCTGTGACGCCCTTGGTTTGGACCTTCTCCGGTCGTGGTCATTCGAGCGGCCTTTCTTCCCTCCCACCAAGCGCCGCCGTCCTGTGTCATCCACAGCGTCCAAGGACGGCACACGAGACGCAAGCCCCGTGCGTCCCAAGCCCAAGCAGAGCGCGCCGCGCAGACGTGCCAGTTTCATGCTCTCCAATCCGTCTGGGCGAGAACAAATGGTCATGGACATGGAACCCGTTGCCGAGAGCGGCACCGAGCCGCCTACGCGCTCGCCGTCACCCGAGAAGCGCGACCGTGCTACGGACCTCTTTACAGGGTTCACATTTGGTGCCCCCTCGACCAATGGCTCCACCGACGTTACGTCGCCACCCAGGAGCCCTGTCGTCGAGCGCAGGGCTTCGACTCTCAAGCTCCGCAAGGACCAGCAGGGTGGCGTCGAGTTTGACATGGAGTCGTTCTTTGGCGGTGCGCCACAGTCGCCCGTTGACTTGAAGGAGCCAAAGAAGGGCCTCAGCCTTATAAAGGAACACAGCAATGCCGGCCAGGGAGGCGCAGACTTTAGCTTTGACAGCTTTGGAGGCGGCGCGCAGTCAGTATCACCGCTGGCGGGCACGCCTGCCGAGCCGGCAGAGCCGACAGAGCCAGTGTCCAAGGGGACCAATCTTATGAAGGCCGCCAAGAGTGATGTCGGGCAGGGTGCCGCCGACTTTAGCTTTGACAGCTTTGGCGCACCGCCAGTGCCTCCAGCACGCAAGCCATCACCGTCACCGGGTAGTTCTCCATCACCTGCGACGCCGGCTCCTGTTGCCGAGAGCAAGGGCACCAATCTAATGAAGGAGGCCAGCAGTGATGCTGCCCAAGGTGCCGCCGACTTTAGCTTTGACAACTTTGGGTTTGGAGCGACAGCTACGCCCGCCAAGTTGGACATTGTATCGCCCAGCTCGAATGAGCCTGCGGAGCCGATACAGACAGTTGTCGAGGATGGCAACGTGGACGACAAGGTGGACGACAAGGTGGACGACAAGGTGGACGACAAGGTGGACGGCAAGGTTGAGTCAGACGGCAAGGCCGAAGAAGCCAAGCCCGAGGGCAAACCAGAACCCGAGAGTGGGAGCGAACCGCCAACACCCAAGAAGCCATCCGCCAATCTCATGAAAGAACATCATCAGGATAGGTCGTCGCAGGGTGCCCAGGACTTTAACATGGACAACTTTTTCTAGCTTGTCGTGTGGCTTGCTTTTGCTCTATGCAGCTTTCTTCTCGCACCTTAGCACCGTAGCACTGCATGACCAATACGATAGTGCATGCTTCATATCGGAATTTGGTGGGTATGTTCGTAAACCGTTCTATGAGGCCATTCAAGAACGTACTCACACTCGCTTCCGTCTACAACCTCCATCAAGATCTGATGGTAACTTGATAATGTTCACCGTCTTTCGAATGCCCCCGTAATCAACCAGAGCATGAAAGACCTACAAACTGCGGGCACGCAGCCGCTAGGCATGCAACAAAGACTTGGCCAAGCAAAAAGCAGCTTGATATACGTGTATCACATAATGTTCCACATTCCTCTGACCTCGTGTTCTAGAAGCGACCGCCGTGACCGTGGCCATGGTGGCCTCCACCGCCAAACCCGCCTCCGCCGCCGAAGGGGCCTCCTCCAAACCCACCGCCCATGCCTCCTCCCATACCTCCATGGCCATGGTGCGGCCGACCTCCATAGCCGCCGCCAAAGCCACCCATCGGGCCGCCCATCATCATACCAGGTCCTCCCATACCGCCTCCCATGAGCAACGCGAGCGGGTTGCCGCCCATTCCCATGCCTCCCATGCCCATGCCGCCCATACCCATACCGCCCATGCCCATACCGCCCATACCCATACCTGGGCCCATCAGGAAAGGGGGAGGACCCATGGAGTGGGTGTACATCTGGTTGGAGCCGTAGTAGGTGTTGTTGCGGCCCTTGCTCTGCGGTTTGTCAGCCAGTGTCCTGGCGGGGGCATAGATCTGCGCGACGCCGTCCTGGACCCGGTACCGCCATGAGGCGTCAAGGTCGTCTGCGAGCTGCAACTAAAGACCTTGTCGTTTGACTCACCGAAAGAAGAGCACCAAGCAGTGCACCACCAAGACCACCGCCCATCGCAGCACCGCCGCTGCTAATTCCTCCCATACCAGATGAGGACGAGCCGCCAAAGAGCGCGCTCAGGCCACGGTCATTCTCCTCGAGAATCTTCTTGCGCCTGGCATCGTCGTCGTCATCGTCATCGTCGGGACGCTGCTGCGAGGGGCGCTGCTGGGAGATGCGCTGGGGCTGCTGTTGTTGTTGCTGCTGCTGCTGCTGCTGCTGCTGTTGTTGTTGCTGGGGCGGCTGCTGGTACTGCTGCTGCTGCTGCTGGTCCTGGGGAGCGTCGGTACCGTAGTAGCTCGCGTTCTCGCCGCGGTCCACCTGGCTCTGGTTGTTGTCCTGGGGAGGACCGGCTGGGGGCTGCTGCTGAACGAGCTTCTCCGCCTCCTGGATCTTCTCAACAGCCTCGATCTGCTCGGGGTGAGCCTCGCCCTCCTTGGCGTTGGGGTGGGTCCAGGTGGTGGTCGCAGGGTCGGTCGAGGGGTTGATGTAGAACCAGGTGTTGTAGTTGGTGTCCCACTGACGCACCCTTAGGTATTGTCAGTACATGGGTGGCGGGGTGCCAAGGACTGCGGATCAATCTGCCGGGTACCAGGTACGCGGCGTCCATCCGTTCACTCACCAAGGCGCGGGGAGACTGTCGTCGTCACCGTTCTTTGAGAGGGGGTTGGGGGTGGTCGACATTGCTGTAAAGGTAGCGATGGGAGAGAGAGCGAAAGAAAGAACCGGTTCGTCGTTCTATATAGGATTGTCATGCCGTACCGCCGTCATCACTCGCCCGCCGCTGGCCCATACGAGGTTTGAGCCCAGGATGCCGGGATGCCAAGGGAGGGCCGGTCCCAAGCCCCCGAGTTTCAACTGCAGCAGTGGCTTATGAGAGCTCTAATTCGCGCAATTGCTTCATCCAGTGTCCCCAGGGAAGACGGCGGTCAGTGGGCAGCCACCAGGAACTACGTCACAGCGATCGGCAATTGATCCCGACACGCGGCACGGATCGGCAGCCTCCATTGCACGTGGGCTTCACGTGGTGAAGGTCTCGGAGTTCCGCCCGGTTTGTCTTACTCCCTTGATCTTTATCCACAATCTCTACAATCACACCTACACAGCATGCCCGTCCTTGCAGCCGCCCGCCCCGCCTTTGCCGGTCTGCGCACTTTCCGTGCACCCCTCGCCGCCCGGTCTGTCTGGGGCGACGGCAGCAAACCGACGCCTGTTGAGCTCGTTTACGACGTCATTGAGCCATCGAGCACGACGACCACCGACCAGTCACTCGTCATCTGCCATGGTCTGTTTGGCAGCAAGCAGAACTGGCGCAGCTTGGCCAAGCGCTTCTCACAGACTCTCGGCATGCGCGTCTTCACTCTTGACCTACGCAACCACGGCCTGTCACCCCACGCGCTCCCGCACTCGTACTCTGCCATGGCGGAGGACATTTCCGCCTTCTTCAAGAAGGCCGGTATCGACAACGACAAGAGCGTCAACCTCCTCGGCCACAGCATGGGTGGCAAGGCTGTCATGGCACTTGCGCTCAATTCGGACCTGAACGCTCCGTTGCGGACGCTGATTTCTGTTGACATGAGTCCTGCGATTGGAGAGATTTCCCCGGAGTTAGTCACCGCCAACTCTTCTGGAGGTGGCACAAGCTGACACGAAACAGGTTTGCGGCGTACACGGATGGAATGATGGATATTGAGCGCCGAAAGGCCAAGAGTCGTGCTGATGCAGACAAGATGTTGGCTGAGGTGGAAAAGGTGTGTGCACAGCCATGACCAATGACTGCGGTTGCCCTGCTGCCAGCCCACATTCCCGCTGACACGCCAGTCACAAGCAACCCGCCAGTTCCTCCTGACCAACACGATGAAGGAGCACGACCCCGACACAGGCAAGGAAATCATCAAGTTCCGCCTCCCCCTCCAGCTTCTACGCGACGAGATCCCCCAGATCGGCGGCTTCCCCTACCTCCCTCCGCCGCCTGTCTCCCCGCCAGAGAGGCCAGACTGGACCGGCCCAGTCCTGTTCTTGAAAGGCAGCAACTCGGCGTACATCAACAGGCACAACATTCCTGTTGCCGAGGCATTCTTCCCCAACATGCGGCTGGAGAAGCTCGAGGCCGGGCACTGGGTTCATGCCGAGCAGCCGGCGCAGACCGTGGATCTGGTAACCGAGTTTATCAAGGGGGCAAAGTAGAGTGTAGACGTGGAGAGCATTGCATGTATAGAGTTAGCAGGACGACCGGGTATTCGAGCGCGGTGTGCGTGAGGATAGACACCTGGCGGCAGGCGGCAGGGCATTTGCGGCCCAGCCCACATGGCCGACTCGGCCAAATCCACTAATGGGCAGAGACGACAAGTTGGTTATTTAGGACAGCAACACGTCGGCTACGCCAGCCTCGTGCGGGACAGAATCAGCAAAGACCAGCTCCAAGCGGAATAACAAGACGGGCAAACAGCTCGGAAGCGACGATGCGACAAGACGCGCCGCTAGGTTTGTTGATCCTGTTAAGCATTTAGTGTCAAGCCACCAGGGTCACCATGGGACGCGTCCACGCCACTGTTTTCCTTGCACACGGGACGCGTCCGGGCCGCGCAGCATCGTTGCGAGATGTCCATGTTGTGTGCATCCGACGCATCTAACAGTCTAACGACGAATATACCTATGTATGTACAAACGCCGGAGTTCGTGGCAAATTCTATAGCGCGGCCGCGCGCGCAGATATCGTAATAAACTAGGATGAAAGAGATGAGGGGGCGCGCCTATACGCCGGCCGAGAGAGCCACGGGGGAGGGCAGGCTGCCATCCTTGAGGGGCACGCTGGGCAGTGGTGGGGACGACGCCGTGCTCGCTGGAGGCGAGGGGTAGACGTTTGCCATCTGCTCGAGCGGGGGTGGGGGCTTGGCCGCACGCGGGGGCGGTGGGATGGCGAATACTGGGGAACGGAGAGCGGTCGAGGTCGAGACCGACTCAAAGTTGGCAGGGTACGTCGGGCGCGGGGAGGCGTGAGCCTCCTTGTGGGGGTGAAGGTAGCCGTTGAACTGGGGCTCGGGTGTGTCGCGGCCAGAAAGCAGGCGCTGGTCGGCAATCGAGGTGGGGAGCATGCCTTCACGCTGGGCCTCGACCTGGCGCATCTTCTTCTCGCCCTTGTCGACGTCGCGCTTGGCATTGTTGTACATCCACAGGCCAACGGCAGTGAGCATAATGCCCGCAGCCTGAACGCCGTGAACAGCCTGCTTGAACCAAACGATGGCCAGGCAGATGACGGCAATGCGCTTGACGAGCGACGCGATCGAGTAGGTAACGGGCGAGGTCGACGACAGGATGGCAAATGCCAGCACGTTCTGAGCAAAGTGCACAGTGCCGTTGACAAAGAAGCAAAACAGCACAGTCGAAGTCGTCGCGGTGCCAGTGCTCATCGCGGGGGGGTTTGCCCACAGGTTGATAAGACGCCCAACGTCAGAGTAGAGCCAGATAGGAATCATGAGCAAAAACGCCATGCTGCTGGAAAAGTAGAGCAGGTTGATCTTGTCCAGACGGGGCGAGCCGTTGTCGTGTGCGGCGGCTGCCGATCCAGGACTGGGCATGACCTTCTTGAAGAAGATGTTTTGCGAAACAAAGACAATAGTGGAACCAAAGGCGCACACCAGGCCGAGCACGTTTGACAATGAAACGTCAAACGAGCACGCCAGCATGACACCGAGGGTGAGAGGAAGGAGCGACAGATATGTCGCGGGCGAGTACTTGACGCCAAAGAGAAGCGCGTAGGCGGCGACGGTCACAAGGGGCGAGAGAGCCTGTGACGTTAGCAATGAACACTGAATGAAGGACGCCGCGGAATGCACGTGCGACAGTCGATCACTCTGATCAACATCCCACACATTCGCATGCAGCGTCTCACGTAGCACTAGCGTCGTCGCTGCGTTTCGCAGCTCGCACCAGTACGCGCACACACTCACCTTGATGGTATGCACAGTGCTCACGGGCACGCGCGACATGGCAAGCGAGCCAAAGATGTGGCCACCAACCTGGAACACAGCCATGGGGAGCGTGCTCTGGAGAATCGGCTTGGTCGGGTTGCGCAGCCTCGAGGTCCAGTTGAGCTGGGGACGAGATCCCAGCCAACACAAGCCAGCGACAAAGGCAAACTGGACAATAGTGAGAGTCACTGGAAACTTGAAGTTGTTGAGAATGACCTTGCCGGAGTTGCTGCTGATCGCGCTGGAAGCGTACCACAGGAAGCACAGCACGACAAAGCGCACCGACGCGGCACTGGGGAGGGCACTCTGGATGCGCTGCCAGGTAGCATTCTGCGTGTCGCCAGTGCTCCAGCCATTGCTGAGACTGCCAAGGCCGAGCCCCGCATTGCGTTGGTTGTCATAGTAGCCACCCAAGTTGTCCATGTCGCTGCTCTTGCGCTCCATCTTGAGGCCGTTTAGCAATCCCGAGGCAACGCTGGCAAGCTTGGCGCCGACACCATTCGAAGGCGGGGGTTGCGCAAAGTAGCCTGGCCCGCCGGCCACGCCGCCGTTGGTGGGATAGTTGTTGGCATGGAGCAAGGCGTGATAAGTCTGGGGCGGTGTCTCTGTTCCATATTGGCTGCGCAGGTCAATCGACGAGGACTGGTGCGCAAACGGCGCACGATGCCGCGGGTCGTTCATGCGACTAGCTGGCGAGGGGGTCGGGTGGTCGGGGGGAAGGAGGAGGAGGGGGAGAAAGGATGTAGGATGTGTGGGGTTGGCGATACTAGGGTCGACGAATGGTGGGGGGCGAGGCGAGTGATGATAATGTGTGCCAGTGGCGTTGAAGGTTTACAGAATGCCGATAAAGTGTCGACGCACAGTGTTCGTGTGTTAAAAGACGGGTATAAAGTGGTTGGAGAAGAGCAAAGCAAATGTACAGTCCAAGCAGTCTAGATAGCGGCCTGCAGAGTGGGTGTCACAAACTTGGACAGACACCAAGCAAAGTGTTGCAGGATATGGGGGAGGATGCGTGGCGCAAGCGGGGCACGAGGGCAGAGGGAAATGCCTGGCAGGAAGAACTGCAGGGCAGGGCAGGCAGCGGCGGCGGCGGGACAGGCGGGTTGGTCTAAACGACAACGGAAGAAGAGTACGACGATCGGGGGGCAGGCGCGCGTCCTGCTGCACCGCCAGCGCAATGCTGCTTCAGGAATAAGGCCCACCCGGAGTACGGGCCGTCCGTCCCTTGCTCGCGCAGCGCGAGTATGGTCTCTCATCTCTCTCTTGAGCTCTCCTGCCCTGCAAGCCGCAAACCTTTGAATACGGCAGATCCCCACTGGCTACTGCGAGGAATGAACCGAAGAGGACGCGATTGAAACCCGCAGATTACAGGCGTACATTACAGCAAGCAATCCCGAACAAGTTTTCTCGGCCATACCAAAGTCGCGCAGAACATGCATCCAGGTCGCTCCGCAATGACGCGCACCAGTCCCGCAGAGTTTTGCAGCGCTTCTCGTCTTCTGTACAAGCTCTGTCTCTCTGAGCACAAGAGCCGAAGCCAGTTTCACTTTACCCTATAGACAAAATTAAGCGCCCAACGTCAAAAAAAAAAAAACACCCGGGCGGCGGCGCTCAAGATGGTCCGCTGTTGGGGCATCTAGCCAGCACTGCCGTTCTGTTCAGTGCACGAAGCAGGTGCGCTCCACCAAGGGTGGCAGGTGTGCCGAAACGCTAGTTAACAAAACTGGGCTTTTGTGGCTGTACAGACTCGTCAGGGGGGTGCAGCATTTCAAGCCTCTGACAAGTGGGAACGGGGAAAGCGTACCATGCACGTTTCTCGACAGAGAGCAGAGGCCACGGCCACGGCTCATCAAACGAGCTCCTCGCTTCGTTTCGTTTACGCTTGAACGCGAATCCCTATGGAAAGTGAACAAACGTTTAAAAGCCCTGGTCCACATGCCCATTAAGATCGCTGGCCGAAGCCGTTCAGCAAGCGGGCATGCGGCCTTGGTCATCGATGGTGGGACCGTAAAATTAAAAATGTTGCTACCAGAGCCCTGTGTGCCCGTGCGTCCCACGCACCTGGGACCACCCTGACAGCGCACACCAACAGAGGTCGGGTCGCCAAGGTTTACGACCTGCAGAAGCTCTTGGGCCCTGATGCCTGAGGGACGCGTTCCAATTCTGAACGTTCCCATCGCCTCGGATGCACGCTCGAATCCTAATGCTTGTTGGTGTTCTTGACGACCGGCCCGGTGCTGCTTACATGTCTTGTGCATGATAAAAAACAAGGCCCATGGGGTTCCGTAACAGGAACAAAGGATCACAATGCCATAAGATGCCTACTCTCTCGTCTACCCCTACCACATTTTACGGCCGCCACCCACAGACCCCCGCGAGGCCTGCGGCTGCTGTTGCTGTTGCTGCGGCTGCTGTTGTTGTTGTTGTTGTTGTTGCTGCTGCTGCTGTGGCTGTTGCGGCTGCTGCTGCACACCACCGTATCCTCCAGGACCGTAGCCTGGCTGTCCTCCTCCGGAATAGTAACCCGCGGCCGCAGCCTGTGGGCCATAGCCCATCTGATAGTCGACGCCGCCGTTGACGCTGGGGAAGCGTCCACCAGAGTTGCCAGGTCGCGAGGTCGCCATCTGCTGTCCAAAGCCACTGTGGCCGCTGTAGCCAATCTGACCGTACACACCCTGCTGAGGTTGACGTCCGTACTGGCCAGGGTAACCGTTGTATCCAGCGGCTCCTGGCTGGAATCCAGCACCGCCAGCTCCTTGTTGGCCACCGTAGCGATAGTCATTGTTGAAGCTACCGTCCTTCCCAGGGCGAGGGCCAAAGCCGGGCATGCCCTTTTGGTCGACGCCGCCCTTGCCGTACGCATATGACGGCTGGGCCATCGAGCTGCCAAAGGCAGATGACCACAGTGCGCCGCCCTGCTGGTAGCCGTTGGCACCAGAGCCATTGTTCCGGCCGACCAGGCCATACTGCATGCTCATTGCGCCACTCATCGGGCCGGGCATTCCACCGTCCGGACTGGCACTGCCAGAACCCATGTAGCCGTAACCTGTCTGGGATCCCGGGCGCATGCCAAATGCAGACGATGGATAGCCAGCCTTGAGGGTCGTGGGAGGCTCGGATGGGGAGACTGAGGGTGCGTTGAGCGATGGGTAAAGGGGGGTCTCTGGTTGACTGGGGACAGATGGTGGGGCGGACGCAGGGGCCGTGTCCGACGCGCCATCCCAGACGCTCTTGAGATGCTCGTGCTGCGGGACACCACGAACGGGCGACGTGACGGGGTATGCAAGGGCGGCCTTGGGCCATGGACCCTGTGTAGAGGTGGGAGACCCCGGGTTGCGAGCAGGAGCGGTCACTGGAGGGGGGGTACCAGGAGCCTCGCCACGCTTGGCAGCCTTGGATGAGCTCTTGTCATCGGCTTCTCCAATGTGCTCCAGGCTCATCTTGTTAATCTCGTCGAGTAGACTGTCGCCGTCCAGCTCGCTCGAAACTGTAAACTGCACGGGGGGTTTGCTGGCCCCATCGCGGGACAGGTCAGAGCCGTTGCTGCCCTCCACGTAGCGGTACTTGTCCGCCTTCTTGGACTTGTGGCCCTTGGCAGGTGCGGCGGCAGCGGGCTCTGGTGCAAGGAGAGGCGGCTCGGTCTGCGACGGCTCTGCCACGTTGCGTGCAGCCGGCTTCACGGGTGGCTCGAGACGCGACTCGAGTGTTCCCCGACGCTTAGACTTGCGCTCAAACTGAGGCAATATCCGGGGGGAGATGCTAACAATGGGGCCGGTGTCGACGTGCTTGGTGAAGCGGCGACCAATGGGCTGAGGGAGGAGAATGTCGGCGACAACCAGGGAAGTAGGGAGGTGTTCGATGGGCGGTTCGTAGCTTAAGACCCACCCCTTAGGGGCACGGGGATGAGGGGTGTCGACCTGGCGCTGCCTCCAGCGGGGCAGAGGGCCGAGAGAGGGGCGACCTGTCTTGGGGGGTTTGACAGTGTACTGACGCCATGCGGGTGGAGGAGACTTGGGAGGCTCAACTTCGGTCGTCTCGAAGTAGGTAGGGAGATTGGGATACGTAGGGGTACGCTTGACACGCTTCTGCTTGGGCTCGGTCTGCTGCGGGGTGGAGGCGTCAGACGACGTCGACTGCGTAAACGCAGCAGAAGCCGCAGCCGGCTTTGCCTCACTGGCCTCGCGCTGATGCTGCTGCTTCTTGCCAGCGACCTCCTTGACCTGTGGGTCGGATTCCTCAGGCTCCAGCGCCTGCTCCTCCTCTGGGGGTGGTGAGGACCGTACCTTGACCATAGCGGCCTGGAGCCGCGCGAGCATGGCATCAAAGTTGTGCTCCTTCTTGGATGGGTGAGGGGCCGCAATGTCCTCGTGCTCTCGATACTGCGTCCTCGGGTGCAGTTCCCGGTGCTCACGCCCGATGTGCTCCGGCTCAAGCTGAGCGTGTGGAGGCTGCTCGTGACCCGAGTTGGATGAACCGCGACGGACAGCGTGGGGTGGCGCATCACGGGCATGAGGCGGTCCCTCACGAGGAATGCGACGAGCGTCGCGAGGGCCATGGTCGGTACTCGGGCGGCGGCCCTTGGGTTCGGGCGGAGGTCCAGTTCGGCGCCAAGATGATGCAAGATCCGCTGGGTGAGGAGGCTCAGCAGGAGGCTCTCCCTCCTTGGGACGCTGCGCAATGGTGATTTGTGGTGGGGCGGGAACGCCAAGGCCAGGTGGCGGCGCGGGCTTGGGCAAGCCGGGAGGAGCAGCGATGGGGGATTTGGCCACGTTTGCGGCAGCTGGTGCAGGTGGCTTTGCGGCGGCTGGCGTGTCGCCAAACCTCTCAGCCAATTCACGAGCCTTCTGGCGCGCACGCTCGGCTGCTGCTTCACGGTCAGCCTCCTCCTTGAGCCTACGAAGGCGAGCCTTCTCCGCCGCACTGTGCATCTCGGCTGCCTGTGAGTGTGCAGACTCTGCAGGTTGTGCTGCTGCAGCAGCGGAGGCTTCTGGTGCAGCAGGAGGAGCAGGCGCAGGAGCAGGAACAGGGGCATGGGGAAGCGCATTGGTGGTTCGCAAAGGCGAAGTCGCAGAGTGGCTCGACGGAGGGCCGGCGCGAATCTGGGAAGGCGGTGGAGGGGCACGCGCTGGAGGACGCGCAGGCTCAGGACGCGCTTGGCGTTCGGCGAGATGTGGTGGGGGCTCGCGATCGCTGGGTTGCGTTCGCCACGACTGGCGCGCCGGGGGCTGGTGCGATGAGAGGTGAGGGGCAGGGCCGCGGCCCTGGTCAGCCAAGTGGGGTGGCAGAGCGCGGTCGTGAGCTCCGTGACCGCCGTGTCCGCCGTGAGGACCGCCATGAGGTGGGGGGTCGCGCGACATTATCATAGGTTGCGACTGTTGCGCCGGAGGAGGGCGGGCGGCTGGCTCCAAGCGATTTGAGGAAGCGTTGAACAACGTCCGCCCAGAATCGCGGGGTGGCGCGCGAGATGGCCAGCTGCGGTCAAAGTCTTCTCCAAAGCGCTCGGACTTGTCCACAGGCTGGTCGAGTCCTCCCATCGGAGGCTTCGAGTCATCGCGGTGCTCGTACGCGCGACCATCACCAAAGTCGATAATGTCGTCGTCGTCATCCTCGTCGTCCCAACGGTGCGCATTTGGCTCCAGATGCGTAAACTCATTCAGACTCGCCATGATGGCTTGATTGTGAGCCGCCTCGGCCTGCGCAGCAGCTTGTGCGTTGAGCATGGCTGATCGCTTGCTCTCCGCCACCTCCTTGGCCGTCGGAAAGTCCCTGTTCATTCCACCCATGCGTCCTCCACCGCCTGGTCCGCCTCCACCATGGTGGCCGCCGCCTCCCGTAACCGATCCCCAGGCGCGCTTACCCAGACCCTGTCCTGAGCCTACAGCCACGTTTGGCAGTCCATGACCGCGAGTAGGTGCTGGGTGCTGCAGAGGCGTAGAAGATAGCGACTCTGCGGGAGGGATAGCAGGTTTGGCCCATGGTGACGACGTTGCGGAGCTGACAGTTGCGGGTCCTGTTGGCTTGGGCGACGTGGAAATCTTGGAAGAAGGAACAGTGGTAAGCTTTGTCGATAACAGCTTGGAGCCCGACTGAACGGGCGCAGTTGCGGCCACAGGGCGTACTGGAGACACAATCAGCACATGGAACAAGCTACACATGCCACCTGTACACACCAAGTTTTGCGGGTGCGGGCACTGGGCTCGCGGCCTTGCTCAAGAACTCTTTGTTGACGCTGACCGAGCTAAACTTCTTCTTGGTTGCCGTTGCGGCAGGCGGTGTGGACGTCCGTGATGATGGCGTTGGGATTCGGCCGGGCACTGCCGACGCCACGAGCGGCGATGCATGATCCGCACTCTCATCCTCCTTGGGCTTCTCCGTGTCCGACTGAAGAGCCTGCTTGGTTGCAGCAGACGCGTCCGTGGGCAGTACGGTGGTAGCCTCGGAGTTGACATCCGTGCCTTCCTTTGTTGCAGATGGCTCGGATGCCGTTGCCACCGCTCCAGAAGGTGCACTGGAAGCTGCAGATCCGCCGTTCGGCGCATCTATGCCTCCGCTACTCGTTCCTGCGGCTGGTCCAGCGAGTGCCGGATCAGCCGCAGGCTTGGGGGCTGCAGCGTCGGTCACTAGCTCCCCGTGGCTGGGACGTTCTATTGTTGAGTCGTGATTACGGATTTCGGTAGGTGGAGAGTTCATGCTGGGCTCCTGTTGGGTGTGGTCAGCCAGGCAATGTACATTAGTATATCAGCACAAGCACAAGTGCGTGTAGCGCAGGCATTTTCTTGCCGGCGCCTCGCGCGCAATGATCGCGTGAGGGTGGGGAGGGGCACGCACATCGAGAGAGGGCAGAGCGCATGGCATTCCACGCTGCAGCAGCTTGCGCTATTGTAGAGTGGTCTGTTGGCGTAACGATAGCGAGAGCACTGCAGTGCCGATAGACGCGATGTTGCACGGCCGGAAAGGCGTTAAAGGAAGTGGTTTATCGGCCAGGAGATGAACGTCGCGAGAGACCAGGTGGGAAGCGATTGGCGGCCGGGCAAGAAGGCGAACGAGGTGTATGGGGGAGGCGGGGAGAGAGAGGACGAAGAACAAGGCGGGGTATAGCAGCCTTGTCGGTCTAGGTCTTGCCTCTTTGTCTATGTAGTGTGTGTCAATGCTTGACCAGTGGTGTCACTGTCGGCTGGGTCGAGCTCGCCGTGACAGAGACCGCCACCGGATTGAGGCACACCATGCCATCACCTCAGTGCAGGCACTCGCTCACCGTAGCCTCTAGTTCCGAATCCCCGCCAGTGTGGCACCCTCATCCACCCGCACCAGGCATTCCAACCACTGAGGTGCCGAGTGTTGCAAAGGTCACCTCCAACCCCGTCCTCGCGATCATCCTCCCTCCAGCCCACCATGGCAGCCAGGTCCTCGCTCTCAGCGCTCCGCGGTAGTCTCCGCGTGGCCACCCGCTCGGCGCCCGCCGCCGCTCGTGGTCTCCGCACCTCGGTCGCAGTCCGTGCTGGTGAGTGTTCCCCTTGGGACCTGCAATGTCCAACCTCGGAACTGCAATGCACGAGGCAATACTGACCCTACACAGCTGAGCCCTCGCCGCGCCCCTTCTCCGAGCCCGTCGGTGTCAACCCTGCGGACAAGATCGCTCCCCTCAACTCGCCCCTGCACGAGTACGGACAGTACCTCACCACCTGTCTCCCCAAATACGTCCAGCAGTTCTCGGTCTACAAGGACGAGCTCACGCTGTACATTCCCCCCACGGCGGTTGTGCCCACCCTCACCTTCCTCCGTGACCACTCTCAGTGCCAGTTCAAGCAGGTTGTTGACATTACCGCCGTCGACTACCCCACGCGCGAGAAGCGCTTCGAGGTATGTTGACAAGGGCGGCGTTTATTTGTGTACCGATCAGTGTCTAACCCACGCAGGTGGTCTACAACCTTCTCTCCGTCTCCCACCAGTCGCGTATCCGCGTCAAGACCTACGCCGATGAGGTCACCCCCGTTCCTTCGGCCGTCGAGGTCTTCGCTGGCGCCAACTGGTACGAACGCGAGGTTTGGGACATGTACGGTGTCTTCTTCGCCGGCCACCCCGACCTGTGAGTATGCTGTGATGGAGGTGATCGTGGACTGCTGCTGACAATGTACAGTCGTCGTATCTTGACTGACTACGGTGAGCTGGGACAGTTGTGGCAGGCGATCCTGCCCACTTGACGCGTACTGATAAACCAGGTTTCGAGGGCCACCCCCTGAGGAAAGACTTCCCCCTTACCGTACGTGCTACGAAGCAGTGTGGGGTGTGGGGTGCTGACGTTCCCAGGGCTACTCCGAGGTCCGCTACGACGAGGAGAAGAAGCGCGTCATCTACGAGCCCCTGCAGCTCACCCAGGCGTTCCGCAACTTTGCCGACTCGGCATCTCCTTGGGAGCAGGTTGGCCCCGGCAAGGAGTCGACCCCCGAGGTGAGTGCGGCCCGCTGGCGTGCGAGATGGAGCAGCCAGTGTTGAGCAGATGCTGGTTTTGATAAGAATGGCAGGCGCTGACCGTTGACAACAGAACTTCAAGATTCCTCCTCCCCCGCCTCCTGCTGAGGAGAAGAAGTAGATTACGCATGCACTATGCATTCAATGATAAGCAGTTCAGGCGGACACGTGAGGGCTGGAGGCGCAGGAGACGGAAACTGGTGGTTGGAGCTCCTGGTGATGAGTGCGACAATCTCGACCCGAGGTGAGACTGATTATGACAATCATATTATGTGTTTCAAAGGATCGCCCTAATGAGTTGCGCCCATTAGCGGGACCTGATTAGAGTGGCTTCTTGGCTGTAAACGCCGGGTGTGGCAAGTGCTGCTTTGCCATGACTGAGGATGCTTCCGTGTCGCGTGTTTAGTGATATCGATTATCAGACCATTGCAGATCGCAGACGCCAGAAAGTGTGGTTTGGCCGGAAGCTTCTCATCAAGGGTGCATATCGTGGGAATCACATGATTGAAAGTGACCAAGTGAATCGTCGGTGGCAAGTAGGGGAGGCCGTGCGGGAGCCCCATGCCGCCATGGATGCCGCATTGTTAGGAAAAACGAGACATCAGCGCATCAGCTCTCATCACTGACCTGTGTACTGTGGGTGCACCCCAAATGCTATCCAGGCGCCCAGGGTTTTGAGGACGAACGGGTGACGTATAGTTGGAGAATGGGAGAGTCAGCTGATGTTGCTGATGACCCGTGTTCACAGTTGTGGAACGGTGTTGGAGGGTAGATGATGCGGCAACACATGATAAGGACAGGTTGTTCCTTCATGCCGCAAGCTCCAAGGGCTGCTGCCTGCTCACGAGCCATATTGCACCGAACGCTGGTCAAATAGAGCACTGCACGCTCCACTATAAGGCCCAAGGTCCCAAATGGATGAGGATGATGCAAAAGAGAGGCAAGAGGCATGAAACCCAAGAAATGGTCAATAAACTAGAGTGTGACGCTTTGGTCGAGTTCGGGGTTTACCCTGAAGGCAATCGAAGTCTCGGCCAGGCACCTGGGGGCCCACCACCAGCGCTGCCTGGCATGCTGGGTGCTGCAAATTGCCTTGTGCGGTCCGTGCGCGTTGTGTCGAGTCTTGCAACAATAGTGTGTTCGTTGGATCTGGACTGGTCTCTGTGCGGGTGCCCTGCCTGCGATCCCTGTGTGACCACCGTGCCAAGCTAGCCTTCAGACCAGACATAGAATCCCACTGCTGAAGAATCTAGGTTCTTGTCGGGGAGCAGAGGAACAGCAGATCGCTATCAACGTACAGCCTAGGAGCGGGTCACGCTCACGCCGCACGCACCAACAATGGTGGCGCAGAACTCGCACAAAATACTCTTGCGGCATCATCCCTTTTTGTAACGTGCACCACCCATCTCGCATTGTCCATTTCTCACTCTATATTAACACGCACACATTCGCGCACCCAACCAGTCCTTCTGTTCACTCGCCGAGACGCAGTCCGCAGCCACACTCCCCTCCCATCGCCGCCAATCTCGCACCGAAACACACAACAGCCTTTTGCCGCTGGCTTTCGCTCCCTCGCCCCGAGCATCGAGCATATATAGAACACCCTCGACGCGCTCAGCATTCCTCTTCCCCCACCCTTCGAGACTTGCCGCCCGCAATGTCTCTCGACTCTATCGCCACCCTTTCAGCCTCAGACTTCAACGAGTTCTGGCTGCAGAACTCAGCACCACTCGTCCCCTGTCCACGTACAGCCAGTCCTGAACCTCGTGTGGTCACCTTTTTGCACACCTCCCCCTCGGCACGCGACCTCCCCCTCCTTGAGCGGTGTCCAGCTCGTTCAAACTCGCCATCACCACGGTCCTCGCGCTACTCGTCTGTAGCGTCCAGTGCCGACGGAATCGAGGAGGAGTATGAGGACGAGTTGTCTGCAGACGAGGACGGTGTCATCTGGTTTGGCAAGAGTCCACCAGCCGACAGCAAAGCCCAAGAGTTCTTCCGGTACTGGGTCGGCGCTGGACTCGACCCTCACCCACCAACACAACGTCGCAAGGTGATTCAGACCACGTCCAAGCCACCATCTGCCTGGCACCGAGTAGCAGACGCCCTCCGTTTGCGACGCCGCTCCCGGTCATAGACAATGGTCACTGGCCCCCGTCCGCCATCGGGTCGCGAGGGCGTTGTTGCCACCTTTGACGAAACCGTTCCACATAAATTCCTGCACGCCACTGCGCCACGCCACGCCACCAGTGAGTACCCCTTGACTGCGCTATGAAGCACAGACACTGACGCTCATCCCAGATCCACAACAACCAAACACCACTTCAGCATATTCTAGATACATCGAACGCAGCATTACCAGCGACCTGAACGCGCTGGGAGGAGACGACGAAATGAGAGAAAGCCGGGAAGAAACGAGCAAGCAGCAAGCCCCACCCATCGGAGACTTCGATCCATTGTACCTGTCCTAATCGTTGTAAAACTGGGGTGTAGTAGATAATCATGCACCAGTAGTCCAAGCACCAACCCTCTTCACCGTGGGCGCTATTCTCGGATGACCTGTGCGCGGCAAGCATCGCCCATTGGCACTGACGTGTCGCTGCTGCTGGCAGCGCCGGTGGTCGTAGCGTCGCAAGCATCGACAGTAGTTCAGTCGCCACCCGCCCTCCGCTGTACGCCACGGCACGAGCACGGGCCTCGATCGCGTCCGCTTTTGAAGGACCTGCAAAGCATTTGCCGCTGGCCGCTGGGCGGTGTACTGCACCAGAAGTCTAGATCTGGCCCAACCACCCGTGACCGGCTGGCTGTGCATCTCGTACCCGGGGCAGCTCGAGCTAGCTCGTGTCCAGACACCCAGGCCTGATCCGCAGTTCTAGTTCGCGAATTTCGCGTTCCGGCTGACCCACTACTGGGCCACTATTTGGCTGTTTTTCCGCGCCACCACCACCACCCTGAGGAATTTGGAGCCCAACTCTGTTGCGCGCTGTGCGCATGCTGCGCTCTTTTCGAATTCGCAGAATTCGCAGATCTCGCAAGGTGCGGCGGCGTAGGGGGAATGCACAACAAGGTGTGGATCGTGTGGAGATGGCGCTTTGCTGGGCCGACTAACCTGGATGCAGAACCGGATCCGCTGGAAGCAAGAATTTGCAGATCAGAATTGAGGGTGAACTTCTGGCTCGGTGGAGGTGACTGATCGTCGCACTCCGTGGCACACTAATGCAGCGTCTCCGCAGCATTTCAGCAGTGCAATGAGTATGCAAGTGTTGGAACATCGGAAGCAGTGTATGCAGCTGCGAGACCGTGGGAGGCAGTGCGCGCGCGAACGAATCCTGACTCTGATGGGAGTGGTGCGTTCCTCTGGCCTGTGGCCTGTGGCCTCTGGTTCCAGGGATAGGGCTTTTGTGGCCGGCGGCATCGATGTCCCTGCGAGGTCAATCCTTCTGGGTGCCGTCCCACGCCTCGCCTGGCTGTTCCAGATACTGCGGCACTGCGGAGAGTGTCACGGGTCGCATACGGCGTCAAGGTAGATCATGCGGATCGAGCACTGCAACTTAATCATGTTCTGGATGGGGGCGCTTGGCTGGTTGGTCGTGTGGTGGCTCGCCAAGTGTGCTCTGCGTCTTCATCCGAGCATTAGCCGTGCACATTCATGGGCATGGGCAAGCTCGCGATGCCAGCAGAAACGTAACCTCATGACTGATCGTCTCTGCAGCTCCCTCATGCGACTGCACATTTCTGTTCCGCAATGTCGTTCCCTCTTTATTTCAGAGTTCACACACAGTCGCACCCATACTGCTGCATGCAGGGAGGAGCTGGGTCCGAATAATTCACGCGTACACTCAAGACATCTATACATGCATAGAGGGCATT
Organism: Prillingera fragicola; assembly: GCA_002335605.1. Classification (NCBI taxonomy): domain Eukaryota; kingdom Fungi; phylum Basidiomycota; class Tremellomycetes; order Trichosporonales; family Trichosporonaceae; genus Prillingera; species Prillingera fragicola. Next base: position 633,249 of record BEDY01000004.1, on the reverse strand, counting down.
CTTGTTGAGAAACCGTGGATGCCCAAAGGTCACGTGACCTAATATTATGATTTAATTAATCGTTGCCGAGCCACTACACCGCTACACGATACCTGGTCGTGCGTGTCGAATTCATTGCTCTGATGTCTGAATAGCGGCTGGCGCGCTGCGCACTGGAGGGCACTGGCATGAACGATGCAGTCTACTCCCCGGGAAACTAAGCAAGCGCACCCACGAACCCTGGACCTCACCATTAGAGCGGTCCATGGCTCACTAACTCCTCAACCGCCAGGCTAGCTTGACCACTAACATGGACCATCGGCTACTTCACCACAGCCCGTCGCTCACATGAGCGCAGACTACCGCATGGACCCCGACGTCGCCACACCATCCATGGCCGCATCACCCAGCAGCACGATCCATCACCGCCGCTGTCACAGCCCACGAGCTGAGAATTGAAGGGCTGTTTTCGCCGGTATCCGCCTGAGACGCTCCCTCCCGCCACAAGCCTCCTCATCACATGACCTTGCTCTGCCAACACATCGCACAGCACTTGTGGCGTTACCTGGCGGCGTATGTCCATGCACGTAGGCTTGTGGCGCATACCGCGCATGTAGGGGAGCACACTAACATGTCCCCGAGACTTGGAACGTTCACTGCTGTGGGATGTGTACACCGAGAAAGTGCGGAACCACCGAGTTTGAGATTTCTGAACACACTTCACTGCCTCACTCTTCATCCGTGAGATCACTCTGGCTCCCAACAAGCACCCAACGCCATTAGTTAGTTGCCCCACAATACAATCCACTGGGTCGTTTGCGCGATAGAGCCTCACCGTCTCGTGCGCAGTCCCAACTCCCCTCCCGCGACCTCTTCAATCGCAATCTGAGTGCAGAGCTGCATGCCCAATGACGCGTTTCACACATGACGTGCAAAAGTGCATCCCTACGTCGTACAAGTCCAACCCCGTGCAGTCCTCGCTTACTTGAGGGGGACGAAACGCGAGTTGGCCATGTTGGCACCGCGGCCGTGGCCGACGGGCTTGTAGGTGATCGAGAACTCGCCAAGGTAGTGGCCAGTCATCTCGGGCTTGACCTCAACGGTGGTGAACGACTTGCCGTTCTAAAAGACTGTCAGTCGGGTTCCTGCTGCACAGGCGGATCCAGTAAAACTCACGTAGACACCGACGACCGAGCCGATCATCTCGGGGACAATGATCATGTCACGGAGGTGGGTCTTGACCATGGGGGGCTTCTGGTTGGGGCCGGCCTCCTTCTTGGCCTTGCGAAGCTTCTTCATAAGGCGCATGGGGCGCGACTTGAGGCCACGCTGGAACCTGCGGCGAGCGCGGGCGTGAACGAGCTGAAAGGTTAGTATCCAAGGGGGTGATTCGGTGGTGCAAAATGTCGAAACGTACCTCAACGAAAGCCTCGTTCGAGAGGTCGAGGAGCTCATCGAGCTCAACACCACGGTACTGGTACTTCTTGAACGAACGGGCGGCCTTCTTGGCGGCGGCCTCCTCACCGGTAGTGTATGCCTCAGCCTGCGCAAAGTTAGCGGCCACCCAACTGCAGTTTCATCTGCAACGCTCCAGAGCAGAACAGGACAAAGTAGACAGCACAAACACACACGCAGCGGCGCAGTCCTTCCTTCCTCTTCCTCCTAGGACCCTCCATCATCCCAGCCCATCCATCCACTTGTCCTTGCTCTGGGCGCGCCGTCGGCAGAGTCTCACCATTTTGTCTGTAGGGGGCGAACGGGGATAGGGGGGAACGGGAAAGAGCGCGAGTTCGGAGCGGTAACGAGTAGAGTGTTGAACAGCGAGGGGAATTCAGTCAGCACAACGTCGTCGAAAGGTGTGGTGGTCACGCACAGTTTTGCTAGGATGGAAGTTGGACAGTGCGACCTCGAATCAAGCTCACACCGAGCATGGCCATCCCCCACTGCTGGCGAACCTGCCAATTTGGTGGCAGCCCAAAACGCCGACAGCCGGCGTTTCGCCCCACATTTTATTTACTCTTTTGTGGGACTTTCTCCGAGATGGCACCAATTGATTCCGGCTGCTGTCTGTGGGTCGCCCATTAAAGTTTGAACGATGCAACTTTGTCTAGTTCTCTCAACCCCGATGCGTCCATGGGGGCGCTCGCCAACCTTCATCATTTACTAGAGGGAAGGAGAAACGGAGCGGGGTTAGAGAGACAAGGTCAACCAGCGCAACGCGTTCGCGCGTGCGGGCCATATGGCTGCCTTGAGGACATGTCGTCCTCATGGTCGTTGGTTAACCTGACATTCCAACATCGTCACATTTGTATTATTACAGCATTCATGTAATAAGTGCTACCACTAAACCTTCACGGTTGCGACGCCAATGCCAATGATGCCAAGGACTTGCCCATAGTGACTATTCGGTCGATCTTGTGGAGTACATATTGTGTTCACGAACTTGCAGTCTTGGTGTGTGTGGCATGTGCTCAGGGTGGATGATATTGCTACCGCTGTGCCTCTCAACTGCTCGCTGCAATATGTCGCATCTTCTACTAAGACTACAGGATACTGGATACTAATGGTCTGACAACCACCGGTACTCAAACCGGAAATCGCTCTTCCGGCGCTGGCACCATGAGTTCTCCCAGTCAAAGTAGTAGTATCCTCCCTGTTCATAGTCCTCGGTGATCGCTTGAGGGTTATGCGCGCGCTGGAACCATGTAAGGTACTGCTTGTGGAAGCGCCAGCTCTGGCGTTTCAACTCTTGTGCCGCCAGCCACTGCTCGTATGTGCCGGTCATGTAGTAGAAGATGTAGAACAGCTGATCCAGTTCCAAGCGCTGGTAGATGTTCTTGTCCTCCAGAACGTGTAGCCGTGATTGAGGGTAGTACGACGGCGTGGCGATGGGGTTTGAAGGGTGGTAGTATCGTGGTCTGCAGGGTTAACACATGCGTTCAGTTTGCAAAACTCACGGCTCAGCATCCAGTTGCGAGGGGGCGTTGTGATAGCTGACATCGAGCGACGAGTGCAGCTCGTTGGGGTCGTTGGCCCTGCGCTCGGCCAAGTCTTTGGCAACGCCAAACGACTGCATGAGGTTCTCGAGGACACCTTGCTCTTTGCGAGGACTTGTCGAGTAGCCAGAAGCCGCACGAGACGACTCGGGGGCACTAGGGGCCTGCTGAGAGTCGCCGCCGTTGGCTCCGGAACTGCTGCTTGCCTGGGCATTCATCTCTTGAGGAACAGGAGAAGGCGATGCCGAAAGGCCTGGTGGTGGTGCCACATCGCCGTTCGACTGAGTGCGTTCGGGGGTGGTCGAGACGTCGTCGATAACAGACTGCTCTTCAGACTCCTCTTGGCTCTCCTCAGGCGCTAGAGGCGTAGAGTCCTGCCTAGACCGAGATGACCCGACCTCGGTCGCGCCACCAACGGCCGCTGCCGCAGCCGCTGCGTAACGAATTGGAGGCAAGGCAACGGGCTTGGAGGGCACAGATGTAGGAGCGGGTGGTGTTGGTGCAGGGGTCTCGACCTTGGCGGAAGCGGCGGCCTTGGCAGCCTCAGCCTTCTCCTTCTCCTTCTCGCTCTCTGCAAGTGTTAGCAACAGCCATGCGTCGAGACTCACTCTTTGCTCCGCGCTTCGACTGCACTGGACTGGGAGGCGTAGTGTCGTCTCCGGCGTGGCTCTTCGACTTTTTCTCCTCCTTTGATGGTGTCTTGAAGGATGCTGGCTCGTCGACAAGGGACGCCGAGTCAAGGTTGGATGACTCTTCGGCGTTATGCCCGTAATCGGCAATGTAGTCGTCCTCGACGTCCTGTAGATTCAGTTCGTCGTAGATTCCCACGTCGTAGTCAAAGTCTTCTTCGGTGTTGGCCTCGACAAAGTACTTGACGTCCTCCTGGATCATCTCGACCTGGTCAAAGGAGAGTTGTCCATTCTCGAACATGCGCTGCACGATTTCTAGTCGTCCAATATGCCACTGCCGGCGCTCGTTGAGCTGGTCGAGTTCGGCGAGTCGGTCGGTGGTCGACTTCTTCTTCTTGCCGACCTGCAGCTGCTCTGCCTCTGCCTCGGTCTGTTCAATCTGGCGCGAGAGCTCGTCTGTTGTGCTCCCAATCCAGTCAATCATCTCGCGCTTGGCCTTCTCGACAGGATCCAGCCGTGCGGCAGCGATGAGTCCCTCTTTACTGAAGGCCTTCATCTTCATTTCCTGCAATCATGTCAGCGCCTGCAAGGGAAAGGAAGCCACAGCAGACGGGGAAGCTTGAACCTTCCGAGTGTTGACATGGTCGGGCGTGGATCAACAACATTTAGCACACACCTTTTCCAAGGCTTTGAACCGCTCCATACGCTATCAAGTTGTCAGCCGCTGCATACCAATGATCATTGCCATGCGAGCAAACAAGCGAAAGGTGTCACGAGAATGGCCACCCATCACTCGTCTGTCACGCGATGAAACTCACGCCTTCGATGGATTTCCTGCCTTCCAAGAGTGCGCTCTTGTCCTTGATATCGCTGTTGCCTAGCCATACCTTGATCTGGTCGCGCATACGTTGCAGTTTCTTGATCTGCGTCTTGAGGTCTTGCTCGAGCTTTTCCTTTTGGGTCGCGTTCGAGGCATGCTCCAGCTTGGCAAACGTCTCATCGAAGAGCTCGTTGCCAAGCGTGACGAGCTTGAGCGTTCGATCGATCTCGGCTTGTAATTTGCGCAAAGCCATTGCAGCTGCTGATGGATAGTGAAGCAAAGGGTTATCAAGATCAGTTGAGCAGGGCCATGACGGTCAGGAGAGGACGTGACTGCAATCGATGTATTCAGTCCTTCCACTTACAGATGGCACGTGATTATTTCAGGGCGCGGGCCTACCGTATGTTTCAGTGTTTCTTCGCACGCCTAGGTCATAGACGCGTTCCTGTGGTGGAGGTCACTCACCCAGACGCGACTTTGTTGGAACCGCTTGTTGTCAATCGCCATATCACGCAGCAATGGTCAGCTCTCTACGAGCAACGATCGTCAAGGTGAGTCCAGTCACGCGTAAGATGAGGGGTCTTTGTATATTCCTGTGTCTTCGGCGGACGCTGAGCTGCTGTCGTTTGGGTTCGCCCTTCTCGTTTGACGTGTGCTGACGCCAACAGGTCTTCTCGACGAAGTATTCGCTGACCCTCCCTGCGCCGGCATTAAGCTACATTGAGAATGTGTTAAAGGAGGTGCGGTCAAAGCAAGGCAGGACTGGAGCTGATACTTAGAATGAGATTGCAGAGGAAGATTGGGCAGTAGGCCTGGATTTCTGGGCCCGCGAGTACCTCAAGGGCGAAGGTTCGTGCTGAACCGCAGGATGCTGCTGACTCTAGAATCTTCGTCTCTCGTGTCACTTCCCGCGTTAAAGCGCGCGTATGAGGTTCTGCAGCTCGGAACGACAGACGACACGCAGGCCATTGACCCCTCGGAAATCAATGTCGAGGCACACTTCTCCGTTGTTGACAGTTTTGAAATGCCGGCTGTTCACTTTGACCTTGTTCGAGGAGGATTCACAACGTATGTGCCTAATTAGTATTTATCTAACAACACAGTCTCAAAGGCAAGCCGTCCATTGCTGGCCAAGCAGCGAGCCGAGCTGGGTACTTGCGAGAACGCTGGGGTGTCATCAAAGAGGTGAGCCTGCCTTCAGGTCAATGCTGATTAAAGATTATTTTGCGTAACGAGAACTTTACACCACCAGCTATCGGAGGGCACGACCGATCTAACTATCTCAAGGTGTGTGATCAGAGCATGACATGGGAGTCTGAAACTGACACGCAATAGTTGACGTCCACACGAAACCTGCTGGGTCGCGCGGGGCAACTTTTCCTTCTCTTTGGAATGTTGGCACGCGACCCTGAGGGCAGGCTCACAGTGGAGGACGGAGAGGGTCAGGTCGTGTTGGACATGCAGGATGCAGTGCCAGGCGAAGGCCTGTTCACCGAAGGCTGCATGGTCTTGATAGAGGGAGAATACACCATCGAGGAAACTATCCGCGTTCTTGCGATGGGTCACCCCCCCAGTGAGAAGCGAGACGTGGCCAGGGCATTGCATGGCCACGTCGATTTTCTCGGCGGCGGAGCAGTGTCATTGAAAGAGGAGGTGAGTAATATTACGGTGCTCATGGCTGACAGGGGCAGCAAAAGTACATTCCTACGGTCCTTGCCAACACTCAGGTATCCTTTGTTGTCCTGTCTGACGTCTGGCTTGACCACCCTCGGACGCTTGTGGCCCTGAAGCAGCTGTTCGAAGGCTACGCCGAGGCAGCCGAGTATCGGCCAATGGTCTTCGTCCTGTGCGGTAACTTTGTCGAGCGAGGGTGGGAGGGAGAAGGTGGCCTGAAGCGGTACACGAGTATGTTTTTGGAATCGAGGGTTGAATTGACGGCTCAGACGGTTTCAATGCTCTCACCGACCTGTTGCTCAGCCTGCCCTTGTTACTGCAGTCTCACTTTGTCTTTGTCCCCGGTCCTCTGGACCCGTGGTCTTCGTCAACCTTGCCACGACCAGCGATTCCCGAGACCTTTGCCAAGCGTCTCAGCAGTCGTATTCCCAAAGCTCGCTTTGTTTCGAACCCTTGCCGCTTGAGGTACTTTGGACAAGAGCTTGTTATTTGCCGCGAAGACCTAATGGGACGCATGCTTCGCAATCTCGTTGGCGTAAAGGGTGGAGATGAGGGTGCCGACATGAAGCGCTTCGTGAGTGTTCTCTTTGATCCGCGATGCTGACAACCAGCTTGTCCAAACGATTCTGGACCAGGGACACCTATCGCCCTTGCCACAGAGCGTGCGTCCGACGCTTTGGGAGTATGACCATACTCTCCGGTTGTACCCCATGCCCACGGCGCTCGTGTTGGCAGACAAATACGAACGGTATGAGTTGACATACGAAGGCTGTCATGTCTTTAACCCAGGACGCTTTGTCAGTGCGGGAACGGGTGGCGAGTTTGAGTGGTCCATGTATTACCCGGCCACTGGAAGGAGTGAGCGAAGCGCGTTGACGCTGGAGTAACGAGGTCTTGTTTGTACTCATTATAGATTGCATGGAGGCACTAGACGGGGCGTGGACGGCAGTACTTCATGTGTCTATTAGCTGACAATCTTCCGCATCCAGAGTATCCAGAGTCGTTCAGCTTCACCAGCAACCGTCAGAAATGTGCACACCTGGTGGTATTGACACCACCGTAGACAGCCAAAGTGGACAAGTGGAGGTATGACAAAAGTGGAGGTCCAATTTCAGGCACCGGGAGTATTTTGTTAGATTTGTGGAACAGCTCAAATCCTCAACAGTGATCTTCTGCTAACTTTCGCCTGTACCACACCCCCAGCAGTCATCGTCGTCCAAGATGGTGGCGACCTTCGACCCCCTGTCGCCCTCTCAGGCGACATCCTCCAAGCATCCCGACCAGTCCACCTTCCGCACTCTCACCCGTGAGAGGTCCTTCCGTCACCCCAATGCCAACGGACCCGACTACGAAGCCCTGGAGGAGCTCGTCAAGCCCCACATCGAGTCCTTTGACGCTCTCACTGAGAGCTACGAGGACGGCGGAGCGGGACTTCTCCAGCTTGGTGTTCAGGAGATTGGAGAGAAGGTTGTCTTTGACGGCAAGCCTACCGAGGGTATGCCCTTCGGTAACAAGATTACCTGTGAGTCTCACAACCCAAGTTGTTGTTCAAGGCTGACGTCTGGCAGACAGGATTGCCCAGGTTGCTCTCGGCAAGCCCCTTGTTTCTGACCGCGACAAGCACGCTGTTGAACGCCGTGTCTTTCCTTCCGAGGCCCGAGAGCGTCTCACCACCTACCGTTCTCGCCTCACTGTTACCATCAAGTGGAAGGTAACCACCGACGAGGGCACTACCCGCGAGTACGATGAGGTCCGCGAGTGTGGCCTCCTCCCTGTCATGGTCAAGTCGGCTCGCTGCAACATTCGTGATCTCTCCGCCAAGGAGCTTGTCCGCCACGGCGAGGAATCGTCGTCGTGGGGTGGATACTTCATTGTCAACGGTAACGAGAAGATTGTCCGTTACCTCGTTCTCCCCCGTCGCCACCACCCTATCAACCTTTACCGTCCCTCTTTCGCCAAGCGTGGTGTCAGCTACTCCGAGTTTGGTTGTCAGATTCGTTGCGTGCGCCCCGACCAGTCGGCTTGCACCAACACTATTCACTACCTCACCAACGGTGGTGCTACCCTTCGTTTCGCGTGGCGCAAGGTCGAGTACATGATCCCCCTCGTCCTCATTCTCAAGGCGCTCGTCGATGCTAGTGACCTCGAGATCTTTGAGGGCCTTATCCAGGGCGAGTATGACAACACCTTCCTTACCGACCGTGTCGAGCTCCTCCTTCGCGGCCAGAAGACCTGGAACCTCAACACTGGCTCGCAGTGCCTTGACTACCTGGGTGACAAGTTCCGTGTCGTCATGAACTGCCCCGACGACTGGACCAATCTGCAGGTCGGCGCCTTCCTTCTCCAGAAGGTTGTGCTTGTTCATCTTCCCAACCCCCGGGAGAAGTTCCGCATGCTCTTGTTCATGCTCCGCAAGCTCTACTCAATGGTCGCCGGTACCTCGTGCCCCGACAACCCCGATTCTCCTCAGCTTCACGAGGTTCTCCTCCCCGGTTTCCTTTACGCCATGATCATCAAGGAGCGTTTCGACGAGAGTCTCCTTGCTATCCGAGGACAAATTCAACAGGACATTCGCATGGGTCGTGCCAAGGACTTTACCAGCGCAAAGTACTTCCCCTCGGTGCTTGCCAAGGTCAACTTTGACATTGGTGCCAAGTTGTCGTACTTCCTCGCCACTGGTAACCTGGTCTCGCCCACTGGTCTTGACCTGCAACAGACCAGTGGTTTCACCATTGTTGCTGAGAAGCTCAACTACTACCGTTACCTGGCACACTTCAGGTGTATCCATCGTGGTGCTTTCTTCGCCGAGCTCAAGACGACCACCGTTCGTAAGCTCTTGCCAGAGTCATGGGGTTTCCTCTGTCCTGTGCACACCCCCGACGGATCGCCTTGTGGTCTGCTCAACCACTTGTCGCACACATGCAAGATTGTCGTTCGCCCCCTTGACACCTCGCACATTGTGGGCTTGCTCTCCGCCCATGGCATGACCCAGGTCTTCGCCACTGTCGATGGCACTCGCTACGTTGTTGTTCAGCTTGACGGCCGCGTCATTGGCTGGGCCACGCCTGAGAAGGCCAAGGACCTCGCTGATTTGCTTCGCAAGCTCAAGACTGAGGGCGACTCGCGAGTTCCCCTGGACCTCGAGGTCGGCCACGTTCCTGTCACCAAGGGCGGCCAGTACCCTGGTCTCTACCTCTTTGGCTCGCGTTCGCGCTTCATGCGTCCTGTCACCTACCTCACCAACGGCAAGCTCGACCACGTCGGCACCTTTGAGCAGGTTTACATGGACATTGCCATTACGCCCGAGGAGATCGAGAAGGGTGTCAGCTCGCACGTTGAGCTCGACCCCACCAGTATGCTTTCTGTCATTGCCAACATGACTCCCTTCTCCGACTTCAACCAGTCTCCTCGTAACATGTACCAGGTATGTCTCACTGCACACTCAACAGACTAGTGCTAACCTATAAGTGTCAAATGGGTAAGCAGTCTATGGGTACGCCTTCGACCGCCCTTAGCCGCCGTACCGACAACAAGATGTACCGTCTCCAGAGTGGACAGACCCCCATTGTCCGTCCGGCCCTTCACAACCAGTACGGGTTTGACCAGTTCCCCAACGGCACAAATGCTGTCGTGGCTGTTATCTCGTACACTGGTTACGACATGGAAGACGCAATGATCTTGAACAAGTCGGCGCACGAGCGCGGCTTTGGTTACGGAACCGTCTACAAGGCCGACATTTTCGACCTCAAGGACGCTGCTCGCTCGCGCACTGCTGCTCCTACTCTTCACTTTGCCCTCGGCCGCGACGTCAAGGAGGATCACTCATGGCGCCAGTTTGTTGATAACGATGGTCTTCCTCTCATTGGCACCCGCGTCAAGTCTGGCGACCCCCTGTGTGCCTACTTTGACGACGTTACCGGCCGCACCAAGGTGCACAAGTACAAGGGTGACGAGACGGCGTACATTGACGAGGTCCGTGTTCTTGGATCCGACAGCGGCGATGCCGAGCTCCAGAAGATTCACATCAAGCTTCGTATCCCCCGTTCGCCCGTCATTGGTGACAAGTTTTCGTCGCGTCACGGACAGAAGGGTGTCTGCTCGCAGAAGTTCCCCTCCATCGACATGCCTTTCACTGAGAGCGGCATGCAGCCCGACGTCATTATCAATCCCCACGCTTTCCCCTCACGTATGACGATTGGAATGTTCGTCGAGTCCATGGCTGGAAAGGCCGGTGCTCTCCACGGTGTCTGCCAGGACGCCACCCCCTTCAAGTTCTCGGACGCCGACAGGCCCGTCGACTACTTTGGCGAGCAGCTTCGTGCTGCTGGCTACAACTACCACGGCAACGAGCCCATGTACTCGGGTATCACCGGCGAGGAGCTTCGGGCCGACATTTACATTGGTGTCGTCCTCTACCAGCGTTTGAGGCACATGGTCAACGATAAGTTCCAAGTCCGTACGACCGGTCCCGTCGACCCCCTCACTCGCCAGCCTGTCAAGGGTCGTAAGCGTGCGGGTGGTATTCGTTTCGGAGAGATGGAGCGTGATGGTGAGTCATTTTTCCGAGGTCACTCCGCAGAGACTTGCTTCCGAAGTAACTCCGGAGTTGGGAGACATATGTCTTCATCCTCTTTTCCCTCTTCCTTCTACTCCTTTTCATTCCCTTCTTCATGCAGAGAGCCGCGCTAACTTACTACAGCACTGATTGCCCACGGATGCAGCTCTCTGCTCACCGACCGCTTGATGAACTGCTCGGACTACAGCACGGCATGGGTGTGTCGCGGCTGTGGTTCGCTCATCTCGCTCGGCTTCGACGAGACAGTTGGCGCCCACGACGGAAGGCCACGGGAACACTGCCGTATCTGTGAGCGCTCAGAACAACCGGGAGCTCTGGACGGTGTGGTCCAGGAGAAGAGCGTCGGTATTGTGGCCAAGAGCGCGCGCTCGACCGTGTCCAAAGACAGCAAGATGGATGTCATTGCCGTGCCATGTAAGTGTGGCTCTTTGAATCCTACCGGAGCGAGCTGACCTATTTTAGACGTGTTCCGTTATCTCTGTGCCGAGATGGCGTGCATGGGCATCAGGTTGAACCTTACTGTGGCTTAGAGAAGGTAGCATTTAGATACAATATACCAAGGATTCCGTTGCATGCACTCTGTAAACATTCCGAGGCAAGGGCAACTTTGCCGTCTGTATCACACGACTGAATTCCCTCCTTCCACAGTTTTGCTTTCAGGCGGCTCTAGTTCCATCGCGGTCACGGCTGCATCGAGCCTGTGACCATCATGTGGCGGTTGACCCATCAGCAGGACAACAACTGCAATAAGTGTCGCTGCTTTGACGTTATGAACCAATTTCTGATTCCATTAGGTAGATTGGTCAGACACTGAAAGGCCGTCTCGACCTCAATGGTGACGGGCGACAACGTGCACGAACGTGGCTTCAGACACAACTCTTATCAGGTCCGTTGCCGATCTCAACACCCTGCTCGGCTAAACTCAGCCATCATAGGGCGTATGCAGGGTTGGGTGGCATAGGGTCAGCACCAGTTTGTTATTGACAAGAATGAGTGTATCGATGACTGACATGAGAGGCATAGTCTACGCAAGGATCGACAACAAGGATAAGAGGCGCCTACACGTGCCCATGTGGTGCAGAGTGGCTGGCCGGCTGGAGTACAGGAATCTCGGCTGTGGATGCCTCCACCTACGGTGACTTGGGGCAATATTTCGAATTTTGAAGGCATTCGATAATAGGTGAGGAAAGAACTGCGAGGGTGCGAGTAGCGACGGTGCAAGGTATATTCCTGCAGGTGTGAGAATTGTAAAAGTGCATCATACTCGTCTACACTTCAAGGACTGTTTTACTGAAGCGAGGTGAGTGGTACATGAGCGAGGAGGAGGACGTGCAGGGGGCGCAACGGCGTATATGGTGTGTGATCGGCGTTCAGTCCGGCCGACCCAAAAGTACGTCACCAGACGCAGCATTTTCACTGGCTGGTGGGTGGACATTTGGCCGTCAGCTGCCCCCACATCCAACGTGCATCGTCGTCGTTCTCAACATCCTCGAGAGCCTTACGTCTAAAGCTAGGCCTGACACAGCCACAGACACTCTCCACCTCGCTGTACTGCTTGATTGAGCCCTGCAGTCATGATTCGTTCCGCCAACCGCGTCTCCACCGCCCTTCGTTGCCCCGTCCACTCTGCTCTCGGCAACGGTGCGCGTCGTAGCGTCCACACTCCTCTTGTTGCTGTCGACAAGAGTGTCGTTCCCATCCGCACCAACCTCAGGGGATCACAGCTTCTGAATGCTCCTCGCGTAAGTCTTGCGTTAGAGCTCGAAGGTGGAGGTCGGTGTGTCGATGCCACCATTCCCTCCGGAGCCAGGGAATATTTACCTTGTTGTTTACATATTAACTCTGCAGCTCAACAAGGGAGCAGGATTCACTCGTGAGGAGCGCCAGGTCTTTGGCCTTGAGGGCTTCCTTCCTTACGATGTCCACTCGCTCGACAAGCAGGCCCTGCGTGCCTACAACCAGCTGCTGAAGCAGCCCTCGGTTCTCCTCAAGCACGCCTTCCTCGCATCGCTTCGTGACCAGAACCAGGTTCTCTTCTACCGTCTTCTGCAGGACCATCTCAAAGAACTTCTTGGTATTCTCTACACCCCTGGAGCTGCCGAGGCCGTCGCCAACTACTCAAACCTGTTCCGTCGCCCCATCGGATGCTTCATCTCGTACCCCAACCAGGATGGTATGCGCGCTCAGCTTCGTTCGCACCTGCACGACATTAACCGCACGGCCGATGTTGCAACTGCCGGACAAGAGTCCAAGGATGCTATTGACCTCGTTGTCGTGACTGATGCCGAGGCCATTCTCGGCATTGGAGACCAGGGTGTCGGTGGCATCACCATCTCGACCTCCAAGGCTGCCCTCTACACCCTTGGTGCCGGTATCAACCCCAACCGTATTCTTCCCGTGGTTCTCGATGTTGGTACCGACAACCACGCGCTTTTCAGTGACCCACTCTACATGGGCTGGAAGCGCACCCGTCTTAGGGGCCGCAACTATGAGCGTTTCGTCGAGTACTTTATCAGCAACTGCCGCATCCTGTTCCCCAACGCCATCATTCACTTTGAGGACTTTGGCATGAGCAACGCCTACCGTTTCCTCGACAAATACCGTGACGAGATGCCCATGTTCAATGACGACATCCAAGGCACCGGTGCCGTCGCCCTTGCGGCGCTCATCTCGGCGCTCAAGGCCTCCGGCCAGAAGCTCAAGGACCAGCGCATTGTCATCTATGGTGCTGGTTCCGCCGGCATGGGTATTGCGGACCAGATTCGCGACGGCCTGATGATTCTCGAGGGCCTGACCAAGGAGGAGGCTGAGGCCTGCTTCTGGTGCATTGACAAGAACGGTCTGCTTGTCGAGTCGATGGGTGGCTCGCTCCGCCACTCGCAGATGGGCTACGCTCGCCCTGACGGCGAGATTGCCGAATGGACGCTCGAGAACCCCGACCAGCGCGCTGCCCGCCTCATGGATGTTGTCCGCAACGTCCGCCCCACGGTCCTTGTCGGCACTTCGACTCACACCCGCGCTTTCGACGAGCAGGTTGTCCGCGAGATGGCCAAGCACTGCGAACGTCCCATCATCCTTCCTCTCAGCAATCCCAACAGCCTCACTGAGCTTGACCCGACCGACGCCATGGCCTGGACCGACAACAAGGCATTTGTCGCCACTGGCTCGCCCTTCCCTCCTGTCGCCCTCCCGGACGGCACCGAGTACGTCGTCGCCCAGACCAACAATGCGCTCGTCTACCCCGCCCTTGGTCTCGGAGCCGTCATTGCCCGCTCGCGCACCATCTCGCCGTCCATGCTCATGGCTGCCGTGCACGCGCTCTCCGACCTGTCGCCCGCGCTCACGGATCCCCGCGCTTCACTCCTCCCCGACCTCGCCGACGTCCGCAAGGTTTCCGTCTCGGTCGCCGCCGCTGTGGTCAGGCAGGCCGTCAAGGACAACAATGCCACTGACGAGGCCATTGTCGCTCTTGTCAACGGCACAGCAGAGGGACCGAGCCTCGAGGAGTACATCCAGAGCAGGATGTGGGAGCCCGTTTACCGCCCCCTCGAGCTCGTCGACTAGGCGCTGTTGCGGATTATAGGTAGAAAGGGTAGTTCATTTAATATCATCATTGCATTGAATCTTGGCAGCAACGGTGTGCCACTGTTTCGGGCAGGCTCTCTAGACATTACTCGCATCGTACGTAGGGAAGAAGTAGCAACCAAGAAACCGTTTATACTGTAGTGTATGGGTTCGTACAGCGACCACGCAAGCGCGTGTCGCAATATATTAAGCATCGTATCGTCCGCATCCGTCATCCCTAGGCAACAATCTGCTGGGCGTTGGGAGGGTCAACGCGCAGCGCCGGCCCACCCGCAATGCTCGCCGTTACGGCAGCAATCTCGTCATCCAGCACCTTCTTGATGACAGTGTCGCCATCGCGGATCAGACCGGCATAGTGCTTCTTCAACCTCGAGTCCACCTTGAGCAGGAGGTCGATGACGGCGGGCGTGAGCTTTTGGCCTTCACCCACGGGCGTACGGCCCTGGGGGAGCTCGCCAGTGACGAGAGACGCGTCCGACGCGACCTCCAGGGGCGCGCCGCTGCCGTCGACCGCCGCAAGCATTACAAAGGTCGAGGGATGCAACAGAGTGTCGAGATTGTACTCGGGCCTGCCGCGTGCGACGGGCAAGACCATGGTGAGGATCTTCTTGTACACATCGCGCACGATCGAGCATGTCGAGGCGTAGACCTGGAACCAGTCGGGCGTAAAGGGCATGACTGCCAACACGAGGAAGGATTCACTCGTCGCGTCAACGGGGGCGATTGTCACCTCTGCGGTGGCAGTGTCCCTCGCTGCACTGGGCCGGGGGACGACACGCTTTGGACGGAAAAAGTTCCTCTGCAGCTAGTCAGCATCCACTCCATGACATGTACTGGGGCACTCACAACAACACCCTTTGATCCACCCTGCTCAGCCCAGGCCTCCCACTCGTCCATGAGCCTGAGGACGGCACGCAAAAAGTCGGCAATGCCAGTAATGTCGAACAGGGCTGCCAGAGACAGACCAAGTGCGTACTCTTGACGGGCCTGCGTGTCAATCGCCTTGAGACCAATGCTGGACTCGAGCGCAGCACGTGAGACGTTGATGGAGTTGAGCCATGGTACGTCGCTGGAGATGTCAGCCTAGGAAAAAAAAACAAGCTCAGGTGGCCATATCGAGGTCGCCAAGAAGGCACCATTTAACGGCCTTCCAATAAAGCCTACTTACCCATTGTACCAATGCATGAGGTATGACCAGCCGATGAGACGCTCTCGTACGAGCAGGAAGACATCATCAACACGGCGGATGGATCGAGGCGTGCTTCCCGCGTTACCGCGACCGTAAATGCTCGAGGCCGTGGTGGTCGTGGACGCGCTCACGCTCCTCGCACCCCTACTGCTCTCCGCATAGTAGGTGCCAGTATCGTGGCTGTCCTCGGACGAGCTGGCAATGCTTGGTGCGTAGCTTGCTGCAGGAGGTGCGTACGAGGAAGGGGGATGGCCGCCGCCTGGCGAAACGCGCTGTCCCGGTTTTCCAAGAGCGGCAAGTAACGACTTGCGAGAAGGGGTTAGTGAATTCTTTTGGGGCATCGAGGATGGATGGGAATGAGAATGAGTAGAAGTTGGGGTATAATGGTGGATGGTTTACACCTACAGAAGATTGCTGGCGAGCAAGTCAGCGGGACGCAAAAGGGAGGAGGGCGGGACGCGCAGGGTGCTGGCGTGCGACAGCAGCCTGGCTGGCTGAGCCGGGCTGGGTGGCTGCGGTGGCAATCGCGGCGCACTACTTTGACGGCGGCGTCGGCGTATGCAATTGATGCAATGCGAGCAGCACGCGGCACCCCGACGTCCATGCACTCACCTTTCGCTTCATGTTTGCCTTGTTCAATGTAAAGTCCATGATGGGCAGGTAGAGTGACGGCAAAGTGATGATGGGGGATTGAATGGCCAGAGATGCATCGATGCCAGGCTCTGCGATCACCCAGCCAGACACTCGCCCAGGGTCCGGAACGCGCGGGGCAAAGACACGGGACTGGTCATGTCTCGCCACTACCACGACATCCACCACATCATCATCATCACAATAATGAACCCTCGCACTGCAGCATTCGCAGCACGCTTCGCAGCAGCAGCAAGGCAGCCTCAGGTCACTCGTCGCGTAGCAGCAGCAGCAGCTCTCGGCGTCGCCAGTGTCGCCGCATACCAGCTTGCTGGTCAGTTCACGCAGAGCCTACCCAGAATTAATTCTACCAATGTAACGCTGACTTATTGCAGATGCCGACCGCCTAGCTCTGGCTCGCGCAACCGTCTCGGGCTACACCTCCGAGTTCTACCTCCGCTGGGTTGCCCACGCCGACGAGGCCAAGTCCCCGGCCGTCTTGACTGCCCCCAAGGGACTCTGGAGTACGTCCAGCCAATGCCTGCAGGGCGATGACGTCTCGGACTGGCATGCCCAACGCGGACCCCACTGACCATACCCAGCCGACACGTCCACCGACATTGCCCACCCCCTCGAGCTCACCCCCGCCGCCTCGCCCGCTCTTGCCCTTGTCGGCGTGGGAGTTCGCACCGTGTCCTTCCTCCGCGTCAAGGTCTACTCGGCCGGCTTCTACGTCGACTCGTACACTCTTGGCCGCCTCGGATCGCTCCCAGGATGGAGCGCGTTCACTGCCGAGAGCCTCGGCGGTCCTGAGGCCAAGAACCTCGTCGCGTCGCTTCTCAACGCTCCTGCTGCTTGTGCCGTTCGCATTGGTGAGTCAAGTGCAAGGCGGAGAAGGGCCGAAGCGACGCATGTGCCATGGCCTGCCGCTAAGCTCCCACCCAACCTTCTCCTACTACCACCTGCTGACGACCAGTCCCCGTGCGCAACACCGACTTTGGCCACCTCCGTGACGGCCTGACCCGCACCCTTCTCGCGCGCCAGAAGGCCGCCCGCATCGCCGGCGAGCTGACGCCCGACGACGACGAGCGCCTCACCAAGAGCGTTCAGCAGCTCAAAGCCATCTTCCCCACCGGAACGGTCCACAAGGGCAAGCAGCTCCTGCTCGTTCGCAGCGCCGACGGACACCTGTTTGTCGAGTTTGAGGGCCGCGTGCTTGGTGGCGTCCACGACAAGTGGCTCGCTGACAACATGATGATGGCATACTTTGACCAGGACGCCATCTCTCCTGTCGTAAGTGATACTATGGGCGACAACTGGGTGCTCTTAACTGACGTACAGCTCCGCGACACTGTTGGCATTGCTCTCAACGAGCGTCTCCACGGCAAGACCGCCGCTTAGATCCAATCTACATCTACCCACGCAATCAAAAATTGTACCACACCACTCATGCACCTCATTTGGCACTTTGCCATCCTCTCCTGGGCTTGTCTTATGTTGTCAAGATTATCCATTCCTACTACACGTGGCCGCCGTGTATGCCGACCACAATGCTGTGCATGCTGTACAAGACGTCTTCACATTATGACGCTGCATATCCTTCCCTCCCCAACCCCCTAACCCGTGCGCTCTCCCATCCACAAGCCTTGCCCCCTCCCTGCCCCCTCCATCCCGGGTGAGCTGGTCTACATGATTGTGCACTCGGATTCGGCGTCCTTGCGCGTCGGCCGCGCACCAGCCTTGGTCTTGTTATTGCTGTTGAGCTCGGCAAGACGCTGCATTGCCCGCTTGTTGTTTTGACCTAGAAAGTTAGCTTTGCACGTCACAACGTCGGCAGAGACTCACTGGCTGAGCGCATGTACCACCGCTTGGCGAGCTCAATGTCTTGTTTGACTCCAATACCAATCTCGGTGTAATCTTGGAAAAGTCAGCCATGCTTCACGCTCAGTCCATCTACTCACATCCGACAGCATACTCGGCCTTGGCCAGCCCCTTGTTCGCCGCCTTGCGACCCCAGAGGTACGCCTCAGTATCGGACTGCTTCAGGACGCCTTCTGAACCAGTGAGATACCAGCCACTAAGGGCCAGCTCTGCCTCGGGATCACCGCGCTCGGCCGCTCGTGTATACCATGCGATACTGCGCCGAGGGTCAATAGGGAAGCCGAGGGTACCAAACTCGTGGCAAGAACCAAGCTTGTATTGTGCTGGAGCATAGTTGAGCTGCGCCGCCTGGGTGAGGTACTCGCGTGCCAGATGGGGGTCGTGGGGGACAACGCCGTTGGTGCCGTTGTTGGGGCGCTCGTACAGCAGCGCCAGCTCGTGCAGGGCATGTGGATTGTCCTCGTCTGCCTGCGATGCGGCGCGTCGCAACCACACCAAAGCCTCGCGCGGGTTGCGGGGGTGCCCCATGATACCGTTCAGTAGAATTAATGCGAGCTTGTACATGGCTGCCGTGTCGCCGAGTGCTGCTGCCTTGCGGTAGAACAAGACGGAGCGATTAGGGTCACGCTTCGTTCCAGCGCCGAGCTCGCAACAAACGGCCGCGCGATACGTTGCCGCAGGGTGGTTGAGCTTGGACGCCATGAGATACAGGTAGTATGCCTTCTCGTGGTCAACCTGGAGACCGAGCTGGCCAGTGCCGTAGAGATTTGCGAGGAAGAACTGGGCGTCGGCGTACGGATCCTTGCCCTCGGCGAGTTTCTTGACCGTTCGCAAACTCTCGGCAAGCAACGAGTCGCGATACTTGCGGCCCTGTCGGGGATCGCGGACTGACATCTCCTCCCCAATCTTCTTGGCCGCCTCGATAAGATATTTGGCAAACGCAAACTGAGCCTCGGGGTCCGGGTCGACCTTCATGCGGTTCCTGTAGTCGTCCACAAACTCGCGTGTGTATGGGGGCTTGCTAACATCGATGGCAGCTGCCCCTCCACGTCGCCGAGTGGAAGACGCGCCCACTGACTCGATGGGCATCCGGGGTGCGGGTTGGGAAGCAATAGAGGAGAGTGAAAGTGTGGAGCGTGAAGTGTTTGTCCTCGCCAGGTTGGGCATACTCGGCTGTCGTGAGGGGCCAGTGTGTGGTCCAGGACCAGGAGGAGGACCACCAGACCCGGATGGATATGTCTGTGTCCCAGGGGGAAGGCCGAGAAAGTCGTTTGCGGCAGAGTAGTATGGATTGCTAAAGTCGGGAGCCCCCTGCTGCGCCATCGGCGGTTGCTGCCCTCCGTACTGGTTGGGCGGCCACCCTGGTCCACCTCCATGAGGTCCTCCAGGACCGCCGTAGCCCCTTGCAGGCCCGGTTGGAGGGGCATAGGCGCTCATGCCTGATTCAAGACTGTACACGCTCGCAGCAGGGTCGGGGGCACGGCCACCGGCGTAGCCAGCTGTGACGGCCCGCTGGCGAGGTTGGGGCATGCCCCCGCCTCCATAAGGAGAGTGGAACTGCGAGCTCGGCATGGTTGGATGCCGTTGCATGGGGGGAACCTGGCCAGGCTGGGGGCTGCTGTTTGATGTCAAGCGGAGGTTGGAGAAGTCGATGTCATTGGGGTCTGAGCGTGGACGCCCTCGGCCAATACCCCCTGCTCCGCTGCCGTCAGAGAGACGGTTTGACTGCTCGCCAGAGATGCCGTCGTAGGCGTACTGCGAAGCATAGTCGACGGGCGCGTAAGGAGGGTGCTCGGAGCGCGAGCCCTGGAACGTTGGTGACAATGGCTGCTGTTGAAGTTGCGGTGACTCGGGTCCTGTTGCCATGGCATCGTTGTAGGATGGAGGCTGGGGCAGGATGGACTCGCCCATGTCGAGCTCTGGGAGAGCTAGAGGTTCTGCTGTGCCGTGTGTGAGCGACGTTTGGCACTAACGGGGGATGCGTGGAGGACGGCGCAGGGCAGGTGCGCGCGAGCAACATGGCTGGCACCACCGTTGGGCGCCAAGCACTGGTAATGATCCCCGCGCGCGCAGGGCGTGACGACGATGCGCGCGGCCATCCAGGATGCACTAAACACTTACCAAAGTCACGCATGCTTGTACTGCGCGTTGTTGATGATGCTTGTGCTGAACCATGCCCGTCTGTATACTCGTCGACGGCGGGTAGCGACTCGGAAGGCATGTAAGCGTCGTACGTCTGCGAGCGTCGTGGTGGTTGACCGGCAGGCATTGCGGATTGAGCAGGAGAGGGCAAAGGACGGCCTCGCGCACAGTCTACCAGAGAGAGGGGGAGCCCGAGCGTGGCTTTGATGCAGTGAAAGTATACGTTGAGCAAAGGGGGTGTACGTTGATGAAAGGGAACGAGCCAGCCGCGGCGGAGAGGGCCAGCGCGAGCCAGCGAGCAGTGCTGCCTGCCTCCGGTGCGTGTCGCTGACGCCGAGCACATCGGTCACGGCCATTTCGCCCGCAGCGCCCACGCCTCGTACGCTGGACCCGCTCAGCCCGCCCGCCCGCCCTGGCTGCAGAGTCACGTGACTCGACTGGGATCACGAAACGAGTCGACCATCTACGTGATTATTATGGACAAGGGCTTGGTTGCAACAACGTCCAACACACCCTCGCTTGCACTTTAAAACGTCCACCATGGCCCAGTCGGTGAGTAGCATGATGGAAAGAGTTTCTCCAGACTGACATGTCCAGGTCCTCAAGCCCTCGCTCGAGGAGGTCCAGCAGCTCCTGGAGACTGCTGTCTCGGTCCCTACAACCCTCGTCCCCCCTACGGCATCCGGCTTCGCCTCTGGCTCCGGCGTCTCGGTCGAGGCTGCCACTCCTGTCGAGCGCCAGCGTCCCAACCTCATTCCCGTCTACGTCGACATCCCCGCCGACCTCTTGACGCCCGTTGCAGCCTACCTCAAAGTCGCACAGGGCCGCAAGCACTCTTTCCTTCTCGAGTCGATTACCGGTGGAGAAAACCTCGCGCGGTATAGCTTTGTCGGCGCCGACCCGATCAAGACTGTTCGTACTGGAGAGGGATTCGACGTTGAGGGCGACCCCTTGGTTGCGCTGGAGAAGGAGCTCGAGCCGTTCCGCTATGTCAAGCTCGACCAGGTGCCGACATTTACTGGTGGCGCCGTCGGATTCATCACCTACGACGCTATCCAGTACTTTGAGCCCGTGACCAAGCCCACTACCCCTCACCGCAACCCACTCCCTGGCCTCCCCGACGCCTTCTTCATGCTCACCCAGACGCTCGTTATCTTTGACCACATCTTCCAGTCGATCAAGATTGTGTCGCATGTCCACCTTCCCGATGGTGAGGACATGTCCAAGCTCCCCGCTTTGTATGAGGAGGCTCGTGCACGCATTGCCGTTGTCCAGGCCAAGCTTGAGGCTCCCGAGGTGCCTCTTCCGGTCCAGCCTCCCATCACTCTTGGCAACGAGGCTGTGAGCAATGTCGGAAAGGAGGGCTATGAGAAGTTTGTCACCACGCTCAAGGAGCACATTGTCAAGGGCGACATTATCCAGGCCGTTCCCAGTCAACGTCTTAAGCGCAAGACTGAGCTCCACCCTTTCAACGTTTATCGTCACTTGCGTCGCGTCAACCCATCGCCGTACATGTTCTACCTCGACTGCGAGGACGTACAGCTCGTGGGTGCTTCGCCCGAGACCTTGTGCAAGGTCGAGGGCCGCAAGGTGTACAACCACGCCATTGCTGGTACTGTCAAGCGTGGTGCTACTCCCGCCGAGGACGCAAGGCTGGGCCAGGAGCTTTTGGGCTCGGAAAAGGACCGCGCCGAGCACATCATGTTGGTCGACCTCGCTCGCAACGACGTCAACCGCGTGTGCAAGCCCGAGACTGTCAATGTCGACGACCTGATGCGTATCGAAAAGTTCTCGCACGTCATCCACATCACCTCGCAGATTAGCGGCACCCTCCGTGACGACCAGAGCCGATTTGACGCCTTCCGTTCCATCATGCCTGCTGGTACGGTGTCGGGTGCGCCCAAGGTCAAGGCCATCCAGCTCGTTGGTGGACTGGAGCAGGAGCGCCGTGGAGTTTACGCCGGTGCCGTTGGACGATTCGACTACAACCGCGAGGAGCTCGACACGTGCATTGCCATCAGGACCATGACCTTCCGCGAGGGTCATGTCTACCTGCAGGCTGGCGGAGGTATCGTGTTTGACTCGGTTGAGGAGGATGAGTATATTGAGACGATTAACAAGCTTGGAGGATCGGTGCGGGCTATTGAGTCTGCGGAGGGTGAGTGCATTGCCTCGAGATTGCAAGCTAACATTCAGCGCACTACTATGCCCTCCAGAACGCCAGCGCTTAGACTAGACTTGCATGGGATATTGTGCACAGTGTTAGGAGGCTGTGAGAGTATTTATGCAGCACACAGCATACATTGGATGCACTCCTACAGTATAACTCTATTCAACTACCAAAACTTCTACCCATGCTTACATAAATGCCATTGACCAAGCTGCGGCTCCTTGCCACTAGAACCCCTGCTGCGTGACACCCCATGAACGGAGCTGCTCGCACGCCTTGTTCTTCTCGGCGCGCAACTCGCGGATCCTGTCGTAGTCGGCGCCCCATCCGAAGAGGCCAGCCTCGTCTGCAATCTTGCGCTGCTTGACCGCGTTGAAGTTGTGGCACTGGATGTCAGTTTCGAGTGCTCAACCGCGCAAATTATATCTCACCTCGTGCTGGAGTTGCCTGATGTGCAGTTCCTCAACGCCACGCTCAAACCCACGAAGTTTGGACGAGAACATTGCGGCATCCTTGCGGTTACGCTTCTCCTCAGGCACGCTCTGCCAGATACCCGACTGGGTCCACTCGTCTTTGTTGACGTGGTAGGCCACGCCACGCTGCCAAGTGGTACGGGGCACGTTGTACGTCCTGCTGGCCGAAAACGAATAGTTGGGATCAGGAGTGAAGGGACCAGAGAAGAGGGTAGGCAGAAGCGAGAAGAGAACAAACAAAATGAGCAGACCGATGGGCAGCAGTGCCAGGAAGGGAGACTGGTTGTCCTCCATACCAGCAGCGGCTTGGCGAGCACGCCGAGCGTTGAACTGGTTGCCACCGCGGTTTCCACCAAAGGTGTAGACACGGGGTCCGCCACCGCCGAATGGTGACTGACCTCCAAAGCCGCCCCCACCGCCTCCGAAGAACATGTTGAACAAGTCTTCGGGATTGACTTCGCCTCCAAAGCCGCCGTTGAAGCCCGGGTGCATCCCGCCATTGAAGCCTCGCATGCCACCACCGCCGCCACCCCCGCGGTGCCCGCGCTGGGTTGGGTCTCCTCCAGGGTTCCGGTCGTACGCCGCGCGAAGGTTGTCGTCTGAGAGCACCTGGAATGCCTTGGACACCACTGCATGTGTCAGCTGGATCCTTGCAGCGATACCGCTCTACACACTCTTGAACGCCTCATCGGCACCTGGTGCGCCATTCTTGTCGGGATGCAATGCCAAAGCGAGCTTCTTGTACGCCCGCTTGACCTCGGAGTCGGTACACGTCTTCTCGACTGTTTGTCAGATTGGAGCTCGCCCTGGTGGCGCGGCTACGTACCAGCAAGAATCTCATAGTACTCGTGGTGGCGGCAGCGCTTGACCCTTGCGACCACCTCAGTCTGCTTGACGGAGTACTCGCGCTTCTCTGGCTTGGGCGCCTCCTTCCTGGCGGAGGCCCCGCGTGCGCGTGCGTTCGTCATGTGCTCCTCAACACCAGAGGCCTTGGCGGAGGACTCTTTGGGAGTCCCTGCACCTGCTGGGGTTGATGCGCCGGACGATTTTGCCTTTTCGCCATTACTGGCTGCGTCGGCAGAGCTCGAGCTGCCTCCAGTGGCAATCTCGCGCTCGATAACGACGACCATCGCTTCGCCTTCCGGGGTGCTGTAAAGCGAGACACTCTTGCGAGCAAACTTGAGGGCCGAGGGGAGATTTGACGCACCCCGATGCCTCTGCGCAATGCTCAGGCAGCGAATCGCCTCCTCTTTGTTGACTTCCATGATGTTGTCGAGCACTTGATAGGCTTCGGCGCCGAATAAGTTGCAACGTAAGATGATGCAGGGCTCACCCAAGAGACACGTCCAGCGAGGCCACAGTCGTATCACCGCGGGGATTAGGGTGGGGCACGTGGGGATTTAATTCCGTGTTTTTGCCACTCAACAGCCTCCAACGGATGTCGGGCCGGCGACCGGTTTCGAGCGACTCCTGCTGTGGCGCTGTGGCAAGTATTCGGTGTTGGACGCAGGCTGGTGAGCTGGTGATCTGGTGATCCACTTGCCACTGCTCATCAGCCACAGTTGCAGACAACAAGGTGCTGATCAGGACTCTCATTCAGGTCCAAGTGCAAGTCCAACCGCAGTTTGATCTGCACGATCTGCGTAGAGTTAAGGCGCAGCCCGATGTACACGATCCAACAACTCAAGACTTTGTTGTCCCATGCGTTCCGAGAATCTCTCATGCATAGAGTGTGGTGGAGAGTCCCCTATGTGAGAAGCATGGGGCTGCAATGTCCCTTGAATCTATATACTATATACAATGCGTCTAATGCTCGTCGTACAGCCGGCCCCTTTTATCGTGTGGCACGGTGACACCCTCTACCTTTCCCTTTAAAAATAGTGTCGAAATCATTACCACTCAATCTCCCCTGGGATGTACTTCTCAATGAGAGACATGTAGTAAGGCTTAAGCTCGGAGACCACAGGAGGGCTGTCGGTCTTGCTGTAGAGGTCGTAAGGGTTGAAGGCAAGGACAGCCTTGAGCTGAACCTCGTCGTCGGCGTTCATGAGGTGGCGGTAGGCACCCTCACGGTGCCATGGGTAGAACGAGTGGTAGCGAAGCATGGAAAGGGCCTCCTTGGGAAGCTTGGACTGGCGCTTCATGATGTGGTAAATGTACTCGTCGTGACCCCAAGAAAGGAGGACGTTGTCCATGCCGCAGCCAGGCTCGTAGATACCGCACTCGGTCATGAGCTTGGGGTCGTTGTAGTCGGGGTTAGCCTTGAAGGTCTCGGGGTAGACAATCTTGTCCGAGAACTTGCAGCCAACGACAAAAGTGTCACCAACAACGTCCCACTGGCCATCGGCTCCAAAGAAGCAGAGAAGCTTGCCGAGGTCGTGGATGAGACCAGTGAGCTGCATCCAGTCGGGCTTGCCGTCGCGGCGGATGGCCTCTGCGGTTTGGAGAAGGTGGTCGATCTGGCCGACGGAAGTGTCAGGGTCCGACTCGTCGACAAGCTCATTGAGAAGCTCCATGGCCTCCCAGACGGTCATGCGGGCGCGAACAGTCTGCTCCATACCCTCGCGGACCTTGAGGTTGAATGCCAGAGTCTGCTTTGCGTGCTGCTCCTGCGTGACTGTCAGTTGCTGCTTTAAACCCGTGCTTAGATCCGTGGCCGGAGAAGGCGGGAGGTTAGCCACTTCGAAATGGGCACTCGCCACATTTGACAAAGTAACCGCCACCCCACACAAAGCTGCCGGTTGATGATATACTCACAGCGTAGAACTTCTTGACGCCGTCGCAAGCATCCTCGTACTGGCGGAAGGCATCCTTGTCCTTCTCGGCATCGAACTTGGATGCATCCTCGAACTCGGCGTCCTTCTTGGCCTGGCCCTTGAGGATGTTGACCTTGTCGATGTTGTCAGACACCTCGTCGAGCTTAGTGGCGACGTCCTTGATGTGGTCGGTAACCTCTGGAGCGTGCATGATTATTATTTGAGCTGCAGGTGATTGGGAGTGAAGTGATGGTGTGTGGAGATGACAGTGGGCACTGTGGTAGTCTTATAATCACTGGTCACATCGCTCGGTCGGTTGGCCGTGAAGATGTTCGTCCGTAGGTCCGTTATTCCCTCCATGCTTTGCCAAATCCTTTCATTTGGATTTGCTCTGGCACTGCCGTGGTCGGTCTTTCGCACTGCGCTCACTGTAACCCAGCGCTGCTGGGTGCAAGGAAAGGCAGAGGGCCGTCCGGCGTCGGCCCGGAAAAGGACCACTATACCATGCTGAGAAACAACCTTCCGCCTCTTTTCCACATATTTTCCCTGCCATGTCCCTGCTTATCCGGCAGGAATGCAACAAAGACGCGTACAGGCAGCGGAGGTGCGGCGGACAGAGCTGCCAACATGCCGACCGAGGTCCGATTTCACTCCGATTCTGATCCGAATCGGCCACACTTCAGGAACGTGGCTCCGATATCGGACTGCAACCGGACCGCCTCCCTGGAAACCGCCCGTCACTTCACACAGACCATCCAGCTGCATGCCATTGCAACTCACTTCGTCTTATCACTATCTCGGCGACTACTACTCTGTCGCGGACGCTGGAAACACTCTTAGAGTCGCGGTCGACATCTTACTCACATCTTCCTCATCGCTTTACCTCCTGAATTGTCCTAGACTCGTTATTCGCCAGAATTGCGCCACAGTGAGAGGAGCCGATATCCCGGCTCAAATGCCGTCCATCCGTCCAAAGGCCAGCTCCGCATCCAAAGGCGGCAGCCCTGGAGCCTGTAGTCTCAGTCACGACTCTTGTCGGCGCAGCCGGGCAGGCCATGCATCAAGCCCACCTTTGTTAGCGCAGTGGAAACGCTTCTGGACGCGCATACCAGCGCCTGGGGACTCGGTGAGAAGGCCGGTGGGCTGAACGAAGCGAGGGAATGTGGGGCAACAACAAACCCAATATGCCGGGAGCCCGCGGGTAGTCGGCACTAGCCGGTTACCTCGCATCCCAGTTGCGCGTAGAGGGGCGGCCCTATGGAAAGCCATGCGGGGGTGCTTGTGTACACGGGAGCCGTGCATGCCGTGTAACTGCTCGCTCGTAAAAGCATATAAAAGGTGGGCACAACTAGCCAAGAGGTCGCTGGATAAATTAAGCCGTCGCCGAGACTTGATATTTACATTCCGGCAAGGAACTGTTTTCGTGTTGTCAATAATCTTTCAACACTATCCCAACAACACCTTTTCTTTCTTCACACTAGCGATCCGACGGCGTTTGCCAGCTGTGTATAATGTCGGTTTCTGTAGAAGAAGCCAGGAGGTCGGCGGACGCGCCGCTCGACCACGCCACTGTGAGGCATTCTCTTGAGCGCCCCACCACGCGCATCAACGAGGAATTGCCCGCAGACTTGTTGGCCAACGCGAAGCGTGCCACCGAAGCCGAGCACGAGATGAGCCTCTGGCAGGGTGAGTCTATCTGGGCGTACACTTGAAGCTGACTCTCAGGTCTCAAGCTCTATCCCAAGGCTGTCGGCTGGTCAATCCTCATCTCCACCTGCATCGTGATGGAGGGCTATGATGTTTGCCTCTTGGGCAACTTCTACGCATTCGATCAGTTCAACTATAAGTTTGGACAGCTCAACAAGAAGGGCGAATATGAAGTCCCTGCCCCATGGCAGGCAGGTCTGAGCAATGGTTGCAATGTTGGTGAGATCATCGGTCTCTTCATGTAAGTTGGAACACCACTTTGAACCCGTGAAACGCGCTCACATACTGCAGCAATGGCTTCGTTTCCGAGCGCTTTGGCTACCGCTACACTGTTATGACCTGCCTCATCTGCATTTGTGGATTTATCGCCATCTTTGTTGTGAGTCTGCTTGTGACTTTGTATGAATCAACAACTGACTCCGTAGACTGCCCAAAACCTCCCCACCGTGCTCGTTGGCGAGATTCTCTGCGGTATTCCTTGGGGTGTCTTCCAGACTCTCACAATTACTTATGCGTCTGAAGTCTGTCCCGTTGCGCTCCGAGGATACCTCACCTGCTACGTCAACTTCTGTTGGGGTCTTGGACAGGTCATCGGCATCGGTGTCATTCGCTCCCAGGTCAACCGTCCCGGAGAATGGAGTTTCCGTCTTCCCTGGGCTCTGCAGTGGATTTGGCCCGTTCCCCTCCTTATCGGTGTTCTGCTTGCCCCCGAATCGCCGTGGTGGCTTGTGAGGAAGGGCCGCTATGAGGATGCCAAGAAGAGTCTTCTTAGATTGACTTCTCTGAATCGCGAGACCAACTTCAACGCCGACGAGACGGTTGACATGATGCGCCACACTCATGAGCTTGAGACCAAGTTTAGCAAGGGTGCTTCCTACCTCGATTGTTTCAAGGGCACGGACCTTCGTCGTACGGAAATCGTCTGCATGGTCTGGGCTATCCAGAACCTTGCTGGAAACTCTTTCAGTGGCTACTCTGCCTACTTCCTGACTAGTAAGTCTTCAAGTCTTTCTCAGACCTCACGCCTGCCTCCAACATCTAACGACTCGCAGAGGCTGGAGTCGACAAATCCAACTCGTACAACTTTGCGCTTGGCCAGTACTCGATCAACTGCGTTGGAGTGTTCGGCGCGTGGGCGCTCATGGCATGGGGCATTGGTCGCCGCAGCCTCTATCTCTACGGCTTGTGCGGCCTGTGTGTCTCGCTTTTCGTCATGGGCTTTCTCGGTCTTGTACCGGAGTCACACGTGAACCAGTCGTCAATGGCGACGGGAGCAATGATGATCATCTGGGCCGCGTTCTACCAGCTCACCGTGGGCACAGTCTGCTACTCGCTCGTCTCTGAGATTTCCTCGCGTCGTCTCCAGATCAAGACGATTGTCCTTGGGCGCAACTTGTACAACATTATCGGCATCGTCTGCTCGGTGCTCACCCCTTACATGCTCAACACGGACGCGTGGAACTGGGGCAACTTTGCTGGTTTCTTCTGGGGAGGTTCATGCTTCCTGTGTATTATCTGTGAGTCGCACAGTGGAGCCCTCCTGCGGGCTACATATTGAGACGCTGTACTAACCGATCAGACTGTTACTTCCGTATCCCCGAACCCACCGGCCGAACCTTTGCTGAGATTGACATCCTGTTCGAGAGACGAGTCTCGGCTCGCAAGTTCGCCTCGACTGTCGTGGATCCCTTTGACGTTGAAGTTCACGAGAATGGATTTAACAGTTCAGAGGACGAATCGGTTCACTCGACATCCCCCTCAGAGAACCACTCGGCGTCCGTCTCAGAGAACCACTCGGCTGGCCTCGACGAGAAGGCAGCTATGCAACAGACGTACCGAGAGTAGAAGGTCTGATTCGGAGCATTACGGTCCGCCAGTGGGGACCGTTATATTGTCTTATATTATTATACTATTTTTTCTCATTTTGCCTGCGGAATGCATATTGTCAAACCAAATGTCTTCTTGAGAATCATTTGTACATGTTCTTGTTTGTGGAGGTCGATGACATCTGGTGCCTTGTGATCGCCTGGAGCCCCGCACCCACGTGACCCCCACGGTTACTGCCTTGTGGATACGTCTCGATACTGGTGCAGTCTGAACTCTCCTTCTCCCTATTACTCACCTAGAATGTCTCTCAGCGTTCCGTTACTCTGCTTCAACGACGTCTATCGTGTCCGCCAGCGTTTCGTACCGCAGCCCGGAAGCCCGGAGTCGAAGTATGAGGAGGGCGCTGAGATTCGAGTCGGGCAGTTTGCCAAACTCGTCGAAGTCTTGCGCGAGCAGTGGGCTACACGAATCGACGGCGACAAGGATGGGCTCGTCCTCTTTGCAGGAGACCTCTATTCTCCATCTGTAGAGAGTTCAGTTACTCGAGGATCGCATATGGTGAGTGACGGACACGTTGCCTGCCCTAACTTTGGAAGGTTCCTATCATGAACGCTATGAAAGTGGACTGCGCATGCGTCGGTGAGTTAAGAGACGGTCCGGCCGAGCTGACATTTAGGAAATCACGACTTTGACTTTGGTACGTCATGTACACGGGGCAAAATGGCTAACGTTAAGGCTATCCCCACATGACCAAGTTGATCGGCGGCCAAGACTTTCCGTGGCTCCTCAGCAATGTATACAACGTCAACACGGGCGAGTCACCAGTGCCGTTGAGGCGCTTTGCCGTGGTCGAGCGCTGTGGTGTGAGGATTGGCATGATTGGTCTGGTTGAAGAGTAGGTTTGCCTCGTCAAACGTGGCGCTGACCGACAGGGATTGGATTGCAACCATCCCGTCCTGGCCGGACACGTTTCGTTATCGCCAGATGAAGGATGTGGCTCTGGAACTCTCAAAGGAGCTGCGTGACCCAAAGGGGGAGCATCGTGTTGATATAATCATTGCCATTACCCACTCCCGTGTTCCAAACGTAGGTGCTGTCGGTGAACACGCTGACCACTAGGATCTCAAGCTTGCACAGGAGCTGGGCGCCACGTCGGCTAAGGACACGGAGAACGAACACGGCATCGATCTTGTTGTTGGAGGGCACGATCATGTAAGCTTATGAGTATGGCAGGCGCTGACAGATCAGATTTACTACGTACGTGATCCAACCAAGTAGTGCTAACGACAGATTGGCAAGGGAGCGGATTCGTGGGAAGGATATGTTGGTCCTCGTGATCAGCCTGTTGCGCGTGACGACGTCAACGCACGACTTGTAAAGTCTGGCACTGACTTTCGCGACCTGTCCGAGGTCAATGTTGAGCTCTCCCCGCCCAACGAAAATGCTGTTCGCCGCCGGGTTATCACGAAGCTCACGGGCAAGCATCACTATGTGCTCCCCTCCTCTCCCTCATCCCCCGAAGTTGACCACCTTGTGAAACGTCTTCTGGCATCAGTCACCACAACCCTGAGCCAACCAGTCTGCTTCACTCTCACTCCCTTTGACGCACGGTCAGAGGAAGTGCGGACACGCGAGACTGGTCTTGGCAACTGGGTAGCTGATGTGCTCATGCACGCATACGACGAAAGTCTGGTTGACGGGAATCGCGTCGAGTTTGAGAAAGAGAACTCGAACGAACTGCAGAAGGCCGAGGACGCAGGCGGCGCGGACGCTGTTATCGTTTGTGGAGGGACACTTCGAGGTGACTCGCAGTATGGTCCGGGCAAGATCACCCTTGGGGATATCCTTGGTGAGTTCCATGGAGCTGTGTGACTCTGACCTCCAGAAATCTTTCCCTTTGATGATCCTGTCGTCTGCCTTGAGATCGACGGCAAGGGAATTTGGGATACCCTGGAGAGCTCGCTCAGCAAATGGCCTGCACAGGAGGGACGATTCCCTGTCATCGCTGGTCTTGCTGTAGACTGGGATCACCGCAAGCCACCCGGAGAGCGTGTCAACTCTATCCATCTGACCGTCAAAACTCGAGAGCATGATGAGATCGAAGATCCCGATGAGCTGGTCGACTTTGTCGACAACCAGGATGGCACACGTGTTGTCGTCAAACAGACGTCACCAGTGCTGGGTGAGCCTATCCAGCGGGTCGAGGGTGGACGCATGTACCGGATCGTCACGCGCCAGTACATGGCCGACGGCTTTGATGGATTCGAGGCGCTCAAGGGTCGCAAGATGATTATTGATCATGAAAATGGTCAGACCATGAGCAGCATTCTGCGATCATTCCTACTTGGTAAGGCACTTGAAGAAATGTAGCTGACTATAGGTTCGGCATTCATCTTCCGTCAGAAGCAGCTCGTCGACGCACATCACCAACACCTCTCGGCGAAGACACTGAAGGTTCTCTCTCGCGCGCGCCAGCAGCACCAAACCTCACCCGTTTCGTCACTGGCTAGCTCTCCGCGACAGGCGACGCGCCACCTTGATGCGCACTCGGCCGCCGAAATGGACACATCTTTCGCCAGCATCTCCAGCAGCACCTGGGGCATTCTGCGCCGCCACGTCGTCGAGCACGACTGGGTGACGATTCGTGAAGTCATGCACGTCGCCAAGCACGAGCACATGAGCAGCGTCGACGCGTGTCTCGGTGACAAGCTGCGTAATCAGCGCGCTGGCAAGTCGGCGGATACAACGCCGGGCAATGGCACTCCAGGCGTATTGGAGGAGGTCAAGGGGCTAGGCGAGGAGTTGGCCATTGTGTGTCCCTTGGTCGACGGACGCTTGAAGGACCAGGGTGAGACGGCCACAGGCGAAGCCTCGTAGTATGCGAGTCGTCTTGGGAAACGGGTTCGCCGCCACGCCGCCACACGACTCCGCCTTCAATCACATCGGTACAATATCTCGCCAACGATAACGATTGCCCATCAGCATTGCAGCAGCATGGCGAAGAAGTTGTGAAGAATATGCATGTATACACCAGCCATTAGATTTCCTTCCATCCCGAGTCCAATCCGCGGCCGCCTCCAAGGCCAGCACTGACCTGGGCAAGACTGAACATGGTGACGTGGGCTGTGACGGCCATCCCGAACTGTTTCTCGTCAGCACAATGCCTCCATATGCAGTAGACTCCAGACTTACACCACGGTACAGCTGAGCCACACCTGTGAACCATCCTCCCTCGTCCTTGACGTGCATGCGGTGCTTGCGGGGGGCCGCAGTCTCCTCGGTCATGATACGCCACATGGCCTCGACGACACCAACGTAGTCGCGCTCACGCAGACGGACCACAGAGCGGATACGCTTGTGATGCTCTGGAGGATTGCTCTGGAGCTGGAGGCGACGGCGGACAGTCTCAATGGGAAGCATCACAAGGAGAGATGCGACGTTGAGGCCAAGTTCCGCGAGGGAGTACGTGATCGGTGCAAGATCAGGGGAAAGACCCAGCCAGCGCTCCAGGACTAGAGGAATGGAGAGAGTGAACAGAGGGCGCAAGGTGTGCTCCAGGAGCGCTGGGATAAGAAGATTGGGCGCCAGCCACAGAGCACTCAGGCCGCCCTCCTCGGCAATGGTGCGTCGCAACAACGTCATGCTGCTGGGCGTGCTGGGATGGCTGCCAGGCATGACGATGAGGCGCGTGCGCACCATCTCCAGAGGGGAGAGCATCATCTGCGTGAGCAAGTGAGAGCCAACTTGCAGCACGAGTGGGACGCCGGGGTGTGGCAGCGCCGTGAGGGGAAAGTCGAGCGGCAACGCCGTGCCACTGTTGGGCACGGCAGCAAAGAGCAATGAGTGGATCTGAGGCTGCAAAAGCGTGGCCATCACAGCATGCACAGTGGAAACGACCTGTCCCTTCCACAGTCCTGGAAGACCCTCTGAAGGCGTAGCGCGAATGCGTCGAATCATGCCCCAGACGCCATTGCCGCGTGAAATGTCAGGGTCGTCCTTGAGCTGCCATGACGGTGAAGCTGTGGAATGTGACGATCACCGCCATAACGAATAGTGATTGGGTAGGCAACACACAAAAAAGCATTTGTGCGGTAGCAAGGCGAAAGGTACGTGTCAGCAAGAGCTCCACATTGACTGCCCTCCAACTCACGATCCGACAGATAGCCCGAGGCGTCCGGAGCCGGTGCTGGTGCAGAAACCAGAGGCTGCGAGGGCGCCTCCAAGCGGTCGGAAAAGTAGATGTCTGCCTCATCGGGGCTGGACAGAGTGTCGTCTTCGGCGCCCCAGTCGCGCTGCTGCTCCTCAACAGCTGGCGTCATGGTGTCGAACCGCTTGCGTGGGCGGTACTCTACCTGAAGCAGCGTCTTTCCAACGTCGAAAGGCTGCCCCATCGCAGTGATAATGAACTGTGTGGCAAAGAGCTGAACGGGACTGGGAAGTCCCAGGTCAACCTCATCTTCTGGCGTAAAGGTAGTAGGCAGGTGGGCTGGGGTAGGGGGTTGATGGGGAGCAGCAGCTGGGGGCGAGACCGTAGGGGGGAGGAAGACCCATTCTTCTGCCGGCGGGGCTGCGTGTCAGTGTAGTCGAGAAAAGAAAGCATACAGTAGAGACCCCTGACAGAGTCGGGTCGCGACGAGCTCGAGCTCATGTTGGATCGGTAGCAAGAGTTGGCGACACCAAAGGTTATCGTGTGTTGGGAAGGGGAGGACCAGGGAACGACGAGTCGGCGTTGGCGTGGTTGGGGTGAGATGCTACGAGTGCGTCTATAAGCACGGGTGTGACTATTCTTGAAGCTTTACAAGCTGCTGATGCAAAGCAAAGTGAGAGAATGGAAAGAGACGTCGAGCGAGTGGCGCAACCCCAGCCAAGTGTCGTGTTATTGTCGCCGCCGTGCCCTGCGCTGCCTCCGTCCGTCCGTCCCACCCAGCGCAGCCAGCCAGCCGCGTCGTCGCCTCGGCACCAATCGCGTCCACCCATTCGACTTTTCGGCTGAACCATTCACAGCATCTTCCACTCTCTATCCACAAACCAAGCACGAACATTGCATAAGACGACGCGCGAGCCGCACAAAGGCTGCTGCCGACCACAACCCGCTGCATATCCCTAGAGACGTCTGACCGTCGCCGCCGAAGCTCCCCTAATTCTTCACGCGCTTGGACGGGAACGCCGCTATGCCCCGCCGGGACCTTGTCCGGATCGTGCTCGTCGGCGATGGTGAGTAGCCGGCCACAGCGCATGGCAAAGAAGACAACAACAGCTAATGAACTATCGTGCAGATGGCGTCGGCAAGAGCTCAATTATTACTTCCCTCATCAAAGAATCGTTTGTCACGAATGTGCGTCGAGCAAACCACCTCCCTCGCCTCTCAATCAGCTGACTTGTGCCCGCAGGTTCAGCAAGTCGTCCCAGAAGTCACTATTCCACCAGAGGTCACACCAGAGAATGTTACCACGTCGATTGTCGATACTTCCTGTACGTTAGCACTTGCGCGGTAGCGGCGTGTGTCGTCCACGTCCCTTCTCTCGTGCGTTCGTTGCTAACACCACAGCACACCCACAAAGCCGCACCCACCTCTTAAGCCAGATTGGACGTGCTCATGTCATCTGTCTTGTGTACTCGATCTCAGAGGCATCTAGCTTTGATCGTGTCGCCGAGTACTGGCTACCTTTGTTCCGCAAGGAGGGCATCAATGTGAGAGCCAGCCATGGCAAGGCACCGGCACCCCCGGCCTTCCACTCGCCACCGTGTACACAGCACTAACATGCATGTCACAGGTCCCCGTCATTCTCGTGGGCAACAAGATTGATCTCCGGGGCGGTGAGGTTACCAACCAGGCCCTGGAGGAGGAGGTAGCGCCCATCATGCGCGAGTTCAAGGTACGACAGCGTGTTGATTTCGCGTCTAACGCCGCACAGGAGGTGGAGACTGTCGTCGAGTGCAGCGCGCTCATGCCGCTGAACGTGTCTGAAGTATTCTACTTTGCCCAAAAGGCCGTGTTACACCCGACAGCGCCGTTGTATGACTCACGAGAACATGTGCGTTTTTTGTTCTCCAGCGTCGTCTGATAGGGAAGGGTGGCGCTAATCATCGTCAGATCCTGAAACCAAAGTGTCTCGAGGCTCTGAAGCGCATCTTCAAGATTAGCGACGTAGACAAGGACGGGTTGCTGAATGCTATTGAGCTCAACCAGTTTCAGGTGAGTGTTGAACCCAGGATGCCCAGGCTCGGCTGTTGACTGGTACAGCAAAAATGTTTCTCCTCACCTCTCCACAGCCAGGAGCTCAAGGGAATTCTGGATCTTGTGCGGTCATACGATCCCTCCGCAGTGCAGCCCTTGGCTGGGTGTAGCACTCCCACAACGCCTATGCACGAGGGCGAACCTGGATGGCCTTCCAGTGGCTCGTCGGTGGGCGAGGGCTTGACAGAACTTGGGTTCCTCTACCTGCACACAATCTTCATCCAGCAGGGCCGAATGGAGACCACTTGGACCGTCTTGCGACAGTTTGGATACGGCGAGTCGCTCGACTTGAGGGAAGATTTTCTGTCGCCTCGATTTGACGTGCCATCCGACTGCAGCGTCGAGTTGTCACCGCTAGGCAACCAGTTCCTTACCGATATCTTTGAAGCATACGACAAGGACAACGATGGTG
The DNA here is from genome assembly GCA_002335605.1 of Prillingera fragicola. Classification (NCBI taxonomy): domain Eukaryota; kingdom Fungi; phylum Basidiomycota; class Tremellomycetes; order Trichosporonales; family Trichosporonaceae; genus Prillingera; species Prillingera fragicola. The sequence continues at coordinate 597,565 of BEDY01000004.1, read as the reverse complement.
CACTGGCACAATCCGAGCTTGATGATCTATTTTCCACATCCCCCGGTAACCCTTGGCGCGCCCAGGGCTTCCCAGATACCACAATCACGGACGATGAGGGGCGAGTCACATTGCAAGGATGGCTCGCGCAATGGTCCATGACCACGCTCCTGGATCCCAAGCTCACTCTCAACTACATGGCCTAGTGAGTTGCTCCTGGGTGATGCCACTGACACCGCCAGTCTCGGCTTTTCTTCCTCTCCAGCATCTGATGTACCCACCGTTGCTGCAGTAAAGACCACACGTCCACGAAAGGCCGATCGCCGGGCAAAGAAAGTTACTCGCAACGTCTTCTTGTGCTACGTTCTGGGCGCGACCGGATCAGGCAAGACATCACTCCTCCGGTCCTTTGTCCACCAGGGCTTCCACGGTAGGGAAGATGGGACTGGGTCGTACGAGCCAACGACCAAAGTGCTCAGCGTCGTGAACAGTGTCGAGATCCAGGGCGCCGAAAAGTTCTTGGTGCTTCAGGAGTTTGGCTCCAAGTACGAGTCAGAGATGCTGCGTAACACCAAGCGCCTCGACCTTGCCGACGTCCTCATCTACATCCACGACTCGAGTGACACCAACTCGTTTAGCTATATCTCCAACCTGCGTCAGCAGTACTCGCTGGACCACATCCCTTCCATCTTTGTTGCCACCAAATCGGATCTCGACCTGGCACAACAGCGCCATGAGGTGCAGCCTGACGTGTACTGCCGCCGATTGGGATTGCCAGCCCCTCTCGCCGTGAGCGCACCATCAGGGCCGCTCCCCAATCTCTGGGTAGCCATCACACGCGTAGCTCTCAACCCCACCCAACACATCCCCCGCGGGCCAGCATCAGTACTCTCTCCCGCCCAGCGCGTGCGTACGTTGGCCACCTACTCGCTCGGCGCGAGTTCCATCGTCGCGCTCGCAGCCATGTTCATGCGCTACCAGGGCTACTCATTACGGGGTGTGTGGGGATGGGTTGTCCGCACAACTGGCATCCTTTGGCATCAGCAGTAAGGTGACCGCCACTCGCATGACCTCGCGCATTATGTACTACATACGTGTCATGGCTATAGGCTATCGTAGAGAAAGCATTTGATTCCATGCACTAATACCAATTTCCTCACTCGCAATCGCTGATGGCGCAGCACGTTGATCATGATGCATGTGTGGTGCCAACGCCGAATAGAGCTGGCAGTACAATGGTTTGGGTATACAATGCAGGGTGTATCTATAGTGGGCACAGGGCTTACTCGACCGCGTCTTCCCACTCGTCTTCAGGTTCGTTCACGCCCACCTCCCCTTGGAGGTAATGGTCAAGCATTCCTCCAATGTCAATGTCGTCGACATCTCCCTCGGCCTGCGCTGGCTCGTAGTTCTCCACTCGCTCTTCGACAACATACTCGGCATCAATCATACGCTGTTTGATCCGTTTGGCAGTTTCAGACAACGCGCGCCACGAAACCCACACGAGCATGGCCGCCGAGGTGATGGGGTACATCATACGGACTGCAATGTTAGCTAGCTTACCAATGAGGCCACACCAATACTCACAAGCCCAGCTGTTGTCCACGTTCGGCAAGGGAACCCCAATGAGGGTGAGGCCGGTGCAGAGCCCAAGGAAGAGCAGCCAAGGGAACATGATAGGGGCAACCAGGTAGAAGATCAGCGGGAAAATGAACAAGCTGAACGGTATCAGAGCCTGCTTCAGAGGTCGCCGGAACGCCTGGCGGAAGCGCTGACCGCGAGGAAGATCCGGGCCAAGGCGGTCCGGGCCGTTGCCGTGATCCTCTGGGACGAAACCCACGGCGCCCACGTAGAGTGAGATCAGCGCCATGCCCATTGCCCACGCGTCCCAGACGTGCAGCACCGGTGTGAGGTCATTGGAGAACCCATACCGCGCTGGCAGAGAGATGAACAGCTCAAAATTGATGCCAACGAGCAGAGGTAGGACCAGATACAAGAGCACGATCGAGTAGGTGCAGCGGCACAGCTGAAAGACGAATCGCTTGAACCGTGTTGATGTTTTCGAGCGACGAAGGCGCTGGGCGCGGTTCCACTGTATGATGCGCTTCTTGGTGCTCTGGCCCAAAGAGTAGGAACCCCAGCAAATATAACCCCCCATGAGCCAGCTATAGCCGTCAAAGACAGGTGCTTCGAAAAAGATTGCTGTCGCCTGACGCCCTACGATCAGAGGAAAGACAATGATGCCCGCTGCGACAGCGCTTGCCGACAACAGAGCCAAGCCAACAAGGGCATACACGCGGGTTCGCCAATAATCGGGCAGTGAGACGACGGTGTAGTCCTGCTTGGGGTTTCGACCGCCCCTGCGGGCAGCGCGGTCTTGCTTCAGCAGACTAATGCGGTCCGCCTCGGTCTTCGGTGCACCGTTGTGATCCAAAGGAATGAACATCCCCTGCTTTCTGCGCTCGATGAGAGGCAACAACTCCACACGGTCGTTATTGGGGACACGGGCGAGGGTGGCGCGGTTGTCGTACCGGCCGAAAAGGGCCTGACAGATGCCATCGCCCACGAGCCACGTCAGACGCTCTACCCTGCTGTAAGGGCGAGGCGGTGGGACATTGAGCTTGTCCTTCATCCGAAGGATAAGAGATGACAGCTCCAGTTTAGCGACGGTGAAGTTCCACCACTGGAGAAGCGCCTTTCTCAGCCGGTGATACATGCGCAGGCCTTCCCATGATGGGGGAAGGATCAGGTGCAGGAACAGCAGATCAAAAGGTACCGACGACAATGGGCGCCTGCATGTCAGCCACGTTATCGCAACGCAACACTCACTGTTCGAGATGAAGAGGCATGAACGCCTTGGCCGTGTTTGATATGCATGATAGCAGGGCGAAAGTGGAAGGAATGATACCGCAGATTGAGCCCACCACCAGTGCGTACATGAAGGCAGACACCGCCAGACGGAGAATCTGGGCAGACGCCGGCCGCTCCATGATGTCGCGGACGGGTGAATGAGTTGGATCGTTCGGGTCTCTAATGAAGTAAAGAGCACCAGGGCGGCAAATGGAACGCATGTGCTGCAGGAACGTGGCGAAAGAGAACATGAATACTGTCCCCTCAAGCCAGGCCACAAACAGTGTTCCGAATGGCTGAGCAGCTAAGCGAGCCTGCCGGTCGCCGAGTGTCGAGCCTAACAGCGACAGCGTGCAAAGATCGCAGAGCACGCCCACGTACAGAGGGAAGGCCACAATCTCCAAGGTCATGAAAAGCACAACCTTGAGGAAGATCTGGATGTGGTGTGCCCGCTCCCGAATGCCTTCAGACAGGGACAGCAAGTGGGCCGCGTCGGCAACGGCAACGCAGATGACCGCAATGGCGAGGGACAGGTAACCTACGACGAGGCACCAAAGCTGGTCAACCACGTCAGGTGAGGCTGCTGTGGCGAGCGAAGAGAGGCGGAACAGTTTGTACAGGCTGTGCACCCCGCGACCAAAGTACTCGAAGCCATCAAGAACGGTGCTGGCGGCCGTATCCATCATTGGGGGAAGTTCGGGCGCCACCAGAGTGGCCTCGCTGGGAGTTCCAAAGATGTAAGTCGTGAGGTTAGCGGCGGACCCGCTTATGTCGATGGGAATCTCAAACTGTGGCAAAACAGCTCGAGGCAGAGTCAAGACCGGCCGCACAATCGTCACCAACAGGTCCAAGATGCTGTCAATGACAAAGGCGATCGAACGAATTGTGGACAGGAAGGTGTCTCCAGATGCGCGGACGAAGTCGGGAGCAAGAACAAACTTTCCAATAATGACGGGGAAACCAACGAGGATGGTCAAAGTGCAGGCCATTGCGAGGCTAACAAAGATGTGCTGTCACCGTTAGCACGGCACGAAGAGCTCACTCACGTTGTGCAGTAGTCCCGTCAAGGGTCCGATGAAGCCAATGACTTCAACGACCTCAAAGATGCCGTCCCAGTCATCAGCATCCAAGGGACGGTCGTCGTCGTCGTCTGGAGGCATGTCCATTCCGAACGCGTCCATCTCGGCAGGCTCCAGACGCGGACGATTGGCCGCCTCAAAGACAGCAACTGGTTGTTCTTCCTCTACATCCACATCTCCGTCGTCCTCGGCCTCTTCGGCCTCCATCTCGGCATCGACGTCAGCGTCCGTATCGAGCTCTTCCACATCCGTGTCTACGCGTGGCAGGCCAATGTGCGCCTGCGCGGGGTTGGGTGGATGCAAATCCAGAGCCGGAGCCTCGTCCTCGTCCCCCAGCATCCACGCAGGTTCGCGCATTCCGTCTGGAGCTCCAGACGGCGCGATTGCTCCCATGTCCACCGCCAGATCCTGCAACTCAAACGTGAGAGGAGACGGGACGTGGAGTGTGTCTTCTTGTGGTCCAGGGTCAGAGGCTCGCCGAGCGCGTTCTGTCGTCGAGTTAGGGACGGTTTGAGGGTTTGCGATCGTTTCCAACTCCTTTGAGCCCATTGGAACATGATCTCCATTCATGACAGTCGCGGGAGGCGGACCTAGTCCTTGCGGTGATGTCTGGTTGACCGTGTCTGTCACGTCTGCCCAGTCGCCTGTGTCTTCAGAGCGTAATCCGAACCCGTTGGGGCTTGAGGAGCGGGAACAAACGTCGAATGGGACGGCTGCCTCCGGCCGTGAGGGTCCGGTTTCCGGTTGCACGGTCTCGCCCGCAGCACTACCTTCTCCGCGATTCTCACCCAGAAGCTCGGGGGCAACAAAAGCAACATGCGCTGGTGCCGGTCGGACAGGACTGCTTTCGTCGTTAAGCTCTCCGACGTTCTGAAGTTCGTCACGGGGGTCCGCAACCACCGTTTCAGCATCGCCGTCGGCTGCATCGCCACCAATGGGAGGCAGCTCGCCCTCAGAGTCCGTGACGCGAAGCGCCTGGCCATCTCTGAAAATCCAGTTCTCAGCCTTGATGTCTTCATCATCCAACGGCGGCCGGATGTGCCAGTCATGCTGGCTGATCCATTCGCGAAGCAGGATAAGACCGATTAATCCGGTGGCGATGGAAATGGCCACAATCTGTCCTCGAAACACGAATGCAATTATGCTGAGAGCGTCAGCATCGCTCGAACACGCGCTCACTTGTTGGCATCCTCCGCAAGCCTTGAGGGCAACGAGGGAATTATATTAAGGGTGCCGTTGCTGGCGACAGCCGCAATAACGCGCTCACGGCTCGTCGCGTTCACCGGTAGAGTAAAGTTGGTACTCAGTGTTGCGTTGAGTTCTTCGTGGCTGTCGGCAATGACGCCCCGCAATCCATAGGCCACAGCAGGGTATGTGCTCCAACCGTCAGGGACATCGCTTCTCAGTTACTTACACATAGTCGGCGAACACGAGAATGAGGCGCATTGTGAACATTGTGAAACAGGGGAGCACTACCAGCCAGGCGAGGATGGCGATACAGACGCGGAACACGGTCCAGGCCATGCGCCCGGCCACGAGGGCCGACTGTCGTACATAGACGATGACTGGGATTGCCGAAGGCAGAGTTGTGGAATAGACTGCTGATCAGCAACGATATGAGGGCCCCGGGAACGCACCTTTGGTCAATGTGTAGTTGTGCCCGCAGATCTCGCAATAACGCTTCTGACTGTGCGACAACCACTCCTGAAGACTAGAGAAGGTCAGCTCGTGTACGAGTGGCGAGCGCCACAGCTCGAGTGAGCGCCAGCCTTCAGACGCTTACCAGTCCGAGTGAACATAGCGGACCGATCCAGAGCACTTGCAAGGGTAAATCAGAGGCTTGGACTCTTCCGCCTCACTGCGGCACACCCGGCACAGGTCTAATGACTGTCAGCAACAGTGTCGATGTGCACGGACTTTGTGTCCTGTGGTGCTCAACGTACCGCCGTCCTCTTCCAAGCCCCAAGCATGCTGCGCCGTTTGGTCGGCCATTGCTTATAATGCGCTACTCCATGGACAGTATGGAGCAAAGATGTTCAAGTGTTATAGGTGAGAGACGAGCAAGTGAAGTGTGGTCGTATGCAGATGGGGTACGCGTAGACTTGACGGTCGCCCGCTCGCTGGGCGCCGCCGCCAGTCGCCCGGCAATACACGTACTTCTTTGTAATCAATCTCAGTGGGTGGCAAAACGCCGCCAAATTTGCTTCCGGGCTATTGCCCATACACTTCGTATTGTTAATTATTATTATTCTTAATTGTGTCGTCTAATGAGCCGGTGACAATCTGCTTAAAATCACATGCATCTTTCAAGGTGTATCAGGTCTATACCTCCAACTGATAAACAGCACCACTGTAGCCTGGAAGGGTGATTGATTGGTTCAATTGTTGGGCAACGAGCTTGTTATCGGTAGTGGATTTTATGAGTTTGCCACTGAGTGGCTCCGGAAGACCATATTCAACAGTCTTGTCGGTAAAGTTGAGGACAACGAGCATGGCCTCGTCGCGAACGTAGGCAAATACGCGCTCATCCTCGGGTGTGAGCTCACGGAAGGAGCCATAGATGAGGATGTCACTGTTGGCCTTGCGGAAGGACACCATCTCCTTCCAGAACGATAGGAGAGAGTCGGGGTCGTTGATCTGTGCCTCGACGTTGCAGACCTTGTAGTCCTCTGGCACACGCATCCAAGGCTTTCCAGTGCTAAAGCCTCCATTAACCTCGGCAGACCACTGCACGGGGGAACGGGAATTGTCCCTTGCCTTGAAGTAGACCTGCTTGGTGTTCTCCTCAACATTCTCGCCTAACGCCTGGAATCTGTTGGTCAACTCACAGCTCGTTGCGGGTACTCACTCCCTGACAATGTTCTGAGTCTGAACGTCCTTCCACTCCTCCAAAGGCCAGTCGTTGGGCAAGTTGATCATACCAATCTCCTCTCCCTGGTAGATGTAGAGCGTCCCAAACAGCGTAGTATGCAGCATGCACAGAAGACGGCCACTCTGCCAGCGCCACTCGGGCGAGTCGTTACACCAGCGCGAGATACTACGAGGCTGGTCGTGATTCTCGAGGTACAGAGCGTGCCACGCTCCAGCGTCGCGAAGCCACTGCCAGCGAGAGAAGCAGTTCTTCAGCTCGCTCAGCTTCCATGGCGTCACAACGTGTCGCCACATGCCTGTACCCTTGAGCCCAACGTTGCAGTGGTCAAAGCAGAAGGCCGACGCGATCTCATTACGGTCCGGGTGAACAAACTGGAGCATACCCTCTGGCGTGACCTTGTTGATCTCACCGACTGTGAGGATGTCGTACTTGGACAGAACCTCGCGGTTCATCTCGTGAAGGAACTCGTGGAGGCGGGGACTGGCGTCAGCACTTAAACAGCCCTTCATGCACTTACCCAATGCGTTTGGTGAGTTGCTGGTACGGGCCCGCGTTGTTGATTTCGGCGTCAGGCAAGTCCTGGTACTTGGAGATGCGGGCGATAACGTCCATGCGGTATCCAGCCACACCCTTGTCGAGCCACCAACGCATCATTTTGTAGATCTCTGGGCGCATCTCATCGCAGTCCCAGTTGAGATCCGGCTGCTTGGTATCGAACAAATGCAAGTAGTACTGCCAGTCAGCCCAGCCTCTCTGACTGCACCCACCTCGCCCGTCTGCTCGCAGTACGTCCATGCCGAGCCACCAAAGACCGACTCCCAGTTATTGGGCTCCTTGCGGTTCCCGTTCTCGTCATACTTGGGCGGACGCCAAAAGTACCAATCGCGCTTGGGGTTTGTCTTGGATGACCTGGACTCGATAAACCACGGGTGCTCGTCACTGGTGTGGTTGACGACGAGGTCGAGCACAAGCTTCATGTCACGCTTGGCGAGCTCGGCAATCAGGTTGTCCACGTCGGCGACAGTGCCGTACGGAGCGTGAACGTCCTGGTAGTCGGAAATGTCATAGCCCACTGCACCGGTTAGCCGCCGGCCAGTCCTGTCTTCTCACAATCAGCCTGAGGCGATTTGAAGATGGGGCAGAGGTAGAGCACGTCCACCCCGAGGTCCTTGAGGTAGTCGACCTTGCTGGTGATGCCCTTCAGGTCGCCGGCACCATTGCCCGTCGTGTCGAGGAAGGATCTGCCCGTCAGTATTCATCGCACAACCTGCTGCTTACGCGGGGTAAACCTGGTACACCACGGCACTCTTCCACCAGGCGCGGGGAATATCAGACTTGGCTACGATGGTCATGATTGCGATGGGTGCGTTCCAGGACCGCCAGCCGCGATACCCCAGTATATATCACTGCCGCAGGTTGCCGGCCGCCGGACCGGACCACCACTCGGGCCCATTGTGCGGCCAACAGCAGTAATGGACGACGGCCAAGTCCGTAAGTGAAGAGAAATAAACTGAGCTGAGTAGTGAAACCAACCTCGGATGGGCTCCGATCCTCCGAGGACGGACCGACCTCCGAGGTGGCAGCCCCAATATCCTATTATCCAAAAGCTGTCACAGATGCCATCCACACCCCGACAGTACTACTACCTATGCACATCTACTGCGGCCACAAGTCATTACGCCTCAACCTTGGCCTTGTAGACCTGCTTGGCGGTGGCCATAGCCTCGTCAACCTTGTCGGCGTTCATGCCAACACCGGTCGCGCTCTCGTCCTTGCCACCACCCTTTCCGCCAACGACCTTGCTGACCTCGCTGAGCCAGTCCTTGCCCGAAAGCTTGGAAATGACCTCCTTGGGAACAAAGTTGACGTGGGCGACACGGCCAGACTCGGGGTCAACGCTGAAGGCGTAGATGGCCTTCTGCTGCTTCCTGCCAAAGTGGGCAGCGGCGGCAAGAGTCTTGGCGTTGCCGGCGGCAATCTCAAACTTGCCGACAAAGAGGTTGTCGTTGGGGTTCTCCTTGAAGAACGCCTCAATCTCGTCGGTGATCTGACTGTCAGCAGCTGCTCAACACATATATTTGTAGTATACTCACCACCTTCTGGTCAGCAGCAGTCCTGGCCTTGGCGGCGGCGGCAACCTCTGCGGTGATCTTGTTGAAGCGCTCAGTGAGCTTCTGCTTGACGACAATCGAAATACCGCTCTGGCCAAGCTCGGGGAGGAAGGGCTTGAGAGCAGCCTCCTTCTCCGAGCCCTCGAGCGAGGCGATGCGGTCAAGACGCTTCTCGAACTCGTTCGCCTTGCGCGAAACCTCGTGTGCCTCGTGGCCAGTGACGGCGACGATACGACGAATGCCCTTTGCAATAGCGCCCTCCTCGATCAGGATGAACTCCTTGATCTCGTCGGTCTTGGCCACGTGCGTACCACCGCAGAACTCGATCGAGGTGGTGGCCCACTTGGGGTCCTCAATGTTCTTCTGGATCTCCTCGAGCGAGTACAGGAGCGAGACAACACGGACGGGGTCAGGGTAACGCTCGCCAAAGACGGCGCGGAGACCCGGGATCTTCTGGGCATCGGCAAGCGACATCTCCTTCGAGTAGACGGGGGCGGCCTTCTTCACCCACTCGTTCGAGATGTTCTCAATCTTGATGAGATCCTCGGGGGCAATGGGCTTGTTGTGCGAGAAGTCGAAACGGAGACGGTTGGGAGCGACGAGCGAACCCTTTTGGTCGACGCTGTCACCGAGAACCTCACGAAGCGCAAAGTTGAGAATGTGAGTACCGGTGTGGTTGTTGCGGATGGGCCAGCGACGAAGCTCGTCGTAAGTGCAGACAACTCCGTCGTCAATCTTGAGCTGGCCCTCGGTCAGGCGACCAATGTGAAGGACATAGCCGTTGTACACCTGGACATCCTCAACCTTGAACTCGGCCTGGCCGTCGATGGCAATGACACCAGTGTCGTACTCCTGACCACCCGACTCGGCGTAGAAGTTGGACTTGTCGAGGAGGATACCAAAGCTCTCGTTGGCGGGCAACTCGTCAGTCGACGACAGGAACTTGGACTGGTGGTAGATGGCCTTGATCTTGGCGTCAACGTCCTCACGGCCGTACTTGAACGAGTCGTCCGTCTTGGGAACGGCGTCGTTGGCCTCGAGGGCACCGAGATCGTGCACGTCGAGCTTGACACCGCCGGCAGCGCCCTTCTTTCCGCCAGCCTTGGAAGCCTCGAGAGACTCCTGCTGAGCCTTCTCGAAGGCAGCAGAGTCAATCTTGAGGCCACGCTCCTCGGCCATGATCTCGGTAAGGTCCACGGGGAAACCGTACGTGTCGTACAGACGCCACGTGTCCTTGCCAGCAAGAGTCTTGTCCTCGGTAGCAAGTGCGGCCTCGGCGTACTTGTTGAAGAGGGCCTCTCCACGCTTGAGGGTACGAGCGAACGAAGACTCCTCCTCGTTCAGGATCTCCTTGACCTCGGGAATCTTCTTGGTAACCTCGGGGAAGATGTCGCCGAGCGACTCGACAACAGTGTCAACGAGCGACGAGAAGAAGGTACCAATCTCGACGTTGAACTTGCTGCTGGCGTAACGGACACCACGACGCAGAATGCGACGGAGAACGTAGCCACGGCCGACCTTGTCGGGCACACCACCGTCCGAGATGGCAATGGTGAGGGTACGGATGTGGTCGGCAATGACACGGTAGGCGGTGTCAATGCCGTCGACGTCGTCGGCACCGAGCTTGCCCTCGTACGCGCGGGCACCGGTAAGCTCCTGGATCTTCTTGAAGATGGGGGTGAAGCAGTCGGTGTCGTAGTTGGAGCGAACGTTGTGAAGAACCGAAACAAGACGCTCAAAGCCCATACCAGTGTCGACGTGCTTGGCGGGGAGCGAGCGGAGGCTGCCGTCCTGCTCACGGTTGTACTGGATGAAAACGTTGTTCCAGATCTCAAGGACATCGGGGTCGTCGGCGTTGACGAGGCTAGCGGCGTTGCGGCCACCAATGCGGTCAAAGTGGATCTCACTGCAGGGACCGCAGGGGCCAGTGGCACCCATCTCCCAGAAGTTGTCCGTGCAGTTGCCGGGCAGAATGTGGTCCTCGGGAACACCAAGGTCCAACCAGATCTGCCTGAGGATTGATTAGCGACGAACATAGACTCGGTGACTCACTTAGCCTCGAGGTCAGGCTCAAGACCCTGTGCAGCGTCACCCTCAAAGTAGGAGACGTAGAGACGGTCCTTGGGGAGACCGTAGACGCGGGTCAAGAGGTCCCAAGCCATGGTGAGAGCACCAAGCTAAATGTCAGTTTCGTAGTCTAACAGCGACTTACCTTGAAGTAGTTGCCGAACGACCAGTTACCCAACATCTCAAAGAAGGTGTGGTGGTAGGTGTCCTTTCCAACATCGTCGAGGTCTTATCGAGTCAGCTTTCGCCCCTGGTAGGCATCACCACACACCATTGTGCTTTCCACCGGCACGAATACACTTTTGCGAATTGACGGCGCGAACAAGCTTGGACAGGTCCGACTTGGGGTCGGCAGTGCCTAGAAAAAGAGGCTTGTACTGGTTCATACCCTGGCAATAGGTCAGCATTGTGGCTTGAGTGGCAAATGTTGTCTACTCACAGCGTTGGCGAAGAGAAGAGTGTCATCATCAAAGGGAATGACACCACTCGAGGGCCAGAAGGTGTGCTCAAAGCCAGGCTGGCCAGTGAAAAAGTCAATGTAGGTCTTGCGGACCTTGGAGGCGGGCCAGTCCTCCGGAGAAGGCCACTTGGCCGGAGCAGTAGTCGGCACGGTGGGGGCAGAGTTGGCAGCAGACATTCTGTTGGAGACGTGACGCAGTTGGAAGCGCAGAGGCGTCGCAATGGGGCGTAGAGATCGGGCAAAGAGCATACACCACTCCGTATGAGTTCTTCCGCAAGGTTTGCCTAGGCTGGGGCGTTCAAAGAGGAGACAAGGAGGAAGCGAGACGAGTGAAGAGTGCACGGCGCTGAACAAAGTGGAATGATCCAGCCAAGCGACGAGTCAGATTCGGTTCGCGCCACGCCGAAAAGATCACGTGACAAAACACGTGAGCAGAACACGTGAATATCGCATGGAGTGCCATAATAATCGATCGTGCACAAGACCTGCCATTGCCTGCCATTAACCGTGGCGTGACATGCAACGCGCCTCCGTGGTGACTCTCGTCCGCTCGGTATTTGGATTACTTGTGATGAGTGCTCTCATCAGTGGCGCGACATTGCATGCAGCATGATTGAGGCAGCCTAGGGATGCCGGGACTGCTACCAGGACCACTGAAATCAGCGTGCAGACGATCAGACGATCCGCCTCTCAAAGGCGCCGTTCCAAGACTTCTGACTTTGAGCCGCGCTACCTTCCCCTTGAGCACTCCTTGCCTGTGTGCAGGATGTTTCGATTCCAGGGTGCGCGCACTGATGCTGAGCCTCTGCCGCTCTGGGCACGATGTGTGTCAAGCTGCATGCCACTGCTGCAAGTTAGCAAGCACTGAAGCCGAGCCCTGGCGGCGCATCCTGGGTCGGTGCTGTTTGGCCAGGGGCCCATGCACCCTTGTACACGCCGCCGCACAAGTCTCCGGCGGCTCGTTGGCCACAGTGGGACCACAGGTGGACGGCTCACTGCTCATGGTAGGCTGGGTGGATGCATCCGAGCAGCACAAGCGCAGACACGGTCGATGCAGCCGACATGGCCGCACTCCAAAAGGCCAAAAGGAGTATCTGCCCGCCCGCCGCTGCCAGTCTTCTGACATGGACGACGACGCCCTAGGTATGTACATACCTGTGCGTGTCACTTGTTTGCTCCTGCATTCCCAATGCAGAACACATGCTCATCCGCAATTGTACTGCTTCGCTGAAGGGGCAGTGAACGTTATTGCGCGTGGATGCAGCGGTGCCACAGCAGTGTCCATAGCCAGCGCGGCAGCCATCTGCTCTACAGCGATCTACCGAGGCGGACAATGTCTACAGTCCATTCTGTGTTGGAAAAAGAGGGGGTACGGGCAGAAGTCAAAAGTCGGCGCTATTCTGTCCCTTGATCCCGGTGGTTTTGGTGGTGGCAGTTCCCTTTGCCCACGCGCGCACGCCGTGGCACCCCAGCCCCGGTCCCTCCCCCTCCCCTCCCCACTTCCCTTTGCCGCGCTCCTGGCCCCGTCCCCCTCTCGTGTCCTGTGGGTGGTGCCCAAATGTGCTCCTGAGTGGGATGGCTCCGCCGCCGTCGTCGCAGGCTGCAGCCGGCTTGAATCGCTGGCACTCGGTGGTGCATGGCCCCTGGCTCTCTTGTTCCTCTTCCCCCCCGTACCCTCCTCTAAGCCCACTCGGGCACCGAGCAGCTGCACCCAGCATCCACCCTCCCTTCCAGGCCACAGGCCACCACCACTCAAAGCCAGCGAGCCAGCGAGCCAGACCCAGCGAGACCCAGCCAGCGAGCCAGCAGCCCGCAGCCAGGCCAGGCCAGGCCAGTCAGGCGCACCACCATCCATCCATCCGTCCATCCACACACACACCACCTGCACACATCCACTCTCCGCATCGTCTGTCCCTCTTTCCAGTCTCCATACACGCCACATCTCAACCCCCCCTTTCCTCACTCCCGTCGCCGCCGTCCGCCTGTACGCACACCTCCTGCCGCTCAATCCTGGTCGGTGCAGTGCATAGTCGACCCCGGCACTCCGGGTGCTCGACCATCTCAACGCCTCGGCGCACCGCCCCCTCTCACTCGACGTATTCTCTCCGGCAAACCAGTCCACCCATTGCGACGACTGTGCTCCTTGCCTCGTCCTTGCCTTCCCCTCCCACCCGGCCATCCACAACATGACGTCGCCCAGGTTCAACATTCTGCAACCACGACGCGAGTCGGGCGCGACCTCTGGGCTCGGGGGGATAACTGGACACACTGGGGCCTTGGATCTTAATAGCTCTGGGCGACCTGTGTCGTCCGACCCATCCTCGGATCTTAGTGCGCGCCCTTCTGGTTCGAGAAGGCCATCAGGAGCTTCGGGACAGTCGTCTGGAGCTCACTCGTTTTCTCAACACTCAAACTATTCCAACCACCCCCCGCATTCACCTGCGTCCGTGTCCTCATCGTCAACTCACCCGTGGATGACTCCGCGCGAGGCTATCGACTCGGCACCTTGGGGCTCGAGCCCACAGGCCGGTTCGTCCCATCTACCATCGGCGAGTGACTCGCAGACAATACAGAAGCACTCGAACTTGCCCCGCATAGCGACGCCAGGAAGTGACCCTCGAGAGGGTGCCTCTGAGGAAGCCGGAGGAGGTCCGCGCAGCGCACCCATGTCTAGCCCATTGGCCGCACACAATGTTCCATTCATCCAGCCCCCACATCGTGCGGCGTCCTCGCCAGACCCTCGGTCGGCGAGCTCTCCTATAACCTCGCCCGTCGACTCGCGGGCCAGTCATTCGGGATCCCTTCCGTTTGCACCCAGCGCCTCTCACATGGGCCCATCAGATCACCACGCACAGGCCGGCCACCCCCTGTCGCCATGGACCGCTGCGTACTCTGCCTCACCGGGGTCTGCAACTGCATCTGCCACCGACCTCAGCGCAACGCCTCGGCGGTCAGAGACTCCGACATCCATCACATCCTCGACACACGGTGCTTCCTCTGGCGGAGCCGTCGTCATGGGTGGCATCGCATCCCAAAGGAATCAACAGACGCGCCGTTCGGTCTCGGTCACTTACTGCGCAAAGTGTGGGCTAGCAGTAAAGGGCCAGTTCGTGCGCGCGCTGCACCAGGTTTACCATCTCGAATGCTTTAGGTGCCGGGTAAGTCATCGGAACCTTAGTTCTCCTATCGATCAAGCACTGACCTTAACCTCCAGGACTGTGACAAGGTCGTCGCGCAAAAGTTCTTCCCTGTCGACGACGGCGAGCACGGCCAGTACCCGCTGTGTGAACGTGATTACTTTGCGCGTCTCGACCTGATCTGCGCCAAGTGCGACCAGGCGTTGCGGTCCAGCTACATTACCGCGTGTGGTGAGCACCCAGGCTCTGTCTTGACTACTTGTGCTGAATCTCTCAAGGTGACAAATTCCACGTCGAGCACTTTTCTTGCTCAGTATGCGACACTGTCTTTGGTGCGACCGATTCGTACTATGAGCACAATGGCAAAGTCTGTGCGTACCATCCGTAGACCTGTGCGCGCGTTCTTGATTCTGACCTGCGCAGACTGTCACTACCATTACTCGATCAGCTTTGCCAACAAGTGTGTCGGTTGTGAGACTGCAATCTTGAAACAGTTTGTCGAGATCAATCGCAACGGACGCGACGAGTGTTGGCATCCCGAGTGTTACATGATTCACAAGTTCTGGAACGTCCGTCTCACGTCTCGCAACTTTACCACTCCCTCGAGCACAACGCCCACCTCTTCGACACACTCGCTACTGGAGATGTCCTCTCCCACCACACAGATGACGTCTCCGATATCCGGTAGCCCGAACCCAGGGTGGGGCAGCGACATGACGGCCGAGGAGTTGAAAGAACGCCAGATTACTATGGAGCTCAAAGTGTCGCAGATCTGGCTCGTCTTGTCCGGATTCGAGGAAAGCTCGGCCGCGTGCATTGGCGAAATGCTTCGTGTCGTCAACGAGCGCCAACTGTTGGACGTCATCCTGCTGGCTGAGAAGTTTATTCTTCACGTGGAGACTCTGTTTGCCGTCATCGACGACTTGGAAGCCCAGTTTGCATTGGCAGGAGTCAAGGGCATGTCCCACGCACGCGAGGCCAAGCAGCTGTGCCGTAAGCTCGTCAACTTTTTCTCAATGTTGTCGCAGATCTCACCGCATGGAGGCGCGATCCCCAACATGCAGGAGCTGCTTACCCAGGTCACCCAACTTGCCCATTACCTCAAGATTCTCATCCGCATCGCCTTGACCGGGGCAATCAAGCTGGATCGGGAGCAGATCAATCCCAAGGCGATGACCAATGCTTTGGCACGCCTACACCTGTTGTCACTGGACAATGCAGACCCAGCGTTGCCAAAGCGTGGCGACCACCCTGGCCCCTCCGGCCCTATCGATGCGTGGACAGGCAACGAGACGCCCGAGGACATGGCAAAGCGTAGCTTTGACTCATTGACTCGGCATCCCGAGGGCTTCATCCCCAGCACGCGTCGCGTCGCCTACGGATATAGGAGTCTGGCTGTGGAGGCTACGCACGAGACTACACTGCGTGGCCCCCAGACAGACGACTTTGTCCCCAACGACGGCTGCGCCCGCTGCAATGGATCCATCGAGGACGACTGTGTCAGACTAGGCATGTTCAACCGCTGGCATTCTTCATGCGTCGAATGCCGCAACTGCGGCGACAAGGCGAGTAACACTGAGACTGTGGGCAGTCCAATCATGCGGACCGTGTCCACGGACGACAAGTCTTTGGATGGCACGACACTAGACGGCGAAGGCAGTGAACACCCTGCTCCCAAGGGACGGCGTGCGCCACCCCGCGTTGGTGACTTCAACTATGAGCCACCAGCCAGACAGTGGGGGCCGGCAGAAACTATGTGGTGCAACCTCCACCGCACCGCCACTTCTGTGCCAGGCTTCCAGACTGTTTCTCGACTTGAGCAGTTTGCATTCCTTCTCCATGTTGCCCTGCGGAAGTTGTACCTCCACTTCCGCGAGCACCACAACATCCCGAGTGGTATGTACATGTCCAAAACGACGGCTAACCTAGCAGCTGGCACTCGTACCGAGCCCCAGGACGTCAAGCGGGTCAAGTCGGTTACGCTCGACCGCAAGCTGTCATCGACTGCGCGTTTGCCACAGCGGTCGACCGTTGTCGAGAGCCCCGCGGGCAAGATGGCAGACGAGAACGGACAAGTGGTCGCCGCCCGCGAGGCGGTGCCTACACCCATAATCATATCCTCCGCCAACGACGGACCTCAATCGGCAACTGTGGACGTGATTCGACCTGCGTTTGCGAGGAATAACACCTCTGTTCGCATTATTTCCGAGGCGTTGCCCGACGCTGCGTCAGAGTCGGTTGTGGCCGAGTTGCAGGCCTCTACTGCGGGCACGCTCACGTTGCCGTCCGAACGCCGGGCGCAGGAGGACGATGCGATCACGCTGAGCGACATTCCTATGCTCGCCAACCGCTCCATTCACGCTCGGTCTCCCTTAGAAGGACTGCCGCTCATGGCAAAGCTCACGCCGCTCCAGTCCCTTATTGTACGACACTTTGCCCTGATCCAGCTTTCAAAAACTGGCATCGGGCACCTTGTCGACATGGACGAGCTGATCGAAATCTTGGATTCGCGCAAAAACCAGTGGTGGAACAAGTTGTTCAAGGGAAACGCCAAAAAGGACCAAAAGAAAAAGGGGATCTTTGGTGTGCCGCTCGAGATTGTCGTCGACCGCACGGGATCCGACTCGCAACAGGGTGCCAGTAATGCCCTCTTGCGGGTGCCCGAGTTCATCGAGGAGATCATCTCGACCATGAGGCAGATGGGTGAGTTGTTGACATTTTGGCTGCACAGGCACGGCGATCTGACACTGCAGACATGGCCGTCGAGGGCATCTTCCGTAAGAACGGAAACATTCGCCGATTACAGCAAATGGCCGAGAATCTGGACAAGGACTACGGAAGTGTTTCGCTGTCCGACGAGAACCCTGTCCAGCTCGCGGCATTGCTAAAGCGTTTCCTGCGCGAAATGCCCGACCCCTTGCTTACGTTCCGACTGCACAAGTTGTTCTGTGCTGCTGCCAGTGAGTCGCTTGTGTCCGTGTCCGCAAACGTGTGCTAATGAACAAGCCCTGCCCAACAGCGAGGACCGCAAGCGGTGCATGCACTTGCTCGTCACTCTCCTCCCCCGCGTCAACCGCGACACGATGGAGGTACTATTTGTCTTCCTTCGCTGGGTCGCCAGCTTTTCCTACCGCGACGAGGAGACTGGCAGCCGGATGGACTTGCAAAACCTTGCCACAGTCATTACTCCCAGCATTCTTTACGCGCGCGGAGGCAACGCAGCGCGCGATGAGAGCTTTGTCGGCATCCAAGCTGTGCAGCAGCTCCTCGAAGGCCAGGACGACTTCTTCCGCGTCCCGCTCGAGCTCCACTTTGTCATCCAGGAGAATGTGGCCCACATCTTCACCAAGGAGATTGACCTTCCGCCAAAGGAGATTCACAAGCACTGCGCAAAGTATCTCCAGGCCCGAGGCAACGTCAGGCCACCCCCGTCAATGCCCCCGCCCTCTGGTGGCATGATGCGTGAGCGCCCACCCGACCTTCGATTGAGTGCGTACCGCTCGGACGGCGGCAACTCGTCGGGTGATGTCACCAACGCGGCTGCGTCATTACGAGCGGCCTCTTCGCCGCAGAATAACTCGCGCCCAACGTCATGGGGCCCCCATCCTCCTGGTCCCGGCACACCGACCGGCGAGAACCCTCCCCGGAGTCTGGTTATGCCTACCCCGCAGATCAACGGACAGCCGGCAGCGACGAGTCCCGGCTTCCCCAACTTTCCGCACAGTCATCACCAGGTGCCGAGTCCTTCGGGCTGGCGCGGTCCGTTCCAAGGCGCCGCCAGCAACGGCTCGCGCCAGTCGTCTCGCGGTTCCGCGCCCTCGTCGCCTGGTGTGGCTGAGGAGCGCCGCTCAACACAGATGGAGCGAGATCGGTCACGGGACCGCGCCTGGACTCCCTCGGAGCAGCGCGACAGGCAATAGTCGACATTGCGCCCTTCATTTACACCTTCACCTTATATCTCCACTATGGACTCTCCGAGCCTTCGATACCCTTTGCTCTCACGCCCTTAACGCCCGCATTGCTTTTCTCTACCTTTTTTTATTGATTTTTTCGCTTGTTTTTCTAAAAACAACCGCCGCAGATTGTCTGCGGTGCGCGCTCGCCAGGCCGTCCTCATTTCCCCTGCACCTCTCGCCACCGCCGCCGCCGCCGTCGCCGCTCCCCCGCGCGTCTTGCCCTCCCGTTGTCTTTCTTGACATCTGCTCAGCCAAACCACCTGAACCCCTCCCGACTTCTCCCCGTGCAAACCCCCGCATTCGATATCCTGCCAATACCCATTGGTCTGTATCACGTATTCGCCGTACTTTTTTCGGCCCTGGTGCCGCACCGATGCATTCGGTTGCTAGCGATGACGAGTACTGACGCGTGTACTCTGTGATTCATCCCCTTTTGCCATCTACTTTTTCAGACATATTAAATCCTGACATAATCTCCCATCTATCTCTATCCACCCTCCCTGTACTTTCTACTTGGCCGACGACGTCGCAGTAGCCGCAGCCGACCCACTACCAACGGTCACAGGACTCGCAAGACACCCGGTGGGCGCAGCAGCCGACGTCGTGACGCCAGTACCCGTAGCGCACGCAGGGTACCATGTCGGCGCAACAGTCACGGTAGCGGGGGACTGGACGGCACTGGTCGGGTCGGCGGTGCACAGGGGGGCAGTCTGGGACTGGCCGCGGGTGATAAAGTTAAAGGTCGCGTGGGGGGAGGAGACGGCCTTGAGCTTGCCTTGTCAGCGTCACATAGTGGAGAGGGGGTACTCACGACAATGGGGACAAAGCCGCCGGTCTGCACGCCAAAGGTCTGGTGGCCTGTTGCGGCGAAGAAGGCGTTGATGACGCCCGAGTGCGCCGTGACTGAGATGAAGGTGCGGGGGTCGGTCGCGAACAGCTCGAGGAGCATCTGGCGGATACGTGTGGCTTCCTGGACGGAGGATTCTTGGTAGACTGCGTCCCACTGCAGGTCGTGTTCTGTGAACGAGGGCTCAAAGTCCCAGCCGGCTGGGGGTTAGCTGTGCTGGAGGCGGAGGCGTACGGTAGGTCTCTGCGATGAGAGACTTGTTGCTCCTGCGGTCGCAGGTGTGGAGGCCGATGGACTCGCGCCAGTTTTCCTTGATCTGGGTGTGTCAGTGGGAGTCTTGGATGGAGGCGCACCATGGGAGTGTAGCCGTCCTTGTTGAGAAGAATGTCGTGCCAGGTAATGTTGAGGGTGCTGGCGGACCGGCGCATGGGCGACGAGTACAGGACTTGAGGGAGGGGGATGTCTGCCTTGAGCTGCTCCTTCCAGCCTGCATTGGCTGCCTCAGCTTGAGCAATGCCGAGGTCGGTGAGCGTTGCGTCAGACTGGACGGTTAGCTTGGCTGAGCATGAGGACCCACCCAAGTCGTGTTGCCATCGCCGTCAAGGAGCGACCAGTAGCAGTTCCATGCCGGGGTGCCGTAGAGGGTCTCAGCCTGGAGTGTCAGCTCTGGAAAATCACAGGCAAGATAGCATACAGCATTGTGATATCCCTGGCCATGACGCGCAAGATAGACGACCTTGTAAGTAGTGTGCTCGTCGGCCTCCTTGTTGAGCTTTGTGATGTACCTTTCTCGTCAGCTACCTCCACCACCACTTGCTCACTCGGTAAAGTTGCGCCAGCGGTTCTCGCTCTTGTCAATCAACCCAAAGCTGTCCTTGAGCAAATCGTAACCCGTTGCGTTAAAGCTGGGGTCATCCTGGATGAACAAGCCAGTGACAACGGAAATGTTGCTAGGCGAGAGCGTCTTGCCGTGAAACGCGTCGGCGGCCTGGCCGACAGCTCCGCCATTGTTGCGGGCAGTCAGGTTAACGGCCAGGGGGTTACGCTGCTGAGCCGTCGTGAATGCCAGTGGGAGGATTGCCAGTGTGGCGACAATACACATGAGACCGAGACCGACGGCGCTGGCTGTGCGTTTCAGTGCGCGGGTGCTGGCGCCGGCGCGGCGCTCGTCCGTCTGGAGAGCCGGCTTGCACAGGAGAGTGCTGCTGGATGACCGCTGCATGGCTCGAGTCGTCGATGTCGATGGATAGCTCGCCTGGAGAGTCGAGATGGAGATATGAGAAATACAGGGAACAAAGTCGAGAGCATTAAATACACCGTTGATATCAGCGTCAAGCCGCGATCACGCTCGTGACATTCCTCTCCGGACCGAGTTGCCGATGTCCATCGCAACAACAGCGACCCGAGCGATGGCCCGCACTGCATGGCCGCTCGGCTGCTACCACGTTCATTCCCCAACCTGGTATGCATATTCACTATATCACATAGATCCATAGAACAAGTGCAATGTGAACACCAGAGCGGTGAACAACACGTTTGGGTGGTGGTCTGTGATGTCATCATGTTCGGCAGTCGCCGATCGATTCCAGCAATCGTCTCCATTGGGTGGCGATCAAGCACATTCGTGCAAGCGCAGAGTCAACATTCGCACCGAGGCTTGCATAAGACCCCTAAACTACAATATATACGGACAGCAGACGCCGACTCGCAGACTACAACGTGCGTGCGAGCTGGAGCGCTTCACCGGGAGCGCCTCACCAGGAGGAACTGCCCAAGGAGGCAGCAGAGCATCGGCGGAGGATCTAGTCCGACCCAACGGCCCGCTCGGGAAGGCGGCCGTACCCGTCGACCCACTTCCACTCGAGCTCGGAATTGGAGGAATCGAACCGCCCAACGGTGAGCGGAGCTAGGTACTGGAACGCAGTCTTGGAGAGGTCGAGAGACCGTTCCGAACAGCCGGGGCAGCGGTCCGTGACCTCGACTGTGATTGTCTTGCCGCCGTCTGTTGCGTCAGCGTTTGTAAAAGTGAGACTACTTACAGGTCACATTGAGGTGGTGGCCGCAGATTGGATTGTTGTTTGGATTCTCCCCGTTGAAGCCCGGCCAGCTGTCGAAGAGGTACTCTGACATTGCGACGACCTGAGGTCAGAGGTGCTTAAGGGGGAAGACTCACGGGCATGGTTTCCTTGTCATAGGTGCCACATGCGGACAGGCCGACATCGTACCAGGTGCCTTCCCCGCGGAAGGGTCCGATGCCGGCTCGGTCCACTGTCGTGGGTGTGGTTTGGGCTGGCGGCGCCGAGGATGTCGTTGGGGTTGGAACGGCCGAGGTTGATTCGACCGTAGAGAAACTCGACGACGGACCAGCAGTCGTCGAGGTGTGCAACGTTGAATTCGCACTGCTACTCGTGCATCCGGGAGCTTGGCGCTTTCGGATTGTCTTGCGCTTGACCTTGCGTCTGCGTCTCCCTCCGCCATTCTCAGCCTTTGCGATGTGACGGGAAGAAAGCACTCGTGTACGCTGCCCAAAGTGCTTGAACGTCGGTGGGCCAGTGCCATCGAGAGTGAGATGGGTTCGGCCCAACATGTGGCCCCCTTGGCTGAACGACGCCGGCGCCGCTGCCATCAGAGGGAGGAGAGCGAGGAGGGGCAAGGCGAGCATTGGGAAGTTGACCGGTCCAGCCGCAAGAGTCAATCGCTACCAGAGCGTTGTGAGTAGTGGGTAAGAGAGAGGAAACGAGATGGGAAGAGAGAACTGCATCTGTCAGCTTGGCCTTGGTGGCCTGTCGGCGCTGGGTACGGCTAGTCATGCTGCGGGTGTGAGTTGCTTCTAATAGCCTGCCGGTTGGCCGCACGGCGCTCACGACATTGAATACTGAAGGGAGCCCTGGTGGCCTTCAGCCACATTGCGAGTGCAAAGGTGTGTAGGCTTTGCCCTGTTGAAGCCATGTTGAGAATGCCAGGTCCGGTGATTGTTATGGCATGGATGGACCATTGGATGGTATCAGCCGGGGAGGCACAGATGCGCCACAACGCCAGCCGCAAGATCAAGACGATCTCGGCCAAAAGAGGGGGTCAAGTTAAGCTGCAATATAATGTCTGGCCACGTGTCAAAATTTACGTAACATAAGGTGTACATTACTAGAAAAGTCCACGACATTGCTTTTATTTTCCTCTGATAAGAATCTATTTTTTTTGGTAGTGCAATCTCGAACGCCCTGGAAGGACTGACGCAGGCTGCTGCCAGCCAGGCAGAGCAGGGTCAGCCAGCGCACCCAGCCAGGCTCACCACCCAGCCAGGCAGCACCCAGCCAGCACCCAGCCAGCCAGCCAGCAGCCAACGGCCGAACTTGAACCCATCAGTCCTTGCCTTGTCCCCCATCTCCACTTAATACCGGAGCACCTCACTTGGCTTCTGCATAGACTCTCTCCCCTATCACAAAAGTATACTCTCTCAAAATGGCTGTAAGTACCCCATGCAGCAACAAACCACAGCGGCCATCCTCCCTGCCCTCCCCCATCTCCATCTCCCAACATTTCTCCTCGTCCCCGCGCGGCAGTCGTTGCTCCTCGTCCGTTTCAACATTTCACTGACCTTTTGCTCAGAGCGTTGTCGGAATCGATATCGGTAACCTTTCGTCCAAGATTGGTGTCGCCCGTCACCGCGGTATCGACATCATCACCAACGAGGTCTCGAACCGTGCTACTCCGTAAGTTTTGATCGCTGCCTCCCGGACAACCTCGCGCTAACCACAAATGTCCCCCTGCTCAATGTTTTCGCTCTCGGTCCTCTTGCTTTTATATTCCACAGCTCGCTCGTCTCGTTCACCCCCCGCCAGCGTCTGATTGGTGAGGCCGCCAAGACTGCCGAGACCTCCAACTTTAAGAACACTGTTGGCTCGCTCAAGCGTCTCATCGGTCGCTCTGCTGCCGACCCCGAGATCGCCGAGTACGAGAAGAAGTTTATCAACGCCGAGATTGTCGACGTCTCGGGCCAGGTCGGTGTCAAGGTCAAGTACCTTGGCGAGGACACTAGCCTCTCGTTCACCCAGCTCACCGGTGCCTACCTTGGCAAGCTCCGTGACACTGCCGCCGCCGAGCTCAAGCAGGTCATCTCGGATGTTGTCATTGCCGTCCCCGGATGGTATACCGACGTCCAGCGTCGTGCCCTCCTCGACGCCGCCCAGCTTGCCGGCCTTAACCCTCTCCGCCTGATCAACGACACCACCGCCGTCGCCCTCGGCTACGGTATCACCAAGGCTGACCTCCCCGAGGACGCCAGCAAGCCCCGTCACGTCGTCTTTGTTGACGTCGGCCACTCCAACTACTCGGTCTCGGTTGTTGCCTTCTCCAAGGGCCAGCTCACCGTCAAGTCAACTGCCTACGACCGCAACTTTGGTGGCCGTGACTTTGACTACGCTCTTGTCCAGCACTTTGCCAAGGAGTTCAACGCCAAGTACAAGATTGACGTTCTCTCGTCGCCCAAGGCCGTCTTCCGTCTCACCGCCGGCTGCGAGCGCATCAAGAAGGTCCTCTCCGCCAACGCCGAGGCTCCCATCAACGTCGAGTCGCTCATGAACGACGTTGACGCTTCGGGCTCGCTCACCCGTGACCAGTTTGAGGCTCTCATTGCCCCTCTCCTCAACCGCTTCAGCGGCCCCCTCGAGGAGGCCCTCTCCGCCGCCGGCCTCTCCAAGGAGGAGGTTGACTCCATTGAGCTTGTTGGTGGCTCGACCCGTATCCCCGCCATCAAGGAGCGTCTCCAGGAGTTCTTTGGCAAGCCCCTCAGCTTCACCCTCAACCAGGAGGAGGCTATTGCTCGCGGTGCCACCTTTGCTTGCGCTTCGCTCTCGCCCGTCTTCCGTGTCCGTGAGTTTGCTGTTCACGACATCACCCCCTACCCCATCGAGGTTTCGTGGGCCAAGGAGGCCGGCAACCCCGACGAGGACACTGAGCTTGTCGTCTTCCCCAAGGGCAACGCCATCCCCTCGACCAAGATCCTCACCTTCTACCGTGGTGGACCCTTTGAGCTTGAGGCCAAGTACGCCCCCGGCGCCAACATCCCCAAGGGCACCAACCCCTACATTGGCAAGTACACCGTCAAGGGTGTTGAGAAGACTGCCTCGGGCGAGCTTGCTTGCGTCAAGGTCAAGGCCCGTCTTAACCTGCACGGCATCATGAACTTTGAGAGTGCCTACGCCGTCGAGGAGGTCGAGGTTGAGGAGACTGTTACCACCGGCGAGGGCGAGGACAAGGTTGAGGAGAAGAAGATGGTCAAGAAGCTCCAGCGCAAGGGTGACTACCAGGTTTCGTCCCAGTACAACTCGCTCCCCACCAACATTGTCGACAACTGGCAGGAGGACGAGGGCAAGATGCACTCGTCGGACAAGCTTGTCCAGGAGACTGAGGAGCGCAAGAACGCTCTTGAGGAGTACGTTTACGACACCCGTGACAGGCTCGACGGCCGCTGGGCTCCTTACGCCCAGGCCGCCGAGAAGGAGGAGCTCCTCAAGGGCCTCTCCGAGGCTGAGGACTGGCTCTACTCCGAGGAGGGTGAGGACGCCAACAAGTCGGCCTACGTCGCCAAGCTCGAGGCTCTCCAGAAGATTGGCAACCAGATCTCGCTCCGCTACAATGAGACTGAGGACCGCCCCAAGGCCGCCGCTGCGTGCCGTGAGGTCTGCAACAACTTCCTGAGCCAGGCCCAGAACGGCGAGGAGAAGTACGCCCACGTCGAGGAGGCCGAGAAGCAGAAGGTCATCGAGAAGGCTGCCACCACCCAGCACTGGCTCGAGGACAAGCTCGCCCGCCAGGCCGAGAAGCCCAAGAACGTCAACCCCATCATCACCTCGGAGGAGATCAGGAAGCGCACCGAGGAGACCCAGTACTTCTGCGCCTCGATCATGAACCGCCCCAAGCCCAAGACCGCCAAGGTCGAGACTCCCGGCACCGAGACCCCCAAGGAGGAGAAGATGGACACCGACGAGCCCGCCGTCGAGGAGATGGACGTCGACTAGACGATGCGCCTCTAGTTTGGTGTCTGTGATGTGTATAAGAGTGGATAGAATGCACTGTCATCTGTTAGCGTGGGTTGCAGTACTCTAGGTAGTAGTAGTATCTAGTTGGAAAGAGGTCGTTCTGCATTTCTGCATGGTTGGCTGCCGCTGCGTTGCCGCTGCTGAAGTGCCTGCATGGTGGCTCTGCACATGCATGCTTTGAACATCAACATAGGGAAGTCTAGTGCCACACGGGCAAAGTGCCGCGGCATTGTCCTTGGTGCGCGGGCGATCAGGTCCACTGACCACCACACCCAACACTAAAGTAAGGTGCATGAATAAACTAATAGACGCGCCGCGGTGTTGGGCCAGGGCGGAAGCAAGGGCGCGCGGCATCAGACTGTGCACTGCTGGGCGGGTGGTGTCACTGTGCCAGCAGCCAGGCGGCAGCCGCTACCACGCTCACCACGACGACTGCAATCATCCTCGCTCGCTCTCCAACCTTTCACTCTTGCAAACAAAGGGGCAGCTCTATACAATCGCGCATCTCTTGTCCTCCTCCCTACTCCCTCCCCTCCCGTCACCGACGCCCCACCCACCAACGCCGCAAACACAAGGCCAACCCCACGAGCGCGATCCCGTTCCCCCCCTCCTCTTCTCTCCCGTCGCATCACATTCCAATCCTCCCATCAACCCTCGACCACCACGCGTTGATCCCACCTCCAACTCACAATGTCGTCGCCCTCGGCCCAAGCGGGCTCGCTCTACCCCATCCATCTGCTCATGGATGAGCTCAAGTCGGATGACGTCGTGCTCCGTCTCAGCTCTATCCGCCGCCTGAGCACCATTGCCCTAGCGCTCGGCCCCGCGCGCACCCGCGACGAGCTGCTGCCTTTCCTCCAGGTATGTTTTTGTCGGGGTTTCTACGGCGGCGCAAACGGTGCCAAATGTGTGGCGCGCGCGCGAGGACGACCCAACATGATGGACGTGAAAACTGACGCGTGTGCAGGACCAGCTTGATGACGAGGACGAGGTCCTCCTTGTGCTTGCCGAGGAGCTGGGATCTTTTGTTGAGTACGTCGGCGGAAAGGCGTACGCATGGACGATCCTTGGTCCGCTTGAGAACCTCGCCGCTGTCGAGGAGACGCTCGTTCGTGACAAGGTAGGTCTTTGCTCGGCTCGAGGTCTGGAGCATCGCTGACACCACAGGCTGCCGAGTCCATCTCCACCATCTCAGCCGTCCTCTCGCCTCAGGCTATCGACGAGCACTTTGTCCCCCTCCTCCGTCGTCTCGCCAACGGCGACTGGTTCACCTCGCGCACCTCGGCTTGTGCGTTGTTTGCCGCGGCTTACCCCGCTGCCTCATCCGAGGCCCAGGAAGAGATGCGCCGTCTGTTCGCCTCGCTCGTTGCCGACGACACTCCCATGGTCCGCCGTGCTGCTGCCCGCGCTCTCGGAGTGAGTCCACCATGGTAATTCTTCCAGAATCTGTACTGACAACGCGTAGCCGTTCGCCAAGGCCGTCGCCTCGGTTCCCAGCCAGCACCAGCTCCTCGTCTCTGACATGATCCCTCTTTACCGCCGTCTTGCTGGTGATGACCAGGACTCGGTCCGTCTCCTGACCATTCCCGACCTTATTGCGCTTGCCTCCAACCTCTCCAACGAGGAGACCAAGGAGCACCTTCTTGAGCCCTTGCGCGCAAGCGTTGCCGACAAGAGCTGGCGTGTCCGTTACATGGCTGCCAACGAGTTTGTCGGTCTTGCCGAGAGCGTTGGTCCCGAGATTGTTCGTGAGGAGCTTGTTGGCGCGTTCGTCAGTCTCCTCAAGGACAATGAGGCCGAGGTTCGCACTGCTGCTGCCGGCCAGGTTCCAGGCTTTGCCAAACTTGTTGACCGTGAGGTCATCCTCTCGCGTCTGCTTCCTTGCGTCCGTGAGCTTGCCAGCGACGCCAACCAGCATGTCCGTGCCGCCCTTGCCATGCAGATCTCAGGCCTTGCACCCCTCCTCGGCAAGGATGCGACTATCGAGCAGCTCCTCCCCCTGTTCCTCCACCTCCTCAAGGACGAGTTCAGCGACGTCCGTCTCAACCTCATCTCAAAGCTCGAGCAGGTCAACACTGTCATTGGCATCGAGCGCCTCTCGCAGGCTCTCCTCCCCGCCATCATGGAGCTTGCCGGTGACAAGCAGTGGCGTGTCCGCCAGGCTATCATCGAGTACATTCCTCTGCTCGCGACCCAGCTTGGTGTCCAGTTCTTTGACGACGAGCTCAGCAAGCTCTGCATGTCGTGGCTCGGTGACTCGGTGTTCAGCATTCGTGAGGCTGCCACCATCAACCTCAAGAAGCTCACCGATGTCTTTGGTGTCGAGTGGGCACGCACCACCATTATCCCCAAGGTGCTCATGATGGGCGAGCACCCCAACTACCTGTACCGCATGACCACCATCTTTGCTATAACTGTGAGTGACGTTTGCCTGCAATAATGCTGACATCCAGACCATGGCACCCTCGCTGGACACTGCCATTATTCGCGACACTGTCCTCGACGCCGCGCTGCAGCTCGTCAAGGACCCTATTCCCAACATCAGGTTCAACGTTGCGAAGTGCCTGGAGACTCTGGCCGCCGTTCTCGCCAACGACCCCGAGGGCCAGGACCTTATCCAGCGCCGCATCCTGCCTACCTTGAGAGAGCTACAGGAGGACCCCGACGCCGATGTCAGGTAAGTCTATGGCACGAACAATCGGGAACGCCGCTGACAAGACAGGTATTTCGCGACAAAAGCTTACGAGCGCACGACGGGTGACGACCGGTCAGAGGCAATGGTCATTTCTTAAGCATCAGCATGTCTTGATCACGGCAATCAGCAACAACAACAAGTCAGTCGTAGAGAGAAAGAGAGAGAGTTCTAGGGCCGAGGCGTTCGGCGGCGGAGTGCGCTGGGGGAGAGGAAGTGAGGAGAGCGGAAAGGTGTATACAATGCCGCAAGGGCGACCAGCAGAATTCAACCAGACCCCCCAACCAAACCCTTTTCTTTTCCTTGTTCCCCTTGTTTCCCCAACAACAATTCCCCACTCATTGTTCATCTCGCGCGCGCAACGGAAACGAAGAAAAGATACATACCCCATGGACGATCCCGGTCGTCGGCGCGCTGCGCGATGTAGAAAGTGTCTGAACTGTGTTTGGTAAAGAGCGGCAGACATATGCGTGATGTCGGCTGCGGTGGGCGGTGCTGCAGCGATGCGGTGGCGGTATGCAGGGAGGCAGAGCCTAGCGGACTGTCGCATCGTCGCGCCACAGATCCGCCGTTGAATGCGAAGGCGCCGCCTCGTGACTCTCTGTAAGGACGAGACGAGATGCAAGAATAGGAGATCATTGCTTAGCAACACGGTAGCAACCCATCTGCTATCGGGTTGTTAATAGGTCGCGAAAGACACGGAGCAAGGACAAGGAGCAGCACGACAGCTGGGTCAGATACTGCGGGAATACCCTACGGATATCGACGGCCTAGAATGTGGAGATCGAGGTGCAAGATCCAACTCTGATCACGCCACTGAAGTTAGCGTCAGATCGTCAGTTCAAGCCATGGATTCTGTACCTCAAACACAATCATCGATTAACCCCCACTCGAAATGGCAGCAGCGTCCATGTCCATACCTTGCCTCGTCTCGGGTGTGTCGTAATCGGATCCGAGTACAGATGCCCGTGCCCGAGGCGTCAGCCACCGACGCCGAGCGATGACACGACACCAGCACGTCGAGATCTTTGCTCCACGACGACAATGAGCTCACGTGCCATGGTACCAGGCAGAGTTCCGAAGAGAACCGTAGGGGCATCCACGTCGAATCGCATCACTCAAACGTGTCACTCGGTGGTATGGCCGACTTGGTTTTGACATGCCGTTGACAGCAGTGCGGTACCATGTGGTGTCCGTCGCTAGGAATGGTATGGAGAATGTTGGTACTGATTTCTCAAATTGTTAGGTCTTCGGAATTCTGCTGCAGAGCTGCGTCTGTACTGTTGGTATTATTGAGCTGTTCCGCAAGCTTGGCCAAAGCGGTGATGGGGCAACCCGAGCGATGAGTGTGGCACGTCAACTGGAGCTGGAGCTGGCCGTTCACCACTCCCACTTCGCTGATGTACACAAGTCGCATTCACAATGTATTTACGTTCTTTGCTACACATTTACACTTCTGATAAGGCCATCTAAAAAGTTTTCGAGCTCGTCAGGAAGAGCATTTTCGGCGCCTTCGTAGCGGCCATGTTGTACAGTTGAAGTCTTGGCGTTGGGGGCCGCGGGGCAGGACAGGTCGAGCTCCTCCCAGGCCATGGCTGGGGTCAGGACCTGGCGGGTGTCGCGATTGGCGTCTGGGGAATTGGAGTGGGTCGAACCGGCAGTCGAGTGGCGAGTGTTGCGGGCAGAGGTGAAATCGGGGACAGAAAGAAGCGAGGATGGCGTGGAGCGCGAGTTGCTGAACACGAAATTGGTCGCGACCGGGTCCGTGTTTGCTGGTTGGGGGGTGGTCGAGCCCGACTTTCTGCCCTTTGGGTCTGGAATGGGGAGGAGCCAGTCGAATTTGTCCTTTTCAGAGCTGTCAGTTGACATTAGGGACAGTCGCGCGTGACGTCCTGCCCCAGTGTTGAGGGGCAGGCCAGAAGCGTCAATGGCTTGCTCAGGCCTGTCGAGGAACGAGTTGTTTTGGGCCATGCTGCCAACAACATGGGGTATAGAGCTGGAATGTCAGGATAACTCGAGTCGAAGGCTGAGCGACTTACATTGGCGGCCACAACTTCAGGGCAGCTTCAACGACCATTGCGTTCCGAGCGATGTCCTGCTGGCGCTTGATCGCCACACGCACAGCTTCAGGCGACTTTGCGACTTTGGGGTACGCTGCGAGCTCCTCTGCGGTCGGCTCCATTGTCTCGAGGCAGGTCGTAATGTGATCGACTATACGACTCACATCTCCCCAGGCCCAGCCCAGCTGGTCAAGACAACCGATGCAGATACTGAGCTCGGCCTGCTTGGCCAACCAGGTCCAGCCGCTGCCTCCTGGTGTGTCGTCGGGATAACCTTGCTCGTTGGTCGGGATCTCGGCCAGAACCTTGGCCAGAGTGAGAAAGACGCGAATCATCATGGACGCAGATTGCAGCATGCCAATAGCCTGAATGGCCTTGAACAAGTGCGTCTCAGAGCGGGCCATGGCTAGCACGGAATCTGTCATCTCGAGCTTGAGTGCCTCGAGCATGTCGACCTCTTCTTGACCAGGCGACTTGTCCGGTGAGACAATTTCAGCACGAATATAAGCCTTCCGCAGTGTCTTGCGAAACTTGGCAAGGTCGGTGACGAGCTGATGCATGACAAGCAGATGGAAGGCACAACTTTGCCGCAGGTTGGCCAGGTGCTGCGGATGTTAGCCCAGCTCAGCAGAAAGAAGGAAACACGTACGTGAATGGGCGAGAATCCCATGCGGTCATCGCGACACGCCGCAAAGTCAAGCGTCGCCGTCGAGTTGAGGTCTTCATAAATGTCGAGCACCTGTTGGGACAGAGAACGAATGTTGTCACAGAAATCGGGAATGTCAATGTTGCATGGCTTCACAGCGGGGATAGAGATACGCCGAGCCACTCTGCGGCCGACAATAGTGCAGCGATAGAAAAGGGACAAAAAATGGGTGAGCGCATTCAGCGAGGCTTGGTGACTTCGGCCGCGAACACTGTCCAGCCAAGCGCCACATGCTGCCACATTCTCGTCTGGACTGCTCTGTCAGTTCAGCATGCATTATTCCTGCTCACATTTTTGGCTCGTTGCCTGATGCCGATGCCCAGAAAGCGTCGGCGACCATGACAGTAAAGTAGAGACGGCGTTGGAGCTTTTCGCGTTCAGTGTCGATTACCACGGGCATCGAATTGCGGGCGTTCAGTGGTGCTTCACGAGCTTCGACGGGAATGCTGTTGGTGTCTGCGGTCCACAGGAGTTTCTGCTGCGTCATTTGCTCGACAAGGATTGCGTGCATCATGCGGTCTGGCAGCGTTAGCCAGCGATCCGTGGCACTTCATTACTCACTCTCTCCCATGCAGTCCGAGTCCACGTCCATCGCGTCTGCCATGTGCTGGAGCTGTGTGAACAGCGAGATTGCCTGAATGCCGGCCATGGTCGGCTTTCGAAGAATGCCGTGATAATCCATGATCTTTCGGGCGCGGTCAAGGAGTGCATGGCACACGGGGAGCCGAGCCCGTCCCCAGTGTGCCCGACGTGTCGTCGACACGACAAATGTGCCACCGTCAAGGATCACTGATGTTCATGTCAGTCTTGTTTGCTGCACCGCCTCCCCTTTGATCCGTACCTTTGGGGGCATTCTGGGCATTCTTCCTTTCCAGTCCCAGAACCTGTGCAATCAGCACATGCCATGCATGCAGATACCGAGCGATCAAACACATACTACTGGAGAGTCGGAGAACCTGGCTGCCCAGGCCTCCATGATTGCGCAAAGCGCCTCTTGGTCCGGCTTCATACGGTCCGAACGCTCGCCAACCTGTTGCCATTCATCGTAAAACACCTCGGGGCTAATAGCCGGCAACGTGAGGTGTACTGCTTGAAAATACACCTTGACCAGGTGCCGGCTGAGCTCAAAACCCAGAGCGCGATCCGCGAGACGCTCGCCAACTTGTTCGCGGCGACCCCATTTGAGAGACTTGTCTTCAGGGGCCCAAAGAGACCAGGAGTCCTTGGCGTTGCGTGGAATTTCAATGACATCGTCGTCTTCATGCTTGCGTTTGCGGAGGTTCACTAGCTCAGTGTCGTTAAAGGACTCGGCACAGTCGGGGCCACTAGCCGTCATTGTGGTAGCAAGGGTTCCAATTTGAGTTGCCAGGCTGGTCTGCAGTGGTGGGGGTGAAGCGAGTTCTGGTGGTATCGCGTAGGCGTGATTCAGCGGGAGTGCTTGAAACTTTGACGAATCCGCTGGGTTACTGGGATACGTTGAATGATGGGACGACGACGCTAAAGTGGATGAAAGCCCACCTGGAACGCCAGCAGCCAGAGCTGGACCTGCAGTCTGGGCTGGGTTGATCAACGAGTCCCACGTTTCTTGAAGCTCTGGCTCGCCGGCATAACCCGAGGACATGCCATACATGGCGGCAGCACTGTAGGACGACACATCGGGATACAGAGGGGCAGGCTGCCACTGCGAGGCGTTCCAGCTTTGCTGAGGGAGTTGGGGAGGGAGACTGCTCAGGAGGTTGAGGGGCGAGGTTTCGTTAGAGACCATGGTGTACGGGAGCTGCATCTCAGATATGCTGCCACTGCCATACGACGACGCGTTGTAGAAGGGCAGAAGTGGCGCCCCGTTGACATCAAGGGCGCTGCTGACGGGCTCGGGCGGCGTCGTCGTCGACGCCGAGACAGTAGGGAGTGAGCCATCACGGCTGTCGCCAGAGTTGGTCCGAGGAACAGAGAGTGAAGCAGAAGGAAGCGGGGTTGTGCTATAGGCTGGGCTTGTGCTGCTGCGGTCGCTGCCAGTGGGGGGAACAAGGACAGAGCCATCACTGCCATACATCTTCTTTGCCTCTTCGATGCGCTTGCCGCCCTTGTTGGGCTTGGCAGGGTTGACAATCTGGTTGGTGGTGCAGCGGATACCCTTGGCCACGCAGTTGGAGCACGACACGTCGGGATTCTCGCGAACGAGGACGTGGAGGGGTGGCACTACACGAGCTGGGCCGAGTTCGCTGGCGGGAGGGGTAAGGAGGGCGAGCATGTCACATCTGCAGCGCTGGTTAGCTTGTCTACCTTTTGAGCCAGAGTAAGAAAGCGTACTTTACGCGGCGAAGACGACACGAGTCACATGCAACGTTCTGGCCTGCAAACATTGGGTCAGTTTGGTACGTGGAGAGTTGCCGGTAGGCTATGCTCACGCCTCTTCCTCTTCTCCTGATGCTCAGTAGGAACTGGCGGCATGGTGATTGTGGTGTTTGTAATATGCGCTCTATGTGAGAGCTAGTAAAGAGAGGGACTGGCTGCCAGGCAGGAGATGAA
This sequence comes from Prillingera fragicola, assembly GCA_002335605.1. Taxonomy (NCBI): domain Eukaryota; kingdom Fungi; phylum Basidiomycota; class Tremellomycetes; order Trichosporonales; family Trichosporonaceae; genus Prillingera; species Prillingera fragicola. The sequence goes on along the minus strand of BEDY01000004.1, from coordinate 564,182 downwards.
TGATGAAACTGGTCGGCAGAAGAGAGAGACAAGTGGCGAGGAAGGGAAATTGGGCAATCCGGGGGTGCACAGGAACGCCGACGTGCTGCCTTGATAAGAAGTAGTGCAAGGCCGAGTGAGGGTGAGTCGACACACGGCATGACACGGCCAGGTGGTGGTGGCTGTCCGCTCACGCGTCAACGGGGCCACGAGCCGAAAGCAGTGTTGTTCTCTACAGCGTCAATCCCGAACCCTCCTTCCCTCGTTCGGCTCCGGGTTACGTGTGTAGGTTGCAGAGATGCCGCAGAGAACCGCACCCTTTGCCCGCGCGCTGCCGCACCGCTCTGGTCGGGGTGAGACACTCAAAATCAACGAGTTGCAGCTTCCGAGCGAGCGAGCATCGGCGCAACCTCCGCATGTCGTCGCACAGAGCCTCGGGCTGGTGGGCTCTGGGCGCATGCAGGTCGCGAGGCACGATCATGCCTCCAGCAGTCATGCCCCCGCCTTGATGCCCGTTCCGCAGTCATCACCCCGCCGCGCCGCCGCCGCTGTTGGGTACGCAAATGCCCCACATGGACCAGCGTGCGGCGGTGGTATGCAAAGCCAAAACCATGGCAAGAGCCGCAGCCAAGCAGCAGCTAGGGTCCATTGAGCGGGCAACATGCACGCCATTTTGACACACTACTCATGCCATCATTATCGCGCTTACCAAGACAGATCTCGGCGCGCGCGACTCTCCCTTTCCCCCTGCAATGGCCGAGGGCTTGCTCTGGTCTTGGGCCGATGCGGGCAGAGGCTTGCGTGTCGTCCAGTAGTGCTGCGATTGTGTGTGTGTCCGTGCCGCCATGCCTTAGCGCCGAGAGCGCTTGCAAGGGTCTTGGGTGGGTCCAGAGCCATCGCCTCTGCCCGCGCCCACACCGCCTCGGAGTGGTGGCTTCGGGGTCGGCCATGATAACAACCTCGGGCTCTTGGGCGGCACTCGGCCCGCTATCCGACGGACGCAAATGGACCGTGCCTACTATCATCACATTCCTTCCCTCTTCTCCCACCTGGATGGCACAGCGCTTTGCATCGCATGCACACATTGGGTTGGTTAACGACCCTACGTACCCTGCTGTCCCTTTTCTTTGACGATCCTTTCGACTCCCTTTATGGCACGAGTTCCCATGATGCATGAATGGGATACGACAACGGGTGTCTTGCAATAGTCGTGTCTGATCTCTGATCTCTGATCTCTGTCTGATCATGTGGCTCTGGTTGCAGATCAGGCCCCCCAAAAACGTTGAGGCACAAGTGTGCTTCTGCCAATCTGTCTGGGATCCACGGCACGGTTACTCGTGGCTTGTGCACATGTGCTGTCGTCTTTGTCGTGGCTAGCAACCCGTGCCGCCCGGAACGGGTACTGTACAGGTGTGCATTCCTCACTCCTCCGCAGTTACTCTCAAGGAATTGCCTATCCCATGTTTGCGACGTTGGAGCGACGTTGGGGCCTTGGGAGTCTTACAAAGACCTGCCGATCACATAGCGTCGGCTATCGCAAAACCCTGCACGCGCACCCCCTCCAGCGCACCGCACCACGTCGGGATTGACAGCGTGAATCGAGGGTGAGCGGGGCTCGAGTCAGATATTGGTCGTCTGGGGCGCCGGATGGGACTCGAGCAACGGCGCCCATTGCCTCCTCGCGGCTCATCCGACGAACAGAAGCTCTGACCAGGATCGCCACTTGGACAGCCCGTGATTATTACAGAACAGTGGTCTGTTACTATTCCATATCTCCAGGGACATGTACTCCAAATATCCAACCCAAAGGCCAAAGGCCAAAGGGAGCCACCTTCTAACGCTTAGCGTTGACTGCGATTATCGCGGACCTGACGATCAGGCCCTCCCGGACCCTTTCCGCTGCACTGGATATCGTCGCCTGCAGGCCTGAGCACTCCACAGCCAGCCCCGGAGCGTCCACACATGCGGCCCTCTAGGCTCCTGCCAGGCAGTGACGTGGCTGCACCATACCGCCAACCCACAATCTACAGGGGCGCTGCGTGGAGAACGCTGCAATCTCGTCATTGGCGGTAGTCTTCGGTTCCCGTCGCGACTGTGGCGTTTAATGAAGCTGCCATGAAACTTGGATTTTGGGGACACGGCCATTTCTGTGCCTCCTGCACTGCATGCCTGTTGAGCTATGCCTGTTGCCCGCAGCTCATTCCTGCTCCCCACCCTGTTGTTTTGAGTGTGGTTGTTTGCGATCCGGAAAGACAGGACGGTAATTATAGTCGACAAGAATAATAATGTGCGAAACAAAATAACGCAATATCGGCTTTTGGCACACGCCGAATGGCTTTGGGGAAACAGCCTTCTTGCCATCACATTATTTCCACGTCGGCACTCATTGCGTGTCTGCTACCCTATGAAGTCGTGTTCGAAAAGAGAGAACAGCGGGGTATCCTCACAGTTACCCGAGTGGCGAACGCCTTACGCCAGCTTCACGTTGTAACCCATAGCCTCCTCTACAATCTTCATGAAAGCCAGGACCTTTTCGTCCTCGAACCGGCGGCCGACAAGCTGCACTGAGACGGGCAGCCCAGCCATCTTCTTAGCGTCATAGGCTGGATCAGCCGAGCCGTAGACCGACTTTTCCAGGATCCACGATCCAGTGCTTCCCGCAGCATAGTCGATGCCGGCGGCGTCGAGGTCGGGATCGACGCGCGTCACCGGCACGACACCGGCTGTAGAATCCACAACGTTGAACAGAACAGTTCCGATGCACAAGGGAGAGAGGCGTTTAGTTCTGCCGTGCTCTAGCGCCGGGACTGCCTGGGTCGGGCACAGGAGAAAGTCGAACCCTTGGTCCTCCCACACCGCTTTCCTGAAAGTCTCGCAAAACACATCCCGCTCGTTGATCCAGTGCCAGTATTCACCAGCAGTCTTGGCGTGCGAGGTGGCTGGAAGTGTCAGTAGAGTGACGGAGCAGCGCAAAGCCTGGCCCAGACTTACACAGGATGTCGGCATACTTTTCATCCTTCAGGATGTATCGAATCACAAAGACCGCCAGCCACAGCAGTGCACGCGGTACTTTGCTTCCTTGAACGACCAGCTGCATGGAAGGCTCCATCGGGTCTGAGCCAATGTTGGACAGCAATTGCTTATATGAATCGGACGAGGTCAGAGCGGCAAAGACTTTGAGTGCGGTTTCGACTGTTTGGTGAGCCAAGTTCAGGCCGCAATACTTACGAGGAGGAAGCTGGCACTCGACAACTTCATGGCCAGCCTTGCGAAGGGCAGCAGCGGTCTCGTGTACAGCTCGAGCACAGGCGGGACTAGTCTTCACCAGACCATCATCAGTCCAGTATCCAATCCTGAGCTTTTGAGGCAGCCTGACGTCGCGCCACGGGAGAGCGAAGACGTTGTCACTCGCAAAGTGCTTCTCGTCGACCTCCTTGACAATATTGTCAATCATGCCGTGGGCGGCAAAGGTCAGGTCGTCAACGTTACGAGCCATTGGGCCAACGACGGGCTACACTGTCAGCCACAAGTCACTCGCATTTCTCTCAGCCACTCACAACAATCCCTTCGAACCCGAAGGTGACCTTGCGATTACCAGACATGGGCCAGCGTCCCACGGTAGGCTTCAGTCCGCAGCAGCCCGAGTACGCGGCGGGGATACGCAGCGATCCGCCGACTGCTGTCAGCAATCAATCGCTGTCAGCACCCACTGTCTGATCCAAAACCGATAGCAGCGCCGTGAAGGGTGAGCAAGGCAGCTTCACCTCCAGAGCTACCGCCACAAGTGCGCGCGGATGAGTGGGGGTTCGAGGTCACGCCAAAGACCGGATTGGCGCACTCGAATGCGAGCAGAGTCTGCGGAATCGCAGTCTTGCAGAATGGGATGCCGCCCGCACGGCGAAAGATCTTGACCAGCGCGGCCTCGTCTTCGGCGTTGATCGTGGGCTTGCAGCAGTGAGGAGAGCAGCCCAGGCTGGTGTCGACGCCGACAATGTTGTTTGTGTCTACATGAAATCAGGGCCTCCACCACACTCAACGTCACCAGCACTCACCCTTGAAGCTTGCAGGCAGGCCGAAGAACGTGCCCTCGGCTTTACCCGTTTGCGTGCGTCCGCGGTCCTTTGCCCTTGCATCGGCCAGTGCCTCCCGGAACAAGACTACGAGGTCAGTGAGGTTCTCGTAGAGCGCTGTCTCCCTGGCACATACTCTCAGTGAGACAGTTGGTCTTTCGGTGAGCAGCACAGGCCGAACGAATCTATCTGATCAGCATCCCAGTCGCACACCCACAGTTGTGCCCCGTTCACACTCACGTAGGCGGTGAGAACACGCTCACAGGTCCAACCTTCCTTGCCTTCCTTGAGATTCGCGACTACATCTGATGCACTGTTACGATGTCAGCGTTGCCACAGCTTACGACCAAGCGTGCCTACACGGCATGCACTGACCTGGCTTCGAGAAATTCCTTGTCTTCAGCAGTGAAATCAGCCTGCAGGCCAAGCTCGTGCTCCATCTCCGATACGAGCTTCTCGCGCTCGGCCTGCTTGAGACGAGCCACCTCCTTAGTGCTGAGTCCCATTGTGGATGATTCGTCGTTTCTGGGCGAGATGGGAAGAGTAAGAGTCTGAGAAACAATGGTGTGGGCAGAGGTATCCCTCGGCATCCTACGAATTACAGTAGCCGGTGAAGCGCGCGGGGCCTCGGTGCCTCGTGACGCGTCAAGTGGCGATTCTCCCACGGTCGCATCGTTGCCATGTAGTCTTGCTGGCTGTAGTCGTGAACAACGAGCATTATTGTTATCTGACAATTCCTGGCAATCAGGCATCACAGCCTTCGAGCTCGAAGAGCTGGCCTACAGCCTGGAGTAATTCCACCCCCTACCTAGAGGCGTTGACGCCTGCTTTTCTCATACCGGATCATGAACCTTCCTCCATCTCGCCACACTCAGACATCTGACAGGTGTTCGTCTGTGCTGTAGACGGAGAGCCGATGATGTGGCTTTTCGTTGGTCTGAAACGTACGCTTAGTGGGCGGGAAATCGACTGCATTGACCGGTGACGAAGCCAACATGCTGGAATAACGTTGCTCCTGCTGTGGGGTCGGCAAGGTGTACCGCCTAGCCCCCGCTTATTAACGCGTTTGGGGTGTGTGAGCATGTTAATCGTGCCGTAAGAGATCTGAAACGCTTGTTGACTGACTCTGGTGTGTTGGTGAGTTGGGGCAGACTTGAGGAGGCAGAGCCAAAGGCAGACCCAAAGGCCGGGGATTGCTGAGCAACGTTCGAGGAAACTTTATTATCTATTGACCTCTGGGGATGGAAACAAGTCTCAGACGCAGATGTACCGGCACACATCTCGGCATTCATGGCAAGCACACGACCAGAGTTGGATGATAGTAGTGAGGCCAGTGAGCTCAGTGACAACCGTTTCTGCGGGGCCTCGGTACCTCGGCGATGCAGATCTGGCGCAACGGACGAGTGGAGGTTTCCAACATTCCCACGGTTGTGTCAATCCGAAGGCCGTCGGTCATGACCTCTTTGACGTTACCCCACTCCTGATCCTGGCATTGCACTGCGCAACAAGTCGGGCAACACTTGAGACGCTGGTGTGTCGCCGCAACTCACTTCGGCATAGGGTCAACAGCTGGCAAATCCAGGTTCAACTCTCTCTGGCAGATCCAGCTCATCAACTAGCACAGCGTTCGATCTTTACTCCACTGCACACCGTCCGTTCTCCACTGCTAGTAACCAACGACAAACCAATCCCCACTCTTGTCGTTGCACTATCTTTCTCAAGGATACCGCAGCTGCAACCCTGGTTCCCATCATCATCTACCGCCCCTTGAACATTGTTTCACCTCCTCCACCAGTCATCCTGCCTCTTATCAACGACACCCAACCCTCCAATGGCCGATCCTTATGAGGACATTCTCGACGATGAGACACTCGCGCCGCTAAAGCGCAACCATGCGTGTCTTCAAGTACGTACCTACTCCACAAATTGACAGTTCCTGACAGTCACCTTAGTGCAAGAAACGCAAGGTTAAATGCGACGCGATCCGTCCCACATGCAGTCCTTGCATGCGCTCACACGCTCATGCCATTCGCTCTGCGCATCGTAACAAGTCAAAGCCGCCGCCTCTTGTGTGTTCGTACGCCGAGGGTGAAGATGAGGACGACATCATGGTTCATGAGATGGAACGCAAGCGTGTCAGCAGTTCCGCTACTGGCGCCAAGCGCATGGCAGTCGGAGACCGAGGTTTGACACGGGAGAAGGATCGTCGCGTCGACGAGGAGCGAGACACCCTAAAAGCACGCATCGGTGAGTAGCTTATCTGCGAATCTTGTTCTGACGACAGCCGAACTCGAAGCCAGAATTGCTACTCTTACAACCAAGGACACATTTGGTGATCAAGATGGTTTCATGATGACGGACCCGTTCAACGATGCCAATGGCGGCGACTGGGGAGCAGCAGCATTCAATGGCATGGAGGGCAACCTTCCGGCAATCGAGTCTTCAGAGCAGATTCCAGACGTGTCGAGCTTTCTCCTCGTGCCGTTGAACTGGCCGAAGAATCTGCCACCTCCGGCACTTCTTCAGCACCTCGTCGAGTCATTCTTCCAGAACGAGCCGCAAATCCCCCGCATGATCCACCGCGCCACGTTTCTTGCTCGTCTCAGACTTCCCCCGACCCATGATGACTTCCCGTTCCACGGACTGTTGCACGCTATTTGTGCCCTTGCGTCGTGTCACACGGCCTTCCAAACGAACATGACACCAGAGGATCTTGACGAGAGAACCAAGCGCCACATCCAAATGGGATTGGACCTCGAGTCCAGCGAGGACTTTTGCTTGGCCCAGTGCGAGGCCGCTGAGCGCTGTATTCGGCACGGGACAGTGTCCTGCATGATGGGATCGGGCTACTTTGTTTTCGACCTGGTGCGCACGTACGTGCTGCTCACAGTTTGCTACATGGGCAAGGGCATGCCTTTGCGTGCTTGGATGTGTGCCGGTACCCCTGGCCGCCTCATCAAGGCCTTGGAGATCAGCAACCGCAACCAACGCAAGTCGGACAAACCTGCCTTCATGCCCGAGTGCACAAGCGACCGTGAACGCGAGGAGCGCTACGCGACTGTGTGGATGTCATATCTCGTCGACTCGTGCTTTGCCATCAATTCGGCATGGGCCCAGACTCTGGAACTCACCGACATCCACGTTCCTCTTCCGTGCGGTGCGGCCGAATTCTTCCAGGAGTTTGATACAGGTCACATCAAAGCCAACCCGCAGACGGCGCACGACATTGACATCTTTGTCACCCACCCGATTCCCGACCCCTTCGTCCTTGTGCTAAAGTCGTCCTTCCTTCTTGGCAAGTCTGCCAAGTGGATTCGAACCTGGCAGCAACGCGTCATGACTCCTGGTGACGAACAGGCGGGTCTCGACTGGCCAAGCTTTGCGGGCTTGCAGGCCGAGATTGAAGCATTCCAATTCAGTCTGCCGATGTGCTTCCGCAACTTGTACAAGATGGCCGATTCGGGCGATCTCTCAATGTTCAACGCCGACCTGATGAGCATCCACGTGTTCCCCAACCTTGCCATTCTGCTCATGTACGAGCAGTTTGTGGACTGGAAAGGACCAGACTCGCCCGTTCACCGTGCCCTGCAAAAGTCATTCGAGGCGATTGTCGGTTTCATCCACCTGATCCCTTCGCAGATGGACATTGGCCACATTGTGACGCCAAACCTGGCCTTCTCGATTTTCTCCGTGGGCCGTGTTATCAACCGCTTCATCATTCGCGCGAACGGGGCAGAGCAGTACGCACAAGCCATGCGCTGGCACACCGACCTGGAAGCCATCATCTCCTTACTTCGCCGTTACGGAACCAAACACCCGGTCGGCACGCAGCTCCTGGAGTACCTCAGCATCTACCAGCGCCTGTTCCTCGACGGTCGCTTGCACCTGGAGAACCAGTGCATGGGTAAAGCTCCCGCACAAGTGACTGCGGAGCCCACGCCACCGTCTGCCGCAGAGTCCGAGGCGTGCGACTTTAGCTCGTCACTCTCTGGGCTCGGATCAACCAATGACAACAGCCCGGCCGTTCCCTCAATGGGACAGACTCCCGAGAGTGTAGATCAAGTGGAAAGTGGCATACACAGCCACGGCGCGCACAGCGGTGGCAGCGTCGGCAAGTGCCCGATGTTGTCCGGCTCGATAGCTACCGACCCATCACCGCCAAGCATCACGACCCCGTTGCAATACCAGACCCAACAAGACGCAAACCTTGCCTTCCTCGCGCAGAACAGCGGGTTCGACCCCAGCATGGACCCCAACCTGGCCAGCTTGATGATGGGTTCCAACGGAGACTCGAAAACACCAGACGAATATATTCACGAGCTTTTGGCTGGTGTGGGTGGTGACCACGCCACGTGGAACACGACCTACAACGGATGATCCGGATAATCTCGAGTTTCTGCGTGGATTGGATCCGAGGCCAAGGAATGTACCGACGACACTATTTGTATTTACGCAGTCTGATTTGTATTTGTGCTGTTGGCCTCATCGTGCGATGTTTCTCTTCTCTGCATGCTGAGGATACGTGTGGTGCACGTAACTGCGTGCGCTCGCCACTAGAAGAAATGACAGATGCACACAGGGGTTCCTGACAGGGCAGAGGCTGTTAGGCCTTCGCAGCCTTTTACTGCTTATTGTTACAAGCTGGGAACATGCTCGCACATTTGAGTGACTGACAATCACGAGTCGTGCGCACTTTTGAGTCTCTTGAGTCTTGCGAGCGAGCCTTCCGTCTAGTCGCATCACTGCCGAGCGACCCGACAGCGGTTATGGCAAGCCGAATTGGCTGTACGATCTCCGCCGACCGGTACCCATCTTGTAACATTGTGATCACGACCACCTACGTAGCGGGTCGCTGCAACTGGGTCTACTGAATTGACGCCACATACAAGCATGCGATGGCGCCACGGTCAGGTTGGCAGGATCCATCCTGGATCTCGGACCCTAAATCTTTCTCGACAGTCCACTTTTCGCGCTGGTGTTCTGCAGAGCGTGACCTTGCACATGCGCAACTGGGGTATAGCTGCTCTGAAGGTCCTTCTCGTTTCCATGCGTTGTCGTAAGGGGGCGTCGAGGGAAGTGAGTGTGCATGCTGGATTTGCCGGACCCTGTTCCGGTATGCAGAGGAGCGGCCAGAATGAATTCTGGTATCGCGCTAGCAGGCAGCAGATCTGGGCTACAATGATGAGATGCCGTTAACGTCCACCCTGGCGTAGAATCTTTCACGGCTTGGCGTTGGATGACAGACTCAGAGATCTGCAAACGCCTCGTGCCCCGACGGCTCTCGGTCTCACCCGGCATCTCTGCAGGCTCTCTGGTATCCTTGAACTCGATCCACAGTGCTCCTGGTTTCACCCCCCGCACTGTTCGGGATGTGGGTGTGCCGACCGCATCTCGGACCACCCGAGCGGCCGAGCGGTTGCGTGCCGTCAGCATGGCAAGAAGGAATGCACCAGCTTACAGCCTCCTGATGTAGACGACGCTAAACCCTTATCAAGTCCACCCCGTGGATCGTTCAATCTCAGCCATGCCAGGGCACCCAGCGCCACGGCTGCCAACTTGGGTAGCGAGGCAGGCCCACCTCTGCTGTCAAGCCGCACGCTGATAACTTGACAGCACGGCGTTGAGCGAGGGTCAAACGACCTCAGGTACACGCTAGCGAGCTCTGAACGCCACGAGGTTCCACGATATCTGGTCTGGCGCAGCATCAGAGACTGCTCTGCCGCGGAGTGTAGGAGGATAGGAGACTGTTGTCTTGAATTGCTCAATGGCCTCGCGAGCTGGCGCGGACACGAGCGCACCCAGTGGGCACAGTGGGGGGACAGTACGTCCACATACCGCATGGCGCTAGGTGCATGCCGTGGCCGAGAGGCCGACCAAACTGTGGCGACCAGCGGCGGCGCCCGCTCTGCAGTGGATCAGTCAACCAGTGGCCAGTGGCCAGTGGGCCGACCTGCCGTGGCCGAGCTTTTGCTATGCAGAGGGTCCAATAGTCAGGGGGGAGTGGCAGGTCCAGGTTGCGCTGGAATGAAGGCTGCTGCCGCGGTGCAGCCGCTTGACTGTGGTACTGTGGCAGGTGTGAGCGTCGCCGAGCGAGCGAGCGGTTCGCCCGTGGTGGGTCCGAAAACGATGACGAATAGGTGGGTTCATCTGAGCAAGGACCGCACTTTGATCGTTGTAGTGTCTGGCGCACGTCCTACCTTCCTCACGTTAGCGTTCAAGCACATCCATTCGACACGGCGCCGTCAGACACGCCGGACAAGACCCCCAGCACGTCCATTCCCTCCTCGGTTGCCCCTTCCTGTTCGCCCATTCCTCCCACGGTTCTCTGGTCGTCTACTCTTCTTGGGATCTGTGTCAATAGCAGTCTGGGGTCAAGTCTGCTTCTCAACAAAAGTGTGAATCTTGTGAGTCTAGTCCCAGTGTGCCCGTCATATCTCATTGTTCGTGGAAGCGCTGTCGTCGTTGGTGTGCGTGGCTGCACTTGGAACACCCGGGGTGTGTGTGTGTGTGTTTGTTGTTTGCCGTCGCGGCGATCACACAGCAGCAGCCTAGTCATCCTTTGCAGCGCCCTCTTGGCTTTGGGCCATTGTTGTCCTTGGTGTTCACCCGGCGGCAACAGGTGTCGCCTTTCTCTGATTAGACAAGAGTGCACCGTTGCTAACAACGAAGCCACACACCAGGGTAGTGAGCTGCACCTCATCACAGCTGCACAGAGGACCAACTCCCCATTGTTCGTCTCGCCCCTTGGACGCCCCGCTCCCCTGGCTGGTGTGTGTGTGTGACGGTGCTGCTGCCCATCACTAGTGATCACTGTCCACGCCATTCCAGTTTGCCGTTGCACTTTTCATCTTGCTCTGTTCCTCCCTTGGAGCTTTGAACACTGTTTTCGATACTGCCTGTGCCGTCGACGTTGTAGTAGCCTGTCGCGCCCAGTGCTTGCATTGCTTTGTGAGTGGTCGTCGTGATAGCTGGTGTTGCTGTTGAACGAGGTGGTCTGACACGGAATCAGACTTGGCTGGGCCTGACCACCCACCACCTGGGCACGACACCCAAGCCATCCACCGCAGCCAGCCCACCCAGCACCCCACTAGCCACCCAAACCCCCTTTGTCGCAATCTCCATCCAGCTCGCACACGCCTTTCGTCACTCCTCGCCTCCTACTCTTGCACTCCCCATTCTCTTCCACCCTGGTCCCACAGCTTCGTCTGCCACCACCACACCTCGCCTACCTTCTGGGCACTGCCTGCCGAGCAGCGGTGCCAGGTATTCGCTGGCAAGCCGCCCACCCTACGCAAATCCAACTGCAACAGACCTCCATCAGCGCGCGTTGACGACGTCTTAATCGCCCCCTGCGCCGTCGCACTGTCCCTCGCGCACGGCCCTCACAGACCCAGTCGTCTCGCCACCCCAAACACACCCACCGCATCTCTCTCACGGGTGTCCACTCACACATTATCCCCCCGCCGTCGACCCATCCTGTCCGTCGTCGTCGCTCCTGCCCACTCTCCCTCCTCCACCTCCCATCCCTCTGCCACTCCCCTCAACACGCATCAGACTGCTCTGTGTCGCCCCCAACCACTCTGCGACACTCCCTACAATGGCCTCAATACAGGCCCCTCCAATGATGGGACCGCAGGTTTCCATCAGCACAGACACCTCTCTCACGAACAATGCGCACATGGGACGTTCGATGGCAGACCAGGCTTCCTCATCCTCCATGGACCCCATGCGAAATCGTCTGCCTAGGCGATCACGCCAACAGGGCTATTCGTCTCAAGACCTTTCATCGCGAGAAGGGTCAAACTCTCAGTTTTCTGTCAAGCAGGAAGGACCAAGCTCAGGGATGCCATCAGTACGCGCTTCGGATGGCAGCAACCCAGCGGTGACAGCCTCTCCGACGTCGCCTTCGGCCCTAGAGGACAGGAATTACTTTGCCCAAGGCCCCTCGCCATCAGACTCGACTGGTAGCAGGACATTCCAACAGCCATCATGGGAAGACTATGTCAAGTACTCGCAAGCCCAAGGATTGTTAGCGAGCGGCATGCCCACTCCACCTTTGCACACCGCCAACCTCGCTCCTTCATCTTTCCTCCCTCCACTCACTGCGCCGCCACCTCCTGAACCAGAACAGTCGACCTCAGCCCAGCATCAGATCCCTCGTCCTCCAATGCCGGCATCAGAGCCAGTGGCAATGCCTCCACCAGCCGCACCAGCCGCACCAGCAGCAGCCTCCACAAGCGCGTCCGCGGCGGGAGGTTCGTCCCCTAAAAAGGAGCGCATTGGACGTCCACCAAACGCATGGATCCTTTATCGTTCCGACATGCTGCGTGCCATCGCCAACGGCGAGCGACCGCCAGGTCTCGATGCCGTTATCTCGGACATGGGTCAAGCTTCAAAGGACAACATGAGCGAGGACAGCGAGCCACCCAAAATGAAGAAGGGCAAGAAGGGCACAAAAGAGCCAAGTGCCATTATGCTTCAGATTGGTCGTGGCAAGGGCGGACGTGGATTGCCGCAGGCCGATATCAGCAAGATGATCAGTGTTCTGTGGAAGCGCGAGACTGTTGAAACCCGCAAGAAGTATGAGCAGATGAGCGAAATGAAGAAGCTCGAGGTGAGTACCACGGAGACCCGGCGGCGACTTGTGCTGACATTTCATCAGCATCAGCAAAAGTATCCTGATTACAAGTTCCAGCCTGTCCGCAAAGAGGAGAAGCTTGCGATGCGTGCCGAGCGTCAGCGTGAGCGCGAGGATCGGCGCCGGGAGAAGGAGCGCAGTCACCAACGCGAGCGTGGTGAGTGTTATTCGGTGTAGGGTCGAAGCAGTGCTGACTTTTCAGGTCTTCGTCGAGCAGACAATAGTCGCTCACGTCGTGAGCGACTGTCGCCTGGCTTTGAGCAGGACCACCGCCCACCCATGCTGGGAATGGCTCGGTCTTCCTCGTTCCCGTCACCAAATTTCAACCTTGCTATGCCACAAGTCACCCGCGACTCCTTCAACACGGAGGGTACCTGGGAAGGCGGACCCATGCGCTCTACGCCGTCGACTGACACCGACCATGAGGGAGACAACGGCAGGCCAAGGCCATATCCTTGCCCGTCATCGTGCCTGCCGTCCCTCCGCGGTGACAGCTGCAATGACAACCACTACCGTGGTCAGGCGTACGAGCAACCGCGGAATGACAACTCTTTCCGCAGCAGCAATGCGTACCGCGACGAGATGTCTGCCATTCCACTCGATATTGCCTACCAGAAAGCACTGGCCAACGCGCAATCCTCTGGGCAAGCCCAGCAGGCCCAGCAAGCCCAAGCGACCCAGCAACAGCCCGCTCCGCAGTGGGATGGGACTCAACAGCAGCAACAGCAACAGCAGCAACAGGCCCCGACAAGATATGGGCAGGGCGCGCTGTACTCTCAACCAGTACCTGGTGTGCCCTACCAGCCTGCGCAGGGACAAGAGTTCTTCTTCGAGCCTATTCTCGAGGAGGGATTTGTCCTTCCTTCGGCAGACGCATACAATGTCGGCGACGCCGACCAGCTCGCTGCTCTCTGGTGCCAGTTTGGAGACGAGGAGCCAGCGCAGATGGGTGCTGGGCCAATGCCCACAACATTGCCGACAAATCCAGACTTTGCGAGCTGGGACCAGCACGAGGCCGCGACCGCGCCTTTCATGGCGGGTCCATCAGTCGCGGATCTCATTGCTGCAGACTGGGCTGCTCTGTCCAATACTCAAATGGGCACCGCTCCTGTCAGCCAGAACGTGTCTTCCCAAGGCGGCAACATGGGATCCGACACTGGCACTGGGTACTCTGCCGGTCCGCAGGCTTTCAACAACGCTGCCAACCAAGTCTTTTACACACCCTACGGCGCCGGCCAGGCGTACGCCATCAGCCTTGACCAGAATGGCCAGAATGGCCAGAATGGCCAGAATGGCCAGAATGGCCAGAACGCAACCCTCTCCCCTGGTAGTCAAGACTGGAACGCTGCGGCAACAACGACTGCTGGTTACAACGGATCTCGCCAGACCTCCGCAACCGGCTACCCACTGTCGGTCGATGTTGCGCCGCCCACGTCCTCGATTCCCAACTGGGCGACTGGCAATAGCATGTCGTACTCGTACTCTGGCGACACCATGTCAGAGACCCTCGGCGCCGATACCCTGTGGGGGACCGCCGAGGAGTATGGCACTAAGGTGCCCCAGAGTGTGAACCAGCAGCAGCCTCAACAGCAGCAGCAGTAGGCGTCTTTTCTGTCGACTTGTGTCGAAAGCCACTGTGTGTAGAATGTCTCGACAACTCAACCGCCCACCAGAGGCCATTACCTATTTCCCATCTCCACGCAGCGGCGCACCTGTACCCCTCGCGCCGCTCACAAGCGTTGTACTGTAGATTTTCCCCATGAGCCATAGTTTGGTGCGCTACTCTGTTAACGTAGAGATGATGGATAGTGGCATTGACTCAACCAGCGCAGTGGCATAGATAAGATACGGAGCGAAAGCATAGAAGGTTGATGATCCAGGTAGAAGCCTGATGGCGCGTCTGGTTGGACGGGTGCGTGTCGTAATTCAGTGTCGTCATTGCCGGACGGATGCTTTTCTGCGCATCAACAAGCTGCCCCTGCCATTTGCCACCCAGGCGACGAGGGCGATGCAACAGGGCTACGGCCCAGTGCCAAGAAACCACACGTGCATACTCTTGGATTCTCCTTTCACATCAACAACAACGCATCCAGCATGGCTTGTGAGTAGCTCCTGCCATTGCGCATGGCCGTTTGCGCGGGACGTCAGGGAGGCAAGAGCTGACGCACTGGCAACTAGGTATTCCTATCATTTGTGAGTTTTGAGACACACTGAGCGTGCTCGTGCCGGGCTGATACGTTTTTACAGTCGGATTTCCCACAAAGGTGCGCAGTGGTTTCCAGCCTCAGTCGTTGCTGGAGTGGTACGGATCCAGTGTTCAGTTTGGGAGAGGCCGCTGAATACGCGGTGGTTGTGCGCGCTGGAGCTTGGGGCATCCTCCTACACTGCTTTGCCGCAGCTGCCGTTGCCCTTGCTCGCACGACGTCCAGTGAGCATGCTGGAGCGTGGTCTGCGGCGCCAAGCGCTGGGGGCATCAGTCCGGGAAGACACTCGCTGCGTCGCGGGCTAGGCGCTCCACGGCGTCGGAAAAGCGTGTTGCGGGCGTAGCCATGAGGTAGCCTGCGGGGGAGGATGTCTGCGAGTGCTGCGCAACACACAGCACAACACACCGCCTGCAATTGTTGGGCACCAGCTCTTGATACGGCATTGGGCTCCATGACATGTCTCGATACGGCCTTGTGCTCCATGACATGCCTATTTTGGTGTGACCAGACACTGACGACTCTACAGATCAAGCAGGACGCACCTGAACAAGGCCGCCTGTGTCCCCGTTGCAACAACGGTACGTGTGGTGCAGCCCGAGTTCTTTTGGAGATGCCACAGCGCCGCTCCTACGCGGTCTACTGCTCCTCCCGATGCTAATACTTTGCAGCTGCGGTCGTCGGCGCCGAGTCGCGTACCTGGTTCGAGTTCTTTTGGATCCCTCTGATCCCCTTCAGCAAGAAGCACATTTGGCTCTGCTCCATCTGCAGTACGTCCAGTATCCCGTCAAAAGCTGCACTGACACGTCAGACTGGCAGATGAAGAAGGGCGACGGCCACGACCCACAGGTGCCAGGCGGAGGATTCAATCCAGGAGGAGGATACCCACAACAAGGAGGGTATCAGCAACAGCAACAGCATCAGCAGTACCCTCCACAGCAATATATGGGCAACCCACCTCCACCGCCGCAACGCTACGGGGGTAAATAACACCTTGTAGCGGCCGATGGTTTGGCGGGGTCTGTAGAGGTAATGAAAGCAATTGTCAAAAAGCGATGGCTGCCCACTCGCCCGACCGTCAGTGACTCCGCATTCCAGTCTTCCCCCGATCACAGCTCTTCCTCCTTGCCCAGGGCAGGACCCCAGAGCCGATGAACATGTGCAGGCAACACGTGCATAAGACGTCGTACGGCGGTACAAACCACAGACGAAAGACAAAGGTGGCGTTCAGCGACGGCGGAGTCGGCGGGCGGCCATGACCTCGCTGACGGGCGCTTGGTTGGTCTGTGCAGTAAACCAAGCTACAAAGTCCGCCGTAGGCGAGCCGAAAGGTCAGTGTGTTTCTCCAAACCCATAGGGCACCGTGGCGTGCATTCGGGGACGTCGATAGGGTGTTTTCTGTCTCTCCATACGTCCTGCAGCGACGGGTTGGATGGGATCGGTGGATCGGTGGGAGAGATCGGTGGTGCCCTGTAGTGGTTTCGCGGAAGCACCGTGTTGGTGTGACCTGCCGTACCGGTTCGAGAAACACACCCCTAGCGGTATCGCTATTTGGCCACACGCGCTGTGCGTTTCGCTGTGTCAGAAGCTCTCTTGCCTGTGGGTTCGTTCTTGTCCTCGGGTCTGGGGATCTTGGGAACAGGAATGGAACACGGACAAGTGTTCCGTAGTGAGGCAGGGGATGGCGGCAGTGGCCGACAATTTAGGTAGCCGACCTGACCAACTCCTTGATACCTTCTTCCAAGAGTACGCTGCTGAGGAGCCAAAGCCCCTACTTGCCGCGACATTGGCGAACAGGAGCACATTGCTGACGCGTGCGTTGGACGACGTACTCCGCCTGACTAACCGCGGAGGAGAACTTGGGAGTCACTCGGAATGAGCAGAATGTGCACGTTTTCCTTCCTTTGCCTCGCTAGCGAATTCCTATGCAACCGAGGCACGACTGGTTGCAAGCTTCAAGCATAGGGGAGACGCAACTCGAGTGCAGTGCCAACTATGCTCGAGATTCCAACGGATCATGCGGTTCCGAGGGCTTGAATGGTCGATTCAAATGATCAAAGTTCAAGTGTGGCGTTGTGGAGCATCATTTCATGTCTCGATGCCAACACCTTTATCGAGCTCGCCCTCTGCGTCATTGCATTATTCCAGGGAAGCGATGGTACCGGTGTGTCGACGCCTTGCAATCGCCCAAACTCTAATGCATACGCCGGCGGAATGCAGCCTGCGCAATCTCTAGAATTAAGGTTGAGACACGGCGACAAAAAACAGCCAACCTATACTTGATCACTGACACTGGATCTCGCGATCAAGCGACCTTGCAAAACGGTGAGCAAACTGCATACGGTCGCGGCATATCTGGTACCCGCCGTCGGACGGCTGAGTCATAAAGAGGTCTTTCTTGGCGCCGAGAATGCAGACGGTGACCATGACCGAGATCTGGAGATTAGTTGCGACCCCGCAGCCACGGGTCCAGGGGTTTTGGTGGCTGCCTGGCAGGCCAGGGGCAGGGTCAGAGTTGCGGCATCCTCTGTTGCCTGCATTATCAGAGTTCATATACGGGAACCTGGAATCGGCGGTCAGGCATGCCTGAGTAGTAGTGCAGCGTGCGAGATTGATGTTCGCTTCACCCGGCATTGTGGCTTGGCAGGTGGGCAACGTGGCCGCCGCCGCGAGGATGAGATGTGCAGGGGAAAAGAAGAGCAAACGACGAGCATTGCTCGTAGGGTGTAACATGTATGTCACTCTTGGGCACTCGGGCACTTTTAGCTGGTCTCACAAAATGTGTGGGAGGAGGAGGAGGGGCGGACGCGCAGACGGGGCCTGGCCGGAGTCTGGCCCATCTAGCGTGGGTTTCATCCTACCAAAGTGGCCAAGGCAAAACCAAGTTGGCAACCGCCTTCCGAATGACGTCCGTTTGGGGACGATGGAACCGTTGACGAGGGACGAGGGGGGTTAATTGCATCGGCCAGAAGAGTAATTTCGTTGCAGTCGTTGGTTGCGTGGAGCTACGGCCGTGATCGCCGGAGGACGGGGGATGCGTGTAGAGGTCCGTGCTCGGCGGCGACGGCGACGACGTGTTCAGATTCAGTGGATCCAGGGTAATGATACAGAGGCGTTGATGGCGTACATGTACAGTACAGGTGACGAGGTGACGCACATAGACTTGCTGGATTCCGACTCGGAGCTGTGCGCGTGGCCAGAACATGGATGCATCATGCATGGATGATCGCATCGTGGTGGATGCACTAGCGCAGAATGAGAGTCATTTGGCGGTAATGCCGCGGACAGGCAAGGGGTCGACAAACAATCTAATCCACTTGTGGACCGATCGAAGGGGGGTGTAGCGTGTCGCATCGGCTCGCGCGTGCAGAGTGCGTGCAGAACAGCTCCCCCTTCATCACCGGCTTAAGGGACGGAGGGGGACGGTTTAAGGGTTCGAGACCGAGCTTCCTGCTCTGCTCCTGTGCTGCTGCTGAGCGCGTGTCTGGTCGTCCCAACAAGTTCGGACTAGCCCGCTGGTGCTTGATGGGTTACCAGATCAAAGGGTAATCTGTAGCGAGGTACCGACGAGGCGCACGTACTAAACTCTGAAATCCTCAATACTGGGAACGATAGCAGCAGCACTTGTTCATGGATTGCAGCGGCGGCTGCAGACCCAGCCCAGCCCAGTCCAGTCCAAGCCGCCGCCGCAGTCGCAGCCGCCGCCGCCGCCCGGCTGGGTTTTGCAGATGACAGACCCCAGACGACTCTGAATCAAGGTACCGCAGGTACAAGAGGTACAGGCCGAGCAAAAGACAATTAGACGGGTCTAGCGGGACATTTCTCGGTCGAGGTACTGCACTGTACGCTAGGGACCAGGCAGACCAGCAGGCAGGCGGACTCGGGCACTCGTGCGCCGAGGCAAGTCTGACTATGCATTCTGCATTCTGATCAGTAGCGTGGTCGCAGTCAGAAGTCCCAGCTTTAGGCTAGTGATCTCTTGTGCAGGATCTTGCAACCTGCCTAGTGCCCCTGCTGGTCTGCGACGCACAAGCCTCACTCTCCCGCCCCAGAGCCATTTTGTCAACTGTACCACTCTCTTCAACACCCACCCACCACCACCACCACCAGGCCACACGCACACACACACGCACTCGCCAACTTACGCAAGTCACCAACGTCTTTCCGACCTCCGACCTTGCACATCGTCTCCCTGACCCACCGCCGGGCTGCGAAATCCTAGACCTCCAAGTGTCGTCTGCACATCTTCCTGTCCCTCCCTTCCTCTCGTCCACACTCCCACACGGCCGGCCGGGCCTTCCTCTCGACCAACTCTTTCGCCACTGCCCTTTGCGCGCGCACACTTTTGCAGACGTAAGCAGTACGACATCGTGCTCTGCCATTTACCCGTGCAGCGTCTCTGGCGTCTCGTCAACCGAGTCTGTGGGAAGTGACTACAGGTAGCTGAAACCTCGGTGTCCACCTGCATTCGCAAAGTGTCCACAGTAGCGCCTCTTGAACAGCTTCTCTTCGTCCTTGCAGACTACGACACTCCGGCAACGTGCGCCGCCGTCCTGCGTCCTCTTTCAACAAGACCAGCTCACCACACTCTCCCCTCACCTGGAGATTGACCACAAGCTTGCCAACAGAGACATGCCCTCATCCTGGTGATATTTCGAGTCTTGTTCGCGACGCCGCCGCCTTCCCCTCCCATTTCTTCCTCCCACGACACGTCTCGGTGCGCCCCGCGCTCCGTAATCATCGACAAACTCGTGCGCTGCCAGCTACCAACTCTTGTGCTTGCGCAACTGCCTAGCACTAGGGGCTGTTAGCGGGTAATCACCAGCTGCCCGCAGCCTCCACCTGCGCAGCACCTGCCAACCACTCGACGGTACCCCTTTGCCACCAGGACCGCCCAGGCCGACGATCATCAGAGTCGTCGCCCCCAATACTTGCCTTAAAACACATGGCGCAGCACGCGACAATGGCGGCTCAGCATGGCCCCGCTGCCAGCTCGGCCTACCACCTTGGCCAACAAGCGCCGCACCCTTCACACTCACATCAGCAACTCCCTGCTCATCTGACAGCGCAGCAGCAGCCGCAACAGCAGCAACAGCTGTATCTCAACACACAGTCACAGGCACACTTGGCCACCAACTCTGGCCACTCCTCCCAGGTCGACTCTCCTTCACACTCTGAGTTTTACTCGCCAGCATCCACCAGCTACCTTCCCACTCCTCCTCAATCACTTCCTCCAACATATCCCTCGTCTGCCGCTCACACCGGGCACCGCCCACCACTTCAGGCTGGCCCGTCATCAGACCCTGCCCGCACAGCGGCAAGTCTTGCGGCTCAACGATTCAGTGACATGTCTCTCGGCTCTCCCGACCCCCATGCCGCACGTCGGGCAAGCGACGCATTTTCTCGTGACCCCTTTCCCGGGCGACGAGGAAGTGGGTTGTCCGACCAGTTGGTACGTCGTGGGAGCGACGCACCGCCCAGTGACGTGCGACGAGGAAGCGAGTCGTATGGCATGCCGGTTAGCGAGAATGACGGCCGCGTTGGCGTCGATGATCCTTGTGAGTCCTGCCGCTTTGGCACATTCTGACAGGCCCAGGTAAAGACCGCTCCTACACCGAGATGAAGGTCCTCGGTGATGGCTCCTTTGGCACTGTCTGGCTGTGCGACTGGCACTCGCCCGTAAAGCCCAACGTCCTTTTATCGGCAATGCAGTGCGGCGCTGGCGCCCGCCCTGAATGGGCTGGAAAGCGTCTCGTTGCGTTGAAACGCATGAAGCGTGTGTGGGACCGCGGATGGCAGCAGGCGCGAACGCTGGGAGAACTTGTCGTGAGTAGCACATCGCGTAGATCAGAAGCTGGGGAAACTGACGTTTCAGTCGTTGCGAACAATCCCCCCACACCCGGCAGTGATTCCACTGTACGATGCCTTCATCTCGCCACGCTCGCGCGAGCTCTACTTTGTCTTCGAGTGCATGGAGGGCAACCTCTACCAGCTTACAAAGTCGCGCAGGGGCAGGCCACTGGCTGCCGGACTCATTGCCAGCTGCTTCCACCAGGTTGTCTCTGGTTTGCATCACATTCACCAGTATGGCTACTTTCATCGCGACATGAAGCCCGAAAACCTGCTTGTCACAACAACTGGCCTGTGCGACTACCTCTCTTCAGCCGCGTTGAACGAGATCAATGCGCATCGCCGGGTGCACGGCCGCGACGCACCCTTACCACCGCTGAACCACCGCATCGAAAAGGATGTCCAGGTTATCGTCAAGCTCGCCGACTTTGGTCTTGCGCGCGCGATTAACTCAAAGCCTCCGTACACCGAGTATGTCTCGACCCGCTGGTACCGTGCGCCCGAGGTGTTGCTGCGTTCGACCGAGTATGGCGCGCCAGTGGACATGTGGGCCCTCGGCACCATTCTCGCCGAGATGATTAATCTCAAGCCTCTGTTCCCTGGCGTTAGCGAGATTGACCAGGTCTACCGCATTACGGACGCACTTGGCGACCCCAATGTTGACCATGGGGTCGACGAGCGCGGCCGGGTGGTTGGTGGAGGCACTTGGCCGACTGGCGTCAAGCTTGCCAAGAAGGTCGGCTTTTCGTTCCCTAAGCGCAAGCCAGTTCATTTCCGAAGCCTGTTCCCCGAGGATACGCCACAGTCACTGGTCGACTGCATAGCCGATCTCTTGAGGTATGACCCGAAACTTCGCTTGACCTCGAGTCAGTGCATCGATCACCCTTATTCGCACGAAACCCTGCCTCACTTGCAGCACATGCCTCCTCTGCCCCGGATTCCATTTGCCCGTGGTCAGCCCTCGTCTCCGGTTCCTGCCGCCGCTGTCCCTCCAGCCGTCATCGACGTCCAGCCTCGCCAGTTGCCCCCTTCGCACGCCCACTCGCAGCCGGACCTGCGCCCTCAGTTTGCGAACGGAGACATGCGCACGTTGCCACCACCGGACATGCAGCACGTCGAGATGCAGCAGAACGCCCCCTCTCACGTCTACTTTTCTGGAGCTCCAAGCCCTGTGCCACTTCAGCGCCAGGATTCGACCGATTCGCGGAACCCGTACGCTACTTCGACCTTGGTCCACCAGCTGCGCGAACTCGATCTTCCGACCGACGACTTGTCCAGCTATGGCCAGCGTCGCTGGGCGGAGGAGCAGGCCCTTGCCGCCAGCAGGTGTCCTTCGCTGGCCATGTCGACCCACAATGGCTCAATGTTCGACACGTCGGCTGCTACCTCGGCCAGTGCGTCGTTCGCCAGCTTGCCGCAATTGTCTGCCGGTAACATGCAACGCATTCCGTCGCAGCAATCGCCAGCGGTTAGTCCTCACGAGCCCAACCCCCAGGTCGCGGCGTTTGTGCGCCAGCAGCAACAGCACCTCCAGCAGCAGCAACAGCAGCAGCAACAGCAGCAGCAGCAGCAGCAGCAGCAATACCAGGCATACCAGCCGATGCAACAGCCGGGTCGCCAGGCGTCATCGACTCCCAACCTTGGCATCAACCAGCGCGACCTCGACTCGACTCCCCGTCTGGCCGCCCAGTCTGTCATGCAGCTTCCACCTCCTATCCAGGCCGGCCCGCAGATGAGCACCACCAAGCTCGCACCTGCGCCCAAGAAGAAGCGGTGGGGCCTTGGATCGGTGTTTGGCGACGGCGACAAGAGTACTTCTTCTCTTCCCGCCGTCGACGAGCATTCGCAGCCGGCGTCTCTCAAGCGCACTCAGTCTGGCCACTACGCCGGGGAACGCGATCAGCTCCAGCCAATGGCTGCTCTCAATCCCAAGCAAGCCAAGAAGGAGGCGGAGCGTGAGGCTCGGGAGCTGGCCAAGGCCAAGCGTGAAGCTGCCGAGCGTGCTCAAAAGGAACGCGCTCGAGCAGTTTTGCAGAAGCAGGCTCAGTTCCTTGACAGCCATGGTACCAGCGTAGCGGGAGATGTCCTGTACAACTTCCCAAGCCCAACTCAGGCTACTAACGGCGTCAAGCAGCAGTCCCTTGGGATGAGTCGCTATGGCAGTGGAGGCATCGGCTCCCAGTCGGTCCAGTCTGTCAGCTCGATGCGTAGCCACGGTTCCAACTCGGGCTATCTGTCCAACCCTGCGCTTGCTAGCTATGAGGAGTCTGGACGACACAAGGCCCGCAAGACTGGCGAGGACGACGACCACAGCAGTATAGGTCGCGCGTCTGCCAAGTCGCGGAGCCTGCTGTCTGTGGCTACAGTCGACAGCGACCCCGGACCTCGACGCGCCCGCGACATTTGGCCCGACCCTGCTAACCAAGGCCGCCGTACGCCCTCGATGGGTCCAGGCTCAGCCTATCGCCCCAAGGTGTCGCACTCGTCGACATCGCTCGTCTCTGCATCGACTGCCTCGCTCGAGTCTCAGCTTGCTTCGCAGCTTGCCCGTCAGGCTACCGTTCAGTCTGCCTCCGAGTCGTCGCTGTCGCTCGGCCGTCGGGGCGGCAACGCCATAACACAGCAGCTCTACGAACAGCCCCAGGGCCCGTACGGCAAGGTTCCCTCGCACACTATGCCTCACAGCGGCAGCCAGCGCCACGGCAGTCGCCCCATGCTGCCCAGCATTGGAGACTGGGGCGAGGCCCACCAGGAGATCAACCCAATGTTCCGCGTGCCGCAGCAGGAGCGCCAGCACTCGCAGCAGCAGCATCGCCCAGCCGACGAGGGCACGACACTTCCTCCATTTGCCACGATTGCCCACATGGCCGACCAGCGTGGTCACTCTGTGCACCAGCGTCGCCCCAGTCATCAAATGTAGTTGTATAATAACACCGCGTTTCGACCCGGCCCACAGTGGGCCAACTCATTCACCATGCCGCCACCCAATTCAACACATTTAGCGAGATCATATCATTTTACACTCCAACCCACCACATGCCGCCACATTGGCGGCCTGCTAGAGCTTCATAGTAGCACCACTTCGATGCACCGTGTGCATATGTGCTCAACTCTGTGCACGAGCGTGCAGCCACTCGCCGCCGTGGCGGCGCCTCGTATTTACTGACAAAGTTTGTTCAATGAACGGATCTAAAGGATAAATGGGCATCTGAACGGGGAGTGGGCTAGCTGAGCAACTGTGAGTCGATGGACGACTCATGGATCTGGGTCTTTGTCACTGCAACATGCTCTTCAGCGTGGAATCACAGGATGACAACACTGTCGACGCAGTGCAGCAACTATCAAGCCACAGGGCCGGACGCCACGGCCCCAATCGGGACGCCTCACCCGCCACGATAACGCAAGCATGCCTGTCCGTGTCCTGCAAGTCCTGACAGCGTTTCCATCTGCGCCGAAAACCTTGTCTGCGCCACGACCACGCGCGCTCAGCCTTGAACGCCACAGGAACAACAGCCACATCTGTGCATGTACTCCTTCGATCCTTGGGCTGCAGGTGGTATGGCGTCGTCGACTTTGTTTCTGCAGGCCGGCACAGGGACGGTCCGGCGCGCGCTGACGAGAGTGTACACCCGGTTGATTAGATTAGGCTTTTTCTCCGTCACGATCAGGTCCCAATGTCTGCCCGGCCTCTTGGCGTTGTGGTCGTGTGCTGTTCCTGCTGCTGCATAGTGTGCTGCACGAATGCAACGGGAGTGCAAGGCATGGACACCTGCCACAGGCGTTGCCACACAGAAGCTGCACTTTGCATTAACCGGCAACAAAATCGTCGGTGCTGGTACTGCAACTGCCATTCCGAAGACAAATGGCCGTTCTCGTTTAAAAGACAGGTGGCCGTCTCTAGAGGTAGCTGCTTAATATCGGACCTGGCCACTGGCACGGGGGGGGGGGGGGGGTGGGGGGGGGGGGGGGGGGGGGGGGGGGGGGGGGGGGGGGGGGGGGGGGGGGGGGGGGGGGGGGGGGGGGGGGGGGGGGGGGAGGTGGCGGTGGGTGGGGACAGGCGGGGGGCGACGTACTCTGCAGAAATGCTGTCGTGAGCGTGCCGTAGATTGGGGTTGGGTGGCGTCTTGGAGGTGCCTCAGGGATCTCGGACCTGGTCGTGTACCTCGTCCATTGTGGCCACTGGTCTGGATGGCCTACGAGCGTCTCTTAGGCTGCGAACACCGGCGTGGGGACTGGCGCTAACGGGTGTCGATCTTGGGTAGTTGGGTTCACTACTTGCTGTCTCAACGTGGTACCACGTCGCTATACCGTAGACTATGGAGATACTGTCGGGGAGTACGATGCCCATGAATAGATGTCCATTCCGCGACGATCTAGCGTCTGACGGCGTTCGAGACTAGGTCAGTCTTGTGCCTCTTCCATAGTCGTAGGTCTGCCGTGGTTGAGTTGCTCGCTCGGAACGAACGACGTGCTCACGCAAGCCGCCGTATCTGCCTCGGCCATGCCAGCCGTTGCCTCGGGTCGCCACCCACAGCTAAACGGACGATTTAGTGACCACAGGGCGACCATGGCGTCTACGCGTCTACGACGCTTTGAGAACGTCGTCGAGATCCCCTGTCATGCACATGTGGGACAGATGTCGGTGATGAGCGACGCTTCTGCTCGGTTCACGTCGGCGCCATCGTCGCCGTCGTGTCGGCCTGTCCGGAGATTGCTCGATATGCGGCCAAGAGGCGATAGTGTGGGATATCCACCTCTCAAGTCGAAATGTTGTGCCAGTGGCTGACTGGGAGATCCACGCGATGTTGGCTGCCACTGACTTGTGGTCCTCCTCTACCATGCCACCAGTCGGTCACTGAACGCTCTATGGCGCTCGTCACTCATCCGTGCGCAGTCGAGTTCAACGGTCGTGTCATTGCCTCAGCCATATCTCCTCTCCTATGCATGTATGGCATGCTCCTGTACAACAAATCTAACAATCTAAACGTCCGTCTCCAACGCCCAAACCCTCTCCCCAACCCTGGCGCGATACTCATTCACGCCCGCAAACGCAACAACGACCGGCCCGCCCTCCTCGACCCCAAGCTCACTCAACACCCACTCCCTAACCCTGTCCACGCCCTCGCGCCCCTCCCCATCCAGCGCCATCCACGACGCAGGCAGGCCCAACCGCCCCTGGGCCGCCGCCTCGGCCACCCCAACCAGCAGCACCTTGAGCGCCGGCCCGCGCGCCCGCGCATAGGCCGGGTGCAGCTCGTGCGTCGCGCAGTGCCCGTGCAGCGCGAGCGCGACCTTGAGCACCTTGGGCAGATCCCGCAGCAGGCCGAGCTTGCTGCTGTCCATGTCCGAGGGCTCGGCGGTGAGCTCAGCGGCATACTCGGGCCGCTGGGGCAACGGCGGGAGGATCACGACGACGAGCTCGGTGACGCTCGACGAGAGCCGGAGCTGCGCCGGATCACTCCTGATAGTGTGCACCACCCGCCTGACGCCGCGCGGCACGACGAGGGTGCAGCTCCCCTCGTGACTCCCGCCACTCCCCCGCGCCCGCGCCCGCCCGCTGCTGCCGCTCCCACTCCGGCTCCCGCCCCACGGGAGGGTCGTCTCGGGCGCCCCGGAGACGAGCACGAGCTGGCGCGCGGACACGACAGTCTTGACGTCGCCGCAGATATGCCGCACGTACTCTAGCCGGGGGACGTGGGCCTCGACGCGCCGGAGAAACCGCGTGCCGACGCCCGCGTGCACGTCCATGATCTTGGTGTGCGGGAGGAGGCGTGCTAGGTCCGCCGCCGACGCTGGGCCGGGGGTTTCGTGCCAGCCGTACAGGCGGGGGATCTTGCCTGTGGGCGAGGAGATGTGGCCCGGTGTGAGCACGAGGTGGCGCATGAGGGCCTTGTCTGCTAGGTCGTGCAGGAGGCGCGAGGCTTGCCGCAGGGAGACGAGGGCGGTGGGTGAGCATTCGGCGATGATGCGGTGCAGGATCGCTGGGTGCGTCGACGGGTGGAAGCGCGGGGGTGGTGGTGGGAGGCCGCGCCAGGCGTGGATTAGGTGGGTCAGGCTTGGGAGACAGCAGAATGATGGCCGCGGCGGGGGTTGGTGCAGGTGTGCGGTAAAGTGATCTGTGAGCTGCTGGCTGCAAAGGTTAGCTCGGGCACGTAAGGGGACGTACGTTTGGTAGATTGTGTTTGTGCTGCCTATCGTGCTCGTCGAGAGGGCTCCGCGCTTGTGCCGGCCTTGGTAGGGCTGAGGGGGCCGCATGCCGAGGAGAGGCGTTGAGGCCGTGGGTGTTGGGGAGAGTGGTGGCGAGAGAGGAGGCGTTGGATCCATGTTGATATGTCAGTGGGCGGTGAGTGTGAGAAATGAGAATAATACAACAGCAATGCACACAATCTCTGTCATTATCTCGGCCCTGCTCGTCATTGCTGCTGCATACTCTCACGACCCTTCAAGCCACCGCCGCTGGGCACCTCAATTTATCAGACTCGACAGGCACGGCGTGGCCAATTTTTCAATGCCGTCGCTGTCAACGATGTCAAGGCCGCAGGTTCTTATCGACAGGTTTTCGCCGTGCATGCATGGCCGTCCTCGTGAGAGGGATGCTCTAACAGCGTCGACTTGGACGCTCTCTTGCCTTGAGCTGACGACGCTTGCGCTTACGAGTCGCCTGGTTGGGCTGTCAGAGTTGCTGTTGAATCTCCAGCTGGTTGCTCTGGTTCGAATCAGGGAAGGTTACCGAGTAGGCCGGAGTTTCTTGGCCGGACGCTGCATGTCTGCCGTGTCCTTGATAAGCTCTGTCAGTGTCTGGACTTTGATTGCACTTGTGCTTGGCAAGCAGCTCCTGGAGATGGGGCTGCTCTTCCTACGGTCTCTTTGGGCTTCTTGGCGGCTGGGATATAGCGGCCACCTTTATCCTCGGCAACTTGATCTGGTTCGTTCCGCTTCAGCTTCCTCTCAGTGCGCGGCAGATTGTTCTTGGCCCCCTCCTGCTCGTGAACTACCTTTGGCCGGCAAACGGCAGCAGTGTTCAGAGTGACAAGTGGGGATACTAGTCAGTCGCGTCGATGGTGCAGCAACTCCTCCCCTGGCGATTGCAAAGCGAGTGCACGATCTATGCCCTTTGGTTAGTCTGCATGCAGCTTGGAGAGTGGTGATGCTGAGCTGGATGACACAGCTGTCGTCCTGGCTAGATGGATCCCAGCGATTCACTCAGTGCGGTGCTCCACACACAAGAACCGCCAGTGCAGCCAATCACTGTCCAAACGACTTTGGGTGCAGTCTTCATTCCTCAATTCTTTAAGGTTTTATGGCATGTGATAGGATGCTGAGGGAGGTTGTTGCAATGACGTGCATGTCAACAATCTGCTGCTGCATGCTGATATGCTGGAACGAGAGATCACGAGTACACTGCTGTTGATGGATGCTCAGCTGGTCAAATGGCAGACTACGTCACACGACTAGCACTGCCTGCCGGGAGAGGAAAGTTTTCTGTCTCTTTATATTTCATCCCCCCACTTTATGCAGTCGATTGCAGGTCATGTTCTCTCTCCTGCGCAGCGAGTGAAAACCACATCCATATCCTCTCTGGTGCTTGCTTCACGTCTTGCAGCGACTGCTTTCTTTATAATCCCCATACCCCCCCCCTCTCTCTCCCCCTCCCTGCATAGACCTAGACTATAGTGTATACTGTACATTATACCAAACAACAACGGCGGCAAACGATACAAGACCCAGTCGCCAAACGCTTTTCCTCCCGTTAACGTACACGTAGCAAGGTCACACATCTACCTGCTCTGGCTTCCCCGCACTCCTACCCCCTCCAACCAGTCCACGCCTCCCCCATCTCTATCCAACACGTCAGCACACCCACTCCCACTCCCCCATCGCACGCCGACAGCCCCCAACCCCGACGCCACGTCGGCACCAGCATGACCCATCCCTTAGGGTACGACCCAGACCCCTCCAATCGCGGCGAGGGCAGCAGCACAGGGACAACGCGGCGCCGCACACGCGCACAGTACAATGCAGCCAACGCCGACCCAGACACCACCCCGCTGCCACTGCCAGCGCGTAAACGGCGCGCACCCATGCATGCGCGCGTAACTGCAATCGTCCACGACAACAGCGATGCTGCTGCTACCAAATGCGGCGGTCTGTGCGCCGAGGCAAACACCACCCCACACCACCCCGCATTACCACGCGACCTCCCACCACCCATTCCCGCCACCCACCCAATCTGCCCTCCGCGTCTCGTCGGCGGCGGCCGCCCCCGCCGCGCCCAACGCGTAGCCAACGGCACGTCGGGCGTGAAACCCGGTCCCACGCCTCGAGCGACGCGTGCAGCTCGCGCGACACGCTCCCGCCGCACGTCGGCCACCCCAACGACGCTCGAGTCTATCGCCGCCGAGTCGGCCGCCATCCGCGCTGAAGTCGCGCGCCTCGGCTTGGCGCTCCGCGATGTGACGGCCGACGGCAACTGTCTCTTCCGTGCGCTCGGCGATCAGCTGTGGGGCGACCAGAGCAAGCACAAGGACATTCGCCGCATGGTGTGCGACCACCTCGAGCGCGCGCGCGACGAGCTGGGTGACTTTGTTGCGGGCTTCCTCAACGAGGGCGAGGATTATGATGCGTATGTTCGCCGGATGCGCGGTGACGCAGTGTATGGTTCGCACATTGAGCTCCTCGCTGCGAGCAAGGTCTTCCAGCGCAGCATAAGGATTGTCCTCGCGCAGACTAGCTACACTGTCGAATACATTGAGAGTGCGCATGCTCCCATCGCCGAGGCAGCTACTGGTCCACGTAGCACACGCGCGACACGACGCGCACGCAAGGCGGCTGCCAGTGGTGTCGAGACTCCCACGCCCTTAATGGTCCCGGACAACACCCCCGCTGGTGCCTCGCCTGTCCCCGAGGCGCAAGATCCCAACACGCCGCCACCTCCACGCGAGGGCCAGAGCATGCTCTGGCTCGCCCTCTTTGCCGAGGCCGAGCACTACGAGTCGGTACGCCGCAAGGGCGAGCGGAGCTACGCCACTGGCCCTGCCGGAGTGCCGGACGCGCTCGCTGTGCCGCATGCACGGGACGAGTCCGAGGCTGCCAGGCGGGAGCGCGGCGAGGAAGTCGCTGCGGCGCCAAACGTCGCGGCCAAAGGTGCTACGGGCCGACTGGCCGAGGTCCTCGCGTCGTTGCCTACTGGCCACGGTATCGCTCCCGACGCCGCAGCAGGTGTCCTGGCACGCACCAAGGGCGACGTCTCCGCCGCCGTCGAGATTCTTCTCCAGGATCTCGACCTGGACGCCTCCGACATTGAAGTGGACGCGGCGAGCGACGGCAGCGCGGCCGTGGAAGCCATGCTCCGTCCAGTGTCTCCTGACCCTGCTCTTGCCTATCGTGAGCGTGACGCGACGCCGTCGTCGTCCGAAGACCCCGCTAGCCCGGCGAGCACGGCGCCGACGTCCCCGCTCGACAGCGAGGTGAGCGAGGGCGAGAGTGATTACCGGCCCGACGCGGCCGGTGAGGAGGAGGAGAGAAAGGTGGAGGAAAAGGAGGCCGAGGAGGTTGGAGGGCGGAGGTTGAGGGTGAGGAGGGGCGCAAAGATGTAGTCGTCCCTTGCTTGCTCATGGTTGTAAATTACACAAACTCATCATGCATAGTTTCTTCGTCATTCAGATCGTGTCGCTGACTTAGAGCGTGCAGGCTGGCATCGAGATAAAGGAGTCTACAGTGGCCTCGGCAACCTTCGGCATGCAGAGAGGAATTCCGTGACCGGAGATTACAGTGGAAGCAAGTGGGCATGACGCACAAAGCAATCTTGGGCAGCACCATGCACTCACCTGTCCACCACTCCATCTCTCATTCTTACCTACTGCAACACAAAAAGCCGCCAAAATGTCCCTCGAGACCAAGTCAACCAACAAGGTAGCCGGCGGCACGCTCACAAAGTACACGTTCCCCAGCACCTCGCTCTCCCTCCCCACGACCATCAACGTGTTTGTGCCAGCCAACACGTCGTCGGCCTCCCCAGCGCCCGTCCTCTTCTACCTCGCCGGCCTGACATGCACCGAGGACACGGCCGCGCAAAAGGCCGGCATGTTCAATACCGCTGCGGCCGAGGGCGTCGCGCTCGTCTTTCCCGATACGAGCCCCCGCGGCGCCGGCGTCGAGGGCGAGGACGACGATTGGCAGCTTGGTACCGGTGCGCATCTGACGAGTCGTGGGAGGCGCTAACGCTGTTGCAGGCGCGGGCTTCTACATTAACGCTACGGCGGACAAGTGGAAGAAAAACTACAACATGTACGACCTGATCGTCAAGGAGCTGCCCGAGGTGCTCAAGAAGGCTGACCTTGGACTGGTGCGTGCTGTGGCTTGGGCGCGCTGACGCTCGCGTGCAGGACTTTTCCCGCTGGTCCATCACTGGCCACTCTATGGGCGGCCACGGCGCGCTCACCATCTACCTCAAGAACCCGGGGCTGTTCAAGTCGTGCTCGGCGTTTGCACCTATTACGTGCGTCGGCTGCTCGGTCGTGACTGCTGACATTTCAGCAACCCCTCGCGCGTCCCGTGGGGCGAAGGCGCATTCCGCGCCTACCTCTTTACGCGCACGCGCTCGCTCCCGCCAGCGGAGTGGCTCGAGCACGACGCGACGCACCTCCTCCAGTCCAGCGCGGCGCCAAAGGGCAGCCTCCACATGCTCGTCGACGTGGGCACGGACGACCAGTTCCTCAAGGCCGGGCAGCTCACGCCCGAGGCCCTCGAGCGGGCTGCTGCCGAGCGCGGGGCCGAGGGCGAGCTCGAGCTGCGGCGCCAGGAGGGGTACGACCACAGTTATTACTTTATCTCGACTTTTGCGCCAGAGCACGTCAAGTGGCACGCAAAGTTTCTCAAGGCTTGAGCGCCTGGCCACTGGGGGTAGCGCCGGGGTGAGTAGAATGAAGAAATGCACATCTTGTAGCTATGTGTGATCGGTAGTAACGCTGCTTACTGGACAACGTGGGCGTGCCGCCTGTAGCTGACGAGATTCACTGACTCGAACTGCACAAAGCAGACGCTTACTCGGCTTACTCTGTTCATTCACTGTTTTTCTGCTACTTCTCGTTACACCTTGACCGATTTCTGTCTTCTGACTACGGCTGACCGCCTCAACTCGCCGTGGACTAACGGTCGGTAAGAATGACGGTCATGGACGCGCCATCGGTCATGGGCACAAGCACGGAACCAGTCCGCTCCTGCCCATCGTCGCAGTCCCTGTACCAGCCCGGAATCTGCACGGCCTTGGAGTAGGCGCTGAGGAACCCCACCTGGCCGGCAGGGACGGAATACCCTTCGCTCCTGGACGAGGACACGGATTCCGAGTATCCACCCCCGATCATGCCCGAGAGGCTAGCAAAGGGAATTTCGACACCAGCAGACACCTGCCACGACATCTCCCACGTCGTCGTCGTCTGCTCCTCCAGGCCAATGTCGCACGGCTTGGTCCCCTGGATGCAGTTAACATTGCCGCTCACACGCCGGCTGGGCGTGTACGCGTCGTAGTCCCAGGTGCCCTGCGGGTCGGGGTCGAACTGCTTGCACGTCGGTTCGTCGCGGATGCCCACGCCGGGCGCCCGCTTGAAGGCCTGCGGGGGGAAGTGGCGCCGCTTGGCGGGAGTGGACCTGTTGGCGTGGACGGTCCGCTCGCTCAGCCCACCGGTGCCGCACGGGAAGAACGACACGCCGAGGTTGTCGTTGACGCCTTGAAGAGGAATGCAGTCGTCGCCCGAGCCGATAATCTGCAGAGCAGCTCCGGGTCCTGGCTCCTGTGGGCAGTTCTGGCCCATCGTAAACGCAATCTCGGCGCCGGCCTCAAACCCATCTTCCACCTTGACATAGACTGTCGCGGGCCAGTCCTCGGCTTGCCCCGGGGCGCAGACCATGTCGCCCTTGCAGAAATTGAACGAATCACACAGAACAGTGACCTCGTTCTTGGTGATTTCGGAACTGCAGTACGAGTCGGAAAAAATCCGGTAGCTCGCAATGCTGCCCTGCGAGTGGTAGGTCTTGCAGGGGTACTCGCATAGGCCCAGCTGTTCGCAGCCGCTCGTGCCCTCCACGAAAGAGGATCCGGGTGGGGGAGTGGATGGGCCAACGTAGTAGGCTGGCGTCTCCCCGGCTCGGACTGCTGCGAGGAGCGGAAGGGTGAGGAGAAGCGCGCCAAGGGGGCCACGGCCAGCGGCTTGCGCTGAACTAACGGAGCCAACCTGGCCAGCTTTGATAGTGTGGATAGCGTTGAACAGCATAGTGGAATTGTTGTGTTATAGTAGGAGGTGTATGGAAGAGTGGAAGCGACAGCTTGTTGAATACATGAACGAAGGGGACTTCACGCCGGTTAATATAGACAAATTCTGGGAGCCTCCGCACAGTGAACAACGGCAAACGAGGCAAGGAAGAGCAGCTAATGACGTCGACTGACCTGCTTATGCTGCGTTGCGCTCTTCGTTGTCAGACTCCTTTTGGAAGGATGACGAGGCCGCAAAATGACATAAGGTCGACGAGAGAGTAGTTGGAAGGACATGGCCAGCAGCCGCGATAGCCACAAACCAAACGGGGGACTTGTCGACTTTGTCGCTCCTCCGCACCTTTGTCGTCACCGATATCACCTGTCACATGTCAAGCACAGTTGTGGAGTAGGCACATATCAGCAGCCCCACTCTGTGCTTATGATGGACCCCATTATCAGCCAAGGCGGAGTTGTCCAAGGGTGACATCTGGTGTCATTCAGCTCTGCATAAAATCCAAGATTCAAGCTGGAAAGACGCCGAGATACTAATGACAGTGACTAATCCTGGGCTAGTACCTGAGATACGTACTCTTATGATCACTGCTAGATATGGCTAGATATGTGTCTGAGGGATCAACAGATGCTAGGAGCGTGGGGCTGTCTGTTATTTTACATACTGCCATTGACACCTGCAAATCGTGATCTTCTCTCTAGCCTCTAGATGCGTTCCCTTTCACTTTTTCTAAAGATCCCAGCTATCTTTCTCCCTAGAGTGAAGTATTGGTAGCAGTTCGCAAAATGTAACACTACTCAACCGCCGGCCAGTCAATCGTCGGTCAAGGCCATGTTCTGCGGGCCGGCGACGCTCCTCCGGCCGATGCGTACACTGCCCAAGTGCCTGCTCCACAGCACACCAGTAGCGTCCATGTCTCTAACAGGAGCTGGTGACAACCTAGCCTCAATGGGAATGGACAGGAGGGAGCAACACCCAATCTCTGTGCCACTGCCACGACAATCACTGCCCGCAATATCGGCCCGCCGCACACTCTCGGCAGTCGGTGAATGAAAGTAAAGAGCACACGCATTCTACCCTGCCAAGCAGCCTATCTGCATTCCCTCCTTTGATCGCCCCGGTACCCAGCTCGACAATTGATCAACAATGAGGTAATCAGCAGTCACGCGGCTTGTGGCGAGGAAACGACATGTTCCGTGGAATGTCGATAAGGGCTGCTGATCACTGCTAACGGTAGGGTACCTGGCACTATCTCTGGTTGCCATCCGCTCATGGCCGATAAGGAGTCGCTCCAAGAACAAGAGCTTCCTCTCCGGCGTTTGAATAGTCGCTCCAAGAACAAGACTCCCCGGCGTTTGAATAGTCGCTCCAAGAACAAGTCTCCCCGGCGTTTGAATCGTGTGGAGCTCGGCTACACATGACATCCTCTACGATCCCCAGAGTGATGCCTGACTGCGTCTTTTCTTTAGCTCAGGGATCAACACGTACTATGCATCTTGGCTGTTAGCGCAGTGGAGCATGACATCAGCAACTCTCTGTCCAACAGAAGTGTCATGAGTCGAGTGGAGAGGAGGGCAACGTAGTGTTTCGTGCAAATGGTTGCTACAAGTCTGCCCACAACGAACAACGGTCCATTGTCAAGGATCTCTTTGAGTGCATTTCTTGACAAGCACACCTCCTCTTGACGTGCTTCTTCCCACTTCTCATTCTCGGATAGCCAAGTGCTGCTCGTTGGACGAGAAAGCTGGGCTTGTGACATTGAGAATGCATCTTGGGCGTGTCCAGTTGTCACAGGGCTTCATAATGGAGAAGCTTCGGCGTGCCTACGCCTGCAGATCTACGCAAGAGCCCCCACCGCGGCCGGCAACACGAGTGCAGCGAGCAGCAGAACGGGCAGGGACCCCACCGGACGTGACCCCGACGCGCCAGACGACTCGACACCTATCGGCCCCTGGCACCGCTGGCCAGTGACGCCCATGTCTCCGAGACACTTGCCAAACTGCCCCTCGTCCGCGACGAGGCAGATACTTAGCCTGTCGTCTGTCGAGGCCGTGCTGTTCCCTGGCGGGCAGCAGGTGGCCATGGCTGTGTCGTTGCGGGCGATTGTGCAGTTGTACATCGTTTTGGATGGTGAAGATTGTCGCTAGTTGATGGTTGTTGCGGGTGTGCTGGAAGAAGCTCGTTTCTGTGCGTGCATTGATGCGCTGGGGCTGGGGGTTATATAGCTCCATTCTCGCCAGTGCCTCCGCAGCATCAACGAGGCGACATCCCGCCCACATGATACCTTGGCTGGAGCTAATGCACAACTTATTAGTCTGACTTGGACCCAGAGCAAGAACTGGAGCGGAATGCAAGCATTTGCTCCACATCCGTGGTTGTGCCTTGGCCACACCCAAAACGACAAGCAATGGCCACAGCCACACTCAGACACGACACCAGTGCCTCTACTAGATCATCCGCCCAGCACATGCAACGAGGGTGCGTCGTGTGCTCCACAGAGATGAGCGAGGAATGACGCAGAGACTAGTAGTGTTGATCACGTTTATATGCCGAAAGGCCGATGTGCCAAGGTTGTGCCTTGGTTACGAGAGGTCATCGATGCTTGCAGCATCCAGTGGTCATCTGTTGGTATGCGGGTTTGCATGCGCTGTTTGCTGTGCGTCCTATGCTGGTGTCGGAGGGGTTGTACAGCTGGGCCATGCCCTGTTAATCAGATACATGCGTGGTGCTAAGCCAGTGGTTCTTTACTGGGTCATGACTGGGCGTTCACGAAATCGCCACCACGCCTATGGTGGAGTTACCCATCGATCAGACCAGCTTCAACAGTGCCGCGGACCAACCGCGTACTCGCCGCTACTTTGGCTCAGACTGTCGACAGAGCAGGGACCATAGGGTCTCTGGTAGTGGGCCAAGAAGAATCCCGGTCTTGGGGCATCGCTACGGTGTTGAGTGCAGCTGAAGAGTCAAAGTGTAGTGGTGGCCGACTTTGTGTGCCATGCCCGTTCGGCTTTCCTCTCTGAGAGCTCAGACAGGGTTCGACCTTGCCGTGAGGACGGCAATATCACCTGACAGAGAAGCCCATGAGCGGGCTTGCGTTACAGGCGAGCCGATGTCGTCAAAGTGGCCAAAACCCGCCCAACCACCGGCGACAGCGGCGAGCGTATGCGCAATCAAAGAGAGCTCCAAGAGCTCCACGTTGCAGTCTCGCTGGTAAGCTGCCGTGAGGGTCTACATGGCTTATCATACCGCGGCTCCTGCTCGCCGCCCAGTCACCTCACTGCTGTTATCCACCACTTCGCATTGTTGGAGATGACTATCGGTCAACCCCGATAAGACACCTGACCGGCGGTCTTCCGGTCCGACTTACTGTGTCTGTTTGCATACGGAGATGCCATCTGCGTCGCCTGTTGCTGCACATCCCGACTAGTCAGAGCAGGGCATGCACAATACGCGTATAGACCTCGACATGAGCAACAGGCATGGCAGCTGAGGACGACCGGGATATAGTAGCTTTACCCCACAGCACGAAGTGGGCTCCACTCGATGTAGTGTGCGGGCAAAACGGCGAAGTGGGGTAGACGTCAATACAACTGCTCGGATTGGACCGACGTCCCACGCGTGTACTCGCATGCATACTCTAGCTAGTGGACAATACCTCTACTGACTCGGTCTCTGCTCATGGGGTACGTGGCTGTGTGAGGTATAACAGAGACACGACAGATGTGCAGCTCTTCCCAATTTGTTGCAACAGTCACAATCTCAGAATGACAGTCCACCCTTCCAACCCCGCTGGCGGGCCCGTGACCATGGTCGTTATTGGCGCCGGGCAGCGCGGCACCGTCTATGCTAGCTATGCGATCAAGCACCCCGAGCTCGCCAAGGTCGTCGCTGTCGCTGATCCGAGGCAGAGTCGTCGCAAGGTCTTCCAGACGAGGCACAAGTGAGTGCCCGGCCGACAATCAGCGGCACTGACACGCCAGGCTCGACGACGACATGCTCTTCGCCGACTGGACCGAGATTGCGTCGCGCCCACGCTTTGCCGACGCGGTCGTCATCTGCACTCTGGACCAGATGCACGCCGAGCTCGTCTCGGTCTTTTCAAAGCTCGGCTACCACATTCTGTGCGAAAAGCCCATGGCGACCAGCATCTCGGACTGCGTCAACATGGTGAAAGAAGTCC
The DNA here is from genome assembly GCA_002335605.1 of Prillingera fragicola. NCBI lineage: Eukaryota > Fungi > Basidiomycota > Tremellomycetes > Trichosporonales > Trichosporonaceae > Prillingera > Prillingera fragicola. The sequence continues at coordinate 527,001 of BEDY01000004.1, read as the reverse complement.
AGGCTGCCGGGGATTTGATCTTTGGTATCGGCCATGTCCTGCGGTACTCGCCGTTCAACAAGGCCGTCAAGGCCGTCATTGACTCGGGGGCCTTGGGTGAGATTGTAAACATCCAGCACATGGAGCCCGTCGGCAACGTGCATTTCAGCCACTCGTTTGTGCGCGGAAACTGGTCAAAGGAGGAGGAGACGACGTTCTCGCTCATGTCAAAGTGCTGCCAGTGAGTCGAGCTGAGGCCTGCAGTGCTAACCCGGCAGCGACATTGACATTCTCTCCTACTACCTCTCGGGCCTCAAGCCCGTGCAGGTCTCGTCCTTTGGCTCGCTCATGCACTTTAAACCGTCCAAGAAGCCCGCAGCGGCCAACGACGCCAAGCGCTGCCTCGACTGCCCCGCCGAGCAGGACTGCATCTGGAGTGCCAAGAAGATTTACCTCGACAAGTTCCAGCCGGGCAAGCCTGGTGTACGTTTCTGATGTGCTACAAAAGCTGACATTGGCAGTGGGCACGCATCCTCGTTGAGGAGCCCGAGGTCACCGCCGAGAACATTACCACTGCGCTGCAGGAAGGACCCTATGGTCTGTGCGCGTACGACGCCGGCAACGACGTCGTCGACCACCAGGTCGTCAACATTGAGTACGACGGCGGCGTCACTGCCAACATGACCATGAGCGCATTCACAGAGTCCGAGTGTGCGCGCCGCACAGTCATCCAGGGCACAAAGGGCGAGCTCGTCGGTGACATGAGCACGTTTGTGAGTCGGCCCTACGCCGCTGCCAACGCCGAGGCTAACGCGCGCAGACCGTGTTTGACTTTTTGACCCGCACGAGCAAGACGACCAACCCGTCTGCCGACGTCACGGCGGGCCACGGCGGCGGCGACGCGGGCCTGAGCGAGGCGTTTGTCGACGCCGTCGCGAGCAAGGACCAGAGCAAGCTCGGCGTCACGCCCGACGACGTGCTCAACTCGCACCTCGTCGTGTTTGCCGGCGAAAAGGCGCGCCTCGAGAAGCGCGTGATTGACTTTGACGAGTTTAAGAAGGAGGCGCTGGCCAGTGCCTAGGTTGTCAACATGGCAATAGGCGGCGAGAGGCGCCTCGTGTCAGTCTGCTGCACGCGCTTAGCTGGCACTTTGCTCGGCGGTCAGCAGATCAGCAGTAGCGATGTTGTGGAATGACGCCTTGTACCGTTGTAGAAGCCAGAGTGTGTCCTGCCGGGATGCTCTCTGTGCGAGAACCCCATGTCTTTGTGTTGCTTTGAAAGCAGTCGGGCAGAGGCGGGAGTACGCAGCTGACCAGCATGCTGTCCGGGTAAATGGAGCAGAAGAGGCAGTCGAGTAGCGGTCCGCACGTGGTGGGGGGCGGGTGGAATGTCGATATGCGGCGTGTCTGCCGAATGAGACGAGTTACTCCTCTTTGCTCCGTACTTCCCTCTTTCTCTCTCCTCGTCCGCCGAGGCTGTTGCTGCTCCTGCCGCTGCTCCTGCTAGCGTCCAGTGCTCTCAAAGCATACAGCGACAGCAGCCGGGAGCGAGCCTTGCCTCTGCTGCTCCCCGCACGCTCTACTAGCCACCGCTGGGCACTCGCTGCCCCGCAAACCCCGCCATCCGAGTGGGTATCACCGCCAAACAACGACTATCGCCTCCCACGCCGGATCGCGCGAGCATCTCCCCATCTCCCTCCGTCATCCATCTTTGCATCTTGCAATCTTTCTCCCCACCGCATCGCCGCGCTCGCCGGCCTATAGCACATCTATTGTCGCTATGCGCCCGTAAACATTCCCCCCCACACTCACAATCTCGAACCCCGCACACACCAGCGTGCACATCCTCCTCCACCATATCACCATCACTCTACACACGATCGCCATCACGATCGCAAAACCATCCCCGGACATCAGATGGACGATTACACCCTTCCACTATCATTCAACAACAACGACGGCCTAGACCCTCGTTCAATGTCCCAACAGCCTTATCAGCAGCAACCAGTACTCGTATCACCACTGCAGCAACAGCAGTACCACACCGATATCGGGCGGCCACAGATGCCCCCAGACTCTCAACTCTACTTTGACCCATCTTTACAACAACACCCCGCCATGCGACCCACGCCGCCACAGCCAAGCGGCTCACAGTCCATGCCGGCGCCGCAATCCTCCAGCAGCTCATCTCAAGCCCCCGCACCGCGCAAGCGTGGCCGCACAGGTTCAGCCGCCGCCAGCGGCAGCCGTGATGCCAGATCGTCGACCCCGCCTAAAGACGGCGCTAAAGACGGCACCGCGCCGCCATCCATCCTCGTGCGCGAGAAGAAACAAAAGGCCTGCGCCAACTGTCGCCGCGCAAAGCTAAAGTGCATCGTCGAGGGCAACGAGACGGACTGCGTGCGCTGCAAGGCGAGGAAGGAACGGTGTATCTTTTACCCGCGTGGACATGTAAGCATACAGGGTCAGGGGGAGATAAGCTGACAAAGCACAGGACGAGGACTGGCAACAAACTCTGACTGCCGACCTGTACAATGCCGTCGGTCACCTCGCGCAGCTCTCGCAGGCTGTCCACCATATTCTGGATCACCTCACGGCGCAAGGCACCATTCCGCCCATGAGTCAGCCGCTACCGCGGTTTGACGCACCCGAACGCGACCTGGCAGTGCTCCAGGGTTGGGGCGCGGAGAAGAATCGCGAGCTCGACGGCGCGCGCAAGCGATCGCGCCGGAAAAGGGAGGATGACGACGACGACAATGACGACGATAACGCACCCAACGTGGAACCAGACGCTGGAGTCTCGGGGTCCATGGCCCCGCCCAACGTGATGAGGCCGCAGGACGCGCATCTGAACGGTATACCGCAGGGGTTTGAGCAGCAGCGCATAAAGTCGTCACCCCACTCGGGGCCGATGGGCCTGCACCCGCAAGGACCTATGGGTATGGACGTCAACGGTATGACTGGGTTCGAATACCTCCAGAGCCCGAGCAATACCGGCCGATCATCCATGTCTGCGCCGCCTGGTCCCCCGGGCCAGACGCCCCCGAGCGCGAGTAACATGTCGTCCATCTCGCCCGTGGACAATACGTTTGCAGTCTCGCTGCTCGACTCGAGCTCGCAGCCTGGATCGACGGGGCCGACGGGGCCATCGACCGGCAACAGCGGCAGCGGGGCAATGGTGCACCACAGCGGGTATAACAGCCAGCAAGGCATTTTTGGGTTGCTGAACGGCGCGCGGCCCAGTCCATCACAGAACCAGGACGACGCGCCTGTGCCAACCTTCACCGGCGACACACTCGGCTCGGCCGACCCGCGACCCAACATTGTCAAACGCAGCGTGATCAGCAACAACGACGCCATGAGTCTTGTCAACTACTTTCACTCCAAGCTCGCGCCGTGGCTGTTTGGCTACCGTCTCGAGTTTACAAAGTTTCCCTACATCCCTCAAGGCCCGAGTGTGATCACACCGTTTATTCTGAGCGTCATGTGTCTTGTCGCCTCGGAGCGCGTACCTAGCGCCCACCAGCATCGTCTCACGCTCGCACGCGAGGTCACGCAGCTGCTCGTCAACTCGCCCGCGGACAGCTTTATAAGCACCCTCGACGCGCCATTCGGCGGCGGAACGGGCGCAAAGGACGAGGAAGGTGAGGAGGAGCTCGACCCCGAGCTCGGAATCGGTCCCGAGGAGATTATCGGCGCGTGCATCCTTGCGACCTTTATGACAGAGCGCGACCAGGCAGCGACGATTGCCTCGTCGGCATTCAAGTGGGCGCGCGGATGGATCAAGTGGACGAGCCTCACTGTCCCTCTTCCGCCCACACTCGGTGAAGTCTGCGGCCTGCTCCCCATCAAGCGCGACGCCACCCGCGAGGACATGGCGCGTGTCTGGCTCCTCTGCTACATTGTCGATGGCACGGAAGCACTTCAGCGCGACAACCCTGCCCCACCCAGGCGCGACCCCATGTCCTACTGCCACGTCCTGGTCCCCCACACGCCTTCCCCGGGAGACCAGTACTCGCCGCACGACATTCTGCTCACCTTCCACGCACGCCTCATTACCCTCCTCCGCGAGTGGTATCACAAGCGTTCCCAGCACGTGGCGATCGCAGCCGGAACGCCCATGTCTGCCCAAGCCGCCGTCCACGCCCGCCTGGCGAGCAGCGTCAACGCGTCCCTCGAGTGGTGGCGCGCCGACTTGGAGTCCCACAACCTGGACGCCAACTGGATGCGCTACATTAATCTCTTTTGGGAATTCGCCCGAATGCTCGTCAACGCTACCTCTGCCAAGAGTCTCGGCGCCAACCCGCGCCTCCGCGCGGCGTCCTGGGCGCACGGCGTCGAAGCCGCCGTTGGATTCCTGGAAAAATGCTCCGTGTGGCCCAACCGCGACGAACTCGCAAACTTGCCTCCATGCTACCTCTCTGTAAGTCTTGCCCCTGCTCCGCGAAGCTGACATACTAGATGATAACCCTGGCCGGCTCGGTGCTAGTCGACGCGATCAAAGACCAAGGCGTCGCAGAGTGTCCGTTCCAGGCCGAAGACGCTATCCCGCTGCTCGCTGGAGTCGCGGACATGTTGTCCGCTGGCGGGCTGCCCATGTCGCATGTCGCGCGGGAGAGCGGGGGCACGCTTAGGGGGTTTGCCGAGCAGCTCCAGCGCTACGTCTAGGCTGTTTCTGGTTACGGCTTGTTGGGTTCTGCCTCGGTCTTGACCGGACGGCTACTTGACCACGTCTCTGGCTCTGGGTTTACATCTGCGTGAACGCGGGTGGTGCTTGTACCGTTTAGTAATCCGTCGTGGTTAATGTATTCCTCTCATGACTCTGCTGCTTCGACTTCACTAGAGTGTTAGGCTTCTCGCGATTGCACAGCAACGCACCAACTTTTATGCTAAAGCCGTTAGACGCCTGTGCGGCTCACAATACACACACGCAGCTGCATGTTGACCTAGTAATACTTAAGAACCCTAAACACAAATGTACAATCTAATAAAGCGGCCTCGAGACCTTACGCCTTTGCGCTGCCGTTGGCCTCCATCTTTGGGGCGAGCAACTCGCCGTTACCGACGTCGCCTGAGCGGAAGACCTCCTGTCCCATGACCCAGGTGGAGCGGACCTTTCCGTCCCAGCCGAGGACGACGAGGTCGGCGTCGAATCCCTCCTTGAGCTGGCCCTTGGAGGTCGCGACGGCGCCGCCGAGCATCTGGGCCGGGTGGTAGGTCGCGCACACGAGTGCTTGCGGGAGGGTGAGGTTTGCCCATTTGGCGAGGTTGGTGACGCACTCGATGAAGGGGATGGCCGAGCCGGCGAGCGTGTTGGTGCCGTCGAGCACGACGCGGAGGCCCTCCTTGCGGAAGGAGAAGCCGTCGCGCCAGTGGTGCAGGCCGTCGGGGAGCTGGGGGTCCATGATCCACTGGGCGTCGGTGACGAGGATGCAGCGGTCGGGGGCCGAGCCGTAGGCGATGCGCACCGTGTTGGGGTGCGAGTGGAGGCCGTCGACAATGATGCCAAAGTAGGGGCGGTGGACAAGGTCGCCGAGCAGGCCGATGACGCCCGGGTCACGGTGGTGGATCGGGGGCATGGCGTTGAAGAGGTGGGTAATCATGCGGGCGCCCTTGGCGACGGCCTGGCGCGCTTCGTCGAGGTTGGCGTCAGAGTGGCCGATGGAAAAGGTGACGCCGCGCTTGGTCAGGGGCTCGATGCACGCCATGACTCCCTCGACGTCGGGGGCGGCAGTGATCATCTTGACACCCTCCTGGTCGAGACCCTCCGAGCCGTAGACAGTGTCAAAGGCCTCGACGGGGGGCATGGTCGTTGCGGTGAGCAGCAGGGTCGTCTCGTGCATGCCCCTGCGCTCAGGGTGCAGGAAGGGGCCCTCGGCGTGGTAGCCAAGCGAGTGGGCCGCTGCCTCGGACGAGCGGGGGCGGAGGAGACGCAGGAGCTTTGGACGTCAGCCAACAATCTCAAGTCATCTCGGTGGAATTGCCGGAGTGCGCAACCAAGGAGACCCCACACTTACCTTTTGGTACAGCTCCTCCTTCTGGGTGATGATCGTCGGCAAGAACGAGGTGGTTCCAGTCTCAACAATGCGCTGGGCGACCTTGTCGAGGCCAGCGAGGTAGGTGTCCTCGCCGCCGGGGCTGGTGTCGACTTCGGAAAAGTCGACGCCATAGGCTCCGTTGATCTGCACGTCGATCAAACCGGGCGAGACAATGCCTCCGTCGAGGTCAATGGTGCGTGAGACGGCGCTGCGCTCGGAAAAGAAGTTCTCCTGGCCAGAGACGATGCGACCAGTACGCTTGTTGATGTACAGGTCGCCCTTGACGGCAGTACCGTCGGCCAGGGCAAGATAGCCGTTGGTGAAACGCACAATGTCGGCCATGGCAAACTAGTCGTGTGAAAGTGTGGTAAAGTGGAAGAGAGTAGAGTGGAAAACACGTCCCAAGAGACGGCTGACGTCCCGGTTTTGTCATCTCTGAATGGGTCGACGGCACTGGGCCTGGCGCGCTTGCTCTCACTGGGGAATTCTCCAGCCGCCGGTCAAAGTGGGTGTCACCGCCCGAACATTGAGTGGCAACGGCGCCGAATGCTGGTTATCAGTGCAAGCGGCGAGTTTCCCGTAGCCCACCGGCGAGCTGCCCGCGGGATGCTAGGGTGTACGACGTCGCATCCTGCTTGTTGCAGTAGAAAATGCTCCTCTTTCGCGTGGCAAAGTCGTCCAGCTCGCCGGGAGAAGCGCCGGTTCCTTGAAATAGTGACCATGTCCGGCCCCATTACCGAGACAATGTCTCTGGCTGGTGCAACAAACGTTGCTTTCACTCGACCTGGCCGCCGTTGGGGCCAGCAGCAGGCCGCTTAGATCTTTTGCACGCGCGCAGCAAGAGCTATATCTCAAAGAGCCGATAGATTCTCCTTTCTCCAACCCCCCACCTGACCACTACTCTCCCAACCACCACCCCCACCCCACACTCTACAGCCCAACATGCGTCTTACTATCCGTGACACCAAGCAGGAGGTCGGCGTCTACATTGGCGACTATGTCGCTAAGCGCATCAACAACTTTGTTCCCAACGGCAAGAAGCACTTTGTCCTCGGTCTCCCTACCGGCTCCTCGCCTCTTCCCGTCTACCAGCGCCTCGTCGAGCTCTACAAGGACGGCAAGGTCAGCTTCAAGGTGAGTAACTGTGCGGTCACCATCGCGGCGGTGGCGGTGGTCAGCTTGGAGAGAATAGATTGCTGACGAGATCCCAGAATGTCGTCACCTGTGTGTACTTTTGCAATCCGATCCGTGGACACGCAAGCTGACCTCACAGTCAACATGGACGAGTACGTCGGCATCCCCCGCGACCACCCCGAGTCGTACCACACCTTCATGTTCAAGAACTTCTTCTCGCTCGTTGACATTGAGTGAGTAACCATGCGGCTGCGGCAGAGAGATGGCGGCAGATACGGCGCGTTGTCCGGTTGAGCCTGGATGTACGGACGGGGCTGGTTGGTTTGGTGCCTCCTGTCGTCCGGAGCGACCGCACCAAAAAGTTCAGGTTTCCTGGATTGAGGGACGGCTCCTATCAGTGTCGTCTGCTTCTGCTGCTTTGCTGCTCTGATCCGAGAGATCCGCCGAGCAATGCTGACTCGCTTAGCCCCAAGAACACCAACCTCCTGAACGGCAACGCCGAGGACCTGTACGCCGAGTGCGAAAACTACGAGGCCAAGATCAAGGCCGTGGGCGGCATCGACCTCTTCCTGGGCGGCATCGGCTCTGACGGACACATTGCGTTCAACGAGCCCGGCTCGTCGCTCACGTCGCGCACGCGCATCAAGACGCTGGCTTACGAGACGATTGTCGCCAACGCGCGTTTCTTCAACAACGACCTCGCTGCCGTGCCCCGCATGGCGCTCACTGTCGGTGTCCAGACGGTCATGGACGCCAAGGAGGTCGTGCTCATCATCACTGGCGCGGGCAAGGCGCTCGCCCTCTCGCAGATGATCGAGGGCGGCGTCAACCACATGGTCACTGCGTCGGCGCTCCAGAGCCACCCCTGGGCCCTCGTCGTGTGCGACGAGGACGCCACCCTCGAGCTCCGCGTCAAGACCGTAAAGTACTTCAAGTCGATCGAAAAGGTCCAGGACGAGGTCGAGGCAAAGTACGGAGAGGTCGCCTCGGTCCGTCTCGGTCTTGCCCGCCCCACCGCCGCATAGTGTGCTGGCAGTGTCTCTTTAGACGACGAGGAGTTGAATCAGTGTATTTTGTTATGTCTGGCTGCGGCCGTTGTTTGGTATTTTCATGCAGCTCATCTTTTCTGCACACCTCGGACAAGTCATCTCATCTGCATATTACTTCACATGTCTACGCCCAACTATAAACAACAGTCAAATTACACAGTGTAACGGAAGCCGGGGGCAAGGTCGTGCTCCTCAAGCACATTAAGCGGGGTACCCTTTGGCGGCCTGCCGCCCTCGACACGATCGCGGCGCCTGTTCTCGTGGCGGTAGTACAGCGTCATGGCAACGGCAATGAGGAGACCGAGCGCCTGGAAGGTAATGTTGACAATGCTGCCCTTGCGGTACTTTGGTCCCTCGGCCGAGGGGAAGAGGAACGACGCGGCGACAGACAGGCACTGGCCAATCGTGTTGAGCATGCCGAGCGACGTCGCGCGCTGCGACTGGTTGCCCGTGTTGGACGCCTGCCAGGCCATGATGAGGGGAATGTTGCAGTAGCCTGCCGACACAATGCACATGACGGCAAAGTAGCGGCCCGAGAGCTGCTGGTGCGTCGCGTGCGTGGCCGGGACGGACATGAGCACTGCCCAGCCAATGATGCCGAGGGTGAACGGGATGAGCACAAAGAGACCGCGCGACTGCTTCCTGTCGGAAATAGTCGTGATGATGAGCATGACAACCAGGGCGACGACGTAGGGCGGGACAGTCATGAGCTGCGCACGGGCGGCGGTGTAGCCAAAGCCCTTGACGATAGTGGGGAGGAAGCCACCGACCGAGCCGAGAGTGAGGTTCATGCACGAGTACATGATTGAAACGACATACGTCTTCCAGTCGGTGAGGCAGCGGCGCACACCGTTCCACTGAATACCCATGCCGCCTTCCTGGAGGTTTTGGGCGTTGAGGCGAGTCAGACACAGAGTACGCTCATCTTCGGTGAGGTACTTTGAGATCTCTGGGCGCGAGGGCATGAACAGCAAGACGCAGATGGCGAGGACGAGCGAAGGGCATCCCTCGATGAGGAACAAGATGCGCCAGTTGGCAATCTTTGCGTTCGTGATTGAAGTGACACCAAACGCGATGAGACCGCCAAAGGCACCTGCCACAGCACCAGCTGAAATAAAGAGACCGATGCGCTTGGCGAGGTCGTTTTTCGTGTACCAGAAGGTAAGGTGAAGGGCCATGGCCTGGCCGAAACATGCCTCGCCGATACCGATGAAGAGACGGCAGACAAACAGCCCAGCCGGGTTCATGGCAGCAGCCTGGCAAGTGGCCGCAATGGACCAAATAAGCGCACCCGCGGCAATAGACTTTGACGGGTCGACCTGCTTGGCGAGCAAGGTACCGGGGATCGAGAGGACAATGTAGGTGATGAAGAAGCACGACAGAGCGATAGAGTAGTTTGTGTCGTCGCCGTTGAGAATCGACTTTTCGAGGCCAGCAAGACGGGCATTGGCCATGTTTCCACGGTCAAGGTAGGCCGAGAGGTAGAGCAGGATGGCAAACGGGAGGATTCCCAGGTCTAATCGTGTCAGCTGCGTATCAAAAACACCGTAGAAACTCACCAAGTTTGAGCAAAAGCTTGCGCTCAGCCTTCGCCAGACCCTCGCTTTGCGACACACCCTCTGCAGAGTGGGCATAGGTACTCCCCTTTTCAGTATTGGTCTCGGTGGCAGCGAGAGAATGCTCCTCGGCGCCATGCAGGTGGTCCGCGTGCGCGGCGTGGCCCTTTTCCATGTCGGCCTCGGCCATCGTGACGTGTTTGGTCATTGTCGCTCGGTGTGTCGCGGAGATACAGTTGTCGAGAGGCAAGTCACTGAACTTGCTTGTGGGTCTAGAAATTAAAAAGACGTCAGTCCATCGTCGTGGGTTTTATGGGTTTTGTTTTCCTCGTTGGCAACTGTCCCCACTCGACATGAAGCCGGCCACGAGTCCAGCCTGTCGGGATACCCATTGGACTCGCCCGCTCCCCCGCAGTGTACCGCGCAGTACGGGGTGTTGGGGCAGCGCGCGGGGATGTCAGTGGTCGTCATTACAATCAAAACCAGTAGTGCCGGTCGAAGCGATGGTCGGTAACTCGGTCATTTGATGAGCAGCAGGGTCCAGGCACGGGTGGTACTGAAATTGGAAAGAAAATGGTCAGAAAATAGATTTTATTAATCTTGCTGCTGCGCTCACAACCACCCCCCACAATGTCTGCATGCACCATGGTCGACAGCGGACAGCGCAGACCGCCGTAGTATGCCTTGGGCTCTCTTTGCCCGTTCAGCAGATTGCTCATGATCTATTTTGGCTACCTGCCCTGCGGCACATGGCCCCACGAGAGGGTACACGTACCCCGGCCTGTGCCGCCAACGACTGCCCATGCTCATCGTTCATAGATCTACCTGGCCCGGCTGCAGACGGCCTGCATCGACCCAGTCACACTCGGCCCAGCGACCGGCCACCGGTCGCCCGGATCGGTCCACGAAGGCCGGAGAACGAGACTGCATCATGGAGCTCCAGGCCGATATACCGCGAAACCACCACCTGCGCCGCCGTACGCTCTACAACGCCATCACAGCCCGTCCCTCGTGTTACGAGGTGGAAGAGGAGGCGGGACGCGCCGCCTCACGGTCTCATCCACTGGGGGCGCAGGAGCGACTCGCGATCCAGCCGCAGAGCCAGCCGTAGCCGACGATGCCGAGTACTCTGGCGGAGGCCCCATGTCCGTGTCATCGTCGTCCCCGTGGAGGAGCGCTGTGCGGGCACTGTCGTCTTCGGCCAAGGGGTGGAATGCGGGACGCGCCGACCAGCGCTGCTCAATCTCGCTTTGCGCAGCCCGGACCTCCTGCGTAATGTCCATCGGGGTTCCTGTGCCAAACAGGCCGACCTTGGAGGGAGGCAGGGGCTGGAGAATGTGGTGCGCAAATAGATGTTGACGCTTCTCGAGGTCATGTGCCCTGGAGTCTGTCAGCATCGGTAAACGGCGCATACAGAGTCGACCCCGCGATCCAATGGGCGGACGTGAGACGCGTCTCAACATTCCGCACGTTACCCCACAAGGTGCCTCCAACCTCGAGATGCGCGATAAGATATCACCCGAGATGGCAAGACGACCGACGAGCGCCGACGGACAACGGATCAGGCCGGGAACTCACCACATGGCAGCACCGATGCGATTCGAAATGCTAAAGAACATGCCCGCGATGGGCAGACTCTCGAGGAATGCGGCAGCGTAGCCAAAGGCTGCGGGGTTAGCTGTTGTTGATCGGCTTTCTGGCCCACGTCGGCCATCATGCGCGGGGGGCACCAGTTCTCCACAAAAGTCACGCACCTCGGTATGCCCACTTGCGCTCCTCCATCCAGCGCCAGACCTCGTCCGACGACATGTGCTTTTGGACAAAGTATGGGCGGTGCAGCGTCTCTGCCGTCTGGAGAGCACGGAGGGACGAGACGACAAGAGGCGCAAGGAAGGGGAGGTTGGGCGAGAGCGGCAGAAGAATGACTGATGGTCAGTGAGGTGCCGACAACGGCACGCTGGGCACTTACACTGGCGAAGGACCATTTGCGTCGGCCACCACAGCGCCCAGCTGAGCCACTTTTCCTGGTGGCGCCGCGAGCCCCAGGCCTGTTGCTGCTCGCGAGTGGGCACAGGCGGCTGCTGCCATTCCTCGACGTAGCCCTGGTTGTCAGCATTACCAGTGGTTGGAGAAGCACGACTGTTGCTCACCAAGCTCCAGAACTCTTTGGGCTTCCTGCGCGACGCGACGGTGAGGTCGTATGCGCGAGCGCGGGCGATGCGGAGGTTCTTCTTGACAAAAAACTTGAGGATGGCACTAAAGTTCTCTAGGAGCATGAACAGGTGTGTGTCTGTAGGTAGGTGGTCACGGGTCGCGGGATTGCAATGTGACGGTCATGGGCGTGGTGCCAAAGTAGAGGGAAGGAGCGCATTGCCCAGGTCGTAGGAGACGAACAAGACGCAGTCATCCAGCACAGAGATTACGCAGTCAGCCTCTCCTCCTGCCAAGCGAGAGAGACTCACAAAGCACAAGATCAACACTGATCGAAAAAGCCCCTCCACCAACAGTAACCCTCTCACCCACGCGGCTTTTGCCAACCACAAACCGCTTCACGACCCACCCCATAACGCTCCATCCAAACACGGCGTATACGGCCCCCACGACCGCGCCGCGTACAGCCGCATGCTTGACTTTGGCGAGCACGGGTTCGCGGATGGACGCGTCGGTGCACAGGCGGTAGAGGCCGATGAAGGTGTAGATTGGAGGGAGGGAGAGGGTGTCTGTCGGCATGTTGCGGTTCAGACAGTGGTGAATGGGTGTGAAGGAGAGTGGTAATACAAGGGGGAGAGTGGACGTGAGATGTGTAGAGAGAGAGAGAGAAAGCGCAGCAATAATGCAGAGTGTGATTTTCCTGCACAATGACGCACGAGGGCGGTGGAGGTGCCTGAGATCGGCAGTTCCTGAATCGTGTCCGCTGCTGGCTGTGGCAACCATCAGATGTCGGTTTGGTGGTCTTGAAGGGTGCTTTTGCCGTGCTGGCGATGCATACGAGATCCTTGCCTGATAGCGAGCATGTTCTGCTACCGAAGGACATACGGTTTAAACAGGGTCATCGAAGCGATGGACGCTTGGCGCAAGCTATCCCAGGCGTGTCGAGGCGCAAGATCACTGCGCCAATGAATGTCTGAGCCAAGCTACTAGGTTCTACGAGCACGCTGCAGTGACCACGTACAGCACAAGAGAATACATCACAGCTTGAACATTCCAGTCTATCTACCTAAGCTTGTTCTTCTCGTTGGAATACTGTCGTCGTCAGCCCCATCTCGCTGAACAGGCAGTACTCACATCGTAGAACCCCTTGCCACTCTTCCGTCCCAAGTGTCCCTTGGCGACAAGATCCGGAATCAGCTTTCCCTGCTCGACAAGCTCTTTGGAGATCCATCCCTGCTTGGCGCGCTCCTCCCATCCCTTGCCGACGTTGACGGCCGTGTCGAGGCCGACATAGTCGAAGAGCTTGAACGGGCCCATCGCTGCGCTGTCAGCGTCCACTAGCTCCCAGCCTCCACAGACTCACGATACCCAGCACCAAGCTCCATAGCCTTGTCGATATCCTCAAACGTAGCGTCCCCGCGCTCGACCATGCGCACCGCCTCGCGGTTGTACGCCAGCAGCAGGCGGTTCATGATAAACCCAGGCGTGTCCTTGCAGGTAACGGGCACCTTGCCGACCGACTTGCCAAAGGAGAAGAGCGTCTCGTACGTCTTTTGGTCCGTCACGTCGGTGCGGATCACCTCGACCAGGCGCATCATGGGCACAGCTGGGGCGTTAGTTGCCTCGGGCGACTGGGAGAACTTACGGTTCGAAAAGTGCAGGCCACCAAAGACCTTTTTCCTCTCCTCGGAGCAGGTAGCGGCAATCTCAGAAATGAGCAGCGCAGAAGTGTTGGAGCAGAATACCGCCTCGGGCCTGTCCTTGTCAATCCAGAGTAAGCAGCGGTGGACTCACTTGGCGACCTTGTCGAGGGCAGCAAACAAGTCCTGCTTGAGCTTCAGACTCTCAATGATAGACTCAATAACGAGGTCGGCGTCTTTAACAGCCGCAGCCCTGGCCATTAGCGCCCAACTCAAGCGGCAGCGCAGACTCACGGGTCGGTCGTAGTCTTGATCCGCGCCATGACTCCCGTGACAAACGCCTCGACGTCGTTCGGCGCGGCCTTTTTCGCGACGCGCGCGACAGATTTCTTGATAATGGCGATACCATTCCTTTAGAGCGTCGCGTTAGCGTTTCCGCTGCTGCAGCGGAAGGCAACTCACGCAAGCGCCTTGTCGCTCACGTCCGCCAGCATGACGTTGTAGCCCCCCTGGGCGGTGACCTGTGCGATGCCCGAGCCCATGAGGCCTGCGCCGAATACGGTCACGTTCTTGACGTTGGGGATTGGTGCCATCTTTGTGTGCTTTGGATGAGAGTTGTTGGAGAGAGGTGGACGATAAAGTTGAGAAATGTTGTGGATGATTTGGGTGGACGTGACGGGTATTTGTGCATGGTCTTAGCCGGAAGCCCCGGAGAGACGGTACGCGTGGGCTCACAAGCGCGAGCTGGGCTTCGTGTGGCCAGAGCTCACTGCTTCGTATCTCCGCGTTGAAGGGTGCTCACTTGATACGCATGGATGCTTCGGCAACACGACTTCTAATCTGCGCCATGAGATGCATGCAAAAGGATGAGGGTGAAACTCGGGCCCAAGCCTTCTCCACCTGTGAACAACATAATGCTACAAGCTTTCGTCTCGAGTCTGCAACGCGCGCTATGATATGTACTTATTCATCTCAAGCACACATAGTCCCAAAAATACAAGTTACAACAACACTCTGTCCATGTGACTGTGTCTGTGTTTGATTACGATAAGGTTCGGAGGTAGAGAGCAGATGGCGCCTACTCGAGGGTACCGCCAAAGCCCTGGACGAGGCCGAGGATGAGCGCACGACGAATAGTCATGCCCTCCTTGAAGCGGCAGACAATCCACGAGCCGTTACCACGCGACGCGGCGGCGCGGACAACGAGCTCGGCTGCCATGCGGCCAGTGTTGATGCGGTTGCTGCCGTCGTCGTTCTCGCCAGTCGGGTCGAGGGTCGACTTGAGCGCGCGCCACGCGTCCTCAAGGAGCATCTGCTCGGGGTCGTCTGAAGGGGTTGAATCTGGGTGGGCGCCGCCAAAGGGGCAGGCAAACGACTGGCAGAGCCTGGTAGCAAAGATGAGGAGTCCTGGGTCGTTTACGACGTGAGAGTCGGACAAGTGGCAGCATGCCTTGAGACGGGTCAAGAGGTCAGGCTGGTTTGGCGGCTGGCCGGCGGCGGCAGCGGCGGCCGCTGCAGCAGTCGCGGTCGCAGGCGACATGGGCGACTGCTTGGAAGACTCTGCCGCCGAGGGAGTGAGCTGGGCAGACGGTTGCTGGCTCTGCTGCGGCTGCTGACCATGCTGCTGATTCTGGTTGGACTGGTCACCACCTTGGGGCGCGTCAAACATGTTGAACATTGGGAAAGTGTTGGTGGTTGGACCCTTGTTAAAGTCGAGGTTGCCATTGTTGTAGTCAAAGTGAGGCTCTGGTGAAATAGGCAGCTGGAATGGGGTAGGCAGGTTGAAATTGTAAGGCGCTGGCAGGTCGGTAGGCGACGAGAACAATGGGATGCCACCAGTGGTCGCCTGGTTGGGCTGGGTCTGGACGGGGCCGGGCTGGTTCCCGGTAGAGTTGGGCGGGTTGAGACCCGCACTGCCAACCCGGGGAGACATGTCGAGGGAGCCGTCGTCGGAATCCGTCTCGTTGGGGTCCTTTGGAGGCAGACCCCTGGCGCGACGTTCACGCTCGCGCGCCTCCTTACGAGCGCGGACACGCTCGCTCATGGGGACGCCACCTTCCTTGAGACTCTTGCCCCTGCCGGTAGGGCCCGAACCAATCTTCGGACGGTCGGCATCCGGCAGCGCAAGCAGAGCACGGAGCTGGCCGTTCTCGCCCTCGAGAATCATGATGCGCTCCTCGAGTGCGGCAAGGTGCTCTGCGCGGCGGAGACGGAACGCCCGCTGCACCTCACGGGCGCGCGAGGGCGGCAACTGGTCGTTTGGCTTGCGGCCACGGGGCTCATGGCGATCCTGGGCGGGGTTAGTATGGGGTGTGGGTGGCCAAGTGTGGAATATGTTTTTGCATCGGGGGTGGTGGACGGCGATGGGATGGGGACGCCCGTGAGGAGGGATGAGTGACTCACCTTTGTGGAAGCACCGCCCGGGGTGGAAGCAGCCGAAGCGACGGCGGCGGTGTTAGACGCCGAGGCGTCCGTGTCCATGATTGCGCGAGGTGACGTCTTGGGAATCGTGTAATCTAATCAGTTGGCACTGCTGGGAGCGAGAGCAGCGTGGTTGGCCCTCGTGGGATGTGCGAGAGTGGCTGCTTGGTGGTGTTGGCCGGCGTGCAGAGGATGTGAGAAACGACGATGTGCAACAACCACAAACAGGTGAAATGATTGGATACAACGAAAAAACACGGAAGCAAATGCCCCACTCCCCACAGCCCATCCGGCATATTCGGCGTATTTGAAACAAATGTGAAATGTGGCACTCTGGGAGGCTGAGGCGCAAGCCAAATAGTCATTAGAAACGCTTCATTAATGTTTATAATTAATTAACTCCCAATTAGTTTAATGCGACTAATCCCCAACATGCCACGTGAGAATGCCTCCGCAATGTGTTTCCTGCTGCAATTCCCAGTGCCAGCGCTGTGAAAAAACCACAATGAGAAAAAGACAACAGAAGGCGCCCAAACCAAATAGCAGTCTGGGCTTCACCCAAGCTGCTGCGGGGCGCACGTCCGCTTGCATCAATCATCGCATATCGCATCAAAGCACGAACGACGCAAATCACACCGTCGCTAATCACACCAAACGATTATGTCATTACTGATCATTGATTGCCATAGATAAGACTCATGCACACACCATGATCCATTCGTATACGGCCATCATCCGTGTCATTGCTCGGCTTGGCGTGCTTGGGTATATCTCTGATCGCCGAGCAAGTGTTCGTGATATGCATCAGCTCATCAGATAATTAGAGATGATCAACGCCGTGCAGCGATCAGACAGTTTAGGGCGCAGTGTGGGGGCGCAGTGATCAGCGTCGTGCTTGACAGTGGCGCTTGCGTCAGCGTACGTCTACAGGCATACAGCGCGTACATGTCTGCACCAGCCTGACACGGTGCAGACATGTCTAGCATGCACCGAGTCCAGCACTGCATCCGATACACTGGCTGGTGTCCAACGATTCAACAATGTTGCAAAATGCCTCACGTGTGTCTGGTGAGACGGCATTGCCGCGGTCTACTATCGCGTCGGCGTCGCAAGTCCCTCTATGCTGTATGGGCGAAGTCGACGGTCATGTAGTTGGCAAATGCATCCCCGCCTCAACTGGAGCGTCCAGGTCCCAGGCCAACGGTATCCAGAAGCTATTAGTGTGGCCTGTGGAAGGTATCGTTGGCAAATCAAGCATGAACTAACCAAAGTTCCTTGCTCATGTGATCCCTCCGTCGCAGCTAAAGATGCATCTTTGACGCAATACTGCTTGTACAGATACTGGGTAGATTCGAGATCACTGCCTGGCGTAAGGCCAGAGCAGCCAGCAGAGCAAGCATGCGCCATTGACCTCATATCGACAAGGATTCGGGACGCCAATGCCAGCGTGGTGGTGGTGGCGGTGTATTCAGAAATGTGATCACCGCCTACTAGCGTCATCAGCAGCCCCGCTCATACCAAACGGGTCTTCAGATCGTATTTACCCCGCACGATTTCTCTGCCGAGGTTTACCCCGCACAACACGTACAGTACTCGTGTGATCTATTGCATCCGAGGGACGAATAATGGGCGAGGCGTAAGGTACATGCGTAATAGAGCGCTGTGCAAACCATCGTCAAGCAGGCCGCAGATCAGTGATCAGTTAATTAGGAGAAGCACGCCATGTACCCGGGCCGATCTCGGCGGGTTGGATTTGTGGGCGGCGGTGGTGGCCCGACGCTGTCGGGCTGCGCATGGTATTGGATCCCAAAACCAAACGGACCAGCGGCCAGCGGACAGATCTTTGGCAGATCCGCATGGGTAGTCTAGGGCCAGACAGACACGTGGCTATGCAATGATCAAGCTTCAAGCTTTCAAGCGCTCACTGGACAGCTTCGCTTTAAGACCAAGGCGCCGCAAGGGTGCATGACGTACACACTTCGGAAGCACGACTGGGTGCCACATGGCCACTCAGGACCCCGCAGATCAAGATATAGGACAGAGCGACGCCATCAGCAGAGAGAGGTCGGATGCACGGCTGGCTCGATAGCCATGGTCAGAGAGGTATTCCCGGGCACTCCAGATCAGTGTTTTCAGGCACAACGAGGAGACATTTTCAAAACGACGAGTTCTTTCATTGCAATGGAACAGCCCTATGGAACAGTACACTAGCAACCTTGTCACTTCTTCGCCTTGGCAGCGGCGATCGAGCCCTCGTACGACTTCATAAGAAGCTTGTACTCGGGGACAAAGTCGTGCCAGATCTTGCCAAAGCCCTCGACGTCGTTGCGCCAGTCGACGTGCATCTCGGACGCGGCCGCGACCCAGTTCATGAGCTGGCAGCCGGCAGCCTCCATACGCGACCACGAGGTGTAGCGCGTGACCTCGTCAAAGGTGCCCGAGCAGTCGGTGATGACAAAGACCTCGTAGCCGTCCTCGATGGCTGAGAGGGCGGGGAAGGCCACGCACACCTCGGTGAGGACGCCGGCGATGATGATCTGCTTGCGGCCAGTCTTCTTGATCGCCGCGACAAACTCTTCGTTGTCCCAGGCGTCTGTCTGTCAGCACAATAACAACTAACACTGTTATGTTGGCACTCACTGATCTGGCCAGGACGACGAATGATGGGCGCGTCCGGGAGGACGTCGGGGATGTCGGGGACGATGGGGCCGTTGGGCCCGTCGTCAAACGACGTGGTCACAACAGTAGGAATCTTAAAGTACTTGGCGACCTCGGTGAGGGCGCGCACGTTGTTGGCAAACTTGGACGGCTCAAAGTCGCGCACGAGGTTGCAGAGACCAGTCTGGTGGTCGACGAGGAGCAGGACGGCGTCGTCCTTGCGGAGGCGGTTGTACTTCTTGCCGGCGGCCATTGTGATTGTGGTTGGGGTTGGTTGGGGTTTGGTTGGGGGTGGTTGGAAAGCTAAGGCGTTGCTATACACAGAGGAGGAACTGTTTGAGCTGATGGTTGAGAAGGGGACGTCTGTGGCTTCCTTTATATATCATTCTTGCAGCGATCGCCGTTGAATGTGTGTAACCATGAACACCTCGGGCAGGTTGATGGCCGACGACACCGGCGGGTTGCATGTTGATGGCTAGGTGTGTGAAGTCTAGGCCCAACCACTCCGCTAATGGCATCCCGAGCGCGTTGAGAATGCTCACTCAGCCTTCACGTCATGTCTCGACGCTTTGGAGCCACCGACTCTGAACGTGTCGGGTACGTTGATGACCGAAAGGATGCGGACGGGTCATACGCTGCTGGTGACATGTGGGTTGGCATGGTCCGGCCCCTTCCATGAACGTTCGCCGAGGGTCTTCTCGTGAATGCTCACTCAGCTCTCATAACGTTTGATCATGCTGGCAACCTTATCGGGCGGCTTTAAGAGCAAGATGCTGAGATGATTATAAGATTGTGGGTGTTTGTGTCCCAAAAGGGTAATTTTTGATTGATCGACATTGTCTTGGCAGTTGGTGCCTGGCGGATTTCGCGTTTGAAGCGGGGTCTAGGTGGCTCGGCGTCATTCATGTCCCCGCAGGCAGTCCATCCTGTTGTCCATCTCCAAGCATGCTGTGTGTGTATGATGAGAAATCAAGAGTAACCTCTGCAGGAGGGCCGAGTCATGTTCGCGCTGTCCTACAATATGGCTGTCCGTGTGTGTTGTTGTCACTGCCAACTTTGTCATGAACGCACAAACGTCACGAACTTCAAGCGCCAATCTACCTTTGCGCGAAAGCGAACACCTCGATGAGCTCGAGTCGCCGACAAGAGGCAAAATGCAGCCACTGGAGCTTGAGAGCAACCACCCCGGGCAACAGTCAGACTCCCACACACAAGAACTAGAACAACCAGTCCACTGCTACGCCCTCACACCGGGCGGCAAGTGGCTTGTGCTGTTCACCCTCGCCATACTTCAGTTTTTCGACTCTTGGTCGACCTACAGCGCTCCCTTGGGTCCTATCCGCATTGCTCTCAAAATCCCTATTCATCACGAAACCTGGATCATCAGCAGCTATCTGGTGACCTTTGCGTCATTCAACGTCTTCTTCGGCCGCGTGGCAGACCTGTACAGCCCAAAATATACCATTATTGGCGGCAGCACCTTTCTCGCCGTCCTCAATTTGTGTGTCTCTTTTGTGTCGGACAGGTACTCGTACTTTGTGCTTCGGGCACTGTCCGGCGTCGCTGGAGCTGCAATGGCTCCAGCAGCCTACCGAATCATAGTGCACACCTTTCAACCAGCGGAGCGACCCCAGGCGTTTGCATTGTACGCCGTCGCTGGCGCCCTCGCGAGCACGTTTGGCGCGACGCTGGGTGGTGCCGTTGGACTCATCACCGGCACCGGCCAGATGTCACCGTGGCGATGGTTCTATCGAATCGCAGGCATGGGCATTGTCGCCCCGGCCGTGACGAGCTGGTTTCTCATCCCGACGGTGCGTGGAAGCTTTCATTTTCGGCAAAACAAGCTGGGCATGCTGGATGGCCTCGGGGCGCTCGTATTCCTAGCCGCGACGGCACTCACCATACTGGGGCTGACGTTTGGTGCCTCCCATGGCTTTGACTCTGCACACTTTATCGCGCCGTTCATCATTGGCGTGCTCCTCTACCCCGTCTTCTTCTACTGGGAGCGAACACGCCCGCCCTTCCACGCGCTGATCCCGTATCGCATGTGGTCGATTCCAAACTACTGGGTTCTCCTCGCATACAGCGCCCCGCTCATGAGCTGGTGGGCGTCGCACATTGTGCCCTTCATTTCGGTGTATGTCGCCGGCCACGGCGAGCCAGCGTGGCACGCCGCAATCCGCCTCCTGCCAGCAGGCATCGCGCAGCTCATCACTGCCCCGCTCCTGAAGCAGTTCCCCTCCATCCTCCGCCTCCCCGCGCTCCGCTGGACGATCGTCGCGGGCGCCATCCCCGCCATCGTGGGGTACGTCCTCTTCGCCCTCCCAACAGACTATGCACGGGACTACTGGCGCGTCGTCGTGCCGGGCCTCGTCCTCGGCTCGGCGGGCAACATGGCAGCCTTCACGGGCACGCAGGTCGCGCTCATGGCGGCCACACCGCCCAGTCTCGCGGGTATCGTCGGAGGTATGCTGCAGACTGCGTCGGCGCTGGGCAGCGCGGTCGCTCTCAGTGCCCAGGCTGGGATCCTGGCCCGGCGCCCGGGGTATGTCGAAAACAACGACAACTTGCACCCCGCTTTCTGGTTTCAGGTCGCGTGGCGCGGGCTTTGGCTGCTTGGGTTCCTCATTCTTGGAAGACCGAGTGCGACTGTGCATTGGGAGCCGACGGCTTAGCACATAGATTGAGTTTGCATGGAGACGAGGGCGCCTACCGGGTGACTTGCTCTGCGGGGAGACTTGTACAAAAATACAATTAGAAGTAGAAATCAGAGCATGCGACATAGTTAGGGTGCGCCTAGATAACGCAGAGGAAGCCCGACCGACGTGATGCACTCGCGTTCAGGCTGTTCGTTTCTTGCCACCTGTAGAAGATGACCCGGCGACAAAAAGTGTGCGATCATGGCATTATGGTTAGATAACCTTGAAGCCCTGCAAAGAGATATCTCGACAGATAATCACGTTTCTTTTACCCCCGGCTCGAGCAGCGTCGCCGCGAGAACGCAAGTCCTGCCCTGAATAAGTGTTTTGTATTCTAATACGAACGGCGCGTCATGGAGGAGGTGGTAATTAGTGACTGGGAACTACCGTCTCTCCGTCTGCCCTGAGAATAAGCTCTTGAACATTCAAATGATCCTTCCGCATTGACAACCCTCAGCAAGGCGAGCTCTCTGTTTAGGGAGCGCTAATAGATGTGAGAGCTACGCTGATTATGTGACAGGTTGACTGATTATGTGAGACAAGCGCTACAGGGCAGGGGGCAGGGAAGGTCCATCATCGCACATCACTCTCTCGCCATGTCCGCTGTGGTCGGGGCTGTTCATTTGGCCTTCTACGTAATACACTTAAGAGATTCCTCTGTAACTGCTTATGCGTAATTAGGCGTTGCGTATTATGTGAGACACGTGTGCTGCGCTGCAAGAGGGAAAGCACACTACCTATGGCACATTCAATGCCGCCGGTAGCAAGTGTGTGATATCTACGTCTAGATGATAATGTAGGCATCTTCAGGGCTTGTGTACCGATAGATGTGTGCTACAGTACGTGAGCTATGTGAGAGCTTAGCTGATTATGTGAGACTGTATATGGAAGGAACAGCTTTTGTCAGTGTGATATGCCTGCTAGATGATAATTGATACGAGCCACGCAGCTCCGCAGCTGCTTGGTAGGTGATAATCAGACCCGAATAAGTGATAATAACTGAAGAAGGTGATATTAGAGCGGGATACAACTACCGCTCACTCGTTCCTGGAGCAATACGAGATGCAATTTTAGTGTCGGGATCTTCGGATCTGCCACCGGGCAGCCACCCCCAGGTCCCACCCTCTCTCTCGCTTTCCTGCTCTCCTGCCTACGCTCTCCCATCCTTCTATCGTACTCCGCCTGCCCAGGCTCAGTGATATTGGAATCAGCGCCAGGCACTAACATATCTCGTCGCCAAAAAAGGCAACATTGAGCAATCCTAGAATCACACCACGCCGCAGCAGAGATCACACGGAGATGGGTTTGCACCTCGCTGCTGTGACAATGCATGAGCAATGAACGGAGGCACTATCGTTTACGCATCGGACTTGAAATGGATAAACACTGACAAGAAGAATCTTATCTCGGCGACTCATATGGCGTGACGTTCAGTTTCCTCGGTCTGGAATGTGTGCGCGGATGACGCCTGCGGCCTTCAGATGGCGATATCTCGAGACCATGGATACCGAACAACAGGGAGCGATTCGGAAGCCAAGGCTGCATGTGCTTGAGCGTGCTCGGCATCACGGAGAACCAAGAAGCGTGGTTCGGGGTGCACGCCGCGTCATCACCCTCGCCATCGCCATCATCCTGCCATCGCTATCGTTCCGCCCATCGCCATTCCAGTACCCCCGCGCTCGTTCCGATGCACGTATGGCAATGTCGTTCCGCCACTCCCATTCCAAAACCAAGCCCATTCCCGTTCCAGCTCACTAACGCAAACCCAACGCATACCCAATCTCCCAAGTCGGCCCAATCGCCGCCCCGGACCTACACAGCGCTCGCGGCGTCCCCTCGGGCCGGTAGCGACTCGGGGGTAGCGACTCGGGGGTAGCGGCCCGGCGCTGGCTGTCAGTGTCCGTCTCCTTGTCCGGTGCGGCGGCGTCGCGGCGAGAGCGGGCCGGGACCGGGCGGGGGACGGGGGAATGATGTCCGTGTTGTCGGTGCGGTTTATCTCGACCCTTGTGCGTCCTGTCTCTACAGTGCAGTCTGTCTGTACGGCGCGGTATCAGTTTGGTATCTGTACATCTGGCAACGAGAGCTGCATGCCCGACGAGTGTTGCCCGTGTGCTAACGCGCCTTGTGTGCGTTGAATAATGCACGATTCATGCTATACAGCGACCTGTGGTCATGCGAGTGGTGTCAATGCTATGTGATTCTACTTGTCTCGAGTGTCCTCCCCCGTGCTCTCCTTACTCTCCGACTGTCCGTCCGCCGACGGGCCCGACGCCGCCTGCCTCAACTTCCACACCTCGGCATAAGCCATGTGCCCTGCAAGCTTCTTTCTCTGGCGCACGGTCATCCTCCGCGGCCCAGCGATTTTCTCCTCCACGACCGTCCCCTTCTCCACATCTGGCCACTCGTCAGGCGCGACCGGCCGCCCCTTCTTCCTGAGCCGAAGCAGCCGCAGCACCTCCCTCTCCTCGACGGTCAACGGCCGCTTGGGCAGGAGCTTTCTCTTGGCCGCCGCACGGAACTTCCACCACACGTCCCGCCGCCGCCGCGCCTCCTTGACGTGCCCCAGCGTCTCATGGTCAAACACGAGCTCTGAGCGCTTGCGCTCCGTCACAAAGTCGGCCCGCATCTGCGCGCGGTGCCGGTTAACCTCCTCGTCCCACCCGCACGCGAGCACGTCGGGCGGGGTCGCGCTGCGCCACGACCGGTCGCTGACCTCTGGCGACAGCTTTGACGGCATCGGCTGCGGCATGGCCGCAAGCGTATCCCTGTCGATCGGTGTCGTGGGCTGCAAAAAGTCGTCTTGCGGGTTCAAGGCCTTCCAGAACATGGCCTCGGACTCGGCGTACAGCAGCGAGTCGTACGAGTCGCGAAACCTGTACACGCGCGCCTGCTTGCGGCGGATGCGCGCGCGGATCATCATCGTCAGCCGCAGCGGTTGCGGCTTGAGGCGCGGCAGGGGCGGCCAGAAGGGAGAGGGAAACATTAGGCCGCCGGTGAGGTACGACTTGGGCGGTGTCGCTCGCCTGTGCGCCGCTACTGACGCCGAGAAAAGCGCGCGTTGCAGGGTTTTGTGGGCGTGTCGCGCCTCGGCTGCTGCGAGCGTTGGAGACCTAGAGTTGACCTCGTAGAGGAAATCGGTATAGTTTTGCAAAAAATCGCGCGTGTTGGCCAAAGACGTCTTGGACTTGTACCTCCGCCAGACCTCACGCACGTATGCGAGCGTGTAGGGGTGGTCGCCGGCTGCGGGCGTGGTGACGGTCGCCGCCTCGGGGTGGGGAAACCTCCAGCCGCGCTTGGTCTTAGGTAGCAGGTGCTGGACTGCGCGGACGGCCGTCGCGCCGCCGAGGGCTTTGATGAGGGGTCGGTAGAGTGACCATTTTGTTGGAATGGTGTGGCTCTTGTCTCTGAAAAAGGGGACGCCGAGGGACGTGGGCAGCGGAGGCAGGGGTGGTCGTGGTGTGTAGCGGGGAATGTGTGGTGTGAATACAGCTATTTTGCCCACTATTGCGCGTTGCTTGGTCATGAGAAATGGAGAAATGGATGGTTGTTGAAAGTGGACGGTGCGAGAATGACGACAATTTTAGAAGGTGCAGTCATTTGCCACCTAACAATGCAAACTGTCGCGTGAGCAAGCCCAGCGTGCAGGCTACAGCAATGCCCGGCGAGTACAACACGGCCAGGAGAGCATCACAGACGCAGCAGGAGAGCAAGGGTTTACAGAACACGATACATTGCAGAAACCACCATAGGGGTGAAAAAATGTCTTGCCGTTGGTTTCTCCACAACCTCACAGGTCAACGACCTAGGCCAGGATATAGAATAACGGAACCCACCCCTCGCCGCCTCGCCCGCCTACCCCGACACATCAACGCAGGCCGCAGCCCTCAAGCCCCCCCTCGAGGGCGAGAGCTGCGCGCGGAGCGTCGGGCTTCAAGCAGCAGACAAGGCTAAACGAAAGACGGTCACTCTAGGGGAAGCCGTACTCCCGTCGACAGGAAGTATACGCCATGAGCCGTGTTCGGGCTTTGCGCTTCCGTTAAGTCGAAAGCCCAGCACGAATGACCGTGCTGGACCGGGCCCATGAAGAAGAAGAACGAGCAACACGACCTGCTCGCTGAAATAACCACTGCACGCGGGGGCGAGTGGTGGAGGGCGAGCGGAGTTAGGCGGAGTATCGAGTGTGGCACTCTGCTGGGTGGAGGGTGTCCACCATGTCTACTGCAGCGACAGTACTGTACAACCATGCATCGCACGCTAGATATGCTACACTCAGTCAGAGTCTGAAATCTCAATAACCTCCTTATCCGCAATAGCACTCAACAACGCAGCTCGCCGCGCAGCAGCACCCCCGGGATCCGTCCGTGCTCTCAGCCCTCTGCCAGGCGATGGTCGTGCTGCCGCAGACGGCGCAGCAGCAGCAGCCACAGCGTCGACTTGCAGCAACACAGCGTCATCAATCTCAAAGCTGTCATCCGCAAACGTCGAGTCGCCGTCGACTGCTATAGGATCCTCGGGGGTGCCGTTTGAGGACTGGATAGCAGCGAGGCGCGCAGCGCGTGCAGCTGCGGGATCGGCCACGGGGCGAGCCACAGCTGCAGCTGGAACCGCTGGGGCACGGCGAGGAGCAGCCCTTCGCCTCGTCGGCGGTCCTGGACGACCTGCAGTCCCTTCCCGTGCAGCGCTAAGCGTCAGCACTGCCCACGCCACAGTACTCACTTCAACCTGTCCTCGAGCTTGGCGACAAACTGCTGAGGCTGCCCAGCCTCAAGCTCATCCACCGCGCCTCCAATAATCGTACAGTTCTCAGGCGAGAGAAGCACTACCCATCAGCACTTGCTTTAGCTGCCACTCACGAGTCCCGCGCAAGCACCGCACATTGCGTATCAACAGTTTGCACCCCAGCGGCGTTTCTCCAAGCCCCAACCCCGCGATACGCCGATACTCGATCGCGCGCACGACCGTCCGGCCATCCCCGACCTCGAGCGCAAGCATGCTGCGCGGGTACGCGGGCAGTTTCCCCACTTGGACGTCGGCGTCCTCGTCGTCCTCGTCGCCCATGCGGCGGATGCGGGTCTGGCCGGAAATAATGTCGCGGCGCGTCTCGAGGGTGGTCGTTAGGGCGGACGCCGAGGCGCCAATCTCGTGGATAGAGTGCAGCTGGACTAGGAGTCCATTGGGGAATAGAGTGTTCTGGCCGGTGTGGAAACGAGTCTCGTCCTCTGCTGTTGGCAAGCCGGAGCCTGCCGCTGGCGGGAGGGTAGACGCGCCGAGGTCTGCATAGATGTATTGCTCATGCACCGTGTCGCGAGTTGCTGGCTGGCCGTCATCGACTAGTGCTGCTATGCAGTCTGTTACCCATGCCTGGGGCGTTAGCTGTAGACACACGGGAGGGGAACGCACGGGGTTTGGAGGTGGGTTAGGATATGTGTGGCGGAGAAAGGAGGTTATGAGTGCCGGGCTTATCATGGCGACATTCTTCCTTTGAGTCTACGTTGTCGCTGTCGCTGTGCTCGCTGTGGGTTTGACTGTTGAGCGTCGAGAGACGTTGATGTTGAGGTGGACATGGAAGTCAGGCACGACTCCTGATGAAAACAAACCTCCCCCGTGTTAAATGGGAGGATTGGATAAATTGATCCCGCCCATCGAGCTGGTGACGCTGATCATCACCCAGAGTAGTGCAAGGTTCATGTCCAAGTCGTCTATCAACCATCCAGTCTTCATACCCCAACCTCCAAAGCCTGACAACGAGCACACCCAGGGACGAAGATTTAGATTATCTCTGAACCAAACCACTCGAGCTACTCCAAGCGCCAACTCCGTCCTAAGCGCCTGACGACAACCGACGCACCTCCCCTCCCCCGTCCCGTTCCCAACTAGAGTCGCCGCAATGACCTTCTTCCACGTCGTTCTCGTCGGCATTGTCTGCACCGGCCTTGGCTTTGGCGGCTGGTTCGCAACCCCCAAGGGTATTAATCAGGTGTACGTGTCGCAGCGGTGGCCACCGGGCTATCTATTGCTGTGCTCCTCCTGCGTGACATCTCAGAGCGGCAGACTGACACCCTAGCCTCATCCGCACAATGATCCTCATGAGCATCACCTGCTGCTACATGATGTGGAGTATTACGTATCTCGCGCAGTTGAACCCCTTGGAGTGTGAGTCCCGGCCGCGAGAGTGCAGCAAGCAGCAGCGGCATCCAAGCTACACGGATTGCGCCGACCGTGACGCTGCTGGTGCCCTCTCGCTGTGCATTGGAGGATTATCTGGACTGACACCCCAGCACCGAAGCGCAACGACCTGCGTCCCCCACACAAGGCATGAGTCGCGAGGGAGAGCGAGAAGATAGAGTCTGTCGGCATGTGAATGTAATGGCCCGCTTGGTCGGGTCTTGTTATGACTGGGTCTTGGGTTTGGGGTGTGGTTCGCTGACTTTACTGAGCGGTGTGCTGCTGGCTGCTGGTACGGCGTACGGTGCTGAGATGGATTGCGATGGGTTGCTGATAAGCTGCTCCTCACGCCAATCGTGGCATGGGCTAGCCGGCGAACGAGCTGTAACTTGACCAGCTTCTTGCCCTCGAAGAGGTCGAAAGCTTGGAGGCCCAATTGTGGGAACTGACGGTAGACTGCAAGTGACAGGGGCTGGTTGTACAGCTGTGGTGTCACCTTACGGCCTGGTGACAACCATCGTGTGGCATGGACGTATCTAATCAGCGACTCTCAGAGAGTATCAGAATCCCGCTGCACCCTATGCATTGTATAATTGTACATATCCCAAATGCACAAACAAGGGACTCTCTCGCATGCACCGGCATTGCCGGACCATGTCTCCTTTGACGACGCCACGATAAGTCCATCAGATGTACTTTGACCAATGCTGGCGGTCCCTGCGCTGCAATGACCCGCTTCGAGTATGCCACGATGCAATTCATACCCACTGTCGTTGTTCCCTCTGCCCCAGTTACTCCTGTGCATAGGATACAGACCTGCATCCTCGCCCCTAGCAAGCATAGCCGCAGGAGCAACAGCTGCGCGATGCTGCACCCCACTGTATGGCCCGATGACCCGCCAGCAATGACCACACCAATCTGGTCCCGCTATCGCTCCAACCGCCAACAAGCACGACTTTTGCCCTCGGCACCAGCAACCTCGTCATTGTCGTCCACGCCGCCGTCGCCGCAGCACAAGTCGACGACCCGAGCCAACATGTTTGTACCCCTGCGGCACACGGCAGCCGCCTCGGCCCGCGCCCACTTCCGGGGCAGCAGCGCAGGCCCCCGCGTCAGCCTCCTCACAGCCCATCGCGCCGGGGTGAGCGTCACTGGCGCCGGCCTGCGCGCGAGCCCGAGGGCATTGCTGTCTGTCCGCGGAAACGCCAACCGCGCCGGCCCAACTGGCGATCACAAGCAAAAGCAAAAGCAGGCAGAGGACAAGGAAGAGCCTCTCAAGAGTGAGTGCAATGCGGCGCCAGATCAACCCCCACCCCGTTCATCCCTCCCACCCACCTTGCGTGCACCCCCGCACCAAGAGCAGCACCTCCCATGTGCCCAAGCTAACCATAAGGCAAATTCAACCGCGCATGGTCCACGCCCACGAAATGGTTTTCCATCCCCATCGGTCTCGGCGCGCTTGTCCTTGTAGCCGTCCAGTACAGGAAACACGCCATGGGCGAGCCCTACATCCAGAGCCAGCGCGAGGGCGGCGCCGTCGTCCGCGGCTCGATCGATGGGCCTTGGCAGGTGAGTGGTCACGACTGAGCATGCTTGGGCCGAGCGTTTGGTGTGTGGGGAGAAGGTTGGCTTCAGAAGCGTGCCCGGCCGGCCGGAAGCTCGTGTGACCAGAAGCCGAAGCAGTGATGGGCGATGATGTGCGACCGTGTCGCACCGTAATCCTCGGGCATATCGGGCACGATGTACCGGCGAGAAGGATCCGTGAGCTGGCATACGCCAGAGGTGCGAACGCATGGGCCGATGGGGGTGTGAGCGCATAAGGGTTATGACTGCCGCGTGCTCGGCCCCTTGTCCACCCACTCCCCATCGTTGCTGGCTCTTGATCATGGTCTACCGCCGCGTCCGCCTGGTGACTGGCGTGGTTGCGTCGTTCCGTCTCTTGACGGGTCTACTCGTCTCCTACCTGCTTGCACGTTACCCGCAACGTTTGAAACTGTAGCTAACGACTCCAGGTTCGCATCTTGGGTGCGCTCCCGCTGCGCTCAATGTCGCAGCTGTGGGGCTACCTCAACTCGCTAGTGCTTCCCATGTGGTTCCGTCCGTTTGGCTTCAAGTTGTACGCCCGCATCTTTGGCTGCAACCTCGACGAGTGTGTCCCCCAGGACCTGACAAAGTACGAGTCTCTCGGCGAGTTCTTTTACCGCGAGCTCAAGCCCGGAGTGAGGCCCATTGCCGACGTGTCGCTCGTGTCGCCTGCCGACGGCCGCGTTCTCCACTTGGGAGAAATCGTGGGCGAAAAGGTCGAGCAGGTCAAGGGCATGACCTACTCGCTCGAGGCGTTGCTGGGTACGGAAAAGCAGGCTGTGGGTGAGCCTCTGGCCATTGATCGTCAGGACCCCAGCAGCAGTGTCGGCGGCAGCGAGACCAAGATGGTCGACGACGAAAACTTTGCCAACATTAACGACATTCCCTACTCGCTCTCTTCGCTCATGGGCAAGGACAGCGCCGCAGAGGTGCGCGAGGCCCGTGAGCCCCACGCCGACGGCACCGTCACCCCGGAGGGCGACGAGCACGACGCTGCGGTCAGCAAGCCCACCGACTTTGTGCACGACGCCAGCGTTGCTGCGCAGCTCGGTCTGCGGTCCGCTACCAAGGCGACTGACCGCGACTCTGAGATTGGCAAGATTAACGAGAACAACAAGCTCTGCTTTATCGTCATCTACCTCGCCCCCGGAGACTACCACCGCTTCCACTCCCCTGCCGCCTGGGTCGTCGAGCGGCGCAGGCATTTCACCGGCGATCTCTTTTCCGTGTCCCCCTACATTGCCAACCGCCTTCGCAACCTGTTTGTGCTCAACGAGCGAGTCTCGTTGCTCGGCAGGTGGAAGAATGGCTTCTTCTCCATGGTACCCGTCGGCGCGACCAATGTCGGCTCGATCATTATCAACTTTGACTCGACCCTGCGCACCAACACGGCCAAACCCACGCACCCCCCGCACACGTTCACCGAGGCAGTCTACTCTAGCGCATCAGTGCTGCAGGGCCAGCCCTTGCTCCCCGGAGAGGAAATGGGCGGGTTCCGTCTCGGATCGACAATCGTGCTCGTGTTCGAGGCGCCAAAGGATTTCCACTTCAACGTCAAACCTGGAGAAAAGGTGCGCGTGGGACAGGCTATCGGCGTCGAGGGCGGCGAGACTGTCACAAACTCAAAGGTGGATGTGCGAGAGGTCTAAGCCGAACGCAGCGAGGCGCGACGCACAGAAGAGGAGAGTGGTAGCAGGAGCATCATGGAGGACAGCAGCGAGGAGGAAGACCGACATGGCTGCTACTTGTAGCGGCAAAGGCGAGCTCAACGCTCGCGGGCCCACGCTTTGTACGCCTGTACGAGCTGGGCCCAGCATTACCCATATGATATACGACGAGGGCGGCGGCGACCGCCCAGCGAGAGAGGGAGTTTGATTTTGTGGACATGCATTAGATATTGGCATTTGCTTGCTCGAGCGTGATGCGTGGCTGCCTCGATGCTAGGATACTTGGGTGAGGTCAACAAGTAGGCAGTGGGTGAGAGTAGGCCGGCAGAAGCAGAGTGAGCAGTGTGCGCCCTACAGTGAGAGAGGATCTCGTAGCCTGTACAGATCGCCTACACCTCGCTCGTCGCTGTCAACGGTCACTACTCTCTCAGCACCGTGTCATGCGTGTACATTATCCAATGCATACACCACCACATTATCCAATGCGTACACCACAGCCACATGCAATATCCTGCCACGCGAGGCGGGTAGGCGCGCCAACCCCACATGCTCCCTGCTCCCCCCACAACCCCCTCGGCATCCCCCACCCGCATGCACCCGATATGTCCGACTTGCTCATCTCCAACCCCCGCGACGGGCATAGCACATCCGGGCTGCCCTCTCCCCGGCAACGGCCCGCCCGGCAAAAGCAGTATCGTCTGCCATGGCCCGGAGTGCCGGTATTCCGGAGACGAACGGACTCGCGAGGAGCTCCGCCCTCGCTGTGCGTCACTGCCAACACCACCAGTGAGCACAGTGTTAGCCGCCGGGCCTAGGCGCGGTACTGGGGGCCTGTCTCTTCCGAGATAGCGTGCGTGAATGTCACCCCCTTGTGCGGGCCGCCGTCTTCTTTAGCTGCAAACTACCCATTCCACCACCATCTCTCTTCTTCCTCTTCCACGCATTCACCCACGTCTCAATTCAGCAACGATGGCCGACTTTGAAGCCCCCCCCACCGACCTCATCACCCTCACCCGCCACATCCTCAGCCAGCAGCAGGCACTCGGCGCCCAGGCGTCGGGCGACCTGACGATGCTGCTCGTTGGTATCCAGGTAAGTCGTCGCGAGTGTTGTAGAGCGGAGCGGGGGTAGAGCGTAGCGTAGTGACGTAGCTGGTGCGAATGGGCCGGCGGATGGTCGAGCGTGCTTTAGGCTGTCCGCAGGGGGTGCTGGTAACGAACATGGCCGCACACACCGGCAGCAGCGTCTACTAGTCGCTGTGAGGCTCATGTGTGTAGTGGAGCCCTCGTGTGCAGCGAGCCCCCACGAGCCAGCGAGCCCAGCACCCAGCCCCAGCCGTCCCCGCGTTCCCAGCCATCCCCGCGTTCCCATCCGCAGCCCACAACCAACCAGAACCCAGCTAACACGCCCAGGTGACGTCCAAGTACATTGCCTCGAACGTGCGCAAGGCCCGCCTGATCAACCTGGTGGGTCTCGCGGGCGCGTCCAACGTGCAGGGCGAGGACCAGAAGAAGCTCGACGTGCTCTCCAACGACATTATGGTCAACGCGCTTAGCGCCTCGGGCAAGGTCTCGGTCATGGTCTCGGAGGAGATTGACGAGGCTATCATCGTCAAGGGAAGCAAGGGTACTTAGTGAGTACGGTGCGGTGAAGAGCTAGCTAGCGGGTGAGGGAGGGAGCGAGGAGCAGCCATAGAGCAGGAGCGAGCTGGTTCGCGAGGATCGCACTTGTCGCCCGAGCAGCCCGTGGAGGCTCGAGGCGGCCTGTTCGCGAGATGGTCCCCACAACGTGTTGCCTGCATGGGTAACCGTCCGGGTGCACCCGCGCGCTGCTGCGGTCTAAGCGAGCAGACTGCTCGTGCAGCTGCGTGAACTCTCCACCGGCGTCCAAGAACTGCCGAGACGCTCGTCCCAGCTCCCTTGCTCCTGCCAGCTCAATTTACGTACACCCACTAACGACCCCAGCTGCGTCGTCTTTGACCCCCTTGACGGTTCGTCCAACATTGACGCCGGTGTCAACGTCGGCACCATCTTTGGTGTCTACAAGGTCGAGGAGGGCAAGGGCGGCTCCATCGAGGACGCCCTCCGCCCCGGCCGCGACATGGTCGCCGCTGGTTACACCATGTGAGTTTCTTTGCGAGCGTGGCTGGCGGCAGGGACACTGGTGCGCAATGCTCTTGTGACCCATTGTTGGCTACGCGACGCCAACGTCGCTTGTGCTAGGCTGACGCTCTAGGTACGGCTCGTCGTGCAACCTTGTCCTCACCACTGGCCAGGGTGTTGACGGCTTTACTCTTGACGAGTCGCTTGGCGAGTTTATCCTGACCCACCCGGACATTCGCATCCCCGAGCGCGGCAAGATTTACTCGTTCAACGAGGGCAACTCGCTCTTCTTCCACCCTCCCGTTCTCGACTACCTGCACTCGATCAAGTTCCCCGAGAACAACAAGCCCTACTCGGCCCGTTACATTGGCTCCATGGTCGCCGACGTCCACCGTACCCTCCTCTACGGAGGCATCTTTGGCTACCCCGACGACAAAAAGTCAAAGGACGGCAAGCTCCGCATGCTCTACGAGGCCTTCCCCATGGCCTTCCTCACCGAGCAGGCCGGCGGTGTCGCCACGACCGGCTCGCAGCGCATCCTCGACGTCATCCCCACCAACATTCACGGCCGCTGCCCCGTCTTCCTCGGCTCCAAGGACGACGTCGAGGACCTCAAGGGCTTCTACGACCGCTACGACGGTGAGAAGCGCTGGTAAACAGTGTTGTCGATTTGAGAAAAACTCCAACCCACCCCCATCATGTTGTAGCGTAGCGCACATCAAGGCGCACATGGTATGCAGACTTGGCAGCAGCGTACTGAGCACTCACCCACTGACAGCAAGAATTGTCATCTAAGTCGCATCTTCTTCCCACAGATTGTAGGCAACATGTACCTACCCAGCCAACCCCTACGTCCACGTAGGCAGGTCGAGCAGACTGGACACTAACCCATCCCGCGTCAACTAGGACACCGCAGGGCCTCCCGCTGAGCACGCCGCGCGAGCAACGCCTGCCGCGCGACAGCGACGCGGTGCGAGGCGGCCCGGCGCGCTCCTGCTTGCCGTGCTGCGAGGGCTTGCGGGTCTTGAGGCGTAGCTTGGGCTGCGGGTGGGTCTTTGTCCATTGATTCTTCGTCTTGGTCTGCGTCTTCGTCGTCTTGGTCGTCTTCCTCCTCTTCCTCGCCCTCGTCGTGCTCGTCTTCCTCTTCTTCCTCTTCCTCGTCCTCTTCTTCCTCTTCCTCGTCCTCTCCGTCGTCGTCGTCCTCCTCCTCCACACACCCCGCCCCCCCATCCGCCCTCTCGACACCCACGTCCGTCTCAGCGCACCCCCGCGAGCGCAAGGAGGGCCTCTGCGAGGCAATCAGCGGCAGGCGGGGCAGCGACGTACCGCCTATTGTGTCCGTTGGGACCCGGGCTGGCGGTGCGCGCTGCGGGGCGTGGTGCGCTGCTGTGGGATGGCTGGCGGCGTAGGGGTTGACGCGCGTGAAGGGGCGCGGGGACGGGGGGCGGGCCCAGGCTGGAGGAGTCGGGCGCGCGACTTGGGTCCATGGCTGGTATGTGGGTTGGGGATGATAGGTGTGGCAAGGCTGATACGGTTGGCTTGGCTGGGCGACGCCATTCGTCGGAGGCGGAGGGTGCGTGTCAAAGGTGCTTGTACTGAATGTGCTCGTGCCGCTGAAGCCACCAAAGCCGCTGGGGCTGTTGCTGAAGCTAGTCGTCGTTGTCTGAGCAAAGTTGTTGCTCATCGACCCGAACGTGTTTCCAGATGACCCAAAGGCATTGCCACAGGTCTCAATGGCGGTGCCTAAAGCTCCAAAGGGGTTGCCGGTAGGAAAGAGCTGCTGACCGAACTGAGACTGAACCCCACCAGGCTGCCGCTGAAAGCCTCCAGTCTGATGCTGCCCAAACCCCTGCTCCAGCGGCGACTCGTCAAGCTCCATACCGGAACTGTCGGACTGGCAAGCCAAGGAGACGTCCATGCTGTCGTCCACGTCGTCCATGTCGCTGTCGTCCATGTCGTGGTCGTCCTCGATCATGTCGTTCACGTCCTCGGGGTCTTGCTCAATCACCATGTCATCAGGGTCGCCTGTCACGATGACAGTCGGTACGTTGGCGCAGAGGGCGAAGGGTAAAGTTGAGGGCTGGGCGCCGGGGAGGGCACTGGTCGACGTTGTGGCGCCACCGAGCCTAAAGGCAGACATACCTGTAAAGCTGCTAAAGCTGCGAGCCTTCTTGAAGGCGTTGGTAGCAGCAGGCGCCGCTCTCGCTTGCTCAGCTGTGGTAGCTGAAGTCGCCGGTGTCATTGGAACAGCGAATGCAGGGAAGGAGCGGGCGGTGGTGGGTCTCGATAGGCGGCCGAGGAGGCCACGGCTGATGCCACTCGTTAGGGGTGCAGCTGCCACCGCCTGAGGGAGGACCTTCGTGGCGGCTTTCGGCTGCAGCCAGGTAACCGTCGCTGTCGCGGGGGTAGGTCGCGTCCACAACAGAGGAGCTGAGGGCTGACTCTGCCTGACTTGAGACTGACCATTCTGCAGAGTCCACCCGTTATTGGTCAACCTTGTGCCAATCTCGCCAAAGATTGGGTGCAAGCCCAGCGACACTGATGTTCCCGAGGGGGGTTCAGGATCGCGTGTCGGCGACAGATGAGGTTTGAGGTGGAGCGTCGTGCCACAGGCGTGCCAGTAGGCTGCCGGGGTGACGCCGTCGGGCGGTGCCACCGTTTGCTGGGCGTCTGGGGCGTCAGCCTGGAGCCAGTAGGTGACTAGGGTGATCTCACCGCCGGCGGTGGGCTGATGTGTAGCTGGAGGCGGTGTCCGTATCGTGGCCGACTCCTGGGCCCGAGTGGTGGACTGATGAGTCTCAAGCAGAACGTGCACCAAGGCTATTCATCAGTGTCTGTGCGCTGGAGTTGCTCACCATCCAAGTGAGCTTCGTTGGAGCGAGTGGTGACAAGCGTGGGCCCTGGTGCCGTCGTCTCTGGCTCTGCCACATGCTCCACTCTCGCCCGCCGGAGGTGGCGCAGCAGGTTGAACCGATATATGTGCGTCTGAACGAACGCGCTCAGGTCCTGGGCCGTGCGTCTCCGTTGCTCGTGTGCAGCGGCGAGTACACCATACATCCGAGTCTCGCCAGGTGATACCATGGAAGGGTATGGTTGGAGGCAGGGGGAAGTGTGGGTCAGGCGAGAGTGGCAGTTGGCATTGTGCAGGTGGGCCAGCAAGGCCTCGTTGCCGGCTGGGAGGCCGTATGTGGCGTTGAGCGCCACCCGGAGGTGCTGGTTTTGAGCCTGCTCCTCGACGGGAAGCAGGCTGGATTGGGGCTGGGGGGCTCTGGGTGGCGGCTCGAGTGGTATGGCGGGTGGGGCAGTGGAAGTGGAAGTTGGCTTCCTGGGGTTTTGCTGAAGGAGGGGAGATCGTGGACCATGTTGAGGCAGGTGCTGGGGTTGAACTGCAAGCTGCAGTGCCGGTTTAACCCACTGTCGCTGGAGAGCAGATGGAGCGGCCACAGTGTGGTATATGATCGAGGAGAGGAGGAACGTGGCGATAGGTATAAAGATACCAGCAGCGACAGTCACTGCAATGCTCATCAGGTAATTGATGAGAATCATAGTGGTGGAGGACGTCCAGTTGTGGAGGAAAATCAAGGTTCTTGTAGCAGCTTAGCTTGTCAAGATCGATGAGGATATCTACAAGTGTGCCGGGATCATGTCAACTCCATGGCCTACTGCCGAACGAGAAGAGTGAACAGACAAAGTAAGCAAACACCACAAGTATAGGCCTTGTCGTGCGAAGGAGTCATGATGTGAAGAAGAACAATTACAAAACACCTGAATAGTTGCGCAAAAGTGATGCCAGAGAGCGTTGCATCTCGGGTCAGCCATCCACTATCACTCATCACGCCGTCTGGACGCATGCTTCGTCTTGCACACACTTAAGCTTTTTGGTTATCGTGTGTGTATTGATGTGGGTCTTGGAGAGTTTGTGCCCAGTATGATGCATTATCGACGTTGATGACTGGAAATGGTCAAACGAAGCGACAGGGCTCGGGTCAAAAAAAAAATGTACGTACATAGATTGCGGAGGGCGATGCGTTACTTCTCAACTCCGGCCATTGTTTGCTTTCAAATATTAGGACTGATGCCAGTCCATCCCAGTGTCAAGTCTTCTCGGTACATGCAATGCAATGTCTGGCATCTCCAGTGTTACAAACTAAAATGCTGTAATTAATTCTATTTGATAGTCTAACGCCTCTTCTACGCCTCGACTGTCGTCTCCTCAACAGCCACAATCTTGTCCGGGTTGATGGCCTCTACGTCACCCGTCTTGGGTGGCATGATGTGGGTAGCAAGAGGGCTCTTGCTCCGCAACCAAGCACCGTACTTGATGAGCAGGAATGGGAGGGGGAGGAACAAGATTGTGAGGAACCCGAGCAGCGAGTTGCCCCACGCAATGCCGAGGTTTTCAAACATCGGACGAGCAGCAATGGGCATAGCGGCGGCCATGACACTGCGCACAAAGTCGTTTGAAGCCAGCGCCGAAGCAGTGTACGCCGGGTAGGTGACTGTGAGATAGTTGAGGAAGGGCATGAAGCTCCAGCAATCTGCAAGGCCGAACAAGCCCGAGGCCATTGTGGGCGAGATCCAGTGGGTGCGGTTCGCGGTCCAGGCAAACCAGAACAGGCAGATGGGGTAGCAGGCGGCTCCGAGAATGGTGAGGGGCAGGTAGGCCTCGGGGACGAGCTTGCCCTTGGCGGCGACATAGGCCGGCTCCCAGTAATTGTAAGCCCACCAGCAGTAGACTGCAAACGACATGACGGCGCCAATGGTGAGCGCGATAAAGGGGAGGCCGGCGAGGCCGAGCGACCAGCCGTATCCGCCTGTGCCAAAGACCATGGGGTATGACTCGAAGTACGAGTAGAGGATTGCGTACGTGAGACCAATGTACAGGTCGATGGCGAGGACAATTGGCTCGGTGACGGTCATGACGAGCGGGCGGACGAGGGCCTCCATCATGACGTCGCGGAAGCTCTTCTGGGCATCGTGCAGCTCGGAGATGGAGCGCAGCTTGTCGTTCCCCGTCAGCTTGCGAAGGCGGGCAGCGCGGCGGTAGAGAATGTTGGCGGCTGATGTCTCTGGGAAGAGGAAGAAGAGGACCACGAGGCCGACAGACGACATCATAAGCAGCTCCCAAAACGCCCAGCGCCAGCCAAAGCGCTCCACCGCAAAGCCAGAGATGAACGGCGCAAAGGCCGGAGCGACACCGGCGGCCACACCGTAGATACCCAGGGCGTAGCCGGCTTTCTGCTCCGAGAACATGTCTGTGAGGGTCGCGCCGCCTGTGGCGAGGGGTGGGGAGCCAGCGAAGCCGGCGAGGAAGCGGAGAACGGCAAGAGCAGCAAAGTTTGTGCTCAGTGCGGTGGGAATCTGGAGCATGCAAAAGACAAGCAAACTGAGAATGTAAGGCGGGTTGCGGCCGATGGCAGCGACCTCAGAGAGCGGAGCAAGGAAGAGAGGTCCAAAGGCGTAGCCGAGCACAAAGAGGGTGAGGCACAAGGTGGCAACCAGCTCGCTGATGCCAAAGTACTTTGCTGCGTCGTGGGTGGCATAAGCAAAGATTGCCGAGCCAATGTACACTGCGACAGTGTAGTAGAGCATGATGGCCGTGACGCCGACTTTTTTGCGCAACGGCCAGTTCTGCGGGTTCGCCGGGTCGTCCTCGCCGTCCCAGCCTACAATAATGGCCTCGGGATACTTGAGCGCGATCTCGGCCTCGCTCAAGTCGGCTTCAAATTTCTTCTTCTCGGCCTTGTGGCCCTCTTTGCCCTCGTAGGTCGAATTGACGCACGTCGTGGCCATAGAGTTGAAATTCGCCGTGGGGTCGAGGACGGCGGGGATAGGTGAGGCGGGACGCGAGCGCATGTAGATCTCGGGAAGGACATAGCCTTCTTGCTCGTCGGGGTACTGGAAAACCTTGTTGCGAGTCAGGTAGCGCACGACCTACCCGAAGGGCGCCTCGCGGATGGACTCGATCATGTGTGGCGGTCGAGAGAGACTGGGGAGGTGAGTCAATGGAGGACTAGTTCAGTTGGTGTTTGTCGTGCAGTGGTGAAGTGTGAGAAAGAAGCAACAAATCCATCTCTGTAGATAAATAGGGTCAGTAGGTCCTACCTGCAAAGCTCGCTGTTGCTGACAGTGTCGTCGTCGGCAGGATTTGTCGATCAAGTGCGTTCTGGCAAAACTTGGATACTCCAGAGAGTTTATCCAGGCGGTCACCCCACGGAGATAATGTCACTCTCCGTGGACAATTGGCGGAGTACGACGCCTATTCCGCCCTGACACGTGGCAATATTCAGGGTAAATTCAGGTGTTTGAGTGCGGGTTTCATCAGGAAGTACACGGAGATTGGATTGATCTCCGGCTTGGCATCTTCTACTTTCACTGCCCATGACTATTCGGCCATGTTCCGAACGCCAGTCTTTGCTGAGAAAGCTGCTTCATACGCAACGGCGGCTTTGTCACGGATGTAGAGTGCGAAGACAGACTCTCGACTCGAGAAACATCCCGACGCGTAGCGGAGTTGAAGCAATCTCCGAAGCGACAAGAGCAGAATCCACATCTTACATCACCAAACCAACTATATCGATACCTTCTTCCCCTCTCTTGCTACAAAACCCTCGCCCACTCTAGAGCACATACATGAACATTGGATTCTCGAAGTCCGTCATATCGTCAAAACTGTCCGCATAGAGAATACTCTCGTCCTGGCCATTCTCCCTGAGGCGCTGGGCCAGCTCGGCCTTGTATTTTTCCGCCTCGTCAATGCTCATGATGGAGACGTCCTTGAGCTGCGCGGGGAGGCCGAGGGCGACGCGGCGCTTCTCCTGCTTGCTGTTCAGGTAGCGGAGGTAGAAGCCCATGGTGACTACGAGGACGAAGAGGGCGCACCAAAAGGACAGCGAGACGGTCAGGCCGGTCAGGTAGAATGGCGCCTCCGTGGAGAGGTAGCACTGGGGGCCGATGATCTGGCGGGTCGTCAACACATGTCCTAAGGAGAACGGATGGGACTCACATTTCCAGCACACTGGAACACAAACATGGTGGCGGTCGTGACCACACGCTTGGTCGATCCCGACGCGTTCAGGTTGGCCCACGAATAGAGCAGGGGCTGGATACCCGCCATGACGAACGCGACATAGTATGCGCCGACGAGGCCGCCAGTGTTCTTGCGGTCAATCTGGGTGAGAGCGGCAGCGCCTGCGATGGGGCACAGGCAGAGGAATGCAATGACGGGGAAACGCAGCTTGATCTTGTTGGTCACGTAGATGGACACCAGCAGGGTGATGATGCCAATGGCGCCGGTGGGGATCTGCATCAGGATGGCGGCAAACGAGGTAAAGCCGAAACCCTTTGTGATGAGCGAGCCGAACGCACCAAATCCACCGGCAGGCAGCGCGGTGAAGAGGTACATGAAGCTCCACATCCAGGTCTTGGGGTCGCGGTATGTCTCCCACACCTGCTCCCACTTCCACTTGGACGACTTTGTGCCCGTGTTATTCTCACGGATACGCTCGAGGGCAATGAGACGGTCGTCGCCGTTCCGCAGGAACTTTGCCGTCGTGGGCGAGTTGGGCATGAGCCATGCCACGATTGGGACGAGGGCCATGGAGATGGCGCCGACGACGAGAAAGATGCCCTGGTACGCGTGCAGGCCCTTGGTTGCGTGTCCGATACCCCAGGAGATGAGGGGGCCGAGGATGGCCGCAAACGAGTTGGCAATCTGGTAGGCGACTGTGCGGTAGGATTGCTCGCGGCGCGTCCACCACATCTGCGTGATGAGGACCTGTGTGGCATTAGCTTTGTGTTTGTTGGTTGTGGCGCGGTGGACTCACGAACGAGGGCAAGATGGTCGCCTCGAATGCACCAAGGAGGATACGCGCAATAACCAGGCCAGTAAAGTTGTGCGCCGCGGCTGTGCACATTGTCACTGCCGACCAGGCAATGTAGTTGAACAGCACCCAGTACTTTACAGGAAAGACAATGAGGGCATACGCCGATAGGGGCTGGCAGAACAGCTGAGCGAGGTACACGACCGACGTGAGCCAAGAGTACTCGGACCCCACGAGGCCCGTCGCCGGAATGAGATCAAAAGTGGCCGAGTACGACACGGTCGACTTGTCCATCTGCTGAACAAAGTAGACGAGGCACATGGGCACGCAGACAAACAGGTCGATGCGGCGGAGGACGCGCTTGCGCTCGGCAGCGGAAAACTCGAGATGCCCCGCCTCAGCGAGAATGCGCGCAGCGTCGTCAAGCTGCGTGTTGGCGCTGCCCTTCTTGCCGGTCTCGGCATCGTGCTTGTGGACGCTGTCGGCGTCGACGTGCTCGGCGTGCGTGTCCTCGGGCTTGGCCTCGTCGTAAGCTGTGATAGGCGCTGTAGAGACTGCCATGGTTGTGTGAGTTTCCTTAGGTCATTTCGCAGCACCCCATGGTACTCTTTTATTGCTTTCAGAGACCTTGCTGGGGCCAGCAATGTCCAACCTGGGGTGATGGCGCGGGGCATCATCATACCGCGCGGAGTGACTGCTGCCCCGGGGGCTTGCGGTGGATCAGCTGGAATCGGTCAGTTTTCAGCCGAGAGATAGCCTGTCGTTGCGCAGTTTCCTAATTAGACACAGGCGCTGACGTGAGCTTCGGCGATGAGAAGAAAGGAAAAGGAGGAATAGTCAGGGGGAGTGGTGTGGGGGGAGTGACTCCAAGTCGGATCATGTGGACCCACGGGGCTGAATGCCGACGGTGCCGTGACCCCTCGGCGGCCTATTTTAGGCAGCCTCCAAGCCTTTTCAGGAGAGTGCAGATGTTCCTTCAGGATGGACACAAGTTAAGCGTGGACCCGAAAGGGCAGAGCAACTGCAGCGAGGCAAGGGATGAGGATGTAGAAGGAGGCAAAGAAGTGGCGGACCGCCCGGCCCGGCACATTCCGGTTGCATGTCGGTTTATTTGATGGACCATCTTCGCACCGTGAGGAGACCGAATGAGTCATCGGGAGGGGTGTTGAGCCACAGCCATGTGCTTGAACATTGCAAGAGGGGGTAACGTCAGAGAGTCAGCTGCACATAAGCTGGAACGATGATATACCGAGCGCCGTAAAGTCGGCCTCTTTTCACGTCGCATACCCCGGCCCGGCTGGCGCTGTTGAGCATCAAGGGAGTCCGCTGGGTAGTCGGGCCGAGCGAGTGTTTGACAGCGAAGTTTGGAGACCCTGCCTATGCTCGCAGTCTTGAGGTATTGCTGTGTCAGCTCACAGAGTGTGATCTGGTGACTGTGTGTTGCTGCTCTTCTTTCCACATAGTCACTGTGCGCCATACTCCACCGCGTACTCACACAGCATGCCAACACTACGTCTGGCGCCTCACTGTCGTGTGCTGCAGCGACTTGAAAAGGTATGAACTGCATCCAGTTCTCAGTCTAGTGTACAAAGGCGCTCATGCAAGGAGTGCCGCCGTTCGACAAATGCCGCATTTTAGTGCCACTTGAGACAAGCTCATGCACTACCATGGGCAGCGACAAGGTTCTCGCGCATCCGCTGCAGACTGACTGTTCCGCTCCTCCTCAAGAACCGCAAGAACATCATCAACACCGTTGCGGTGACTTGTGACACGCAGCTGCTTGGCTTCTTCCGCTTCTCGCTTGTCGCGCCCGTCTTGATTGCGCCATGACGGAGCTCCTGTCATCAGCCGACAACGGCGAGAAGTTCAAGGCCGTGGCCCAGGCGTCAGTGGACGTCAGTCAGGCCCTCGTGATTCAACCGTTATGCGAATGAAGAAGCCAGATGCGCCAGAGAAACACAACACCACCATCTGAAGCACACGTTTTGATGGCATACATTGCTAAGCAATGTCCTTTTCAGTAACAGTAGGGATCTGCAGACCCGCAGCGGTCGCAGCCGCAATAGTGTTGAGGGCCTGCTTGTACACCGGCGCATCGATCATGACGTTGTCAAGCGAGTAGGCGCCCTTGCCTGCCGAGTCGTTGAGCTCAAACGAAAACTTGATCCCGGCCGCCTTGAGAATGTCGGCCTCGGAGGGAGCGTAGGCCCGCTGGATGACGTCCACCTGGTTGGGGTGGATCGCTTGCTGCATTTGTCAGTTGTTAATTGTAGAGTTGGACGCACCTTGCCAGTGAAGCCTAGCCTCCTGCCCTCTTCTGACTCGAGTCGCAACGCCTCGGGGTCTTTGAAGTTGACGCACACGAGGTCGAGAGCACCGAGACCGTACGCCTTGGCGGCAGTGACCATTCGGGAGCGGTGGTACAGAAGCTCGCTGCGGCCGGGAGTACGGACGATACCAACGTCGGCGCAGTAGTCCTCCGCAGCGAACTGTCGCGTCAGCTTTTCCCTCGACAGCACAGAACTCAATGAACCCACCAGCAAAGCATCCAAGTGTCCCCGTCCACTCGCCGCAATCTCATTAACGCGGACCATGGCGATGGCGCTCTCAATCATGCCAATGATGCGGATCGGCTTCTCGCCATTGGCCTGCTTTTCCGGCGGGCACAATGCCTGGATACGCGACACGACCCACGCAATGTGCTCCGGGTCGTTGGTCTTGGGGAGAGCAATGGCTTCGATGTGGCGGGTGCGGAGCTGGGCGTCAGCCTCGTCCTGAACGGGTGATGATGGCGATGCTCCACGAGCTTGCTAAATGCGGAGCCTACGCGTGACCTCGGCAGGACATACCATAGTGTCAAGATCCTGCTCCTCAAACCCAGTCCCCACAGCATTAATCCGCACCATGACCTCGCCCTTGACCCGACGCTCTTGATCCAGCAGGTCAGCGACAGCCGTGCGCGCCGCAGGCTTGGCCGAGGGGGCGACGGCGTCCTCGAGGTCGTAGCAGATCGAGTCGGCCGGGGTAACGAAGGATTTCTCAAGCATCTTGTTGCTTGAGCCGGGCACTGCTTGTCAGCTTGGAGGAAGGCCGGGGGAGGTTGGAAACGTACCATAGAGACACGCGCGACGGAGGACGGGGCTGCGCCCGCGCGTCACGCTCGCTGCCGAGGTGAGGGCGCGGGCGCCGCTGAGCTTGAGTGTCTTGG
Organism: Prillingera fragicola; assembly: GCA_002335605.1. Taxonomy (NCBI): domain Eukaryota; kingdom Fungi; phylum Basidiomycota; class Tremellomycetes; order Trichosporonales; family Trichosporonaceae; genus Prillingera; species Prillingera fragicola. The sequence continues at coordinate 483,128 of BEDY01000004.1, read as the reverse complement.
GAGTGGCGAGGCGGGTCAACATGGTGAGTGGACAGAGTAAGAGAAAGGACAGCAAGGTCGATAACGAGCTCGCTCAGTGGAGAGTGGTGATCTGCGGCGGTATTCAGGAAGCCGGGTGGTTGCCGGAAACGGAGCAAAGCCGAACTCCGCTTCCGCTTCATGTCCGACGCCGAGACGGACGCCGTTTCGAGGGATCAGACACTGCAGGTGGTTGCAGCAACGCACGAGGTGGTCCACAAGGGGTGGTATACATACAGCACAACGAAATACATGTCCATGAAGTGATAGCCTTGCTTTGCACAACTTGTTCTACAGCTCGTACTCGAGTCTATGCCCTAGGATCGACGAGCGATGCCTTGCCCTTCATCCCGACCACACCGTCCTGCTCGGCCCACACTGTGACAGTGTCTCCACGCACGCCATTCTCCCAGCCGACACACACTTTGATCTCCTTGTCGACGTACAAGGGGCTTGTGGCGCGGTACTCGAGCTTGGTGAGCAGCTTGCCCTCGTTGTCGGCAACACGGGATGCGAGCTCGGTAAGGATTGTGGCCGTCAGAGGGCCATGGACGATCACGTCGTCGTAGCCTTCCTTTTCCTTGGCCCAGCGCTGGTCGTAGTGGATCTTGTGACCGTTATACGTCAGGGCAGAGTAGCGGAAGAGCAGGACAGTGCTGGGTGTAAAGGTGACAGTGTAGTCCTCGTCGGGGTCGGGCATATCGCTGCCTGAGACGTTAGCAGGTATTACGACCGCAGGCGCAGAACACCCAGTACCCACCCTTTATCGGGTTCTTGCTCTTTCCCGTAGGCTCATCAGGTAGGAACACAATAGTGCGCTCCTCTTTCACAGCCCATTGCTCGGCCTCAAACGCCTCGTTCGAGGCAAAGTACATGCGCTCCTGCTGCACATACATGCGCGTGCCCTTTTGCTCGGCATTCGACACCTTTACACTCATCACGGCGTCATCGCCTAGCTTGAGAGCATGGTCGCGAGACCAGTGAAAGGTGCCCGCTCCCCAGAGGCGTTTGGGGAATTCTTCGGGCGCCCGGTACTCCTGCGGGGCGGTGTTAGTAGGGCTCTGGGGTTGTCGTTTGAGGGCGTTGGATTGCGTGTAGGGCAAGGCAAGGGGGCGACCTCTCTACTGCCTCTCTCCCTTCTCCCTCTTCCTCCGAGCACTCACCTGGCTAAGCCCATCATCGGTCAGATTGTCCAACCACTCATCCGGCTTGAAGTAAACCAGATGATGGGCCTTGGGCAAGAGCTCGTTACTCTGCTCGCTGCCGCCCGCGACCCGGGACTGGCGGGTGGGCAGCGTCCGCAGCAGCGCTTCGGCGAAATAGGGCAGGAGCTCATCGCGCCTTATCACGGGCGGGGCGGCGGTCTCGTAGTCTATCCATTCGGCCGGGGTGCGCGAGAAGAGTGGCCGGGTTAGGTGTGGCGTGGTGCGGGCTAGGTGGCGGTGGAGGAGGGGGCGGAGCGCTGTGCGCATCATCCTGGCTGAGGTTTGCTGAATGCGTGAGCTGGATGAGTAGAAGGATGCGGTCAGCGAGAGTGTGAAAGTGACTGTGGTGTAGTTGCCAAGGTGGTGATAGAGTGGTTGCCGGAGTGGATCATGAGATTGCCGAGATGGTGGATGACGTACTTGATGTCACCGACGAAGGATTCACAGCCTCCGTCTGCTGCTTTCACTGTGGATGCACTGCGGTTCTTACGTTTGCTGTCAGCCACAGTCGTACAGTCGTACAGTCGTACAGCCGTACAGCGGGAATGCAGGCTGCTCACATCTTCGTAACAAAAGTTGGATCTCGATATGGCTCTGTCGATCGAGCTGTGTGATCGCCGGTTGCATTACCACCGCAGCCCACCACTTGACATGGTTGTGGCACCAATTCAACCCTTCATACACGTGCATGCTCTGCAAATCCTACTCGCCCATCATCTCCCTAGCCTCCCTAGCCATCGCAAACAAGTCGTCAACCTCCTTGCCCTGTCCCCATCCCATCTCCCGCGCCCAGTCCTCCTCTGGCGCGCTCTCGTCACCACTGTCACTGTCGACGTGGGGCGTTGGCAACGTCTTGGTGGCCGTGAGGAGAGATTGTGCGAGTTTTGTCGATGTTGTCGAGAGGAGCGCAGAAGGACCGCGACGGTTGGGTTTTGGCGTGCTTGAGGCGCTGGAGTTGGGTCGGGGGAGGGGGAGGGGAGATGGTGGTTCTGTCGGCGAGGCAGGGGCTGCTGGTGCTGGTTCTGGCGCTGGGGTGAAGGTCGGGTGCAATGATGGAGGTGCAGGTGCGACTGTTGGCGTGGAACGCTCGTAGATGCTGAGCGAGGCTATAAGGTCGCCCATTGGACCCGCGGGGACGTCGACCGCTGGCGACGCTGGCGGCGGGGACGCTGCCCTTCCATTTCCATTCACTGGAGCCGCCGACGGTGGCTCTACCCTGTCAACAGCAGCGATATCCTTCGCAGCCCCAGCCGCATCACCCGCAACAGCGTCCCCAGCCCCATCCTTGACCCACTCCAGCACCTCTCCCCTCCGTCCACCCCACCGCACCACCCCGCGCTCCTCCAGATCCTCGACAGTCTCAACTCCACTCTCCCCCGCACCACCCTTGAGCCAAATCGCCTCTGTACCCAACTGCCCCGCAATCCAAGCACTCTTTGCCGCGCACTTTTTGGAACAAAACGCATCAGCGTCGTTGCCCGCTACGGGCGTAATGGTGCGGGCGCGCGTGGAGATGGAGAACCGCTTGGCGGTCGAGTACGGCGCTGCCGGGGGGTTGGCGCACAGTGCGTACCCGCAGAGACCGTTCAGGTGGCGTTCGTGCACAATCTCGGCGTAAGCGGCTTTGTGAATATACGGCAGCTACGCAGTCAGCACACGCCCCTGGCAAGACGATACGCACCACCTTGGCTAGTCCCTCGCGGTCCAACACCTCTTCCATGGCTTTATCGGCATACTTGTCTGCACGCTTCTGCAGCCGCGCCCTCCGTTCCAGCACTGAGCGCAGGTGGGCCTTGTCCCCCGCGCCGGTCGAGGTGCCTCGCGCGCCTGGGGGCACGCCAGGGGCGGATTCGGCGACGGAGAGCGCCGCTGGTTGTTTTAGTGTGCGCTGGGGCGCTGGGCGGCGGTTGGGCGGGCGGGAGGGACCCGCGGTTGACATTGTTGTTGCGTTCGGGTGGGGGGAAGGGTCAAGAGGTTGGTGAGGAGGGTGGATGAAAAGGGTTCTGGTTGAGTGGTGGGCGGGTCTGGAGGATTTATAGTGTACCTCTGTAGTTGAATGAGCTCTTGTGAGTGTTCCTTTGCTGGTGAAATGACGACGCTGAGAGGGTTGAGAGTTGTGAGAATTGCGGTAACTGAATTTGAGACGAAGCTCATCAACCTCCACCGCGAGGAGCGTGCTCACTTCTTTTGGATTTACGTAAGCGGTTGTCGCCTTCCTTGAACACAGTTGGCCGCCCCTTCATGTATACATGCGTGCGTGGCCAAAGTTGATAGAAGTGCAGAGTTCATTGGAAATGTCTGGGACAGAGAATGTTGCGGGCCAACAGGAGACTGCAGAAGACTAGCCCGACCACTGACACCGATCCACCGATCATGTTATGCTACCAAATCGCCACACCATCCTGCAGTCGCGCAGTACTGTAGTAAAGTTACATGACCATCTATAAAGTCTACTACCACCCACCCACAACACCACCCTCAGCCCACCATTTCTCCTCAAACCCATCAAACACCTTCCCCTCGACGGCGCTCACAGGGATCATCTCCGCCTGCTGCTCGGCCTTTTGCGCGGGCCCCAGCCCGGCCTCGGCGCCAGCGTGCAGGTCCAAATCAAGACACAACCCACGCACGGGCGCGTTGTACACGTGCATGTGGGCGTAGTTTAGTGTCCGCTCGGCGGCGCTGTCGAGCGTCATGCGCTTGATGTGTGTGAAGAGCCGGCCCTTTTCGACTTGGCCGCCGAGGTGCTTGAGCAGGTTGGAGTGGACGAATAGTGGCAGTGGGGCGGTGGCGCCTTCGGGCGTGACGAGATCGTACTGGAGTGTGGTGCTGGGGTGTCAGTTGTGCTCTTGGACGTGCGGAGGGGATACTCACTGGCCACAGAACCTGCCGCTCGCGTACGAGTTCTCGAGACCCAGAGCGCTCATCCACCGGGGGCAGCGGCCGTAGTCAATGTTGAGCATCCTGAAGGCCCAGCGGAAAGTGTCCTTGTCACCGCCGCACATCCTGAACCAAAAGTCGCGCTTGTCGAGCATTCCAGCGACAAGCCAGAGTGCAGCAAGGTTGAGACCATTGTTGCCCGCCTTGTCAATGACCATCTGACCCGACTCAAAGCTCCATTCCTGCAGGCTGCACGTCTCGCCCACGAGTCGCCAGACGGCATTGTCAGGGTGGTCCTTGTTCAGGTCGGGCCAGAAGGCCGCCCGGCCATTGTCAGCGTACAGCGGCGCCTCGAACAGATGTGCGGGTGAGCGGAGGGGAACGTTGTCGCTGTCGAGATAGAGGATTTCGCGAAAGGAAGACTGAACGAGGGCAAGGCCTTTGATCTGCCAGTTCTTCCACTGGCCTTCTGTCTTTGTGACACCTTCAATAGCGCGGATTGTCGCACCGAGCTTTTTCAGCTCGGCACGTTCTTTCTCGCTCTTGAGCTCGTCGGGATAGTGAAAGACTTCGATTGGAAGGCCGACCTTTTGGCGCTTGAGCGCGCGCAGGAGGACAAAGAGGCGGCGCGTCGTGTCCTGTGGGTCAGCATGGCGCGCAGGTGGAGCTAAACGAGTGCACGAGTACACGTGTGCCTCAGCCGGTGCGGACAAGCGCGCGATCATGAACAGTGGCGTCCTGGATACCTCCGCATAGCCTGCTCACAAGCCGCCCAAGGAGCCGTGCAGCATTCGTGCAGAGGACACCGCAGCGCTTAGATCTCACCCCAGGTGACCACCACCAAGCACTTTACACGACACTAGCTCTCGCCGCAGCCCACCGCACACTCACCTTGTTTCCAGCTGTCAACACAATCCCTCGGCCGCTGCCCGTGTTCTGCGTCCCGACGACCTCCTCTCCAGCCTCAAGCTTATCCGCAAGCCACTGCACGAGCTCTGCGCGGCGCATCACGACCTGCTCGGCAGTGACGACGTCTCGCCAATACTTGGCATCACCCTTGAGCTGATCCTTGTTCACGAGCTCATCAGCGAGCACGAGCGGGCATCCCCTGCGGTTCGCCTCTTCTGCATCCGCATGGCTCTCCGCCGGCCGGTTGAGCCACGCATGCAGGCGCTGCGCGAGCTCCCCCGACTTTGCTATTGACTGCGGCAGGGCACGGCCGGGGAAGAACGCCGTGTACGTGTCCGGCAGCGGGGCGAGGTCGGCCACGTCCGGCGGCGGCGGCGCGACGACGACGCCGTCGGGCTTTACAGGCCCCCCGCGGTAGTCGCCTGCGGCTACTGCTGCTGCGCCGGCCTGGACTGTGCCGCTTGATCCGCGGTAGCCGGTCCGCCAGCGTCCGGCGGGGCGCGTCAGGCCGAGATACAGCGAGAGAGTCGCAAGGACGAGGAGCACGAGCGCGAGGGGCGCGCACAGCAGGCGGCGAAGAATGGGCGGGAGCATCCCGCTGGGGTGGTGCTGGGGTCGGTCGTGGTGGGTGAGTGTGTGTGGGAGTGAAGTGGATAAAGTGCGAGTTGTCGACTGGGGAGGGAAGATGGATTGAAGTGCGGCGAGTGTGAGAAGAGGCGAGTGGAGGGAGTGCGGAAAGTAGCGCTTGAACCAGAGTTTGCCTAAAGAGTGATTGTGTATGAGAGAGAGTGTGTAGAGAGATTACAGCATGCAGAGCAAATGGCAAAGGACAAGGTTGCGGGACACCTCAAGGTTGACGCTGCTGCTCGGGAGGGAGGGCGGAAGAGCTGCGGCGTCGGCGTCAGTGTGGAGTCTCCGCAGGCTAGCATGGTGGCGGTGGCTGCGCCGCGGGCCGAGGCATTCGTGATCTACATGTTCATGCTCATCGCCGAGTATGGAAGAGGCCTTGCACGCGACAGCTGGCATGGAACTCGCTCGCCGTGGGTATAGACGCGTCCTGCTTGCGACCAGGTGGTTTCGCATCTTATCAATTGACCTTGCTCTCTAGCACGCCGTTGCTTATCAAACGCCGGACATTCATTTCTCGACTCCTTTGAACGACTATCGTGCTGTTCTTCCCCGCTGTTCTTGCCCAGAAGACGAACCGGATGCATTGATACATGTGGTGAGGGCAACACTTGCGTGTCCACGCAATAGCAACTGTACAGTGGTGCCTTTGTGTGGTGCGCTGTCACCTTCACCAGGTACAGTCACACTGCTCGGCACGCTGGAAGTGCAGTCGTTGTGACTCGCTCTGGGTTGTGCACATCCATTCCCACGCACACCCGGCTCGTCAATGCCCCAGAATCGTTGGTGTGAGACGTAGAGCCCAGACCAGCTTTGCCGGCAAACAAGGCAGGCAACTAGTTGAGAGATCGTTTGGCTCAGTGTCAAGGCTATTTGTCACTCCATCTTTGGCCTACCTTGAACGTCTAGCTCCACAGTGCAGCCCGCTGCCAATGCCAGGTCTATGGCAGTATCTCGCGACGCACAGCCTGCGTATCGGTGCTCTAATGACAGTGTGCAGTATGCAGGATCGAGGAGTGTAGCCAATCCAGCGGCCAGCGGGCAGTGAGCCTTATCGTCTGCAACTGTCTGTCGTCACGCAGACCACCACTAGCCACTACCCACCAACTCCATCCGCTAGTTAGAAGCTGTAAGGAGGATGTTCCGCTTCCGCCCCCTCGATCGTTCCGACCCACTCGCGTGGTCCACATTCGCCGGAGACGTCGCCCAGCTGGCCTAGTGCAGACGTTCCGGAGCTCAGGAGCTGTTGACCTCTGCCATCTTGGCCAATTGAGTAATCAGTGATCAACGATCTCAGCGGTCAGAAACGCCATGATCCACGGGCACAACGAGTCCAAGTGCAGGTCTCGAGATCTGCAGCTCTACGGCCAAAGGAATGAAGACATTGACCGTGCACTGCACAGCACGACTTCCGCAAGGAGCCCTGCGCAGCGGGGACTTGCCAGCCACTATCGATCACATCCCTGCTTTCTAGATCTCGGCGCTGTGCCCGATAGTGGGGTTGTCACCTCGGACACCTGCGTGCAGCAGGAATATACGAGGTCATGGCTCGGTGGGTGTTAAGAATGTAGAGCTAGGAGGCTTTACACTTCAGCGCCGATTAGGCTGGTCGGGCCGGGGCAGTAGTAGCTTAAAGTCCGCTCTGCTCTCCCAGCCCTGCAGCGCGTGCAGCACACTCGAGCACAAAACGTAAAAAGTCACATTGTCCGTGCATCCATATACAAAGGGGGTGGGAGATAAATCACAAATTGTTCGTGTAGCGACAATAGCACGGGGGGTGTCTAGCTGGCTCTAGGCTCAGTGAGCCGCGGCGGGAGCTCTACTTGTTCTTCTTCTTCTGCATCTTGTATCTTCTCGGCAACCCGAAAGCGGGAGTGGGCCGATATGCGTCGTTTGGTTCGTCGTGTCGTGCGGAGGGGGTTACAATATCATGTCCGCGGGCGGGCGTAATGGTTGCGTGGGGGTCGTGCCGGGCTAGCCGCGCGGCTGGGCAGTGCTGATGCAGCGGCGGGCAGGCGCGATGGCTATGCGGGGCAGGGGCGAGGGCAGCTGCGTCTGAAGCGCGAGGACAAGAGTGGACGCCTGCCGGCAGGTCGTCCACTCCTTCCTCGTTCTCGTAGCGCCCCTACTCCTCGAGAGCATGGCGGATCATTGCCCTGCGGGTCTTGATGCTGACTGCCCGGTCGGCATCGGTGCACGCGCGCTGAATACGCAGGCTCGCATCGACAATCTGTCCCAGCACCCGCGCGTCAATCACGCCGCGGTCAAAGAGACGGACGAGCTCGCCGTCGGTGATCGAGTCGTACTCGTGGGGCTCGAGCAGGAACAGGTCAGTGTACGCGCCGTACTGGGTCGACTGCAGGACGTCGTACGAAGGGGTAACCGGGGTGCTGTCGTAGTGCGCCGCGTGCGACTTGTACGACGAGTAGTCGCTGTAGGACCGTGCTGGGGGCTGCGCGGGGGTCAAGGGCGAGGCAGCCAGTGATGGGCGGCAGGGGGCAGAAGGCGCGGCGGCAAGAGGAGGGGGAAGCGGGAGGGGGTCGGGTGGGAGTAGTGGGTCGGACGCGGGCGAGGTTACTTTGGGCTGGGACATGTTAGTTGCTGCCACAAGGCGTGGTATCGACGACGCTGGGCACTGCTTCATGCTCGTCGCTGGCCACGCCGACGCACGCATCGCAGGAGTGTGGCGCCGGTCCGGGCATCGGCCACAAACCCCCCGAATGCGCCATTTAGTCCAGGCCTGCGTCGTCGATCACCACCACAAACGTCTACTCACCGTGACGGGCAAGCTCTTGAGGTCCGTCCTGCTGTCTCCTGATGGTGGGAGACTGGGAGTACGGCTCACCGACCGGCTACGCTGAGCGCGGACTGTCATTTCTGGGAAATGCGAGGGAGGTTCAGACTGTCGCTGTCAGTATGTGTTCAGGGTGTGTGGCGTGTGTGGCACTGGGTGAACCGAGTGTGAACCCAGATAGGGCTTTTTTTCGTCTCTCTGCAGCAAGAAGCATGCAAAAAGGAAGCTGCAAACCGACGAGCAGCGCTGGAAGCTAGAAGCAAGACTCACCGAGCATCGAGAACTGGGACCCGCCGGGAAGGACGGGTCGAGTGCCGGGGTCTCAAAGTCCGAGGCGAGAAAGAAGCGCGTTGCCCATGGTGTGCTGGGTCCAGCACTTGCGCTCGCAAACGCAAGAGCGCTGGGTGCGGCGAGTGCCGGCTCAGTTGCAGTTGCGACCTGGACGGGCATGGGAGGTGGTGGTGGTGGTGCTTGGCGGGCTATGGGACGGAGATAGGGAGAGGGGTGAGTGGGGACTGCAACTGGGCCGGCTGAAGATGAGGCGACGGGGGGCATCACCCAGGGGGGCGAGAGGGATGGCGGCGCAGTGGCCAACGGTGTCGTGGTGGAAGTGTGATGGGAAGAACAAGAAGTGGCTTCTTGGGTGGGCTAGCAACTGTTGAGAGTTGTTGCCAGCACGTTGCTGTTTAATTTTGGCGGGAGTGGTAGGAGGTTTATGCGATGTGGTCGAGTGGGAGTGGTGCGATGGCAGGACTCGAAGTGTTGACGGTGTTGATGGGAGTGTGTGCTGTGTGTGTGAACAATGATGAAGATGGAGGTCGCAGCAGCAGTGAGAATGAGCAAGAGAGTAGTGGTGAGAGTGGTCGTGTAGTGGCGTGCTGGTCTCCAAGGCAGGCTGCAGATTCACTCGTCGCCGTCTGCAACTACCACTGTCACTCACACTCAATGGTCTCGGCTCGCTCCATCGCAGCCAGCGCAGACACGGAACAGGGCTCGTTTGCTGCTCCTGGCCTGGCCCACTACTGCATGCACGCACGTAGACAATCTGCAGCTGCTGCTGGGCCACCTCGCGAGGCTCGCAAGGGAGGGGCACTGGAGCCAAGCAAGTGCATGCCTGGGTGGACAACTCTGCTCATCTCACTCCAGCTGCCTGGGTCCAGAATGTCAGGAACACTCACATCTGTCCAAGGAACACAAGAACCGGCACGGGCCCCGGCACTAGTCTAGTTCAAACACACACAAAGCGCCCTCTACTCTCACGCCTTGGCACTGACTCAGGGCCCACGCCTCCCACGTCCAGACCACGCTCCAGGCCCCAGGTCAATGAATCTCACTGCGCCCCCCTTCCCCGCAGATCCGCCGAGCCAGACGCGTCGCCAGGCCAACATACTCAAACGCCCAGGCACGGCCATCAGATCAGGATTCCCCCTTTTCCCAAAAAGCCAAAAGCAGGTCGAGGCCTTGGAAAGTACAACAGGTCGAGGCCTGAGTCGGTTATTTCCGTTCTGATCGCAGCAGCAGCAGCAACAGCTAGAGATGAGAAACCTGTCTTGAAGCTTGAGCGTGTATGGTCACAAATTGCATCTGCAGCGACGAGCGCAGCACCCAGCAACGGGAACAACAGGAAACCCCCTGGCTGGAATTGGACGCACCAGGGCGATCACTCTGAGACACACATCTGCGCTCCCTTGTGCTGCACAGACGCCCACGGAAAGATGTCCATAGAACACCAGTCTCCGCATTGTTGCTTTCTATTCCTCCCCTGCTTCTTTCTATTCCACCCCTGCTTACTGGTCTTGGCTGCATCGTGCACCGTATGGCGAGTCCGGGAGCGTGCCCAGCCAGCCCACTGCTGCGCTCTGTGCGTTTGTTGCTGTTGAATAACCACAGCCTGTGCGGTCCCATGCCCTGACGCGGCCTGGCGATCGGCATGGGCATAATCCCCCGACTGGAAAGACTGCACCAATTTATTCCCCGAGGTCGTGCAGCGTCCGTCGGAGGCAACTTTGTGCTTCACTCTGCCAAGCCTGGCCGCGACGGAGCGGAGCGGTCGCGTACATGGACGAGGAACAGAGGCTCACGGCACGGGGAGGGCGGCGTGCGTGTCGTGTCGTGTCGGGCTGGTCTGTCGCGTCGAGGCACCAACAGCAGCGCTCCCCCAGGTACGACGACAGCGAGCAGCCCGACCGTGTCGGCCGCCAAGACTCGTCCTTTCTGGTGGCCGGGTTGGTGGGCGGTGTGGTCCCCGGCGTTGGCGAGTGGCTGACGGCTGGCTGGGCCAGGTTGTGGCTCAATCGTCCAGCTTCTACATCAGCATGGCGTGTGGATGTCAGGCAATGTCCCCTCTACGCATGTTCTCTGAATGGATTGAAACTACCAAATGAACAGTAGACGGCGACGCATTGCAAACCCCGTCGGAAACTCAACGACGAAACGCAGGGCAGTGCACTCGCTGGCGAGGCACTCGACTCATGTCCCCCACCACTCAGAGGCACAGCCACGAAAGCAAAGCAACAGCGACTGGAACTGTAACTCAAAGGCACAAGTGCAATGTGCCGTTGTGCGGGGTACAGCTGGCCCAGACCCACTTACACGGACGCACGCCGACATTCCCCTCCAGCGACGAGGCACGCCGTGTCGTGTCTCAGCACGAATGTCGCCGGCTGTGCGTCTCGACCAAACGCCGCGCGCAGCACACCACCACAAGGAGCTGACTTGATAAAACTTGAAACGAACGGCAAATGCGTGCACAAAGATGATAATCCCAGGGAGGGACGGTGTCTGTCCGCGCTGGCAGGTATGGACTGCTATTCTCGCCGATTCCCAGCTTCCCAAGCCGGCGGCATGCACTTCGGCTCTACGAGAGGAGCATCAGCACTAGCCGTGTACACTCTCGTGTAGCGTGCTCGACAAGACGTTACCTCGCGACGGCTTTGGCCAGGCCGGCGTCGTGTGCTTGGGAGGCCGAAACCTAGAAACCCAACTGAGTTGAGTTGACCGTGTTGACACTGTCGTGTGGGCTTGGGGCGGTGTTGGCGCGGTGTCGACGATTAGGTTGCCGAGGGTTGAAACGCCGCTACGTGTGCTTGTCGCTGCTGTGCCGAGGGTAAGCATCGTCTACGCTTCAGTGGCCGCCTGCGCCACCAAGTTGTTAAAGCTCGCGAGACAGGCATGAGGGCGGGCACCGGGTGTCAGTCACCGCGCCAAACAGCAGTCGAGCCTCGGCATGGCGACAGTCAGCTGTCGTAATGTACACCTCAGAGTGTGTTACACATCTCGGTGTTCACGTCCCCAAACGACCGAGAACGCGCCGGTAACCAAAGCCCAACACAGACACATAGACATGAGCCTCATGGTCGCCACACACTGCCACTCTGGCAGAGTCAGCAGACAAACACACCGAACACGTTCCGTCAATGAGCCGTACACTGCCATGCGGGCACGCGGCCGGGCCGTCGCTGTGCTGCACATGCGAAGCACATGATACGCACACATGATGGCACGCACGAAGATCCAACGGAAACAACGGAACGGGGACGTTGTTCTAGAATCAGGATCAGCCAGCGCGCGCATGTGCGTAGCCATAGCCATAGGCGCCGTGTTCGGGTGAGCATCTGAGACAGGCCCAGATAGCCACTCTGCGCATAACGCGGTATGTGGCGCTGGATTCCGGTCAACGTCATGACGACGTGGACCGATGACGGCGACCATGGTGGCGCTCAGTGTTGTGCGCCGGGAGATACCGCGGTGGGATTTCGGGCTAGATCTGCTGGAAAAGTAGATCTGGAGTGGCCTGGAACACTGCGAGCTTGGGCGCGTGATGTCGCTGCTGCGGGTGGACGACTGCGTGCGTTGTGGATTGTGGTTACGGTGTGAGTGCAGGTTGCGATGTGCAGATGCTCGCACCGAGTGGCGTTGCTTCTTGGTACTGTTTCCAGCACCTGCACACGGCTAGGTTCATTCGCTCATGCGAGGAGTGACGGCGTGGACGTGCCTCTGATGTTGTCTCCAGAGTGCTTGGTGGCAGCACCTGCTGCCTTCCTAGTGAGCAGTGCAGGTCAGGCCACATGCAGGCTATCCGAGTCTCTGCCATCCTCACGAAGAGGGCAAGGTGCGTAGAGGCTCTCATGGGCACCTGCACGAGATAGGATCAACAAGTGACCGATTGACCAACGGACTGCAGAGAAGGCTCTCGTTGCGATCAGCGCTAGTAGCCCGTACCGTACTCACGCTTGCTCAGAAGAGTGCAGAGTGGGTGAGCATCTGAGGCGCCCGTTCGCAATCACTGGATCACCTCAGCAGGTTGTCACCACAGCCACCACTTCGGTAATGTCCGAGCTTTCCAGGCACGCTTGATTGATTGCCGCGACATGTGTCATCCATCGCCCACCTCGACTCGTCTCCACTACTTTGTCCACTCTCCTCATCATTGCCGTAGCCAGCTCCTCCCCAGCCACCGAGATGCCCTCGTCTCTCCCCCTCGACACGATTGCAGTCACCTTTGAAGCGTCAGACTACACGCTCGACCTTGTGCGCAAGCACTTTCCCACTGTCCACTTTTATCCCAACAACGACATTCCAGCCGAAAAGGCCAAAGAGGTCGATATCTGGTTTACACGATGGTTTGGCCTGCCTGCGCATATCACGATTGAGGATCTGGGAAAGACAAAAGCCGTGCAGCTGCTCAGCGGTGCGTGTTGGCGTTGGTTCGAGCTGACGCCGCAGCCGGTGCGGATCTCGCGATGAAGCACCCCGCCATGCAGACCGAGGCAGGCAAGCGGATTTCCGTCTGCACGTCCTCGGGCATCCACTCGCTCTCGATGCCGGGGTACATTATTGGGCAGATTCAAGGAAGTGAGCGTCTGTTCATGGCAGCGGCTAACCGCAGTCTACATGAACATCCACACCGCGGTGATGATTATGCGCACCGAGGCCCGCTGGCCAGAGAAGGAGGAGCTGCGATACAGGGACACGCCGATGAATGCGCCAGGAAACATGCACGTCGGCCTGCAGGTGCTACGAGGCAAGACGGCCGGTCTGCTGGGTTACGGCGCTATTGCGCGCGAGACGGCGCGCCTCCTCCAGGCCTTTGGCGTGCACGTCGTCGCGGCAAACTCGACTGGAACCAAGCGCGCAGACACGGGTGTAGGTGTCTCTGGCTTGGACGACGTTGGCTGACGACCAGTACATTATTCCCGGCACAGGAGACCCGGACGGTAAGCTCGCGCCTGAAGCAAGCTGACGACCAGGCTCGATCCCAGAGCAGTACTACTCGACCGCGGACGCGGCGAGCTTTAAACAGTTTCTCGGCCGCTCGGACATCCTCATCGCCAGCATGCCGAGCACCCCGGCGACGCGCTACATGCTCACACAGGAGCACTTTGGTGATTCCCCCATCCCACAACGAGACACTGACTGTAGACGCGCTGCCCGAGGACGCAATCTTTATAAACGTCGGACGCGGCGACCTTGTAAAGTCTGGTACGCGGCCGTACCCGCCGAGCTGACGCGCAGAAACACTCCTCCAAGCCCTCAACGCCCCGCACGGCCTCCTCGCGGTGGGACTGGACGTGACCGACCCCGAGCCGCTGCCCAAGGGCCATGCGCTGTTCACCCACCCGCGCGCGGTGATTACGCCGCACTGCAGTGCTGATTTCGCTGGATACTTTGATGCTGGCGCGGATCTGCTGATTGCCAACGTCAAGCGCGTCAGGGAGGGGGGTGAGCTGATGAATGTCGTCGACCGGGAGAAGGGGTATTAGAATTACGTAGACGACAACGTGAGTGGTAACGCCGCCGAGTGATATACATGCATGCAATGCTACTGCCCTCTATGCCTCGGCCTTGTCCGCGCGCCCCTCGACCTCAAGCGTCTTGGCCTCCTCGGCCACAGCTGCGTGCCTTTCCGGGGCAGGGAAACGCTGGGCGAGCGCAGTCCACCACTCGCGGCGCGACTGCATGATGAGCGCCTGCTTTTGCACAAGGGGCAAGTTGTTGTAGATGCGCGAAAAGATGCGCGGATCCCTGCGCGACCCGACTTCACCCTTGGCGGGGCGTGGCACCATGGGGGAGAAGCTGGGGAGGGGGGCCTTGGCCATGGCAACAGTCTTGGTCGTCACGTAGGGCTTGAGCTGACGGGGTTAGCTTGTGTTCTGCTTGCTTGTGGAGGAGGGTTGTCCACTGCGAGAAAACACGAGTGAACAGAGGCGATCAGAGGGTGGTGCATGAAGTCAATGCACATTTGGCCGCGCCTTTACTACTGCCAGCAAGCTGACAAGTAGCGGGTACGGCATAGCGACTTCTGTCTATCGTCACTTCGCCAGATGTGGTGGATGAAGGAAGGTGGACGGTGAATGGAGCAAGGCGTAGCGAGTGATAGAGATGAGACGGCAGCTGAACAGAGGCTTCAGAGTTCGCTCCAGAGGTGCCAAAGCTACCCAAAGGAAGCAGCAACAACCCCAGAGGCCAGACAAGCAGCTCCGTCCATCCATCTCCAGTCTCCTCTCACTCTCCGCCGTCCACAGCCCCAGAAACAAAGGAAAAAGCCCACTCACAGTCGTCTCCTCAATCTTCTCAATACCCGGTCCAACAAACACACGAACTTGAGTATCCGACACCCTGTACTTTGCCTTTCCGTGAACAACATACTGTCCGGGAGGTCCGGTGCGGTGTCCGCCTCCGGGAACGTAGGCCTGGCGTGTGCCCTTGTAATAGTCCTTGTTACCGCGCTTGCTCGTGAGGGGGAGGCGCGAGGCGCCGAGGATGCTTGCTGTTGGGCGCATGATGTCGGTGGGGGTCGTAAAGGTGTTGTCGTTGGATGCAGGTCGAGTTCAGTGGTCAAGAAAAGTCGAAAGGGTGGATTATGGACGGAAGTATTTCCACGTGGGAAACGTGGTCGGTCCTGGCCTCCACTGTTCATAGACCTCGCAGCCAGTCGTCGTAACATCATTGCATGCACCTATTAATCTACTCCTAACACCTAGCTGGTGGAGGCTCCAACGGCCAAGCGCTTGAGGTGGTCCATGAACACCTGCAAGCTGACATCGTCGGTGAAGATCGCGGCACCGGGGGGAGCCACACCGTAGCCCGACCCGCTCTGGTGCGTCGTTGACGGGTTGAGCTTGGACAGCAAGAAACGAGCCTGCGATCCTCCCTGGTCGCACACAATGTAACGCGGGATGGGAAGACGGTCCTCGAGCAGCTCCTGTGCGTCGACGACGGGAAGCTCGAGCAGCTCCTTGAAGTTGGCATAGTCCTCCTGCTCCTGATAGTTGGCCTTGCGCCACTGGGCAATGGTCTCGCCGTGGAAGATGAGAATGTGGAAGAACGTGTCCAAAAGCAAAATGACGTCGGGGCGGATCGACACACTGTCGAGGAGGACAGGGTGGGGCTCCTGGTCGAAAGTGTACGACATGAGCGTGGGTTGGATCATGATGAGCGAGTTGTTCACGTCGGCATCGTTGAGAACGTGGCGGTAAAAGGCCGTCTCGTCGGGCGAGTTGTTGAACACCTGCAGGAACTGCGATCGACGAAGGTGGAACATGAACTGCGGGTAGATGCTGAAGTTGGGCGACAACTGGAAGCTCGACGGGTCCTCTTTCCTGTAGTCGGCAAACTTTTGACACAGTCGGATAAGCATGCGGTCCAACCAGCGCAAAACGTCTGGCGAGTCATCAATCTCGGCCTTGAAGACGGCGATACGAGCCATGAGAACAGCAGCGGCCTCCTGGTCAAACTGCGCGGCAATCGAGGGGTGGCCGCCTTCGTGGAAGGTACGCGCGCAGGTGGTGACACGCAAGCGGTACTGGCCAGAGCTGTGCTGGTAGTGGGTGACAAACTGGATCAAGCCGCTCTGGTTGGGAGCAAGAGGCTGGCCGGCAGGGGTGACGACCTCAAAGTAGACGGCAAGCGACGTCTTGGGGGTGAGCGAGCACACCTTCCAAGCCGAAGTCTGTCCGATACCAATCTCAGTCTCGCCAACGCAGGCCGACTTCTTGTTGGCCGAAATGACGTGACCGATAACACCAGAGATCTTGAGCTCCTTGGTGGTCTGAACGTCAAAGGTGCCGTTAAAGCCCATGTTCAGGAACCCGTGCTCGTCCTTGGTAAAGGTGCGGAGGAAGCTCTGCTTGAAAATGGCAGTCATGAACGAGTCGGAAATGATCATAAAGCCATTGGTGGCGTTGGACAGGCTCTTCATCTCGAGCAGACCAACCTGGTCGAGACATCCCGCGTAAATGTCCACGGCGTGGCCGTTGGCCGACGCACGCTTGGAGAGGGCCTCGTAGTACTTGGTGGCCTTTTTAAAGTGCTTGACGCTGTCGCGGTCAATGTCGTGGTGCGAACGGATGGGCTCGCGAAGCTCGGGCGAGACAACGAGACCGGGGCCGTCCGTGCAGGGTCCACCGGCAAAGAGCATGATTCGCGCGCCAGTGTTGGGGAAGGCGGCCTCGAGGAGCGAAGTGGCAACGCCCATGGCGACACCAGTGCAGCGGAGGGGGCGCTGCTTGTCCGAGACGGGCCAGGGGTCGCGCTGGAGGTTCTCGAGAATGCTGGTGAGCTGGAATTCGGCGGCCTGGACAGGCAGCAAGAACTTGGACGCGGCGGGGGCGGGCTGGGGCTGGCCGGGGCGGACCTGCTGCATGCGGTTCGAAGGGTTCATGCCGAGCATGTCGACAATCTGCTTGGGCTGGTACTCCTTGGAGCCGCGGAAGACGTACGACTTGGGGCACTCGCTGTACGCAAGCTCGTGGACCATGGCCATGGTGCCGAAAGTGACGAGACCGACAAGGGCGTTGGGAGGCAGGAGCGAGAGCGAGACGACAAGAGTCTCCTTGAGGGCGGTGAGCTCCTCCTCGTCGAGGCAAGTGTCGACAACGTAGAGGAAGATGGGGGGCACAGGAGCCGGGCGCGAGAGAGTGTACTCGATGGTGGTGTACTTGGGCAGGAGCTCGGCCGGGAGGTTGGTCTGCGAAATGTCCTTGTAGTGCGGGGGGAAAGGGTTGCGCTGCAGACAGAACGGGCAGATCCAGACCTTGCTTCGGGCGTCGATCTGGCTGTACAAATGTCAGATAACACACACGCGATGTCGAGCTCTTGGTACACGTACCAGTAGGGGTTGAGAATGGCCTTGCAGGGAGCCTTGCAGGTAACGGGCTCGTAAAGCACGGGAGGGAGATCCTCGCGCTCCTTCAAGGGGGTGTAGAGAGCCGAGATGGGGACGACGGTGCGCTGAGCCTCGATGCGGCTCGACGGCCACGCGTTCCACGAGAAACGGACGCCTGTGTGAAGTCAGCTCCTGCTCCGTTTTCATGAAAAAGAAGCGCACCATCGCGGTCCTCAATGTCCTCAAAGTTTGCGCCGTTCATGGTGCTCTTGGAGGAAGGCAAGTAAGGAGTTGGGAGGGAGTATAAGGTGAGGAGAGGAAGAAGCTAGATGTTGGTTGGATGTGCTGGCCGATGGCGCTGGCGTCGGGGTCCAGCGCGGCGGGCGTCCATCCACTCTCCGTCTTTCGTCACTGACCCAATTCTGATCCCGCTAATTGACACGTAACACACAGCCATGCAGAGACCACGTGGCCAGATCGAATCCTCGCGTGGAGAATTATTTTTCTTCTTATTGCGGCGGCGACGGCTGCCGGTGCCTCCACATTCCCCGCCGATCCTTGGCACACGATCGTCTTCAACGCCGCCTCCGCGTCGGATCCCGGGCTCCATGCGGCTCCACGTCCGCCGAGGCCCTTCTGCGGCGGCATTGGCTGTCAGGGGAACAGGGAGGAGTAATGTACAGTGGGGCTTGCAGGGATTGTGGGGACGCAGCACCACTGTAATGGCACAGAGCAACACATGCCCCACACGACCTCTCTCCGGTGCACATTACATTTCTGCCCGAGCCGCAGTCACTTGGCAAGCCTTGGCTGTTGGCACTCCATATCTCCATGTAATGAACTGCACCCCTCCAGCCCATTGTCGGGTCGCTCATGACTGTGGCTTGCCTTGCAGGCTCCCGCGTGCGTCGTGCATTGTCTCCCATGCCACTGGCCACTGCGTGCACTACTACTGGCAAGCTGGGAAACCCCACTCCCGTGCAGAATTGAGACAACGCAGGCACAGGTGACGTTGTCATGACTGCGGCGGCGGGCGAGGAACCATCCCTTACACCCGTCACCGAGCATGCGGCGCAGCACAGAAAAGTCGGCCCGGGAATGCGGACACTTTGGGCAGATGGCATACAAAGTGGTGCACAAGACCACGCTTGGCCTCGTCTGTCCTCTTCACCCACAGCGACTGACTGGGACACACGCACAATGTCCCTCCTCATCCTCGCCTCGGCCCTCCTGGCCGCTCACACAGCTGGAGCCGCCTACCTGAACGCCTCGGCAGACTATGCGAGCGGACTCCTCGGCCCGTCGCCAGTCCAGACCTTCAAGTCGTCTGACAGCACACCGTGAGGCCCCGCCGCGCGCAGCGCAGCCACTAACGTCCGCAGTGTCATGTTCAACTTTGAAGTCTTTCCATCCTCTCCCTCCCCCGACGCCCTCTTTCTCGCTCCACGGGGCACGAATGTGACAAAACCAGGCCCATATATTTTTGACTCGCTTGGCGAGCTCATCTGGGACGGTTCGGTCTATGGCGAGTCCATGGCCTTTTCCCCCGCGACCTACCAGGACCAGCCAGTCATTGCGCTCTGGAACGGCAAGTTTGACAAGCGCGGGTTTGGTGACGGGCATGGACTGGTTTTGAATCAGTCGTATGCGGTGGTGGCGAATTTGTGAGTTGAGCCGACGAGATCCTGAATGTACCATGAACAACAGCTGACGCTCAGCACGACGACAATTCCAGACGCATTCAACGATTTCCATGAATACACCATCACGCCCAACGGCACGGCGCTGATTACAATCTACAAAGCCGAGCCGTACGACCTGTCTGCGTTCAACGTCGTGGCGGGCGATAACTCGGGCGGATGGATTATCAACAGCTACGCGCAAGAGATTGACATTGCGACCGGCGCGGCCATCTGGACCTGGTCGTCGCTCGACCACGTCCTGCCCAACATGTCGTTTGCCGAGCCCGGCAGCACGGGCACGTCCGAGGACAATGCCTGGGACTATTTCCACATCAACTCTGTGCATAAGGACGAGTCGGGCAACTATCTGCTGTCTGCGCGCCACACCTCGGCCGTCTACTATGTGAGCGGCACCGACGGCGCCGTTCAGTGGACGCTCGGCGGCAAGGCCAACTCGTTCACCATGGGCGAAAACACATCCTTTGGCTTCCAGCACGACGCGCACTTCCACACGCCGAAGACCCTGTCGATCTTTGACAACGACGCGGCAGACTGGACCGACGCGAACGGCGCCCAGTCCCGCGGCCTAGTCTTGAACATGGACTACACCGCCATGACGGCGGCAGTCAACACCTCGATGTCGCCCTTCAACACGACCCACCTCTCGCGCTCCCAGGGCAACTGCGTGCGCCAGCCAAACGGAAACTGGCTCATCGGATGGGGCTCTTCCCCCGCCATCTCGGAATACTCGCCCACAGGCGCCATGCTGTGGGCGGCACAGTTTGGCGCAGGCGACGTGCAGGGCTACCGCGTCGCGCGCGCCGCGTGGGTCGGGAAACCCACCACGTCGCCACGCATGGCCGTCGCCCCCGCCGGCGCCGGGCATGAGGTGAGCCTGAGCTGGAACGGCGCCACGCAGGTACACACATGGGTTGTCGCCGGCTCGTCCGCGCTCGCACCGGGCGAGCAGCTCGTCAACGCGACAAAGACTGGGTTCGAGACATCCATCACCGTCCCAGCCGGAACGTACGCGTACCTCCAGGCGAGCGCCGTGGACGCCCAAGGCGTCGTGCTGGGATACACCAACTTTTTCACCCCCGATGGCACAGACGCCGGCGCCCCCACCAGCGAGCAGGGAGCGAGTGCTGCGGCTGTTTCGGCGGCGAGTTTCACGACCGGCGCGGCGCCGGCGGCTACTAGTGCTGTCGAGGGCTTTGGGTCGGGGGCGCCCAAGGTTGAGGTGTCGGTCTTGTTGGCGGTTGTGGGTGTGGTTGTGGCGGGGGCTGTAGAGTTTGCGTAACGTGACGATTTGACGAGTAGATCATGTTGCATAGCATAGCGATCATGCATTCATAGTAGCGGTCCCAGGCTGTCTGTGCGTAGATATTGGGCAGGTGAACGCAAGCGCCTGACCGAATAGTCGTTTGAAGCACAAACACCGCAGCACCACGCCGCACGCTCAAACGAAAGCGGTCAGCGTCACCAGCGTCAGTTTTCAGTACAGAACATGGGAATACATGCAGGTATCGAGATCGGGCACCTCGCGCCGTCTCCTGTGTGAGTGACGCCAGCCATCCGTGGCCAGCTCTACGCCTCCTTCCAGCTCTACACCGACCCTCTTAGAATCCACGTCCACGTCCACGACCACCACGAGGACCTCCACGTCCCCTGGGTCCACCGCGGGGCGCGCCGCGTCCGCGTGCGCCGGCGGCAGCGGCGCCCTCCTTGCGCTTCTTGGCGCGGGGTGCGTCGTCCACCAGCAGGGTGTCGAGGGGGAGCGAGTCGGGGAGAATGTAGTAGCGCACATTGTTGCCGCGCAGCGCAATGCTGTCGAGGTGCACCGGCGGGGTGCCGGGGGCCTGGCCGCGGGTCGTCATCTTGACCGACTTGAGGTGCGTGTTCATCATGGGGTCGACAGCTGGGGAGTTAGCGCAGGCGCAAGGGGGAGTTTGGGCGGGGGTCCAAAACGGCATCGATGGGAGGCAGAGACGCAACGGTTGAAGCAGTTGTGGTGGGTATCGAAGATTCCACAAATGTTGAAGAACACTTGTGGAGGTTCACAATAACAATGTCACAAGACTCCACCGCCGCGCATCCTGCCATCCTTCTCAAACGTTGCGTCCCACGCCGTGCGGATACACACAAGTGATGGTCCCGTGAATGACTGTCCCGTTCTTGAGCTCGATCGTGACCGTCTCGTTGCTGAGCTTCATCAAGAACCTGTAAATCGTCAGCTACACGGCCTAATCTCCACGCTTTGTCGGGACCAAGCACGCACCTGACGAGCTTCATCGTGAAAGACGGAGTCGGAGGGAGTTACGGAGGTCTGGGAGGGGTGCCGATGGCTTTTGGTGTCCTGCTCGAGGATGATGTTGTCGTCGAGGTCGTTGGTGGCTGCTCGAGTGAGCCACTGCACCGTAGCAGCCGTACGGTGAAGTCCAAGTTCGGTGTTTCCGGCGATATAAACGCGTGGCGGAATGAGAGTGGGAGGCCTACGCGGACAGCCCAGGCCCTCGCGCGCCTGGCTGCCTGGCCGAGCTGCGCACGGCGGTGGTGCTCCTGCGGCGGCGGATGGGTGCTCTCCACCACCATTGTCCTCGTCGTCGCTCCTCCATTCCTCTTGCTCATCCTCTCCCTCCTCCTCCCCTTCTCGTCCCCCGCTTCTCCCGTACAAACACACGATCAGTCGCCAGATACCCTCTCTCCCCCCCTGAACCGACACGCACACCGCGTCCTCTTTGCCAACAACAATCAGCAGCTTCAGGTTGTACAGCACGCGTGTCTAGAAGCCTCGACCTTCCCCTGCTAAACTCGCCACCGCTTTTCAACAACAACATCTTTATCCACCAAGACTAGGCTGGGCCAGTCAATCCCAGACTCTCGCTTCGTACCCCGCCTTCTTTGTCACTTTTACTCCGACACCACCTCTATACCAGCGAGCGTGCCCCACAACGCGCCTCGACTCCACCATTCAACAACAGCACAGCACGACCTCATTTTTCCTATCCGCACTCTACACGCATCATCATCACGACCTAGTCTACTCACAGCGCGCCAACTCGCACATCCCTTGCATTTCTCCGCACCTCGTTGCCACCCTCCAGCTCATTCCTTCTTGGCTCGCATTCACCCCAAACTGTCGCTCCGACACGACAATCTCTAATAGCATCTAGTGTATTTCTTTACCTCTTTCAACATGGTCAACTATCCTTCTGGCCCCAACGGCTTTGGCCACCAGGGCGGACACGGCAACCTCGGCGTCCTCGGACCTCAGCAGCACGCACCCGCACAGACCCAGAATGGAAACGGCAACAACTCGGCGGTCAAGGTCCAGCCGCTCTTGTGTTCGGGCCACACCAGGCCTGTTGTTCACCTCCAGTTCTCAAACATGTGAGTACGCGTTCTGACGCGCCTTTACTGACAAGCAGGCTCCACGACAACACATACCTCCTCATCTCGGCCTGCAAGGACGGCAACCCCATGCTCCGCAGCTGGCTCGGCGACTGGATCGGGACTTTCCTTGGTGGGCATGCGATTGTCAGCAAAGCTAACAGGCAGGACACAAGGGCGCAGTGTGGTCTACTAAAGTCTCGCTCGACACGACGCGCGCTGCCACTGGTTCCGCAGACTTTAGCGCGTAAGTGCAACAGTACCGCTCGCAAGACTGGTCGCTAACAGAGCAGTAAAATCTGGGACACCAACTCGGGCGAGGCTCTCCACAGCTTCTCTCACAACCACATTGTCCGCTCGGTCGCCCTCAACCCAGCGGCTCAGCCCCAGTACCTTCTCACCGGCGGCAACGAAAAGAAGATTCGTCTGTTTGATCTGAACCGCACCGACGCTCAGCCTCTGGTGCTCGGCAGCAACCCAGACGGTCTCTCGTGCGAGGGAGTGATCCGCAGCATTGTCTGGGACGAGGGACAGGGCGGCGCCGTGGGCGTGAGCGCAGCCGAGGACGGCAAGGTGCGATGGTGGGACCTCCGATCTCTGTCGCAAGTCGGCGAAGTCGACCTCGGCGGCCCCATTTCCTCCATGGAGCTCGCACACGGCGGCGGCACTCTCTCCGTCGCAGCAGGCAAGAGCGTGCACTTTCTCGACATTCTCCGCCAGCACCCTCCTGTCTCCATCAAGCTGCCACACGAGGTCACTTCGGCCTCCCTCCACCCGTTCCTCCGCGACCGCTTCGTCGCCGGATCCTCGGGCGACCCCTGGGTGCGCGTCTACGATCTCGACTCGGGCAAGGAGCGCGAGGTCTACAAGGGACACCACGGCCCTGTCCTGTGCGCATCCTACTCGCCAGACGGCGAGGTCTACGCGTCTGGCAGCGAGGACGGCACCATCCGTCTCTGGCAGACCCAGCCGGGTAAGTCATACGGCCTTTGGCAGACTTCCGAGTAGGCGCAGACAGGGTACGACAGCGCCTGGAGAGACACGAGAGAGCGGGCAGAAGGGAGCGAACGTAGGCAGCGACGGCGAGCGATGAGCGTTAGCGGTAGAACAGCGCCTAGAGACGGCGAGGTGGTGACAGAGTAGCGACAGGTGCGAGGCGCAGACGGCGCGGCGCGGTAGGCGCACAAGATACCAAGTAATGGAGGAGAGGCCCCCGGGCAGCGTGTACTTTGTTGGCATGCAGGGATCAGCAGTAGATTCAACATTTTGTGGGGCCGGGGGTACAGACCTGGGCAGCTGATGGGCTCGGAGTGCGTTGAGACTGAGTCAGGAGAGATGAGAGCTTGATGCGGTAACTTGCGCGATGGCCGCGGCCCAATGTCCATTGCTGTGATCGAGAGGTGGAAGCGACCATATGGCCGCCACATGGCTTTGTGGGTTTTTCGAGTGTTGTGGCGGTGGAGGAGACACTCGGAGCAGGATAAAGAGATTTCGAACCGGTTTCTCAAAGCCATGAAGCAGACTGGAAGACACTCGTCAGTTTCACCAGCTTGTGTTATTCAACTCTGCAACAGTGCAGCTGGGTTCACATCTGCACAATACCCTATATTTCTGGTCGAAGCAGCAGCCTACTGGTGGGGAGCACGAATTCGATTTGGAGTCATCGCAAACGACATTGCCTCAGTGGGGGTTCAACTGGCTGGTGCTCCCGCTCGCCGCACGCAAACAATGCATGTCAATGCGCATGACTACGACTATCAATGTGATTAGATTTCGACCATTCTGTTGTTGTTTTGGGCAGATGTGTGTGCAGTGATACCTCTTCCCCGCCTCCCTTCTTCCTTTCCTCCCTTCCTATGCCTGCCGCTTCGCCAGTCCCAGGGGACTGGCATCCACCAAGCCTGACGCCTTTTTCTCCCCTTCCCCGGGCCAGGTCTGGCCCTCCCACCTACATCCTCCAACATCCCATTTCATCATCCAGCTCTGCCCGCGACAAGCTAGACGACAGCAATCTCTCCAGAGACGCTTGGACATGCTTAGAAGAGCATGTCGTCCATGCCAGCGGCGGACATACCCGAGTTCTCCTTGACGCCAAGTTCGAAGAAGTGGTAGGTAATGGTGACGGCGACGAGGATACCGGCGCCCGAGCAGAGGGGTGAGGTAAGGTCCGCAACATAGGCGAGGACACCGAGAGTGGCACCACCGGCCATGGCAGCGGTGGGAATGATGCGCTTGAGCTCCTTGTAGATGCTAGCCTCGCGGTGGCCGGCGAGGGTCATCTGCTGGTCCTTGAGGGCCTTGGCCACCTCACGGGGGCCCGAGCCCGAAGCCTCAATCCAGATACGGGCAACAGCAGCCGACGCGATGGCGACGACGGCAAACGAGACGACGGCACGGATGGGGTCAGAGAACGCGGCGGCGAGCGAGTGGGGAGGCGAGATCCAGTACGCGAGACCCGAGAGGGCGTCGGCACGGAGGGTCTCGGCGGTGGGGGCCCAACCGGCCTGGTGGATGGCCCACTCGCCGAGGATGCGGGCGGGGAGCGAGTTGGGGGCAGCCGCGGCGAGAGCGCGCGAAAGGAGGAGGAAAGAGAAAGTAAGGGCAGCGAGGAACATGATGGGGAGACCCGAGGTGTACAGGAGCTTGACAGGGTAGGTCGCGCGCTGCGAACGCATGCGGGCAGACTTGATGGGGAGCTCGAGACGGAAGCCCTGGAGGTAGACGGCGAGGCCAAAGACGAGAACGGTAGTAAAGACGTTCAGCATGTTGGGCAGGTAGGCGCGGTAAAAGGCTTCGTTGATGGCACGGGGAATCGAGTTCCACGAGAAGAACAGACCGAGCAGGGCAATAAAGGCACCCTCCGACTGGGGGCCGCGGAGAGTGTCGACGCTGCTGAGCGAAAAGATCTGCCAAAAGACAGTGCTGGCCACGGACGCAGCGCTGAAGAGCGAGAGACCCGAGCCGATACCGTGGCCCTTGGTGATGAGCTCGTCAAAGAGAAGAGTGGTGACGGTGGCGTAAAGGAGCTGCGTAACGATGATGAACCACTTGCCGACACCGAGGGCCATGGGCTCGCCATAGAGACCAGCAATGATGAAGAGCGAAGCCTGAGCAAGGGCAATGCCGATAGCAAAGACTGAATTGTTAGTGCCACTCCGGCATAAGGCGGGCTCGGCTCACTCTTCTGGGCCGCGGCAAAGAGCGCGCGGTCGTCCTTGAGTCCAAAGTCAACCTCGATAAGGCCGATGCTGGCAGCGACCTGCATGAAGAGACCGGAAAGGAGAACGGGGGTAATGCCGAGCTCCATGAGGCTGCCGCGCGATGACGCGAGAATAGGACGGAGCCAGTAGAGAGGGTCGGGCGTGTCAAGCGAGATGGCGCCATACAGCTGCGACTGCATCATGAAGAGAACAATGACCGCCATTCCACCAGTCCAGATGCACTTGTTCTGGAAAGAGACCTGAAAGCGTAAGCAGCGACCAGCAACAGTAGACCTTACCTTGGTGTAAGGGGCCTCAACCTCGGGGATGATGCCCACAAAGGGACGAACGAGCTCGAGGAGTCGGACTGTCATCGCGTGAGTCCAAAGTCAAGGTACGCGAAAGCAAAGTGCAGACTTACAACCCATTTTAGCGAGTTGCCACGAGGGTCAAAAGCCGGTACCGGGAAAGAAAGAGGAGAAGGGGGAGAGAAAGAACAAGGGGAGAAGTGGTGAATGCGATGGAACAGAACGAAGAGGTCAAGCCATATGTCGTCGACAGTGACCCATCCGGCTGTTCCGGCCCTGAAATCAACCTCACTCAGACACAATTTGATCCCGCTTCTGCAGCACGTGGTTCATTTACAGGATATAGCTCACGTGGCACACGTGGCTGTCACATGGGAAGGAAGACGGAACTCCACCCACAAAAGTTGACAAGGGACATCTTGTGGTGCAGCTTGCTCCTTTTCTGTACACTTTTGACGACAATCATGACAGACAGCCCAGCACCTACAGAGGCACCTAAAGTCGACACTCGTGGTCCGCGAGCGGGCGTCGCTATTCTCAAGCCAGAGTACGTCCCTCCGTGTCAAGCCCAAACCAACCACACAGGTACATCATTGAACAGACCCCTGCCGAGTCGTCGGCCAAGGCACAGCACCGCGACGACGATGCCGCCGAGGGACGCACCGCCGAGGATGACGGCGGAGGCAAGCGCCAAAAGACCAAGACGGGCTGGAAGTCGCGCAAGATGAACAACAAGCCCAAGCCCGCAGGCGAGGCCGCCGTTCGCATCTGCAAGGCATGGGCAACTGGTCAAGGTTGTCCCCGCGGTGCAGACGGTTGCAAGTTCAACCACTCATGGGCAGGATACTTTGAGGTCAAGCCTACAGATGTCCACCACGAGATTGGGGGTGCGCTGTCGGAGACTTCGCCGTTCGTGGCTTCGATCGGCAACGCAGTCGGTGGCGACGACGTGCTCGGCAAGACCATCGACCTCAATACCCAGTGCCCTGTGTACAAGGAGCTGGGGTACTGCACTTATGGCTGGAAATGCCGTTTCCTTGGTGGACACGTTCGCAAGGCCGAGGGACCCGGAGAGGACAGCATTTCGCGCATCGGTGATTGGGAGCTGCTAGGGAGGGAGGAGCCTGGCCAGGTCGATCCCGAGACCAAATTTGACGAGGTCAACTGGCCCAAGCCGGATGTCATTAGCGATCTCAAGAGCAACAGGGTGGGTGAAACTGTGCATGTCTTAAGCTGACCGGCAGTTTGCATGGCGTTTCACGACAAAGTATCTGCACGAGATCGAGCCGGAGAAGCCCTTCACGCTGGCGATCCCGAGGGGACAGGGCGACAAATGGGGCAAGAAGGGCAAGGGACGGCAGAACGCTGCTCCGTTGGATGAGGAGGCTGCTGCCAATGGAGAAGAGGATGACGCCAACGGTGAGGAGGCTGCTCAGAACGGAGCAGCTGAGGAGGTCAAGGGCGTTGTCGACGGCGAGGTGGAGGCGATGGACGTTCCCCTGCGTCCCGAGGAGAAGCGCCGCCTGAACTGGGACAACGGTCTCTACCTCGCCCCTCTCACCACAGTGGGCAACCTTCCCTTCCGTCGCGTTTGTGTCGACTACGGAGCGACCATCACCATCTCTGAGATGGCTCTCGCCCAGCCCCTCGTGACTGGTCAGAGTGAGGAGTGGGCTCTCGTGAGGAGGCACAAGTCGGAGAAGATGTTTGGTGTGCAGCTCGCGGGTGGTTACCCCAACCGCATGGTTCCTGCCGCCGAGGTGATTGCGCGAGAGCTCGGCCCCAAGGGCGTGGACTTTGTTGACGTCAACATGGGCTGCCCCATCGACTTGTTGTTCAACCAGGGCGCCGGCAGTGCGCTCATGGACAACCCTGGTCGTCTTGGCAAGATTCTCGTCGGCATGAACCGCGCGTTGGGTGAAATCCCCTTGACTGTCAAGTTCCGCACTGGTGTGGCCAGCACCAAGCCGAACGCCCACAAGCTCATCCCTCGTTTCGCCACAGAGTGGGGAGCAAGCGCACTCACCATCCACGGCCGTTCGAGGCAGCAGCGCTACTCCAAACTCGCCGACTGGGACTATGTCAAGACGTGCGTCGACACCCTCCGCGAGTCGGTGTCAGATGCTGGCATGGCCCCCGTTCCCATCTTTGGTAACGGCGACTGTTTCTCGGCCCAGAGCTACTATGAGGAGAAGGAGCGCAGCGGCGTCGACGGCGTCATGGTCGCGCGCGGAGCCCTGATCAAGCCATGGATCTTCACCGAGATTGCCGAGCGCCGCGAGTGGGATATTTCCGCCACGGAGCGTCTCGAGGGTATCCGCAAGTTTGCAGAGTACGGCCTCTCGCACTGGGGATCCGACACTTTGGGCGTAACCACCACCCGCCGCTTCCTCTGCGAGGCACTCTCGTTCCAGCACCGCTACATCCCCATCGGCCTGCTTGAGCGCATGCCGCCCATGCTCAACGAGCGCCCGCCAGCGTACCGCGGCAGGAACGAGCTCGAGACCCTCCTCGGCAGTCCGTTTGTCGGCGACTGGCTCAAGATTGCCGACATGTTCCTTGGCCACGACCCCAACTTCCAGTTTAGTCCAAAGCACAAGAGTAACGCGTACGGAAACGAAGAGGCGCAGGGATAGAGCGTGAGCGATGCATTTGTTGTGGCTTAGCAACCAACCATTCGACCCACAGGTGATACTTGTGAGAGGCGCCACACCAGGTCGTCGAGGTGCTGGCCTAAATGACCGAGGTGGGTCGCGAAGAGGTTCGGCGTGGTCCAGAGGAGTTTTCTATGAAGTCATGGGCTATGTGTATGGCCGCGAATCAGCAGAGGGGTGGGGGAATTAAATGCTGAATTTATTGAGAGTTTGCTTTGAGGCAGCGCCCGGCTGACCACCGAGTACTGAACAGTTGAGATAGTTTGATGCACCACTCCATGTGCAATTTAAAGAAAAGTAGAGCTCCAATCATCATAGAACCAACAGCTAGTGATGCCAGCAGTGGCCAAGGTGATGCTTCAAGACTTGAGTGTCTTAATTGGTGGACATGGAAACCAGACGACAATCAGGCAAGATCACCTATGCCGCGGCCCGGATTGCGTTCATGCTACGAGTTTGTTGGAATCACTTTCTTGTGAACAAGCAGAGCGAGAAGAATACACCTCTCATGATCGAGGCATAGCTTGGTCGCGGGCTATGAACCGGCATACCTGCCTAATCATGAGGAATGGAAGCGAGTGCGAGACCAAGGAATCTGAAGCGGTGGTGCGATCAACAACTGCCACCTTGCTCATTGGCGGCGGACGTGCGCTATCCCTCTCTTTTGGCTCTGATTACTGGGAAGTGCTCATAAATGCAGCTCGCTGGCGGAGAAACAGGAGTGACAATAGCGATATGTCTTTGCAACAAGGGAGAGGGGGGGTTTAATTCTTCTTTTAAGCTTGTCAGCCACTAATGTGCGGTAGGCCGGCGTTGCCTGTTTGGATTTCTCCTACCACTGTTCACATATTGTAAATGTGTACGTGCAAACGTTGTTCTTGCTGTGCAAAACATTGGGTCTGTCAGGACAGATGCAGCACCTGTGCGCCAAGGAGCATAACACCATCTTGGGCACTTCTCACCCTATTTGGCACATTCATAAGCTCTACCAACCAATCTATCCAAGTGAACTGGTGTAGTGTCGCCAGCCACAGGGGCAATTCCAGGTCAGAGATAGGAAAGCTCACGGACAGAGGACTTCTTTTTGCTTCTCCACAAGGCAGCCACAGACCCAGCAGCCACTGGAATGTCCGTCCTTCTGTCATCTCTTCCTTCTCCCGCACTATCCTCTAAGGCCTCAGTGGATACTCTGATCTTAGCGATACCATGCCAAAAACGTGCATGCCAATGCCCAGAAGTAAATTGTATAAACTGTATAATTTCTCTATGTACAACCCCGATTTAATGATGCGCGAGCGCTCAATGCCGTGAGACGTATGCACCCCTCCGCGTCCAGCTCCACTCTAGGCCTTCCTTGTCCTTCCAAGCCGATAGATATTCCCCTCACTGGCCGAATACCTAAGCCGCGACTGCTCCTTTCCCAACACCTCTTCGGCCCAGCGCGGGCGACGCACCGCCGCGGCCGTCTCAGCCGACAGGGCCCACACGGCAGACGCAGGCGACGCGGGTGGGCGTGGCGGAGAGGCGCGTCCAGCAAGCCGGTGGGGGTACGCTGGGTGCAGGCCTAGGCCGAATGTCGAGCCTATGGCCGCGTGCCAGGCCTGGTTGGGGAGCGGGACATGATCGGCGGCATGGCTGTCGTCGTCGCCGTCGTCGGCCTCCATCAGCTCCTCTACCTCCTCCTCGTCGACGGGACTTTCCAGATCCAAAGGCTCTCCAACCAACTTGGGCACGAACCGGACCAGTCCCCCCTCGCTCCGCGCGGCACGGTCGTCTCCGTGCAAGGGGACACACGCCACAGGGCTCGGCCCAGTACTGGCCGGCAACACGGGGGATCCCTCGGACATGCCGCGGACGCGGAGCCAGCCGTCCCACTCGTCGTGGCTGTCGCACACGCAGGTGTGGGGGAGGGAGGGACGCTTGGCCCCGCCTGCTGGCGGGGGGAGCGGGGAGGGGAGCCTGGCTGGGGCTGCGCGCCGGAGGGCCGGGGGGAGGTGGTGGTGCGGCAGGGGAGGGAGAGTGCCGCCTGGTGTCAGCGGGGTGCTGGGGCGGGAGGAGAGGTGCGGTGGGAGAGGGGTCGGGAGGGAGAGCTCGATGCTTAGTGGTGATGGGCGGGGGTTGCGCGGCCAGAGGCGGCAGGGGGTGTCTGGGGTTGTGGTTGTCGCATCGCGAACCATGGCGATGAGGAGCGATGGAAAGTGGAGTTGAAGGAAGAAGAGAGTGGTCCCTCTTGACAATGGAAGACGGCGGTGTGCAGCCTTTAAATGGGATTCCGGACAGCCCAGATGTGACCGGCTAAGGCTGCTGTAAAGAGTTGCGAAGAACAAGGGACGTTTACCGGTACAAGTCTATCTTGCGACGCAATTATTGTGTGTACCCTATACACACATGTGCTCGACGGCGTTGTAGCCGTACTCGCTAACGTTTGATGGCACGCGACACCGCCGGCTAAACAGGCAGCAGGGATCACGGGGCAAGTGGCGGGCGAAGCACACACTAGGACACAAGAGGCTGGTATGCAGAGGTACGATCCCTGGTGCAGAGATCCAAGCCAGAAGATGGCTAGAGCAGGTCTGAGCGTGTGTATGCTGCTCGACGTGCCACTGGTGGAAAGACGCGCACTGGGCGGTGGCGGAGGGAGGGTGTGGGAGTGGATGGGTGTGCCACTTTGCGCCGTGGCTGGATGTGGCGGCGGCGAGCGCGAGTGGTAGGGTCGTGGACGTGGTCCGAGCTCGTGAAAAGTGCTGCGAGGAGAAGAGTGGAAACGCCGTGGACGGGAGAGCAAGCTGGTGCGAATACGAGTGGATGGCGACTCGGAGCTGCAGACGGTGGGAAGAAGTGTAGTATGTGGGTGGGCGTTAGGTGGGCCGATGGGTGGCCAACAGCAGCAGTAGTCTGTTGACCTCTTCGTTGACTTCTGGTTCACGTCTGGCGTTCCTTTGTCGCCTCCTTTGGTTCTCTCTGACAGCAGAGGATCCAGTACGAGTATGTAGGACAAGAAGTGCGAATGTTGCTGAACAAAAGAGCCTGCCATGAATGACCTTACAGCATCGAACACGAGTCGACGCCTCTTCCTCACAAGGTCCTCTCAGGCCGCAGATCCGCAGATCCGCATACTCTCAGCGACTGACATGTGGTCCCCCTACGCACTACCACATATTCCTCCCCCCCTCGTCCCCCTGTACCTCAACCAGAAATCACGCAACCTCAAGCCTGAGGCCCCCACCAGCACACCGGCGGCAGTACGCCGCCGCCGATCGTGCGCCATCGTCAACAACACCGGCGACGGCGAAATTCGCCCTGCTGCCCCGCCGGTGATACCCCGCCAGAGAACAGTCCACGGTGGGCAGCAATGCCCAGCAGCTCCGAGGATTCCAGGATTGCGTGCCTTGCGGCCAGGACCGCTCAAACTGACTGGTAATAGATAACCCACTCTTCATCCAATGCTGCTGTTGGTGTCGGAGCTGTCAGGTGGCTCGGAGGCAGCAGCCTGCGAGTGCGGGGTAGTGGGTACGGTTCCGACGCCGTGCACCCTGATGGCTTGGCTGTCCATGCGCGCAGGCATGCAGTGTTGTCTGCGCAGACCAGCATGCTTGCATACGGGGGGGCGTTTGAATGGGAGAGCGCCACGCCTTGACAGCCCGCGGCCCGCGGCGTGGCGCACGTTGGTGTCTGAGGGCCAGTAGCTGGTGAGCGTGCTAGTGAGCCCGACTCATCCTGCACTAGCAGCAAGATGCCGTGCATGACGTCGAGCACTGCACACAGAGAGTGCTACAGCAGACCTCCCTCTCGAGAGGGAGGCACCAGCCTCACCCATCACCTCATCACTGACAATCTCTCGCTCATTGAGCGGGGGGAGCAACCGCCTGTCCTACTGAGTAACAGGCCTCCCGCGAGGAAACGAAATCTGATACGCCCATCGCATCCACCCGTTACTGGCAGCCAACAGCATTCCAAGGGCCTTGAGCTGGGCGAGGGCCGCTGCCCGGCCTTCAACGCTCGCAAGGCTGGACGTTTGCGCGCCGAGTATCCTTCATCGGAGTGACTTTTCGCCACTGCCGATCGACCTACTTCGGCCTTGGCAAAGACACCGGCCAACCCACCATACACCGGCGCTGACAAGGATATAGAGCATGCACTCTTGACCAAAGTTAAGGCCTAGATGTTGCTGCCAAACAAGATCCAAGTTCCCGATGCCTCTTACAATCTGTTCCGAGGAAGGTTAAGCTACCCGATCGCTCCGAGTCAAGAGCGATGGCTTCAACACCGGTGACTCTGTCCTCTTCGTCTTGGCGCATGGTCCCAGCTTGAACGCGCTTGCAAGTCTGTAGACTGCATCGTACTATGATCGCCATGCAAGGTACTAGATCGCCAAGCAAGGCAGCATGCATTGCCCCTCTACTTCCAGCTCCCAAAACGTGGCCACTGCGTCACGGCAGAGCAATCCACCGTCCCAATGGCGTAATTCGGATCCCTCTGATCCACCAGCTGCCTCACTCAAACCGCGAGCGACTCAAGGAGCACGCCTACTCTGCCGGCCTAGCAGCAAACATGTCGTCGAGCTCTGTGCACCAGTCAGCACCCAACCCCATGCTCATTACTCACCCTTGTCGAGATCATCCTTGCCGCGGCGCTCACGCGGCTGTCCCCGCTCCCTCCTATCCCTCGCGCCGCGGTCCCCACGCTCCCTCCTGTCGCGATACTCGCCCTCGCCGCGATACATGTCCTCGTCCCCCGCCGCCCGTCCAGTGGCCATGCGCTCGAGCTCGGCGTCCAAATCCTCGGCAGTCCGGCGCACACGCCGCTCCGGCCTGTCGCGCGCATACGGGTCGTCACGCCTGTCCCTCCTCTCCCTCCCGAGCCTCCTGCCCAGCTCCCGCCCCTCGCCAGCCCCACCAAGGCGGTCCTTGAGCTCGAGCCGGTCGTCGTGCCGGCCATAGCTCCTGCGCGGACCGACTTCCTTGCCCGCGCCCCGTCCGTGGCGCTGATACCATTCTGAAGACTTTGCATCCTTGCGCCGCTCGTTGTCGCCTGACATGGCGTAGCGGATCGTCACGCGTGCGTTTGGGTCGACACCTTCGGCGAAGCGCGTCGCACGCGACCCTGCCAGCGGCGCGAGGTCAAAGGCGCCGTGCGCTGAGACTTCGGGCTCGCGGAAGGCGCCGCGGCCCTTGCGCCTGACTGGAGGGGAGGCGGAGCGGGTGCGCTCGGCGGTGTCGTCGGCCATGAGCTCTTCGCCAGACTTGCTGGGTGCTTCGGGCTCGGGCGACGGTGACGCAAGGGGGAGGAGGGACCTGGGGAAGCCGTAGGCGGCGCGCTCTTCTAGGGGATCGTCGCCCTCCGTGGGGTCAAAGCCGGCCTTGGCGAGAAGAGAGAGACCGAGAAGCGCAGCGGGGGCGGTGGGAAAGAGGAGGATCAGTGTCGAGTCGTTCAGCCATTCAATGCCTGAGTTGTTAGTTGTTGTTTACAAGTCAGACGAGGTGCACAACGCAGATTGCGCGCGACACATCCTCTGATAAAACGCGGTCCTCGGTTACGTACCCATGACACCTGCTCCCAGTTCGCTCGACCACGTAAACACCTTAGCAGTCGACAGGTGCTTGATGAGGTCAGAGCTGACATACAGCGCCGTAGGTCGAATCGGCGACGGTGCAGTCTCAGAAATGGCCTCTGGGACATGTCAGCGCCCTCTTTATAGCATAAACAGTAGAACGCACCGAGCCACTGTGTTGGATCCTGCTTGTCCAGCTCGCGCGCGAGCTTTGCCAGTCGCTTCCTGTCAGTTTGGCACCTCATCGAGATGGCTTACTGGGTTAGTCCTGATGCGCGCCTCGCCGTCGTGATGCAAGATACCAGGGCTCTCCTCGGCAAGATACACCTTTCCACGCCCCATCCGTCCCAGCAGGCCCTGCACATGCTCGGGCACGGGGCCAGGTGCTGGACCGCGCTCGCCACGCTCGGCGCCGGGGACATGGTAGTCGTCCAGCGGGCGGTCGAGCATCGGGTGGTCGCCGTCGGCGTCGGGCGCTGCCTCTGCCGGCGGGGGAGCGGTTGCGGGGACTGAATCGTCGTAGGGGAGGCCGCCGTACTCCATTGTTTGATTGAGATTTCAAGGAAGAGGTGGTGGTCTGCAATGACGGGATGCATAATGTCTTTGGGAGAGAGGACTGACATGGAGAATAGTGAGCCTGACACGCTTGGGTGAAACACGTGTGACCACGTGGATAATGCCTCCGTGAAGGGTGGGTATGATCGGACACATATAGTGTCAGGCTCACCCCATGCTGTGCTGCCCGTCGGCCCTCCCCGCCACCCAGCGACCTGTCAATGTCTCCATCCATCCCACATCAATCTCCCTTTCACAGTCTCCAGGATCACTCCTAGTTGCCTCTCTCTCTCTCTCTCTCTCTCTCTCTCTCTCTCTCTCTCTCTCTCTCTCATACACTCGCTCATTGTACTATTCCCGCGACGACTTCCCGGCTAACACTAAACGCCTGTATCACTTGTCTCTTTCCCAACACCAACCTCATCGCAACACTTCAGCCCAATCAACATTGTAAGTGCCTGGACTCCCGTGCGCTCTCGAGCTCACACTTCAGTCTAATCACCACCATGCCTCCCTTCTGGAAGAAGAACAACGGGCCACTCATCCCCCCCGTCGCGCCTACTGAAGGCCAGCTGCGTCAGTCAGACCCCTACGCTGCCCGTGCTGGCGGAGGCGCACCTGCCGGTCAGAGCGCCCGTGACCAGCTCTTTGGCGGTGCGCGTAACGACCCTTACGCCGGGGCACAGGCCAATGGCAGCGGCGGTGCTGGCAACCCCTACGCCCAGGCCAACCCCTACGGTGCGCAAGGGGGCGAGGACGATGCCGCCCGCAACGAGCTGTTTGGCGGCATGCAGCAGCAGGCTAGGCCTGCGCAGCGTCGCCAGTACGGCTACGAGGGCCGCGAGGAGGAGGAGGACTTTGACGAGGACGACGAGATTGAGGGCATCAAGCAGGGCATGCGCGAGACCAAGCAGGACAGTCTTGCTAGCACTCGTAACGCGCTACGTCTTGCGCGCGAGGCCGAGGACACTGCCCGAGGCACTATTGCTACTCTCGCCGACCAGTCCGAGTCGCTTGCCAACTCTGAGCGCTACCTCGACGTCTCCAAGGCCAACTCTCAACGTGCCGAGGACAAGGCGTCCGAGCTCAAGCAGCTCAACAAGAGTATCTTCCGCCCCACCATTGTCTGGAACAAGGACGCCAAGCGCGCCGCTCAGGAGCGCAAGCTCACCGAGCGCCACGACATGGAGCGTCGTGACCGCCAGCAGGCGCTCAACGATGTCCAAGACACGCGTCGTCGTCTCGCAGACGCATCCCAGGCCGGGGGCGCTGGCCAGATGATGCAGCCTGGTCGCCTCGCCGCGCGCAAGCAGGCTCGGGGGCGGTACCAGTTTGACGCCACTGCCTCGGATGACGAGCTCGAGGACGAGGTTGACGACAACCTGAACGAGATGCTCGACGTTACGAAGCGTCTCAACGGCCTTGCGACGGGCATGGGTACCGAGGTCGAAAAGCAAAACAAGCGCATTGGCAAGATTACAGACAAGACGGACAACCTGGACATCAGGATCCAGCTCAACACTGACCGTCTCAACAACATCAAGTAGTCTAGAGTGCGATGCTTGCTGTAGATATGTAGTGCGAGTCGATGAGGAGACATGCATCGAGTCTATGACCCAAGGAAACGGAAATCGTGTCTGGGTACGTACAGCCGCGCGGAACAGAGAGCGGGATCCAGGCACGGACCTCGTGTCCCGGGTCAGTCATGCTTGCCTTGCCATCAGCAATCCTATCTCACTCTCATCCTCACACTCTCTCTCCTCCATTTCTCTCTCTCATCCCTCGTTTCCAATCGACATGGCCGAGCCTCCGCCCCTGTCTGTACAGACAGGAGGAAGCGAGCCCAACGCCGAGGCCACCAGCGCCAACCCACCTCCACCTGGCCCACCGCCACCAACCTACGTCGCGACCCAGCCTCAGATTCTCATTGTCCCCCTCCCCGACGCGCCAACGTTCTTCTGGGGCCGCACGATCCAAGGCGAAGTATTTGTAAAGGGTCTGGGCGAGCACCGAACGCGCAGCGTGGCCAGTCTGTGAGCCTCTTCCCCCACAACCTTTGTCTCCGTACCAAGCCTTCCTAGCGCCGTGGTCCATGCCCACACGTTCGTGTGCTGACTCCGCCCCCCAGGACTGTCGGCGCGCGCCTCATCGACCGCCTGCCTCCGAACCCCGACGTCGAGATTGTCAAGCTTCCTGTGCAGACTCTCTACCCACCCCCCGTGAATGATGCAGCGGCCGCAGCATCAACCTCCACCCCTCACACTGACCGGTTCCCTGGCTCGCACCGCTTCACTGTCCCCCTCCCAGTATCTCTTCCCAATGGCGAGCCACTCCCCGGCTGGCTCGACCTAGCAGCCCTTGGAGCAGGCGAGGTGCGCTGGGCCGTCGAAGTCCGCCTCACCCTCGTCAGCGGCGAGACGCTCACAGAGACTGTGCGCGTAGACGGGACCCCAGCGGAGGTCGCGCTTGCGATCGAGGGCGAGGAGGAATCTGAAGCCGAGAGTATTATTGAGCGCGACGGCGTGCAGGTCAGGCTGCTGTTGCAGTGTGCGCGGCCAAGGCTCGGCGACCAACTGCGCGTGGGCGTCGAAGTGCGTTCTCTTCCGCGGGCACGCACTGGCCTCGCTGGATTGTTGGAGCAGCCGGACGCACGCGAGACGCTTCGCCCGCTGCGACGAGTACGACTCGAGCTTTTGCGGATAGTGGATCTCGCTGCCGACTCTACGGGGTCCTCGGCTTCAGAGACCCGCTCAGTCACGACTGTGCTGCACGCGTCCGGCAAGAGCATGCGCTACCCGGGAAGTGGCCGACACCCTCCTCTACGCGTCCTGTTCAATCTCCCCACCGTGCAATTCCATCCCGGCGCCCTCGCCGTAGGCGGCGAAACGACCATTTCCACGCCATACCACACTGTCCGCTTTGTTGTGCGCGCCACATTAGGCTTTGGTGAGGCACACGCTCACGTCAACTCGACGGCACCCGGAGCAGGCCCCTCAGCCCACGCAGCAGTAGACAGTGCGCGCGACTGGGCGCTCGAGCAGCAAGTCACCATTCGTCCGCTGCTCTGGCACGAGCCCCGAGCTGCCGTCGTGGACCATGGACGCGAGCCCGCCCTTGGCGATGCGGTGCAGGACGACGACGATGAGGAAATGGACGCCGCAGAGGCGTACAGGCGTAAAGGCCGGGACGTCGTGGGCGCATCGGGCACGTATCGGGCAGATCCCTATGGTGCGCCGCCTGCCTTCGACATGCCTGGCGGCAGTGGCAGCGCGGGTGTGGGTGGAAGTGGAAGTGGAAGTGCAACTGCTGCTGCCATGAGCCCCGTGGACGCGCACCCGCCGCCGTTTGAGGGTGGCTCGAGCAGTGACGCCAATGCCAGTGCCAGCACTAGTGTTCGCGCTGTCGCGAACGCGAGCGCTAGTGGGAGTGCGAGCACTACAGTGCCACAGTCACCGACTACGGCGATGCCTGTGCGCGGCGCAGAGCTTCCGAGCTTTAACGAGAGTGAGGCGCAGATGGCTTCTGGCGCTGCGCCGAGGCTAGACCATACTGTGGAGAGTGAGCGCCTGGTGCCGATGGAGTACGTGGAGGCCGAGGGACCGCGGAGGCTCAGCTTGACGGGAGAGCTCGCTACTTGGATAGAGGTGAGTACTGCATACTACTTAGGACCACCACCTGACGCTGCAGTACGACGGCTACGAGACTTTTTCCATTGCACCCCCCTCAGCGGCTGCCTCCTTTGGCATTGCAGGTAGCATGGACCCTCCTCCGGCTGACGGCGACGACACAAGCTGCGGCACGGACACTGCGCTGGTCGGCGACATGGTCGCGCGCCTCGGCCTGGACCCTCGCGCCCTCCCAGCCGGCGGTGCCCACCCCGCTGAATTGATGGAGCATCTCGGCCTCGGCGCCGGCAC
The DNA here is from genome assembly GCA_002335605.1 of Prillingera fragicola. Lineage (NCBI taxonomy): Eukaryota > Fungi > Basidiomycota > Tremellomycetes > Trichosporonales > Trichosporonaceae > Prillingera > Prillingera fragicola. Next base: position 444,332 of record BEDY01000004.1, on the reverse strand, counting down.
GAGGATTGTCGACCTACAAGACGATCTCCCGCCAGGCATCGACGAGCCCTCCCTCCCGGCCCTGCCTGGCTTTAACACGAGTCCACGCTTCACTCAGCCCTTTGGTCCGCCGCCGCCTGCAGACGATATCGGCCCGCCGCCCGCCCCACCCCGCGCGGACGGGGAGGAGGACCACCCGCCGAGCTTTGACGCAAGCGAGGCCGCCGAGGCCGCTGGCGGCGTGGCGCGCAGTCGCGTGGGGAGTATCAGGTTGCACGAGCCTCTGGGCCTGGTGCACAACGTTCAGCACGTTCAGCACGTTCAGCATGTTCAGCACGTTCAGCATGTTCAGCATGTTCAGCATGTTCAGCATGTTCAGCACGTGCAGCACGTGCAGCATGTGCCTCACGCCGTAGAGGGGGAGGCACCGCCGGGATACTTTGGTAATGCTGGGCCGCCGGCTTATTCATAGGCTGCTGGCGCTGTAGCTGACGACTGCTATGATTTACATGACACGTTGGACATGGAGTGCCGCCACAGACTGCCACTGCAACCGCTGATGGGACCACTGACGTTTCAATCGACCGTGCCGCTTCAAGATTGTGGGACATTTTTCTCAATCTTGCTCGTGACGATCAACAGCTGATCGATCTGTCGAAGCACAGCCGTCTCCTGGGTCACCCTCAGATCACCCCTTTTTTCATGCGGTGGGCGACCAACGCCTCACTCTTCTTATTGACTCTCTCTGGCTGCTCCGCGACGAACGGGTCCACCAATACGCGAACATCACATGCGATTTCGTCGGCAGTCGACGCCGTGAAGAACCGCCCGAGCTGAAATCGAACTGTTCTCGAATTGAGATCGAGAGGGACAAAGTCAATACCTCGCAGAACAGGGGGGCTCTCAAGCTTCGGTCAAGTCTTCGGTTGCACAGGTGAGTCGCGGCGGACTGTGCGTCGCGCAGACGTGGCTGGGGGGGACGGACGTCTGTTCCCCCTGCGCATGTGTCGTCGCAAACAGCAACGGAATGCTGTGTCTCCAGTAAAAACGCCAGGCATTTGTGGTGCACCATCCAAGTCTGTCGGAATGACTGCAACTGAGCGAGCCGCACACACACTCAGGCCACGGACTTCACAGCACCGACCACCGTCTCCCGTCTACCCTCGCCCGTCGTCCTTCGCACCACTTGCAAAAAAGTACAGTGCATGCACAAGTAAAAGAGATTTCTCCGCCAGGGAGTCGAACCCTGCTCTATCGCGCGCTTCCCAGGTGATCTGGGGCTCTCTCACTTTGAGAGGCGATTATACTAACCGATATACTAGCGAAGAGGACATGTTCGTCGTTCTGCCCGCTCAGTTAGGTGGCGAACAACCGCCACGGCTGCACCTGCTCAAACCAAACAAACTGCCGCCGTGTTGAACGTGCTTCTCGGACGGTGCCACAGCTCAATGTACACAGGTGCATCTACAGCCCCAATCTATTGCCCGACTTGGCTGTATGCTATCGCTGCTCCTTTTCCTCTCTCCTCTCTCTCTCCAATGTGTCTACTATGCTGAGATGGGTGTCTGTCCGTTCCGCGCGCACGCCTCCGAGTCGAGACGCCGCTCACTACCTCTCTAGTACCTCCGCGACTGCGGCGGGCGGTATACGTTTGCAGGCGTCGCCGGGCGCGACGAGTACGCGCTAGCGGTACCCTCACGCTCGCCCGCGTATGCGTCGAGAATGCGCACCACGTCCGTCGTGAGGAGCTCGAGCTCTTTGATCTCGTCTAGACTCAGAGGCTCAATCTTGCGGACGTTGCGCTGCGACATTTCGTGCTGGAGGCGCATAGATGGGTCAATGGCCGCGTCGTTGTCGTTGTCGTCCGACTCGTTTTCCTGTTCGTCCTCGAGGTCGTTGACTGTTGCCTCAATGCGGGACGAGCCGGAGCGTACGTTAACGGAGGCACGGGTGGCAGCCCAGCGCTGGTCACGGTCGCGCGTGAGCGACTTGCCGACACCCTCAAAGACGCGCAGCATGCAGGTTTCGAGGAGGGTCTTGAGGCGCTGAACGTCGTCGAGGGCGTGCAGGTTGCCGGTGACGGGGAGCCAGTTGTCGCACTCGAGACCGCGGCCCGTGACGAGCAGCTTGTACGCGCCAAAGAGGAGGTAAGTCAGCGGGTCGAGACGGGTGACGTTGCGCAGCTGGGTGAGGGCACTGTTGGCGTTACCACCGGGGGGAACGTTGCGTTGCTTCTCGCCAAAGGCATATAGCCTCTTCTCAGCGGGGTTGAACGACGCTGAAGACTCTTCGGGGCCACCAATCTCACGACGACGCGAGTTGACCGACGAAGCGTGGATGAAGACCATCTTGTCCTGCGACGTACGGCAAGTCTTCTCCGACGTGCGGAGGGCAAAGTTGGGTGCAGAGGCCATGGCGATGAGCGCAGCAAGCAGAGGCAGACTGTTGTCATTCTCACGCAGCTCGCGAGGCACCTCCTGGCGACGACCGATACTGCGAACGTTGCCGCCAGCCGAGACGGCGATGACACCAGCCTGGTCGAGCGACTGCAGCAAGCTTCCCTTGACCTGCTTGATCTGGAGGAGGGTACTCTTGGACAAAAAGTTGTCCTGGCAGAACCGCGAGCCAGCAGAGTAGTCTCCACGGTCGTCAAATGCCACCCAGCTGTTGTAAGCTGCTACAATGGCGAGCGGATCCGAACGGAAAGCCATCGGTGACCACGAGTCCTTGACCGCGTCGGCCTCAGCCTTGAGGGGCAGCGGAGCGAGGAATGGGTCGCGGTTGGTGAGGACCGCCGCGAGGGTGAGTGCGCTGTCCAGACAGCGGAAGAACGAGCCGTAGAGACACAACTTGCCGATGGGCGCTTCGACAGGCAACTGCAACAGAACACGACCAAGCGACGTCAGGTTCTTGTTCTCGTCCAGAGCACCAAGCATGTGTAGCGTCTCGAGGGCGGCGACGATACGGGATTGCTCGGGAGGTTCAATGGTCGAGGCAAGTACGTCCTCGACCTCGCCCAGATTCAGCGCCTTGACGTGCATGACAACGTTGGACAAGTCCGAACGCTTCATCTCGACCAACTGGTGCGGGTCAAGCGAATCGCGGCGCATCGTCGACAAGAGTCCAAAGTACTCTCCCTCACGGTGACGACCAGCACGACCAGCACGTTGGCCCAAGTTGGACGATCCAACCCACGCGGAGACGAGCGATGACATGTGGCGGTCGGGGTCGTAGCGCTTCTCCTTGACGCGCGCCGAGTCGACGACGTACACGACGTCGGGGATAGTGACACTTGTCTCGGCAATGTTGGTGGCGAGAATAATACGGCGCACGCCAGGAGGAGGAGGTTTGAACACCTCGCGCTGCTCTGCAGCAGGAATGGTCGAGTGCAGGTAGTGCACACTGTACTTTGCGCTGTCGGCAAAGTGAAGGCCAAGAAGGGGGTAGCGTCCTCCTTGGTCGAGCAAGATATCGGCGACCTTCTTGATCTCCTCCCATCCAGGCAAGAACACGAGAACATGTCCGTCCTCTGACCTCTTCATGACGTGGGCGATCGTGAGCGCGACAAGAGGGTAGGGGATTTCCAGTTCACCGCCCGATATGCCTGTAACCTTGGCAAAGTTGGAGGGATCCCTGCTCATCTCGCGGTCAAGGTACTCGGCCACCTTGCGTTCCTGGAACACCCAGCCGCCCATCGCGGGAGCCAAGCCAGTGCGGAGCTCACCAACGAATTCGTCCAGGTAGTGCTTCTCGACGGGGAAGGTGCGACCTGGCACCTCGGCGACGGGAGCAGGACGTCCACGGTCGTCGGCAAAGTACGACATGAACAGCGAAGGGTCAATGGTCGCCGACATGAGGATGATTTTGAGGGGCTTGCCACGGGCCTTGCGGTCGGCTAGTAAACGCTTGAGGACTACAAGTAACAGGTCGGTGTCAATGTCACGCTCGTGGACCTCGTCGACGACAATGTGCGTCACCTTGTCCATGGCGGCCACAGACTCGGCGTTGGCCTGAGCGCCAAGCGACGACTGCATGCGCTTGAGGAAGATACCAGTCGTGCAAAAAGTGATGGAACCGTTGGGCTGGGGCAGCTTAGAGTCGAAGCGCACCTGGTAGCCGACCTCTTGACCAAGTTGGTCACCACGCTCGTCGGCAACACGCTCAGCAACACTCATGGCCGCAAGACGTCGCGGCTGCGTGCATACAATGTTACAACGCGCGCCTTCTCCCCGGTTGATATAGTCGTCAAACAACAACTGGGGGATCTGAGTCGTCTTGCCGGAACCCGTGGCGGCCATAACAATGGTGACGTCGTTGACCTCAATCTTGGCCAGAATGTCGGTCGCACGTGAATGGACTGGCAGTGACGCGCGGGTCTCGCGCATCTTCTCCAGGCGCGGGTCGGTCTCGTAGCGGGCCAGCTTGTCCTGGAGGGCGAGTGACTTTGCGCGTAGCTCGTTCTCGGTCACGTATGACTTTCGTCCTCCACTCCACGCTGGCATTGCGTGCGAACCACCAATGGCCATGTTGGCTGGCGGTGCGTTGTAGTGCAACAACGAGTGGCGAATGTCACCGCAGAGCCCCTGGACCTCCTCGGTGAGGTTCTCAGACATGGAGAAGACGAGGTGTGGGGCCATTCCAAGGGCAGGCTCCTTCTTGGCAAACTCGGTAAAGTCGGCCCAGAGCTGCGAATCGCAGCTCTCGAGGTACACGGCAACATCAAGGTAACACCTGATCTGGGCAGCCTTCTTGGTGGCACCTGTGCCCATACCGATCCTCCGTCCGCCAACCGTCATGACGGCCTCCCAGTTGGTGACACCGCCGCCATTGCGTCCCGGCCTTGCCTTTGTCGTAGAAGACGAAAGCTCAATCTCGGGCTTTGGGAACTTGTACCGCCCACAGTAGTACTCCATAAACTGTCGTGCCTTGTCGTATGTGATCTCAGAGCCGTCCGACAACTTGGCAGTCTCAAGAGCACCCGAGACTGGTGTGGTCAAGGTAGGTGTTCCAGCGCCACCATGCGAAGCGGCTGCCGACTTGTTCCGTCCTTTCTCGAGCAAACCGGCGTAAGCGAGCTGCATGACCGCGCTCAAAGCGGCAAGCTTCTCGGCTTCCTTCTTGCTCGTGTGGTCTCCGGTGCCGACAATATTCAATTGCTCATTAGCCAACACGGTAACACTGACGTTAGCCAAGTCTTTCAACACTACACCCACCGAAACATTTTTTGGCCACCAATCTGACCCTCCTGAACCTGGAAGGCCTTGCCTCCCACGCCGAGATTCTGGGCACCGCCGGCGCCTCCACCGAGATGATTGGCAAGGGGCGCCTTCGGATTCTCCACCCAAATCTCCTTGACCGGGACATGTGAGAACTCGGCGAGTATGTGCTCGCGCGAGTGCACGGGTCCAGGCAGCTCTTGCAATTGCGGCGGAGGCGCCTTCCGCGATCCGTGCCCCTTGGCACGGCCGCGGCCGTGATGCCGGCCAGAGGGAGCCATGCTTGCAGGGTCAGATTCGCCGGGGAGAGCGTTGCTGTTACGTGGGGCCTTGTTGGGAGGCTGAGAAGAGCTGTGGTCAGACTCGGCGGGGCGTTTGCTCGAGCTGAGATTAGCGGCTGAAATTAGCAACGCAACGTACCTGGGGTCGCGGGGCGCGATGCGGTCCTGGAGGCGGAGCGTGGAATGGGGGTTAGACGGCAAAGAGTCGCGAGCAAGAGGAGCTTCCGGTCCGAAAGAGCCCTTTGCCCTTAGTCGACGTGCGACGGATCGGTAGCCGCGACAGGGGGCTGCACTGGGGTGAGAGAACGAAGAGTCTGGGAGATAGCTGTCTCCTCGAGGTCCTGCTGTGCAAGCACGGGTTGAACGGTGTGCTTCACGAGATGCGTAGCGGTCGTTGCGGTGTTCGTCGCGGTCGCGGTCGCAGCGCTGAGAAGCAGAGTTGAGCTGGTTGGACACAGAAGACGAATGGGTGGTAGGGGGAGGTGCCGAGTCGTGGGCGTCTTGCATGAGGCTCTGCGCGTGTATCCTTTCAGACTGGGCTGCCAAGAATGCGGCCGCTGAGGGAGCTTTTTGGTTGCTTGCAGAGGTCGTGTGGAGGCGTGTGCTGGTTACAAGCGATGTCGCTGCACGACGGTTGACGACCAAGGCGAGCGCCTGGCACGACACTGGGAGTCTTGCAAACAGGATGCGCGTTGGGCGAGATGTTCCCGCTGTCACTTGTCTAGCCCACGTAGAGAGACGACTATAGGACGTGTAGGAGGAAAGAGGGGGATGATGATGAGCAGGAAAGGAAGACGTTGTTGCTCTGCTCACTTCCGACTTTTTGGCCACGAGGTGGACTGCAGATTGCGGAACCAAATTAAAAATAACAGTGAAAAACCACGCGGATAACACGTGATATTACGTAATATGAAACCTTCGGGCAATGATGCCGGTCCCTCCACCCTTGAAGAACAGTCGATCTCACCCCACCCCAACGGCACGTAACTCAATCGCTACTCTTCCCACCTCCCCCATACGCCCATAAAGACCTCACTAAACCATGGCTCTCCTCTACGCAGACCGGCTTCCCCTTCCCCGCTCGACACTTGCTCTCGTCGGCGCCTCGGCAGCGACGTCATATGTCTTCTTCTCCAACCTCGGTGGCGCCCAGTTCGGCCTCGTGCCCCTCCTCACCGGCCGTCTGACCCACGTCAAGCTCACCGCTAGCGACAAGATCAAGGCCTGGTCCGCCTTCTACAGCCAGGGAGCGGTACGTATTTGGCCTTTGTTTTGTTCCTGATTCTAACGACAACAGCTGTGGACTCTGGGAGCTACCGGGGTCGGTGCCGCACTCAACATCTTTGCCGCGACGCAGCACCCTGCCCAGATGATCGGCCAGCTCGCTATCGGTGCCGCCGTCACTGGCCTCGCCATTGTGCCGTACACTTTTGCCTTGGTCTGGCCGACCAACAAGGAGCTCCTCGCGCTTGCCGACGATGAGAAGACTGCAGGCGCCCTCGAGGACTCGGCCCCGGGACAGCGCGTCAGCGATCTCCTCCAGCGCTGGGACGCTAGGCATAACTGGCGCCACATCTTCTACTTTGGCTCCTGGGCCATGACTCTTGCGGCGCTTGTCTACGACAACCGCGCAGTTGTAGAGGTTGTCGTGGTTTAACCGGGCGCCAAGAATAGCCTGGCCAAGAGCGACGGTGGGTGGATGGCAGCTGGTGACGCCGAGGGCGCCGAGTATCGGAAAGGGATCTGAGATGGATCTGAGAAGGAACATTGATAGCCTGTGAACAAGCCTGGACCTGTAGCTTTGACATGAACAGCGTTTCGATCAGACGGATGTTCAAGCCACGTGCCCAAGGTGTGCCCCCCCTCCTCTCCGATGGATGCCTCCACTTCTCCAGCGGTCCACATCTAGCTAGCACCTCTGCCCCTTCTTGACCCTTCCCACCATTACAGGCATTGCAGTAGCACACATGATACTGTGCAATGCTTGTGTTCCACTCTCCGATAAGAAGCCCCTCACCCGCTCCGTGTCCGCCCCACAAGTCCATTCCTGGCCCCCGCTCCTCGTCCAGTCCTATCCCAACGTCCTCGAAGCAGCGACACAGCAGACTCCCGATCTAATGCATATCCTAGTGGTGGTGCTCCTGCTCATACCTCGTGCCGCTGCAGTCGTTAGCTCTGTTCCATGCCGAGGACAGCGTAGACTCACCAGTAGCCGCATGCGCGAGGGCCGGGCTTGTCGAGGTTGATAAAGATCTTGGGGTGACCAAGAGGACCGCCGCCTGAGGTTGTTAGCTTTCGTAGCTTGGATTCGAGCGGAGCAGGATAGGAGAGGGACACAGCTGGGAGAGTGCCAGGGAGGTCACGGCGCCTGTTGCGATCGCAGGCATTCTCCCGCGAATCTCGCCTCCGGGAGAAAGCAGCTCGGTACACTCCACATCGCAAAGCAGTCGGGCGAGACGGCCGCTTAGGCAGCGTCGAAGCATAGCCACACAGACACCGATACCGCCAACTGCAAGCCGTTCGGACATGTGCCGGCCATCCTCCGCAGACGTCTCGGCGCCGTCTCGTCTGACGATCCGCTATCTCTCCACCTCTCCTCACCGCGTCCGTCCCTTCCTGGCCTCTCCCACCACGCTCGGGCGCGCGCTGTACTCACCACCGTCGCAAACCGCGTCACGGGCCGCAACCATAACAATGGGCTGCTGCTCCAGCAATCCCATGGCGCTCTGCGAGTCGGGCTGGGTGGGCACGTAGACCTGCTCGGAACGCGCATTGTCCCAAGCGTCCTGCTTGGGGTTCTGGTTGGTGCTCCATGGCTTGGGCACGTTGGGCGACTGGCCGACAGTCGCTCCGGCTGTGCGGGGCGAAATGTCCGCCGCGATAAACTGGACGGGCGAGGGGGCCGAGGACGAGCCGGCGCGCGCGAGAAGCGGCGTGCGTGCCGCGGTGCGGAGGAGGCGGGGGAGGAGGGACATGGCTGTTCGGGGGTGCGTGAGGGGATGTCTGGTGGGCTGCTCGGGAGGGTTGATGATGGACAAGGTGGGTGGGTGCCTCCTGGGTGAGCGGGAATAGACGGAAAATGGCGTGTGGCGCTAGCGAGCAACCAACCGCGGGAGGGCGGATGGTCAAGATGTCATTGTCGTTGTTGTTGCTCATGCACTGATGCGGACGTTGTTGCTTCAAGCCAGGTGCATTGTAGAGTCAGAGGCAGTGTTAGAGGTGGAATAGAGGTGAACACATGCATGAGAAGGTGCCCCTCAGCATATATGGGACAGAAGTCCTGTGCCACTCGAGGGCCCGTTGACACGGTCCCGTCTCGCTGCGTAGTCCTGGCGTACCTACTCATGCACTCCAGTGCTCTCAGGCCTCATGATCGCAGTCTAGCGCTAGCTACTGTCAAAAACATTAGCTCTATGCATAGGAAGAGCTCGCCATCAACGTGGGTGACAGGCATACAGGACGCCAAGCTTGTGGTGGAGGCACGGAACCAAACGCCACTTCGGGCTCATGACCCTCGTCCAAAAGTTGACCACCAACGCCACCCACAACCTCACCGTACCAGACCGCAAGCAATGCCGCGCGAAATCGACCCCCCGTCTGTCCAGAAAGACTTTCTCGTCGCTGCGCTCGAAGAGGGTAAGCGCCTCGACGGACGTGTGCCCCTCGAGCAGCGCAAGTATGAGCTCAGCTTTGGTGCCGAGTTGGGCAGCGTCGAGTGTCGCTTGGGCAAGACTGTGTACGTTTAGCTTGTGCTTGGGCCATGGAGGTTGGGAGGCTGACAGAGAGCAGTGTGCTTGCGCAGGTCACTGCTACTATTACAAAGCCTAGGGATGACAGGCCGTACGAGGGCTTCCTGCAGATCAACTCGGAGATCAGCCCCATGGCGTCGAGTGTGTTCGAAGCTGGACGGTGAGTACGGCTCAGCGGCGCTCGGCTGCACAGATGTTTTTCAACTAGGGGGCTGTACTGACGGCGCAGCGCATCAGAGGACGAGGTCATGATCACGAGGTTGCTGGAGAAGAGCATCAGGCGCACCGAGGCCGTCGACCGTGAGGCATTGTGTATCATTGCTGGAGAGAAGGTGCGTCGCCCCAGTCTTGATGCAAGGAATTGCTTCTCCTTACTGACGATACAGGTCTGGCACCTCCGCCTGACGCTTCACTTCCTCTCCGACGACGGCAATCTGCTCGACTGTGCATCATTGGCAGCCATGACAGCCTTGCGCCACTTCCGCAAGCCTGACGTCGAGGTTATTGGCGACGAGGTCATTGTCCACTCGCCTGACGAGCGCGCACCAGCCCCTCTGGCTATCCACCACACCCCCCTCTGTCTCACTTTTGCCTACTTTGAAAACCTCCCACCACTCCTCGACCCTACCCACCTCGAGGAGATTCTCGCCGCGGGCACGATGACCATCACGCTCAACGCCCAGCGTGAGCTCTGTGTCCTGTCCAAGGCCGGTGGCAGTGCCTTGAGCACGGACGAGATCATGACTGTCGTGCGTGTCGGTGTTGAGCGCGTGCGCGCCATGGTCAAGGACATGGAGGCTGCGCTCGACAAGGACAGCCAGCAGCGCGTCGTCGAGGTCATCTAACCATGTGTGCATGGGGACGTGTATCTGGTGCGCTGCGCGGCGCAACCATGTGTGCAGCAGTGTACGCCATGGTCAGATGTCACTGCCTGGAGAGCATGCCATGCGCCGCCCTAGGCCGTCTTGCTGCATTGTCGTGCGTGATGGGCGAGTGACCTCGTTTGGCCGAGTGCGTGCCGAGTGACACAGGCACGCCACGCGAGCATGGGCATGTGTCGCTCCGCATGCCAACAAACATATCAAAGTAGAGGTCGAGTTTTATAACGGTATATACCCAGCATGAAGATATACAGCACTACCTGTCAGTGTTCCTAGAGCCCTGTCCCATCCATCAGGACGTTGTGGAGCGTCCATGTCGCGTCTCTGGCACCGGGGTATGGTATGGTGGCATGGTTGAGGTTGATGGCTACAACTGGCAACCGACGGGCCACAGGGCGTGCCTTTGAAAGCTTGACATGTATTTTCTGCACTGTAGAGAATCAAAAGTATGTGGGTCTTACGCAAAAAGAGGCACAGTGACCATTTGAGTGGGTCGTGGCTTGGTTGCAAACGTGGTGGTGGCTGGACACGAGCTACGCGTTGTTGCAGGCAAATGAATGTCGTGGAGCTGTCCTGTTATGAGTAGCAGTAGACGAGAATGTCATGGCCTGCAGAGGTGCTCAGACAGCACGAGCTACTAGGAAACATGCATGCAGACCCAAAGGAGTAATACGAAAGGTTACCCAAGAGATTACAGCATCTGTAATGTACCCCGGCCCACCCACACCAAAATTCCAGTACGCGGGGAGCATCCACCGTCCCAGCCCAGCACGACGGCCGGGATTGTACCGGGAAGCACTATCCCTTCGTCTTTCTGCTCTTGATCCATTGCAACCATTCAAACTAGGACATCTACTCTACACATCCACGTACACGGCACACTCCGCACACATACACCCCCAGCAGCATACCCTCTCACACGCGCACATCACTCAAAGGGCACACTCTCCCCCCCACTCCTTCCTTTGCGCCGACCCCTCTGCCCCCCAAATCCCCCTTGCTCGAGGCAACCGGCGCGGCGACCAGCAACGCACCTCGAGACGTCCTAGTCCGAGCGGGGACGGTCGCCCAAGATGGACAAGATCTTTCGGTACGTACCTACACTTTGCACTTGCACTGCTGCACCATGTCCCGAAAGCGACAAGCATCGGTCCTGGCCGCTCGACGCACTGCTCACACTCCCCAGGAAGCGGACCGCCAAGCGCAAGAAGGACAAGACTCCCGCCGCGCCGACGCCGCTCCCGCGCGTCGCGCCCAGTCTCAATGTCGACATACGCAACTCTCTAATCCTCCCTGGGTGAGTGGAACGTGCAACAGGTCGCTGTGTGGACGCACGCGCAGCAACGCCTTCCCTCAAGCTCGGCGTTCAGGAGCCCAAAATTAGGAGACACGCGCGCTGACCACGTAGCTTGACGGAACGGTTCTCCGTCCTCCTGCCCACCCTCACCGCCGCGCCCGAGACATCGGTCCGCACCCTGCTGGCCCAGCAGCGTACGCGTACCGGTGGACCGAGCTTGACGCTCGAGGAGGAGGAAATGCTGTTGCAAGAAATACGAGACGGCCGCGCACCACGACCAGGTCCGCAGTACCAGCAGCAGAAACAGCAGCAGCATCTTTATGCGCCTTCACCAAATCCATCCTCCCAGCTCTCTCCGCAGTCAAGAGTGACCAACATTTCCGAGTGGGATGGCAACCCGCCTCACTTGGAAAGTGATTGGGGACCAGCGTCGTTCCGCTCAGGCTCGGCGATGAGCTATGCAACGGCGACAACGCCAATCATTCCCGGGCCCGGATCGGATGGCGCTAGCTCCCCCCACAGCCCCGGCATGTCACCCTCCAACTCTGCAAACTCGCTCAACCCCTCGCAGTTCAACACCTTTGGTCGCGAAAAGGTCAAGATGCGCTCGTACGGATTCTCCAGTGCTCAGAGCGGCCGCGACCACAACTATCTGAACAAGATCACCAAGAGCCCGAGCAAGAACAGCTTTACGTCCTCTCCAGACTCGCCAACACGGCGCATGAACGCGGGCGAAAGGAGTCAGAGCAGCCAGGGACGGAGTGCGAGCCCAACTTCGGACGGCACAGTAACTCCCACAGGATCCATCAATGCCTCGGTGCAGCCCTCCTTCAACACTCTTCCCAGGTCCAACCGCCAGCCCCCACCCCCGGCCAGCGAGGCATTCCAGTATCATAACGAGCCATTGAAAGACGAACCTCTGCCCGTTCGCCGAACACCTTTGGACGCCCCCGGCCCCACACCGAGGATCCCTTCGGGCAACGCCCCGCAGCCCCAGAAACGCCAGTCTCTGATGGTCGGAATCAGCCAGGCGCAGGCAAAACGTATATCTCTTGCGCTGCTCGAAATTGAGACACACCTCGGACAGGACAAATCGATGCGCCACACCGAGGATGACGACGACCAGGACCACGAGGAAATGTTGGACGCAAATGGTGAGGGAGAGTACGACCCGCAGGGACAGTATCAGGGACATGCCTTGGATCGACAGCACTCTGGAAATTCTTCGACCCAGTCGTCCGTTTTTCCATATGCCGCATCGCCGGCATCCGGCGGAGCACCATCGTCGGCATTCCCGTACGCCTCACCGGCATCGCAAGGAGGCGCCTCCTACCGCTACCCAGAGGACACGCACCTGCCGACTATTCCTTCATCGCCGCGGAATGACGATGCTTCCTCAGCGGGAACGAGGTCACCAGAGTTGGCCATGCGTTCGCCTGATGCTACGATGTGGTCGCCGGAATCCGCCATGAGGTCACTGGAAGCTTCGGCAAGATCTCCGGTCTCCGTTGGATCGCCGATGGCCCAGCTGGCATACCCCCAGCTCTCGCCTGGAGCTCAAGGCAAGAGCCGTCACCAGTCTCAGTACTCGGCGTCGTCGACACGATCAGGCGAATCCGATACAGACTACAATGGACCACAGCGCCCCGCACTTACACCCTACCGCCCCCAGCCTGTGCGGTACACCCCCTCGCCATCTTTTGGCATGGCTGCCAACGCCGCCGTGCCAGGCTACGTCCCTGGCCAACCCCGACCAGTACGCGGGTCGATTTCGTCAAAGGGGTCGACGCCCATCGGCTCGCCTCAGTCGCCATACACGCCTCCGCAGGTCAACGAGCAAATGCTGATAGGCAAACGGTCTTACCCTGCACCGGCGCGTGCGGGACAGCAGCTTGCGCGTTCACTGTCGGCTCAGCAGGAGCGGCCTGACCAGAACTCGCGCTCGCTCACGCCGACCCAGCGTATCGAGCATGTTCCTACCCCCGGCGTGCTCTCCTTACGCCACCAGGCGAGCCACAGTATCGACGAGTCATATGGCGCTTGGCGCTCGGGCTCCGCCATGGCTGTGCACTCGCCCCCAGGTCGTGGTGTAGTCAACATTGACGAAACGGACGAAGTCATGAGCGAGAGCTACGAGAACGACGACCATGAGGCAGCGTTACCCGAATCGCCGGAACCTACGAACAACCTGGGTCTGGCTACCGAGGAGCAGTCAACTCTACCTGCGGCTGACAACGAGTCGACCCGTTTCTCGATGCGCTCCGTGCAGTCGACGTTTGACGGACCGCCTGCCCACGAGGGCAACTCGCCATGGGATGCACTGTTCGGTGACCCGAAAACCGAGCACGTCCCGCCCAGTGGTGACGAGCAGGACCGTGTCGATCTTGAGCTGCTCAAGAACGCCAGCGGCATGGGCAAGGAGGAGCTGTCGCTCATCCAGCGCCGGCTTGTTGAAAAGGCTCAGGCCGAGCGCGACAGGCTGCGCCAGGAGCAGATGGGCACTCCACCCCTTGCTGAACATGCCATTCTGCCTAGTCTTGCACAGATGGAGGCGCGGGAGCGCGAGGAGCAGGACCGTTTGCGGGCCGAAGACCGCCAGCGTAGCGAGGTCACGCCCGTCGCGAGCCCCACGTTGACGTCTGCGGTTTCGAGCCCCGGTGCGGTCGTTCCTCTGCCTTACACTGTGGACAACTGGGCTCCTTCGATCCCGGCGACAACGACCCGCGGCAAGAGCCCGTCAGATACCAGCAAGACACCACCCTTGGTGAAGGCTCCTGCTTCGTACAGCAGTCCCGCGGGTACCCCGCCAGTCAAGCCTGCGTCAAACGCTTCGTCGTCCTCGGCGCAGTTGTCGACCGTGGCCCAGTTCTCGTCGCCTCAATCGCAGTCGTTTACTCCCCAGAGCACGCAGCAGGCTCAGCAGCCGCTCATGTCACCCAGCTCGGGCGCGTTCCCCTTGTCCCCTACTGCGGGGCAGTACCCGTCCCAGGAGTTTGCCGAGGCTGCTGCTCGTGCCGAACTGCCCAAGGGTCCTCCCCCGCCGCGTCCCCAGCCACCTGGATCGCAGCCGGCGTCGAACGGCCAGACTCCAGTCAATGACCACACGCCGGCGTCCGAGGTGCCCAACAGTGCCGAGGGCGACGAGAGTGGCCACGGCCGCAACAACTCTGGCGGCCGCAAGTGGCTCGACGATACCCCCGAGGAGCGCAAGGGCATCGAGGAGCGTATCGCGAACGCAACCACCGAGCTGTTCCGTGCGCCTTCGCGGGGTGCGCACAAGCGTACACTGTCCAAGAAGAACATTTCCACACCCAAGCTCGTGTCTAGCAGCAACACTGTGCCCACGACGCCGATAACGAGCATGGAGCGCAGCAAGTCGCAAAAGGGCTCAAAGTGGAAGAAGCTCGGGCTTGGGCGCAAGAGCTCGATGTCGGGATTGGACAAGCCGGCCGTGCCCAGCACACCCGCGTCGCCCAACGGCCCGCCGCCCTCGGCATTCAGCCGGCCCAAGACGCCTACCACGACCGACAGGACACAGATGCCTCGCACGGCGAGTGATTCGGCTGCTGCGGCACTGGCAGCTGCCCACCGCGCCAAGACGCCAGACCACCGCGCACGCACACCGAGTGGAACGCAGCGTCCCAAGACGCCCATCGATGTACAGCGACCCAGGGGCAATGAGGAACAGCGAAAGCTGCCCCATCCACCACAGCAGCAGCATCAGCCGCCTCAGCCCCAGCAAGGTCGTGTCAACCTCACTGGCTTCAAGTTCCCGCTCAGTGGGAGCACTGAGGGGTTGGCGAATGGCAACGCCAACGGCAACGGTGTCAGCAAGAAGGCGCCTTCTGTCGAGGGAACAGCTGTTACGGCCGCCACTGCCGCGTTGCAGCAGGCCGTCAACGGTCCTCAGCCACAGGCACACAATGTCTCTCACGATGGCTCGCACACACCGTCGACCTCCGAGTCGTCATCAAAGTACACTGGGCCCAACCAGAATGGCTCGCTAGTGGACCGCCCGCCGACCAACGCGTCGTACACTTCGACCGCCCGCACCACGACGCAGTACTCGCACACCTCGTTGTCGCCGACGAACGCCAAGGCCAGCCTCGACACGCCTCGCATCAACGCGCCTGGCTGGGAGCGTCGCATATCGCCTGTCGCCGAGGACGTGGCCGACCGCCCTGGATCATTGGCCGGCCCAAACGTTGTGCGCCGCACCATTGTCATGTCCACCCACGGATCTGTCGACCTCACTGTTCCACCCAACAACTATGGCCCTGCGCCGTCCACGCCTCCTCGCCCTGGCAGCGGTCTTCCGCCGTCACCGCTTCGGGGGTCGTTCGGTTCGGGGGCTTCAGAACGAGCCAACCGGTCGCCGAAGCGCGGCAACTCGATCCGCCGCAAGCCCATCCCGATGACGAGCGAGGATCACGAGCTCATGGAGTCCTCGCCTATCGCCCTGCACGCGCGCAACTTTAGCCAAACCAGCGGTGCCTCGGAAGTCAGCCAAATCAGCTCACACTTTTCGCCCGAGCTGCCCCAGCCCGGATTTGCTTATACGCCCGGCAAGCCGAAGAGCATCAACTCGGTGCACAGCGCCAATCTCAGTGTCGCCGATTCGGCGGACATGGTCAACTCGAGCTCGCATGCCAGCTTTTACGACTATTACCAAAACGAGGCGGCGCCAGACAGGGGATCGCAGGCTGTTGAGATTACGTGAGTCTGCTGCGTGGCGCTCTGAGAGTGTACTGACGATTGCAGGGAATACGCCGACGGCCGTGTTGTATGGAACATTGTCAATGCCCTTCGAGGCGAGGAGCGGGACAGCCTTGTGGCGCCCGACTATGCTCGTGGCAGCCTCGACTATTCGCGCGCGAGCCTGGATGTGCGCGACAGCATGGCCCAGTCCGAGAACTCGGGCCAGGATGACCTCGACCGCGGCTCCACCGAGGACCTGGCACCGTGGCGCGTTGGGCCCACCCAGGGGCTGTCATTCATGCGTCGCCCCGAGACGCGTGTCTACTACACTTCTGCGACGGATGTCGCCGACCTCATTGACCACTTGAGTGCCGACGTCGCTGGAGCAGGGCACGGACGTATCGACATTTGGCCGTCAGACCTGACCGCAGTCGCTGCGCAGGACGACGGCCACTCGCCAGGCCAGTTTGCCGACGCACCCAGCCCCGGCGGGCCAGGGAGCTACGGCTCAGCGCAGCAGACCCCCGTCGCATTGCAGCAGGCTGGAAGCCCGCCCAGGAGCGGCGGCACCCTCCAGCCTGGCCCAGCGCGCAAGCCGCTCTTCCTCGGCAACGCGCACCAGCGCTACGCGGCTGGCATCACCTCGCCCCGCGCGGGGGTGTTTGACCACGCAGAGTCACCCTCTGCCGCGAGCTTTGGGAGCATGAGCGACGGGAGCGCGCCTGAGAAGAGTGTCGAGGACAGGCTGCAGGCGTTGATGGACCGGTTGAAGGCTGCGCCGGGGGGCATACGTGGGGCTTGAAGAGGGAAGGAAGGGGGTGAGGAGGAGAAGGCAAGAGTTGTAAGACTACCATATTACGATACTAGATTTTCCTGGGATATTTCTCAGTCATGATGTGCAATCTAGAGTACAGCAGAGCAGCAGCGCACGACCGAGAGATAGCAATCGGAGGCAAGCAATGCAATTGCTGAAACCCTTTACAACATCGCCAGCTGCATGGTCGGAGGGTGTCCATGGCCGCCTTTCTTCCAGTCATGGCCAGGTAGTCAACCGCAGTGACCTCTACGCTTAATACATTGTGCAACATTTGTAATTTTCTACGCATCTACTCTCTAGATTCCGTGGCCGCCGCTCACGCATTCTCAACAAGCTCAAACTGCTCCCACCAACCCGGATTCTGGACACTGGCAAACAGCTGGCCGCTCCCAGAGTTGCTGGCCTGGACAAACAGCCCGTTGACAGCCTTGAACGAGACGTTGCTGCCGCCCGACGAGCTCATCTCGAATGTCTCTGCTGGGCCCGCCTTGTCCGCATTGGCAATGAGGGCGAACGCGCCGTCCTTGGCGTTTGCGTCGGCCGAGACATACTTGTTGTTGGCGTGGGCCTTGATGGTGATCTTGCGGGGTCCGTCGGCGTCGTCGCCCTTGCCGTCCACGTAGGTAAAGGTGTAGCGCTCCCATGGGCCGGGTTTGTCGCGGTTACCGATGAGGGGCTTGTTGCCGCCGCTCTCGGCGGTGACAAACTTGCCGTTAACGCACGCCTTGAAGCACATGTTGAGCAAGGGGTCCTTGACTACCGCACCGTTGCCGGGAACAGGCTCAGTGTAGCGCAGCTTCTTCATCGGGGTCTTGCCCTTGAACATGGCGCCGCCGTCCTTGGTGAGTCGGAGATAATAGTCGGCCGTGCAGGGGGTGCCGTCTTCGTCGAGCGCGCCAAAGGGGAAGCCTGGTGGCTGCTGAGATTTGTTTTCGGCGGTAGGTGCAATTTGGTTGCCCTCGTTGAACTCGTCAAACATGGAAATGTAGATGCCGACAGGAGCCTTGGACTGGCCTTTGCGGAAGCGCTGGGCAAGGCGCGAGGCATTGTAAAGGTGGCGCCAGTAGAAGTCACCATGCAGACGATCGCCAGACCTCAAGTCGCCAGGCATGACGCACGGTTGGTACGCTTGTCCGTGCTTGGCCAGCTCATCCTGATCAGGAACGTTGGCGTCGCTGTAGTAGTTGTCGAGGTCGGCGGGCTTGGAAGCACGTCCAACCATCCAGGGCGATACCATGTCGAGGCTCTGGTAGACCTCGGCATAGTTGTTGCGCGAGTCTTGGCTGCCGCGACGCCACCATGTTGGCACGCCGCCAATAACAAAGCAGCCCTGCTGCTTGAACCACTGGATGACCTGGATACACTCCTTGGGATCCCAGACGTGGTTGTCATCGTTAAAGCCAAAGCCCCAAACACACACGACGGGCTTTCCTCCCTGGCGTGCGTACGCCTTGGACTTTGTGTAGGCACTCATCTTGGTCGTCCAGTCGTTGGGCATCTCCTTGGCCATGTTCTTCCACCCACTGATGTCGTACATGCAGTACCACTTAAGGCCAGTGGTTTCAGCTGCCTTGTTAACAAAAGGAGTGATGGCGTCACGTATAGGGCCTTCGCCTCCGGTGGGGTTGAAGCGCTGCAGCGCAGCAGTGTCGATCTGGGCGTCCTTCATCTGCTTGAACTGAGCGAGGCACGTTGACTCGTCAAAGTTGCTGAACAGTGTGGAAGGCGCACCTCCCTCAAGCTTGGGGTAATCGGTGGCGTACTTCTTCTCATAGTACTGCATGGCGGGCCACGAGTTGATACCAGCATTGGTCTTGCTGGGTGACTTCATGCGGTCAGGAGCCCAGTGCCACCAACCGCCAATGGGCGAGTTGTCGCCGTGACAGGTAAACCAGGCCTGGTAGCCAGTCGTAACCTTGCCAATAACATCGCCGTCAGACTGGGCAACGTTGGAGGCCAAGTCCTGGACATGCTCCTGGAGAGACTGCTGGAGGCCAGAGAGGGAGAGGCTGACCATGGTCGATGGGAGAATGTCAGGAGTGGGAGGTCGATATCTAGCGCAAAGCCCTCAAGGAAAGACACTGTGTTGAGAAGAGTAGCAGCACAGGTGCGGGACAGTGAGAACGTGCGTAGCAGTGTGTACAGTGACAACCCAGATGGATAGAGTTGACCCTCGTCGTGTTCATTGGATTGTGAGTGAGGTCATCGGCAGTACACGCGTTCATCACGTTGCATGCCAATCAGGTACATTACGTAAGACATCATTAGACATATTTGATCCCGCTAATACCCCTGTGTTGTTGCCACTACTTGTCATGACCCAAATCTCCAACTCGTGCACTCACTTTCAACCATCTCGCCATGTCCGACGGCAAACTCTCATTCTCCTTTGGCGCAAAGCCAGCAGCGAAAGGGGCTGCAGCTCCGGCTCCCAGTACCAGCGGCATGTCGAACATGGAGCTCCTCATGGCCAAGGCCAAGGCTGCGTCCAAGCCGAAGCCCAAGCAACCAGTGGCGTCTCTCTTCGCCGACGACGACGACGAAGCACCCCGCGCAGCCCCGTCACTTGCCGGGCCGTCACGAAAAAAGGTCGACACGGCACCTGCGGGACCAAGACCTAATTTGCTGTCGCGGGCGGAGCGCCGCGCGCAGGAGGAAGCCCTCAAGGTCGACCAGAGCGTGTTCGACTATGATGGCGTGTACGACGGGATGAAGGCTGCTGAGCGTGAGGCTGTCGAGGTGAAAAAGGCCACCGAGGCGGATAAAAAGCCAAAGTATATCGAGAGCTTTTTGCAATCGGCGCAGACGAGGCGGCTGGACCGGTTGCGCGCCGAGGAGAAGATGTTGGCGCTGGAGCGTGAGCGTGAAGGAGACGAGTTTGCGGACAAGGAGAAGTTTGTCACCGAGGCGTACAAGAAGCAGATGGAGGAGGTGCGCTTGGCTGAAGAAGAGGAGCGCGTGCGCGAGGGTGAGTACCATTCCTATACCTTTGAGCTTGACTGACGCCCCAGACGCATTGCGGAACAGCAAGAAAGGACCCGGCTTGACATCACTGTACAAGTCGATGCTCGACAGCGACGAGGCCAAGCACGCCGCCGCGGTGGCAGCGACCTCAAAGCCGACCATCGGCCCCTCTCTCGCCATCAAGCCTCCCACGCAACCGCAGTACGACGACGAGGAAGAATACGACCCCTCCCTGGCGCGCGAGGCCAAGCTCGCCAAGCTCCGCGCCGGCGCCTCGCTCCTGTCCGAAGAGACAGGCAAGCACATTGACGTCAACGACGAAGGCGAGATTGTCGACAAGCGCTCCTTGTTGAAAAAGGGCTTGAACATTATCAAAAAGCCCCAACCCGCCCCCCTCCCGGAGTCGCTCCTGTCTGGCTCCCGCTCGGCCGCGGCGGAGCAGGACAAGCCGTACGTCTCGCGCGCGGTCGGGAGTTCCGCGTCGTACGGCGAGCGCATGGCGCGTGAGCGTGCGCGCCTCGCGGCGCAGGTCAAGGAGGAAGAGGCCAAGAAGCGGGCCGACGCGGAGCGGCGCGCCAGGGAGGAGGAGGAGGCCGCGAGGAAGCGTAGGGAAGGCGACGATGGGGAGGCTGCCCGGAGGCGGGAGGAGGCAAAGGCCCGGTTCTTGGAGCGAAAGCGGGCTAGGGAGGAGGAGGCCGAGAAGAAGAAGAGGCAGAAGACGGAGTAGACCATGTAGACTGAAGCATCATATTGCCGTCCGTTGCCGAGCTGCAGAGTCCGTATTCTATTGCATCCTAGTCTACATACGCCGCTACATTTTAGCTTCCCTATGCCTCGACGAAAGCGCGGAACGCCTCCGTGTCGTCGCGCGCCTGCCACTGGTACTCGATGCCGGCGGCCATGAACACGACGTCGCCGCGGGTGACGATGAGCTCTCCGGCCTTGCCCCACGAGATGATGGCCTCGCCGTTCGTGATGACAGTGACGCTGGGTCCCTCGATGGGGCGGTGGGTCGTGACCTCGTCCTTGGCGAGGTGGACGCGGAGCACGCTAAACTCGGCAATGGGAGGGTCGAAGAGCATCGTGGCTGGGTCGCGGTTGAACTCGGTCGGCTTGAGGAGCTGACGCTCAGCAGGGCCCGCCTCGTAGGTCAGCATCTCGACCAGGGTCGGGACGTCGCGGAGCTTGGGAGTCAGGCCGGCGCGGACGACGTTGTCCGACTGGGCCATGCACTCGATAATGTCTGGTTGTCAGTTGTTGCCCTCCAGCCTTGGGGCAAATGGACACTCACCGCCATCAATGTAGGCATGAGGCATGTTGGCGCCGAGGAAGGCAGCCTCACCGGCCTTGAGGTCGACAACGTTGAGGATAAAGACGCAGAGCACACCGACGTCGCCGGGGTACTGGCCCTCGAGGGTGATGGCGAGGTCAACGAGGGGTTTCTCCGAAGCGCAAATGTCCTTGCCGGCCTTGTACCTCTGCACAAGCGCCTGCACTGCCGCCTTGTACTTGTCCTTGGGAGCCGACATGAGCGCGCCAAAGACACCCTTGAGGGCCTCCTTCTGAGCGGCTGTGGGCTCGGCACCCTCCTTGGGAGTATACTTTGCCGCATCAGACTCGGTGGGCTTGGTGGCTGGAAGGTTCAGCGACGCGGCAAGAGCCTCAATGTCATCACGGGGAACGAGCGACGCGAGCTCGGGGACGGTCAGGAGGTGAAGGAGCGCCGTGGGGGCAGGAACAAAGTTGAGGAAGGCGCGGAAAGGGGTGAGAGCGATGGCCATCTCGGGCTTGTGGTTGGGGTCTGACCGTCAGCACTGGCAGAGACGACCTGGACACCTCCTCGCGCACTCACCCTTGTAAATGTCGGGCCTCTCCTTGAACAGCCTCTCAGCATTAGGCTTGTCCGGGTGGGCCTGGATCGAGAGCGCGGTGCCGATACTGAGCACCTTGAAGAGGAAGGGAAGCTGGCCGTCCTTGGCAGCCTCGGGGAACTTTGCCGCGACCTTTGCGCCAGTAAAGTCGGGGTGGTCCTTGAGGTGCTGCGCGAGCGTCTTGTCCGCGGACACGCGCGAGGGGAGAGTAGGGTGCGTGCCCATCCAGAGCTGGGGCGTGAGCTACCTTCAGGCGCAGCGGGACGCGTGCAGCGACACTGGCAAC
Source organism: Prillingera fragicola (assembly GCA_002335605.1). NCBI lineage: Eukaryota > Fungi > Basidiomycota > Tremellomycetes > Trichosporonales > Trichosporonaceae > Prillingera > Prillingera fragicola. Next base: position 422,293 of record BEDY01000004.1, on the reverse strand, counting down.
GGATACTCACCTCGGCGTAGGGCTTGTTCTCATCGAGCTCAAACCCAGGAACACACTCCTGGGCGAGCTGGGCGGCGAGTGACGACGAGCCGCGCTTGCCCCAGTCGTAAGACTGGATGCCGGGGGCAATCTTGAACACGGGGGGAGCGATGGTCATGGCGATGAGTGAGGGATTGAGAGTGATTGGGAGAAAGCAAGGAACAATACGGCTCCAGTGGGCAATTGTAACGAGTCCGACGTGCGTGGCTGGTATATATTACACGCACTCCAACTGGAGCAGTGAACGCCGAGTGCTTTGATCCCGAGAGGAGGAGCGGCCCGATTCAATCAGTCAGGGACAGCAACGCGTGTAGGAATGGGCCGCTCAAGCCGGCGGTAACGGCAACGGCCACCCTGGGTAGGCAGCAGGCAGGAGGACAATAGAGAGAGTCGTGCATGTGTCGAGCGCGAAATGGCCCGATTTCCTCATGTAATCGCTGATTGCAGAATGTCAACTGTACGGCTACATGACGAGAGATGGTGAGGATAATTGGGCGATCACTCATGTTCCACACTGGTCCGTGCACTCTTGCGCCCTAGGCACTTGGGCGCCCTCTGCACGGCCACTGCATCCATCTCACATCAGTGTCATCTTGAGCACCATAGTCTCGCATACAGGCATTACTCTGGCATAACATTCTCGTACAAGTGGCACAGCCCTTCTCCTCACACACTAGAAGGATTCATCCTCGTCGCAGCGAGTAAACGCCATTTTCAACGGCGAACCAATCTTTGCTACCTCTGTCAGCCGGCATTCTTGGTTTCCCAGCAGACTCACGCGCATACCTCAAGCACTGGCGCGCCACGACGCCCGGATCGACGACTGTGGCGCATCAGCGCAGTTGCGTCGCAGTGCGCTTACGCAGTGGTGCGCGTGGCGTCAGCCCTCCCGGGGTCTTGGTGAGGGGGAGAGACGCCCGCTGCGCGTTGACTGCCGCGAGCGACTTGGGCTCCATCGACTTGCGGCGCTGTTTCTGTCAGCTTGGTTTTCGTCTGGGAGACCACACCTTTTGGAAAACATCCTCGTCGTCCAGGTTGACGATATAGTCGGCTTCGGGCAAGCGGGCACGCTCCTGCTTGCACCGCATGATCCACTTGATGCCCACGACGTGCGGGCGGCGGTCCTCGTCAAGGCGGCGGTAAAAGGCTGCAGTCGTAGCCTTGCCGTCCTTGTAGACTATGTGGGTGACCGACTCGGTGGGACGTGTGAGAACCTGTCATCAGAACTGAAGCGACGTGGATGACATACCCTGGCTCCACAAGTCTTGAGCATGTCGACAAACGTCCGGCTTGAATCCGCACCATCCGAGGTCGTCACATCGACGTACGCGACAACACCCTTGAGAAACTTGCCCGCATTCTCAGTCGACAGCAGGCTCTCAAACTCGCTGGTGCGATTCTTCTTCTCGCCCAAAACGCTGGCCGACGGAGCACTAGAAATCCTGGACGGGGCAGAGAGATTGCTCGGACGCTCGTCAAACACTGCCATTGACGGCTTGCCCGCGCTCACGACGCGGCGACCCGGTACGGGTGTTCCAGAATCGCGCGTGATGGAAGTGCGCTTGGCTGGTACCCGGAGCTTGGCCATGGCATCGTCCAGAGCTGAGAGATTGCGAGACGCTGATGACAGGCCGCCACCGCTTGATGACAGACTCATCGACAAGCGGTTGCGCCCTGTTGGCTCAGACACCGTGATCGTGGCCGTGTCAGAGACAGCACGTGGGGTGGGAGCATTGGCAGACAACGAAGGCGTTGAGGGGCCTGAGAGCCCCAGGGGGTTAGACACAACACGCGACGTTGGGCGGTTGAGTGGTCCAGAGCCAAGAGATGAAGGATAGGACGGTTTGCGGCGCCAGGCGCCGTCAGCGGGAGCAGCAGTAGGTGGGGCATCTGCGTTGCTGGGAAGGCCAGCAGGGCGGCGCAGGGGAAGTGAACCAAGGCCGAGGGGAATACGCTTGGTTTGAGGAGTAGTCGTCTCGCAACCTGTGAGAGTTGGTGTGGCAACTTCAGGCTCAGCGGGTGTAGCAGTTTGATCCTCTGGTGTGGCAACTTCAGGCTCAGCGGGTGTAGCAGTTAGATCCTCTGCCGGTGCCGCAGCCTCTGGCTCTGACACTTCTGATGCCGGAACGTTAGAGACGACAACAGCAGGAATTTTCACCACAGCTGACTCCGCGTCTTCCTCTGGGACTGTGACCTGGATGGCCGGAGGCGCGACAGATACCTCTGCTGCAACCGGCGCAGACGCCAGTGCTGCAGGTGCCGCCGCTAAGACCGCAAGCGCAGCAGGAGCTGACGACGATGCAGGAATGTTCTCTGCGGCAGAGGCTGCCTTGGCTTCCGATGCGACAATCTTGCCCTCTGACGCACGCGTGCTCTCACCAACGCGGCCACCAAACGGTACAGGGATGGTAATGCGCGCAGGCGTAGATGCCACAGCACCCGATGCACGCATTGGCGTGCGAGCAGGGAGTGGTTTTACAGCTCGTGGCGTAGCGAAGGACAGTGTTGGCTGCGTGTAGGAGCGTGGTGCAAAAATGGGCCGTCCTGGTGTCTTTGTTGCGTGTACCGGACGGTTGGCAGCGAGGTCCAAGCGCGGCGCCACTCGGCGATCCTCTTGTTTGGGACTTGAAGGACGTTTGGGAGTCGCCCATGCTGGATAGCCATTGCGAGCCGTGCGCTCAGCAATCCGCGGTGGAGTCGGTGGTCTTGCTTGGATGTTTGCATTCAAGATTTCGTCTTGATCCTCCTCGACATTGGCGTCGAAACGAGCGCGCAACAGCTCACGGGCTGGTGTCGGTGGTCCATTGCTGGGAGGAGTTGCGGTTTGAGCTTTGGGGGTGACGGGTGGGCGTACAGGGGAACGAATGGGAGTGGTGCTGGATGCGATTTGCCGGGGCGGCGTCGCAGGTGCGGGACGAGGCGAAGCTGATGGAGTGGCATTGTTTGAATGCGATTCCAGTTGCCCTCCGGCATCCTCGAAGGGTGCATCCACAGCCATTTCCTCCACTGGCGTCTCCAAGAAAGCCAAAAGCGCACTTGAAGCGTCCTCTGAGCCGGGTTTTGGAAGGACGACAACCTCGGCCATCCTTTCATTGTCGGTTCCATCCTCACCCTCGTCGCTGTTCCTCGACCGCTTCCTCGCCTCCTCACTAGCCCTAGCCTTGCGCTTGCCACCAAACAGAATCCTGTCTGGTGTCGAGCACGGCGGTGCGAGCGCGACGCCCAAGCCGCGGAGGTTTGGACCTGGACGCCGTGTTGACGTCCTCGTGGCTGCCGATGGTGCTGGGATCCTACTCGGTCCAGCCGCCGCATTGGCGCGCAACACTGGTAAATTCGAGGTCTGGGCAGGGAGTTTGTCACTTATACGCCTCGCCATGGAGCGAGTCGTGCGTGCGCCGCGGCCTGTGAGAGGCGGGGCGCTGCGTTGCATGATGTCGAGCGATGTGGAACTAGGCACGGGAAATCAGTCGCGTGTTTGTTGATGGTGGACACGACAAGGGGCGTGACTGTGGTATCTCGGGGACAGCGGTCGTGAGATAGGTCGGATGGTACAGCTGCTGTCCGATACAGCGCTGACCTGTGCAAGGAACTGGGGATGGATGAGTGAATGGTAAATGACGGAGAGCAAACACAACAACACCACCCCATCCAGTGTTGGTGCCATTTGGATTTGCTTCCGCAGCCAACATCCCAATGTTGAGCCGTAATCATTCATCTCACAACACCTCATCTACTTGCATGGCTCTCTATTAAAGATAGTTGTTATTCTTAAGCCAATTGAGCACATCTTCGGTATCGCGCGACATCCAGTTGTACGAAGCCTGGATCCCGTCCACAGCCTGGCTGCATGGGAGTGCGTAGTTGCTCACATCTACCGCAGTCAGCATTGAACAAATCGCCCACAGCAACTGACCGTTGGAGGCGATGAACGCCTTGAGGTTTTCAAGATCCTTCTTGCTCGACAGGGGTTTGAAGACCTCGTCGATCGCGATGATAAGAACAAAGCCTCCATCGTACCGTTCACTGAGCTGTGGGCTGCTTAGTGCTGATTAGAAAACGAGGTACTCACAGTCTTCCAGTGGCTTGTAAAGTACTCAACAGCGCGATGGCGTGCGATGCGGTTGGCTGCGAGGGCGGTAAGGAGCTGGAGTTAGCTGGGGCCTATCAGGCAATGTCTTACCACGGCCTGTGGCGTCAGTACAGCTTTTCACGGGGCTATACTCACGAAGTATTGACCCTTGATGGCCTTGGGATTGTCGAGGAGGGCGAAAGTCTTGTCCAGAAGCGTGGGGTCGGCCGTTGCACCAAGACTAATCAAGGCGCTGATCTTTTCACCCGGGTTGGCCGAGTTCTGGTAGACCTCCATGAGCTTGTTGTACTCGCGCTCCCCGCCGTGCTGGACGACCGTGCTGAAAAGCACACGCTGGATCTCGGGGGCGATTTGCGAGTCCTCCCCGTTCTCGAGGAATGGTTTGAATCGCTTATGAAACTCGGCAATGACGTCCTTGTCGTTGGCCTGCGCTGCGCTTGTAATGGCCAGGGTGCGCAACTCCTTCACATCACTCGATTCTTCCCTGGCGAAGTCGTAGCCCAGCTTCTCGACAAGCGGGTGGAAGACCTTGACAGTGACCTTCTGGATCGCATTGCTAATCTCATCATTCTCCCACCACACATCGGCGACGTTGGTCAACAGTCCGCTGACGCGCTCAAGAGGCAGAAAATCGGTCTCCTCTGCACTGATTGCCATTGCCAAGCCCAGCGCATTCGAGGTCTTGGATATACCTGCAGCTGCAAGAGCCGCGGCATCACCTATGAGACCCCAGCGGTCCGCAGCCGAGAACTTGTGAGCTTGCTGGCCGAGTTTGACGAGACGCTCAGGCGAGTAGGCCACGCGGTAGACGCCGATGGTGTCGCCGTTTAGCTTGAACACATCCGAAGGGACCTTGTAGGTAGACGAGCGGTCGGCGAGAATCGCGTCATGATCAACAGACTCCTTGTCGCCGTCCAAGGTCTTGATCTCGAGAGGCACCCACCACACGGTCTCGTCCTCCTGTGGCGTGACATCGCCTGTGGCCAGGAAACGGTTCTGGGTGAGCTTGAGCTCCCCATTGTTCTCCTCGACCGTGACCACAGGGAATCCGGTGTTGAGAACCCAGTTGTGCATAAAGCTGGCCACGTCCTGGCCCACACCCTCGGAGATACCGTCCCAAAGATCCTTTGTCTCGGCGTTCTTGTAGAGGTGCTTCTTCAGATAGATTGAAACTCCTTTGAAGAGCTTTTCCTCGCCAAAAACGCACATGATCATCCGCAGAACACTCGCTCCCTTGGAATAAGAAATGTCGTCGAATATTTGCATAATCTTGCTCGAGTCGGCAAGCTCGACCTCGATAGGGTGCGACGAGCGGAGAGCATCGAGCGTGAGCGCACGCACCATGTGGACACTGAGGAAGGAGGCGGTCATGTTCCAGTCTGGCCAAAGACGCTGCGGAACCACCAGCGAGCCCATTAGAGTAGCGAATGCCTCATTGAGCCACAGGTTGTCCCACCACTTCATGGTGACAATGTCACCAAACCACATATGGCCGACCTCGTGGCATTGCGACTGGGCGATCCTCTGGCGACCAGCCTGCGATGTGCGGTCGTCGACGAGACTTGTGGATCGGTAAGTGATGAGTCCCCAGTTCTCCATGGCGCCGTCCATGCCGTCAGTCATGAGCGAGTCGAGCTTGGGAAGCGGGTAGGCAATGTCAAACAGCTCTTCGTAGACTGCGACCGCCTTGGTCATTACGTCGAGCGGCCACTGCCCTTTCTCGACAACGCTGGGCTTGGTGTAGACCCTAAGGGGAATAGTCTTGCCAGTGAGCTTTGAGCGCAGCTGGTTCTCAAGGTAAGCAAATGCCCACACGCAAATGCCAGCAGGTACGATGACATGGGCGGCGTAGTGTCAAATTTGGTGATGACCCAGCCGTCCGAGTCCCCGCCGAGCCCCGACCCGAGCTCGTAGGCGTCGTCGGCACCATTGGTAGTCGCCTGGGGCTTCCATGGGTTACTGCCCGTAGAGTTCATGTTACCAAGCGCAGTGAGGCCCTCCTTGTGGATCATGGTGAGTGCCCATGTCGCCTTGTACAGCGGCTCGTCCCAGCAGGGAAGAGCGCGGCGGGCGGCCGTGGGCTCAAACTGGGTAAGAGCGCAGCTGTCGTCAGCTCTGCTGGGCAATCGTCTACTCACGGAGCATCCTTGCCGTTCTCGTCCTTGTCGCCGCTTGAGAGAAAGTAACCCATGTTGTTGTCGATCACGCGGTCCCAGCGGAGAAACAATGTCACCTCGCTGCCAGCCTTGAGAGTACCGACAGAGCTCACATCCAAGGTCGCACGCTCCGTGTTATCATCGACTGTGAGTGCAGAGCTGGGCAGGTCGGAGGACTGACCCTTGCCTCCCGAGATGGCAATGTGCGTGACATTAAGCGAGGGGTGCGCGTTGAACACGACAGTGTCCGTGTCCTTTGTGACTCTGAGAGCAATGCGCACCTCACCGTGGAAGTGGGGTGGGGAGACTTCCAGGTCGGTCTTGATAGCCAGGTCGTAGTGCGTAGGGTGAACGTTCACAGGCAGACGGTACTCCTCATCCGACTTGTCTTTCTGAGCGGGAGCTTGAGTCTTGGGAGCGGCAGTCATAGTTGTCCTGTTGGTGAAGAACGATGGATGAAACAGAAATCAACTCCACAAGCCATCATCCACATGCGACAGTTCACATCCAGGTTATTGGGCTAGTCAACGTGCTAGTGCTATCCTGATCAAGGAGGATGCATGGCAGGACTCTGACGATGACGACAGGTTGTGTACCACGCGGATCACCGGAAACTTCATGTTCAGGCACCGCATGCTGATGATCGTGTCTCGGATCTATTCCTGGGCTACCATATACCTCGCCCTTGTCCACCACTTGTTGTGGAAATGCAACTGTTAGAATGGGTTCTGCTTGCCTCAGTCGTTTCAGCAGGATTGCGACTCATGATTTATGGAAAGGGACGATGCATGCCACCAGGACAAAGAGGAGAGGATGGAAACAAAATCTCTCAGGATCGACCGTGAGATATAAAAAAAGAGATAGCACAAAGGGAGCTTATCACACGCTTAAGCTGAGCTCTCACCATCGAGGGAAAGCTCGTTGCGCTGCGAAAGTACGTGTATGTCGTCGTTCGTCACAGGGACATGAATGATCATGATGGGCGTTTGCACCTAGTGCATGCGCGAGCGGCGAGCCTTGTGGTGGCGCTTCATGCTGTGGGGCTGGATGGGCTCGTTGGGAACCACAAAGGCGCGCTTGGGGGCGGGGGCCGAACGCCTCCTCGAGCGCTTGCACTTCTTGGTGCCGCTAGTGGAGGGCGAGGTAACGGGAGTCTCGACGGGTGCAGCGGTGCTCTCGGCGGCTGAAGCAGAGCCGTTGACGGCGGCACTGGCATCGGGGACGGTCGCGTTGGTGGGGGGAACCACGGGGGTCTCGGCGTCGGGGATGGTAGCGTTGGTCGAGTCAGGCTCAGCCCCGGTGTCGGGGGCCTTGACCACGTCGTCAACAACGGGAGGGACCGAGGGGTCGACGGGGGCAGCGGTGGGAGAAGCGGCGGGCGTGGCGGAACCGCCGGCAGCCGTGGCAGAGTTGCCGGTTGCAGTGGGTGGAGCGGCGTTGAGGTTTCCGACCTCTGGCGCGGTAAGCTCGGGCTCGCCAGTTGCCGACGAAGCGACCGACGAAGTCGGGGTCGCCTCTGCGGCACCCGGGGTGAGAGGAGGGATGGGCGGCGCAAGCGAGCCGGGGTGACGCATGGTACCCTGGCCGTTGTTGTACTCTCCCATGGCCCAGATGTACTTGGTGGTCCAGTCGCCGAGGTTGGGCCAGACCTTCCACTTGTCCTCACCGACAATGGTGTCGGGCTGCATGCCAGAGAAGGGAGTGGAGTCAACCATACCCTTGACAGTGTCGACCTTGTTCACGGCCGTGTCCATCCTGGCGTTGGCGCGGACGTCGGCGGTGGTGCCAACAGCCATAGTGTCCTTGTTAAAGTGCTGGTTGGTGTAGTCATTACCCTCGGCACCGGCAGGGAGAAGGTAGGGCTTGTCACCTGAGTTGGGGACAACGGAGCGGATGGCCTCACCCTCAATACCCTCTCCAAAGTCGTAGGCAATAGGCATGCCATTTCCGCGGCCGCGCTCGTTCCAGAAGGCATTGGGGGCAGTCCATCCCGGAGTGACAGCGTCGGGGCAGTCGTTAGGCTTGTCAGGTCCCATGTCGGCGGTCCAAAGAGGGTTGCAACCGGGGAGCTTGTCAAGAGCCTTGACATAGCCAATGTCCTCGGCAGGGATCATTCCCTGGTGACGGCACGTACGAGCCTTGTCGTTGTCATAGGTGGCCATAAGAGCCGAGCATTCCTCCATGGTGCCTCCGCAGGTCATTGCCTGGGCAAGTACCTCGGGCTCCCAACCACTGACAAAGTCGGCGTGGTGCGAAGTACCCACAGTGTCACCGTTGGAGAAGACCACCGAGTTGCCGTTCTTGGCCTTGCCCCACTGTGACTTCTGGCGCTCGTTGAAGTAGTAGTTTGTCTGGAAGAACATGCGCGGGTACTGTAGCCTTGTAAGCATAGGATGTAATTGGCCAGGTGGGCCTGAAACATACCTTGATGGGGTGAGTGGGAGGGCACGAGGTTCCGTACGTGAGCTGAGACGTAATACCGCCGCCGCTGGTAATGGGCCAGGTCAGGTGCGAGAAGTGGTCCCACGAGTCGAGCGACTGGTTGGCCCATCCACAGCTGGGGAACATGATGTTGACGTGAAGGCCGTTGCACTTGGGGTGGGTGGTGGCGTTGGGAAGGTACATGCCACTTTGGATCTCGTCACAGTCGATAGAAATGCCCTGGGCCTTCTCGCTAAGGGGGTCGCGGTGCATGGCGTTGCCAGTGATGATACGCATTCCCTTGGGGAAAGGCTGCGCACCGGGCGTGGCACTAAAGTAGTACACACGAGCTCCGCTGACCATGGTCTCAAACTTGTTGTCCTCGTTGATAAAGTAGAGCATGGGTGCCCAGTAGTTGGACTTGTCGGCCTGGACCTGGGCAGTCGTGCAAGATGCGCGCTGCATCTCATCAAAGGTGTTGAGCTCGGAACGAATGTTTGAAGCACCAAAGATGTTGTGAACGTGACCGGCAACGCCGCCGGGGTTGACAATGGGGTCGATACGTCCGGCAACAAGAGGACGCTGTGGAAGCACGAAGAGCCTCTCGCCCTGGACGGCGGTGGTAGCGGCCGCGAGGGCCGCAATGGCAGTAACAAAGGCGGAAACCATTGTTGCTAGGTGTGTTTAACTGAATGAGCCCGCCAGCGAGTCGAACAGCCAAGTAAGGAAAAGAAAAGAGTGTGGTAGCCGTTGGGCAGTCGGAGGGAGCGAGCGGCGTGTACTCGTCGAGAGTTGTCGTCGAACGCCGTGAACAAAGTGCCGAATGGAGAGGGAAACTGAGAAGAAGAGAAGAGATACAGACGAGGGAGTTGCGGATAAGCAACACTGTCGGGCCCTTTGAATGAACTTGTAGACATACACACAGCGTCGCTCGCGTTTGCCCGCTGTCTTGCTCCCCTCTTCTGCCCAGTTCGAGCATCCCGGGCCCCCTTTCCGCTGCGCCCTTTCTTACCCCTTGCATCCCACTTGGCGATCACACTTGCTGGGCACGTCAGACGCGCGCGCCGCCGCTACTGATGCCGTACACCCTGCTTCGGAGCCAGTCGTCTAACACTGAAACGAACCCTGAGGCACGCATCCATCCTCGGCGGCCCTGGCACATTGCTCTCCCAATGCACACCACCGCAACCCCCAGCGCCAGTCCCGCGCGGGCCAGCGGACAAGTCGTTTGAAGCGGGCCCGTTCAAGAGACGACCCAATACAGTAGTAGTAGTGGTAGCATGCAAGGTCTTGAAGATCTGGAAGGCTGTGGGTCAGTCACTGGTCAGGCAGTCCGTTCTGACCATGAACGGACAATAGTCAGGGCTGGCTCCTCGGCCCGTGCGCCACAACTGGGCGCCTTTCCGGAGACGGGGACCACAAGGCCGCAGCATCATCTGCTAGCAGACAACATGTTTGTGCACGTCCGTCTGCTCTACGTCCATGCGTGCATGCCAACCACCTTCACGACGATAATGTCTACGAACACGGCATGTTTGGTTCAAATGGACCTCCCACAAAGTGTCCAGGCAGTCACTTTCAGTTCGGGGTGCCATTGGACGTGACGCGTCTTACGCCACCCCTTCTGTCCTGCATGTCCTGAAATGGGGAAGAAAAAAAGTCCTCTGGCCCTTGGGCCTGGTGCCTCTCCCTCTGCTGAGCTGGTGCGCTTAGAAGAATCTCAGGGAGATCTCTGGCGGCCATGCCGAGACTTTTGTACAGCTGGGTATGCTTCTTTCTGAGCCAACGCGTTCGGCCGCGTCCAGAGTCAGGGAAAGGTTTCGGAACAAGTGACACGTCCAACGCGTCCAACGTCTTGGGTCCAATGGTTGGTAGATCATCCAAGACTTGTACAGCGGTCCGAGAAACCCAAGCGACTGCGAGGCACTGCCTTCCATAGAGCAACTCGCTCTTTTGGGTCAAAGTCATGGGCTGGCCATACAGTCTTCCGTTTCACGTACAGGGCTGAACAGTGACGAGGAGCACCACCACGACCACGGACAGAGGAGTAAATCCTCCTACCGTGTACCCTGTTCCATTCGTGACGTTATTGAGTGCAGACACTCGCAGCCACCTCGTTTTGTAAGAGTACACCCCCAGAATCATGTTCAAGGTTTCGGTGATGGTACATGTGAGGTCCTCGTGACATGTTTGTACAGCAACGAGATGGAAGCACAGTAAACAGTGTTGTCACGACAAACCCTTGACAGAACAAAGTTGGAGAACGACGACGTCTCCTCCAATGTGACATGAATGAGCCTCGGCGCGTGTCCAGTGGAGCTGTCGACGACACACATACGCAAGCACACACTCCAGAACTTTGGCAACTGTCTGGCGCACCGGCAGTATCCGAGATACCCTCTCGGAACAAGTGTGTTGTGGTACAAGTGTTTCGAATCAGTCCATATTGTGGAATTGGGTTCGCTCCCTTGCCCTGGTCAGGACATGCCAACCGTGTCACAAATCGAGAAGAATCGAGATGGGTGACGACACAGGCCTGGATCGCAGGGGCCAGCGTGCTAAGAGGGAAATAGCATGCTCAATGGTGGTGCGCGTCGTGAATTCTGCATTCTACTCTAACTGACGCCCTTTCGGCGCCAGATCCACCCCCAACCTTAACATCGAACAAACAAGACCTGATGTTTGGCATGTACTTAATGCCCATGTGTGATCGTCTTCTTTACGTGACGGCTACACAACTCGACTGCGTTTCAAGCTATCCTGCACACCGCACTGGCCGAACCCAAATGACAGCACTGCCCCCTGGATGAAAGACTTGAACGAGATATATCAGAATGCCGACAAGAACTGGCTCACCCCTCCTGAACTTTAACTGCCTTATGTTTTGGGACACGGCCATGGCAGCCCTATGGGACGCGGTACCTTTGCACGGCCTGCAGAACTCGTCGCCGCATCTGATGGACTGTGAACCATAGAAAGAAGTGGATGTTTGGACCCGAGATCGGCTCGTCCGTCACATCCGGCAAGGCCGCCTGCCACGTGGCCCCGAACATGGAGCTCCGACAAGCGAGAAGGACACGCCCCAAGGTCTGCCCAGCGTGCTTGTGAACTGTCCGATAGCACGCGTTTAAAACGCTTTCGACACTGCGGCCGAACGGAGTAAGCCCGCCGTCACACCGACGCGTACCACCCTCGCGTCCCCTGCCAACCATGCGTGCATGCGGGCGGCAACTTTATGTGTCCACGTGATCCTATCACCGAAAGTACTGTACGAAAGTACTGTACGGGTGATGGACCCAATGGAACGAGAAACTGTCCAGAGACCAGAGGCCAGAGCGTTGATGTCATCGCCATCGTGTGGTGGACACATAGCCCACGCGTGTGGTGAACTCGCGGTATTGGCATTCATACGTTTCTGTCGTAACGTCCGTCGAACACTAACGTTCATTCCACCTAAGCATCAGATCGATATCATCACGTCAGTCGCAGCCAGGTAATCAAGTTAGGCGCGCCGCTCTTCGCGCGGCCTCAAATCCTCTGGCATGCCCTTCACGTGTCTCATAGGAGCGTTTTGCATTGCCAAGATGACGACAAGCCCATTTACGACAAGATACGGATGGCCTGAGTGGTGGCAAGGTACATGTTGCCCAAAATGAGGGCTGTACTCTGTCAGCAACCACCTTCGCGTCGTGTAGTCACGCCCAACTCACTGAAGACACCAGGGTAAGCGAGGAGCGCCAGACCGTTGTTGCGGTCGGCGGGCTTGCCGGTGTAGTAGTTGATCGAGTAGAAGAAGCGGCCGACAACCCAAGTGAGGAGAGCGCCGGTAGCGATCTCGGGGTAGAACAGGCCTGACGTGTGAGTCGCAGTCCTTTCTAAGGGCCTCTCACAGACTTACTGAGGTAGGCAAAGTTACCGAGGACGAAGGGGAGGAACTCGAGGTTGTTGGCGTGCACACGCTGAGCACAGTTGAACTTCTGTAACGGTGTCAGTGCTCTGCACGAATCAGCAGCACATTAGCTGCCCCAACCGGGAAGGGCAGCTAGCCAGGCCGTGACGGGCAAGGGTAGTGCTCGACACGTACGTTCTTGAGAGGGTCGGCCTTGGCCTCAGCGTCCGAGGCGTAGAGGTTGGGGTACTTGACTGCGAGGCCACGTCAGTATGTGCTCCCAAAATCATGAGTGCACTTACCACCCGACTCCTTGCGAGCGGCCGAGACCTTACCAACCTGGAAGAACTGGACGACACGTCAGCCTCTGTGGTGAACCGTAAATGGGCAGATAGAGGGCATCACGCAGCCCCGCTCGGGGCCAGCCTGGCGACCCGCTGCGGACGGTACACAATGAGTGGTCTCCTTTGTCCACAGGCAGGTCATGGGCCACTGCTGTAGTCTACAGACTGTTTGTGCGTGGCGGGAGCCCTTCCTCTGTTCACGGATTAACTCACGTTGAGGAGGGTGACGCCGATGATGCCAAGGCCCACAATGGGGAAGTTGGCGGGGAGCACAAAGCCAGCAGGAGTAGAGGTCATCTTGAACAAGAGGTATTGAGAATGTGGGTAAATGCAGGAACGTTAACTGGTTGAGATTTTGTGGAAAGAAGGAAATGACATCCACAGGAAGAAAGTCGGTGGTGTTACGGTGGGCAGTACCCGGATGGGCCGGATGGTGATGTCACGCCGCATGGGCTCGCCCCCACTGTGGCGGCGTTGGCCGATGGCCGAGGATTGTTCGCCGGCGGCCTGTCTTTGGGCTGCCCTTGGCATTGCTCGTTGTCGACAGCATTAGTGGTGGCATGCACGACATGCAGTGACAGAATGCCGCGCAGTGAGAAGGTCTTGATAAAGTACTACGGGAGCAACTGGATAAGCACGAGGGCGCGGGCAAGTGCCCGGGGTCTACGCAGTCTGCGAATGATTGCGGCTTCGGTCTCGGCGACTGCAGCCCGCTATAGATGACACAAATTGTCCATGAAACTGACATCTAGCCATTTGAAACCCAGAGGACCCCATCACCTTCGCCGTGTATGTACAACGTATAACAAAAATCATGCCCTCTCTTCCTCTGCCACACTCCGCATCGTCTCCCTCACAGGCGACATCGGTAGCATACCTTGGGCACGCAGCATCTTTGCCCAGCTGAGGCACTGTGAGCCTGGACCCTCGAAAGCGGACCAAGGCTGGGATACTCACTGCCCGCGCTTCAGACGCTCCTCCTCGAGCTGGAACTGAAGCTTCTTGTTCTCCAACTCGAGCAGGTTGCGCTGGGCCTTGGCCCGCTTCAGGTCGGTGGCCATGACAGCAAAGGCCTCCTCGGTCTGGACGCGGTTGACGTCGTTGTACATGCCGTCCAACTCGACGTTGAAAGCCTTGTAATGTCAGCGCAATCAAACACGCAAAACTCACCTCGTAGATCGCCTCAACCTCAATCTCCTTCCGGTGCAACTGGTCGCGCAACAAATCCTCTCGCTCCTTTGCACGGTCAAGCTGCGACTCGTACGTCGCAAAGCTCGCCTCGCGCTGAGCAGCGGCCTCGGCAGTCTGGCGCGCAAACATGCGCACACGCTCCGAGTCAGCGAGCGCAATGACAAGCTGACTCTCAAGCTTCTCGCCAGTGGCGGACACGCCGCGCGCGAGCTCCTCCAGTGTGGCGACATCCACCTCTGAACGTCCAGCAGTCGAAAAGTCGTCCAATCCGCCGGTGAAAAGTTCACGCTGCGCTGTCAGAATTGGCCTCAAAACTGAGTACCTACATGAATGTTGCGGCTGTGAGGAGAGCGCGGCAAGCTGACGTTGATGTCCGCCTTCTTTTCCTTGCCTAGCTGCTTGCGGAGCTTTGACGCCTCAACACGCACGATACGTGCCAGTTTCCTGGCATCCCCAATCTTCTGCCTCGTGGCATCCGCTGCACCAGCAAGGTCCGGGTGGTCCGTCATGACGACATCGCAATCGTCCGAGGCAGATGTCAGAGTGTTGATGGTCGTGCCACTTGCCGCACTGATGGCACTGGTGGTACTCATTGCAGAGACTCGACGGGACGGGGTCAGCGCACCGCTCGACCGACGGCTGCGAGGCGTCTTGCCTGAGGTTCGGCGGCCTGCCGGAGCAGGACCGAGAGTAGACGGGTATCGAGGCTCATGACCCTTGGTGGGAGTCAAATCACCGTCGCGGCGGGTCAAAGGTGTATCGCTGGGAGAGCGCTTGCGGGGCGACATTTGGTCGGCCAAGTGCTGACGCTTGAATCCTCCAGCAGGGACCATGTTCTCGTCCAGCTCAGATGCGCTGCGACGACCGCCAGATGCCACACGCAGCCGGGGGGCTTCACCTAGTCCCAGAAGGCGGCTCGGACCAGGTGATGCTGACGGCGGTGGGTGAGGCAACGCTCTTGCTGTTGGCGCGATTGCAGCCGCAGCACGAATAGGGCTTGGTGCGGGTGATGGACTGCCTCGCGTGGGCACCGAAATCGCAGGCGACGGTGACCGCACAGCGAACCTCTGCGCTGCAAGTTGGCCTGCAGCTGAGGTAGGTCGAGACGGTGACGGGGCCGCCGGCTCGGCTGTTGAGGTAGGGGGAGGAAGAGGCGGAACATAGCCGCTCCGCGGGACGACCGGACTGCGTGGGGTACGAGGACCCCGAGGAGACATCGTATCGGAGCGAGAGAGAGACTTCGTTCTCGTAGGTGACTGAGGGAGCTCCGACAAAGACGAGTCTCGCGCGAGACCGTCTTGCACGGAGGGGATAGAGGAAGCGAGGGTCGGGACGGCGACACGTTTCGGTGAGATTACGGACTTGGAGGGCGAGACCGATGCAAGCTTGGCAGGGGAGCGCATAGAAGCACGGGCTCCCTCGACGGCCTCGATCCTCTCTCGGGCCTCAACCTGCTCGCGCAAAGCTGCCACTCGCGAGCCTCCTCCCTTCGTACCAGCTGGCGACAAGACTGGAGACACATGCGGAGGAGACTTGACAGCCATAGACTGGCTGTTGAAGCGGGCAAGATCAAGCCGTGCGTTGAGGTCTGCCTCACTGGGTTTGACTTGCTCAGCTCCTAGACGAGGTGCAGGCAAGTGGCTATCCTCAGACCGTGCATGATGCGACTTGATGGATGGCGTGCGGCCCGACTTGACCGAGGGTGTTCGCGGGGACCGCGGAGAGCGAGGAGACAATGGCGGTTGCGAGTCTGAGTTAAGCGAGCGCATGTCCACGGATTTGCGGTCCATGGTCGACGAACGACTGTTGTACGAACGGTGGCCACCTTTGGTGCTAGTCGAGCCGAACGCGTCACTGCCGCTTCCGCTGTTGTATCCGCCGCGCGTCGAGGTCGAACCGTTTCCAAACAGATTCCTGGCGACGCTACCGGCCATGTCCAGTGCGCGAGACGAACGCTTGCTGTGCAGAGGTGTGCTCGGAGCACTACCTGCAACCGAACCACCGACCATCGTGGGTAGGCGAAGCTTAAGCAGTCCACGTTTTTGAAGAGCCCGAACGATCGTGACATTCACGTCATCGATAGGAATCGCAGTTCGCTCCTGGTCCGCGTCGGTCTTCTCTATCGAAAAGCGACACATTCCGCCAGACATTGGTCTCAAACGAATCACCACTTGAGATGACTTGCTGCTCAGCTCAAGGTCGGGCTGCTCGTCATCCTCGTCAACGTGGATGATAACGTCCGCCTTTTGTTGCTCCGCCTCCCAGCCTTCACGACCCCAGACGTTCCAGTACGTCTTAACTTTTAGAAGTTCTTCCTTCAGATCCACCTCTTCTGCGCAGGAAAGGACACGCGGGATCGCCTTAACCTGCGAGGGTAGAACTCTTGTCCTGGCCAAGGCCTGCATGGCCCACAAGTTGTGAACGAAGCGACGCTTATCCTTGCGGCTTGTGATGGGGTCAAGGCCGATAGACTGGGGGGGATGAATGACACTGTACGAACGAACAGGCCGGCCAGCCCAGCGATCCGACTGGTCCATTGGTGGCTTGGAAAAATGCAAAGAGAAGTCTGTCATCAGCGTCGTCAAAAAGTTCGTTTACTCACCTCCGTTGCCAATGTCGACGGCCGTGACATCGCGAATGTCAATCTCCCCGCGAAAGCTCAACTTCTGGTTCTTGGCACCGTCCTTCTCCTTGACTGCGACGCCACCACCCGACTTTGCCAGGCCGGCGACATCATCAAGACCAGTGATCTTGCGACCACTTATCGAGCTCAGTTGACGCTTCGCGATCATGAGCCTGTCGTCAAAGAGAAAGAGAGTGCAGTGCAGAGGTGATGGGCCGTTCTCCCGCTGAGGCGAAGTTATGCCGTTGCTCGAGTTCGAGCCCATTGACGAAACAGAGTTGCTGCCATTCACCCCTGACATTATTGACATGGTCCGCGTCGGGCGGGAGAAGTGGTTGTCGGCAGGCATATCCTCGGCGTCGATGGAGTCGATGTAGTTGCGGTTATTACTGAACATAGTGGCCTTTGGCGTCAGTAGTTGAAAGGATGTTGGTAACTCACAGGAATGCCTTCAACGTTGCGCTGGAGACAGTACATGACGGTAGCGCGTACAGTGGGCTCGTCTGCCTCACAGCGGGCAATCCGAGACGCTATTTCAGTCGCTTCGACCAGCTTGGCACGCTGGTCGGACAACGGTGACATGCACTTGACAATGGCTACTGGTCAGCATTACCAATAGAGAGACACTCACATTGCCACAGTAGGGTGTATCGAGGAATGCGCTGAACAGGCTCCATGAGCAGCTCGCGCAGGCCGATGTTCCCGATACCCGTGGTCTCGTACTTCTTACTCTGTTCACAGTCAACTTCCAGTTACAATCAAAAACAAGTCACGTACGTCAATGTAGGTCACAAAACGCGCGACCTTCTTGAACATGTCCTGGAACGTCTTCTGCGCTTCATCCTGGTTGCCAATGTATGTGCGATAGGGGTCCATGGTGCGCATCATTTTCAGCTGCAAGCCATCAGCTGGGAACCAGAAGGGGACTGCAGAAGACCACTTACGTGCTTCAAGCAAACGTCTCCAATCAGGGACTGGGCGCGGCCGGATGTCCACATAGTCTCGAGGTCGGCAAGGAATGCCTCTGCGGCTGGGACCACGGCGTCGATGTTGCCAAACAGTGTCCGCGCTTCATACATTGGAATGATGACAGTGTACCCCTGCTTGGCAAAATGCCTCAATGGATCGGCATACGACTGTACAGTGAGCAGGACATCCTGGGGGATCGACAGCTCTTACCTGTTTGAGCGCCTTGATGCGTGAGACGTAACTGCGCTCTGTGCGCACGAGCTCTTCGATCAAAGACATGATGTGCTTGTCCATTTCCCCCCGCTTTTCCGCTGACCAGTGCAAGGTGTGGTCTTCGACAGCATCATCCTCATCATACGTGCGCCGCGACGGTGTTGCCGCAGAGGACTGCGCAGGATTCGGAATTGTGGTAGGTGGTTCAACAGCGTGGCCAAGATGTGAGAGGAGAGTCGTCGTTTCCTCACCCTCGCGTTCAACCACGACATCACACAAAAAGGAGCGGCGCACGGCCTTTGCCCCAGTTATAGGCTCTGTCGAACGAGTGGAGCTGTTTAGGTCAAGAGTTGGCTTTGGTGGGAGAGGAGGCGGGGAGGGTGAAGTGCGGAAGGGACCGCGGCTCCGAGGCCGAAAGGGAGAGCCCGAGGCGAGTGGGGCCATGGTCGCCCGGGTAGTTGGGGGTGTGGTTCGGTGTTTGAGATGAGAAGACAAGATAGGTAGTAGACGATGATGAGAATAATGGAGGATTGAGCAGCTGAATCGAGGAGAGAGGCTGCACAAAGCAAGGCAAGGCAGGGTGGCTTGTTTGGCTCCGTTGCGTCACACAGGGCAACCGCTCTGGACCCCCTCGAAAAGAAATCACACGGGACTAAATGACTCGGCCTTGGGTGGCGAGTGATACGAATAACACGTCATTCAGGCCACTGGGTCGGGCGTCATGGCGGCGACGGACAGCGCCAGCATACCGGCCAGCTACATGTGTGTCCATTATAGTGTCGGCCGACTTGACCACCTTCCCTCATCCACACCTCCTTCTCGAGCGGCCATGCTCGTCTACTCTCAATAAAAGGACTCCATAACAGGCGTTCACAGCATTACGATGTCGACGACCCCGTCACAACAGCAGCGAGCCTTGCGCTCCGTCTCGGTTACGTCGTCTGGCGACCGTACGGTCCGTGCCAGGCGGTCCAGCAACGCAAGCGCCGACAGCCCCTTCAGCGAGCAGCTAGAGACTGAAACGCTAGAGGAAACAGGCTCAACCGACAGTGGCCACGATGTTGATGACGTTGGAGGCGTTGATGTGCACCCCGCCGCGTGGACCGCAAGCAAGAACGATGTAGCCATTGCATCTCGACCTCCCCCTCTGTGGCGACAGAAGAGCGATCGCGGCTTTATGGAGGATGAAGATCCAGAAGAAGGGCCTAGTGACTACTGGCGCCGACCATCGCCTCCGCTTGCGCCAGACCTGTCATCCCCAGCGGCGCAAAGCCCATGGCTTCACACCAAGCCATTGGCGGCCGAAGCGCCAGAGACTCCAGACGGTCAAACCGACGGACAGGTAGATGCAGCAGAGTACTCCAAGCGGCTGGAGAAAGTTCTCGCCTTGTCGCATGACACGCCTTCACCTTCCCCCACGAGGCGACGGGCAAAGCACGCTACTGGGCTCTGGGCGCAGGACAACGATGGAGATAGTGAGGGATGGGGAGATTATCAAGTGCCAAACGGTGGCGGCTACGAAGAGGCAACTCGAGACATTTTGCGTGGCAGTGAAAGAGCTGGAGTGGGCGCGGAGAGAGGGGAAGAAGAGTTCGGAGTGCTTAATGACTCTGGCTTGCGGGTGAGCACATATGCAAGTGCGTCATGTCCTCGCTGACGCTTGGCAGGACGATTTCTCTGATCGCACTCCTTCGATGGCATCTGTCTCAATATCGGGACAGGAGAGATTTCAAGGAGCCCGAGCAAGCCCGAGTAGACCCTCACGCTCCTACATCCGTGCGTCGCACGAGCTGGCATGTACTGACGCTCAGATCCTTCCGTGTCCAGGTTGCGCTCGCAGCCCGCTCTTGTCCGCAACTCGTCTTCTTCAACTCAGTTGTCTGTCGCATCTACAGCAGGCCAGCACGCGCGTATTCCAAGTCACTTTTCCCAGATTTCTATTTCGCGCTCGGACTCCGTTTCCACGGCATCGGGTGCGGGGCCATCACGCCCGCTCGTTCCACAACCTCCAGCACAGCAAAGTGCCGTTGAGGAAATGAACAGCCAGGGGCCAGCATTTTCTTTTCACCCGCTTCGCCATCTCTCTGCCCACTTGTTCAATCGAACCAGCAGCAATGGAGCGTCCACTCCAACTCGTCCAGCGCCCAGTCGGAAGGCTGGCTCCGTGCTTGGCCTCGCCATTGGAAGCGCCGCTGGATCTTCGCCGGAACCAAGTGAAGGCAATTGGGGAAAGCCGACTGTGATGGACATTCACGGCATGATTGCCGTTGGCACTGAGGGAGGTTGGGTCGTGGTATACAATTTCAGTCAAGACGTGCGGTGTATCCTCGGCAACGACATGATCGGTAAGAATGCGATCGTAGGGGTAATCGCTGACGGCAGCCTCATCCTCTGGTCCGGTTACTGCAGTGACCATTAGCCCTGACCAAACTTATGTCGGTGTTGGCCATGCGAGCGGTAACATCTTTCTCTACGATCTGGCAAAGTCTTCCAAGCCCGCTCGCACACAGTTCGCCCTCACTTTGCATCAGGTCATGACTGGTCGCAAGGAAGGTCATCTGCAGGGAAGCCGGATTGTGCACATCGGATTCGTTGGCAAGCGACACACGGCAATTGTGACTGGCGACGAGGACGGAAGGGCATTCTGGTTTAGCCTTGGACGGGTCATGGGCGTCGACAGCAACGACGCCGTGAGGATGCTTGGATCGTATCCAGAACGGGAGCGATCCGAACGTCCAGACTCGCCAACGACCACTGAAGGACAGACTTCTGCACCAAGCTCTGTCCGATCATCACACCCAGCCAAGAAGCCGACTACTCTGTTTGCGTCGTCGCCGCTGCCCTTGGGAGCTGCGTCTCACGCAACGGACGAATTCCAGTTTGCGGCGCTTCTTACGCCAGTCAAACTTGTCATTGTTGGCATGAAGCCAACGCCAAAGACCTGGTTCCGAAAGTTGCGCGACGTCGTGGGCGGTGGTCCATATGGAGGTTTCGTCGGATGTGCAGCTTGGCTCCAGGCTGGAGAGGTCAACATGGGTAACGGAGCAGCGGTCCAGCCCTCGGACCCCGTTCTGGCGTATGCGTGGGGTACGTCGCTTCGCTTCCTCCGCGTTCGGATCATCGTTACACCACCACTGGACAAAAAGAAGGACCCTATCAAGACTCCAGAGTTTGTCGAGGGAAGGCGATGGGATGCACCGCACCCGATTCAGTCGTTGCATTGGTTCGACTCGGACGTGAGTACTAGCAATTGGTGAAAGAATCTATTCTGATGTCGTTAGCATGTGCTCCTTATCACAGCCCACGAGATCATCTTGCTGGACGTGCGATCCATGAAGCCCGTCGAGAACACACCTCTGCAGACAAAACTCCTCACATTTCAAGACTTTTATTCCGGTCTGAGTCGCCGCAAAGGCACTGTCGATGCTGTCCCCGCCTCAATTGCTAGCAGTGCCCGCACGCATCGTGGCAAGCTATTCCTCCTCACCAAGGCCAACGTGCAGGTTGGCACTTTGCAGTACTGGAACGACCGAGTGCTCGCGAGCGTACACCGCGGCGATTTCTTGTCGGCGATCAACCTTGCGCTGGCCTATTACGAGGGACGAGCTCCGGGAAATCTTATCAATTTACCCAGTGATCCTGCGGGGAGGCGCGAAGTTGTCGGCACACGAGTGCGTGAGCTGATGCGTGCTTCTCTCGACTGGGCATTCTCCGAGGACCGCATGCACGACGACACCCACTTCAGCGCGGATGGCCGCGGTGTCGATCTGACGTCGCTTTTCGAGGGTTTGGCAACGGCATGCATCGATGCGTGTCTTGCCATGGACGACATGAACTTCCTGTTCGACGACACGTACGAGCACTTTGCCAACGTCGGCATCCAAGGCATCTTCCTTCAATGCTTGGAAGGCTACATCTTTGACGGACAAATCTCAGATGTGCCCCCCAATGTTGTGCAGGCCCTCATTGCCATGCACGACCAACAGGGAGAGTATGCGCTTGCTGAAGCCGTCATCTGGCACATTGCACCAATGTCTCTGGATATCAACCAGGCTGTCACGCTCTGTGAGAAGCGCAAGCTATGGGATGCTCTTATCCATGTGTATACGCGTGCCATGGGTGACTACATAGCGCCCATCGTCAAGCTCATTGGGGTAGTCTGCGATGTCCAGCGTCACCGACGAATGCGTCCCAGCCTTGTGGGTGACGGCGAGACCGATGACGAGGAGCGTCTAGCACCAGACGCATACAAACTGTATGCGTATGTCGCCAACATTCTCACTGGATTATCCTATCCCTCTGGCGAGACTCTGCAGGAGCCCGAGGCAACACGCGCACGAAACGATGTCTACGACCTCATCTTCTCCGACCACAACATTTATTGGCCACAAGGCTCATATGACGTGGTTCTCACTGATCAGGACGACGATGGAATGGGTGAACCTCCCTACCCATACCTGCGGCTTCTGCTTCGCTTTGACACTGAGGCTTTCCTTCATGCGATGGACATTGCGTTTGAGGACTCGTATCTCAACGACCCTTCGCGCGCTGTAAACCGTCAAAGTATCGTCAACTTGATGCTCGACGTCATGGATCAGGGCTTCCACTCGAGCGACGTGACCTTCCTTCACATCTTTGTCGCACGCAACTTGCCCAAGTACCCGCAGTTCATCTTCATCCCGCCTTCAATTTCGCACCGCATCTTGTGCAGTTTGGCGGCGGATCCGGATCAGTCGACGAGGGAAGACCGTCAACTGGCTGCGGAGTACCTTCTCTCGGCATACACGCCACACGATGCGGACGAGATGCTGACTCGCTTCGAGCAGGCAGGATTCTTCCGCATCTTGCGTGCTGCCTATCGCCGCGATCGCAAATGGGGCGCTCTTATTGGCACTCTGTTGAAGGACCCAGAGACGGACAGCACTGTCTTTGCCAGCCTCGAAGAAATCGTGTCATCTGCAAAGTCAAGCCTCCACATTGTTCCCACCGAGGTCACTCGTGCCATCACCGACGCCCTGCCTCAACTCATGGACATTAGTGTGCGACAGACGGCTCACTTCATCGACCGTTCCTTGCCCACACTCCATGATACCGCGATCACGACTCTTAACGGGTCGGACCACAAGCAGGCTGCCTACCTCCGCTGCCTCCTGGACCCGAGTACGGATGAGGCGGAGAGCGAAAATGGAGAGGAGCCAGAGGCCCAAATGGACGTCACGCCGTCGACCCATCTCCACCATGCCGCACGTCGCACGTACCTTGCGCTACTGACTCGGCATGACCCCAGCGCTATTATTCCATTCCTTGACGCTCGGGGTCCGCAGTTCTTTGAACTGCCAATGCTTGCCGAGCAGATGGAGGAGGCTGGCATCCCGGAGGCACAGTTGTGGGCGCTCGACCGCTCAGGTCGACGCAAAGAGACGTTCGAGACGGTTGACGCCGTACTGGCCTCGAAGGGGTCAGATCTCGCTGAGGGCTTGCTGAAGGGATCTGAGGGTGATGTGCACGTCGCATTGGCTACTCTTACTTCAGTGGCTCATATGGCCGTGCGACTTTGCAAAGAGCACTCGACCGAGGACACGGCCATCGAGGACATGTGGTTCGGTGTTCTTCACTCCATCACAGGACTCGTGCACCAGATCTCGGGCCTCAGTCGGTTGGATGTGTCAATACAGCCCTCAGCACTCAGCACTGGATCACTGGAGGCTCTCCGCGGCTTGGTACAGGAGACCCTTCAGGCTCTCCTGGCGACTTCATCCTCCTCGCTGTCGTTTGCGCGCCTCTTCAAGCGCCTGGTCGAGGCTGCCCCTGCTGGAGCCAAGACTACCTCGGCACCAATCAGCGGCGGCAAGAAGAAGAAGAAGGGCAAGAAGGGCAGTGCCGAGCCAGCGCAAGCGACCACACCGCCTACCGGAAGTGGCGCACGCGCGTACTCTGAGTTCCGTGCCATTCTTTCAGGCATGCTCGACTCGTTCCGCGCCGACAGCGACGTGCTCGCCCTCAGCATCCGGGTCGTGGACGCCGACCTGTTCGAGCTGGTTGAGGAGAAAGTGGCGGCCAGTCAGGCTGGCTGGCGACCCAGCTCTGCCTTGTGCAGTGTCTGCCACAAGCCGCTGTGGAACAATGGCGAAAAGGTGGTGGTCCGGGCGGATGGGGACGCGTGCCACGCTCGATGCCAGTTGGTCGTCGAGGAGAAGGGTGAGGAGGCAGAATAGACTGGGTGATATAGACAACGACTGCAATGCACATGACTTCAACGCTGTATCGTTGCTGCATGTATCATCTATGAAAGGTGCTACAGAGCCCCTATCGCCCAGGCCTCGTAGGGCTGCCCGGTAACCTCGCATCCTCCAGCTTGCCACCGTGGTACGTGAGCATCTCGTCCTGCTGCATGAGCTCGAACGGTTGCTGACGGGGCTGCTGGCCCGGGCGACCAAACACCTCGCTAGCCTCTCCACGAGCGCCACTTCCCTGTGGCGCTCCAGGCCCTTTGTACCCCCTCTCCGCTCCAAACGACATGTCGCCGTCGCTCATGTAGCTGTCGTCGACAAACTCAAACCCCTGCTGGGCGGCGAGGGCTGCCGAGTCCCCAGCGGCGTGCATCGTATCTCCGTGAGAGCTGAATGTGTCGTCTGCGTCGTCGTCCGAGTCGTCATCGTCGCCGATGAGCTTGCCTGGCTCGTCGTCTGCCGTCTGGATGTCCGAGCCGTAGCTCGTATTCGCGATGGAACGGCGGGGACGCGCTCCAGATGGATCTGAGCCCCTGGCGCTACTCGGGCCTCCGGGACTGGCGTCAAAGAGTCGCCGTCCTGGGCCAAGATCGGAGGGAAGGAACGAGTATCGCCTCAAGCCGTCGGGTGTAGGCATGCGAGGGCTTGGTTCGTAATCGGCGTATCCAGCAGTGATGTCGTTGAGAAGATCCGCAACCTGCTTTGTTGCCTCGTCTCCAGCAGCTCGGGGTGTGGGTGGTAAGCTGGCCCGCTTCTGGGCCGGAGACTGCGCGTATGCCTCGACCACTGGAGGAAGCGAAAACTTCATGGTCACAGGTGGTGACATTGCGTACTCGAGATGGTCATCATCGTCGTCGTCAAAGCTAAATACCGAGCGCTGCGGCTTGCTGGCAGCCTGCGATGCATTGCCAGCCGTACGGTTAGCGGGCTGGAACGCGTTGAACTTCGCGTTGAGTGGGGTCGCGCTGAGGTCGATGAGTGGCGTAGCTCGGGCAGGCGAGAGATAGCTTGGGCGGCTGAAGGCGTTCTTGCCCTTGCCCTTGGCTCGAGGTGTAGCGCCGCCATCTGGTAATCGTGCCTCAGCCTTCTCCGTACGTGTAGTCTCAGTCTCCGCTGGGTGAGGCTCGATGTGGCTCCGATCAACTGAGCCAGTGCTAGCGTCGTAGGACTGGGAATCGAGAGCAGGCATGCTGTACCCGCTGGGCAGTGATGGCGTAGGCATGTCAGAGCTCTCATCGATACGCAAGCCACCAATTTGGCGATCGACGCGCTCAAACGGTGACTCGGCGCTCTCGTCCCAGCTCTCGTTGCTGTCGTCGGCTGCGCGATGGGAACGCGATGGCAATGGCGTGGACGAGACACCCATCGCAGGGTCGAACATGAATGATGCCTGAGACCGGTCCTCCAAAACCGTGCTCTCATCATGAGCTATCTTAACCGTCTGATCATCGTAAAGCTCGCTTGGCTGCTCTGAATGCAAGTGCGAAATTGAGCATTCATCGCCTTCCTCGCGAGGGAAGTTGACACCAGCCGAGCGTTCAAAGAACTTGCGCCAGAAGTCGGCACCTTCTCGAGTCGACTTGCTGTTCAGTGCAAAGCGCTTGATCTCGGGTAAGATCTTGCTTGTGATTTCCTGGTGGAAGCGCGCAAAGTTTGCGTCAATCTCTTGGAGGAGGAGCGTGTTGAGCTGGTCGATCTGCTCAATCTGGGTAGCAATGGGTGATGCGGGGTTGACACCCTTGACCTGGTAGAATGGTGGCTGCAGCAGGGCCGGATGGGCTGCCTGACCCCCAGACGTAGACATGATGCAGGCGGAAGACGTCGTAAAGGTGAGAAGTGAGCAGATCCCTGCACGAAGTCAATGCGGCATGGATTTGTTGTTGTGCTTTACACTCGTGAATGCTGCTTAACAGGGGGTGGTGAATAAATATGGGTTGGCGGCGTTGAGCGGTGACCAGGGCGCGCTATCGGGTAATCGGTTCAGGGAATCCCACGTGTTCTGGGGTACGCCCAATGCCGGATGCTGTCGACATTGTTCGCAGACAGCTTTGCCTTGTAGCCCAGTCCTTACATCTCGACGGAGCGTCTTGCACCAGCAACGCATACAGCACATTTCAAGCAGCGGATCATGTCGCCCCCTCCGACCCTTCCATCCATAGAAGACGATGCTTCAATCTGTTCGCATCTACAGGCCTTTGTCGAACGACGCCGCGCCACCCAAGCCGCAAACGTCAAGGCCGAGCCGGGCGAGAATACCGCGAACGGTAGCGCGCAGTCATCGCAACAGAGCACGGCCCTCAACGCTATTGAGCGCCGGTATACAAGCGTTGTGCAATGGGGAGCACTTGATCACGGAATCAAGCGTCGCAAAGTGAGTGGCGTGTCGGTCGCATCGGCGCAATACGTCAGGACGGCCGATATGTGGCGGTATTGAAGAGCCGGACATTGTTGGCGAGCGTATTGCGGGATTCTAAGCTCTGTGGGCTCTTGCATTGCGGCTCCGCTTGTTTGGCTCTTGTTCTGGCTGGCTGGGCTAACCTCGACAGACCGCACCACCAGAGTGCCACTCGTGCAAGACTTCACTGGCGGCACCATGGGCATGTCTTACCTGCGACTTTATCGGTTGTGCACCCGTTCACGCCTCCACTTCGCGTGCATCACAGGACTGCCTTTTGAGTCACTTTGCGGACTCGACGCGATGCGAATTCGGTGAGTGGTTGTCATGCATCGGTTTATTATGGACGGATAGCTGACATGTCAGCTGTTGATCCCACGACCGGCGCCATCTTTTGCTCCGAGTGCGACGATTGCGTCTACCCCGATTCGTTTGAGGCGCTATTCCGCATGACGCGTATCCGCACCGAGGAGGAGCACGACAGATCTCGCGAGGGCAGCTTGCTCGGTGGCGGAAGGGGTCGTGGTCGTGGTCACTGGAAGCCCTGGGATGGTGAACGGGCAAGCGGAGATATCGTCAAGGCGCCATGCAGAGGTATGTTGGCTGACTTGCTGGTGGATATATGACGAACCCGCATTGACAACCATCAGGCCTCCGACCTCTTCTCAATCTCTCGCAGACGTGCTTCCTATCGGCGATCCTACAGGCTCTTATCCACAATCCCTTGCTCAAGGCATACTTTTTGAGCGACAAGCACAACCGGCATGTGTGCCAGAACGGTTCGCGCGGCCTTGCCGTTGGACGGCCATCGATGGGAACGGACACGCCGTCCAGCACGCCAGGTGACCGCGAGCGTGGCTGCATGTGCTGTGAGATGGACCGCGCTTTCGACGAGTTCTACAACGACGATGTCTCACCTTTTGGACCCGTCACAATGCTCTACTCCATGTGGCATGCGAGTGCGGAGCTCGAAGGGTACGGCCAGCAGGGTGAGTTAACACTGCGTCTAAAACCTAAGCTGATCTTCCAGACGCGCATTCATTCTTCCTCGCTGCTCTGGACCAGATCCACGCCAATGCCAAGGGTCAACTATCGAGCTGCAACTGCATTGCCCGTGAGCTGCTTGTTTTCATGCAAAATGCTTACCTGTTCAGACCAGACTTTCGCGGGTTCTCTTGTGTCTACTGTGACATGTTCGTCGTGTCACACGACCAACACCACTGTGGACCCAATTCTTGACATTCAGCTCGACTTTCCAACCTCCCCACCTCCGCCAGGCGAGTCCCTCACCCTTGCCGCTCTTCTTCGCCGCTTCTGCGCCGAGGAACGCATCGGCGATCAGGGCAAGGGATATGAGTGTGGCTCCTGTGGTGGAGGTCGTGGTGTGGTGGCCAAGAAGAAGCTCGCAATCAAGAAGTTGCCACCAGTGCTGTCTTTCCAGCTGAAGGTACGTTCATCTTTATCAAAACTGGCACTAATAATCAGCGCTTTGCGCACAACGCAACGTCGTCCAAGGTTGAGACTCCCGTCCGCTTCCCCTCACGGCTCAACATGCGGCCCTACGTCGAGCCTGTCCCGGCCAATGCATCTGAGAGTGACAAGGACCTCCCGCTCAGTTTGTACGCCTACGACCTGTTCGCTGTTGTGACCCACGAGGGAAAGCTGGACAATGGTCACTACTGGGCGGATGTGCGCAGTGGTGACGAGTGGTGGCACTGCGACGATGACAAGGGTGAGTGTGTCGACACCCATCAACGCATGTTACTAATCGCCTCAGTCACTCCTACAACATTAGCAGGAGCTCTGGGCCAGAAGGCGTACATGCTCTTCTATGTCCGGCGGTCCCTGGCGTACGGCCAGCCCATGTCCAAGCTCCTGGCCGTGAACGGGAACGCTAACGGAAACGCAAATGGAAACGGTGCTTAGATGTCTCAGTTGTCCGTTGTTTGTCTTTTCTGTGCCACACCTATCTTGTATGTCTTGTCCTCATCTCATATCTGAGTGCCACCGTATCTGGCTTGCGCACTCGGAATCTCTCGTGCATGGTTCTTGTTATGGCATGCATGCATCTGCATTCTACAAGGTGGCAGTTGCGATTAACACATGAGCATGTTTGCGTGTATGAGACATGCGATGATGGGCGGTCCAATGTGACGGTGTGTAGGAAAGATAATGATGATATGTGCGCTACGGGGGCGACAGAGGTAAAGCAGTGGACACGCGAATGAACTTAGACTGAGCCATGATGCAAACGAAGACGACCTAGGGGCCTCAAGAGACATGGCCGACTGCTTGACAGGTTGATTATGAGACATTTTTACCGGGGCAGGGCGAGTACGCGGCATTGCTAGAGTCACGACAAGAAGATGGTTACGACCAGATGGATTTGCCAGTCGAAAAGTCGAGGGTCGTGGTCGCGGACGGCGTGGTCCAGGCGTGCTCGGGAAGCATGCCCTTGGTGGACGTGGAACGGGATGGGGGGCAAGAGGGGGGGTTGGGGAGGCGACGCGGGCTCAACCAAGCAGCGTCGTCCTTGTCCAGTGGCGGCGGCTCAAACTTGAAGGTAGACTGGTATTGTGGGGTGGTCGGGAGAGACCGGTTGTTTGCGCAAAAGTCGTAGCCAGGTGTGATGGGGAGGGGCTCATCCTCCTCTGCCTGCTCAAAGCTCTCACAGGACGCCGAGTTGGAGAGTGGCTGCCCCGGAAAGGATGAGGCGATACTGAGACGCGACGAGAGGGTCGAGTTGGCGGACGAGCGACGACTGAAACTTGGACGCTCTGGGCTACATGAAGGCCAGTCCCCAGGCTTCGCGGTGGCTGGGGTAGAGGGAGATAGATTCTGGCGCTGGAGTTTCTCGGCTCCAATGGGCTCGAGAGTGGGAGGCGGAGAGTCAAATGGTGAGAAGGCCCAAATAGTCTCGTCCTCCGTCTCCTCCAGGGTCGACATGACGTCGAAAGGCACGGGAGGGCGGCGTGTGGACGAACGAGGGGGGAGGTGACCGGCAGTGGAGGACTCGTAGTCACTGTAGACGGCTTGCTCACAGTGCGAACCAGCCGGGAGGTGCCCGCCAATGAAGGACTCAGAGTCACCGTGGAGAACGGTTTGCTCGCCGCGCTTAGGAGAGTCTGGTCCCTTAAGCAGCTGCGCTGTCAGCCATTGCCATCTGATGAGCACTCTGAGCGGACTGACTTCAAAGAGCAGCTCCTCCTGGATTTGTGAGAGTGAGTGACGGCGGTCCATGGAGGGGCCTGAATCGGTCAGCGTTGACCGCATCGACGTACTCACGTTCACCAAAGTTGCGAATCTCTGGAAGGGAGCCTGACAAGTTAGTTATTGCTCACATCCCATTGAGCTACTCACCACGTCGGAAGCCTGAGACCTCGGAGAGCAGGTCAGCCCGGCTCTGCTTGACTCGAGAACTCGGGAAGGTCTCGAGTTGAGAGCCCGCCTTCTGCGCCGCGGCAGCGTCCTTGAGGTTGTCCTCTGAGCGGCTGTGCTTTGGTTCCCAGGAGCAGCCATGGCCGTTACGGTGAGGGAACAGAGGGGAGACTGGACTCGCAACAATTTCCCTGCGAAAGGGGACACGGGTTGCTGTCTGAGGCAACGGGCTGTCTGCAGAGCCGAACCGAGGAGGAGCGATACCGCGGGCTCGAATGCAAGGAATGACAGCGCCGAGAGGAACCTTGACTCCAGCCCACGCCGAGAGTCGGAGCCAGTACTTTTCAGGAATGCCACATCCCTCCTCCGGTCCCTCCAGCGTCAGGGCTGGAGCGGTAATGTTCTTCTTGCCGCATTCGGCCAAGATTGTTCCAAGAAGTAGCGAAGGATTGGCGGACGCGAGTTGAGCCAGTAGAGGACGGTAGCCCGAGGCGTCAACGGTGGCTGGATTCACACCGGCCGAGGCGTACACAGTCAAAGGATGGGGGTACTCTTGGTTGTATGGGCGAGGGAGGGACAGCTCGGCTTCCGAGTAGCAAGGAGTGGCCAAGGAAAATGGCTTGGTCTCTAGCAACTCGGTGGAAGGAATGGGCAACTTGTTGCCGACGTACGCTGGGCGCGGGCGGCGTATCTGGGGCTGGGGGCGAGGAAGGGGAAGCGGACGGAAATCAAGCTCGGGTACGGCGGATGTCTCGGCTGCAGCGAGTCAGTGTGGTCTGACAATGCACAGAGTGGCGAAGCTCTCACCCTGTTGTAAAATGTCAAGAGACATGTTTGGCCACACCGGCTGGGTGGTGGGACAAGGAAGGACTCCGGCACGATGGCGCGGGGAAGGAGCTGTCCGCTGCGAGATCAAGACAGCTGTCGGTGACTGGGCTTCTGGCTGGGTCAATGAGGCCAGTTCATTGGGAGTTTCCGTGTTGACAGGGTGGCGGAGTGGTGAAGAGGTGGGGAGGGGTGAGAGCGAAGGGGGAATGGTCACTGGCTCGGCGGTGGTGGGCGGCTTCGCCACTTCGGTGGCTGGATGATGTTAGCGTGAACACACACACAGTCGCGCACCATTCCGTCCGTTGCTCTTGCGGCTGCGACGACGACGAGTGCGACCGCGGTTGCGGTGTCGCTGCTGTGCTGCGTGTCTTCCTGGCACAAGCTTGACCGGTTCGGACGCGTCCATCCTGATCGTCGAGGAGCCCCCTCCGGCGAGCGGAAGTTGAAGCCTGGCAGACAGGGGGCAACGGTGAAGGGTTGTTTGAATGTGGTGAGTCACAGTTGTGTGGTGTTGAGACCAACAGAGTGGCGGAATTGCTGGATCGTGTGAGAAGATGGAAGGAAGAACCCTCGAGGTGAGGAAGGTAGGACAGAGAAGAAGAAGGGAAGGCAGGACGAGGAAGAAGAAGGAATCGTGGTCTTGATATACGCACGCGGTGAGATGACTGTGGTGTGCGGTGGCCTAGGGGGACCTTCAGTACCCATCCAAGAGTCTAAGCGCAAAGGAGGTCGGTCTGCCGGCGCCGGAGACCTATGACCTACACAGATTGAGCGCTAGAATCCCTTGGCCCCTGTCGTAGTCACGCGGTTGCTCTTGGGATCTTCATCATCATTGATCAGTGAAAGTGAACAGACAGCAGAGCGCAGTAAGCCCCTGCCGAAAAGGGGCTTAAGCGGCAGAGGTGTGAAAGCAGAGGAAGGTGATCGCATGTGCGGTGCTGAGGGGTTCTTGCAGATCACTCTGGCCCATCTGAATCAGTGCCACTGCGCATCAGCTGCATCAGGCTTAGTCAACCTCTTGCGAGCTCCGGCCCGGCCAGGCGACCGCGGAGATCTTCCTAATGGCGATCTGGTGATCTGGTGTCATAGTGTCAGCGGAGTGCCAGCCCCTTCATTAGATTCAGTCCTTGACAACAGCCTGTGCTGATACCATTCCAGCGACACGACGGGTAGCGCGTTCACTCTGCCGTGCGCACCAGGGTTATGTCTTCAGCGTGCATGCGCGCGATGAGCATTGCCTGCATGGCAGCCCCTCTCTGTATCTCCCCCCGTTTCCCGGTTCTCGATGAACAGAAAGAGGGTGAATCCAACTTGACGGTGAGATGATCTGAACACCGCAGAGGCTCCTTGATTAGGAGCGTACACGCACAGTACCTCGGGCCAACTGTGTGCAAATACACAGTGCTGCCCTGAGTCTCCAGCTCGCAGCAAAACGTCGTCAACTCCTTTGAGCGACCGCTTGGTTACGCCAGGCTGTGTGTTGCGTCCAAGCTCGCAGTCATCGGCGTCCTCGAGATCGTGAAGGGGGCGCCCGCACAGCCCCGAAAGGAGAGGTCTGCTCCGGCAGCGTTACGGTTTTAGTAGTCCTGGAGGGCGTATGAGGGCGCATGTCAACGAACTACAAGTCGTGAGAGTAATGCCCAGAGGGCCAGAGGGCGCTTGGCCTTTGTCTTCGTCGCGCCCACCTTCCTTGCAGAGGAAGGGGCGTGTGTGAGCCGGTGCGTGAGTGACAGCGCTTGCTCGCTATGATATCATTCCCGAGGATGGGCGCAAGAAAGTGTGCGGTCGAGAGTGAGGGCGTACTAGGGCGTAAAGGACAAAGGGCAATGTGACGTTTCCAAGTGTGGGCGCAAGAAGGAGTATGCTGCATGGCTTGTGCGCCGGCCAACCGGTCCGGCACATGACGTAGTTGGAAGAGTGTCCAAATGTCTGCGCCCTCCGTGACGCCGACCACACGTAGCAAGTTACCAAAGGCTAAGAATGTTGCACAATGGCCTAGCCTGTGTCCGGCAGCGCAGATCTCGGACTAGAGAGCTAGAGAGAGAGACAGAGAGCGCTAGTGAGCGAGTTGGAACCCGTTTGCTGCACGTGGCCTTTGAATGATCGGCGGTGCCTTGAACGTTTTTCAGGACAACTATGAACTTGCCTCCGTTCTGTCTTGAGTGTATGAGTGTCCCTGCAGCTACACGTCTGTAGCAGCGGAGACGCGGGTACGTCTGCTCAGCCTGCTGCGCAGCTGCAAGCCCCAGGTGCAAGCGGCCAAGTGGTGCAAGTGACCGACGAGCGGTGTCAAGTGCTGACCACCACACGAGCGTGGCCCTGAATGCTACTTATTTGTGGGCAGGCACAGACGCATTTGAGTGGACGTTTTGCTATTTATGTACAGACTGGCTGCGGCAAACGCAGCTTCAAGAGGCATGATTTGTTCACTTTCCCGACGCTGACGTGTAGAGCTGTACGCGATGTGCGCGGCTGGTATTGCCTTATAAGCAGTGCCATCCTTGGCATTCGCTCGTCACCAACGATTCTTTTAAAATGGGTTTCTTCAACCATGACGACTCCAATGAGGTGAGTAGCTGTTGTCGTTGGGAGGGGACCTCCCCCAGCTTGGGAGTTCAAGGATTCTGACTCGCAATGATCCAATCTGAGCTCTCTTCCTGCGCGTCGCTGCACAAACTGACCATCGCGCAGCAGGCTGCCTACCAGCAGGTTGTCAACACTCCGCAGGAGCACACCGCCAAGCTCTGTAAGTGACGCTTTCTCTCGCCAATCCAGCAGCTGACCGATGTTAGCACACGAGCTCGTGGCTGGTGCTGCGTCGTTCGCTGCTATGAAAGCATACCAGGACCACCAGGAGGCCAATGGGTGAGTCCACCCCTGTGACGAAAGGTGGAGGGACTGACGAGACGCAGCCAGCCTCAGAGCTTTGAAATGGCCAAGAACCTCATCGCTGGCTTTGCTGGTCTCGAGGTCGACAAGCTGATGTACGTCTGCTTTTGCTTTCTAACTCGTGTGCTGACTGGACCAGCGAGACCAAAGGCCTCGACGCCATTGACCGCCAAAAGGCCAAGCATGAGGCCGAAGAGAACGCCAAGCAGGCTCTCGCCCAGTCGCAGCAGTTTGGAAACCAAACCTACCAGCGCCAGCAGTACCAGGGTGGCAGCCAGGGAAACTTTGGCCAGCAGCAGGGTGGCGGCTACGGGGGCCAGCAGGGTTATGGAAACCAGCAGGGTGGTTATGGTGGCGGTCGCGAGGAGCGTCGTGAGGAACGCCGCGAAGAGCGCCGTGAGGAGCGATTCGAGCGCGAGGGCCGTCACCACCACGGTGAGGGTGGGCCTGGCGGCTACGGTGGTCCTGGTGGGTACGGCGGTGGACCAGGTGGTTACGGCGGTGGGCCGGGTGGCTATGGCGGTGGCCAAGGCGGCTACAGTGGTCCACAGGGTTACGATGGTCAGCAGGAGGGTGGTCGTTGGTAATGGCTGTGTTGTGTAACGTGCGGCCGTACATGGCAATGTGATGTTCTGCGAACAACAATGTGGCACACCAAGGTATTTCAGTGGGCTGCATCAGCGTAAAGCGTTATTCATCCATGGCCACTGCGTTCAAGCCAAGCGAAAGATGCGTCATTAGTATGGAGTCTGTCAGAACTTGAACAGAAGCAGCATTTACATGGATCCACTGATACAATGCTAATGAAACTTACCTGCATCGGTTGGGCGAGGCTGCAGGAGTTTGGGAGGGACAGGCTCAATGCCCGAAAAGCTAACGATATATCACCACACTGCATTCTGTTGCCCCTATGTAGATCAAACCAAACAACTGAATTAACATCTGGAAATTGTCTCAACCAGCACCACTGATTGACATGCAGGCTGTGATGTGTATCATCAAAAAGAAAAAAAATAAATGACAATACAACACAATAATATTAATATTAATATTTTCAATATTAATATTGTCCGTTCAACTTCATCCACACGTATTCTGTCCAAGTGTAGGCAACTACATAAATGTGACGCCCACATCCACTGTACAGTATACCCTAACCACCTAGATTGCGGACTGCCCACTTGTTCCCATACCCATTTACATAACCCGCACAAGATCGGAGGCACATCTGAACAAAACCTCACAGTGAGTGCAATAGATGACGAAGTAACGGCAGGCAATGTCAGGCACATCCTTCTGAGAAAGCCGAGTTAACCGAGGAGTGTGTTGCATTCAATCACGCAGTGTCTATTGTCTTCATAGACAGATTCCCATGCACTTGTACCTGCTGACGAATTGGTGGCCCTGGTGGCACAATGCACAATGGCTCCCTTGCCGGCCACCGGTCGGGGGCCCGGGCATGCAGCCCATGCGGCCATGAAAAGTGCTTGCGCGCTACCAGCTCAAGCATAATGAACATTGCTTGACGCGCGGCGGCAAGCGACCCACCTGCGGTCATGGTATGGCCGTAGATCCGAGGGCTCCCGGTTGATCCGGGTTGATCCGCTATCCCATCGCCCATCAAATCGTCATGCCATGCGGGGTAACTGTTCCTACCACCGACCAAGGCCGAATACGCGGATACAGCCTGCAGTCCCCAATGCGCTTCGTTGCCGCGGTGCAGTTTGACTTCTCCAGACCGCTCAGCACACAGCGACGGCGCCCCGGGGAGGAGGCGCAGCGGGGAAATGTTGCTCCACAGGCTGCATGGTGTCCACTCTGCTCCGGCCGTTCGGCTGTGCGGGACTGTTCTTGCCGACGTTGTGTGTTTTGGCTGACACCATGTGTGCGGGATGAGCCGAGCGGCCCAACCCACCCACAGCCAAATGCTTCTCCCGCCCCGTGGATAATCACCTGTGTAGCCTCATGGCGAGGCTGTGCTCATCGATGCTCTAACACCTGCGCGACTCAGTATGAAGGCGTGTTCTTCATGACAGCGGACTCGATGTACTTCAACAACCTTCTGCATCCTTGCTATGGAATCACTGCTACTCCCTTTTAAGCCTTGTCGGCCTTGGCGGCGTAGGCGATGAGGTCGCAGACACGGCGCGAGTAACCCATCTCGTTGTCGTACCACGAAATGAGCTTGACAAAGTTGTCGTTGAGGGCGATACCGGCCTTGGCGTCGAAGACCGACGACTCGGTGGTGCCGAGGAAGTCGGTCGAGACGACCTCGTCCTCAGTGTAGCCGAGGATGCCCTTGAGCTCAGAGCTCTCCGAGGCGGCCTTGACGGTCTTCTTGATGTCATCGTACGAGGCACCCTTCTCGATGCGGACGACAAGGTCGACAACCGAAACATCCGAGGTGGGGACGCGGAACGACATGCCGGTGAGCTTGCCGTTGAGCGAAGGAATGACCTTGCCGACGGCCTTGGCGGCACCGGTCGACGAGGGGATGATGTTGGCGGCAGCGCCACGGCCACCACGCCAGTCCTTGCCCGAGGGACCGTCAACGGTCTTCTGGGTAGCGGTGGTAGCGTGGACGGTGGTCATGAGACCCTCAATGATGGTGTACTTGTCGTGGATGACCTTGGCAAGGGGAGCAAGGCAGTTGGTGGTGCACGAGGCGTTCGAGATGACGGTGTACTCGGGCTTGTAGGCGTCAAGGTTGACACCGCAGACGAACATGGGGGCGTCGGCGGAAGGGGCCGAGATGATGACCTTCTTGGCACCACCCTTAAGGTGGAGCGAAGCCTTCTCGGTGGTGGTGAAGACACCAGTCGACTCGACAACGTACTCGGCGCCCGACTTGCCCCAGGGGATAGAAGCGGGGTCACGCTCGGCGTGGACGGCAATGGCGTGGCCGTCAATGACAAGCTTGCCGTCCTTGGTCTCGACGGTGCCCTTGAAGCGGCCGTGGGTCTATACACAGTCAGTTTGGTACAGCGGCAAGGACCGGAAGCACTCACCGAGTCGTACTTGAACATGTAGACCATGTAGTCGAGGTCGATGAAGGGGCTTCGCAAGTCAGCTGTGTTCTTACTGCGCGGCAGCTGCCCACTCACTCGTTGATGGCAACGACGTCAATGTCGCCGTGCTCAATCGCGTTGCGAAGCACGATACGGCCGATACGACCAAAACCGTTGATACCCACGGAAACCATGTTGATTTATTTGGAGGAGTTGAGAGGTATAAGAAAGGGGAAAGAAAGTGAGAGAATGAAGAAGAGACAAGACGAGAACAGATAGTTATACTCGGGGGATGAGTGCCACGGTGCGAGTTAGCGCCCGTTGCCCCCCGATCCTCAGGCCCCTTTGCCCCCACCCGGGAGGGCCCAGGGCCCAGGGGGCACGCGTGTTCGCTTGATTGGTCAACGTTGCGTTCTCATGCCGACAAAATGACGTGTGTTTTCTTTCTTTCCCAGGGGACAACCACTGCCGCCGGTACTTTCCAATCAGCGAATCGCTTGGGGATTTTCCAAAGGGCTGACGACGGCTGGCCACTTGGGGCTCCCTTGTTATCTCTCGCATCGCCGAAGACGTCACCGAAACGCTCTGCTCTCGGCCTTTGCGAAGAGGGAAGACAGTCATGACTCGGAAATTCCAAAAAATCAAACAATAATCTGCAAGTGTTGGGCTGACCTCAGGCCATTGTTTGCGACCCCAGGAAACAAGCTTGAGCTTGGCGCTGCAAGGTATCAAACGTTCCTCTCGTGCTTCGGAGTCAGATAAAAAGAATGGTATCTGCCGAAGAACAGCCGTTGACGTAGACTTCGTCATGCCCTCTGGTGCAGCTGGTGCACCCGAAGTGCCTTCCTCCGCTTCCCTGCAGACTATGATACGTGCATTGCCCTCAGACGCTGGAACATTGATTACTGGGAGGCCACTAGGCCACAACATGACATTGATGTAAATGGGCCGACGCTGGCGACCTCAAACCGAATCAACATTGGCAATTTATGACGTACTAACTTGTGCCATGCACCTGCTGGCTGTCGTCGCTCTCGACTAAAATTGCCAAAGTAAAGAGGCGTTCAAGGCGCTTCATCGAAATGGAAGCTGCAGGGTCTAGGCTGCAAGCAACGGTTGATATAGCCCATCGCACATGTTTGAACCTGATGGAATCAATATCGGCTCACTCAAAGCTCCAGTCAAGCTAGCCCTTCTGACAGTGCACTATTTCATGTAGGATCAATTCAATCCTCTTGGCCTCTTGCAAGGCTACACATGCCCACTGACATGTACACAGACGCCATATGGCCATGAACGCAACATGACTAGAAATACTGAATGACGAGCAGAGAGCTCAACAACACTCACCTCCCTTTGTTTACAATGTTTCGTCAGGTCTCCTGCGCCTCTCACTCGGATGATAATGTAGGTCCTCTTGGTTGTGCAAGCCAATGGCTCATACAGCAGACTGGAAACACGTACGACTGGGCCGGTCACATATGCAAGTCGCTCTCAGCAGACGACCGGGTTGCTCTGGCTGCGGGACTCTCTCTTTGTATGTCCCAAGCAAAATAGCGAAGGCTGACTCGTTCAGGCGGCGTCATCTTGCTCGCAGTCATCTCGCTTTGGGTGGGCAAGTATGCAAAGCGTAGCCTGAAGCGCCGGGCCCGTGACCGAGAAATGTCGGAAGCGTCAACATCGGCACCCCTCATCAACGGCCGCAACGAGGTTCGATTCTCAATGCTATCCAAGCGCACCTCGCAGAGCTCCTTTCCTTCTTCAGACCATCACCAGGACATATGCGAGGAACCCAAGCCACCAGTGTCAAATGAGCGACGCGAGTCCTTCCACTTTCCAATGTTGGATGCCAACGGTGCTCTCCTGCCCCCGATTGAGATTATGCGCCCCGAATGCCCAGCGACCGGCAGTCCAACCTACTCGCCCCGCCCACTTCCGGAAACGCCGATCCTGGCAACACCCACAACGCCGATCCATGATGGACTCGTCTTTGAGGGATTGTCCCCGCTCGACGACTACTACGAGAATGCTACCCCCGGCTATCGCTACGGCACTCGTCCGTTACCCCAGGCTCCTGTCATTGGATACTCGCCAGAGACCCACAAGCCTCAGAGTGCGACCATTTATCACTACATTGGCAAGGACGCCTCCGCCAACTGGGTCTAGCGACTGTTTCGCTAGCTGTAAAGATGATCATCACAAACAACCTCTCCGCCCAAAGTATTGAATATGTATAATGATAGTACTACATGCGACCCTAATGCGCGATCGTCTCTCGCTATGCTTCTCCATTCTGCTCTTGAAGCTGGGTGAACAGATCCTAATACGTTAGCTCTATAAGCGGTCGTGACTTACCTTGGCTGTCGAGTCTCGTGGTGACAGTGGGCCTAAACCACTCTCCTTGCGAATAAAGTTGACCAGCATGGCCATCTGATCCGGCGTGATAGACGTTGCGTCTGGAGCAAGCGCGCTCCTAGATGGAGAGAGAAACTCGTGTTCCAAGAGTTGTGGAATAGTCAACCGGTGATCCTTGTTGTAGTTGAGACAGCTGCGCATAGACGCAACTGCGGCGACGGGAATGATGACAGCAATAGGACGCGCGTCTGCTGCCATGGGGCGACAAACCGCCTTTGAGGGATAGTCGATGCGATGTGAAGGATCCGCGATGGCGTTCATTTTAGGCAATGGACCCCCGTTAATATACTGAAACGGCGGGCTGCCGTAGATCATCTGGTAGAGAATGCAACCGAGAGACCAAACGTCGCTTGGATAAGATAGCTGGAGATAATGAGCCTTAATTCTCGCCTTGCCACAAAACGAACCTTGAGAACCTTTTGGTTGTTCATGCGCTGAATGGCCTCTGGCGACATGTAGTTTACTGTTCCAATCTGTCGTAAGCACCCCTAGTGACGTCTCAAACCCACCTGCTGATCTCGCTGAATGTTGACAGTATCGTTGGCAACAGCCTTTGCAATGCCAAAGTCGATAATCTTGAGACGCCCTTTGACCAGAACAAAGTTCGCCGGTTTCAAGTCGGTGTGAACGACGTTCTCCGCATGCACAGCTTGAACGGCCTCGAGCATCTGCCTTATTAGCCACGTTCTACAGCATGCACGCACCTGTTGCCAGTATAAGCCGACAAAGTTCATGTTGAGCGGTTTGCCACGCTGCTCGTCGAGCAAAGCCGCAAAGTCAATCTCTCCACACTCCATCACCTACGGGATTAGCACATTGAGTTCTGGTCAACCACCCACCATCATCAGAATTTTTGGCCGATTTCCTTGGTTGAAGGTGATTTGATGATCAATGAGCTGGATGATCCGGTCGTGCCCTCGCAAGCGCTTGAGTAGCTCAATCTCGTTGGTGTAGCTTTGGTAAGTCTCTGCATCAGCCCGATCAAGCCCAACCCTCTTGAGAGCATAGACGACTCGTTTTGTTGGACAAAGCACAGAGTAGACCTTGGATGATCCACCCTTCCCTAAGACCCCCAGGCGTTCATAAGCCACCCCATTGACGGCAAACAGTCGCTTCTGTGGAGGGGGCGCAGTGATCTGCTGCGCCGGAGCAGCCTCGGACTGGTATTGCATGCGGCCACTTGGTGGTGCCTCGAAGCGATGCGATTCCGCAGCAGGTGTTGGAGCTGGCCGTGAGGCCCGCATAACCGGATGCGCGTCTCTGCGACTATCTCCATGCTGCCCGCCCCATTCGGATGAACTGCGATGAGGCGGTTCCTGCTGCTCCGTCACGCCTCGACTCTTGCCCTTCGGCTGCTCGTATGCTGCCTCGGGTTGGCGATTTTCTCGTCCGGTGCTAGTCAATGGCGGAGGAGAAGACGGCTGGCGCTCCTCCTCGCGAGGGCGGTTGGCTCGTATCGTCGCCGACTGAGACGTCGCCGTGTCGTGGGCCCCAGAAACAGGCGAGTCCGGTTCGGAGTAGCGTGGTGACTCTTGACTTGGGTCAGCAATGAGACTACCTACTACTGCCGCGTGAGCTGACCTGCTATCAATGCCAAGGCATCTTCGTCTTCATCATTCTCATCGAGCATTTTGCCTCGCCTCGCTGGCCCACCGAATCGTGAGAGACCAGCAATCCGCGGACCGGAGGCCGTCGAAGATGCCAAGGTTCGTTGTGACAGTCCCGGTGTATTATATGTTGTGCGAACAGATGCTCGAGTGCTCATAGTCTCTGTGCGGTTCCTGTCGTCAAGGTTCTTGGCCTGCAAGTCAATAGCACGCTCATCACAACCACATTCTACTCACATGCCCATCTGCATTCCCCATCACAGGAGCAGACACCACTCTCTGTGTCGGACGAATAGCGTGAAGCTTGAAGGAGCCATCGGCATCGCTATCGTCCAGAGTGGTTGCGACGGAAAGAGGAAGCGCCGGTTTTCGGCTCAACGTTGAACTGATCTCACTTGGAGGGGTGGGAAGAGATGTGGCTGACGAAATCGAGTGGTCCGCCGAGGAAAGTTGACGAGATGATGATGCTGAAGAGGTAATGGAAGAAGAGATGGACTGATGCGAACCAAACAGGGCCTGGTGACGCAGAGACGCTTGCGCTTTGTCTCGGACGACGTCGGCTGGTCGACTCGTGGGCACCGTGTCCATCTTATCCTCGGCTCCTTGGAACCAGTCGTAGTGAAAGTCGGGCATCTCAATTGCCTCCTCATCATCATCCTGCCATGGTGGTGTGCTAGTGAGAGATGTGCTGACAGCCTCGAACTGCACTGGTGTTGCCGGTGAAGCGGCCATGTCGAATAGATTTCGGTCTCGATACCACGTCGTCGAAGCAAAGTGAGAAGACTGCCTGGCGGCTGCCCGTTGGAAAAATAGATGGTGATATCAAAGGCCCGCCGGGGTGGCCGGGCGCTGGCGCTGGCTCTCGAGCTCTGATACTGTGACGACAAATGGTATAGTGGAGACGATCAGAAACGTAGGTTGAGTTGGGTGAGAGAGAAACAAGGCGCGGGCAGTCTCATCACGTGACAAATCCCTTTGTTTGTGCACCCATGAGTCACGGAATCAAATTCCCGGCCCAGCCAACGTCCTGCAACTGATCATTTCTCATGCAGAGTCTCTACTACACTGTTTCATCTTGCTTCTCTTCTTCTCTTCTGCTCTCTACACGGCCAGAGGTGGGTCATCGTCCGCGCAGCCCCCTCTACGCATCACACCCAGTAGGCTTGTTGAAATCTAGTGTAAAAAATAGAGACCAGGATGACTGGCGTTGTTGGTGACCGGCCACCATGGGTCACTCTCCCTAGACAGTCATCGCACAAAGGCGTGAAGATGCAAGGGGTTGACTTCCATGGGCCGAGGGGTGACAGGAAGATGGGGGGAATACTGGGTCGGACAAGTTTGAGTAGATTGAAGAATGGGGGCATTTGAATGCAACTAGTGCGAAGTGGATGAGGCGTGGTGACGGGATCACGTCCCAGACACAGCTGGATGTTGGATGGACGACAGGGAAAGGGGGTATCTTGTTGTAACGGCGATATGCTCATGAGAGAGTTGAGTAGAGGAATCTGAGCCTGGTCAATTTACGTTCACAGCTGGGTCTGCGGTCAAAACCCACAGGTTGTTCGTGGCTGCAATCTAAAGCAAACGTCAGCCACATCTCTTATACGTATAACGTTGTTACTCACAGCAATCGTATTTTCCCGAGGATGCCAGCTGCCGTGAAGCTACCGCATGTCAACAATCTCCTCCATCGAAATTGAGAAGCAACTCACGATCTTCTTGGCAAAGTCAATGCCCTCGGTCTGCAAGCCCTCCTTCTTGCCTGGCACCTTGCCACGGGCACCTCCAATCTTCTTTGCCTTGAACGCTGACTTGTCGGCCTGAAGGACGACATCGTTGTCACTGTTGACATCATAGATGCGGAAGTAGTTGTGGTACGAGCCAGTCATGACGTGACTACAGGCGTCCGTCAGCAATAGCTTTACGATTGCTGCTCTCCCAAACGCACCTGCCATCACCGCTGAACGTGCACTCAAACTTGTCAAAGATGCAGTCATTCTCGTAAAGGTCGCAAAGCTTCTGGCGCAGGTGGTCGTGAATGTTGATGGTCTTGACAGGCTTGTTCTCCATGGCCATGTCCCAGATCTTGAGGGTCAAGTAGTCCCGGGACAGAATGTAGCGACCATCCCGTGAGAACTTGACGTCCGAGATGGACGAAATGATCTCGGAGAAGAATGACTTCTGAGATGGGTCCTCCTCTTCCTCAAACACTGATCCGTCAGGGAAAGGCTCAGAAACTAGCCAGTTCACTCACGCTTGGCGTGCTGGTCACACAGTGCCGCTTCGCGCATGTCGGCGAGCTTGATTGTTCCCTTCGAGCTCGAGTACATGAAAAGGTTGCAGTGGATGGGGTGGAACTCGGCAGCAGTAATAACCTCGGTTAGCTCCTCCATGTTGACAGGCTTAATGTCGACAATGTCTATCGGTGTCAGTGAAGGCGCTTGCCATTGCATCCTTAGTCCACTCACTGAAGCTCTGGTCACTAATGTTAAGGTTCCAGAGATTGATGCGCAAGTCGTCGGCAGAGATGTACGTCTCCCCGTCCGAGTTGACCGAGATCGAGTTGATGTGGTACGCATGAGCGTTGGCATACACCTTGCGAGGAACAGCCGCAGTGATCGAGTCGTGCGTGGTCATGCGAGGCAGGCGCAGAGGCGGTGCGACTCCACCCGCGACAGGAGTACCGTAACCCTCGGTGTGGTTGTTCTCGGACACGACCTTGATCTGCTTGTCAAAGACCTTCCACAGCTTGATCGTCTTGTCTGATAGATTAGCTACGGCCAATCTGCTTGCACTCACCATTGGTGCTCAAAAGGAAATGAGCGGCATTTTGCCGCTTGCACCACCTGATCCGGTTGATCTTCTCCTCAATCTCCAAAGACTTGAGGTAGTCAAACTCTGGCTCGTGTGACTGGAACTGCAGAATGCGTCAGCACGGAACTCTTGCTTCTCCTACAGCCCACTAACCTCGGTGTAAAATTTGTAC
The DNA here is from genome assembly GCA_002335605.1 of Prillingera fragicola. NCBI lineage: Eukaryota > Fungi > Basidiomycota > Tremellomycetes > Trichosporonales > Trichosporonaceae > Prillingera > Prillingera fragicola. Next base: position 378,622 of record BEDY01000004.1, on the reverse strand, counting down.
TCGCATCCCTTCTTCTGCATAACGTGTTAGCAGAGATAAAAATGCTTGACAGGAGGCACGCACCTGCTCGTTGCGCTCAAAGAGGACAACACGGCCACCTTTGTCACCTGTAGCGAGGTAGTCGCCAGTGTGGTCAAACTCGACAGTGGAGATGATGTCGGCTGTACAGACGTCATGTCAGCAGCTGTACGCTCGAGAGGTCAAGACTAAAGGCTCTGCACGAACCCTCTGTGATGTCCTCGACTTCGCCCTTGTCTCCAAAACACTGCGCGAAGCGCCATTGGTTTGATGATGCTTCTGGGTCCATGCCAGGCGAATTGGCTACTGGGGCCAGAGAATCACAAGAGTGTCGAGATGGCCGACAGGGAAGAGTGTCGAAATGTGACGACGTTGAGAGCAATTATACGAGGCCACAGACAGGTGTGGGTTGGTGAGGGTCAAGAAACCGTGCAGACACTGGCACGGCGAGGTGGGCGGTGGGGGAGCGGGGACGGCGATTGGGCCGTCGATGTACAGGGATGCTGGCTAGGCCAGCGTATGCTTATTTGGTCTGATGGAAGGGGAGAGTGATGTGGATGATTGTGGTCAAACGGGGTGGAGAGAGGAACTGGAGGAACTGGATGGGCGTGACGACAGCGGACTGGTGCAGTGACGGGGGCAAGTGAGGAGGTGTGCAGGGCGGGGGAAAGATGTGCACCCAGCCAGGAGCCCGAGCCGCCCGCCCAGCCAGCCAGCCAGCCAGCCAGCCAGCCAGCCAGCCAGCCAGCCAGCCAGAGACAGCCAGCCAAGCCAGCCAGCGGCGTCAGCCAGCCTGGTGCTGCACCTGCCAGCACCTGCCTGCCGCACCCAGGCTGCCGCCGCACTTCGCATCGTCACTCCGCAAAAGTGGCACTCGACAGATTTGATCCCGCTCAAAATCCTGCCCATGTCATCACCCCAGCGGCGCTTGCGCCACGCCGCCAGCTGGCCCGCCCGCCAGGCAGCAGGCAGTCAGTGCAGCCAGCCGAGGGGCGGCTGTTTTCAGGTACCAGGGACGGAAGCTAACAGCTGATTGTTGATGTTCAAGTGGGTTCCCTGGCTGCCATGCGCATACCACGTGCTGTCAGCCCAATGCCTCTGAGATTTTTGTGGTCCGACGCCCCGGATGGTGTCCCAGACATCTTGCTGCTACAGCTTTCCCTCCTCTCCAGCTCATTGCATTGACACACCCGCACAACATGGGTAAAGCGCAGTACAAGAAGAAGACGGCGGCCAAGCGCCACAACCCCATCCGCGTCCCCGACACCCATCTCGGCAGCGGACGCGCCGAGGGCAAGGCCGACCCAGCGAAGGAGAAGCAGATGCTGCCCGTCCTCCAAAAGGTGCGTCTTACCCCCAGCTGCATGGCACTCAACTAATACTGTACAGCTCCGCTCTGCCGAGTATGCTGACCGCACGTGGGCTTGTGCAGCAATCTGCAACCTCATCCAGAACGATCCCGCTACTCGCCGCCTGTTCCAGGGCCGCAACGTCGTTGGCGAGCTCATTGAGCGCCTCTCGGACAGCGTGGACGAGGTCGTGGTCGAGGCTTCCGGTGCTCTCCGGTACGTCCATTATATTCGTTTCTAAGCAGGCAGAATGCTGACCTTCAGTAACCTTGCCATTGACGGTGGCCATGAACTGTGCAGCGAAATGTTCAACAAGGGCATCATGTCTCACCTCATTGTGCTAATGGGGAAGGTGAGTGACTCTGGTCACGAGATGGCTGCATGCTTGTGCTAACTTGGACAGATTTCCAGCACCATTGACAGCGTTCTTGCGGGACCTCAGAAGGAGCTCAGCGATGAGCAGATGCAGGCCCGCAAGCATTTGCTTTCTCTCACGGAGAACGTCCTTAGCCTCATCTGGTCGTTGGCCGAGGCCAGCCACAAGACTCTCGCTGCCGTCAACGCTACTGGCTGCGAGAATCTCTTGCTAAAGGTTCTCGGTGGACGTGACTCCCTCAGCACCGGCGTGGCGCTCGCTGCCGGTGAGTCACATTTGGTTACGCGTGCTCCTCGCGCTGACGCCTTGTGCAGCTCAGGCTCTGTACTCTCTGACCCAAGACAACCAACCTTTCACCAACGCTGTGCTGAATTGCCCCGGTGGCCTGTTCACCCTCGTTGCCGTTGTCCGCAAGGACCACGGTCCCGCCGAGGCCAGTCTCAAGGGCAAGGGCAAGGCCAAGGACGATGTGGAGGACAATGACGAGATTGGCGACGGCCGCCCGTTGCTGACGAGGGTTCTGGTTGCTGGCGCTGTGCGCAACGTGCTCCAGCCCGGGTCGCCCGCTGATGCTTCGATTGGCGTGGCTGCTCTCACCAACGACGTCATCCTTCCCCTTGCTAACAGTCTTCTCGATGTTAACCTCAGCAACGTCGTTGATCGTGTGACGGCTCTTGTGGCTCAGTTGGTGAGTAGCAAAAGGCTGAAGAGAGCGAGCACAGCTGACCATGACAGCCAAAAGAGGAAATCCTTCTTCCCGGCAAGGATTTGAAAACCGACCACCGAAGTGCCCCAGAGGTCAAGCTTGAGCGCGTCGAGCGCATGCTCACCACCGTTGCCGTTGCGCTGGAGATGGTTACGAGCATGTGCGCTGGCATCGAGGACGCGGGCGATGCCATGGACGAGGAGGGAGTTTCAGGTGGTGAGTTTCCACCCCGGAGAACGCATCTAACTCCATTAGACGACGATGACGAGATGGAGGATGCGCTTGCCGACGAGGACCTCATTGCTATGGGACGGGATCCCAAAGAGATCAACGGCGCGACCGCTGCGCCAACTATCCGCACCACTGTCACCCTCTCGCACTTGCTGGGTGACCTCTCCCTCCCTCAGCGCCTTAGCGCTCTCGCCCACCTCACCCCATTGTCCTTCCCTCCAACCGGCGCAGAGCCCTCGCTACACCCACCTACGACGGCCGCGTTGAGCACTGTTCACCTGCGTGCCCTGGAGGCTCTCAACAACCTCCTCCTGACCACCGCTGCATCCAACGATGCGTCGTTGGCTGCTCTCGTTCCTGCCCAGGGTGTGTGGGATGCCATGTTTGGAGTTCTGCAAATGGCTGGATCAGATGCTGCCGCCCTCACTGCTCGCGGCCACGAGATGCGTCTTGAGATTATTGAGGCTGCTCTTGGATGTGCTTGGGGAGCCGCCAAGATCGCTTCGGCTGCTGCTGCTCTTTCCCCGCAGGAGGCTCACCTCCAGATGCTCAAGGACGTTCTCCCTGCGCTCAGCTCGGAGGCTGCGCAAACCCGCACTCTTGACACCTTGGCAACCCTCGCTGCCCGCAGTGGCGTCACCATCGAGGAGAACCGCGCTGTCGGCACCTGGCTGATGGGCATCCTCACTTCGCCGGCGAAGCCCGAGCTGAGTGTGGCTGTAATCAACGCCGTCATCGACATCTATGCCGATGAGACACGCGACTATGATGGCCCTGTGTTTGTCACTGGTGGCTTCCTGGACGCGCTTGCCGGAAGTGTGGCCCGTATTCGCAGCGACGTGCGCAAGGTTGACCGCCGTCGTCAGCCAGAGCTCCGTGCTAGGGCCGAGGAGGCGTACGAGAACCTTGTGGCATTCATCAAGTACCGTCGCAGCCTGCGACTTTGAGTCAATGACTGTATAGATCATCATGCATAGTATTATTGTGTCCCATTCTGTCCAAGGCAGAGATTATGTAACAACTGTGTCATTCACGTGTCACGGAAGCAAACCGGCTAATGAGCATCAATGTGACTGCTGATGTGTTCTCACTGAATCGCTGTCATTTCCCGCAACGTCATCTGTCCATCTCACCAACAACAATGCCGCCCAAGAACAAGAAGTCCAAAGCCGAGGAGGCCCTTGCCTTCCTCGACAATCTTGACAACCTTGACAACCTGGAGCCACCTCCCGCGTCGTCCGAATCTGCCCCGATCGCTGATGCCCGCCCGTCAACGGACAGTGCCAAGCGGGACACGGAGGTCACCGACGACACTGCCCCGGACGAGGAGGCTGCTGACGCTCTGGCATTCCTCGAGGCTCAGATCAAGCAGAAGCGTGCGCCTCTCAGCGTCCCCGGTCCATCGACGTCAACTCCCCGGACGGGCAGTCCTGCTCTGTCTGCGCCGTCCGTGTCCACTGCTGCGACTGGTGCAGCAGCCAGTCCCGTTGCCGCCCCGGCTGCTGCATCCGCAGCACCGGCAGCGTCTGGATGGGGCGTGTCGTCGTTCTGGTCCAGTGCCACCACAGCTCTTCAATCCGCTCAGCGCGTCGCCGACGAGCAGTACAAGAAAGTCCGTGCCGAGGGCGTCTCTGGTGTCGCCGGGCAGCTCGACCACCTCAACGTCGGAGGCGTCGACCTCGGCAAGCTACGCAAGGATGCCGAGGAGCGTCTGGGTGGTATTGTAAAGGGCGTGGGAAGTGTGGATTTGGACCGACTCCGTGCGTATGGGAGCACGTGTAGCCCGAGCTGTGCTGACGCAGACAGGCAATGACTTGTTGTCGCAGGCTAATTCGACCTTGACCAACTTTATCAACACTGTCGCTCCCCCCATTTCTGCTCATGAGACTATTGAGCTGTGGTTGACACACCCCATGGTTGGCTACGATGGCGTCGAGGGCGTCGTCTACCGCGCATGGACGAGCATCCTTGAGCAGACCGAGTCGGGCGAGCTCGTCGTCGTGTGGTCCCGCCCCGAGACTGAGCAGTCGTCTGAGCGCGGACTTTATCCTGTCCAAGGATGGGACGAGGGATGGAAGGCTGCTCAGGCCGAGATCGAGGCTGTCAAGGCACGCGAGGACAAGAACCCTCGGGGTCGGACTGAGGCAAGCGGTGAGTGCATTTCATTTGTTGCAGCACTGACACCACAGCTGATGTCCCAGTGACGACGATCCCCGTCTTCCTCCAGCTTCAACCCCTCCTCGCCCCTCTCCCCGTCCCTGAGCCTCCACTTCTTCTGTCATCCACCGAGGCATCTGCTCCCACCCAGCAGCTGTACTTTATCATTACTCTCCAGGACCCATCGCATGGCCTGAGATTCTCGACCGTCAGCCAGCCCGTGCCTGCTGACTGGCTTGAGGTCGAATACGAGAAGAGTGACTGGGTCGAGGAGCGTTTGGTAGACGTTCTGCGCACAAGCGTCGAGGTGCTGGCCCAGGATGTAAGCGTCATCCCTTTCGTTCAAACTAACTTGTGCAGTACGTGTCCACTCGCATGGGCCTCAAGCCCTCCGCCTTGGCTCTTGCCGCAGCTGCGAAGGAGACCGTGTCTGGCGCGGAGGCTCCCAAGGCTGATGAGGCTAAGAAGGCAGCTTAAATTACTAGAGTCCCCTGAGAGAGAGCCTGAGCGGCATAGCAGTGTATGGTTGGAATGTGATTCATGCGGCTAGAAATCGCCGAGGTCAAGGTCAATGGTGCGCGCAACATATTGCTGAGGCGTCTCTCCCTTCTTCAATCCCGACACAGGCGGGGCGACAGTGGTCTCCTTCTCCTCCGATGCTTCTGCTAGCTTCTTTGCACTGCGATTTGTCAGCCATGATCGCGACAGCTCAACTCACGCCTTCTCCTTGACAATCGCCTCCTCGCGCCTCCTCTTTTCCATTGAAGATTCGTGAGCCTTCGCCATGCTCTCCAAAGTCCTACGCCGGTTGTTCTCGTTGATACGCTGAATACGCAAGTCGTATTCCGAGAGGTTGGATTCACCAGATACGAGCTCGCCAGTGGATGGATCAGCGCCCAACTTGATAAGCTGGGCAGTGGCCATGTCGGCGGCCTCGTGGTCGTTGCGGCGGAGTGCCAACTGCTTTGACGCCATGAGAGACGAAATGTCAAGTACAATCTTCTGGCGGTTGGGCTGCGCTTGAGTGCTCTTCTTGCGTGCGTCAATCTGACGGTTCACCTCGTCCTGTATCGTCAGCTACCAGTATTTGTCAGACACAACACAAAATCTCACCTCTGTCATAGGCCGGTCGCGGAGAGCAGCAATGTCCTCGTGCTTCTGCTTGAGCTCTGAGCGCCGGGGCAGGGCGACACCATCGGCCTTCGAAACGAGGCAAAATCGAGAGAACTCAGACTTCCAACGTCAGCTCGATAAAGAGATATTGGGCTTACTTCATCAATGTCACCATTGGACACGTCGGCCATGCGGAACAACCTCACAGCCTTTCCATACTGGCAAATGAGAGCGCGGCTATCAGAAACCTGCCGGCCCTGGTACTCGATCGTGTATCTGCCATGGGCTTGGCTCTTGTCGATCCCTTTAAGCCGGTGCACACGATATTTGGGCCGACCATCTTCATCAGTATCTCCGGCCATAAGCCTAACATAAGCACCTGGTCCGTTAGCATTCCACCCCATGGCCTAGCTCCCCTCACCTTGAATGACGGTATCAAAACTGTCTTTGTACATCATGTCCACGAGCTCGTACCGGCTCAATCGAGCAGCGTTGAGCTCCTGACGATTCGGGGCGACGGCGTCCAGGTCCTCCTCACGATTCTCGCGCCGATCGTCGCGCATCGCACCAGATCGAGGAGGTGATGCGGCACGCCACGGCTCGCGGACAGAAATCTCGCCTTCCTCTGATGAGGCATCATCGTGAGATGCCAATGAATTGGACCTCGCGCGGCGCTCCCGACGGGCAGCCTGGTGAGGTCAGCAAGAGCCCGAACAGTTGCACCTACACGTCGCTGAACCCTCTCATCCTTAAGTTTACGCCTGTTCTTCAACTCGGCCATCGCCCGAGATGCCTCGGTTGTGACACTGGTGTGCTTGCCTGGAGCCAGTCAGTGTCGTTCAGCTACTGAAAACTCACGCCGCTTCCTCGACGGCCCATCGTCATCATCATCATCTTCGCCATCCATTCCCGCCAGTTTGTACATGGCATCGAGTTGCGCCGAGTCTTTGTACTTCTGGATCTCTTCTTGACGAGAGGCAAGGATTTTCTCGCGCTCGATTTCGGGAAGGCTGTCAAGGCTGACAGACGTCAGTGGTGCAGGGGAGAACTCTAGCTGTATACTGACTAGTCACGATCCCTCTCGTCCACATACTGACCCTCAAGAGGGTAAGGGTTGCCGGTGGGGCGTGGCCGGGAAGGTCCACTCGCGCCGCCGGCATCGTCGTCGTCGGACTCCAAATCCATGTCCATGTCCATGTCCTCTTCGTCATTATCATCTTCATAGTCCTCACTGGACGCATGTTAGCTACCGCCCCAAGAATGACATATACAACGCACTATGCCTGACTCTTCGGCCGCGAGGTTCCGCCAGACGGCCGTTTCTTGCTTCGGTGACTAGGGTCGTCTTCGGCTAGGCCAAGCAGCTCATTTTCGAGGTCAGACATTTCGAGGATGGTTTGAGACGATACAGTTGAAATAGGCGATGAATTCAGTACGGTCCTGGATGTTGTGCTAAGAACCGTAAACTGGAGAAGATGCAGTGACAACACACAAAGCTCCGTCGAAATGAACATCCCAAGAACGTCCATAAACGGAAGCAAATTTCCCTCCACGCTCGTGAATGACGACCACCAGCGATGATGTTGTTGCTCAACTACTCGTCGGCACGTAAGTTTCAGCCACGATGAACCTTCCTTGGTGGCTGTCATGGGCCGTTCTCATTCTGGGAGGGGTCGCATGCTGGGCGGATTCTTCCCCGACGGAACAGGCCAAGTCACTCTTCGGTAACGACAAGGACTCGCGCCATACCAACAACTGGGCGGTTCTGGTCTGCGCGTCGCGCTACTGGTTCAACTATAGGGTACGTTCACAGCCTCCCAAGCATAGCTGACATTACAGCACATGTCTAATACCTTGGCCATGTACCGTACCATCAAGCGCCTTGGTATTCCGGACTCGAACATTATCCTCATGCTCGGCGACGACGTTGCGTGCAACTCGCGCAATGTCTTCCCCGCCACAGTGTACGGCAACGCGGACCGACAGGTGGACCTTTACGGCGACAACGTGGAAGTCGATTACGGAGGTTACGAAGTGACAGTGGAGAACTTTCTGCGCATGCTTACAGGTGTGTAGTTTAGCGCCATGCTCTCATGATGTTGCTGACACACCAGGTCGCCACGACTCACACGTGCCGCCGAACAAGCGTTTGCTGACGGATGCGTCCTCAAACGTCTTTGTCTACATGTCTGGTCACGGCGGTAACGAGTTTCTCAAGTTTCAAGACAACGAGGAAGTGTCCGCCTTCGACATTGCAGATGCGTTCGAGCAAATGTGGGAGAAGCGCAGGTTAGTGCAAGGCCGGGGAACGCGGCGCGTGCTGATCATGCTAGGTACAACAAAATGCTCTTTGTCATTGACACCTGTGAAGCGAACACGATGTACTCGCGATTCTACTCTCCAGACATCATCGCTACGGGCTCTTCCAAGCTGGACGAGTCTTCACTTTCCGTACGTCTAACTGATGGACAGCAATCCTGACAGCGCAGCATCACAGTGACTTTGACATTGGCGTAGCGGTCATTGACAGCTTCACCCATTATATGCTCGAGTATTTTGAAGGTGTCAACAAGTCCTCAGCTGCGACGATCCAGGATTTGGTAAGTGCTTCCCGCCCGCCATTCCTGACACTGGCAGTTCGATACGTACGATCCAGTAAGGATTCAATCGCACCCTGGAGTGTCCACGTACTTGTCCACAGTTTCACCAAGCGAACTTCTGTTGACCGACTTCTTCGGCGGTGTAGCTCAAGTTGAGGTCTCCGAGGCGCCACTTACGCATCCTGCCACAGGGAAGGACGCTTGGCAGCAGTCCGAGCCAGCTGCTAGCAACGTGCCGAGCCGGCACAAGCCATATAGACACCTTGACAGTCAAACAACACGGCTTTCCAAAGGATTGACCAGCCTCGACACTTGGGAACGGCCATTGCGTATGGTAGTGGGACCCACCGTGCTGCTGACAGTTGGCGTTGCAGCATTCTCGTTGAGTCGGTAGCGAGATCTCCTAGACACACAGCTCAATACATGTAAAGTATGTAACAAGCCACAACTACCCAAGTATTCAAATGTGTTTCCGCGCATCTACAGTGTTGATGATGCGGGTGATACGGTAGCTCATGTCCAAGGACATGAGGAGAGGAATGGCGAGGAAGGGCACATAGCTGCTGAGCAGCAGGCTCATCTCTGCCATGTTCAGGGGCGGCATAGTGTGAGTGTTGCTAATAAGCGCCTGAAGCACGGGAATAAGTGTTGTAGCCGTTGATGCACCATAAGCCACAATCAAAGCTGCGAAGTAATGTTAGTGGAAGCCATTGACTACGTGCCTGTCCGCTCACGATAGACGCGACGGTCATCTGCACACAACGTCAGTGACTTCTTCGGCACGACGCAACTCTGGTTAAACTCACTCTTCCACAGTCCAAGTGCAGCGATTGCGAAGCAGGGCATCTGGAAAAGCGCCTCCAGCCAGAAGAAGCAGCGAAGCCAGTCCCACTTGGGTCCCCCGTACGCGGCACCTGAAACGATGGGGTCGCGCGAAAACGACAAGTACCAGGATAAAAAGGCTGGGAGTGGAGTCTTGTCCAAGAATCCTGCAGGGTACAAAGGCTGAAGGTCCACGCACAGAGAAATGATCTGGGGGAAGAGATCAGTTTCTTATCTGACCTTTAGTATGTTCACTTACGAAGTGCGACTGTAAGTGGTTAGCGCCCGTGTAGTGTCACACAGAGAACTCCAAGCTTACAACGAAGAAGATGAACCAGACCTGGTCAAGGCCCCTACCAGCGAAGCGCGACATTATTTGTTGATGTTGGTGTATGTGCAGAGAGTCATTGCGTTTGGTCGCTCATCATCCTCGTCCCATACTTGACTTGCAACTGCTTCCGAACCACCCTGAACTTAAAAAGACCATCCATGCCACGGCAACCCTCTACATACATGTATGCCAGCTGGCTGCTAGTCGATGAGTCTATGCCTCTGTTCATTCATGCTTCTGATTTATGCGTATGTACGAATGCTGATCCTCCGCCACCTTTCCTGCCCGCCCTCTCACAGCTCCACTCCTAATGCTTATGATCCACAGTCTGTTATCAGCGCCTCAAGATCGGCAACCACGTCCGACATTGTTGGTCTTTCGGCGGGATCCTGATGCCACATCCGTTCAATGAGGTTCACTGGCTCGGCACCCCAATGTTTGCGCAGACCAGTCAATGAGGGACGCTTATGCTTTTGGCCAACTGCATCGTAAATGTAGTGCTCGTTGTGACCCTCCCAGGGGTACTTCTTAACTGTCAGCTTGTCATCACTCCAGGGCTCACCTTTTCACCGTACCACCCAGAAAGCATTTCCCAATAGACGAGCCCGACGGAGAACACATCCACCTTGTAGTCGTATCGAGGTGTTGGATGCCAAAGCTCGGGGGCTTGCCAGTTAACCGTTCCTACAAGACTGCGAATCATCGATCGGGTGCTGTGCTTCACGCGAGCAAGCCCAAAGTCCCCAACTTTGGCCACACCCTGGCGGTTGATGAGGATATTCGTCGATTTGCACTGCTTGCATCAATACCATACTGCTGACAGAGCATAGCACACTCACGTCGCGATGTATAATGGCAGGCTTGCGGAGATGAAGATATTCCAGACCCCTAGCAATGTCGAGCATGAGCTGGAGGACCCTTTTCAAGGGAGGAGGTGGTACGTTTCGCTGACAGTCAGCATTGCTACAGCGACCATACATACAATGTAATCAAACAAGTCTCCATTCTCGCACAACTCGCTAATGAGCATGCACGGCACCTGTGACGAATCCTCAGGAATACAGATGCCCCTCTGAAATCGTTAGCCTCACACATGGCCCTGACAGGCAAGACTCACAAATCGAACAATGTTCGGGTGGCTGAACTCTGCGAGCAACTTGAGCTCCCGGATATCCACTGCCTCGTCAGCAACGTCTAAATCCAAAGCCGAGTCGTTCTTGACTCACTCTCGCTCAGGTGTTCTCGGAACTCTGAAATGGCAACCTTTCGACCTCTGAGCTTGCCGACAAAGACACTGGAAGTCAGCTGTGCCTGTTCGCTGCACTTACTCCTTGAATCCCCCACTTCCAATCTTTTCCAGTTTCACGAGATACTCTGGCTGAATGGTGCAATCCTCTAGACCCAGTTCTTGGAGGTCCAGATTTAGATCGTTCTCGCTCGTGCGCCCGGCATCGTCCTCAGATCGAGGTGGAGTAGCCGGATCATGTGCATGAATATGCTCACGCATCAAGACAGGAGTCGTCTGCCCTTCGCGGTGCACATGACTCGCCACCGCATGAACAATCTCGGGAGGTTCTGGTGACCCAGGACGCGCCGTGTCTTGCGAGCTGGTGGTGGAGGACACTTCCATGTGGTCCTGCTGTTCATCTTGCTGCCAATCGTCAACTGCCAGCTCTAAACGGATGCAATGTTTACGAACCCAATCCAAAAGTGCTCGGGCGAGTTGGGGCTTTGCCCCACCCACTTCCAGACTTCGAGCTTCGCACATTTGAACCAACTCGACTCGCCGTAAGCGTGTAAGCGACGACATGGTTGCGGTCGATAGATCATATTCTAGGGCGTCAGTGCGGTGACGCCATCTCCTGCTCACCAGATGTCCACTTGGACAGCTCGTCGTCGTCGTCATCCTCGTCCATAAACTCATCGCCCTCCATGCCATTCGAAGAACCATTGCGTTCTTGCATGTCTCCAAAGGCCTTGCCAGAACGGGTCGTCCGTATCATGTCGTCATCGATATCAACAAGCTCCTCATCGGCTTCGTTCGCCTTGGCCCGCTGTGACCGGGTCGATACACCACTGTGGGGTCGCGTGGGGGACTGCTGAAGTGACCGAGCTGCGAACACGTCAATACCGGACTATGATGGTTCTACGTACAGCTTTCGCGTCCGCTTGAAGATGACTGACGACCAGAGCTAGGGCTGAGAGAACTACTGTCGCGCTCCCCGTGTCTAATCGCCTTCAAAGCCTCACGCTTAGCTTGGCGCTCAAGACGAGCACGCTGCATTGACGCGTCGCTCACTTGACGGTCGCGTGCCGAACTTGGCCCCGTCGAGATAACATCGTCCTCATCATCATCGCCATTGTCTTCGGCATCGGCTTCTACCTCTGTGGAGCCATTCGATGTCAAACTACCGCGTGTCCGAGGACGCAGACGGCGGATCAGAGGGGTGGAACGCACATTAGAACTATGGTCTTCCGCTGATTCGGCGGGCAAAGGGCGATGCCTGGTCGTTTTTAGACTCGGCCGCCGGTACGACTCGTCCTCCGAGCCATCTGTCGTGGTGTAATGCGACGAATGCGTGGACGAGCGGCGGGTTAGATAATACGGTTGCTGAATTGGACTCTTGACAGCCCCAAAACGAGCCTTTCGGCCCTCCGCACGACCAAGACCGACAACCCTCGGTTTGGCAAGTCGACCTTTGACCTTTTTCCTCGTCGCCGCATGCAGCAGCGGCGATTCCAGTAAAGTGCCGCGCGCTTCCGCCCGAGGGCTGAGGACTGCCCTGGGTGTTGCGTCCACATCCATACCAAAGGCTCGCTTGTCATTGTCGGATTCCGATGAAAGCGACGTCAAGGTGGAACTGGCATGGCTGGAGCCTTCCTTGGCGAGTTCAAAGGGCTCGTCTAATGTCGGGACGGTTGAACCAGTGGATGAGTCAAGAGCCGCAAACTGTTTGCGCTGCAATGATGAGCGACAATGGATGATGTAGAGGGCACACTTACAGCGTTTAACAAGCCGTTGACAAGCTCAACCTTGCCCAAACCATGGTCGCTGTCCCCATCGCCGCACATACCCGCCTCCTCTTCCCCCGATGACCACATGCCAGCCACTTTCCACAAACGAATTAGCTCACTCTTCCTCATGCGTCGTAGTGTATGGGCAGGAGCGGCTTGCAAGAGGTGTTGATCGTCTGTGGGTGTCAGTCACCATTGCGTTAGCCGTTGGTGACTCACCATCGGCAATGAACTCGGGGGCTTCGTTTTCGGTTTCCACCCAACTGTCAGAATCCGACGAAGGAACGTCTGATCGCTTCCGCTTGAGAGGGCTCATGTGGTTACACACCCCAGCCCTCGAGCCACTTTTCGTTCGGAGCTTTGCCGCAGCCCCTCTCCGAGTACGTGGGAGGGGCCGGGGGCTAGACACACCATTGTCGGGTTCCGAGTCCGAATCGGAACTTGGTAGACGCAAGGCCAAGTTGCCTAGCCGCCGTCGTTTCGGTGGGTGTCGGGCTGGCGTGACAGCATGCTTGTGCTTGAGTGGTGAACCTGCTCGGAGAGGGGACTCGAGGTGGGGTCGCGACCTGGTTCGTGCTGCGGGAATCATGATGAGACGCTGGGTGGGAGTTCGGAGGAGGGTGCCGATGGGCTGAGCCAAGAGTATGAAGGGACTAGAGCTGCTGCAGCGGAGATGAAAGGTGCAGAGAGCATTGCTTTAGGAGGAGGAACGTACACCCAACCTGAGCAGCTAACGCATGTTGTATACCAAAAGATCGGTGCGGGAGACAGAGAGGTGATGTGTACAGAGTCAAACGCGGTTCAAGACATGGAACGGGGCGACAACAACCGTGGGCACGTGACCAGATTAGGCTTGAAAGCTGATGGCTGATAACACGCGATAGGCCCGCCTTCTTCGCCACTCGTTACGTAAGCGTATTGCCATTCAGCTCGATGCTCATTAAACTGCCTCTCTGAGGAACATCTTGTCCACTCAACCACCAACACTACCATGGCTCGGCGCAAAAACGGGATCCTCTCGGATGGTTCCGACTCTGACGGCTCGTCCGAAACGGGCTCAGAGGGAGGCTATAATTCGCAGGAGGATGGAGACTCGCGCGCCGAGCGCGCGCTGTTCCAGCACAAGCGCAAGCGCCAGCGAACCGGCAACAATGGCAAAGCCGCCGCTTGGGAAGGGATCTTTGGCGAAGATGAGGGGACTTCGTTCAAGGGATCTCATAATGGGTTAGGTGCCCGGAGAGGCAAGGCCTCCAGCAGCAAGGGACGATCTGACTGGACCAAGTGGGTGCAGCACAGCGGACGCTTCGCTGACATTGGTAGACCACCGGCTTTCGTCGCCGTTTCCGCTGCCTCCGCCGCAGCTGAGACCTCACCTGCCTCCAGGAATGGAGCAACGGAAGCGAAGGATGAAGCGGGCTCGGAGAGCAGTGATGACAGTGATGACTCGGAGTCATCTGGACCCTCACGACCTCCATCTCCTCGGATTGTCGAAGCCGAAGACGATGTTGCCCGTCCATCTATGGCATCAAAATCCATGATGGCAATGTTCGGTGCTGGCCGAACCGAAGATCCTACTCCCTCGAACCCACCTGTGTCTTCGGACTCTGCAACGGAGGCGCCATCAGCGTTTGGCCGGAAGACTGCAGCCCTCAAGAGCTTTGCGAATGGAGACCGCTCCAATTTCCAAGCAAGTGGCTCCACTACACCAACTCAGGCATCCATCAAAGCTCACGATTTGTCGAAAGAAGAGAAGGCGCACTTTGGCAAGATTGCTGGCAGCTTTGCTGCCCGCCTTCTGGCAAAACAAGGCTGGGCGCCAGGCAAGGGATTGGGCGTGCAGGGCGACGGTGTCGCTGTTCCCATTGAAGCCGGGAAACACTTGAGAGGAGAAGGTATTCGGTCCGGCATGCGAACAGAGGGGAGCAAGCGAGAGGCCCGGCGGCGAGGAGAGCTTGACGATGAAGAGCCTCGCCAACAGAAGGGCATGAAAGTTCGCCAGAAGCAGGCACCTGCTCCAAGGGATGGCTGGAAGAAACAGAAGCGAATCAAAGTTCCGGTCGAGCACAAGTCGTACGAGCAACTCATTGCAGAGGGCGACACAACTCGTTCGGGCATAGGGCTCGTTCTCGACGCGCGAGGCGCAGAGGTACGTTATCATACTGTCATTGTCTCGGCGACAGAAGCTGACATGACGCTTAGGTCCAAACCGTGGAATCACTTTCCGAGCTGTCGCTGTCGACTTGGACTCCTACTTCTGACGCGACTCAAATTCCGGAACTCCGGCACAACATGCGGCTCATTCTCGATGTTACAAAGGGGGACGTTGGCAATCTGATCAAGGAGGGGAAATCCGTCAATGAGCGGCGCCGTTGGAGCACGCGCGAGGAGGAGCGGGCTCGACAGAAGGTCGAATCTGTTTCCCAAGGTGCGTTTTTTAACAGGACTGAGTTGACCGTGATAGATGCCACCCGCTTGGAGGCTGTGCAAGCCAAGGTTCGCGAAGTTTCTGCCATAAGCCATGACACCGCTGCTAGCGCCAATCCCTCCCTGCAGCCATTGGCGGATTGTTTTACTTCTCTCACCACCGACTTCAAGGATGAGTACAAGCTCTTGGCCCTGGATGATGTCGTTGTAGGAGCAATCGACCTTGTTGTGAGTGAATTGCTTGATCCTGAGGGTTATGGCGCTGACCTGATCACAGCTTCGCAAATCGTTTGCAGGTTGGGAGCCATTTGACATCTCGTCGGATGCCTTGCTTTCAGCTCTGAAGCCATGGCGCAAGGCTTTGAATTTGGGTGACAACATGGAATCAGCCGAAGATGGGGACTCAACTGAGCGAGTGATGACAGCATGGGAAAGTCTTCTGTGGCACCGGTGGCTCCCCAAAGTCCGCTCCTCTATAAAGTGAGTCTAACAGCCGTAGAAGAAGTGCCTCGCTGACGTGAACAGCAATGACTGGGACCCTACAGAACCGAACCTCGCCGTCCATCTCGTGGAGTCATGGGAGACTCTCCTGCCAACCTTCATCCGCGACAATATCATTGATCAGCTTGTCTTACCAAAGGTGCATAGCGCTGTCGAGGGCTGGAGCGGCCGTAGGAGACGCGAAGGATCGTCAGACTCACTGGCATCCATTATCTTTCCGTGGCTACCGCTTTTGGGGGAGCGCACCACCGAGGTCCTGGACGAAGGCAAACGCCGCATTCGATCCGTTCTGCGAAAATGGACCGTCCCAGATGGTGTTCTAGAGGAGCTTCCACGATGGAAGAAAGACGTGAGTTGTCTCGCCGGTGTTGCCGTTACTGACGTTACGCAGGTCTACACATCCAGCGAGTGGGACAAGCTTGTGGGAGAGCACGTTCTGGGCAAACTTGGAGCCTTTTTGCGCGACGACTTTATCATTAATCCGCGCAACCAAGATCTTAAGTCATTGACCGAGTGGGTGCTGCCTTGGCATACTCTCATCCGCCCGTCAAATTTCACGAGGCTGTTCGAGCTGGAGTTTTTCCCCAAATGGCTTCATGTTCTCTACTTGTGGCTCGTGCACCCGGGCTACAGCGGTGACGAAGTTGCACGATGGTATGTGCCATTCGCCAGTGTTTTCTGTGTGCTGACGTTGTTCAGGTTTGAGATGTGGAAAAGCCTGTTCCCTTCTGACCTCTTATCGAATCGTGCCATCAGTAACGGCTTTGACGCTGGGCTGCAGCTCATGAACGAGGCAATGTCTCTCGGAGTTGATGCCCCCGCGAAACTCCAGAAGCCCAACTACAAGCCTCTCCCATCAAAGTCGTCCGCATCATCTTCGAACATGGCAAAGGCGTCGCGTCCCCTGGCGCTGCGAGCCAACGTTCCGCAGGGCGATATTACCTTCCGGTCGCTCGCGGAGGAGTTCATCGCGTCCAAGGACCTGCTTATGCTGCCTCTTGGCAAGTCACATCCTTCCACAGGAAAGCCTTTGTTCCGTGTGGGCCAGACGATCGAAGGCAAGGGCGGCGTCACTGTTTATATAGGAGAGGACGCAGTATTTGCGCAGGCGGCTGACGGCGTCTTCCGCGCCATTGCGTTGGATGAACTAGCAGCGCGCGCAAGTGGAGGTCCATAGATTTGAAAATGACGTGTCGGATGCAAAATCAGACAGTGTCTGTGTTCATGACGCCAGTCTCTACGACAACTTGTCAACACTTTGGCCAACAGCTTCATTACAATTAGCCAACTGTAGAGAAAAGAGAGAACGTTCAAGATGGGTGTGCTTCAAAAGATTGAGGATATCGAGAGTACGTGGATAAACCGCATGAAACTCTCTTGGAATGCTGACATCCGGAACAGAGGAGATGGCGAGGAGTAAGTCACAGCGTTCGTCCTCGTGCATGGCTGTTAACAGACTGCAGCGCAGAAAAAGTTAGATAAGGCTGGGCTGGGGGGCGATCAAAAGTGCTAACATTGTGTCTTTCTGTCTATAGCAAGGGTAGGTGCTCGCCAAAGGGAACGGCTCGCTGACACGTGCAGCGACAGAGTACCACTTGGGTCTGCTCAAGGTAGGCAGACACCTGAGCCCTTGCGTCATTGATGCTAATGCGTTGTTCTTTTGTAGGCTAAGCGTGAGTCTTCTTAGCTGTGGCAGAGCTTGCTAACACCCCACAAGTCGCCAAATACCGCGCCCAGTTGCTGGAACCGGAGAAGAAGTCGGCCAAGGGCGAGGGATTCGATGTCATGAAGTCGGGAGGTGAGCTGGACGCGTTGGTCGATCGTTGACAGTCTAGACGCACGCGTGTGCTTGATTGGCTTCCCTTCTGTTGGCAAATCGACTCTGCTGTCAAAGACAACCAAGACGGAATCCGTTGTCGGTGCCTACGAGTTCACAACACTTACGGTTTGTCCCTCCCGACAGGTTCACGCTAACTTTCAGGCCATTCCGGGTGTCTTGGAGTATGAGGGAGCGCGCATTCAGCTCCTTGATTTGCCCGGTATCGTGCAAGATGCCGCCAAGGGTGAGACGACGCATTGTCTGAGAGAAAGGACGCTGACCCGCAGGCCGTGGCCGTGGACGACAGGTCGTGTCCGTCGCCAAAACAGCAGATCTCATTCTTATCATGAGTTCGTGGATTGACTGGGGTTGAATCTGACGCTTTTAGTCGACGCAACCAAGTCTGATGAGCAGAAGGCAATGCTGGAGCTTGAGTTGGAGGCTGTGGGCATTCGCTTGAACACGGCTGCACCAGATGTCGTGTTCAAGCAGAAGACCGCCGGAGGTGTGAGTTTTTCTTTGCTATGTCTGCTATTTACTACGTGAACCGATGCTTACTACCCAGGTTACCATCAACTGCACCGTCAAGCTGACCAAGACTGACGAGCGCACTGTCCGCTCCATTCTGCAGAGCTACAAGAGTGGGTGTGCAATGCGCCACAAGTTGCAAGGGGCTGACCATCTCAGTTCACAACTGTGATGTCATGATTCGCGAGGACGTAAGCATACGGAGCGTTCCCTGTACTTACCATATCAGATTACAATTGACGAGTTTATCGATGTTCTTCTCGGCACTCGCAAGTATATCACCGCTCTCACGGTCATCAACAAGATTGACGGAGTGTCAATGGAGACATTGGACCGGATGGCACGCCAGGGCGACGGAAAGACGGTCATGATCAGTTGTGAGCTTGACCTCGGTCTGGACTGGCTGCTGGACGCCATTTGGAAGGAGTTGGGCCTTGTCAAGTACGTGTCACGTCGAGTTCCCTGTTAACGCACCGCAGGGTGTATACAAAGAAGCGAGGAGAACAGCCCGACCTGTCTGACCCCGTTTGCTTGCGGCAAGGAGCAACCATCGAGACGGTATGCCACGGTATTCACCGCAGCCTGGCGTCCCACTTCAAGTAGGTTGACACCGAACGACACAAGAGTGTGAGTGCTGATTGCCAAGGTACGCCCTGGTTTGGGGAAAGTCGAGCAAGTTCAACCCGCAGCCTCAAAAGGTTGGCCTCACACATCTTGTGCAGGATGAGGATGTTGTCAGCATCTTCACCAAGTAGACGAATGGCTGTTCGTGCCAGATAGGTGCTGTATGTCCCATAGGGGTCGTGATGCTAGCGTTACTAGATGCATTCGGGGAGAAGAAGCACAATACTCTACATGCGGTACAAAACAAAAACGATCAAATGGGTTCCACCGAAGTCCTATCACAAGTTCAATCCGAGCTGGCCGCGGATGACGTCTACCCGCTGCTCAACCTCGGCGAACCACTCGAGTGCCCGTGTGGCTTGACGAGCAGTCTCCTCACTCTGGCGCACAATCTCTCCGCGCGCGTCCAGAGCTGCACGGAAACGCTCGCGCAGGTCCCAAGCAGCAAGACGCATGACCTTGCGGACCTCGCGGCTGATACGCTGGGCCTCGGCTTCGTAGAAGGAGACCTCTGCTGTGTCGTCGACGGCTCCCGAAGTGACAAGCAGAGTGGAGCGAATGTGGCGACCGACATTGCGAGGAATGGAGCGGGGCAGCTCGTAAATGACATAAGCGATGGCACCTGCGGCAATGACACCAATGGCAGGGCCAGCCCACTTGCGGACAGCTGGGTTCGAGGCGAGGTCCGAGATGTGGACGGCGGTCTCGAAAAGCGTGCGCAAAGCCATGGTTTTGCCACCTGCCATAGAGAAAGCGCCGAGAGCAAGAGAGGCAGCACCAATACTCGAAACCTCAGTGGCCATGGACGCTGGGATGAGGTCACGGAATGGCGACGACTTGGTCGACTCTGATGGCACCGAGTCGGAAAGGAAGAGGTGGTGCTGAAGGTCGAAAATGTCGCTGATGCACGCCTCCGACATACGGGTGTTGCTGGCAAGACCAAGGCCAACGGTCTGGAGACCCGACTGGCGACGACCCTTGCGAGGCGCGTGGTTGTGGAACATGGCGCTCGAGTTGAACACACGCTTGGAGCGCTCCACATCGGCAGGGAGGTGCTTCTCACCGAGGTCGGTGATCTCCTTCACGGCGCCGGTAGTGAGCACACGGGCGTCACTCTCCGCAGCGCGGACAGCCAGGTCAAGAGACGAGAGAAGAACACGGCGAACCTCGTGGGCATAATCCCAGGCGCCAAGAAGACCGGGGTAAACGGGCATCTCGAGACCCTCTGCAGCCTCACCGCGGCCAACACGGTCAAGAGCTGCACGGAGGGACTGCTGAGCCTGGGCAACAGACTTGGATGTGACGGTTTCCTCCTCGCCGACGAGGCCATCTTCAAGAGCGTCCTTGCCATTCTTCATACGGTCGAGTTCTGGCTTGACGCGTTCAACCTCGCGCTGAGCCTCATCGCGTTCCTTGGTCGCCACGACAGTGTTTGCCGATGCGAGAAGCTCAACGTCCGCAAGAAGGTGGGTGGTGTAGTTCTGGGCAGGACCAAGCTTCGACTTGGCGCGGTTGACCAGGACAAACGACCGCAGTGACTGCTCAAGCTGCGAGAATGCGGCGTCGAGCTCGTCACCCTCCTCGTCGTCCTCAGCGCCAATGGCGACCTTCGCCGAATTGACAAAGTGGACGAGGTCCTTGGCATCCTTGTATGTCTCGGGGCTGAGGGCCTTGATCTGCTCCATGACAGCACGGCGGCAGCGCTCCTTGTCCTTGAGCTGATCAAAACGGTTGACCACGATGAAAAGATGGGCCTTCTCGTGACCAGCTTGCCAGATAAACTCCTTGGCGGAAAGAGTGAAGTGGTTGGCAGCAGAGACAACAAAGACGACAACATCAATCTCTTCCTGGCGGGCAAAGTTGGCCGTGGTCTTGATCGAGTCGCGGTTAAGGCCAGGGGCGTCAATGAGCGAAATGTCAACGACGCCGTTGTGGAGGATCGAGGGGTTGGTGGCATCCGAAACTTCACGGAGGAAAACGCGGAGAGGGGGAGCCGAGGGGTCATTGTCCATGTCGGTGGCAAGCTGCTCCAGTTGTTCGATGGGAACAGCCTTGTATGTGGCAGCGTTGCTCTGATCGTACTTGACCGATGAGTCAAGCACGTGGATCTCCTCCTTCCCATCGTTCTCCTGTGCGCTGACCACCTCGACGAAGCGAGTTGTCAACGGCTGCTGGTCGGTGGGCATGACTTCGCTGCGGCGGAGAAGCGCGTTCACGAGAGTGGACTTGCCAGCGTTCAGGTCACCAGTAACAAGAACACGCGAGTGGTTGTCGTGAATGCGACCCTGGAGCAGCTGAAGGTGCTCCAACGAAGCGGTCAGGCGATTGTCGAGAAGGGAAGAGATGGAGGAGCGCTCGAGATGCGAAATAACGGCTTTGGCGTGCCTCGTGGCACCGAGGTTAAGGTCAAGCTGCAGAATGGAGAAATCCTCCTTAGTGGGCGACTCCATCTCCGCAGGCTCCTCGGTCACTTCATCCTGAGGCATCGCACCAAGGAAGGTAACCGAACGTTTGACCTGGTGGCGAGCGTTGGGCTTTGAGGAGACGACGACCTCGGTCGAAGAAGCAGGCTCATCGGCAAAGGTCAGAGTACGGCGGCCAAGACGCGGGCGAACAGCTGTGCCGCTGTTAGCAATTGGGGTTTCGCGAACAGATGCAGGGGACGAACGTTTGGCATCCTGGGACGCGGCTGGCTCGGCGAAGTGAGGGTAGCGGACCTGCCATTGCTCGGTGTTGAAGTTCTTGAGGTCAGCCACAAGGTATTTCGTCGCGTCAATGGCCTCTGAAAGCCTGTCAAGGTTAGCAAAGGGAGTAACGCAAACACTAGACGCACTGTTGCTGCTTTCCCTCATAGTCGCGGACGGCGGCATCGCCAGCAATGCGAGACTGAATCGAGGCCGAGTGGAAGCCAATGTGCGATTCCTTTTCGTAAGAAGGCGACCCGGGGGGAGAGGATGGGTGGTAAGGCTGCATCGTGGGTCACACAGTCAGGCCTGGGGTGGCGAGGGAGAAGAGGGGGGGGAGTGGGCGGCGCGAGCCAGGGAGAGGCGAAAGGTTGTCTAGTCGTGGCCAATTGAGATGATACGGCAGTTGTCGTACCAGTGACGAAGAGATGAAGACGAGTGTATGCAGTGAAAAGACTGATGTAACGGTGTTCAGGTTTGCACAAGTGGTGGTGAGTGACAAAGGCCAAGCAGTGTGAGTTTGACGACCAGACCCGAGAGGAGGCGGCATCAAAAACGACAAAGAACGTCGTCTGTTGTGCGCAGGGCGCGGGCGGTACGCCCGGGCGTGGGGCTGCAGAGGGCGCAGAGGGGGCACACGACGGGCTACGTACGGTGGGAAGGAAGGAAAATGCACCCGAACATTATTGCCGAAAGAGGAAGTGAAGAATTAGCTGGTCGCTGAACGGAAGCATTTAGTGCCTCACCAGACGTCACTTGCTCCACAGAGCCACAAGGTGGTGCAGATGGCCGCTCTGCGGCCATCGTACTGCGTCCAGTCTCTAAAGCTCTAAAGCTGGTGGGGTGGGCAGCCATTGTCAAAGTGGCACTACCACTGCCCGCCAACGCCTGTCCTCTGCCATCTCCCTCCCTAATCACTAGCAACAATGTCAATGCCAGACCAGCAGTCCAACCTGGTGACACTTGCACGCGTAATTGCGAGAGCAGATGCATACAGGATCCGTACCCTGGCCGTTGCGCGGTGCCAGGGCTCTAATACTACAATTCCTTCAAAGTTCCAAAATGAGACTGTAGAAATATGCCAACTAGAACTGCACACGGCGCTTGCGTGCAGTGTATTTCGAGTCGCGAGGAACGCTTCAGTTGTCAGCATGTGTGTAATCCAAATGAATTGAGACACCCACCCGTCCTTGCCGCGGGTGCGGTACAGATCCTTTTTCTTGAGGATCCACTCCTTTGCCGTGATGTCCTTCTTGCCCTTCTTGCCCTTCATACCCTTCTCTCGCCTACGGCGGCGTTCGTTCTGGATTTCGTTGCGCTTCTTGGCACTAACCGCCTCGCTCATCTCCTCACCGTCGAGACCCTTGGGGACCTCCTGCTGCCCAACCATCAAACACAAGTACATCTTGCGTGCCTTCTTCGAGTTGGGGTAATCGACCACCAGACCACCGCCGAAACCCGCCCGCTGAGCACAGGTCGTAATGAGCTGAACTTGATCGTCACTGGAGGGATAGAACTGGAACACGGCACGCGATGGGTTCTTGAGCGCTGAATGGAGAGTGGTGAAGAAGCGCGTGAGGCGCTGAGGCGGCGAGTGATTCTTGGAGTCGGCGTTCATCAGCCACTGCAGCACTGAGACGCTGATGGCTCCATCAAACGTTCCCGGGCGGAAGCCAAAGCCCTGTCCAATGTCTTGCAGGAAAAGATCGCCCTCAACCTCGCGCTCCAAGGCAACCTCTAGGAGACGTTAGACGCAGCGGATGACAGGCAAACGAGACGCACCAAGCATGCTGGGGGCAATGTCCACTCCAACCCAGATGTGACCATCCTGATCCAAGAGTTCTCCACTAAGACCGCTTCCACAGCCAATGTCCAGCACATAGGCGGATTCATCGTGAGGAAGGGCGAGCAACTCCAATGCACGCTCCGTCATCTGTGCCTGAATGTTCTGAACACGAGTACTGTATGGTTAGTTTTTGCCGGGAAGAGTCATAATTATCGATGATCTCACTTGCCGGTGTACTTTTTGGCCTCGACATCGCCATACCACTGGTGGTGTGAGCGTTTGAAGGCGCGACACGCAGTCAAGGAGACTCACGATTTCGGGTGGCGAAATCTCTTCGGGGCGGGACATGATGGAAATCTTTTCGTCTCCTAGGGCCAAAGGAAGTAATAAGAGTTCGAATCGGTTCTTGGAGAAGTGTGCGTAAGCTGCAGGCTATCCTTGCTGGTGTCAACGCCGTTTGTTATGATTTGGTGATATGGTGGCCCGCTCGTCAAGATTTCAGCCAAGTCCTGCAATCTGGCCGACCTCCACTCGGAGTTACGGCAATTACCGGAGTGGCACATGCTTTTGCCACGTGGCTCGCGACTGGCTTTCCTTCCATGTCAACAACCGAGCAATGTCCAGCGTTGATCGCCTTAACACCATCAGTACTATCACTTTACAACCATAACAATGACCGCGTTGCTAGATACCCCCTCGAGGGTCTTACGGCGCGTTCAAGAGTACGAGGATATGGAGCTTCCCTCACTCCCAAGTTTTCAGCACGAGCTCGACAGCGACATGTCCACCAACGAGTGGGGTCGGAACAGTGCCCCTAGTCTGTCCTGTGACTCTCTCGATGGAGCCAACGACGTAGGTGTGCTATTGGGCTGTGTATTATTTGCTGACATAAAAGGTCTCTGCTAGCTCAGCTCATCGTTCTGGCTATACCGAGTCCACGGCGAGAGCGGCATCTCAACCACTGGGCAGTTCCGTCCCTACACCATTCCCCCAAAGATCGTCGGTGCAACCGAAGCAGGGTCTTGAGTCTTTAGATATGTCTGGGCCTTCTATCGGTAGACACGACTTGAACACTCAATACGACGAGGATGCCGACTTCCGCGCCTCTCCTCGCAAGGTTCTGGAGCAGTCTGAGGAGTGGGATCAATCTCTGTCCGCCCGTCTTCCCGCGTCGGCACATTTTGCAGCGCCAAACAAGTTTGAAGAGCAGTCTGAATCGATTGCGCAGGAGCCCACATTTGATTACGACGCATCCCTATCGGCCACTCCCATCGCTCGGCATGCGGTACCATCAGTCGTCTACCCACAGAGCACACCCATGACGTTTACCGACGATGCTAAACTCGGTGGCACAGACAGTCGGATACCAAGTCTCAGCCGAAGCGAGATCTCTGTTACAGACAATGAGGCAACCACGCCAGAAGGTCCAGAGCGATTTCAGGACTCGCTGGACGCACCGACATTGGAGGCAATGCCAACGGAAGAGTACGACGCAACAGCCAGCCGCACGGTGGCGACTGTCATGTTGGAAGACATTGAGCCGTCGCCAGCCAAGTCTACTCCAGCTGCTAGGAATAGGCATGCAGTGACCCCGGCGGCCATCCGTTACATGGATATGCCGTCTACAGCTGCCCGTGCAGCCGCCACACCACTTGGTCTTGGTGGGCCACTGAGAGACATTACTGCCGCCTACCGAAACCCAATCCCGTCTACGCCGGCGCTATCTACGATCAGTGACTACAACAGTACACCGCGAGCTGCACTTAACGATGCCGAACGACGAAAGACTCATGTCCTTTCTGTGCTTGCGTCGTCAAAGTTGCCGTCACGAGTCTTGAAGCGCGACATTCCCCACTCTCGCCGCCGGGTTTCGATCGCTCCGGACACCGACGCGATTGTGGAGGAGAGGAGCCCGGGAGGTACAGAGATCGCCCACGAGCCTCTTGATGACTCGATGTCGCCGAATCAGTCGTTTATTTCGATTGCCTCCTCGCAAGACTTGACTTCGGACCGTCGTGGATCACGCATCTATACGCAACGAGGCAACACTTCCGTGCCAAATATTCTCATTGGGAACACTCTGTCGACGCCGGCCCTCAACCTCGAGAGTCGACCTGATGGCAACAAAATTCACAAGCATCTGAACATGATGAACCAACAGCTTCTCGACGCGAACGCCGAACTAGCCCAAGAGGCTACCGACTGGAAGGATCAGTGTCTTCGCGCCAGGGACATTCTCCGAGAAGTCGGAGTTGAGCTGGATGATGAAGGGGAGCCGGTAAGTGACCTCCCCAGGCTTCGAGACAGTCTCTCGGCGTCGCTCAGGCAGGGAGACGATTCTGCGACAGCGGAAACCCTGCGGCGCAAGGACAGCACTATCGCGCGTCTTGAGGATCAACTGGCCGTCATGCGTGCGGAGCAGTTGAATCATTTGGACATGATTCGTAGCAAGGACGACGAGGCGGAGCTCGCTCGGGTCGATTTCGCCCGCAAAACGGAGGAGCACGCAAGTCTGTTCACCACTATCAGTGGCGAGTTCCAAGCAAACATCGAGTCATTGAACGCCAAGCTGGCCCAGAAATCAACAACTGCGCAGGAGGCTCTCGATTCCAAGACAGCAGCTGAGGCCAAATGTGAAGACCTGATCTCCCTTGTGGACCAGTTGGAGCAAACCATTGCTTTACACGAACAAGAGCTGGTGGCCACTCGCGAGTCCATCAAGCAGTGTACTCATGATGCCGATATTCTTGCGGGGGACGCCAGCGAAGCTCGTGCCGAGCTTGCGACTGTGCAAGAGCAGCTGGAGGATGCGCGAGGCTCCCTTGCCGACACACTTGTTGAGCTTGAACTGCTCCGCAACAAGACCGAAGTCTCCCATCTGGAAAAGTCACTGGCGGACGAAAGCAAAGTCGACGGAGGTCCCGACAATAGTCTTGTTATCGCGCTGGAGGATCGACTTGACGATGCTTATCGCGAGATTGGGCGCCTAAAGGGTGAGCTGGGAGCGTCACCGACCCGCAAGTCCACCCTCGATACTTGCAATGCCCGTATCAAGGCGTTGGAAGCTGAAAAGCTGTCCCTGTTGGAGCGCATCCAGGCTCGGCCTCCGACACCCCAGCGTTCAATGTTGACCTCTACGCCCATTGTTCACAAGTCACTTGCTGCCCTGCGTACTCCACTCACGCCGGGCCCCTTGAAGGACCTCTCTTGGCTGCAAACCACTGTTGGAGATTCAAACGAGTCCATGTTGCGCGCACAGCTCGATCACCTTCAGCAGGAGCTTGAAGTTGTGAACGGACAGCTCGACCGCAATTTCGGTCGACTTGAGGAGGCGGGTCTGGGTGCCGTCCAGTTGGCCGAAAAACTTGCAAACGCCAACGACAGGATTGCTCAGCTGGAAGAGCAATGCCGCCAGCTTGCTCGGGAAGGCAAAAAGTCTCTTGCCTCTCTGAACCTGGGTCGTAACACGTAAGTCATAGACCTCGAAATGTGCTGATTGGCAGCAATGATCATCTGGAATCTGCTCTCGAGGCTGTTCATGAGCAGATGGATGCCCTCAAGGGCGATATGCTCAGCGAGAGGGAGCGGCTACAGGATGAGAATCGACGCTTGCGAGTGGTGGCCGCCGACATTAGAACTAAATTCGACGACGAGCTTGAATCGGTCAATATCGAGATGGCTCGTATTCGCCGCGAGGCCGACGAGAAGCTTGCAGATGCTGAGGACACCTTGGCGCGTCTACGTAACGAGAAGGACACTCTCGAATCCGTGAGTTCCCTGCACAGAAGTTGCTAACGTCAGCAGAAGCAGTCGCTTTCGAGCAGAACCATTGAACGCTTGGAGCGTACTATTTCCCAACTCAAAGAGAACGCGGGGGCTGAAGCCGAGCAACACGATCGTCTTGTGAAGAACACCGCCTCCATCAATGCGGAGCACCAGACTACAATTCGCTCACTGCAAGACGGGCTGCGTCAGGCGCAGGAGTTGGAGGAGGATCTTCGTGGACAGCTTCGCCAACGCTCATGGGAGGTGGAGGATGCCAACCGCAGAGCCGAAGGCTTGAAGGCGGAGCGTGCCCGTGTTGCTGCAGAGTTGGCAGTCTTCGGTGATGACTTGGCCGTGCAACGGAGCGAGTGTGTCAAGTTTGGGAGTGAATTGAACGCCTTCCGCCGGGAACAGGCAAGCACTACTGCCGCTCACTCCAAGGACAGTGCGAATCTGGAGGAATCGCTTCGTCGAACGCGTGAGCGCTTGGCAGAGGCTACACTCCAGGTGGAGGACGCGAGGCGCCGTTGTTTCCAGATGCAGGACAAGCTTGCGACAGCGGAGTCGGAGGCGTAAGTTGTCATCACCAAGATCTTGCTTTGCTGACGATATGCTAGTCGAGACGCATCTGAGGAGCAGAAACAAAAGTTCAAGGGGCAGATGAGACGCCTCTCGGCCCAGATCGAGTATCTCAAGGCCAAATACACCAGGGAAAACACCTTCCGAAACGCGCTCTCGTTACAGAAAAAGTTCTTGCTGCTGCTCGTCGGGGGCATGAGTCTCAAGTACGTCCATTTCTGACAGCTCCGAGCTGACATGTTAGCGAGCAGGCCACTTTGCGTACCATCGCCTCCATGGGCTACGAGCGACCTGCCCGTGAGCCACCAAGGCGCAGTCTCAAGTCAGTTGGCCTTGCAATTGTGGCATTGATTCGGGTCAAGCGTATGGCTCAGGAGTGGCACGCGACGACGATGACCAGGTCGCTGGCTGTGACACGAAAGGAGCGTCCAGTGTCCACGTGGGTGTGAGCAAGGGCTCTGTTTGTTTGTTGTGTACGATTTCATAGTTGCCATGCAGTAGTGTTGCACCACGCGATGGACAGCGCTGGTAGATGTGCACAACTGTCATGTCAATAACGGAGATAAGCCACTGTCCGTGTCTGTGATGGTGTTGTCCCTGGAAGTTGTGGTCATTCTCAACGATTGTCCATCCATCAACTCACAATGGCCAGGCTCAGGCAAAGCGTCGGGCCCGGCCTAGAAGGCGTCCCCACGGCGTACGATCGATTCTCAGACGCTGCACGGAATAGATGGCTCGACGGTCTGCAGGCCAAAATCCAACGGGGTCTCGCCGGTGAAGACTTCGACGACTACTCTCCTTCGCCCTCCCCCACGAACGCCGGTAACGACGCACCTGTCGACAATGGTGGTTTGAATGGAGAATATGTGGAAGATGACTTGTTTGGAGAGGAGCTTGAGGCAGACAGCGATGAGATGATTGATGGTACGTTCGCTGCCCAAACCAGGCTGACGGCTCAGATGGACAAAACGTGTCCCACTGGTCCCACGGTTCGTCTGCAGAAGTGCAGAGAAAGGAAGAAATTCATCACTCGCCCCCCGCCTCGACCTTCTCCTTACTAAGCGGCAGCGATGGTGGAATCGTCATTAGCTCGGACGAGGACGAAGCCGATCGCCTTAGTCCCGAAGATGACGACAACGAAGACTGGGATCAAGTCTCGGAAGGCTCCACGCCTGGTTATGTTGCAGAGGCGTATGCCAGTGAAGGCCAACGTGAAGACCACACTGCGCGGAACCACAGACAAGCACCCGCCTCCGAGTCTGAGGAGGACGAACTGGACGACGACGAGCTCCCGCCCCGCCCGCAAGCGACCTTCATGGCACCTTTTGTGAACGCCAACGTGGGTGTTTCATATGAAGAAGGGAGCCATGGGGAGTTTCATGAGGAGGAATACGACGATGACGGCTACGAGGATGGTGAGGATGAGAGGACCTTTGAGGAAGATGACGAGGGATCCTTTGACGATGAGGAGAACTCTGGTTCGGAGGACGAGCATCGTGCACCTGGCTTGACGACACCTGCGGCCTGGCAGGGCTCTGTTGATCAACCGATCGAGCTTTTATCGTCGGAAGACGAAGAGGGCGACGACGAATCGGACCTTGAAGATGAACCTCGAGAGAGTTCTGCACACCATAGTAGCGACAGTCCCCACTCTTCTGCCGCTGGGTACGCAGAGTTGGAAGCTCGCCTTGATGCTCGTCTTGAAGCGAGGTCAGCACTCGAAGGCGAAGAAGAGGAAGAGGTGGTAGAGTTCGGTGACAGCGAGGAGAGTGAGGACAGTGACACAGATGAGGCGTCTGAGGGTGGCCGGGGTCATGACCCAACCCAGCATGGAACCAGATCTGAGGACGATATAATCGGGGTCTCGGACGACGAACAACGGACGCCTACGCCACCACCCCTCTGGGCCAGTGGCTCGCTAGAGTACTCGGCACTAGGCGTCGTGGGATTGTCTGAATGCACTGGCCTGGCCGTACCATCTGCAGGGATGATTGAAGCGGCACTCAATCAAATGTCCCCAGCGCCGGGCATCATCCCCATCGATCCAGAGCTCTTGGGCTCCCCACATCCACACGCCCATACGGACATACCTGGCGTTTCGCAAGGGACCCCGCCGGATTTGGAGTTCAGCCACACCTTTGAGATATTAGATCAGCTTCTGCCTGGGGATACTTCCTTGCCTGGGAATACGCCCTTGCCTGGGGATGATTCAGTCATGTCTGCATTTCCGCTTCAAAGCAATACATTAGACCTTGCATACCATTCGGCACACCCCATGCACGCTTCGACACCTCTATTCTTCGACACTGTGCCGTCAACTTCGTTCAGCCTACCTCTCGCCCAATTCGTCGAGGGTGTCTCAGAATCGACAAGTAGCGCGGAAGAGGGGAATCACCTCCACCACCATTTTGTGCCTTCCGATTCCCTGCGAGAACAACGCCTTCCTTCAGTTGAACGGACGTCCCATGGTATCGAAACGCCAGAGCTGCAGATCATTGACGGAGGTAAGTCTCTTTGTAATGCTGACTTGCGCTGACATGGGTTAGACAGCAGTTCAACTCTCGGGGGCGACCGTCCTATCCAAGTCGTTCATGGACATGTCACCGAGGAGGAGGTGGTTGTTGTGGAGACTGAGGACACGTTGATGTCTATGGGCCATGCGCATCCCGTGGAACAGGCACCCGCTGCTCAAGTCATCACAAATGCCGATCTCAGTGAGGAGAAGAAGGAGGTAGTGGTAGGGGAAGGGGAGGAGGAAGAAGAAGCAGAAGAAAAAGAAGAAGAGGATGAGGAGGAGGAGGAGGAGGAGGAGGAGGAGGAGGAGGAGGAGGAAGAAGAGGAAGAGGAAGAAGAGATGGTGGAGGGGGACTCAGACGAGGCCATTGAGGTAGTCGAGGAGCGTTATTCCTCTCCATCAGCGCCGCCGGCGGGGTGTACTGGCTCCCCCCTCCAACCCTCCGAGGGCCTCCAGACATCTGCACTTCAAGGCGCATCCGACGCAGTTCAAGGGCCTCTTGAGCTGCCACCTGGCTCTATGGGGGTCGACATGCCGGACGACGAGCTTCCCGGCTTCCAGGTCAGGCCACCACCTAGTGCCACACCCCGCAAACCGCATATCACGATGGCTAACGACGAATTGGTGGGCTCGCTTCAGGAGGACAGAGCCGGCGGGCAAGCAACTCCCACCCAGAATCTAGAAAACGAGGCAGCAGCCGCTGCACTTCCCGATTCTGCCAATGAAGTCATGCGGCAGGCGGTTGCTGAAGAAGAAGCGTCAGTCGTCGCTATGCCCGAGAACGAGGAGCCGGTCATCCAGGACTGTAGTGCCACAACAGCAACCGCACTCGACAGCTCTGAACATGAGCAGGACACGACAACGCCGAAGGAGGAGGACCGCCGGAGTGAGGGGGTGCAGGTGCCAGCGCGTCCCGAATCGGCCATTTTCGCAGTCCTACCGTCGGGTGCTGGACTGCCGATGGATGATGATGCTCCAGATTCTCTCAACACTGTAAAGGAACGCTCCACGGACGCGGGGCTCATCTCATTTTCGCAGACGTCAACTCAAGAAGACAAGAGTGCTGAAGTCGACGCCCTATCCTTAACCGGACACGACGATGCACTCAGCATTGAGAGGGAGGAATCGCCAGAAAGACGCACCTCATCACCTGCTCCATCAGCTACGCCTGTGGATCCATCGGAGGATCTTCCAATGCGCCATCTCCACGGCCCCCACATCGAATCTCCCTCCGCTTCTGTCATTCCAGCTGAACCCGAATCAACTCCTGCGCGTGCTGAACGTCGAGCTCGATCGCGGCAGCCTGCGGGCTCCCCGCCACTGACCCGAGGGCGATGCTTTTACAAGAAGCTCCGCGTTCCAGTGGCATCCGAGAATGTGGAAATCACAGTTCTGGCCCCGCAATGCTCTATCCGTCATGACCGCTTGCTTGAAGAAGGAGTTGAGGATTTGGGCTCAGCCATGAACCGTGAAGCGAAACTGCACCAGGAGCTAAAGGGTGATCTTGCAGAGCAGCTTCACCCAGCGCTGCATCAGAAGCTTGCCCGGCTAGTCGGCCCTACGATGCTCGAGCACTGCCATCTGTCTTGGGCGAATGATGGTGCAGTTGAGCCGCCTCGCAAGAGCAGAGCAGCATCGGCCGACGAGTCCCGCAAGCGCCGGCGGTCGAGAAGCTCGCTGAAGACGCCCGACCATGATAGCAAGAGACGCTCCGTGACGCCGAAACCCCCACAGTTGGTGACGCCAAACACAACCTCCGGACGTTGGCAACGAGCGTCCACCGCGAGCTCGACTGGCGAGGATCTTAAGCCACTGTCGTCGCCTGTGAAACGTGCTGTGCAATTTTCGCCTGAAGCAGACATGACTCCCAGTCGACGTTCACATCTGCGCTCGGATACACGTAACGCTACCGCAGGTACATCCAGCAACCCAACTTCGCATGAGAAACCCATCCCGAGGCGTATTACGCGGAGCATGGATACACCGACCACCCACGAATTGCCCCAGACAAGCGTGCGGGAACTTGACGCCGAGGAGACAGCGACCGCAGGCGCAGACGAAGTGCGGGCAACTTCTGGCCAGCAGGCCGAGGACCAAGAGTCACAAAAGCTAGCGGCAACGCCTACTAGGGAGCTCTCGGCCGCTGTCGAGCTTGAGGGCGCTCCTCCTTTATCCCCTTCATCCGACAAAGTCAACGAATCTCCAGCGACGGGGACGCGCTTGCGCAAGCGGCGACTGAGCGAGGCCGCGCCATCTACCGAGGAGCCGGCTGGGAAGCGACGGGCCGCAGGTGGAGAAGATGCAGCGACCCGTAACGAAGAGCCTCAGAAGACGCGATCAGCATGGAGTTTCTGGCCCTTCACCCGCCGCTGAGGCTAGATTAGATGTGTGTCATTGGCTATGCACTATTACTATTATGAGCTCAGAATATCCACAATGTCGTCCCTGCCCGACAGCCGCGCGATATCCAGCGCGGTTTGCTCATCTGGATCCTGAGGCGTCAGGCTCTTGTTCAACAAGTAAACCCACCAAGACACAAGGATCGGCCCCTTGCGCAAGCAAGTACCTGACCACCTCAACCTGGCCACGGTCCGCGGCAAGATGCAATGCTGTAAATCCCTGGCGTAAGCCTCAGCAATGCGATCGTACACTCACAAACTCGTCTCTTGCATCCACGAGTTCTGTCTTTTTGCCGAGAGCGACTTTGAGGTCCTCCAGAGCGCCAGAGGATGCAGCGTCATGAACAGCACTTGCTGGTCTGTCGTCAGTGCACAACCTCCAGCTCATAGCCATACCCGAGCGCTGCTTCTCCCTCCTCCTGGACCATCATGCTCATCGTCGGTCCCAGACCCATGCCTCCGCTGGACTTGGGCTGACTGGCTTCACCTGCTTCCTCCACTTCGGCCCCTTCCGTCCATCCAATGCTGCGGGCAATCTCCACATAACGGTCCTGCGCATCGTCTGGGCAATCGGCGTATTCTCTGGCAACACGAGCCCAGGCATCGTACTTGGCTCGTCCCTCGAAAGAGAATATGCCTGGTCGAGCTCCCGTTCTATACAGTGGTGGTCAGCGAAAATTCAAGTCACTTTGGACATCAACACTCACGGTCCACATTGAGAATTGACAAACTTGAACAGACCATATAACTGGCGGGGGGTCAGATTGACACTGGACACAGGCTTGCCTCAAGTTTGACATCGTTTGTCAAGCCGCCTACGGCCGATGCCGATGACAGCCAGCCGCTTGCTGCTCGGAATTGGTCTTGTGAAGCCATAGTGGTGGAGGACAAGCCTCCAAGCTTCCACATGTCGTTGTCTACGGCCATGGCCATGCAGGCCATAGGTAGATACGCGGAAGCAAACGCCCTCCACCACGTTCAGGCACACACGTCAACCTCACCGCCGCCTTGACACTGGTGACCGTTTGTTCGCGACCCGTTCTACATTTACTGTTATCTTTCTCTTCCTCGGGTCCTCGGCACGTCGCATAGGTCACGCGCAAGTTCTCATCATGGAAGTGGAATCCAGCAGCTCTACGGGGCTTGTAGTATCCTCGGCGGGTACTTCTGGCCTCATCATCAACATGTGTGCCAATCATCCATACCAGAGCTGACATGCACAGTCACCCTCTCGCTATCCTTAACATCTCGGATCATCACACCCGCTCCCGGTATCTTCCGTCTTCAGCTTCATCAAGCTGTGAGTACAATTCTAGCTGCATGCCATCAGGGGCTGATGGCAGTGTTTGGAGCGCTTCTCGGTACGCAAACCGGTCGTGAGGTGTCTATTGCCAACTCTTTCGAACTCGTCTTCCCTGACGACGATGCGAGCCGTTCAAAGGTGGATGCGGAATTCTTCAACACTCGTAAAGAGCAGTGTGAGTATTATTTCCGTGAGCCAGGACATCCGCTAATCACCCGCAGTCAATCAAGTGTTTCCCACTCAGAATGTCGTCGGATGGTACTCGATCGGTTCTCAGCCCACAGCCAAGGATGCTACCATTCACAAGCAGGTACGCAATACAGGCCATCGTTTGTGCTAATAAAAGATGGTTGAACTCAACGACAGTGCGACCACGGTTTTCGTTCAGTTCAACCCAATCATCCAAGAAGGGGCGAAACAGCTTCCTTTCGCTGTCTACGAGTCGGCCCTTACGGAGGGTGCCACTGAGACTGACGGAGAGGGCAAATTTGTGCAGCTTGATTGCGGTATCGAGACGGGAGAAGCCGAGCGTATCGCTGTGGATGGAGTTACCAAGGACGCATCTGGAGACGCGGACCCTTCCGGACGTGAGGGCAGTGTGTGAAGCAACGCTAACTTTTCCCAGAGGTCGCCAGTTTGACAATGCAGCGCAACGCTATCTCCATGCTGCACGAACGCGTAATTGTGCTGGCCAGCTATATCTCAGGTGTCATTGATGGTACGTGTAATAATATGTACTGGCGCTCATGTGCTAGGAAAAGCAACTGTGGACCACGGCATTCTCCGCCAGATTGCAGCTCTTGTAGCGACTCTCCCTGTCATGAATGCTGAGCGGTTCAAGTCGGAGCTGGAGACAGTGAGTATTGTTTCCTTGCCTCTGCTGACCCCGCAGGAATACAACGACGTGCAGCTCACCAACTATCTGACGACTTTACTGCAGGAGCTTGAGGCTCTTTCCGACGTAAGAAGCAATTTCAGCCTACTATTGGATCTCATGAGATACTGACTGGACAGTATGCCGACAAACACTCGTTGGTGCATGAAAAGAAGGGCGAGGACATGAGTTCGCTTGGCACCCAAGTTGGACGTCCTAAACGCCTCGGCCTGGTTCCCAACCGGCGTCCCCGGGGAGAACGTCGCCCATGAGGGAGGCTCTTTGGCTTCTGAGCTGGGATCTGGCCCCCTAGCAACCCTTTAGTACTTTTCTGTGTGTATTACTACGTGACAGAATAGCCATGGTCGCGCTCTTCTTCGCAGGCTGGCGCAAGCACAATGATGATTGTGATTGCCATGCACGGAACCTCTGGCCTGGACCCTACGTCACTGCACGTGGCACGGATAACAATCGTTCCGCACCGTGCCTAGAGGCCTAGAGGCTGCAGTTCAACCCGTTTCACCGTCATCGCATATTTCGAAAACATCAAATGTTCTTGTTCGCCATCCTCTTCAATACCTAGAAACAGCAAATGCACACCGCGTCCTTGCTGAGATCTCTGTGTATATCTCGAGCATTTCTTCCTCCGACAGCCATCCACCCTTCACACTTCGCTTCTCCGCCCCACCCGCTGCGCTCCCTTGTGAACTCGCGAACATATAACAACGCCAAACGATCACACACGACCGTAGCTCGACTCAGCCACTTCTTCCACTGGCCTCACCCGGAACGCGACGTTGAGCTTTTAAAGAAGCCCGATTCTTCTCCCACTGTCATGGCTCCTCAATCAGAGCCGCCACTGGAGGTTCGCTGGGCGCATACCGGCTCCCAGTACCTGGATCTCCCTGTAGCGCCGGTTGTGAAGGTTGAGACCGCATATAAAGCGTTTTCTCCCGACGAGAGCGATCGAATTGAGGCTGCCTGGAAAGATCTTCCTTCCGGCAAACGCGCAGACATTATCGCTCATTGGGGCCGAGAGGATGGCGAGGGCACGAACAAGAAGAACCGACCTGTGCACCCGAAGAAGGGCTTGAAGAAGAAGCCAGTCACAGTCAAGCTTCCTGAGAAACCGGGAGAGGTGATCTCAGATGACGAGTGCGAAGAGCCAAGCGATTGCGAGCAGACTGTTGAGGAGCTAGACGAGCTTTACAAGGGAATTCTTGAACGTGCGCAAAACGATCCAGCCCGACTGGATGTTGTCGAGGGCGTAGCCGTCAGCCAAGTGAGTGCCCCCCAGACTGCGCCTTCTAATGCCAGGACTCTCTATTCGAAGTAGATCTAAACACTCTTTCCCTCCACCCCGTATTTTGGCCCCAGTCTGGAGCGCGCCTACCTGTGATTCGCGGCACTTGGTTCGTGGGAGACGAGACGAAACCTTGTGGATGGGACCTGGCAGAGGAACTTGAAAAGGCGTTCCAACAGATCAAGCCATGGGAGTCGTCGTACCGCGAGGATTATACTGCAGCTATGGTTCTTGGAGCTGCTGGGGAGGAAAAACTGAAGTTCTCGCTGCCTGAGCGGTTCGGCCCGGGACTTGCAGTCATCTTCGAGGATGAGAGCAAGTGCCGCGTCATGGGGTGAGTGAGGCCTGGAGAAATGTTGCTGATCAGCAGGGCTGGCGCTCTGGACTATCTTTCCCGTGCACTTAGAACGTCGCTAGGCACGAAGAATGGCACACTTCTGTATCGCGGTTACTCTTCTGCTCTGGCGTCGAGGGACCCTCAAGCCGCTGGAAAAGTGTCCCGCAGTGCCAGCAGTACCGCTCTAGGGCCAAAAAGTGTCGAAACGACGAGCACGGATGCTGCATCGGCCAAGAAAGCTTCCCAGAACGACGACAAACCAGTTGAAAGGACTGCGGTCAAGGTCGCGGCGGATAAGAAACTGGAAACAGCTCAAGAGGGTGAGGAAGGAGAGGATGGTGAGAGTGCCGAGGCGGTTGACGCACTCGAGGAGACCCATGTGCCAGTGGTTCCGTCTCATATTAATGAACGGCCTTGCACGGATCTAATTCTCGTGATCCACGGCATCGGACAACACCTGGCTGCCGAATATGAAGCCTTCAACATCGTCTACGCTTCCAATCAGCTCCGCCAAATGATGCGGAAGCAAGCCGTCGATCCTGCCCTCGCGGACGTCATCAAAGACGGCCGCGCACAAGTTCTCCCCGTCCAATGGCGGGCGAATCTGAAGCTGGACAGCGGGGATGTAGAGAACGAGAACGACAACATTTTTAGTGTCGCCGACATTACAATCGACAACTCGATCCCATATGTTCGACAGATCACAAACTCAGTTTTGCTCGACATTCCCCTATTCATGTCACATCACCGCCAAAAGATGATCGAAGCAGTGTGCAGCCAGGCGAACAAGTTGTACCGCTTGTGGATTGCTCGTAACCCAGGCTTTGAAGAAAATGGTCGCGTGCACGTTATTGGCCATTCCGTGAGTGCACTTCTCATACATATACACCGCTGACTGTGGGCAGCTCGGCTCGGCTTTGGCTGCTCATATTCTGTCGAACCAGCCTACATTAATTCCTCCCCTGTCTACATTCCCCAAGCAGGCTATCGAGGAAACCACTGATCGGTTCCTGTTCAACACGCACAACTTGTTCCTTGCTGGCAGTCCTCTGGGCATCTTTCTTCAGCTTGATCAATCTCACCTTGTGGCGCGTGCTGGGCGAGGTCGCACGATGGGTGAGTATGGAAAGCGGCCACTTCTGACGCTACAGACTCTCCTCCTGGGGTGGCCCTTCAGCGAGCAGGAGAATTTGGCTGCATGGCCGTGGATTCGTGAGTTGCACATCATGGTTGCCTTGTTGACAACTAGACTCTATAATGTCTTCTACTTCACTGATCCGGTTGCGTAAGCTTGTGTGCTGAGCGGGGCTGACTGTGAGCTACTCTTTGAATGCTACCATCGATGTACAGGTTGCCAAGACTCGCCCTCCTCTTGCTATCCGAAACGTCGCGGGATCGGTGTTCCCCGCTCTCCCAGCCATGCCCGCGATGCCGGCGATGCCTGTCCTCCCCAACCTTCCTCCTATTCCGGACATTGCCCAATATCTCCCTTCCTACTTGGGTGGAGCTCCAGCCTCCGCCGCCTCTCCGGAGCAAGGGAAAGCAGAGGAGAAGGAAAAGGAAAAGGAAAAGGAGAAGGAAGAGGCGGATGCCGCAACGGAAGAGCTCGACGTAGGTGAAGCTCTAAACCAATGCTAACAGTTCAGCCGTCTGGTGGCTATAGGGAGGCGGGAGACTCTCTGGGAGAAAGGCGCTTTGCGGCTCTTAATCCACACGGTGGCGTCGATTTCTCCTTACCCGCGCTCGGTGTCAACGGCTATCTTGACATGATCACGGCCCATGGCAATTACTGGAATGATCCCAACTTTGCGGCGTTCGTTCTATCGGAGACGTATGGACCCGAGGTGAATACACCCAAAGTCGAGAAGGCCGATGGTTAAGTCTCTGAGATGAACACACCTACAGCAAAGGGCATTGATCCGTAATATGTTTCATAACTGTGGGCTATAGCATGTATGTTTGGGTCCCATCTTTCGCTCTAGGTGACTATCACGTTGCCCTCTTCCACAATTTACGCCCTCCTAACAGTCCTGCCGCGACGACAAACAATACGTTGCAAGCGAATGGAACGACATACGGTCGCCGGGGTCCCAGGACTAAGGCCGTGGCGGCTAGACCCACAGCAGCGGCCAGAGACAGCCGAGCGAGGCTGGAGGGGGTCAGTGGCATTATGAAGCACGCTTACCTTTGATTCTCAGCCATGTCGGTGTCCAGACTGCTCAACACCACGACGAGAAGGGCAGGTATCAAGGGAAGAAGGGCGTGGTCACCCTGGAAAGGATGACCACGGTTGCTCCACACGTTGCGGCCCCAAACAGCAATGGATGTGGCGTTGAAGGGGACTTGGAATGCCATGAGAAGCACGCACGCAGATGTCAGGTGGTACCGCGCAGACTGTGGTCAGCTCGTACAAAGTGGCAAAAAATACGTACACCAGTTTGTGAGGTTGCAACAATCACAAACAGGAACAGAAAGAGCACGATAAACGCCATTCGGTACGGAATTGACAGGCGCACAACCACCAGTAATAAGCCCGCTGGAATGATGCGCGACCACATGGCCGTCCAATGTGGTTCAGCATCGCGTCCACTTCACGTCAGCATTTACTAAGGGTCGGGATGCACTCACGATAATTGCCGCCCCAAGACGCGGCCTGTGACGGCCAGCCCCACATCTAGCAGTTGACGAACAGTTACAACGGCTCCGAACGACCACAGCAGAGCCAAGCTTGAAACGGGGATTAGTAATGGGTGGCCAAAGCCAAGAATGACGTGTGAAGCCCCCAAGCCCACTCTTTCTGTCATCGCAAGCACGACATGAGCCCCTGCAAGGATAGATATGGCCGAACCAAGGAGTCTTAGATATTGTTGCTCGATGATGGTGTTGAAAGATGGAAAGACCGCTGCTCGGTCAGGCTCAGTAATGAAGGACACAACAAACCTGTCTTTTGAAAGGATCCAAGTTGCACCGCAAACACAGTCGCTACCCAACCTGTGCACCACACGATGATGGCAATCCTAAGTCGGTGAGCAGCTTTGGCTAGGGTGGCCAACATGTCAATGGAGATAGTGAGCTCTTCCAGAAGGCACTCTGGTTGCTGGTAAACGTCGATTCGAATACCACGACTCTGTTGGTGGTGACCTTGGAATGGTGCACCCGAGATGTGCGAGTGAATTGTCACAGAGCCATTCGTCACTGGGTAAAACCGTGACTCCATGGAGGGACGATATTGAGATGATGCAGGTAACGAGCAATGCTCAATGATAGGAGGCGAGCCTGATTCAGTATTAGCGAAAGCGTGTGCAACAGATCTACCTAGGCATGAGCCCGTTCGCATGGTGAGACGTCGGGCCATGAGAGATGATACCAGGGCGCTCCTAAAATGCAACGTGAGGTGAGGCAAGGGGGTCGAAGCAGGAATGCGTTCTGATAATGTTAGTTCTGCCCAGGAGCGCCACTCACTCCACGTAGAGCCTGCAACGTTCACCGCCAGGTGTACACCGCTGGCCACTTGGCTGCCCTCAGGCACTTCCACCTGGATCATTGCCCCATCTTGAGGAAGATCCCGGAGATCGAGCACAAAGGTTGCTTGGTGAGGCTTAACTCCTTCGCCAGGAAGAGGAAAGGGCCGTCCGTTGTCAGGTCTGGGAATGGTTCGAATGCTGCTTTGTTGCCAGGCTGTGCACCGGCCGAGGTGGCATATCTTGGGCGTTATCGGAGGCGATGCTATCATGGCCTCTGTCGCATGAGGGGCATGAATCAGCATGGACATGGACTCCGCGTTAACATCAACAGCAATCGAACTGCTCCGCCCAGAACTCAGCGGGGAAGAACGCGGTGTCGAGTCGCCCACAAGCCAGTGCCTAGCGACCTGCAGCTGCTGAGAGCGTGTACCGGCCGCTGACATGTCTAGGAGACTCCTTGCGACCCGCCATCGAACTTGGTGGCACCAGACCATTGCTTGATGGTCTACACCGGTCCATACCCCGGGCATACCCGTTGTATAGATGGCAAACCCATCAGATGGGCCCACGACGTCTTCAGACAGGGCACAAGTGTCTGAAATGATCTCGGTATCAGACACGCCGCCGCAAATCGAAATGAGGAGAGGTCGTGGTTCGACGTAGGCGGTAGCATCGATGGTCTTGTAAATACCGTCCATGGCGCTTTCAAACCCCACTGGAGGCACCCAGTGTGGAGTGGACATAGTTACAATGGCATCAATGATGCCATTGGGCATAGATGTGGAGGCGAGCCTAGCAACGATGCCACCCATAGAGTGGCCCACCAGTATGATGCGATGCGGTCGCTGGCCGGGAGGAAGGTGATCATAGGACGCCAGAATGTGTGGGATGGCTGTGGCCACAAAGCGGGCTTGCTCCTGCAGCGTTGGGGCGTGAAAGGCGGAGAACTCTTCGTTGAAGTCGACTGGAAGGTCAGCGCTTGCCGGCCATGGCACACCAACCTGTAAAGAAGTCCAGAGGCTTTCGGGGCACCGAGTTCTCCTGCCCTGTGTTTGAGTAGTGTTGATGTGCGGCAGACGATGCAATGGAGCGAACTTGTTGAAACGACCCAGCATTGCCGGGCACGAACAGGACTGGCGAGCCGGTTGCCTTCGCCGTCAGCGTGAGAAATGGATCGGAGCTCTAACCGTCTTTGTATCCAAATGTGGATCTCGGTACAGATATACTGCGTATCGCGCAAACGCCGCTTGATCCCATTCCAATCGCTGGTACGACTGGTACATGTAGCTCATCTCACAGCCCCATGTCCCCGCTTTGGCTTGGTCTCGACTGAAAGCTAGCAGCGATATCCCAGAAAGCACCAGCCATAACAATACTATTGTTATCGTTACAGGGAAGCCACCCTTCGCTATTGGAGAGCCGGTTCGTTGACCCGCATGGGATGCTGGTGACATGGCGTGGAGAGTAATGTGGACATGCCCAAAGTGGAGGTCCGGGTTTTGTTCCGTCATCGTTCGCGTGCATGTCCTGCAATCACAACATCCACCACATCGTCGGCCATGTCAAGGGACCCATACATCGACGCCAAAGGGTAGGAAATTGATTCATACAATGATCAGTAGCACTGCTGAAGTGTACAGCGAAGTGGAAGCCAACATCGGAAACCTCAATGCCTTACT
Organism: Prillingera fragicola; assembly: GCA_002335605.1. Classification (NCBI taxonomy): domain Eukaryota; kingdom Fungi; phylum Basidiomycota; class Tremellomycetes; order Trichosporonales; family Trichosporonaceae; genus Prillingera; species Prillingera fragicola. Next base: position 337,320 of record BEDY01000004.1, on the reverse strand, counting down.
GGGATCCTACAGCCGCATCAGCTCCACGAGCCAGGACTCGGCCAGTTTGCGAGAGACTGCAGATGAGCTTCGGAATACGCTGGGGCTGCTGGAAACGGACTTGGAGGATCTTGATGAGTGTGTAAGGGTAGTGGAAGGTCATGGCGACCGTTGGGGTATCGACCCTTCCGAAGTTCGCAACCGTCGGACGTTTGTCAATCGCCTTACCGATGAGGTCCAGGTAGGCTCGGGCAGATGGGCATTCCTGACACTACAGCGTCTTCGGACCAAAGTGCAGCAGGTCACAAGCAAGAGCACGGCGCATCCCCAGAGGTATCGAGACGACATCGAGATGCAGCCGACAAATGATACTGAAGAGGCTGAGCGGTGGGAACGAGAAGAGCAGCAGGTGAATGATGAACGCTGATGGGGGCTGACGTGTCACAGATGCTCATGCAGCGGCAAGACAGTACTCTCGGTGTCATCTCTGGCACATTGTCAAGTCTAGCGTCTCAGGCGGGTCTGATCGGGCAAGAGGTCGAAGAGCACGGCGTGTACGTTAGGCCATGAGGTCAAGAGGCTAATGCGCACAGCATGTTGGACGACTTGTCAACTAGAGTGGATACAACCCAGTCCCGGTTGTCCAAAGTCAACAAGACAATCCAAGAGTTCATCCGGAAGAATGAGAGTACGTCCGCATTGACTTCGAAGCTTGGCAGCCTCTGACCGCATCCCCAGGCAGCCGCAGCTCTTGGTGCATCGCAATTCTGATCGTGATACTGATTATATTGCTGGTGGCAGTGATTCTCGTTTAAGATTGTACTTGTACAACAATGTCATAGATCTATGTATGCGGTCGTGGTAGCCGAGTGTTATGCTACACTAGAATTGTGAAATTGTTCCTCTTTCGGCCATCATTCAGGAGCTGCTTCGTCGACCACCGGGTTAGATCAGTCTTGACAGCTGGGTCCCAGCTCCAGAGCCAGAAGGCGACCTTGCCATTCGGGCGCCAGCGCTCCTGCAGTAACTTGAAGCCGATGGCCGCGACAAACTCCTTGAAAGACTCCATCGTGGTGTAGCGAGAGTTATTCACGCAAGGATATGGGAGAACCACGAAAAGGAGGGACGATGTCTGCGCTCGCAGCTGGGCACGACAAAGTTGTATCATACGTCCTGAGGCATCGATTAGCATCACTACTCACGGGGCACTCTCACCTCGGTTCTTAGGATCTCCGACAAAATTTAACACCAAGCTGCAGCTGACAATGTCAAACTTTTCCTCCTCGGTGGCGGGTACCGGTCGTTGAAGGAAGTCTTGCTCAGTGATGTCGGGATGCCTAGAGTTCAGGTCAAGCGGATGGTTGCTGATCCAACGCGAGCAGTTGTCGTAATTGTCTGGTACCAAAGCGCCAATCTCCAACATTCTGGATTCTGTCAGCAGAAGCTCTCAAGAAGCTGCAAGAAGTCGCCTACTTGAGAGGGGTCTCCAAAGCCGCCTTCTTAACACCTGGCATCTCCTCAAGCCATTTGACAAGGACCTTGGACGTGTCACCACCCCGTTGGCTTGACTGTCCCAGCGTGCTGGCATGTTGGTAGGCATCGATACCCCCAATGGCGGCGATTCTCGCCTCAATATCTTGAATTCGGGCATTAATGACAACTCGCGCGTCTTCATTTGCTCTTGAGGCTTGACGTTGCAAGGTGTTCAGTTGACGTAACAATGTGTGGAAGGTTGCAATGGTAGATTGCGTCGCCTTGTGTGAAACACTGGCGTCCTTGGATGAAGATGCGATGGGCTTTTTCCGAGTGCGTTTGGCAGGCATTGTAACGAACGCCAGGGTCGCAACGGCCAAGTGCAGATACGGAGTGCAAGTTGATGTTGACAAATTGATAGCAAACGGAGTGGGTCATCAGGTCGCTTGGTTAAGAAAATACTTCCGAATAGTGGAGGTCAACGGAGATGAACGCCGACGTCACACATGTTGCGAAGGTCATAGTATCCGTCCTTCTGCACTCTCTCTTTTGGTCGACGAACAGACATCTGCGCAGATGTCCCAAAAGGTTGGTGATTGGAAATATTCGTTGGCTGACTTTACTCAGACTTCAGACGTCTTTGACGACCTAATAGGGACAGCGTCTCAGCCGCCCACTGGCGGTGGGCAGCCAGTACGTGGCCAACTCTCAACTTCGATCTCCTCTGATTTTGGCGACTTTCACTCGGCGCCAACGTCTGACGGTAACCTTGAGGGTGAACGCTCGGCTCCTGCTACTCATTACAATTCCAATGCCTCTTCGCGGCCACTCGTTAACCAGCCGGCCAACCTTGACGATACAGACCTGTTGGGCTCGTTCGACGACATTCAGGAGTACAGTCGGCCACCTTCGACAGTCAGTGGGGCGCAGACACAAGACTATCTCACGGATGAGCCGGAGCCTGAGCTGGAGCCTGATGTGGACCTGATGACGAGTCCACCGCGTCCTTCACGTGGTCAACAAGCCACTCCCCCCGCGATGCGCAGACCATCGGTGGGGAGAATCGACTCGTCTCCTACGCGCTTGCGGCACGTTCTTTCTTATCCTGGTCCAAGCTCTCCTCCAAGAGTATCCGAAGCGGGCTCTGAGATAATTTTCCACGCCCCGCAGATTCGCGGCAAGGACGACGCGGCGCGGCGCATGCGACGAATGTCACAGGACTTCAATCTTCAGAAGGGTCACCCTCACCAACCCTCCAGCTCTTCCGACCCACTCTCTCGCTTTGCTGACACTATTTCCACATCCAAGCTCGCATCCAGGTGGAAACGGTCTGTACTTGGGCCTTCGCCGGGACAGGACCCCGCCGACGGTCCGACCAAGACTGCATTGCCCATCGACATCACCCACAAGTCTCCGTTCGCCTCCATTGATCAGATTGCAGGTAGCTACACAGCACCAGACGGGGCTCCTGGGTTTCGAACAACAGGAGCATCGGGTCACTTGGAAGAGAATGAGTCTTTCCAGACTACGCTAGTGGGAAGGCGGGAGTTGACAACACCCGTCCTCGACACTGCTCAAGCCCAAGAAGTAGGTTAAACGCGATGCGGCCATGCTCACGATACAGCTTCGGTCAAAGCTCCCTCCGCGACAGCGAATCTCGGACTCTTGGACATTGCTTTGTAATATCTATAAAAGTTATCGCCGCTAACGACGTAGTCTCCTTGGATCAACATGGTGCCTCATTGTCCACGCTTTATCGTCAGGTCGAACAGTATGCCAAAGATCATCGCACAAGCGGTAATCTCTTGGTGGTACGCGATACGGAAGGTCATACCTTCGGTATTTACCTGAATGAACCCCTCATCAAGCGCGAAGGAACATATTACGGCAGTGGAGAATCGTGCGTCACTGGGCTCGTACTATCGGCTGACAAGTCCCAGCTTTATGTTCAAGTTTGTAACCGGCGAGAGCAGCCCGCGCATTTTCCGGTGGACAGGCCGCAATCAGTACATTGCACTTTGTGAGACGACGTTCATCTCATTTGGCGGAGGGTAGGTTGGCGTGATGACGAATCTTGCTGAACATACCAAGAGGCGCGTCGTACGGTCTCATCCTCGACGGGACGTTCTCCCGCAATTCGTCCTCAACATCCCCTGCGTTCCAAAATGAGGTTCTATGTGTCGATGCCCAAACGTTTACGGAAAAGGGGCAGCCCTTTGATTGCCTTGGTCTGGAGGTTTGGGGTCTGTCATAACTGGGTCCTTTTTGTGTGGTAGTCATGAACGGCAGTCTGCATTGGCTCAAGTGAGAGCGGACCACGGCTGAAGGCCACTGCGCGAGACCAACGACTTGGTGTTCAGACAAGATAGTACATTGAATAGGACTCTGGCCACTGACCACTATGCACAGTCGTTAGACGGTGATTTACCGCCAAAAATGAGGGCAGGGGTATAAAGCTTGGGCCAGTTTCACAACTATCAGGTAGTAACGTGGGTGATCCGATCGTATTATGCATGTTTTGCCGAATTGCTGACGCCAGCTGATAAATAATACGTAAGGGGGACTCGAGTGGTGTTCAACAATGCAGCTGTTACCGCGGAAGTATGTATCTATTCTGTACGTGCCTTCATTCCCGAAGACATTGACAGATTGCATCCACTGCGCGGAGTTACAATCAGCCGATCACCGATCAGTGTAGAACCGATCGAAGTGTCCGGCGTATTTTAACAAACCTTTGCAGGTCATGATGAGTCATTACTTGTTCCCAAAAAAAACTGTACTAAGACATGCATGCACGGGCTCGGAAATGTCAAAAATTCGTTGCTGCTTGCAAGGATCAATACACTTTGAATATGTTAAAGATCAAGTCTGTGATATAAAGCAGGCTGAAGTCACTTAGTCATATAGGCCAAGCGATGATTATAGGCTTCACGTGTTGTGTGATGTCAATGAGGTCTGTCAAATGCTATCGTCTTGGGTTGTCGTCCTTAACCATCAATTGTTAAAGCGCATACCAGCTGCCAGACTGATGTGAAGTGTTGTAGTACTGCCTGAGATGCCGAACTCCCTAACATGTGTGAGAACTCTACTGCTTACCTCTTCAATGGGCCAGCCCAGCCTGCAAGCGGCACTGAGCCTCTGGGCCCCGATCCTGCATTTTGTGGAGGCTCTGCCCATAACGAACGGTCCCCTTTGGGAACGATCGCGCCTCATGTGTCATCGATCGTCGATCAACTCACGTTGCCCATGATCCGTTCCTATTCTCAGTTGAACAACTCAGCAGCGTGAGAAGAACAATGACCAATAAACAAACCCAGTGAAGGCGATCGTACCTTGATTGATTGTCCGCCGATTTTCAAAAAAAAAATCAAAACATCCTGAAGTGTCATTTGTTCGTTTTGTGCAGTGATCGGGACGTGATCGACGAACATCGATTAGGGAATTTAGGGTCAGCCGACCAGTCCGTTTCACTGTAGGACGTCTATAGCTCTACGTCTTCAACGTTCATGCCAATGCTATGAAAATCATTGACAAGCAACGCATGCCTCACTTAGTACTAATACTGGGGCGCCCTGATAATGATACTGGGCTGTACGAATATTACCCAAGCCATTGTGCTTTGGCGATGCAACAGTGGTAAGAGGCACGCTTTGAAGCTATTTAGGAAAGAACATCCCAGTCTTCGAATGTCTTCCCAGTATCTTGAATGTGTTATACCAGTGAGGCTAACACACACAATTGAAGCTCCTGGCTTCGAAAACAGATAGGAAAGCTACTGGGAAGAGAGACAAACAGGAGACTACATTGAGGCCAACAAAAATAAAAATAAAAAAAGAATTAAAAAAGGGACTTGTTGGCAAATTGGCATACTGATGTCTATCCGATGTCTACATGGACGCGCTTACAATTACACATGAAACAAGCAAAGCAGACCACTTGGTGCGCATCTTTTTGACGGTCTGGACAGGGCTGTGGCCATTGTTTGCTGGCCAGAACCCCAAATTTGCTGCTCCCACTTCATGGTGCAAGCGTGTCACGATCATCTTGCCCTGGGCTGTGGTGGTGTTCGTGTCCCCGACATTCCAGGCGTGGTTGATTGCTTTATACGGAGCAACGCCTGCGTTAAGGAAGACTTGGCGAGCGACATCAAAAAGGTCGTACCTGAAAGCGTCGATCTGTCGGCGACAGCTGCAAGTAGATGGTCAAGGGCTGCGACTACGTCAGGGGTCTTTTAGGTGATCTTTGTGGCCCAGTAGTTGCCGGCGGCGTGGGCACATGTGGGGTCCACATCGGGAACGAGGTCAAAAATGGAGTGCGCTGTGCAGGTGACTGTTTTACAACTCCAACGATCTGACGGAGTTGAGAAGAAGCGTCCACGCAGTGTGAATGTCAGCGGCGCTGGCAGAGCTCTGTAGTGCTTTAAAGCTCCGTAAAGACCGTGTTTTGCCCATAGTTCAAGAGAGAGCGTGTTCCAGACCCATTCCTTGCCGTAGAAACAGGTGCGACGACTTCACACTGGCATTGACTCTGATGCAAGATCAAGCACGATCATGTCGTTTCGCCAATGCTGCCGAGGTACGCCTCCATGGCGGCGTCGGTCCAAGTCTTCGGGTCGTTGACAAATGGCCACCCTTGCAAAACCCACACCGCCTTGCTGTCCACAGCCCGGAGAGATCTCACCACTTTCTGTGCGCACTGCTTGAGGTACGAGGATTTTGCGGAGGGATGGCGCAGCTCGACGTATGTATCAACTGTGTAGTCGCGTCAGGTCCACCCGCAATGTAGTCGCGGTACACCTCCGCCCACATGATGTACGGTTAACTCGGGAATGAAGAATATACCCACAATTCCTGCCCAGTGCTAGCCAGAGGGAAGTTGATACCGTGCAGAGCGGCCCAGTCAAGCTGGTACTCCCACTTGTCCCAGCCATAGAACGCCCAGGGTGTACCCATAAGTCGCCACGTTGATAAAGTATCAGATCTCGGCCCAAGTCTGGCCCACAAGGTTCAGAACGGGGGCAGGCGAAAGATGACCAAATCGCATGGGCTTCTCACCTGTCTGGCAGGCTGCGTTCACCAGAGCCTGGAGGGCTTGCTCGCCTGGCGGCTCCGCACCGACGGGTGTCCACGCGTCGTACACCAAGGGCGACGAGGTACCAACGGAGACCAGACCTAATGCGCTCTCTAAAATTGTGAGGAGCCTCATGATCTCATGTGCCCGAAATTCGACATGCATGGTGCACCTGTTAAGTACAGCCGCGATGCAGGCATAAAAGGTCAGCGACGATGGGAATGTTAAGTTCGAGGGTGTTCGGCGGCGATAGCCGAGAAGGGGATTATAAGACTCTGTCTTCACCAACAACCATACCAGATCGCTGCACTGAGGTGGGAAGAGTGCATCTGAAAAATGAGTTATCACTTGATGGCGAGCGATCCAGGTATGCCGAAAGTGTGGCAATCTGTAGTGGTTCCTTGAGTTTTTAGCCTATTGGTTTCGGCAGTGACACAGCTGCGCGTGCTGACGGCCAGACGAAGTGCGGTACTTCCGAGTACACGGCGACGCTTTATCAATGAGACCAGACACCATCTTCGTTTCAATGAACCTAGGCGTCTCGGTATGGCCGGCAGTCCGCGACTCCCCTGCGTTTAGAACCTCGGGTACGCCGCTCTGGAGGCAACAGAACGCAGTCATCAGCAAGCACTGGTAGGAACAGCTTGCCCATAACTGCATGTGCGTTCTCAGGACGGCCATCCAGAATTGACGGCAGAACGAGGGATACCACTGTGAGTAATGTGACGGGAGAGGTCCTTGTTCCTCAGGCAGGAAACGACGGCCAGTAAACCCAGGTGCTAGCACGCCAGGTGCATATCCTATGCAAACAAAGTCCATGATTGAAGTGAGGGATGCCCCTCAGTGGGGCGGGTTGTACAACAGGCTGCCACTGGGCGCCGCTACAGCCGTGAGTGAACAGCAGCCTGGGTTGTCGACTCGTCGAGGTACCGAGCCATCTCGTACTCCTTGTGCTTGAAGCCACACTTTTCGTAAAACGCTGACCAGTTAGCTCACGAACCGCCTCGGGGTGCTTACGAATGTTTTCTTTGCTGCAGTCCAAGATGACCTTGTAGCACCCTTGGCTCCTGGCAATCTCCTCAAGCCCGTTGATAATGAGCAAGCCGAGCTTGCGGCCCTGCATGGTCTTTGAGACGGCAATGTCCTCAATGTGGGCGACAATTCCAGCGTTGCGGAGGAACTTGCGCTCGACAAAGACAGTGCCGCAGGCAACGAGTTTGTCGGACGCCTTCTCAACAACTACAATGGTGAAGTAGCTGTTCAGGCACGCTTTGAGGGACGCGAAACGCGCTTCACCAACGTGTCAGCAGCCGTCTTCCCGTGGTGGCGTCAAACAACGTACCAGCATAGTCTTCCTCGCTAAGGGCGGGAGCGCTGGTGAGAACGGACAGAAGCTCCAAGTGGCCACGACCGAGGTCTGACGCGGCCAAAGGACGAACCTGCCTAGGTTAGCAATGTTGTGATCAGAGACTCCTTACCTCTAAGTCCGAGCCCAAGCGCGACTTGATGGAGAGGGGTACAATGTCCTGGGAGAACAGAAACTCTGATGCTTGAGCAGGCATAGTTGACGAGCGGAAGACGAGTGGGCAAAGCAGTAGGTGGGAAGGGGATATGGGGAGATCTGGGAGTGACCAAAGGTAGAGGTGGTTATATTATGGTCAACAGGAAGGGACGGTACGGACACATTTGCTTGGCGATTGCCACGGGAATGGTCCGACACTCGCGGATTTCCGCGGTCAGGGGCGAGCCAGAGCACCGCCCAGATCCGGTGCGGTGTCGTTTGTTAAATGATGTGTACATTAAATGTTTTGATTGATATACCCCGGCTAATGATTCGACGTCACTCACTACTGCAGCTGTTCTCAAGTAGTCAAACTCATCTCCTTCCGCGGGCATCATGCCATCCAGTGCGCCAGTACCAGACAACTTTGACAAAGACCCTCGCGTGCACTTTGACAAGACTAGTGGAAAGTGGCAGTATGAGGACGAGGACGCCAAAGAGTACGAATGGACCGGCTCCGTCTGGGCTCCCTTGGTGCGTTCCGGTTCAACCAAGCTACGATGAGCTGACAATGCGCAGCTAGATGAAAGCTTGATTCGAGCTCAGCAGGCGGCATACGCTGTGCAAGGTGTGGATGAGAATGTGGGTGTCGCTGCCAAAGGCTCGTTGCTGACTCGCAGGTGCCCGCAGCTCCCGTCCTCGCCCGCCAGGAGAGGATGAACAAGCGAAAGCAAGGAGAGGCGGACGGCTCTCGTAAGCAGCCAAAGACTTCGACCCAGGGGTCGGCACCCAAAAAGACAGCAGTTTGGGTTAGCAACCTGCCTCCCACCACAACACCAGAGCTGCTGGCGTCCGTGTTCTCCAAAGCGGGTGTCCTCCTCGTTGGCGACGACGGTGGACCGCGCATCAAGCTGTACTATGACGACAACGGAAAGTTTAAAGGAGATGCCCTCATCATGTACTTTAAAGAGGGAAGTGTGGACCTCGCCATCACTCTCTTGGACGACACCGAGCTCGAGCTTGGCGCAGGACATGGCAACATGCACGTTCGCGTGGCCGATTACGACAAGTCGAAGAAGTCGGAGGGCAAGGCAGAACCCTCAAAAGCAACCTTGCCAACCGAGAAGAAGAAGCTCAGTGCGGAGGAAAAGCAGCGCATGTCAAAGCGGATTAGAACTTTGGAAAGGTGTGTGGTTTGCAAGAGTCGTTGCTGACCCTGACAGCAAGCTCACATGGCATTCGGACTCGGATTCCGATGATGCCGCACCAAATGCACCATCGGCCACATCGTCGCGCTTCAACAGGGTTGTGGTACTGAAGGGAATGTTTGTGCCTGAAGACCTTGAGCGAGAACCAGAACTGCTCTTGGAGCTCAAGGAGGATGTGCGCGAGGAGGCAGAGTCGTTGGGCACTGTCACAAATGTCGTTCTCTATGACGTAAGTCCTTTGTGGCCAGCATTTAGCTCATCGTCACAGAAAGAGGAGGAGGGCGTGATGACAATCAAGTTCAAGGATGCCACAGCAGCGCAAGCTTGCGTTCTCAAGATGAATGGCCGGTTCTTTGACGGTCGCGCAATCTATGCTGGAATATACACTGGACGCGAACGGTATCGCAAATCGGGAGGAGAAGTCGACAACGGGTCTGGGGAGCAGGAGAGGCTCAACAACTTTGCCGACTGGCTCGCCGAGGGGGATGCATAGTCTACTCCTTTTGGGACAGTATACCCTCCACTCGCTCCACTTTGCCATTGTTGCCGCCGGAGGTAATGTCACGATCCGTGCGTGTACCGATACGAATGTCGGTCTGTAGATGTTTAGTAGACACTCGACCATGTAAGAGCTCACCGCAATACGTGGGGTTCCCATCTTGTGGACAGCCTTGTGGCATTCTCCAATAGCCTGTAGATGAGCAGGGGTTCCGCATGTCACGTACCTCCATGACCTTGTCCCACGGGCCCTCGACATTCGTGCCATATCCGCTTTCATGAGTGAGCGTCAAGAGGGGATAGAATTAACGATTCTACTTACTGCAGCTGTAAAATAAGCATGCATACGCTCAAGTCGCACTCACCTTGTACTCGAGCCCACTGCGCTCAAGCACGCGCTGGCACTCGGCAATCTGAGGACCGACAGAAGGAGTAGGCAGTCCCATGGGGATTAGACAGACTGCAGTAATCAGCCACCCATCTTGATAGATCACGTACAGTCAGCGACTGCATAAAGCGTGTCGTTGGAAGTGCTGTCCTTGGAGGCTGCTGTAGACATGACGAATGGATGAACGGTAAAGAAATATCGTGACGACACTACTGTAGTGTGTTCACGTTTGAAAGCCGAGACGATGTCGCCGGAGGTATTTCAGTTTATCCAGTTCATCCTGTCCGTCATGCACCACTTATGCACCACTTGGGGAAACCGCTGTCGAACGTTGTTGCTAGCCATACCTATATGAGTAGCATGAGTAAAGTATAGTGGAGCCTGTGTAGGAATGAACCCGGCAGAGTATAGAAGTTGGCAGAAATGAAGGGCAGTTTATCTCCAGCAGCTATGGCACCCATTAAATCTCTGCACAACCGCTTAGTGAGCTACAATGAGAGTCTCGCCCTGACGGCTCACTTAACAGTGTACCGGAAGCGGGAGGGGCAGAATCAAAATGGCATTAGCTGGTTGGTAGGCGGCCAACTTCTCAAGTATGTATGGCCGTTGCACAGTCAGTGAAAGAACAGTGACCACAAAGCAGCTCGACTGACGCCGAGGCAGGGTGGGGGATAGTCAACCCCCTGCAAGAAATGATCCCACCCATCCAGCAGCTTGTCAGCTCTCAACCGACGAGTACGCAGCACCGCGAGCCGGCCATCGAGGGAGGTCGCCGTCTTCGTGGAGGTCCCTTAACGGACCTCGACTCAGTCTTCCGGCTAGACTTCACGCGACGGAGCATGCCCAGACCCCCATGGCAGCCCTGCCTTGTCCCCTGTGTTCCATACTCCCCCCGATGTGTCGCCAGAGCAGATATGCCCGCCTTGCCGAGCCGCGATCCCAGGCGGCCATGCTCCGCTCCCTTCGTCTGCCAGGAACTCGTGCATACTTGCTCATCTTCTAAGCGTCCTCGCCGACAAGGCCGAGGTTGACGATAACACCGGTCGCCGCCTTCTCAGCACCCTTGCGCGCGTCTGATCCGTCACGCATCTGCGTTTGCAGGAAGTGCGACTTGATCTCCTTGGCCCTGGCAATCTGAAAGGTTAGCCGTTGCACGTTGTTCCGCGGCAGTACCGACCTCCTTGGTCCTGTGGAGGCACTCGAGATAGTCCTCCTTCTGAGGAAGACACTCGGCAGGAGAGTCGGCACCGGCGTAGCACTGGTGACTTGTCAGTAATGGCGACTCGGCAGTCCCGATGAGTTGCAACCGACCTTGCTAAACTCCTGCCAGAACACGAAGCATCGTGTACGACCTGCAATTTTGTGAGCCTTTGCCAACCCGGCCTCTTGCCATAATACACACCACCTGAGTAACCGAATCCAGGCTGCGCGACCTCATCAGTGACTGCTCAAGTGTTCAACGGTTCCAGTACCCACAGCCATGGTGAAGAAGTGACGAGTCTAGGGGAGGGGAATGAAGCGTTGAAAAGGTGTGTAGCCGGCTGTTCTGTGCCACGAGCGTTCGGGCGTCGGCCTAGCAAGAGATGGCGAGAGAGTAGCTTGTTGTGACGAGAACCGACGGTAGGTACGTGTGGGTAATAGACTCGAGGGTATACGTTGAAGCAGACCAGGGGGCGATCACCCAGATGCCACCCCTTCAAACTCCGAATTCTCCGGGGGTCCGCGATGCTCCGTCCTGTGGTGCTCGGCCAATGCCAGTGAGCGTGATGGACAAAGTCATCCATACTCACCACCTACACCGTCGTCGCTACCGTCCCCCTCCCCACTCACCACTCGACTCGCCATGTCCGCCGAGACGTCGACATCCCTCTTCTCGAGCTTTGCCTCGTTCCTCCTCCCCACGTACGTGGCCCCCGAGCTATACGCCAACTCGTCAAGCCCAAATGCTAACCAGTTCCAACAGTGCTTACGCCGAGGCACCCGCCGCCGAGGAGGAGTCCAAGGAGGAGCCTGAGGAGGAGGCCCCCGAGGCCGACGCAACTGAGGCTGTTGAGGAGCAGGAGACCCCCGCTGAGGAGGAGGAGGAGGAGGAGGACGACCCCGAGGACGTGAGTAGAGACAACGCAGAGACCAGTTGGCCGCTCTATGCTGGGTGGGCTGGCAATGCGCATACTTGTCTGTGTACGCACACGAGCTAACGAGGACTTAGGAGGCACCAGCTATCCGCGAGGCATGTGAGCAGGAGGAGTGCAAGGAGCCAGCCAAGCACTTCCAGCACTGTGCCGAGAAGGTATGTTGTTCACAGAGTATTGGTGGCATGGCGTTGACCCAGGCGACAGGTTGAGGCCGGTAAGGGCTGGGAGGGAGAGGACTGCGTTGAGGAGGTGAGTTGCGGTGTAGACTCTGGTTGAGGACGACCTGCTAACTGTTCCAGCTCTTCCACCTCATGCACTGCGTTGACGTGAGTTTCCGTCCCGCGATGGAGACCGGCGAGGGAGATGTCGACATACCTGATGTCTACCGACTAATGCTGACTATTTACAGGCCTGTGCTGCTCCCAAGCTCTTTAAGAAGCTTGCCTAAGCCCCGGACTAGAAGGGCGACTTGCATGGAACACATGCCCTAGTCCTACCCTCGTCCTCTGTTAGAACTGAGACGAGAACCAAAAGGATGCAACAATCATATGCCAGGATGCTTGCTACACATGGCTGCATGCGTTTACTGTGGACTAGCTGTAGACGATGACACTGGTGCGCTCGTGCAGTGTAGCATATGGATGGTGTGACACAAGGACCAGCTACGCAAGTCACGTGATTTACCAAAAGTTCGGTCCAGTACACACTTCGCTGAATGTCCTTCATACCTTCTGATCCACCACCTCACACACATGGCGCATCAAGAGCTGATTTTGTCGGCCTGCTCCTCGGCGACACCCGCGTCGGTCAATAAGACTGCGTCAACGCCTGCTATCCATCTTCATGATCTAGCCACGTCCACCCACATCCAGGCGTTCAAGACGTCCAACAATGGTCCGAACTCGGTCGCTGCTATCAACAGCTCGAATGGTCGAGGCGGAACAGTGTGGGCTGTGCAAGAAAACAAGGCAATTGCTGGCGTTTGGGCTTGGCAAAAAGTATGTGTAGCGTGTAACGTCAGTGCTGACATGCCTTAGGACCAGCAGCACCTCAAGCTTCATCTGCCAGAGCGGCTAGCTTGCATTGCGACGTCCCCGAATGGTGTCTGGGTTGCGGGAGGCTCTCCGACTGGACAGATTTATATGTGGGAGGTACGTACAGAGTGTGGGAACTGTTCAGCCTGCTTACGCTCTCCCAGATTGCCTCTGGTTTGATGCTCGCCTCTTGGAACGCTCACTACCGAGCCATCACGACTCTGTCGTTCACCAGTGACTCGACTCTGCTGCTCTCATCATCAGCTGACGCAGCGGTCCACGTATTCATGGTCTCTCGCTTGTTGGACGGTGACTCTGGAGCACAGTATGGCAAGCCGTACGGCACTCTGGGGGACCACAACTTGGGGGTCATCTCGGTGGCAATCGGCACTGTCGCTGGTTGTGGGGGCGGTCGTTGCTGGACAGCATCCGAGGATGGAACAGTAAAGGTGGGCAATTGGCATTTGCTATAGCTAATCATTCAGATGTGGTCACTGCAACCACCATTTGACCTACTGTCGACTTTTGCACTCCCCGCAGGTGCAACTCCTTCGGCGTTGGCTGTGGACCCATCAGAGCGATTCGTTTACGCGGCATCTACAGAGGGCAAGGTCTATCTTATTCCTTTGTTCCAGAGGAAGGCGCAGCTAGGCCATGTGAATGCCGTGGGCGGCGATGGTCCAGGTGCACCGGCCCTCAAGCTGGATGCTGCTTGCATTACCGTCGAGTGAGTGCCCCGCAACGCTTCAGCCTCTAACTCGCTTCAGGTCGTCAATCAACTGCCTTGCTTTGTCAATGTCAGGAACGCATCTCTTAATTGGAACATCTGCTGGAGAGATACACGTGCATGCGCTGCCTTCGCACCAGCATTTGCGCACGATCTCCACCCATGGCGGCCCCATCACTCATCTGTCTACAATGATTGCCCCTCCCGATCTTGTAGGTCGGCCTTTCCGCGCAGAGGACTGGGCTATCATGGACATTCGGAATCTGGAGCGCATGCGAGTTGGCAAGTCGTCCAAGGATTCCCAGGAGGTTCACATGTTGCTGCGTCCCTCGGTCGGCTGGGACACTCTAGACGTGCTCCGTGACACGCCTACCTCGGCATCTCTACCAAAAGGAAAGCTTCAAGAGGCGCAAACTACGGACTCTGCTGCTCTGCAGGAGGAGGTCAAGCAACTTCGCAAGGCGTTGAACAAGGCACTTACCATCAATGAGAGGATGTGGAACGGAGTCGTGGACTTGAAGTTGGCGTGAGAGGCGACTCATATGTAACCATAGATGCATAGACAGCACAGAGCATTATTAGCTCGTCACTATCCTTGCCTGGTGGCCATAAACTGTGAAGGCTACTTGTAGATGAAACGGCTCATCGGCTAAACTTATCACGTGGCAATCACGTTTCTCATGTCGTCTCTTTGTATATGTCTGGATATCTCAGTTCTCCCACCACAATACCCACCACGTCGGCCCATCATGGAGAACATCGAAACGTCGGGGTCCGCCCTCGCGACAGGAAGTATTGCCGCTCGATTTATTTCCCAAGATGCGTTGAATGAGGCCAGCAACCGGCGAGAGCAGGAATGGAAGGACGCATACGCTCGGTGGGTTTGCACACCAACCTGTAGCCCTGCTGACCCTTGAGCATCGGTCAGGAGCCACCTCCTCAGATGACTGAGCAGCCTAATGATGGAAGGACATTGTACGAGGTACGCCAAAGATAAGGGGATTACGCTAACATGCACAGCGCCTCAAGGAGCAAGAAGTATGGAGACCTTGACCAGACCAAGCTGACCACCTAGATCTTGAAACAAGAGGAATGGGACAACAAGATGAAGCTCTCAAACCAGTACCGCGGCTTGATGACAGACGAACTCAACTTTTTGGCCGACAAGGTCCAAGAGAAGCGCGCAAAGGAGCAGACAGTCGAGGATCAGGACAACATGGAAGTCGCAGACTACAAAGAGTGCGTCTAGCAATCTACGAACGGCGCTGATTGAGCAGAGCCCAGGCAAAGAGGCAAGCTGCGGCTCTTGCTGCATCAGAGCCCAAACCTGCCGCCGGGTCTTCTACTGCTACCGCTGCCTCTACTACCGGTCCGTCGACATCAATGCCACCGAAACGGATTCCTCCCAAGTCGGGCAAGAAGGACATCAAATCGTTGATGAAGGGTGTCGTCGTCAAGAAGAAGGCCAAACCTCCATCGGCAACCAGTGGGAAGAAGGAAGGCGAGGGGAAGGGAGTGAAACGTAATGCAGAGGAGGAAACGGAAGACGGTGAGAAGAAGCGCAAGTTGTGAATGTATGTAACAGCCTTATTCATTCATCGGATCAGAGTATTGCGCGGTACTTATCACTCTAGCTAGGCCTCTAGTTGTCGGCCACGGGGTCGGGCTCAAGGGACCAGATCTGGACGTCAGCAGAGTTCCATTGTTGTCAGGTCTTACCGAGTCTGCATAGTCTTGGATGGAGCGGTCCGAGGAGAAGTCGCCCATCGCGAACGCAGTGCGAATGGACTTCTTGGTCCACTCCTCCTGGTCAACCCAGAGCTCATCGACGAGCTTCTCGGCGGCAAGGTAAGAGCCAAAGTCGTTGGAGACCTGTAAGCATTAGCAATTGCGCCATGATGTGGGCAGGAGAGGTTCACCAGGTAGTAATCGTTGTCATATATCTGTGAGTCAGCAATGTCCAGCGCGATGCACGTACAGTCTTGAGAAGGGGGTCATAGACGTGACCGTCACCAAAGGTGTTGGCCTGGATGGCCTTGAAGACCTCGGCGAGCTCGGCAGAGCGCTCCTCCAGGGGAGTGGGGTTGTACGAGTTGGCGTAACGAACGGCTGCATGTCAGCTTGGCTATTGTGGCTGGCTCACCCTCAACGTCCGCGGCAAGGTGACCGAGAAGGAAGGCATTCTCCTCTCCAACGTCCTCGGCGATTTCTGGATCGTAAGCTAACCGAGTATTATTGCCGCGGCTACCCACCGACGTTGGCTCCGTCCACAGTGCCCAGAAGCAGAGCACCTGTCCTTGTCAGCTACTGACCCTTGAGTTCACCTACCGTTGAGTCCGAGCTTCATGTTACTCTTGTAAAAGTTAGCCAATGTTTGCAACAATCGAGGGATGACTTACGGTTCCTGAGGCTTCGGTTCCAGCAGTACTGATCTGTACGCTGACGTCGGCGGCAGGGATAAGAACTTCGGCAACAGAGACACTGGGTTGTGAGCCTTATTATCACTGCGAGCTCAATACTCACCTGTAGTCGGGAATAAACACGACCTTGAGCAGGCTGCCAACATCGGGGTCGTTGTTCTCATAGTCAGCGCCACAATATGACAGGAAGAACTCACGACAATCTTTGCAACGTTAACTATGAGACGGATGACAAGCTTCGCAATGTAGTAACCGGGAGCGGCCTTGCCGGCAAAGATGGTAGTGTGCTTGACAAACTTCTTGCGCTCCTCGGGGGTGGCCTTCTTAATCTGGAGGTAGCGGTGGATGACACCGAAGATGTTCATCGTCTGGCGCTTGTACTGAAACGGGTAAGTTATGTTCCATCACCCAACGCCTACCTCATGGAGACGCTTGATCTGGCAGGTGAACACACTGTCCAGGTCGACGGTGATGCCAAGCTCAGACTGGAGAAGCTCGGCAAGCTATGGCAGCGTCAGCTAAGCGTCAATGCTGAATGACGTACACGAGTCTTGTTCTCCAGCTTGATGTCACGGAACGCGTGGCGGAAGTCCGCATTGTCAGCCATGGGAAGAAGCTGCGCAATCTGCTTGAGATGGACAAGCCAGTGCTCCGAGCCCAGAGTGTCAGTAATAAGCTGAGCCAGACGGGGGTTGCACTGGAGAAGCCAGCGACGCGGGGTGACACCGTTGGTGACGTTGGTGAAGCTGTCACGCCCCTGCAGAGTCAGAGACGACCAAGTGATGTGTACCAACCTTGTACTCGACAAAGTCGCGGAAAATAGTCGCCTGGAGCAGCTGACTGTGGAGCCTGGAGGGTAAGCAAGTCAAGTCTAAGCGACGGGACGTACTCGGCGACACCGTTGACCTGCGCAAGTTAGCGTGCTGATTTTTCAGCTTGTACTCACCTTGAACGATCCCACGATGGCGAGGAAGGCCATGCGCACGTATTGGGGCGAGCCCTCTGGGTTGTCAGTAGTGTCGCAACCTCCTGGTACCCACCCTCGATAATGCTCATGCGACGAATGCGGTCCATGTCGCCAGGGAAGCGCTTGGCCACGTCGTTCAGGAAATTCCTGTCATTGTCAGCGCCTTGCCCCACTGCAAACATACATGTTGATCGTGTAAATGATCTGCAGGTGCCTGGGGAGCAGGTTCTCGAACAGAGAAACTGGCCACTTCTCGAGAGCCTACGGGGTCAGCGTCTATTAGATAAAGCCTGCTCACCTCGGGGAGGACGGTGTGGTTGGTGTAAGCAAAGACCTTGGTGGTGATCTTCCAGGCGAGATCGTAAGGGACCTCCTCCTCATCCATCAGGATACGCATGAGCTCCACAATGGAAATGGTAGGGTGCGTGTCGTTCACTGCTGGTTAGCTCGGTTTACCTTTTGGCGTCAACGCACTCTGAATAACGACATAGTCGGGGAGCTGGTCCCAAGGGAGGCCAAGCTTCTGGTAGCGGCGGAGAATGTCCTGCAGCGAAGCCGAGCACCAGAGGTACTGCTGCTTGAGGCGGAGCTCCTTGCCGGCATACATGTTGTCGTTGGGGTACAGGACGCGAGTCTGGGACTGTCAGTTATGGCAACAAGCAATGTCGTGCTCACAATGTTCTCGGCCTCACTGCTGCTCTGAACAGACGCCTCGTAGTTGCCGGCGTTGAACGAGTTCAGGTCGAAACCTTGGATGGGGCGGGCCGCCCACAGACGAAGGTTGGCCGTATTCCTAAAAGGTCAGCGCTAGTTACAGTGAATGCAATGTTCTACTCACTTGGTGGCAAAGCCTGGGACGGGGACTGAAGAGTGAGTGCACATTCCAACCTTGTGAATTAATACCCACCATCGTATGCAACCTAAAGGTCAGCTTTGCCACACACAGCGGGACTCACCGCAAGGCACTCCATGCCCCCCGACCAGATGGCGCGGCTAGAGTTGGGAACAGCCTCGACGTGTCCGTAGAAGCGAATCGGGTAAGAAACGTCAATACGGGCAATCTCCCAAGGCTAGTCGTTAGCTACAGCTTTCCTAACCAACCTACGTTCTCGTGGTCAAGCCAAGGGTCCGGAGCCTCGAGCTGCTCGCCCGAGCTCGAGATGAGCTGCTTGAAGATACCGTACGAGTAGCTACTAGTCAGCACCGTCGGGCCCTTATTCTCACCGAAGACCGTAGCCCCAGCCGGGAAGGTTGAGGGTGGCCATGCTGTCAATCTGTAAAAGTTTCAGCCAGTCGGTCATTCGTCGCTACTTACGTAGCACGCAGCGAGACGGCCGAGACCACCGTTGCCGAGGGCAGCGTCACGCTCCTCGTTGAGGAGATCCTCAAAGTTCTGTCGTCAGGATGAGGCTGATGTGGTCATCTCACAAAGCCGAGCTTCTGCGTGGCAGTCTCGTAGGTGTTGCGCATGTCGAGGTTGAGCACGGCATTGTCGAGCGAGCGGCCCATGAGCCACTCAATCGAAAAGTAGTACACACGCTTGGGGGCGTGCTTGGTATGGGTCCTGCAGGTAAGAACACACTCGTCGTCATTGCACGTACGCCGTGGTCTCGTTCCAGCGCCTACTTTGTCAGTTACGCCCCATGATAGATTCCCGACAACTTACTTGAGGAGCTGGTCCTTGACGGACAGAGCTGTGGCCTGGTAGGCACCGAGCTAACATTAGCACAGTCAGTGCTTTGTGCACTCACCTCGTCAAGGTTGGCAGCCTGGCGGGCAAGAGTCGAGGTGACGTGGCGCACGACGGTGTTCGCGACAGCCTGGGGGTCTTCCTTGTCAATTTCCTCGGCCTTGAGGGCAGCGGCCCACACGGCGGGGTCACCGATAGGCGAGACCTTAGAGTAGTCATCGACACCCGACTGCGATGGAAAGTACGAGCCTGAGGGGTCAGCGCCGTTGTCAGTGGGCTAGGAGACTAACCCGTCAGCGAGCGCTGGTGCTTCTTGCGCTCGCCACGAGGGGTCGTGACAGGGACACCGATCTGAGAAGTATCGACATTGTGGTTGGGGCCAAAGCCAGCTGACATGGACGAGCGACGCGACAGGGTCGGCTGGTGCAGCGACGGGGTACGCGACCCAGGCGGGGTGACTGGAGACGTTGTCAGTATGGCCAGCAAGCTACGTGGAGGCTTACTGCTCTGGACCCGCTGGAGGTTCTCTTCGGTGAGCTTTTGCGACATGTTGGCTAGCTCGGTTCTACAGAGAACAGATGTGAAGGTGAAGAAGAATAGGAATGTGGGAGGATGGATGATAAGGGACGGGGGGGGACGGTGTCAAGAAGAACGAGTGGGCGGAGGGGCGGCGTGAATCCGGACCGCGCCGGACTTGGTCGTCATCGGTGTGCAAGGGCAAGGACATACATTGCGGCTGGCCCTTGGAACGATGGGGATCATCCGTGGGGGCCCGCTCGGCTGTGGCAGCGGTGCCGCACGACGTGCGCGTCATGTTGGCGGATAATTAAGGCGCGTCTGGGGCGACAGGGGCGCGTCCCTGACTGGCTGACTCTGGCCATTCATCAATATTCCCACGCCCCCTTTTGTGGATCGTCATGCAACTGGATACGCAGGTCTCGCACACATTGTTAAATGTCATCTTGCATCTGGCCAACGGCAGTGCTCACTCTGCGCATGTGACACGTGCCACCCAGTCATCGCGTCTAAAAACGTTGATTCATAAAAACTGTGCAACAACAATAGAGTCACCTGTGCCCTCTTACGTTTACCCAAGGCGGACAATGTCCGCGCCCACAGTCGTATGCGTGTGGTTGTTATCTTGTCCCTCCACGCACACCTGGACGGACTGGACCCACTTGTCCTTGAGCGCCTCGTCGACCGTCCACCGCGTCTTGGGATCGGGATCCAGCATGTGCTTTACGACGTGGCGGCACTCGCGCGGGATGAGATTATTCAGCGGCGCCGGGCACGCTGGAGCTCCTTCAGGTCGACCTCCGCCAGTGGGATAGTACTGCGAGAGGTAGGTAACAAACGTAGGGTCCGAGTGCTTGGCAACGCGCCATGGCAGCTCTTGGAACTGCATGCAGTAAAAGACGATGGCTGCTGCCCAGACGTCGACGAGACGTGCGTCATATTCTGGGTGGGTCAGATTTTGCGAATTGCACAAGAATGGTCATTGCCACAGACAGACGTACCTTTGTGATCAAACAATTCTGGCGCAATGTACGGCTCTGACCCGCACAAACCCTTGCTCAAGTGCGTCTTCTTCTCCCAGCACATTCGGAAAACGTCAGAGACGCCAAAGTCGGTAATTTTGACATGGCCACGGCCGTCGAGGAGCAGGTTTTCGGGCTTGATATCACGATGGGCGACACCCATAGAGTGCAGGTACTGAATACCGTGTAAAATCTGCTTGAATGTGCACTCGACCTCGCCCGACGACATGCCGCCCTTTTTGATCGCGGCGTAAAGATCGCCACCGGGGCAATACTCCATGACCTCGCACCAATGTTGCTGCTCGTCCTGCACGAGATCGACGGTTTCCACAATGTTGATGTGGTGCAGAGTCGACGAGATGCAAAACTCGGACGTGAGCTTTTTGACATAGTCCTTTTCGGTCTCGTTCTTTTTGCGCTTGCGAAACTCTTTGACAGCGTATAGCTTCTCCTCGCGGCGGTCCCACTTGTGTGCGAGGCGCACGACGGCAGTGGCACCCTTGCCAATGGCAGCGCGGTCGCACACGCCATACTTTTTCAGCAGTGAGGCCGTGGTTTGGTTGTCGCCGAAATCGCGATCGCTGCCCTTGGTAGAACCACGGTCCGAACCCTTTGCAGAACCAGAAGCCCTGCGCGAAAGCTTGCCATCCTTGCCACCGCCAATGAGGTCCTTGAGCGTAAACTTGGACGAGGTAGGCTCGGCAGCGCCACCACCACCTCCAGCAGACGACACTGAGCGTTCAGAGAGGCGACGCTGAATACCGCTCAAAAGGGGAGGAGCATCGTCGGCATCCTTGGCGTTGCGTTTGACGCTGGGAGCGCGAGAAGGAGGACGAGAGTGGTCTGAGTCAGTGGCGTTGGGGGTAAGGGGTGGCGAATCGCCAGCGTCTCGAGGGCTGGGACCACGGTTGATGGCAGCCACAACTTTTTCCTTTGGCTCATGGTTGAACATTTTGGCAAGGAACCCCTTCTTCTCGCCGCTCTTGCTACCAATCGACTGGGAACGCTGAGTACGCCCAGCCGGTTCGGCAGCGTTGGCGTTGCTATTTGACGACACGTTGCGCGACATTGGGGCTGAAACGGGGGGCGGCGGAATAGTCATGCCAGTGACACGAGCAGCGCCCGCTCCAGTCGGCTGGGGGGTGTTGGTAGAGGGAAGAGGACGAACTGATGTGTGTGTCAGCATCGAAACGGGGTGAACTAAACACGCACACTTTGGGGCTGGGAATGCCGAGTCTGGAGGGAGTTCTGGGGTTCCTGATGATCCCATTTGAGGCGCGACCGAACTGGCCGTCGACGCGCCGCGCTCCATAAGGGGCACAGCAAGCTCGTTCATGGAAATTGAGTTTGGTGCTTGCGGACCGTTACGGTCAGAGTCCGAGTCCGGGGTGCCAGGAGCAAGCGGGGAAGGAGTAAGGGAAGGTGTCACAACGGGGTCGGCGACCGCACGCTGAGCCTGAAGCAGTGCAGCTGAATGAGCTGTCGGAGCGGCGCCATTGATGAGAGGCTGGTCGGCCACCTTGACATAGTCAGCACGGGGCCAAGCATGCTTACTCACCTTTTGCGTATCGGCAGCCAAGGCCTCATCATCGCCAGCTTCTGGAACGACGTCGATTGCGGTCATGTCGTTGCGCTCGGACGAGGGAATGGTTTGAGAGGAAAGGGGATGGTGGGGGGATCTATGGACCTTGAAAGGTCGTGTAGAGTGTGAAAAGGTTGCTGCTCTAAAGGTCTTAGACTGCCATAATAAAGAGGCAAAAGACTGGGACTGGATTGGTTCAGGTGACAAACACTGGTCAGCAAGGGACGATGGCGGTGTCATCTCGCCACTCACATTGAACTGATGCGGACAACAAAGCCTGGGAACGATTGGATGCAGAGACCCAAGTCAAGAGTTGCAGTAGAATAGAGGCGGCAACACGAGAGCGTGGTATCGGATGCGTGCTGACTGTTCAATCGCACTATGGGGAAGAGTGGCCTGTTGGCAGCACTGGGTGGGTCGCAGATGCCCAAGCGCACGAATTTGGGGGTGCACGCGCGTGCTAGATGCAAGAGCCGATAATTGAAGAGTGATAAACGAGTTCAAGACGAGTTGATGAATGGATCAATGATGAACCTCGGCGGCGACCTCGACGGGAACCAGATGGGGAGGGCAGGCTTTGGGCTGGGGGTACGGCGATGCACTCCACCCACCACCAGTGTGGGCTTGGGCCTGTGGCCTGTGGCTGGCTCTGTGCTCGTGCGTGCACTGGTGCGCTGAGTAATCGGTGGGGCTCGTATAAGGTATTAGGCGCGACATTCAACAGCAACTATGCGTTTTATACCGCCGTTATAAACACGTCTTTACTGGGCCCGGTGTGGCACCCAAAATTCGCGCGACGGCGGATCCTTTTTGGCCATGTTTGCGGGGCCAGGTACAAGCAGGCTCGTTCGGCACCGCGGCGGCTGTGACAGGGGGAGAAGGGGCGACCTAGGGCGACGAGAAGGGGAAGCCTCGATTCAGGTAGATGGACCAGCGGCTGTGGCATGAGAGCATCAGGCACTGTCTGGTTTTCTGTTTGTTGTTTTTTGGCGCCATGAGTGATGAACAAGCAAGGTCCAGCAGAAGTGGGTCTGGCAAGGGCATTGCATAGATGTAAACAATCGGAGCAAGTGTAAGATGTGGATGCGCGACCGTGATCCGCGATCCGGCGCATGACAAACCACATTCGTCCTGGCTAGGTTGGCGTGACGTCGTGCCCCAACCCATGTCAGGTGCCTGCTCTGGTTAAATCAACAACAACCAACTCCGCCGCCGCCCACACTGGCGTCTAGCTCTCGAGCAAACACTGGCCGCGCGGAACGGAGTTCTGACCACTGCATGAAACAACGCCCTCTGCATGGTCGCAACGCAACTGGACTTGCCCCCAACATCTTGAATGCAGTAACAGATGGTCAAAGGGTTGTATTTTCCAGGGAGGAGATTGCCCGTAAGCTCAGGGTCAAACGGAGACATGTGGGTCACGTGTGTACGCGCTGGCGATCTTGAGCTCATGAGAAGCGCCACACAAAAAGCCACCGACGCACTGATCGCACAGACTGTAGTCCATCCAGGCTTACATCACATGAGTTCATGCTTTGAATTGCCGTTGCACCGCGCATGGTGCTTGTCGAAGAACTCCCAACTACTGTGAGAAAATGTGAAGATACTAGCCCGAAAGGGGAGGGGGAGGATCAAGTAGCCAGCTGGCCAGCTGGGGTTTGGACACTGTTCCAATTCACCAGTTGGTAGTTGTCCATTCTCGCTCCTTCTTTCACAAACTTCTCATGTATAACGAGTGTCTGCACTGCCAGGTGTGCACGTCCGCTGCGTTAGCTCGTCAGTCTCCTGATCTCATGGAGGGAGGGAGTCAAGTCGAAGTATCTTGAGGGCGCAACAACTCGACATGTCAATCTGGGGCAGATTTGGTCCACCAATCCGTGAAGTGCTGGGTAGAGCAGGCCACAGATCCGCAGAATGAGCCGGTCCGGGGCTGCACGGGTGCCGGGGGCTGCTGTCAATGTATACACAGTCGACGCACACGAGCACAGCAGACAGAATATTCATCTCCAACCTCGAATTAGTCTTGCCACAACAACGCCAACTTCTCTCCTCTTCACTGCTTTTGAGAGACGCAGAGTTACTTGGAGAGATCGCCGACGGGAAGCAAGAAATGAGAAGTTTCTTTGGTAACTTTGAGGTGTTAGCAAGACGTTGGATGCATTGTGGATGAGGTAGGAGGCTGTGTGGAGGGTGGAAGAGGTGGTGAGGAAAGGTGGAATGGTGGCGCGCAAAAGAGCTCCTGCTCCGTCCAATCCCCTGTGCAGTATTTCGCAGGGAGAGTGTGGGAATAGAGAGTCGCCTCAGGTGCGAGGCACACAAGTGTGGGAGACAGTGTGAAAGAAACTCACGGATACCGGCAAGGGCAGTGTAAAAGGCCGTGACAGCGGTGACGACGCCAAGACCACCACCAGCGCGGGTGATAGTGTTGTTTCCGGTGAAGTGGCCAGCGGCGAGAATCCAGAAGGTAATGTGGAGGAAGAAGAAGACGAGGAAGAGCGCGATGGACGAGCGGAGAGTGCCAATGAGGAAGAGGAGGGTAATGATACTGGGAATTGGTCAGCACAGACTCCGAGGTCACACACGTTTGGGAAACTCACGCCCACATGGTCAGGTAGATGCCAAGAGCAGAGTCGAGCTCAGCCTTGGTGGGGTAGGCCTTGAGGATACCAAGGTCGGGAATGTAAAGGCACGCAAACGATACCCAGAAAGCACCGTACGAGGTAAAGGCAGTGGCACCAAAGGTGTTGCCACATGCCCACTCTTCAACACCAGCAATCAGCTGGCTGAGGCCGCCATAGGCAAAGGCAAGACCAAGAACAACGTGGGGGTGAGTGATAGAGCGAGCGTTGGCGTTGTAGAGCGAGAGGACAAGAGTAGTACCGCCGAAACTGGGAGGTTAGAAAAGGCAACACATCATCTAGGTTTGAACACCCGTTTCTCGTTATCAACTCACGCGAGAAGGCCCAGAGGAGCAGGATTGGCAAATTTACCTGTAAATTGTCAGTACTGTATGCAGAGAGTAGCCCC
The DNA here is from genome assembly GCA_002335605.1 of Prillingera fragicola. Taxonomy (NCBI): domain Eukaryota; kingdom Fungi; phylum Basidiomycota; class Tremellomycetes; order Trichosporonales; family Trichosporonaceae; genus Prillingera; species Prillingera fragicola. The sequence continues at coordinate 312,083 of BEDY01000004.1, read as the reverse complement.
AGGCGACTCACGGTGGAAAACTGGGAAGGCGGGTTGACTTGAATCGATGGGGTTACCGCCGGGGGTGATGAAGCGGGAGATGGCGTTACCGGACTGGTAGCCATTCTCGACGTTGGAGGGCTTGACCTCGGGGTTGGTGTGAACCTCGGACATTGCAGAGTGTGTGTGTGTTACGTGTTAGACGGCGTTGCTAGAAATGAAGAGTCGAATGAACGATTTAAGAAAGGAAGGCGACGTGTTGTTGACGAAAGACGAAGATGCGATGGTCCTTATACCCTCCCAGCGACGAGTTTTGCCCCGCTTCGGCTTGCCCCCTTTTGCCTGCCCTATAGCCTCTCCCAAGTGGGTCCAATTCGGTCCTGACCAATATGCTCGTGTGCATTGCCTGCCTGCCTCCCCAGGTCCCCAGGTACGCATCAGCTCCAACTAAATTTCCCAGCCGCCCACGAGTGGCAGTGGGGCTTCGGCGCTGCCGCCGGGTTCAAAGCGGAGTCCCAACCAAAGGCCAAAGGGGCCTGCCTACTGCGGTAATGGGCGCTAGGGTTCTCATTGCCCGGGGCATACCAGGACAATGCCCCAACGTGGCATCAGCTGATCGTGGCCAAGACAAACAGGAGCCAAATACAGCGCGCTTATTCCTTAGCCGCCCCGGTTGAACAGTGCGGACGGACAATCGGGCATACGAGTTCAAGGGTCACGCCGTCCTGCTGGGGACAACGGTCCATCCTGGCGGCGGCTTATGTCAGACACCAGGCACAGTGTTGTTCGATATGGCACATTCTCCAAGGTCGGAAATCGTCTCGGTCTCTACACTACCCTGGCTTGACCTGACTACCGCTCAACCGACCAAGTCCGAGAAGCCAGGTGGCACTAGGAAACCTCGGCGACGAAAAAGAGGGGGGCCCGAAAAACGGCTCAAGGCCGTTGGGTGAGCAGAGCAAGACCACACTCGAGCCCATTTGCCGCGCTCACCTGGGCCTTGCCTTTAGGCAAAGAATCGTTTCTCCGGCTTTCAGACACAGCAAAAGCACACCGAGATAGTCACCGGCCACATCGGCTTTGTCTGGCATTGTCCAAACCCCCCAGGCCTTGCCCCCCGCACTCCAGCCACAAGCAACTCCACTCGGCCCGCATTCAGGGAACTCCTTCATCTCGGCCCCGCGACGCCGCAGCCCATTGCGATCCGGCGGAGTTTGTGCGACAACGGTGTCTGTAGTGGAGCATACCACCCACAACTCAGGACAATAAGGCAAGACTTGAACGTAAAAGCCACTGTTTTCCCTTTGCAAATTGTGATCAGCTCGCCGAAGAGGGTTACTGATTGGGTCTCGGCTATCTCGACCCACTATTGCGGCCCTCTTCGGCGCCGTTCGCCGGACCAGGTTGCGTAAGATGGTTTACTGAAGTCTGTAGATCACGGGCGTGGCCGACGAGTTCCCGGTTATGTGGGCCGCAGCGTTACTCGAGTGGAGGTGTTGAGCACACGTTTTCCAATGTTGCTCATGGGGGACATGGTGTTGCTCGCAAAGTTGGAATCTGGAAGAGAGTGGCAAGAGTGTGGCAGTGAATAATCGTCCCCCAGACTCGAAACACAACTCTGCGTCTGGCACGCTGTTCTGTACATGAATTAAATTGACAATCAATATGTTTAGTCAAGGCGCAACTCTTCCCAGTAGAATCGGACCATATCTTACACTTGGAGGGAGTGACAGTGGCTCATGATATTCGTCCCCAAGACTCGAGGCACAAGTCTGCATCTAGCAGGCTAAACTGTGTCATACGTAGTAAGAAAGGTCGCCATGTCCCCCGCCAAGACTCTATTGAGAAAAGCGATACGCACTCGTCGTGCGTGATTGACCTTGAGGCACTGTACTGGCCGAGTCGGAAACGATGGACACCGATGTTCGGCGCCAGACCTCCGATGGGTAAAGCCATACGTAACACGATGTGTCATACGTAAGACCTCTGTTTGCTTCCATCGCGTGGACACCTCCACATGCCACATGGCCACCCATCGCGCTGTGCACTATGATTCTCAGGTTAACGTACTGACACTTGCTCCATTCGCCACCTGGGACGGGTCGCTCTTGGCTGGTAGACATGGTAGGTCTATTGCGCATGATCGCACTGACACTGCAGGCAAAGCCTCGCCTGTTTGTCCAAAACAATGCCGTTGCCGACAACAAGGACGACGCTGCCCGAGCTCTGCTCGACCTTGCGGTCGGACTCGTCGAATCAGGTCAAGACATTCTAGAGCGACACGTAGTCTCTGACGAGCAACTTTTACGGCCAAGTGTGCTATTACCCGGAGGGTCCATGGGAAAACACTTTCGCCATGTAATCGAGACATTTGACGCCCTTCTCACGCCCTCGCTTGGTGGGAACCGAGTTATCATCGACTACGACGCCGTACTTCCAGAGTCACGAAAGCTTGTAGCGACGTCCCTCGAAACTTGCCGACAGTCGATGGCTGGGGTGCGGGACAATCTCGTCTCCCTGGGACAATCCCCGCACCTGGCACGACAGTTTGCGCGCGAAGTAGACGTCGTCGCTGTCACTCCAACGACTCAGAAGATGGCCAGCACGTTTGGTCGCGAGGTGCGTCGCCACTTCCTCTGAACGACCCTAACAGCTGCAGCTCTGGTTTTGCGCTCTTCACACCATTCACCATTACACGATCCTGCGAGCCATTGCGGTCAACGAGATGGTACACCTGCCGCCGCAGAGTCGAGCTAACGCCAGGGTATCTCTCTTCCTGTAGCCTTTGGGACGTCGCCGGCCACGCTCGTCTATCGCGACGAGAATTGGAAACCACCAGTGCCCAACGATGTCAAGGCCAAGTTGTAGAAGCTGCGCATGTTCATAGAGTTGTAGGTAAACACGTGTTGTCATATGGCATTGTCCACTAGCCGTTCAACACACAAGTAAGAGGATTGCGAGCACACCACTCGTCCTGCAGAGGGATCGCCCGAACACCGCGATCGACCAAACGGTATCGAATGTCGTGCATACGGCCCAAAGCCTTGATCCAGTCTGCTGTCAGACGAGTTCAACCATCAACGCACCTCGCGGGTAACTCTCGTGGCTATCACCTGTCCACCAGAGATCAGCCGCAGCCGCAGCGCGGGGCCACACTTGTGGCTCGAGATTGGACTCGTCGGTCTGTTCTGTCCAGAGCGATGCTTGACCTGAAATCAGGGCTGCTCGTTGGTTTCAAGCCCTTACCTCCTAGAATGAGCGCGCGTTGTGTCAATGACATATTAATCAAAGGGTCAAAGCTGTGCCGTTGGCTTGGCTGGTCACTTGGCCGCTCACTCACGAGTACATGCGTTGCCAAGTTTTAAAGGGCTCGCACCAACTATTCGCACCATTGACCCAGCCACCTTGGCCGCAATCCTGCGTCGTCAGCAACAAGGGTCAACAACAAACTCGCCAGATAAAAGTAGTCGGATGACGCATGGACTAGGCGAAACCCCTTGTCCAACACGGCATGGACGTCGCTGCTGTCAATCCAAACTTTTACAATGGTGCTTTTGTCGAGAGCAGAGACGCTGCCCTGGGTGAGAACCTGACGTTAGCAACGTAAACGCTTTGGCCTCACCATTTCTTGCCAGACAACTGGCGTCACACCTTTGTCCAGCAGAGTGCGGTGCGTTCTTTTGGTAAACTCGTCCAGAGCATCGTCAAGCGACCATCCCTTTGCTTTGAGAATGTCGGTGCTTTTGTCGAGAGCAGAGACGCTGCCCTGGGTGAGAACCTGACGTTAGCAACGTAAACGCTTTGGCCTCACCATTTCTTGCCAGACAACTGGCGTCACACCTTTGTCCAGCAGAGTGCGGTGCGTTCTTTTGGTAAACTCGTCCAGAGCATCGTCAAGCGACCATCCCTTTGCTTTGAGAATGTCGGTAGTTGGCTTATCCTCTAGCATGCAACGCCTGCTCAGCTCGTCGCCTCCAGTGGCAAAATACCGACTGCGCGTGAGCGGCATCGCGCCGCGATATATCTTCGCCGTAAAGTCTTGCACCTCGCTGTCAGCGTATCGAAGCTGACCGGACGGCGGTTGGTTGGCCCACGGCTCGTACGGTCGACGATCGTGACATGCTATGTAGTCTGGATGACTGAGAGCAATGCTGGCACTGTGGCCAGGCGTGTCGACTTCCAGCACGACGTCAATGCCACGCTGCTGTCAGACTCGAAAATATTAATTATCTTACCTCTCCCGCGTACTGCGTTATACATTTGACGTCTTGTTCTGTATAGACAGCTTCCTGGTCAATCGCCCCCTGGGTCGCCAGCTCTGGAAAATCGTCCAGCACCAGTGGCCAAGCATTGGCGTCGGTGATATGCCAGTGAAAGACATTAAGCTGAGATAATCAGCCAAGCAGATATACGGCTTACCTTGACAAACGCCATGGCATCCAGGAGCTTCTTCAGGCTGCCAATGCTGAAGTAGTGCCTCGATGTGTCCAGCATGAAAGACCGCCAGGCAAACGCAGGCCAGTCATGGATGTCGTATGGTGCAAATGGTGCGTATGACCTCAGCTCTGTCCCAAATGCAAGCGGCAACTGAGGATCGTACTGCTCAGACCCCATCAAAACTTGAGCCTTGAAGAACACGCTCTCAAACGTCGCGAGTCCGCGGAAGGCTCCTAGTGCTGTATTAGCGGACAAATATGCCACACCAGAGACAGGAATGGTGAGATTATAGCCTTCAGTGTCCGCCCGCTCTTCAATAGGCTTCACTGCGTTGTCCATGATTGAGCCGTTCACCAGGGTGGTGACGATAAGGGATGAAATCTCTCGGACACATCCGCTTTTCTTGAAGAATTCGGTGCCGTGGGTCGGCGACAGGAAACGATGCTTGCTCCTCTTGATGTTGGCCTCGGCGCCCGTGACAGCATTCTGGAGGTCGCGCGAGACTGGGCCCTCAAACTTGATGGCAAAGTCATGACTCAGGCAGACGACCGTGTCTCCAATGCTGTATTTCGCCGGTAACGGCACAAGGTTGAGTCGGTCAGGCGAAGCTGACGCTGCAGGCGTGACGCACAGAGTAATAATCGCCAAGGAGATCAGCAGGATCCGGACATAAGAATGATACATGTTCCAGTTGCACCTCGGCCTACTAATGCATCAGCATGCGCTCGATGGCCATGCAACCTACGGTGCGGATTGATGGTTGGACATGAAGGAACGTCTGGCCGGAGCTCGGCAAATGTGGGGTAAGATGGCCGCACTCTAGCACTCCGGCAGCTCTTCCGGTCCCTGTGCCTTGGTGACTTGGTCCAACGGAAGTGTTATCAGTACAGCCTGTACCAAGAACACGTCCTCGGTTGCTTTGGCCCGTACTTGCGCCGCAGCATCAGGATTCAACCGCAGTTCATCGCAATACAAGCTCGCGCTCTAGAGCGGTCGTCCCATCTGCACAGGCAGCAGCAGGCAGTGCAATGTACAAGCATAGGGGCCGAGCAGTCTCTTGCAATGCCACCCAGGGTCTAGACACAGGTTTACAGCCAAGAGTGACGTACACAACCTGAAGCTTGTTTGAATTTGTTCCCGCCTTCTGAGATGCTGGGTGCGGCGGTCACTTTCGTGAACAACACCGCCATCTACACTTCAACTCCCATCACCACACGTTGCCACTGCATCGTATCCAAAGTATCAAGGTGAGTGTCAGCATTGGTGCCAGAGTGACTGGCAGCCGGCGGCTGCTAGAGACGGGAGAGCAGACACACAAAGCATGCGTCGTGGGCCAAGCCATGGCAGATGTTGTTGTTTACCTTTTCAGCACTGACCTGTTACCCAGCCCCCATAACGCTCGCGCGCATTCACAAGCTCTTGCCCTTTTACATTTGCACAGAGCATCAAGACCCAATCAATCAGTACGTCTTAAATGGCTCCTCTTGGTTGTTGACAGCGCCCAGTGGACAAGCTCAGGTCTGGGCTGTCGTCCGGTACTTCCAAACTCTCTGGTGTTTTCAAGTCAGGTGGCGACAACTCTTCTTTGCAGCAGTTGAGTAATGCCGAACGTTCAGCATTCAGCGAGCCAACTTTGCCTCGCTTGCATCTTATCCTCCATGGCGTTACCATCTTCTTTACTTTCCTCGGCATCTGCACCATGGCCGCAGTCGCAGGCTTTCAAGGCAAATGGGTCGGAGTCTGTGAGTTTCAAGGCAGAGATAGCTTCTGACAGTCTAGCTGGAGGAACGGGCTTTACACTGTTTCTTTTGCTCCTTGCATTCTTGCTGTCTGTCACCCTGCTGGTCATTCCCTTGATTTATGACAGGTATGTTCCTTCCCCTTACCAACACTGAGACTCAAAGGTGGGACAAGTGTAGGCGCCCTGCCCAGTTTCTGTCGCAGCCTCGCTCAACATTTATTCTCCATGCCTTTGGAGCAATCCTCATGATCGTCGCAGCGCTCATTGTGACTGTCGGCGCATGGGGCCAGGCGGTAGGTGTTCGTTGATAGCATTTGCTGACAAACAAGGGTTGCAAGAACCCGGACAACGACCCCCACGCCGAGCTTGGTGACGACTTTAAGGATGGTCTCAAGGGCTGGTGCCGCACGAAGCGCGCTTCCAGCATCTTTGCCTGGCTTGCGCTCGCCGGGTGGGCCGGTCTCGTCGCGCTTGCAGGTATCGAGTTCCGCAACGACCGTCGCGTGTCTCGTGAACCCAGCTTTATGCCTCCACCTACACCCGTGTTTGGTGAGACCATGAACAGCAACTCTAGTGCCCCCTACGCTCATGTTGGCGGTGACGACGATGTCTTCGGGGACAAGCACGAAGCTCAAGCCCCCCACCAGGCCTCGTACGGTTACACCCAGCCCGCGCCGCACATCAATGAGAGTGCCATGGCTCGCCCCAGTGTCGACGTGTATGGCGCTTTTGACGGTGACATGCCCGGCGCAAGGCGAAACGATGAGCCCAGTCGAACGATGCAGCTCGCATATAGCGACCCTTGTGAGTGTCACGCCCTCAGTTCAACTCTGACCATTCAGACGCGCAGGTCCGCGCTTCCGTGGCTAACGACGGTGGCTACGGGCAGGCGCCTCCATACAATGCCCCCCAGCCCTACGGCAACCAAGCAGCCCCCGGGTACGGGTACCGCTAAGCTTGCACGTCGAGCCTGCTGCCCCATCTTGTATACACGGCGTGTGGTCAATGCAGTCCCTTATGTAGATGGCATCACGTTATTAGAGAGCCGTTACATGCTCACCGCAAGGCCAAGACCGCCCAAGGCGATAACAGCAATGCCGTTGAGGCTCGAGGCAACGCCGTGGAGGAAAGAAAACTCAGACTTGAGGTTGGTCATGGCCTGGGACGACTGGGATTGTCAGCAGCGTGATCGCCAAAAGCAGCCACTGTGCACTGACCGAGTCCTTGCCCTCGGTGCGCTCGAGCCTGTGGCGCTGGTAGAGAACATCAACGGCCTTGGGGCCAATGACCAGCCAGTTCAAGAGCTGGGGCACAAGGGCAGAGACAATAAGAATGCCCTGCACACCCTCCTCAAGCTGCCACCAGTGGGGGCTCTTGAACGGCGATGAGAGAAGCACCGGGTGGAAATAGAGATGGGTGGCAAGAAGCGACGCGCTGAGGAAAGACGAAGTCGCAAAGTACAGAGGCTGAAGAGCCGACTGGAGATGACCAAAGGTCTCGAGAGGGAGAGTGCCAAACGCCTTGACGCCAGACTGGTTCTGGTCAGACGGAATGCACACAACGATCGTCACTTACAATGCTCTGCCAGACGTTTGTGCCGAGAGCAGTGCCCCAGGTGAGAAGGTAGAAGCCCTTGAGAGTAAAGGGGGCCAGCGCGTGCTGCACGAATCCTGCCATGGTTACTAGAGTTTGTTGTTGATGGCAAGGTCGTGTCGACACAACCTGTTCGCACGTTGTGCCAGGGTGGCCAGCGGCCACCGGCCACCGGTTATGCCCGGACATGCCATCATACCATTAAACTTATTCAGCATCCCCTGTAGCACCCTTCTGTGACGTCAAGTCCATCGTCATGAAAGGTTGGAGTGGATGTCTGGCCAGGCAATCGCACGCGTGGCTACGCGTCACGCAAAGTTGGTTCTTGCCCAGCCTATATAATAGTATGGGAAAAGGTGCTGCACGATGCATAGCCTCTATTCTCACAATGTACCGCACGGCCATTATTCCTGCCCACGCCTCAGCACGCACGTTCGCCGTTCGTGGCTTTGCCACCACCTCGATTCGTTCCAAGACTCTCACTGAGACCGTCAAAGACACTGCCCAGGCTGTAAGTAAAAAGTCAATCGTGAGCCTGACAATGCGAGGCATCGGACAAGATTGGCGAGGCAGCTGCCGCTGCCCAGAAGCAGGTCAACAAGGCTGCCTCTGCCGCTCAAGACAAGGCTGGAGAGGCTGCTCGGGTCCTGAGCGATGCTGCTGGTGGGTCGTGTGAGCTGGTGTGGGAGCTGACAGTCCAGCGGGTACCAGTGCCGAGGCTCCCACCAAAAAGGACATCAACGAATCTGTGGAAAAGGCCAAGCGGTCGGCCAACCAGGCTCTCGGCGACGGTGCGGGAGCCGCTCGGGATGCCAAGGATAAGGTGAACAGGAAGCTGTAAATGTCACATGCAAAAGAGTATACGTGGAAGCGCCGAAACCACTCTAGATATGTCAACTGCGTGGCACGCTTGCCGTTTGTGGTTGTGGAGGCTGCGCAAACGAGGGGCGCGCTGTGAATTGTCAGCAAACAGAAGGTTACGAGAACATACCTAGGGAGCTCAAACTCGTGGTTGGAGGGTTGCCTGACGCTGTGCCCGAAGGAGGCTTTGCGCTGGTTGTAGGAGACGACTGGGCTGTTGCTGGCGAGTTTGATGCCATTAGATGGTGCTGAAAAGAGTTTTGCGGCGGGGTCGCAGAACCTGACAAATAATCTGCTAGGCCAGGGAAACGTGACGATGCATTCGCCCGGTCGTTGGGTGTAGACGTTGACGGCGCGGCAGAAGCCGAACTGCCTCCTGCTAACAGTTTAGGCTTGGATTCGGTGGTGTTAGCACCCAAGCTCAAACCAAGCAGCGGTTGGTTTGTGGTGTGCCGAGGCTGGGCAACACCATTGGAGATCTTTCCACCACCATTGGAATGCGGAATCACTGGGTCGCGTCGAGGAACGCCAAAGACCTCAGCGCCTAGTGGGGCACGTACGTCCTTTCTTGGTGCAGAAGGTTGAGAAGAACCTGCTGGTGGTCGCGAGTGACCATGGTTATCGGGGGCAGCGTGAGCTGGCCTAGAGCGGTTTGCGGCATTCATATAGTGGCGGCGAGGTTCAGACTCTCCAGTCTCGGATTGCAGATAGCTCGCTGGGTGCTGTGCAGATTGGTAGGGATAAGTTGAAGGCCCGCCAAAGTTACCATACACCGCTGGTGACGCATGACGTGACGCTTGCTGCTGCTGTTGCCGGCGAAGCTGGAACGTCAGCCAAAGTTGCCGCATGCTTACTTACGTCCATCAAAGCCAGATCGTTCAAGGCTTCGTCTGTAGACAACTTTGACGGAACAGCGCCGACAGACCAGTCAAATGGCTTGGGTGGCCGGTCGACCCTTGGCACAGGCTTGACCACCTTCGGCGTCTCGATCTCGTTCTTTTCGCGTGCCAGCCGCCTGCGTTTGCTCCAGGTGTGCTCAAACTCTTCCCAGTGAAGTTGATCGCGGTTGTCCTTGGAATGTCAGACTCAATTTTCCAACCTGGCAGCTCACTGTCCACGTGGACCACGATAGCTTGTTTTCCACGTCTCGCCACACTCCAAGATCGGCCACTGTTTCTTCGTGGTGCCGAGACGCTATTTCGTGCAGTCGCTCGCGCCGACTTTCAAGTGTCTTGTTGAGTTGCCGAAGAGCAGGGTGGGATCCTGACACACGTCAGAGCCCGACAACATGGAATCATTCTCACCGTCCAAAATCATCTGTTCTTCCCTCGCTGCCTCTTCTATGCGCTCAACGTAGAGCCGGTCGCGAAGAGCCGCAAACTTGATCTCCAACGCGAAGAGCGCACGGATGGCGGCTGCACTGGGTGGGGGCGCGTGTGACGAGTGGGTGTGGCCCATTGACCGTTGCGGAGCGGCTGGGGGAGAGTCTTGCACAGATCAGCGCTCCGTCCAGTTCTGATAAAACTAGCCACTTACCGGCTGTTTCTGCGGCTTCCTCAGCCTCTTCATCCGCGATTTGTTCGTCACCGTTGGCCTCTTCTTCGAGATCAACATCCATTTCGTTGACGATAGTGTCGTTGCTGGCATCGTCATCCACACCCTCCGGTTCAGCACGCATAGTGACGTCCCCGTCGGCTTCCGCGTCGTCGTCACCCTCACCGCCATCGCCGTCACCGTCCGCTTCATCACCCACTTCGGCATCCTCCGTGCCCGCCTCACGGGTAGCCTCTTCGTCGGCAGCCGCAGTGTCCAGAGCTTCATCCTCTTGATCAAAGCCATCGTCATCATCATTGATGTCGTCGTTTGGAGGGGAGGAAGGCAGGGCGTCGGAGCGAGGTGGGTCGGAGGGCGGTGGAGGGGTGAGTGATGGTGAGGCAGAGGCACCGATTTTACCGCGAAGGCTGCGAGGGATAAGCAGTTGCACTAATCAAGACACGTACTCTTTGCCTGTCCTGCGATCCGTATCCTCACCATCGTCGTTGTCATCGTCGACGCCCTCATCATCTTGCTCATTCCCATCATGGATGGGGTCCGCTTCAACACCGTCCGCTTCATCCGCTTCATCTGCTTCGTCCGCGTCCTCGGCTTCATCTGCTTCATCCTCGACGTCCTCGTCGTCTTCCGTAAGCTCGCTCTCGGTGAGCGGCTCGGTGAGGGTGGTTGGACTGCTGCCTCCGACTATATCACCATCCTCGTTGTCAGCTTCGGCTGCGGCGGGGCCGAGGGTGAGTGATGCCGGGTTGGTGCCGCCATCAGCTACAGGTTCCTGGAGCGGAGAGGGCGACGCCGAAGAGAGCGGCGACGATGACCTTCGCGGTGCCGACATGGATGCGTGCCGACCGCGAGTTGGCTGTCGCGTATCACGAGGTAGCAGCGAAGAGGGGGCGGCGAGGTGGAGGGAATCGTTCGCGACTGGCGATAAAACGTCCAGAGAATTCTCCCAGTCTCCCTAGCGAGAGGTTGGTGAAAATAAGCCTTCGAGTGAAGCTGGGGGGTAGGTGTAGGTGAGGCTGAGGACAGGTCAAGCTAATGACTCGAGGAGGATGGGGTTTGGATGGATGGCACCGCGTCAGGCTGAGCACAAATCGGCTGTGGGTGGTCCAACAAGGCCGGGTCATTTGCTTCCGTTGCCACGCCTAGTGACATCATTGCGCGCCTAATGAAGAGGCATCAACATTGCGCTTCTGTGTTCAGACATGTATGACTTGGTAGGACTACAAAGAACAACGAGCCTTAAGAGCTGAACGAGAGCATGTGCACACGATTCGCCTATGCACCTGTCAGCTGTCCGTTTACAGCGCATGTAGGTAGCTGCGGCGACAAGGCTGTAACTGAGGCAGTGGAGGGACGTAGAGCAACAGCTTGTCACACCGATAACCCTCACTAATCTTGGGCTGTCTTGGAGGGCTCAATGGATAAAGGCCATTGCATAGCACGGTCGTGGGGTTGGAAAAGCACACCTCAGACGACGGCACGCCTCGCGCAGCGGAGACGTGACGCCAATGAGGCAACGATACACGCCTACTTTGTCAGGCAGCAACTCGTTCAGAACTTGCTGAACCACATGCCAAGTGATGAATTGTCAGTCATGTGTCACGTCAGCTGTGGCCGAATGAACTGTGGCAGCAGACCAGGCCTGCGTGCTTGCGACTGAAGCTGGAAGCCGATGGGCCGCGTCGCTGGCAAAAGGTAGAGAAATATGGAGATGAAACGCCGAAACGTGCAGCCAAAGCCCTATCGATACGCTTTAATGTAGATCACAGGATGGTAGGATGCGTGGAAGCTTGGGTGCTCGGTGAGATTGTAGAGAGGCAAAGTCATGAAGATAGAAGATGTCACTGGTAAACTACTGCCACAGTCGGCGTTTTTTTTTCTGCGGTCATGGCCCAGCGTGCCCTGGCGCTCCTCTCCTTCTATGCGTCTCACTCTCCTTCTCCTACGTTCTCCCTCGCCCATTCAACCACCTCTTGACGTCTCTTGACGCCTGATCAGTAACGCAAGGCAATCTCGACGAGCTTGGTGAGCTAGAATTGAGCGAACGGCGTGCTGTTAAGCGCGCTGCAGAGCCTCAGAGCTGGTGTCGGGGCTGTGCTGACTGTAACTCCTCTGTTATTCTTTGCCACCTTGCGTGATTACCTATCATCAGTAACGACCGCATTCTAGTACGACTAGCACCATGGCTCTCAAGCGCATTAACAAGGTACGTAGTAGCCAGGTATCAGTTGACTCACTGGACGTGCGCGCTGCCATCTTGTGCTTGCCGCACGGGCCAGAGCATGCTGCCGCCTTGTCATGTCTGATGCGCAATAAGCTCACGCGACATAGGAACTCATCGACCTCGGACGCGACCCGCCGTCCTCGTGCTCGGCTGGTCCCATCGGCGACAACCTCTTCCAGTGGCAGGCGACGATCATGGGTCCTGTAAGTGTCAACCGTGGTGGCGTCGACGTGTCTGCAACTTGGAAGTGCGCTGACCAATTCGCAGAGCGACTCACCATACTCGGGCGGTGTCTTCTTCCTGTAGGTGCTCTAGAGCTCGCTGTATTGGCGTGGCTGACCTTCCTAGCTCTCTGACTTTTCCCACCGACTACCCATTCAAGGCGCCCAAGGTCGCATTCACCACCAAGATTTACCACCCCAACATCAGCTCGACCGGTGCGATCTGCCTTGACATCCTGCGAGACCAGTGGAGCCCTGCCTTGACCATTTCGAAAGGTGAGGATATGGCCCGATGACATGTGCTGACGATTGCCAGTGCTTCTTTCGATTTGCTCGATGCTCACCGACCCCAACCCCGATGACCCCCTCGTTCCCGAGATTGCTCACGTGAGTGGGCATAAGAACGCGCAATAAGGCCGTTGACTAACCTCTACAGACCTACAAGACTGACCGGGCGCGTTACGAGGCGACTGCGAGGGAATGGACGAGGAAGTGAGTCTCTCTTCGTTGCGGAAGCCGAACCCTGCTGACCCCGCTTTAGGTACGCGTCCTAAGTGTCATGCAGTCCAGTGACGCTCTAGCTCCGTGTTTGACAGTTGATCGTGTTCTGTTGCATCCATGATGTCCATTAACATTAGGGCTGCGGAGGCCAATGCGGTTACACTGATGGATAACTGACTTTATGTTAGACGAGTGGCAACGGCCACAGGTTAGGGATTCTGACGAGGAGGCTGCTCGACGCCATAGACGTAATGGCGAATTGAACGCCACTGCTCCACCAGACTGAATGTTCGATGATGCGGGCACCTCTGGCGCGCGCAAAGTCATGCTTTCCTACGGCCGCAGTGATGCCTCAAACTGCCGCCTGTTCGTTTGCAAGGTGGTCAGGCTCTTGCTCCCATTGTGAATCTGTATTAATGCATCCCAGTGCGGCCAAGAGAATTAGAAGCTACTATGATACGGATGGGCCAGAGATGTTATCGTGTACTCAAGATGGGTGCGTTGACTCGGTCACTGGGCGCCCACTTTCCTCTCACTCCTCCAAATACTTCATCCCACCTTTCAGGTACCCTAACTGTTTATTGTTAGAAGCTGCAAGCAACAGGGTAACTCACCATCAAGAGCCTAAAGTCGTCCATAACAAAGGGAACCACGACCGTTCCAACAAACTGCGAAGCGCGATTAAGACGTGTTTCGATCTGCTTGTATGTCTTGTGTGGAAGGGCGTGGTACGCGGCTGTGCACGGACCAGTGAAGCAACGCAGATGCTCGTCAAGAATCTGTGCCGATACAAACCACTGCGAGAGCAGATCAATGTAGCGATCCGGCGAGTCAGAGCCGCGTGACATTTTGTCCACACGCGCGGACAGACGCGATCCCCATCCGCTCTTGCTCTTGCCCTTCCACGCGCCGACGCTCACGCCCTTGTTGGCCAGTGTCTTGTGGGTGGCGTCCAAGTCGTCGTCTAGTGCATCCAGGAGGGTGGACAGCTCGTTGCCGACAGCGGTTGCCTGATCGACCTGCGCCTTGGAGAGACGGGTCGAGCTGTCGACGCCATGACGATCTTCGCGAGGACCTTCCAACAACAGTCCTGCAGCTGCTTTGATAGCCTCCATGTTGCTCACGAGTACCTCGAGGGCACGCGCCTTTGCCTCTTGGCCAACCAGCTTGGGTTGCCCGCTCTTGGATGACGATCCAGCGGCCCGCCAGTTGGACGGCTTCCACACGGCTGGGTCAATGTGCAGCGAGGATGAGAGGTATGCTCCGGGTCCCGAGCTGTCCATGGACGCGTAGAGAATGCGCATCAAGTGGAATGGGCGGTGGAGAACCTCTGTGGGTTGGGGCTCAGGGCGGGGTGTGAGGTGAGCGGAGCCTTGCAAACGAATGGGCGGGGCAAGCGTTGAGCGGAACACTGCCTGTAGAGGAGGGACGGGGGGTACAGAGCCGTCACCATTCATATACCCTCCTCGAGTGGACATTGTACGATGGCGGGTGGACGCTGTGTCCATGCTCTCCGCAACAGACCCCCGCGGCGAGGCGTTGAGTTCTGAGATGGAAGACATGGACTGGCCCCCGCGGTGACGCCTTTGGCTGATGGTCCCCTGCGCTGTCGTGGGGCTGACCAAAAATCGATCTCCTCCGCCGCCGTTGCTAGCGGCGATAGACGAAGCCGCACTGCGTCCGATTGTGATCCCTCCATCCGCAGCCCCCTTGTGCGCAGGGAGTGGTGGCAGGGGATGGTCGTCGGTTTCTGTGCTGCCACTAGGTGAGGCATCGACGGCGGGAAGACTCTTGGATGCCGATCTACTGCTGCTGAACGGTTCCTGGATGCTTGCTTCGTCGCTCTCATCCACGCCGTCGAGCCCGGAAAGATCGGCCTCCTCGTCCAGGCCAAACGAATGCTTGGACTGTATTTTCCGCTTACGTTTGCTGCTCAGGTTGGAAGAGGGAGCAGGAGAACGCATAGGCGTGCTAGGCCCAGCATCGCCATTGGGCGAGTCGGGTGCCGGGGAAGGGGATCCATTCACTCCAGTGTCCAACGTCAAGTTACCGATACCGGACGAAACGCCACCGTCCTCGGTATCGCTCCCTTCGTAGGCAGAAAGTAGCGTTATCCTGGCCATGTATGCGTCGTGCTGTTCTGTCAGTCCGGAATAGATGTAAGGAGCAGCTCACGATGCCCCGCAAGGTCCTCCCCTCGTCCTCGTTTTTCCCCCCTCCTCGCTTGCCGTCCGAGGTCGGGTCGACGCCGACACGCTCCATTACAACTCGGAGCTTGGTTACTGCCTCTCGATATGCAGCAAGGGCCCCGGCGACATCATTTCCCTTGTCCATCTCGACTGCTTTTTGCGCCAAGTCTAGAGCCGTCTGCAAAAGTTGCCGTGACGGCACGCGAGGCTGCATGCTCGACCGTTGCGAGCCAGTGTCCGAGGCACTGTCGCCGATGTCGGGGGGCAGCAACGACGCAATCGGGTCAGCCGCAGGGAGTCCACCTCCGATTCCAAGCATTCTGGCGGTATTGGACAAGGCTGGGAAAACGCCAGCGCGGGGAGTGTCGGCGGCAGGCGCGTCGAGGACTGGACGGTTAGCACATTGCGACGGATCTACGTCAGAGACCACGAATCGTGTACCACACCCAACCATGGCCATCAAAGGACCTCCCCCACGTTTGCTGGGCAATAACCCTCGGCAGTCTTGTGCTGCCGCAGAGACATACGGGTGCGTGGGAGAGCAACGCCGGATTGGGTAGTGGCAAGGCAGTTGGGGAGGGGGAGGAAGAGGGCAGATTGGGAATGGCTGCGTGCGCCTGTGAGAGCTCGCGTTTGCGAGCGGCATCCACGAGAGATGACTGCAACCTCTGAGCGACTGCCAACTCACTGTTCAGATCGCCGTTGGGAGCCGGGGGATGCGTGCCGTTCTCCATACCGACCAAAGGTGACGCGGGCGCGTGCAATTGTACGCGCAGTGCGTCAGGCTTGGGGCGCCAGCTCAAAAAGGACGCTGCAGGCGTAGAGTGAGGCCTGTCGTCGCCGTTGGCTGTCGACTCGTGTATCTGGAAGCAACAAGGGCTCGGATGATTGGTTTGCTGGTGGAATGGCTGCTGTCAAGAAGAGGCGGTTTCCAAGTGTGGTGAGCGGCAGAAGTCGATCGTCTGGGCGTTGCGCGCCGATTTGGTGACTTGGGCTTGAGGTCGTGAAGCCAGCGCGGCACAGTTGTCGTTACGCAGAGCAAATGTGTCGGCCGCTATGATATGGTACAACGTCAAACGACCAGACGTTGGGATAGACTGGGACGGGCCCAGCATTGTGGCATACATGCATGCATGGGTGTGCCTCGTGCCGGAGGCGCGCTGACCGGCGGCGGCGGTCATGAGAACCTGAGTATGTGCAACCCGCCCGCTGCTGCCTGTCCTGGCTTCGGCCCCGCTGTCGACTCTCTTTACCTGTTGCCTACATCTCCCGCATCCATCGAGCCCTTTGGCGGGTGGCAGCCAAATTTCGCAGACACCCAAAGTCTGCAACTCGAGCTAGACGCGGGCGACCCGAGACCAGATTGCTCAAAGGTGAGATGATAGGGCACTGGGTATGGGTGGACCCTGCGCGGGACGAGATTTTTTAGACTGCCCTTTGCTGGTGACCCGCGGCAGATGGGTGGTGCTCTCGTGCCGCCGCCGCCTGTTTGACCTGCCGCCTGTGCCACTGATCGGCCACTGAACCTGCGCATCGGCGGGCCAGCCGCGGCCAGAACAATCCCTTTGGGCGGTACCAGATGCCAGCTGGCTGCTAGCAGACTCCAGTGATCCTTACATACCACCTGCCCGCGGCGTTTACTGTGGCGCAGCGGCTCTGTTCCCTCTGAAAACGGGAAGCCTGGGCGTTCTCCTCTGTCCCGGTCACTTACGCTTGCTGGACAATCTCTCGCTTACTGCATGAAGGCACTGCAGGGCCCCCGTGATACCAGGAGGAGGCAGGACGTCTAATTGCAGATCCGCGGACAGGCATCACCGAAATCGTCCTGCTTAACTGGTTGCCGCGTGCCTCGGCAACTTGTGCATGCAGCGTCCAGGCAGTTGGAGACTTCTGCTGTGAGGGAGGCGTAGTTGAAGCTGGAGGGTCCATTACATCGTTGCAAGTCAAGATACGGCCGGTGAACAACTCTCACGGAACTCAAAAGGCGAACTAGTTGTTGTTTACACTGCTGCACTGTGCTTCCATCCACACGTGCACACAGTGCTCTCAGGATCTCGGCAAGTGGGTGAAGATTGCGTAACATCCTTCCAAGCCTGATCCATGTCGTTAGCATGGGACAACAGCCATCGACTGGAGAAAGGTGCTTTGAAATTAATTAAGTAATTATATGTAATGTGCAGCATTAATGTGCACCATCCGCCCACGCCCACTGCTGTCAGAAGGAACGCGCAGAGCAAACGAAGAGGCGCGAGATCGCAAGACGTGCTCTGCAGTACACGTGTGTACAAGCAAAGCGCCAGCGGTGTCACCAAGCGCCACCAAGCCCGTGCGCATTTCGCGTCGCTCCACGAGCAACCCACTGAATCTTATCCCCGGCTGCAACTAACATAAAACGTGCACATCGCAATGCAGGCTATAAACCAGATAGCTCGGGATATCCGAGTGTTATTATATGGTCCACCGTAGTCACGCGGCACCAACAGAGGCATGTGCGGCGCCTAGCCACACGTAGCCGTGGCATCTAACATTCACCCACCTCCCAACCTATACACCCAGGATGTCTGAGCTGTTCTCAACGGGACTGGCGCTTCAAGCGCCACCGGCCTTGATCAAGCCCTCGAGCTCAGTAGGGGTTATCGGGTCAAAGGTGGCGCGGAACGAGTCCTTGGGGAAGATGGCAGCGATAACCTGGACCTCGTCACTGTTCTCGGTGCGCGCGTGGTCCCAGCGCATCTTGACCGCGGCAGTGCCGAGAGTACTGGCCAGGTGCATGGTGGCGTACTGACCGCCAATGCACTTGTGAGGGCCGCTGCCCCACACGAGATAGTTTTGGGGCTTGCTCTCGGCGAGGGGAAGCGAGCCGTCCTCCTTGGGGAGCCAGCGCTCGGGCATAAACTTGTCGGGCTCGGGGTAGCAGGTCTCGTCGTGCAGCGAGTTCCAAAAGGCGGGAATAACCATGGCGCCCTTGGGGACAGTGTACTCGGGAGTAATGGGGAATGCCTTGGTGGTGAGGTAAGGGACCATGATGACGGGGGGCATAAGACGGAGAACCTCCTTGATGGTGGCACGGGTGTAGACCATGTCCTCGACGAGGTCGAGGGTAAGGGGGGCGTCGACGTCGCCGCCACGAACACGGTACTGCTCCTCACGGATCTTGGCGAGAACCTCGGGGTTGTCGGCAGTGAGCTGGAAGGCCCAAACAATGGCACTGGACATGGCGTCCTGCGAAGCAAAGAGGAACGAAAGAATGACCATGCCAATCTCCTTGTCCGAGTACTCGCGGCTGAGAAGACGAGCCTGCTCACCGGAGCCAGACTTGGCGAGGAGCATGGCACGGACCCACTCGTCAAGAAGACACTCGGGCTCGGCGTGGGGGTCGGCCATGCGCTTCTTTGCGTCGGCGGAAGCACGCTCGAGGTACTTCATGACAATCTTGCGAGCCTGGATAGCGTTATAAACCTTGGTGCCGGGGAGCGCGAGGGGGAAGTTGACAAGCTCGAGGGCGACGGTAATCTGCCAGTACTTTACGTTGATCTCAAGCTTCTCGCTCTCGGACAGGTAAGGGCCGATAAAGACGCTGAGCGAAGTCTCCATGTTGAGGTCACGCATGTGGAGCATCATCTCACGGGGCTCCTTGTGCTCGGTCCACTCGGCAAAGAAGCGACGGTAGATGCGCTCCTGGATGGGGAGGTAGATCGAGAGAGCCTTCTGGGTGAAGAGAACGTTGAGAGCCTTGCGGTAGTCGGCGTGAATCTTGCCGTGGAGGAAGACCCAGTTCTCGGGAAGAAGGACCTTTTTGGCTGACGCGACCAGGCAGGGTTCAGCGTGGTTGGGCGAGTTGAGAATCTTGCGAGCCATCTCGTTGGAGGAGCCGATGACGATGAATCTGACATCAGCACACATGTCGAGATGAGCACACGTACATGTTGAACACCGACACGCAGGACAGAGCGCCAGAGTACCATTGCTTCTTGTAGTTTGCGAGGGTAGGGTTGAGCGAGTCGGCAAACTTGCCAATGACGGGAATGGTCCACTTGTCACCGGGAAGGTGAGCCTTCTTGGAACGGTACACAACCTGCTCAAGGATCAGGAGCGAGATGATGATCGTCAAGACTGTGGCGGCGGTGGTCTTGCTGTTCAGGGGAATAACACGCGCCGACGAAAGAGAACAATAAGGAAATCACGGGGCGAGCACGGCAAGGATCGGCATGGTACGACGGTTTGTGGCACGATGGAGTATGAGTGGCAGTTTGCAAGGGGTCGCCATACGCAGGTAGAAAACGCGTGCACAAGCAGAAGAGTAACGTGAGTGATCCGTGGGAGTTCAAGAACGTTAAATGTCAGCGACAAGAGCTTTTTTATTCTTGAGTCACAGTGCACGTACGTGTCAAAACGAGTCTTGGACAGACTGTCGAGACCCCACGATGTCACCGACGCGAGGTCGGCGAGCGAAGTGGGGCGAGTAATGGTCTGGGAGGCCGGGGCCTGCATTGCTAGCTGCTGAATTTGTTGTTGCACAGAAGAGTGGCAGGAATGTGGCTGAGACGCGATCTGGCGACAAGTCTGGATCAAGCGCGAGATGGGGACAGAGCTGTAATGCGAGCTCTGAATTATGTTTGGCGGGTCGTGAACAGTGTGTACAAGGGGTTTCGAAGCGTTGGCTGTTCAACACTTGCGTGTGGGAGATACGAGAAACGAGCGAACGACAACGCAGTCAAAAGTCAACACTGGCTTGCGTCGGGCTCCTGCGCGGCTGCTCAAACTCTCGTACCACTTCTTCATCCTTGGACTCAGGGCTCATTGGCCAAGGACGGAAGCAAAACAGTGGTTTGGGGAGGTATTGAGTGCACGAAAAATGAACAACGACAGCAAGACGCGTACAGTGCCCAAAAGTGCCGAGCCAGCCGGCCGCCGCCGCACTAACGGACCCTTTGGCCGCAAGGGCAAGGCACCCCGGTGGTGGGCCCAGTCACGGGCCATGGGCCTTGTCCATGAGACTGACAATAAAAAACGTCACCACAGGTTCGCGCCGGATTTTGCATTGGCAGCAGCTTTCGGACCGCAGCAGCTCGTGTGCAGGAAGCATGTCTGCTTGCTTCGTATCTACACACAAAAAACGTAATATGCGCAGCATCACATTCATCTCCGACGCATATCAGTGTATATCATTAAGCTTCCTCTCCTCCTCACGTTTCAAACAGTGCAGCATGCGTAGCACACCACACTTGGGGTTGGGAACGCTCCTGCAGATCGTGTCTCGTAGTCGTTGATCATTAGGGGGGTAGCATTGTCGTTAAAAACGACGCTTCCTTAGAGAGTCTTCTCGTCTACGTGGCACGTCAGTTTGCGCCCCCTGCCATGCTGTCACACTTGTACTCACGCTCAAAGCTCGAGGGAGCAGTGGTGCCAAAGCTCGAAGGAGCAGTGGTGCCAGTCGAGAACGAGGTCGAGCTGCCAAAGCCGGTCGACGAAGCGGTGGGGGCGTTGACGCGGGCCTTGACGTTGCCGAGAACGGGGCGGAGAACGTTGAAGTAGAGGGTCTCGGCGCCACGGGTGCCGGGAAGGAAGACTGCGCACATTAGCCGCTGGGCAGGTGCGGGACATTCAAAACTCACGCCAGATGGTGAAGAGGGTCTTGAGAACAAAGTACATGGGGACCCAGTAGAGAATAGGGCGGATGGCAATCGACTCAATGAGGTTGAAGGTGGCAAAGACGATCCAGTAGGTCAACCACTGCTTGTCGTCGTTGGTGGTGGGGCTCTCGATAGCCTGGATCGAGAGGTAGACGGGGAGGGCGTAGCCAATAATGTTGCTCACGGGCTGCGTAATCGTTAGTCAAGTTGACCTGCGGTACAGGGCTCGTAGAGCTCACCTGAGCGAGGCCAAAGAGGTTGACTGGCATTCGGTTAGCACAGTGAAGGATAGAAATCTCGAGACAGGCAACAACGTACAGAAGATGAGAACAACGGCACTGATTAGAAAGTGCGGTTAGCTGGGCAGGCAGAAGAGCTTGTTGCTTTACTCACGAGGCGGCAAGGCCGAGAACACCGTAAGCCTTGGGAACCTTGGTCTTCTGCTCAATGTCACGGAGGACGGGGAACTGGTTGAGCTCGGCGTCGAGCTGGCTCATCTGGCCTTGGACCATCTTGGAGGCCTGCTGCACATAAGGGTGGCTGACAAAGTTCTGCTTGATCTGCTGAGCCTGAGGGGTCGACATCTGAGTAAAGGCATCAGTATCAAAAGCGTCGGAACAGGCAGTGATGGAGATTCCCACGCGGGCGATTGATCCCAGTGGTAGGCTCATGCAGCGAGCTGCCCAGGGCTACTCACTGTAATTTGAGGGACTTTGGGTTCTGTCACAAGGACGTTAAGGTATTAGTTTAGAGGGAGAGTGGATAACTCGAGATGGATGGGTTGATGAGAGAACTGAAGAAGGTGAAGGAAATGCGTAGTGACGACGGCAGAGGCGGGTCATGACAGGGCAGGGCGGCAAACGAAGCTCTGACGTCGTGGCGAGCGACTGGTGGTGGAATTCTATAATTCCGCCATTTGTGGCAGTTGTGACATGGACAGTTGACCCGGGTGGGTGAACCGGTGAGGCCGGTGAACCTTGGGTGGCCAGTACGCCGTACGGACGCTGGCGGCTTCTTCCCATTCTCAATGTATGGCCCTGACAAAACGTCCTGAAGCCAGGCGCGCCTGACGATCGCACACCCGTTGTCACGTCTGACAACGTCAGAGGAAGAGGAGTGCGTGTCATTCACATTGCATTATGCGAAGAGGAATGACGCACTGGACTTGCGACTATCAAGCCATCAGCAGGCTCCAAGGCTCAAGAGATCATGATCACTGGTTTGTCCATTGCACGTCCGTCACATCAGATTGAATGTCTGAGCGGCAGGCAGATCAGCATTGCCCAATGCTGTCGCCTAAGGAGGCCACGGCCTGTAGTACTGATCGCTAAACCACTGCATACGATCCTGATCATCCAGTGCTAGACCTCCACTTGTACTACACACTTTCCGTCACTTCTTCATGGATCATGGCTGAGAGAGAGATACCACGTTACTGACACATGGCACTGCCCAGTGCGCCAGTGCTCCGCGATGACTGCTCAGCAGTGGCCCAGTGGAATCGTGGACCCTGTAATTGCAAGCACTAGGAACAGGGAGAGTTCTAGAGTGTGGGTCAAAGTCTGCGCGTTGTATACCACTGCTGTTGCCTGCGCTTTGCGCGCCTGCGCGTGCAGCCTGGGACGAGAAACCCTCTGCGGCAGCATCTGGCTGGATACATTATTGGAATGGCCTTAAAGGAGATGGCCACCTGGCTCGGACTTCAGCTTCAGGCATGTGTGCGCCAAGTGCCTTGATTTTTCCACGCCACAAACGCGTGCACGGCCAGAGCGCGCGCTGCAAGTTGAACCCCTCGATACACAATTGCTTACACGTTTGAGTAATTCTTGCTTCGCTCTCCACTGCATCGTTGTGACACCACTCGCTTCTCGACACAGGTGGAACGTACAATCCGTCAGCTGGCCGCCTCCACCGGCACGTTTACTTGTACCCCCGGATCCCGTTCAGGAATCCTCCCCTTGGTAATGTCGTACAGCCGCCCCCACTCGCCAGTTTCCGGCAACATGCACATGCAGTCCAAGCATCGCAGGTCGAGTCTTCGCAGTCGCCCAACGCAGCTGCTAGTTCTGCGCTTTGGCTGGGTCGTTCTGGTGATCTGGTACGAGGTGAGCACCACATAGCCGCGATACAGGAACGTCGTACTAACTTTCCACAGGTTGGCGAGGTGAGTATTGTCGCACAGCCTATGCGCTCCTACTTTCACAACAAACTCGCACTGACACAGCAATAGTTCTTCAGCTCGCTATCTAACTGCCGCTTTCCTGATGCGGCACTACGGAAGCAGTCGTCTCATGTACCAACCCACATTGTCCTTGTGGCCGACCCACATGTGCCCCATCCAATCTTCTCACATCCGTCCACCAGTTCACCCTGGGTGAATGCGATTCGGCAGGGCATGGAGGAGCTCTTTATGCGCAAGAGCTGGAACGTTGTGACTCGTCTGGGGAGGATCGATACCGTCATTGTTGTGGGCGACATGCTCGATGAAGGTCGCAGGGTCATGAGCAACGAAGAGTACAATCAATACCATGAGCTCTTTCGTTCAATCTTCAAGATTCCCAAGTCGGACACGCCCATGTTCTTTGTCCCCGGAAACCACGACATTCCTCTCGGCCCCAATCGCCGTTTCTCGCCCCTGGCACGAAAGCGTTATACCAAGCACTTTTCGGAACCCAACACGATTCTGTCCATTGCAAACCACAGCATTGTCCTTTTGGACTCTGTTGGGCTTGTCGAGGAAGACTACAGGCGGTACGCGGCCGAGATTCAGTTTGGTGAATGGGAGGGAGTGGAGAACGGTGTCATCGAGTTTGTCAAGGCGCTTCGTCAAGGTGCGTTTATTGGTCTTTGATACGAGTCAAACTAACTGTGCCAGATCCTCCTGTGAACCCCATACTCATTTCTCATATTCCCCTTGCACGATCCGACTCTGCTATTTGCGGTCCTTTGCGAGAGCATGGCCGTATTCAAAAGGGTGTTGGCATCGGCTATCAGAATCTTCTGGGATCAGATACGAGTCGATTTCTGCTCGATGCGATCAAGCCCAAATTGGTGTTTAGTGGTGACGACCATGACTACTGCGAGGTCATGCACCCGAACGGCATCAAAGAAGTCACTATCAAGTCCTTTTCGTCTTCCGCGGGCATTCGCCGACCAGGCTTGCAGCTCCTCTCCCTCGTTCCGCCTACAGACGGCCAGATCAGCCACGCAGACATGCCATGCTTTCTCCCCGATCAACTGGGCGTCTACACACGAGTGTACCTGCCTCTGGCAATTCTCACCCTTCTCTTCCTTGTCGTCACCAACATTCGTTCTGCTTGGTCCCGGGCTCCAAGCCCTTACGACCACAAGCCCCGCTACACACCCGAGGAGAAGCACTATGAAAAACCTCCGCCCCTCACGTTGCCATCGCGTCGCTCGGCCCAACATTTGCAGACTTTGGCCATGACTGGCCCCCGGGAGCGCCATCATGGCCAGACTCTTACCCCGTCGGTCTCCGCCCCGGTCTCTCCGTCGCATAGTCCGCGCATGCCAGCCAACGATAATGACGGCGAGTGGGCCAATGGCCCATACTCGCCTGCACTCTCGCGGCGTTCAAGCTATGGTGCCGATCTGTGCAATGACAATGGGAACGCCGCACCATCCGGCCCCGTCCGTCGATCCACGACGGGCTTGTTGCCGCCCAGTGTTCTTACCCCAACACCCCGCCGCGGTGTCATGCCTCGCATGCTGTCTGCCGCTGATTGGGCATCGGCTGCTCGTGCCAAGGACATGTCCGTCCTCAGCCTGGTGGTGGACCGCAAGGGACCCACTGCCCGGATCCGCAGCTTCTTCAAGTGGCTGTGGCGCACGCGCAACAGTGTCATGGTCAAGACGTGCCGCGAGTTTGCTTCAATTGCCATCCTTGCCGCTGTTGTTTGGGTTCTCATGAATGCCTACTTCTTCTGAAAGACAATACAGGCAGAAAACGCGGTTGTACATTGGTCACTTGTAACATTGATATACTTTCACGAAATGCATGACGTCACAGGTCTGGCCAAGCATTCCTGGTCAAGATAATTGGCTCCTATGCGAGTCGCGCCTGTTGCATCAACAACATCTACTACAACTTGATCATCCAGCATGTCGCAGCATCAACACGGCCACCACCAGCATCACCACATAGCGGGAACTGGTCCCCAGGACGATGCCGCAGCCAGCCTCCTTGCCGAAGACTCAAATGTTCAGGGCTCTCAGCAAGGTGGACCCGCACCGATACGGTCGCGTGTCGCTCCGGATATCAATCCAGCGGGTGGGGGTATCGTGGAGGGGCAGCAAGGTAAGTGATAGGGAGGCTTGGGACTCAAAGTTGATAACCCAAGCCGACACCTCGCCCGGCTCTGGTTCAGTCGTCGAGGGTAAGGTGCCATTCAAGGACCAGGTAAGCGTAGTGGACAAAGCGCCCTTGACAACCACAGCAGTCCATTGGGTCATTGCTGACTGCCATTTAGGTCAAGGGCTATGCGAACATTATCCAGGGCAAGACTTTGGGCAGGGAAGAGCAGGTTGAACTTGGCAAGGCAAAGCTTGACGGCCAGATTTAGTGGGACAATTCAGTCGTGTACTTGTAAAAAAAAAATGGCCTTTTATGCACACTGTTGAGATCAGACTTAAGAGTCCATCGTCTCCGTAAGCTGTCGCATCTCGTCGTGGGCAAGGCGCTTTGACAATTTGAACAATTCAGGTGGCAACAAGAACATCAGCTGGAACCCCTTCCCCACTCACCCACCCCACTTGGATCCGCGCAGCGGCCACCTGCCTTTTGACGGGAGCATTTATACGTAAACAACGGGCAGGTGCCGCGACTGCTTTGCCTCTTTTGAATGTATCATCCGTTCCATTCCCATCCTATTCCCACTTTACCTCCTGCAAGCTTGTTCCATGGTGCCCGTGACGCCTGGAGGCCCCTCAAAGCCACCATCGGCGACGCCGCGTTCATCCCATCGCCGGTCGCAGTCCACATCAGCCCTGGCATTGATCGCCAGAGACCAACAACCCGCCCCCCCACGAGCTCATCGCAAACGAGACTCGGTCGCTCCTCTCCCTGCTGTTCAAGAGAGCGCACCTCCTCCTACTGTTCAAGACAATGCAGGAAAGGACCGTCCTCTTCGCTCCGCTGCCGTTGGTGATGCTGCAAGCGGCGTCGTCGACGAGGACAGCGCATTAAACGATGTGAGTTTTGTCACGCGTGACGAGCTCGGGACTGATCTCGGCAGCTACGGAGTTTAAGGAGTTCCAACCGGAAAAGGAAGCGTGCACTCAACTATCTGGAAGCGCGGGTGTTGGCCGTGTGCTCGGGAGCAACGGACGACATTAAGGCGTTTGTAGCTCTCCAAGGTGCGTAGCTTCGGTAACCCAAGCTGACAGTTACAGTTCACCTACCAATCCTGGCACTGTTGGGCCGTCACACCACGTCCCTGGCCAAGCGTGCATCTGCATCTGCTCTTCCGTCCAATGATGAACTCGCACGCCATCTGCGGCCAGAGATTGACACGATGCTGGCTATTCTCCAAGGGCTGACTCTCCTAAGCCGCAAGTGCAAGGAGGCCGCCGGAGAGCGCTGGGCAATTGAGGTAGGCTGACACATGATATGTGCAGGCTGACAGTCAGATGTTTTTGGATTTGCTTCTCTTGCTGCGATCGCAACCAGCCGCCGAGGGCCTGCGTCCCACAGCTTACACTCTTCTCGATATGCTCTCCTGCGTTCTGGTCGATTCACCAGAGTATGCGCGGACCTTTGAAGCACTGTCTGGCCTCGAGGCAGTCACACGCGTACTCCGCGGATCAGACGTCGCCAAAGACGTTCGGTGAGCATGCAAGTCACGACACCAGCTAACCATTTCAGGATGAAGAGCTGTGAATTTCTCTACTTTTGGATGTTTTTGGCCGAAGGCGAGGCTGCGCTTCCAGAACTCTTGGGCGGAGTGGCGGGCTCCCGCTCTAGCTCAAGTTTGACAGCAGCCAATGAGTCGGGAAGCTCCTTTACAACTGCCCAGGATGTCACTACGGTACCGCCGTCTCCCAACCGCAGTCGCCTGTCCTCCGAAACTCCTCGCGGCAACTCGCCATTGCGAAAGTGGGAGGACTTGGATCTACCTTTCGTCCCGCAGACCCCGCGCAAACCTCCAAAGCCTGTCCTTGGCTTCCAGACTCCATCTGCCGTCCGACGCGCGTCTTCATCAAGCACAGCCACCACCCTTACGCCCGTCGCAGCTTCGCCCGACGACCGCAAGAGTCACAGGACCGTCGACGAGGAAGAAGATGGGTCGCTCACCAGGCGAGACTCAGCCGCGTGGGCTGCAGCGCAAAAATCTGGGCTTCGGGTTCAACGGGAGCCACCTTCGGGTAACGTCAGCGATACTGGTTCGCACATCAGCTCCCGTACGAGCTCTGGGTCGTCTTCATCGTCGTCGTCCACTGTCGTACCCAGGCGTCTTGACGCGCAGTTTGCCATGACGCCGTCTCCAGGACCACAGACCAGTGTGACACGCTCGTCAACACAACCAGAGCTCCAGAAGCTCGGCAGCTCCATTGCCAGGCGACCCAGCAAGCGCGCCACGAAGTCTCCATTGGTGCAGAGCATGACGCCAGAATCGTCCACCCTGGAGTCGACGACGTCTGACTCAAGTCGCCCGCGTATTCGGCACTCTCGGACTCAATCCGCACTGGCCAGTCTTGTCTCAACGCCAGTTCGAGGCTCCTCTGCGGCAGGTGAAGCCCGCGGGCCATCCCGTTCCCGCGGATTCCCATCCGAGCTTACGCGAGGCGCCTTACCCTCGACGGCTTCACCCTCTGGAGTGCCTTTGACTCCTGCTCGCCGTGTGCCCTCTGGTGCCGCCCAATTGTATCCTCCTGTCAAGGGAGGCGTGCGTACAGTGGAGGAGAAGAAGGAGATGGTGAGTTTTTGCGCTAGGTCCCAACACTGACACCGGCAGCTCGGTCAATGGCTCGGCAACGTTGATGAGCTTTTGGACGTACAGAAGGGCGGATTCTGGGCCAACTCCGGCTAGAGTGTTATACATACCTGAGAAGTGATTGTCATTATAGTATCGTTGCATGTCATCTCATCGGCTTCCTCCGTGTGGGCATATCACCGTGGCCAATGTGAAGGTGGAGTTTGTGGAGGTGGCAGGTGGGTTCCGTGCGATGCCGCTTCGAACCGCAACATCACGTCGTTCACGAGAACCGGACATCACGGACATAACGTATCGAACATGTCGGCAAACAATCAACGAGTGTGACGCAGGATATAATGCAGCACAAGTTTGACTCTTAAAAGGTATTGTGCATATTGTGCATGGGAAGCTGTCCAACCAATTTGTCGCTATGCTTTCAACCGCCAACCCTGTCGCCATCCCCGTCGTCCTACCTGCAGGCCCTATCAGTCCCAAGCCTCCCATTTCGTTTCGACCACTTCACCCGACCTTTGGTGCTGAGGCTTCTGGTGTTGATTTCAACAATGTCACCCAAGACGTAGTGGATGAGATTAAAGTCGGCCTGGCCAAGGTAAGTATGGTCATTGGCAAGCCGCCGTCTAAAATCCCAGTACGGTGTCATCGTGTTCAGGCGCACCGGCCTGGACGATGAGCGCCATGTGGCCATGTCACACCTGTTTGGAGAGTTGGATGACATTAAACCGTTTGTGGCTGGGCTGGGCCAAATCAATCGTCTGTCCTCTGACTAGTATGTAGAGTGAAGAGAAACATTCCTCGTTGTCTTACATGCGCAGCCTCTTCGATGTCTCCAACGTCAACCCGGATGGCACTATTACCCAGCCGGACAGCATGCGCGCTCTCTTGCTCCGCTGTAACCTTCACTTTCATGCGGACTCAGCCTTCAACCCTCGTCGAGCTGGTGTGTCCCTTCTTCTTGCTCACCAGTTGCCGCCACCCGGAACGGGCGGTGACACCGAGTTTGCCGATACTCGACAGGCATACAGTGACCTACCCGAGGAGACCAAGAAGCGCATCAAGGATCTGGTCGTCTTAAACTCGCAGCTGCAATGCCGTCGAGCCGCCAACCCGGGAAACCCCGCACTTGCAGGCCCAGAGGTAGGGCTAATGGACTGTGACGCTGTTGACTGACTCCAGTTTGAACCAATGAACCACCGCTTTGGAAGGCACAAGCTCGCGCAGCTTCACGAGCCCTCAAACCGTATGAATCTGTATATTGCAGCCCATGCCCACCATCTCGAGGGTGTTCCCATGGAGCAAGGTCAGCAGGAGCTCGCAGACCTCCTGGCCTTTGCTAGTCAAGAACAGTGAGCAACTGTGGTGCCATCCTTGGCTAATCCTAGGTACCGTACCCTTGTCAAGTGGGAGAACCCGGGAGACTTGGGTAAGTGCTCCAGGCAAGCCCCTTGACGTAGCTGACAACGTTTCAAGTGATCTGGGATAACACCTGTGTCCTTCACCGGGCCGTCCCCGGTACGTTTGAAGGCAAGTACAAGCGCGACCTGCGCCGCACCACGGTCCACGACATGAGTTCGCAAGCCTGGGGTCTCAACGAGGTTGGAGCCACTTGGCGTTCCGGTCTGCCCTAGTGGCACTGCTTGATGTAACAAGAATGACATGTAGTGCATGTGTAGTGCCTGCAAACTTGTATGTACAAAGAATAGCGAGGGTGTTGGTGATGGGGGCGTTACTTGACAAGTTTCGAAACGGAGGTCGAGGGATCGCTGGTGGAAAACGTGACCTCGTGAGCAGAAGTGTTGACCTGTTCGGTTGCGCTGTCCGTGTCCTGCTCGAGACCCTTCTCGACATCATCGGCCATGACTGACGCACCATAGTCCCCAACGCCTGCAGCCATGGTTGCCTCACCATCAGTGCGCGGGCGGTTGACCGAATAGGGATGGCGGTAGTCGACGCGCTGCTCATACACGTCGGTATGGACGTCAACTTGAATGGTCGCAGTGTTGTCCTTGTTGAGGCCCCAATGTTGCCCCTAGGCTGATTAGCAAGGATAGGACCACGACTGACTCACGCCAGCAGTGTTGTCCATGGTGATATTTTGGGGCTTAAAGTTGACTCGCGAGTTGAGGGTGTACATGAGACCAACGCCATAAATCTTGCTTTGAATACCCTGCAATGTCGAGCCAAGAAGAGAGGCAGGTACTGCCACAAAGGAGCCCACAAAGATGATGGCGAGTAGAGTCGGAGGCAGCTGTGACTCAAAAGTCATGCGAATCAGCCGCGAGATGACCTGAGCCGTAAGATTGAGAAGCTAGCTGCTTGACTTGCCTTGTCAGTGTGAGCCCAGCCGGTGCGAGTCTTGAGGAGACCGTACAAGATGGCAACGGTGATGATAATGTCGGCCGCCATGATGCTACAAAGCCAAATCAACATTGCTGAGTCTGTCAACAACCTGGCCACCTCCGCCTGACTCACGAGCCTTGACCTTGTCGGCTTCCAGCTCGGAGTTGAGCTGCGCAAACATGATCTTAGTAGCAAGAGCTCCCCCGAATCTGCAATTAGCGCCCCACTCACTGTCCGAGAACTTACGCCGTGAGCATGAGCGTCACGAGGATCCCGACGAGCAGCCACGACCGATTGTTGAGCCGAAACGCCCTGTACGTGAAGAATCCTTGGACAAAGCTCGAGACTAGCGAGTCTAGGAGCGGAAACCAGGAGAGCCACCGCGTCTCAAGAAAGGTCTTGTACATGCCAAAGTTGTAGACAAACTGGCTGTCAGTGCCGCTTGAGGCGAGTGAACAAACGAGATAAGAAATGAAGAAGAGCAGATAGCCTAAGACTTGTTAGCCTACAGGGGGCCATACAACCAGTCACCCACTCACCAGTGATGCCATAGGAAAGCACAGTGGTTCCCACCACCACAAACTTGGTCCAAAATCGGTCACGCTTCTGCC
Organism: Prillingera fragicola; assembly: GCA_002335605.1. Lineage (NCBI taxonomy): Eukaryota > Fungi > Basidiomycota > Tremellomycetes > Trichosporonales > Trichosporonaceae > Prillingera > Prillingera fragicola. The sequence goes on along the minus strand of BEDY01000004.1, from coordinate 281,246 downwards.
ACTTCCAGTATGACGCCAGCTGCATGGTGAAGATGCCGCATAGAAAGCAATCAATAATGACTTCGGCAAACATGCATGAGAGAGCAAAGACCTGTACGTATCAGCCTAGTCAGAACCACCCACACAAACCTTGTCGGGGGCCATAACCCGTGCCGCCTCCTCCTCTGTCGGCTTAGGATGGGTGCTCTTGATACGCGCGACGAGGTGTAGAAGAGTCATTGTCGTTGTGAATAGAGGAGTGCGTGTGGCGAACGAGATGGCAGTTGGCGCCGTCGCTTTTAGTATGGGAGAGTGCGGCAAAAAGGACGAGGAGGGCTGACCCGTGGGAAGCGATAGGCGGCGTGTGAATGCATGGGAGGGAGGACAGACACCACATTGCGCCGCTCCGAGACTGGATACTGCGCCCGGAGACGGGCAAGCAGAATATTGTTAAGCGACATTGTGACTCCAGAAGTGACACAATAAATTCATGGAATGTGGGGACACTGTGCAACATTTGGTCGTAGGTTGTTGATCACCTGGCTCCACGAGAATGTCAAGAGCGCGGTCTCGTTCTAGACCAGGACAGTCTGTGTGCGCGTCAACACGAATGCAAATGAGACGGGTGACGCAGCCTGTGCATGTGTAGGTATTCAACAGATCTCTCTTCTGCTCAACTTGTCACCCTCAAGGAAGACCAAGCGCCACCTCAATCTGTCGGAAGGCGATAGGAAGAAGGGTTGTGGCGATTAACCCAATGCCCGAGTAAACTCCCAACTTTGTCAACACTGCTAGTTAGCGAAAAATGTGGAACGTGGCACCTACCCTCGGCGTCGTAGTGAGGACGTCTGCTCGCTTTCCGTCCACGATGGCTGTTGCCAGCGACGGGGTCAAACCGGATGCCTTCTGCTTTCTGGCCATGCCCATTGCCGTGGCCTTGACGCGCCCGCATCTGTACCGCCCCATCACTGGGAATCAGAGGTGACGGGCTCCGCCGACGAGACTGGTTGCGATCCGGTGGCGCCAGTGAATCGCTGGAGTCCGCATGAGGCAGCTCCACAAACGAAGGTATGGGTCGCATTGAGCCGTCGGCACCACCCTTGTAGGCACTGCCATGTCAGCCTGATTCGGGCGCACCAAGAAGTGACTCACGTCGCCGGAGTGTAGAAGCGACGAGTGGGAAGGTCGGTAATCTTGGAAGCAGCTCGGAAAAGTGGCGGCAAGACGCGAAGAAGCGTAGACTTGGCAACGAGACGCCAGACGACAATTACAGCCACCCCTACGCTCGTCAGCTTCGCACAATGCGCAGTGCTTACCCATAACAAACCGGCACAAGGCCGTGGCCAGACCCCACAGCAGGCCATCGGCCCACACACTGGGACCAAGGTCACGGGGTGACCGCACGCTGTAGAGATGCCCAAGGAACGATCCTAGAATGACAGCAAGAATGGCAATGGCATCCTCAAAACAGGGGCAGTCGTCTGGGGTCTCTGGGTGGTAGTGAACCAACACGAGTGTAGTCGGAATCATCACAATGGGCACTGCTGGTTAGCTACCGTTGCACGCCCATTGCACACCTGTTAGAGATCCGGAGTTGACCCATGCCTCCGAGTACTCTCCTAAAAGTTGCCACGCCAACCAGCAACCGATTCCCAACAATGATCCACCCACAACATCCACTACGGAGTCAGCTCTGAGTGCATGACGGGCTCACTTGTGGAATGCATTCCAGTGTACAGTCGGCCACCGGCAACACTTGCATAGTAGAAGAATAGCACTGCTGTTTAGCGGTCGCCCTGGCAATGGTACCCACCAATCCAGCCTGAGGTCACCACAACCCAGCCAACGTTGCCCCGCAGTTCCCACAGCCAAGTACCCATGTGGAGGGCAATGCTGATAGAGTTTGTAGAATGGGAAGAAGGAAACCCGTACTCTCGGTGATGAGTGCTCATTGCTGGTCTCGTCAGCTGCCCGACTTGCAACAAGACACAGAACTTACACAAGCGCGTGACAGGTGGGCTATACGGACGAGGCGCACAAGCGAGGTCCTTGGCAACGCAGCTCCAGTAGATTCCTAGACCAACAACATATAAAAGCCTGCGCGTCAGTTGTGAGCGATTGCCGTGCAAACGCACCCGCGAGCCTTCTGGGGATAGCCAAGGAAGAATAGCAATGGCAGGAATACCATGAAGAAGGTGTGGGCTGTGGCATGAGTGAGCTGGCCGAGTCCACGACCTACTTCCAAAGATGGCCGTCCAAAAGAAAAACTTGTCCCTTGCCGGAGTGCGGTAGTGTTGCTGAAACTTGGCAATGTACTCGCTCTCTCCAGGCAGGCGAGCTACGAGCCAGCGACGGAGAGAGTCCCTGCCAGGCGACAGTGCCGCTGCATAGACGACGTCAGGCTGGCAGCCCGGTTCAAAGTGATGCGGGACAGGCTTAGGCTTCTCGACGGCTTCGAGAGGAGAAGCTGCCCCCATGCGCTGTGTTGATCTGGGCTGACCCATGTCAGAGATGCAAGAGAGAGGGAATGAAGACTATGATCTATGACCTCGTCCGGTTATTGAAACCATTGCCCTGGACGCGGAAACACGCGCCCGCGTGCAAGCCCACTCAGGCACCACTGCACATGTCCGGCTAATTAATTCAGCAGTAGAGTATCCTCCATTTACATGCAACGATGCATCAAGTCCGGCTCTTCCACACGACAAACCCTATAGCGAAACTGACAAAAGGAACCATGCACCTCCATCCTACTCCAGCGGCATCTGCTCCAACTCTTCGTTCAGTCGGTCCCATATCCTTGCCTCCGAGGTCGCCGCATGCGCTCCCCCAGATGCCCAAGCGCGCCAAGTCAACGTGGCCTGAGCGGCCTGACGCGAATGCAACACAACTGACAGCTCGTGCCACAGGCATGCGCGAATAAACACCCTGCGAGCCAAAAGGTTTCCAATCGTAGTATTATCCTGCTCGACAGCTGCCTGGTCAGTACCACTCGCCACACTGACAAAACGCACCAGACACCAGCTTTCCAACTTCTCCCTCCCATCCTGGCTTTTGAGCGGCGCGCAGAGTCTCAATCTTGGCTTGGCGCTGCTCGACTTTTTTCCGCAGAGTATCCACCGCATCGTGAGATAGGCGAGCGTGACGGATAAACAGGTCACGAAACGCAGTGTACAATTCGCGCTGTTGCTTTACGGCCTGAATTGTGGCGGCAACCGTGGCGGCATCCTGAATGTCAGCTACAACGTATGTGCAGTACCAACCTTCTCTCGATGGTTTGCCAATCGGGACCACCCCTCGCCGACAGAGCCAAGACCGTTACTGGTGCCTTGGCACATGTCGCACGACTTGCCACCTGGAACGCATCGATAGCAAGCGGCCGGCATGTCCTCTGCTACCGCCTGCATGGACATGGCGAATCGTGTCGCCTCGGCTGACGACATTTGAATGCGCTGCAAGTCTCGCTCCGCTAATGTGACCATTTTTTGGTAGGACGCAATGAGACCTGGAAGGCGAGTACGAAGGCCATCAAGTTTGTCCTCGAGGTCCCCAGGGATTGCCATCTCCTGCGCAGTGTTGAGCCTCTTGCTTGCAGACTCTTCCTCAGTGGACACTTTGACACGCTGACTGTCAGCGAGACAACAGAGGTGGACGGGCTTACCTTGCGCCATGCCTCAAAGTTTGGCTCTGTCATAAACACGTTTAGAGCGCCATCGTCGCGAATGACGGGATGATTTACAACAGCGTTGATGAAGCGTCTCAGGCCTTGCCTCCTCTTCTCCAAGAATGTAGCGTCCGGGCTGATGCGCTTGGGAGGCAAAGAGGGGAGTAGACGGAACGGATAGCGCTGCAAGAGGGTCGTGTGTAGCCAAGTAAAGTCCGAGTATCTACGTGACAGTGCCTCAGAGCGCCTGTTCGAGGAGACGCGATACTTTTGGAGGAACCATCCCTCCCGCTCGGGAATGAGCTCGACATCAATAGTTTCTACCCTACGCCAGTACCCTCGTTCAGCGTCAGCTTCTGGATTCCCACTGCCATTGGCCTCGTCCCCTCCACTGCCGTTTGTACCCTCGTCCCCTCCAGGCGCAGGATAGCGTGGAGCGGTGTCCCAAGGAGAAAAGGTCGATGACATGTGCGAGACGGGTGCAGGACGTTGGGGCGAAACCGCAGGTTCAGCGATGTCAAAGCGTGGAGGTGGGACATTGGGGAGTGCCGAGTCGAGCTCTGAGAGGCTCAGGTCATGACCAGGCTGAGACTGGGCAAAAGCGACCAGTGCTAGCGTGCGAAAGAAATCGTCGCGCGAGATTGCGGTCTTGTCTCGGCCAGTGATGGTGATAATCTGGAGCCAAGTCAGGGGCGCTGGTCCGAATTGTGGACGTACCTTGTCGGTTGTCGACGCCGAGAGACGCGACGAAGCCAGCAGCTTTTGAATGGCTGGCAAAGACACTTCTCCAGAAGATGAAGGATCGAGCTGACGAAGCAGCGATATGTAGCTCTCTGGTGGATCGCCTGCGGATTAGCACAGCTTGAACCGAAAGCGCGCCTTCATCGCCACCACCACACTCACGGATAAAGGCATCGACTGCCAGGAAAGGCCCATCGTCGTCCACACTGTTGGTGGCTTCACTGGCTGATATTTGAGGCGTAGACGATCGTACGGGACTCTGCATGCCGCTCCATGGGTCCACATCGCCAAATCCACCGGTCGAAGGGGCCAGGGGATCGGCAAAGCCGCCCTCACTCTGGGGCAGCATGTTGGACGCCACTAGAGAGCCTCCCGCGCGCGGCGTATTACTGTTTGTCAGTCCTTCGGCCATGCTAAACGGCAGTCTATCGGACGGGAATTAGAGGCTACTCACAACATTCTGTATGGGTGACTGAACAGTCCGAGGGGAAGACAGGGGTGGGCTGGTCAGGCATCGATGACGAGTTAGTCTGGGCGGACATGGGTCAATCTCCGTGTGACCACCGAGGAAGCATGTTTGGCCTGCCTAACAGTGTGATCCGGATACCTGCCTCTAGACATCGTTCTCAACGACGCCATGTCCGTTAAAGAGCCCGTGTGGGACGAAAAGGCTGCCCTTCACGATCCTTTGTGGGTTGCCAACAGGGATGAGCAGGTTAATCAGGCGTTGGCTAGCAACGACCTCAAGACGCTCCGGCGGTTATCAGCTCTCCCTGGTGGCTTTGGATTCAGGCAGAGCCGCTGCAGAGCTTGGTACGTGCTGGTACTGGTCTTTAGCTGAGCTGTAGGCTACAAATGCTTCACACCGACCGTTTGGCAGGCAAAGCTGCCATCAACGATGCCCGCCATCCTTCCCCTGATACGGACACGGATGAGACCGTCGTATTCACGCCACACCAGGACGAAGGGCAGGTGCTGTTGGACACGCACCGCTCCTTTGTGACTTACCCAAGAGGTACGCTCATGATATTGTGGAAGGTGTTCTGATAAAAGGCCTCTCTCGTCCCAACAAGGCGGCAATGCAAGAGGACCTCCAGGTTCTGATTGTTGGCATCTTGCAGCGTCACCCTTGCTTGTCATACTTTCAAGGACTGCACGATATTATGACGGTTCTCTATCTTACACTGATAGAAGACCCGCCCCGTCGTAAAGGGGAGAAAGCGGCCCTTGCCGAGCGGCTGCAGTGGACGGAGCTTACTCGCGCCGCCGAGGTTGTCTGTTTGTGTCGCATGCGAGATGCCATGGGCAGTGGTCTGGGACCCTTGATGGGCATGTTGAAGTGAGCGGAACTGTTTTGGTGATGCTGACCATCAAGACTTCTTCGGAGGCTTCTAGCGGCTGCCGACCCCCAACTGTACCGCATGTCCTTGTCGTGGGTTGACGATGGCGCTGTCCGCGCTGACAACCAGAATATCGCCTGTGCCCACTCTGCCATTCTTTGCATTGTCATGGATTCTGACGCTCTTCTCGCACGACATTGATACCTTGGAGCCTGTGCAACGCATCTTTGACTATCTTATTGCTCGCAACCCCATCTCGGCAATCTACCTTGCCGTAGCAGTAGGTCAAGTAACGAAGACCTGGCTGATGGACAGATTCTCATCGCTAAGAAGCCTCAAATGGTCCGGCTGGCTACCAGTCTGGGAACAGAGGCTCGTCGTGATCCGAGTCTCCTGCACCCTCTGTTTGCCCGTCTCCCACCCCTCTATGCCGATACCCCTGACGCACCATTCCCGCCACTAGACTTCAAGCACGAGCCTGCCCCCAACGAGGAGCCCAATCCTTACTCTCCCATAGCATTGAGTCATGTTTTCGCCATCGCCGACAGGCTGGCAGTTAAGTTCCCCTGGGATGGACCGCGCATTCGAGGAACCGAAGTGTTTGGTCCGGGGAGTGTAATCTCGACATATTCTCTAGAGGACGACGATGACTGGACTTTTGCAAACGCAGAGGCTGCAGTTGACCGGGACGTCATTCTACCCGGCGGCGACGAGCTGGACGACGACGACGACGTCCTGCTCTCCGCGTCATGGCCAGATATCACCAACCCGTTGCGCGCCATTCCTCTGCGCTTTCCTCCTGACAAACTGGGTACTGCCTTTGCTGTTGGCATTGTTATTGTTGGACTCGGAGTTGCACTCTTCGGGTTCCGCGCAGGGGGTCGCGAGGCCAGCTGGTCCAAGTGGTGGACGGTTGTGGCAGGCAATTGGGTGGCAAAACGGAGAGAAGCTGGGTTGGGATGGGGCACGTTGGGTTACCTGATGCGCTCAATTCGTGATCTGTTGTAGAAGTAGACATGGTGCCAATGCACTCGAGCTGTTGCAAAGCTTCACTTGTGCTAGCTGGGCACCAACCTAGATGTACATGATATACAAGTTCGAAGCGGCATGGGCCGATAGCTTCCCATGCTTGCCAAGCTCCCAACCTTACCACGGAAGCAAAAATCAAAATCCACCACGCTTCGTAGTGATGCTCTTCGATCTCCAGACTGTAAACATCATTCAACAGCCCATCCAGCAGCGCACAACCTTTCGCCTTGACGTAGAATCGCTCTCGGAACTACCATAGACACGTGAATTCTGCCCCGTTCTCCACCCACAGAGCCATCAAGTGCACACGGCCTTCCTTCGGGTTAACACATTCATCATTCCTCGACGTTTCCAAAACCTTGCGGTAGAGCAAGAACTGCTCGATATGTCGGGCGGTAGAAGCATTGTGAGTATCATTGGGCGGGTTTTATGCCTCTTTGGTACTGCTGTCACTGCTAAACCCGCCGACGCGTCCACCCAGCCGCTAGGCCTGGCTAACTCCACAGGCGCGTGTCTACGCAGACGCCAACGAGAAGCTTGGTCGGTCGTGGTGGGACTATGGTTCGTGACAAGTTCTTCAATGAACAGAAGCTAATGATCAGACAATCTCGCCGTCACCTGGGGCGTTCAGGACAACTATGAGATTGTTCGCAAGGTTGGACGAGGCAAGTACTCTGAGGTGAGTCATCTCTTCTGCCATCCACACACAGCTGACATTTGAAAGGTATTCGAGTCCGTGCATTTGCCAAGCAACCAGAAGTGCATTGTCAAGGTTCTGAAGCCGGTGAAGAAGAAGAAGATTAAGCGCGAGATCAAGATCCTCCAGAACCTGGCTGGTGGACCAAACGTCATCGGACTTTTGGATGTTGTGCGAGACAGTCAGGTGGGGCGCAGGAGCGCAAGCAATGCTGACGCGGCAGTCAAAGACGCCGTCAATTGTGTCCGAGTATGTCAACGTGAGTGGGCCGTGCATCAAATGGAGGTTTACACTACTGACCTTCAGAACACCGAGTTTAAGACTCTCTACCCCAAGTTCACCGACGTCGACGTCCGCTTCTACATCCTGGAGCTTCTCAAGGCTCTTGACTTTTGTCACTCCAAGGGCATCATGCACCGTGATGTCAAGCCCCACAACGTCATGATCGACCATGAGAAGAAACAGTTGCGGCTTATCGACTGGGGATTGGCAGAGTTCTACCACCCGGGAACCGAGTACAATGTCCGCGTGGCCTCCCGTTACTTCAAGGGCCCCGAGCTGCTGGTAGACTTCCAGGAGTATGACTATAGTCTCGACATGTGGAGCTTGGGGTGCATGTTCGCAAGCATGATCTTCCGCAAAGAGCCTTTCTTCCACGGCCACGACAATGCCGATCAGCTCGTCAAGATTGCAAAAGTTCTCGGCACGGACGAGCTTTTCAACTAGCCAGTGGACCCTAGCGTAGACGAGAACGTGCTGACCCTAGCAGCCTAGAACGCTACGACATTGACCTGGACACGCAGTTTGACGAGATTCTCGGACGCTATCCTCGCAAGCCCTGGTCCAAATTCATCACTTCGGATAACCAGCGCTACATTTCCAACGAGGCGATCGACTTCTTGGACAAGCTTCTGCGGTACGACCACCAGGAGCGGTTGACCGCCATGGAAGCCCAAGGTCACCCTTACTTTACCCCCGTAAAGGACGCTGCTGGACATGCGCGCAAGTAAGTGTAGACACTTCTGCGACCAAATCATCGCCTTCGAGGCTACTGTAATGGGCCCAATCTGCGTACTGTAAGCGACGCCCGCATTGATTGCATAGCCTTTATTCGACAAGACGCGATGCATATTCTGCATTGCCTGGTTCACTTGCCCCAATAATATGCGGTTGCAATGTGATAGATTTCGAGCACAGCCAATTGATGCAGCGAAGTGAATGGGTAGATTACAGTATGGTGGTAGCACCCGCTTTGAATGTTGTGATCAGATCAGGTGTGACGCGACAAGGGGGAATTGGTGCCTGTGCCACCACCGCCTTTGCCGTTGGTTGGCTTGTCATGAATCGCATCCATCTTTCACTTATCATTGTCTGTTAACACTTGTAGGGATTCTTCAGTCAGGGTATTGAGTCTGTGCGCTACCTCTTGACTCTTAACAGAAAGGGGTGTCGTCGCCACCAGCATTTACACCACGGCGTATCCTCCCCCTCGGTCTCGTATCGGACAGTGATCAACAATGGCCTACTCCTATGCCGCCGATGCTCAGGGCGTCGCCCATGGCTCACACTCGTCATCCCGTAAGGATAGCGGGCAGGACGCGGACATTCTACGGGAGTTCAAGGTGCGTTCACGTGTATTAAGTGAGATGCTGACATGACAGCGCAAACTTGCTGAGGGTTAGCGAACAATGAGAGGGACGACGCTGACTTGACAGAGGAGAGCTATATTGCCTACTTTAATGACCGGTGAGCATTGTCCTGATTTCGGCTTTCTGACATGCTCAGTATTCGAATCGAGCAGTCTTACATTGATCAGCTGCAACGCCTGCACGCCAAAACCGTTGGCTCAGATTCGTTGCAGGACGAGTGAGTACGAGGCGTGCCCACATCCCCTGACTCCGGCAGTGTGACGAGCAAGACTGGAAAGTCCACCGCGCGCCGCGCCTGGTTCGAGGTCCGCGATTACACTCAGCGAGAGATTGAATCTCGAGAGGCGCTTGTGCATGCGCTTCAGTCCGATGTGATCGCGGGGTTGGTCTCCGTCCGGGACACCCAAACGCGCATCCGTAACCGCATCCAAGAGGATCTCAAGAATGCGACAGACGTGAGTGACTGTTTACAAAGGCGTCTGCTGACTATCTCAGACGTACAAGGAATATGCCTTCTTCAAGGTGCCCAAGCTTAGCCGCGTCTACCAAAACAAGTGCCAGACTCTCGAGGACTTTAAGAAGCAAGAGCATGCGATAGCCATGCAGCAGAAGCTTCTGTCGGAACCATCGCCCAGTGGATCGCCCCAAAGTGACAAGCCCCATCCTTTTGCTCTCTCGCCACCGACCTCGACATCTCCCAAGCCGCCAGCCAACACGAACCAATCGATATATGCTGGTTATCCAGCCAGCTCCTTGGTTCCGGAGGCGGCTCACACTCAAACTAGCCTTGCCACGTCACCACCCCCAGCGAGTAACACGTCTCCAACCGGCATGCCGACATCTGCCAGCTATACCCCGCTGCCCCCGCCTCAGCGCCTCGATCGAGCTCACGGACGAGCACGCTCTGGGTCGGCATCACATCTAGCATCGGCGGTGGACGCTCGGTCCAAGGAGGTTCTCAGTGATCTTGCTGCTCAGAGCAAGAAGGGGTTCAGCGCAATTAGGCAGCGGTTTGGTGGTGAGCATGCAGCAGAGACTACCCCGGCTTCGTCGGCCTCTGACGAGGTGCGCTCGCCGACTCCCCACCGTCGCCTTCCCTCAAGTGGCTCCGTTCGAGGGGGTAATGCGCTCAAGAGCGTCAAGGTGAAGCGTGAAGCGGATGAAGCCGATCAGGCTTACCGCGAGGGTGTTTTCCACGTCGAGTCACTGCGGCTTCGCCGGGAAAAATTCCAGCAATCGGCGCTCACGAGCCTTGAGCAATTCAATGAGGAGCAAAATGTCACGCTACTCCGCTCATTGCGCGCTTTCACCGACGCAGTTCACGGGACTGCTGCGACTCTTGCCCAGTCTACAGAGGTTATCACCACCTCGATTTCCGAGGTTAACCCTCAATGTGACAGTGAGTTAAGCTGCCGGCGCGTGGTTCTGACAGTCCAGGGATGCTCTTCAACTCAAGGCTTCCAGTGCTGCGAATCATGCCCCCGGTACTGTACGACAACTTTTACGTGCGTTGAACAGCTATGATACCCGCTGACAGCAACAGGTTGGACCATGCCGTTCTCTCATCTTTGGCGTCAGCCTCACCGATTACGACTTTGCACGCGGCGAGGGCGGCGATCGCGGCAGTCCGCCCGTCATTGTTGACAAGTGTGTCCAGGCCATTGAGTCACGCGGCATCGATTTCGAAGGCATTTACCGCATAAGTGGCCGTCAGGCCACAGTCAAGCAAATGATCCAAGACATTGAACGAGATGAGGACTCCTTCCAGTTCACTACTGAAGACGATGTGTTCAGCATTGGTGTCATTCTGAAACGTTACCTTCGGGAACTTCCTGAGCCCCTATTCCCCTTGCCTCACGCAGAGCGCGTCAAACACTCTGAGAATCGAGGTAAGCTCACAGATCCCCAACCTGTGCTTATATGAACAGAGACCCACATTTCCAGCAGCTTCACAAGCCTGCGCTCGCGGCTGCGAAGGCTGCCTCCCATTCACCAAACCTCCTTCCAGACTATTGTTGAGCACCTGACTCGCATTGCTTTCCACTCTGCCTCCAACAAGATGGATGCCAAGAATCTCGCAGTCGTTTTCAGTAAGTATGTCTCATCGGCCCGGTTGTTAACGTCAGACTCGGTTCTCTTCGGACAGGATCAAGTCACGGGCAGCAGCAATGCCCTTACACAACACCTTGAGAAAGACACGGTTCTCGAGGACATGATCACTTATTCCGACTTGTTGTTTGGTCCTGAAAAGAACGTCGTCCCTATGGACAAGCAGGCCATGGAGGACGCTCGTGAAGCCTCAGAGCCCTTGCCGTCTATGGCCGAAGAGCAAGTGGCTCCCGCTTACGAAAAGGAGCCATCTCCTGTTGAACCCTCTCGCCTGACACCCGATTCAAGCTTGGAGCTGCTTTTCGACCCCGTGGTCATCCCCGCATCGATGCGTGCGGCTGTGGGCGACGACTTTCATGTTCGGCCGCTTGCCTCTGATGACTTCCTGCGTTCCCACTTTGGCCTGTTGGCCACGCTGTCCAAGTCGCCGGCCCTGGCACCGTCCGTGTATGGGTCGCTGTTCAGCACCCTCAAGTCTAGTTCAGACACTTACTACATTGTGGCCGTTGTGGACAAGACCTCAGACCAAATTGCTGCAGCAGGGACTGTCATCGTCGAGCGCAAGTTCAGTCACGGTGGGGGCCTTGCCGGTCACATTGAAGACATTGTCGTATCACCCAATGCCCAAGGCCGTAGGCTTGGCCTCAACCTTGTCGTTGGCTTGCGTGATCTAGCGACCGTCTTGGGTTGTTACAAAACGATTTTAGACTGCCAAGAGGTCAAGATGGGTGAGTCAGTCGTCGCCATGCAACACTGACCCCGTGCAGGATTTTACGAGAAGTGTGGCTTCAAACTCCGCGGACGGCAGATGGCGTACTACGTTCCGGAGACTGATCTGGTGTCTCCTCCTGGTTCAATCCCCAAGTCGTCCCCCGGCGTGTTTGATGCGACGTCCGCGGGCGAGGTGGTCGACACTTCACACGAAACGGAAAGCATCGCTGAAACAGTCGAGACCGCGTCGGACATTACCTATCACTTCCCCACCACGAACGAGTCCTCAGACAGCCTCACGCCAGCACATGCCTAGTGGTAAACTGGTTCGGCTGTCCAGGCGCCGAAGCGCCTGGCGGGATTTGTGGAGCTATGAATAGGATGGTGATTTATTCGCGTGTGGGCTTGAACGTCCCATTCATCGTGACACAGCACATATGACACACGTTGCGGAGCTTGTGGCCGAGGAACGGCGACCGCTCCGGTGGGCTTTGGCGTGGTCAGAACGCCTGCCGGTCATTCCACTTGCTAATCCGACTTGTTTGGGGCTCTGCTTACCAGCAATGCAACAGTGCCCAGTCGCCGAGGGTTTTCCCGGACCTGAAAGCTCGTCACGAGGAGTCCGGGGAAACAAGAGACTCTCGCCAGTGGCTGACGTGCTACCATGCAGTTGTGTCAAACTGAATAACAACCTCCACAGCCTCCTTGGGAACGACCGCATGATTGCTAGGCACAGCCCAGTTCGGGAGCCGAGTAGGACCATCGTCACACGGATGAGGTACTCACCTCTGCGTTGGAACAAGAGTGTGGCGCTTACAATCCTTCAGTCACGTTCTACGTGGGCAAAGGTACTCAGTTTGAGGTCTCACTGCCCCTTCAACCAGACCATGGAGGCTTTGGCGGAGTCGAATCTCAGAAGTCCAGCATCCGGGACGCCAAGTGGCCGACTATTGTGGGAGCGCGTGGCATGGAGCAGCAGCACCCTATCCGATGGACATTTCAGGCGGGGGCGAACTGTGCGTGCCAAGGCCTGCCCACTCCGTGTGCCGCGGGGAACGCGCGGCAAGAGCTCAGTGAACTCATTGATAGTGGTAGAAGTGCTTGTGTGATCCCCACATGGGTCAACGGCCAAACTTTGCTTGCCCCTGGTGACCTGTGCACGCGAGTGTCCAAGGTAGTACTAGAGGTCCGTGCAGTGGCACTCAGGCTGCGGCCACTGGTGCCACTTGCCGTCGGACCTATCGTGGCGCCAAAGAAGACATATGGGTTCTGGTGGCCTCGATTATCCCTGTGTGGGTTGGTCACCGTTGCGGCGCCACTGTGGCATCCTCTGACGGGCAGCCATTGCTCAACTTGAAGAAGCTGTCCGAGCGCAGCAAGTCGCACACTGATCCGAGGGAGTTTGAGCGATGCACTCGGACGATCGCGCCATTTTGCGCCTGCTTCCTGAAGCTTTGGCCAACGAATTGCGAGGTGACACGAAGGCCGCTCAGACTGTACAGCGCACATGCCGTCCAGTTCCGTCGTTTGACCAGACATTACTTGTTACATTGCTTCTGAATTAGCAGGTGGCGTCCACAAACGCGCATGCGGTTCCGATACCCTTTCCTCGATCGGCTGCATTGGCAGACACATCAAGCCCCCTGACACTCCGACAGAGTTCGGCTGGCCCTCTGACAGAACAACGGCAAGAGTCAGGGGCCGACGTCGGTGGCGTTCAGACTGCAGTTCCGGGAGCACAATGCTGTTGAGACTTTGAGAAAGAGTCATGTGCAAATCATTTGTCCGCAGGGACCGCGGCGTAGCGCCGCTCACTGATGATTCATGTGTCCCAGGAACGATATGGCAATTGCAGAGAACGAGAACTGAAGGTTTGTATGGCATCGTTCAGGTTGGCTCATTGTATTGGGTAGGCGCCGCACTCAAGCCACCTCCGGCCAGAGACTTATGATCCCATCCCTCGTTATGAGCAGGAAGTATCAGGCGGAGCTCGCCCACATGGATTTCCTGGAATCAACTCTCCGCCATTTGTCTCCACCTACTCCACCTGGCGTCTAACCTTGGCGTACATGGCCTGTGCGTAATGAGAGGTGGGAACATCAGTGGGCACTGTCTGCATGCATTCCTACGGGCCGGGCGGACTATGCTGGCCGTCGGCTATCGGCAGTCGAGCCGATCGAGGTCGGTATACCTCGGCATGCACGGTGCCGCAGATCGGTCCTCTATGGCTGTCCGGCCATCGACTCTGCAGGAATCCAGATTTCGCAGCTCTTCAGCAGGGGCCCATGGAATCTCCATTTTCCGAACTGATGTGGGTGAGCGGTAAACAAGTGTATCAATGCCTGTGCGGGAGGTTGAGGCGCGGACACGAAGTCCAGATGTGCCACTAGGCCACCAGTGAACAGCCATCACCCTTGGCACCGCATGTAGCAAGTGCCCAGCAATACGCTTCCATTTGGCCATTTGGCCGTCTGTCCCTCGCAGACTGTATGATGTTGAATCGTGTGGCGTGCCACACTGCCTTTTGAGTTGAAGACGTGTTGTTGTGGCACTCCCTGTCGCCTAAATCGCACCCTTTGCTGAGCCATACGACTTGCCCCCGCATGCCTGGATGAGCGCCACCGCGCTTTTGCAGTCTGCACAACAGGTGAGTCATTGGGTGTGGCATCCAAAGACTAAGTGGCTGAGCGCGGGCTTGCATCGTTAGCGCTGCTCGACATAGTCTGTTCTGCCCTTGTGCCTTGGCCTCGAACGACGCCACACTTCAACCGTTTTGGCGCCTCTCCCAAAACTGTTGCTTCCTGAGGCCTGAGCACGACGGTGGCAGACGTGAGCACGCCCTTAGGGCCCATCGATTCCGGCTCCTCGGACGGACGGTCAGGTAGAATGGCACAATAGCAGGGACCTTATCCCTATTGACGAGCCCGAGAGCTCGTCTACGTTGACATTCATGCGAGCCGACAAGAAGGAATGCAGGAATGCACCACCACCCCAGCAATGCTTCCGGCAGGCACCCGGCCGTCACGTCGCTGCAAACCAAGGGTTTCGTACGCGAAAATGCCCCACAGCATAGGCACGGCCGCCTCCGCCGCCTCGCACCAGGAGTGCAGAGCAGGGCGATCTACGGGCTTTTTGGCCTTGTTCAACACAGCTGGCGTCAGAGGCGTTTGCGTTGATGCAGCGGCGTCTGGCGCAGGCGCTGAAAAGGCGTATTCTTTGCCTTTGAGCTTGGCATTGGGGCGCCAGCTCGCTGTCAATCCTGATCGCTCAGTGCCAAGGGGCGCGCAGTATTAAGACGACGTGTGCAAGCACACGTTCCTGTCCTGTGCACCCAGGCCTCCTCATCATAGACGTTCCCAAGACACACACGTCGAAGATCACACTCGGTCTCGTCCTCAGTCTCTCCATTCCTCACTTGTCGCTGTATACACGCCGCCTCGAACGCCCCACGACAAGTGAATATACGAATCCATCAACGAGCTACGTCCCTCGCGCACAGCCATTCACGACAGCTGTCTCCTAAGTACACCCCCACGGCGACACCCGAACATTGCCCAGTCGCCACCTCCCAGAGCAACGGCACACAACAGACTGGTCCCCTGCCCGCAGTAACAACGCACACAGCCTCAGAATCTTTTGTTTTCACAAGCTTTTAGGTCTCCTGGTTGCGTTCCTACACAATTCGCGGCATCCCTCTCTACACTATGCCAGATAATTTCACTTCGGCCTGCCGTGACCTCGTTGGATGCCAGATCGACAACGGATGTCTCGAGCTCGTTTCCATTCTTGGTGTCGGAGCATACGGAGTCGTATACCTAGGGGTCGACGTTCGTATGCGCGCCGCAAACCCCTTGAATCACAACGCATATGTGGCAATCAAGTGCCTCTCACGAGTGGGGCTCGACGCGCGGCAACGGCACTTTCAGCGGCGCGAGATTGCATTACATCAACTTGCAACTGGTCATCCCCACATTGCTGCTGTGCACAAGGTTATCGAGGAAGAACGCCACATCTTTGTTGTCATGGACTACTGCGCCGGCGGGGACCTGTTTACAATGATCATTGAACGTCAGAGATACCTCGGCGACGACGATCTTGTGCGCTCCGTGTTCCTGCAGATTGTCGACGCTGTGGCTTACTGTCACTCTATGGGTATCTTTCACCGTGACCTCAAGCCAGAAAACATTCTCTGTTCGGCAGACGGGTTGCATGTCTCTCTCGCCGACTTTGGCCTCGCGACGACGGAGCGCATGTCCACAGACTTTGGATGGTTCGTCCTTTACTTGTTGCCAATTGTACCTCACTGACATGCACAGCGGCTCCACCTTTTACTTGTCCCCTGAATGCCAGGGCGGTGTCTTCAAAGCTGTGGATGTGTACTCGACAGAGCAGGCCGACCTCTGGTCGCTGGGCGTGATTCTAGTCAACTTGGCATGTGGGAGGAACCCTTGGCGGCAGGCATGTGCCGAGGATGATACATTCCGCGCATACCTCGAGGACCCGACTCTGTTGTCCACCATCCTTCCCTTGTCACCGGCGGCCACATCCATTCTCGCAGGCCTGTTTGCTCGTGACCCGGCGGACCGCATTAGCCTTGCCCAACTACGCGCCATGGTCGTCGCGGCACCCTCCTTCTCAACAATCAACTCGCAGCTCCCATCACCTGCCCCCTCCCCGCCGCATGTGACCCGCGCTTCACAATGTGGCGTTCCCGCACACACCTCGGCCCCCGTTCAGTACGACAACTCGTGGGATTCTACGGATTTTGCAGAGTTCACCGTCTCCCCTTTGTCTTCAGCTCCTCCCTCTCCTTTCGCCACCTACGTCACTCTCAATCAACCTCAATTCGTTTCACCAAACAGGACGACAGACACACCAGTCTCGACACCTGGCCTCATCAGCAGCTCGGTCGATCCATTCTATGCGGGTCGCTGCGTGAGCAACGCTAGCAGCATTGAGGGCGAACTGCCACCAACACCCGAGCTCGCACCCACACATCCGGAGCGCTGGCCCCACCACTTCGCCTTGCACACCAAGGGGCGGAGAACGGCACAGCCAGTGCGTCTCCTCTCCCACCCGCATACACCTTCTCCAAGGGAAGGGCACGCAGCACCACTGATCTTTTCATGACCTGTACGAAACATCAACGACCTTGTCTGTCTGTATCTGTATATTAGCTAGACATTACAATACATCTTCCATGCAACACTGTTGTCCCACGCCGCGTACCGGGAGAATGCTGCATGTCGATCTAAGATGGGCAGCTTCAAGCACCGTCCATATTAGGTGCCGCTGCGGCGGGAGCGGGGGTAGCGACGCTGGCAGCTTCAGACGCAGCTGGAGCATCTGCACGAGCAGCTGGTGTCGAGTCTACCGCTGCTGGCTCTACGACCATAGCTTCGGCCGGCTTGGGTTCCTCTACTGTCGTGGCTGTCGCTGGCGCAACAGGGTCGGTGCCATCCGCCATCTCCACGTCGCCGTCGCCGTCTACTGCGGGCTCAGGTGCAGCGGCAGGTGACGCTGCCGCCTCGGCTGGAACCTTTGCGGCCCACGACTTGATGTCAAGGGAAGTGGTGGTGGTGGCCGGCACCAAAGGAGCTGCAGTCGCGTCTGGTGCAGTTGCCGGAGTGGCCTCAGCCGCCGCCATACCAGCTGCAGCTGTCACGGCGGCGAGCGCAGCAGCATCAACAGCGGCCTGCGGTGGCGACTGCGAGCGTCGCCTCTTCGACCGCGAAGCGCGTGACCCATTGGAGCCTTCACGGTGAGACTGGCGATGCCTCCTGCCTCCCATTCCCTCGTCCTCCGAGTCCGAAAGCGAAGCTTCGTGTTGCTTCTCCTTATCCCACAAACGCATCGGCCGCCTAATGTCCTTGTCCTCGTCATCCTCCATCTCGTTGTCGTCCTCGTCGTCGTGGGCAAGCTTCGGCACAGTGTGGATCTGTACACTGGGGGCACCAGTCTTGTCGCGGAGCACCTCAAACACCTGCTGCTTGACATTGTCCAGATACTGGCGAGTGTTGTGATCCGTCATGTTGGAAGGCTTGACGTCTAGCTCGTAGTCGGGTCCATAGTACTCGTAGTACTCGTTATTTGGGATGGCTCCGCCAAGCTCAACTCCAGCGGCCAATCCGGTCTCATACGCCCACGTACGCGACACAGATTTGACCGTGTACCCACCTCCGCCAAGCATGAGCAGTGGGAGGTTAAAACTCTTGATGTACTGCACACATGCCGCGTGACCGCGCATCGAAAGGTTAAACGATCCCAAACGATCGCCAGCGAGAGAGTCGGATCCGCATTGGAGAACAATCGCGCCAGGCTGGTACCATTCGATGATGCGGGAGATCACTGGTTGAAAGATGCTCTTGTAGTTGTCGTCGCTCATTCCATCGCGAAGGGGGACGTTGACGGCATATCTGAATCCGGTCAGCTCCGATAGCAGCGTTTTACTCACCCCTTGCCCTTGCCAATACCATTGTCACGAACCTCGCCGGTCCCTGGGAAGAATTCACCTGAGAAGTCAGAAACTGTTCCCAAATAGCCCAACGCCCAGTACACACCATATTTGTGGAAGCTACAACTCATGACGCGGTCGGTGGTGTAGAACGCCTCCTCCACTCCGTCACCGTGGTGCACGTCAATATCGACATAGAGGACACGCTGGTGATATCGCAAAAGCTCCAGAATACCGAGAACGATATCTAATCAGGTAAGCCTAGGACACGGAATCGGTTACGTACCGTTGACGTAGCAGAAGCCGCTCGCCTCGGCCTTCTTGGCGTGGTGAAGACCACCTGCCCAGTTCACCGCAATGTCGCACTTGTCACGGGACAGTCGGGCTGCTCCCTCTAAAACGTGTGTTAGTAGACCACAATATCATGGCTCAGGATAGACGCACCCATCGAACCTCCTGCCGAAATGGAGCAGTACTCGAACAGCCCGTCAAAGATTGGGCAGTCGTCGCCTACGTTGTCTAATACGTCAGCCACTGCACGGCAGCGCTTTGCGCACATTTGACCTGCTCTTTCGCAAACTGGTGTTCGTTGTCCGGATTGATGCGGTGAAGAAAGTCGACATATTCATCCGTGTGGAATTGGGACATTTCGCGCTTGGTGGCAGGCTTTGCCCTCTGCTTCTGTCAACAGCCGTCCAGAGGCCGACAGGATGCTCAGCCGCTCACAAAAATTTCCATTTGCTTGTACAAGCCATAGTTCATAACCAGAGAATGGCACATCCTGATGCGCGTCGGCTTCATCGGGTGGCCTGAATATTAGCCCCGGCCGTAATCAACAGCCGCTGCACTTACCAGGGCCATAGTGGTAGTTGCCAATGTCCGAATCAAAGAAGTAGCACTGCCAGCGTTCAGTACAGTTGCAATATGTGTCCCACAATCGCGGATGCAGGCCGGCGAGGACCTCATGAAGCGGACCGAGCTGGCGGTACTCACAACACGCTTCTTGGACTCGCCCATGATGGGCTCAACAATGCCCGACATGGTGGGTATTTAGTTGAAACAAACGAATATCCGACCAGCTACAAACGATGAGATGACGAGAAGTGGCTCGAACGATGCTGGGTACGGCGGCGTGAATTCTGATGGGTGCTGGATGGGGCTGTCAAGCAAGAATGATCGCGATTGTGTTCAATGTCCAAGCCGGCGTCACAAGCAAGCGGACACCTCCACCAGGAACGCCATGTGGCTATATCGCCGAAAGGCCGGACTCGTGGTTCATCTTGGATTGTTGCTCTTGGCTGGTCCTCCCTCCACCTTGTGCATCCAGTCCACCATCATGTCCGGCACGACTATCGACGCTCTCCCTTACTACGACAAGCAGGCCTCGGATCCTGGTAGGTGCGATATCGTCGACGTGGATGCTAACTTGTACAGCTGTCAAGGCCCGGGCCCTGGCACTGATTGAGGCCGAGCTGAGGCAGACACCACGAGTTGCAGATGATGACTCGCGCTTGCCGGCCGATGTCGAGGTGTTTCCTGTGCGTTGGCAACGATGGGTAGGAGGTACAAGGTTGACTGTTTAGAAATCAGAAGAGCTTTCAAGCTTGCTCGCCAACTATGCCAATGAGCCCATCCGCGGAATAGACCCATCAAAATACCAGCCGCCAACAGTGTCTGCCGATGCTGGCATCGATGAGCTGGCTGAGGCCGAGAGGAGAGGTCGCATTGGTGTGGGACACATGGCCGTTCGGTGAGTAACTGTGGGAAGCAATGAGCTTTGATCTCTGACAGCGTAGTAACGAAAATGTTGGCGTGCTTCAAACATACGGACCGAACGCCTGGCTCGTCCGCAACTACCAGCTCAACTCCCAGCTCACAGAGCTGCAGGGAACGCTGAAGGATATGAAGGAGGAGGTCACCGAGGTCAACCGTGCGCGCCGTGTGCTGCAAGAGGACGCTGGCGAGCACCTTACGCGCCTCGAGGACCGTTGGCAGAACCTGGTTAGCTCTACGGTCCAGCTAGAGATGGCGTGCACTGCTATGGGCGGTGAGGTTCGTGGCCTGCGTAGGCGTGAGGAGGAGCTGCGTGCTGAGGTGGCCGAGCTTGAGGGAGCGGCTTAAGCCGATAGATTGTCAGAGCGAACGTGTACAAATACCACCATGTCATGAGCATATGCTGTACATTGCCCTGCAGGCCACAACGGTCTTCTATAAAGCGGCCATCTTAGTCGCCGCGCAGCTTCTGCACACGCTTGAGCACTGAGTCCTTGAGGGGATCTGTAAGGGTGAGTAGTCGCTCGACAGGCGGCATCAGCACTACATACCATAGGGATGCTCCTTGGATGGGATCTCGAGCAAGGCCGGAAAGGCACTCTGGTATCGGTCGACTGTAGGACGGATGCGGTCCGCAACCTGCTAAATTAGTATAAAGTATGACGCGGGAGGGAGACGGAACGCACATGCTGGTTGATAAGAAGGATGGCAATGTCCTTACGATCCTCTGTGTACTCCTGGAATGCTGCTTCAATCACGCTAGTCTGCGTCTCTGACGCTGTGTCAGTCACCCATCTAGACCCTTCAAGATTGTATCGTTCCCATAATCATGTACGTACTCGCATCCACAATGAGAAAGTTCTTCTTCTGCTGCTCGTCGACGTTGCCGATACCAGCGAGTAGGAGACCGGTCACAGAGTCCTAGAGTTGTGTCAACATAGGCTCGGGTAGCGCATCTGGGCCGTGATCTGCGCTAGCTTACCTCATCGCCAATAACAGCCAACAAGTTGCGGTCCTTGGGGTTTGAGGTCTGACTCATGTTATTATGTCGACTATGACAGAGAATGAGGTGGTTGCAGGGTACGACATCGGTTGGCCCAGTGGTGACGCTCGTGGACGATGGTGGTCAGGCGGCGGTAGCGGAACGAAACCAGTCAGGCACCACACTCATCTCTCCTTCACTGTCATCTTCAACCACTACACCAAGTATCACATTCTAGAGCAGAGCAGCATGACAGCAGAGCTCAGCTTGCGAGATCTTACAGGCCGTGCTAGCTTTCGAGCTGTGCCAGCAAAACGCGTACGTTCCGTTGCATAACAGTTGCAAGAGCTGATGCGCCTCCAGTGGGCTCGACTTATAGCTGGCAGAGCCGCCCAGGAGGGTCTCGACAATGACAGCAGCAGCAGAGACATTGCTGGTTAGCATCTATCTATCTAGCTATGAGTATTAGACTGACAGGCTCAGCGGGCCTATTGCACCAGATCCTGCAGCCTGGATCACCAGCGTTGCTACTCGGTTACCTCGCCCAGGGCCTTGCAACCCATATCTTCTCCGCCCGCACCTTTACACTCGAGCTACTCTCACATTTGCATCGCTCCGAGCTGCCAGTGTCGACCCCCGTGCTGTCTTCAATATGTGTCACGCTATTGGGCGACCTGTCCGAGCTCGGTGCAAGCGATCTCTTGCCTTCCTTTGTCGTGGTTCCTCCTGAGGCGCCAGACATTGGAACTAGTAGCTCGGCAGCCGCAGAGGAGGTGCCAACGCTGACTCTGATTCTTCCTCTGCTTAGGCAGTGCACTCAAGCTCCAGCTCCCGCGCCGCTACTTGGTCTTGCCACCCGTTTGACCTCTCTCATCCCTGCGCTTCCTGCTCCGCCCTTTGCTGTGGGACTAGAAGCAGCGCAACTCAGCGCAGTTCTCCCAGAGGACTTGGCCAAGCCTTTGCGCGAGTCTCTGGCCGGCCTTATGGAGGAACTCCCCTTACCTGCTGCTGTTCCGAATACAGACGCAGACGTTGACATGTTTGGTGGTGGTCTCGGCGATGTGGGGCTGTCTCAATTTGGCGACCTGGGAGTGAACATCCTGCCACCGATGGCCCCAATTAGAGGACCCAGCCCCCTCTCGCTTCAGCAGGGCGTTGGGTTACTTCTCGAATACAGTCATCGAGCGCATGGGTGGACTCGCAACTCTGCCTACGCGGCAGAGCCACCACAACCCCCCGCGCATCACATCCAGATTATCCGCCTAGGACGCACTCTCACGTCGGATCCACAAGAGTTTCTGGCAGCGCTCCTGGAGGCTTCCCTTGGTCGTATTCTGACAAGTTGGGCTCGGAGTCCAAGTTTGGCTGCTCAGCCCCTGTTCTTTTTCACCGATGGACTGCCAGTCGTTTTGCGCTGGTGGCGCGAGAATGCTGATCCTAAATGGCCCTTTCCTGTGAGTCGAGTGAGATGAGCTCTGCTAACGGCAGATTGATTTCCAGGGAGCCTTGGCCAACCTCTTTGCTGTTCACAGCACGGAACTGGCAGACTGGTTTCAGGCTGTCAACTCGATTTACACGACACGATTCACTCAATCCGAGACTGAGGACGACTCTGGCGCTTATAGCCAGCCGGATGGGTGGCTCATGTTATCTCTTGAGGCTGCAGCTGCGCGCCGCTACACTGCTATCGGTCTCATTGATGAGGATGCCACAATCGAACTCACTGGAAACCTTGTCAAAGCTGGGCCCCCAGGAGAGTCCCTGCTCGATCGACTCACCAACGTGACGCAAGCACACCTTCCTGCCCTCGAGTTTTTTATCACCCACGCAGCTGGATCCCCTCATACTCTGGGATCTGAGCTGGTGCAGGTATGTAGGCAGAGCGTGGACCGATGCTGACTTTCAGTGCATCACAAATGCTGCCCAGACCCAGCCGCCTGACGAGTTGTTCACCCGTCTCGCTGCATCGCCGTCTCTCATTGCGTTGATAACTACGTACATTACCCCCAGCTCGCTGCTTGACCTACTGGTCGCCCATCTGCTTGATCGCGTCGAAGACGAGTCAGCACGGCTCGAGGACCCACAAAGGAGTCTTGTCCGCTTTGGCTCAGGAGTCGTGCTAGTTGAGGCGTTGTGTGCCCAGTTTGATGTGGGTGTTGCACTAGATAAACCATTGCTAACTCGCAGCTGCCGCTTCCCAATCTTCTCTACAACTCGCGTCGAGTTTCCAGCCTTGCAGATCTGACGGATAAAGAGATATCGCACTTGAATGGATGGGCCAAAGCTCTTGTGAGTGAGAGAGTGTATCAAAGCTGACAGCTAAGTTTGGCTCTGATGGTATCGACGACGAGATCATTCTGTAAGTAGAACCTTCATCCTGGTTCAACGCATTCTGACACTGTAGCACCACATCGGCCCAGGGGTTGTGCTTGTTGACACCAACCCTGGTGCAACAGTCTATCATTGCGGCCATGTCGGGGCAAATCGACCTCGACACACTGCACAGTGGTCTTTCCTACTTTGCGCAGCCGCTACTGAGTTGGTGTCTCGGTGGAGTAGTCGGCTGGCTGTGTGGTGAAATTGAGCGGCAAGGAATTCTCTCGGGCTTGCACTTGAACGTATTGCAGACGCTTGTGCTCGACTCGGCCTTCCCAGAGCCACTACTCCGCGCCAACACGTGCGCCATCAATCGCCTGTTGGAGCCAAACACTGGTTTGGAGGCGGTGTTGCAGAGCTCCAACTTTGATGTTGCAGGAGTACGCGCCCGCATTGAGGCTGTTGGTGGCCCGGATGGTAGTGTCATCGTACCCGACCTCGATCCGGTTTTGCCATTGCCAAATCTGCGCTCTGAGCTGCAGTCTGTTCGCCACCTCGAGCTCGCTGCTCCCGGCTGGGAAGCCCGCGTTCTTGATGCTTTGGGTTGTGCTTTGCGTGTTCAGGGGACTCTGCGGACACTGGAAGTCACAACAGAAGTGCTCTATCCCCCCATCATGGACAGTCCGGCTGGGGATCCGCTCGGGCAGCTCATTGCCTTATTGTGTGCTCTGCACTTTCCTCGGTTGAACCCCGTGCCGCTCGCGTTTGCGCTCATCGACGGTTACGTTCCAACTCTGTTTGGATCGAGGTCGCCCTTTATCCCTGCTGCTCCGCAACCTCCGACTTCCACTGCAGCGCTCTTGACAGGTACAGGGAACCCAGCCGTTCAGCCGCCTCCACCGCTGCCATTCGCCGCTCAGGCCTTGCATTCGCTCATCCGCGCGACGCTGTTGGATCTCGACGCGACCGGAGGAGATAACGACACAGCGTTGGCGGATACTCTGGCTTCTCATCTTGCAGATGAACTTGCTTATCAGCGCGAGCGCCCTCAGGGAGGAATCAAGCGCGTTGCACGAGGTGCTGGGCCTGGCGCGTTGCCTGACACTGGCCTCACTGCGGGGCAGCGAGAGCTGTTGGACGAGCTGGGTACGCTACTGGAGGGTGACGATGAGCTGCGTGCACGCTGGCCGGCTCTTATAGCCACTTGATAGACCTTGATACGCATTATGCATTACATCAAATATTCTGGCGTGGTTGTTATTGTGCGTTTGGTTATCAATCTCAACAATGACGTTAACGGCTGAGCCGGCCCGATGAGGATGTGGAGGTTGCGTTTGTATTTCCACGCCGATCTACCAAGTTGCCCATCATCCATCAATCCACATCATGCCGGTCAGCGAAGTCCCTCCCGATCTGATAGGATGCTCGGGTCTCTACAACTCGCCGGATCCATTGCTTCGTCGGTAAGTGTGGTTTACGTGAGGGGAGCTGACGTGTCGTAGACTGAGGTTGGAAACTGCCAATGGCGCCCCTGTCATGGACATTGCGTCGGCCTTTGATGACATCGAGGTCGTTGTGCTGTACGCAGGGTGTCTGGAAGGCTCAGGTAGGTTACCTTTGGTAAGAGTCGAACATGGTTCTCACAATAAGCCGACCACGCGACCTTGCAACGTGACTTGACCAAAACCTTGAAACGAGACAAGGTGAGTCTAGAAGGCATGTCGTGCTGTTTACAATGACAGAAAGTAGCCGTCATCTATGTCTCGACAGATACCGATGCCAAGTCGGCTGCAGCAGGGGCTGCGGCTCAGCCATGGAGCCGCATGATCTTTCATGACGACAGTGACTTCGCTTCCCGGGAGCCATACTCTGGTCAGGCCGACGTACAGGAGGTGGCCCGAGGAGAGGAGTTCGTGCAGGCCGGCGTGAGTGCTCACGGCGACCTTGAAGGGTATCTGTTGGTTGTTCAAGCTGACGCGACTCAGGAAATCGAACTGGGAGCAGTGATCGTGCCATATCGAGGGGACGAGTACATTCGCGAATACGTGCGACCACTGAGTCGAGCGGCAGTCGCCGTCACCATGCGCGCATACAGCACCCCCAGCGTTGCTATCTAGTGCGTTGGTCCAGGTCGAGACAATATCATTGCAAACGTGCTGACCCCATCAGCCATGTCCCCACCCATCAGTTTATTGCCCGCAACGTAGGATCTGCCGCCTTCCGGCCAGCTGCCATCGGCGCCAATCTGCGCAAGTGGCGCGATGGCGGTGTGAAGATTGTGCGCCCCTCTGACCTCATCTACGCGGCCAAAATGCCGCTCATCTTCTTGCTCCTTGCCTTGATCTACAATGGCCTGCTCTTCTTTGGTGGAGGTAGGTTGGAGGCTGACAAGGGGATAAGAGGCACTCTGACCAGAACAGACAAGTATAATGTCCTCCCGCGGTTGGTAGAGCACGCATCAACGCGGATACGTTCTATTGTTGGATAGAGAACGTAGAACACGGGTTGAATGCTTGCTGAAGCGACATTGGAAAGGCATTGCCTCTTTGGACAGTAATTAGAACACTGATCATACGATTCATGCTGTCTAGCGCGCCAAGCGCTGGCTTACTCCAAAGCGCACTGGCGGCCCACTCGATGCAGCGCCAAGGCATGCCTGTCACTCGGCGGCGGGCGGGCACAATTACTGTCATGGATTAGCATTCTGAACGGCATGCTAGGCACCAGGGCATTTTGCCATGTGTAGGCACGTACCAAGCTCTCCATCTGCGCGACAACCTCGTCGAGCTCGCGCTTCGACTGCTGGTACTTCTCGACGGCCTCCTGTGTGGTTGTTAGCGACTGCTGCTCCACCTATTCAATGCACGATAAGGCGCAACGCGTCGTCGGAGACGGCCGATACTCACGTTGTACTTGGCCTCCTGCTCGTCCCGCTCCTGCTCAGCACGACCAAGGGCGCGCTCAAAGTGCTCGGCCTTGACGTCAACCTGGCGGAGCTTCTCAGTGGTCTCCTTGAGGTCCTTCTCGGCCTTGTCGAGCTCCTCCTCCAGAAGCTGCACCTTGCGAGCGAGGTTCTCGCCAGTGGTGCGATGGGTGTCGCCCTCATCGGCAACACCCTTGAGCTCCTTGACCTTGCCCTCGGCCTTGTCAAGCTCCTCCTCGGCGAGGCTGAGCTTGTGCTGCAGCGACGAGATCTCCTGGTCACGCTCAAGGAGAGACTGGTTAAGCTGGTAACAGCGTCAGCGCGCGGGGGCCAAGATGCAGCACGACCAGCATGTACTCACCTTTTTGTTCTCGGCCTCGGCCTCCTCGGCGCGAGACTCGGCTGCCTCAATCTTCTGGCCGAGAAGGGCAAAGCGCTATTGGGTTGGTTAGTACAGGCGACATGAAATTGTAGTCCATTGTGACGTGGCGGTGTGCGCTGGTGGGGTAGGCCCTTGGTCGTGCGCGGGCATCATCGCACCCGCCTGTAAGGCCATTGACGCTCACCTCCTTGATCTTGTCCTGAGGCAATGTCAGCGTGGAACACAAGGATGCAAGGTCGGTGGCGGCGCTGCTGCTGCCATGCTGCACCGCAACAGGGGATGCTTGGGAAACCACAGTGTTGGCAATGGTTATGCGATCCACACCCAGCGGCTGGTCCACGGGAATCAGAGCAAGAGAACTCACCATGATGCAGTCTTTGATGTGTGAGGGGTAATAAGAGTCGTGGAAAGAATG
This sequence comes from Prillingera fragicola, assembly GCA_002335605.1. Classification (NCBI taxonomy): domain Eukaryota; kingdom Fungi; phylum Basidiomycota; class Tremellomycetes; order Trichosporonales; family Trichosporonaceae; genus Prillingera; species Prillingera fragicola. Next base: position 254,082 of record BEDY01000004.1, on the reverse strand, counting down.
CGTTCGCAATGTAAGAGAGCTGCGAGGTCGTTGCTACCCGCTATACCTTGGTCGTGCACGATGACCGCACTGGAGGCGCACGGTGCCCTCCCGAACGCGTCGTGGCAGCGGAACCAAATGGAACAGATTATTTACGCCTGTATTATTTTGCGTTTATCCCAACCGCGGTCTGGCCCACACCTAGATAAAACCACTGTTTCGTTTTAGTTCTCTTCTTCAAATTGGTACGCCGTGCGTTTTGTCCCCCCGCCTTCTCGCGGTTGCTGCTTCTTTTAGCAGATACTGCTGTGGCGGGCTTTTGAAACACACGGCCAGACCGACGCTTTGCAGCGCGGCACCCCGCAGGACAGACCGTAGACACCCTCAGAGGGCGGTTCGTCGTAGGGGAGGCAGACATCTCATACCAGCTTACGCATTGGTTCACAGCCAAGGCCGGCTATATTATCTGATAATAGTACAGTCTGCACTTGCTTGCCACCTGCCGTGAGGCGCGTGAGGTGCGTGAGGCAGAAGTTGCTCGATCCGTCGACTTTGCACTGCGCTCAACATTGCGTCCACTGCATCTCATTGGCATGACGAGTGTCAAACACTTTCTCGTGGTCTTGAAACTTGGAACGCCCTTCAATCATCCTGAGGTACCCACGTCGCCTGTGATAAACTAGGGGGCTAGAGCAACGTGTTGTCTTTGGGCTTGCTCGAGCGTGCCGACTGCAGATCCCCCAGCTCTGAGCGTAGTGGACTGGGCGTTTTGAAGGTCGGAAACCAGCGTTTCATAAGATTTCATGTCAATCAGAGACAGTTGCATCATCGCCCTTAGTGCTGCAAGATCGTGGCTTCGGTAGATCGTTGCACGAGCCGGCCAGTACAACGCTGCAGACACACGGCACGAGCAACCCATCGGGCCCTAAACCAACGTCACCGTGGATTAGTTCCCAACAAAGTACGTCAAACTTAAACTCTTCTGATCAAGCATAGAGAGTAAGACATGGCGCGATCGCTGGAACAGGGTTCACGGTTGCTATGAGCAGGTCTTTGGCCATCAATGCCGATCCAATCTGTATCCCACCAGAGCAACCAGAGCCGGGAATTCCGGTCCACTAACTGTAATCATCTAACGGCATGCAACACAACAACGTGATGAGGTAGGCGTTGTCGTCTTCGGCGCCACCCGGGTAGCCCTGAACGGTGCGCAGCAGCAATTAAAACACGCAAAGCGAGGCCTCTAGCCTCTAGCCAGTCCTTTCAACGCCACCTCATGTCTAGTCTATCAGAATATGGCATTGCCCGGCGTTCATCTCCTTCTACTACAGAAGACTCGAACATGCTTCTGATGAAGGGGATCCCGCACGATGGCACCTGGCCACAGATCACAGACCAATGCATGGGGTTCCGAGGCTCGAGGAACCGATCGCAAGTGATCATGGGTTCCAGGGTCACAGAATTGCAGAGAACAACGACGACGGTACGACGGTCTTGTTCCCCTCAGCTGGTGCAGGTCAAGTTTACAGACCATTACGCAGCTGGCAGGTTCCTGTGTTTCGCCTTGCTTGAACTGTCTAGATTGCAAGTACGACGCGGGGGAGTCCTGTGAAAAAAAGTGTCTTGGCTACATGGCCTGTTTATACAAGCTGCGACCTCGGAAGTGCCGCGGTTAGTGCCCAACGACATACCACCCCAGCCCATCTTCTGCATCGTTAAGGGCTTCGGCATGCCCTGGAGCAAGCGGCCTTTGGCTAGTTGTGTGTGACCGATGAAGTCAACTTGCACGACGACGCAGTGACTGTTGACAATTGCATCAGCCCAGTGGCCAGTGGCCAGTGTCTTGGGTTAAGCGGCAGAAGTTAAATTGTATGTGGCGCACTTTCACGGGTTCTGATATCAGAAAGGCGTTCCCAATGTTGTATGTTACCCTTTATTCTATGCCGCGGACCTCCAATCTTGCGCACGCTGGGATAATCCGAAGAAACGCAATCTAAACGTGGATGCATGGTTCGTTGTCCCGGACCTTTCTCCTGGTATCGTCTTCTGTGGGCCAAGGCCGATCGTCGGGGCATTTCTGAGCATCGTTCACGGCGTGGCCACAGCGTGGACAGGGGTTTTCAGGGACACGGCCAAGTTGTCATCCCAGATTGACCATCAATGTGCTGCTGCTCCTCGAGAGAGGCCTCGATTACTGGTCGCTGTGGTACAAGCATCCCCTGAGCTCAATGTCCCAGAAGCGTCGCCTCAAACAAGGGGCTGTAGTTTATTATCACCGACGTTGCCGTGTGGAGCGCTTTGCTAGGAATCAGCCTATTGCTTGGGCGCTACTCTGGCGCTGCAGCGGTACGGTAGATTGAGCCCGAGACGCCACCGCGTGCTCTTCTCTGCGATCTCTGCGCACACCTCTGCCGGCTGCCGGCCCGTGAAAGACACGGCATCCCAGGGATGTTCCACAAGGTCCTTTGTGGCTGAGGGTTCCCTCGCCAACAGCTGTTTGAATAGCTGCTGATCAGACCAGTGATCGTCTGGCCGGCGCGTACCCATGTTGACGCCAGCGGTACAAAACGTCCGCGAGGCATTTTAACAAGTCTTTCCCCTTTGCTATATTTCATCTTGCTCGAGTTCTGTGCGACGACCATTGCCCCTACAGTACTTCTGCACGTCTTCAACTAGCAGTTTGGCGTTGCGGCGGCTGGTTCAAAAAAAGCCAAAAGCCCAGACACTCCCTGCCCTCGTTTGAAACCCAGCTGTTCGATTTACTAGAGTCATCGTCTGGCCTAGTGAAGCAGTAGTTTCCATCGCCAACTTCGTATCCTACCAGTTTGAGCTTGCTCCTGCCAGCTTGACTTGCAATTGCATTGCTGCTTTCGACACTTGCCTTGCACACACAACAACGTCCACAACGCCCTGCCCGGGGAGGAGGAAACTTGCCGTATTGAGTTTAGATCAGGTCCCAGGGCTGCAAGCATCATTTCGTTCGTCTGCGACCGCCGCGTTTTGGACAACGGCACGACCAAGGTACGTGCTGTCTTTTCCCCTTTGACGTACCGATGTCGTACCGTCGTCTTCCTCTGGTTTCCTTCCACTATCCCTAACCCCATGCGTGACCCAGTGAGCCGGGCTCGGGTCTGGATGCAAGCACCTGAGTGCCGTGGCACCCGGATCGGGCCTGGTTCTGTCGGGCCCAATCTGCTGGTCCCTCTCCTCGGAACCGCCACACCCAATGCAGATGTCACGGCGGCTTGGGTGACGTCCCCTCTGCTGGTTGATCCGGTAGAACAGCCATGCAAGCAGGTTACTCCCCACAGCAGGTGATGCTTGAGCTGCGGAAACTGTCACCAGTTCGACCCAATCAGTCGGGTCGGGTAAGCATCAAGGGGAATGTCTGGTACCACCTTCCCGTTTGCGCTGCTGTTGCCCTTGCTGGAGTGTCCACCGGTCTCCCTGGTTTCGAAATGTCTAAAATCCCCCCCCCTCCTCTCAACGTCCTTCTCCCTTTGGCGACCCTCCCCTGCCTACCATTCCCCGCACGTCTTTGAGGTGTGCGCTCGCACTCCTTCCCTGTGTCCTGTGTCGGCAGTACGGTGGCCCTCCCAGCTTAACGGCTCCGTGGCAGGCGCCGATGCCCCATCGCACTCCACTCCCTGCCTGTTCCACAACTGGCCCAGAGATGAGACAATGAGAACCACAAGCCTTGCTGCGTCACCAGTTGCGCGCCATCATTCATTGAGGGCCAGCGCATCCTTTCAAAGCTTTGTCCATTGTCCACTTCATCCATCTGTGTGTGTTTCTCTGTACCCTTGCCGCGACTGGGCCATTTGGCGCCAATCACCTCCACACGCCCTGACCCTCAAATTAAGGTCTTCGGTCACCACGCTCGCGATCCACGCATTCTCTCCCGTCCACCAGCCGGAAACACGATATTAACTCCTTTCCAGTTTATCGATCTCAAGTGCCTTCCACTCCTCTGGTGACTTCAAGCCAGAAACCGTGCCCGTGGCTGCGCCGACAGTCACAGCACGGGCATAGACCATGGATCTTGGCACGGCCGACTTTCCTTCCTATGGTCGGTGAGTACTATGCGTGGGGACGACAAACACGGTAGCTGAGTACAAACAGGACATATAGGATAACCGTCATTCAACACCCCGAACGAGGTGCAGCGTTTCGCACCCATCTATCACGCTTGCCAATAGCCCCGCCTCTTATCATTCAGCTGGACTGTTGGGACAAGGACGATCAATTGATAACGCCGTGAGCCAAAACAGAATGTAGCCACGAGGAAGCTGACAATCCAAGTTACGACGAGTTGCCCTTCTTGGTATGCCATATTACGCTCCAGACACCTGGCGGGGACGACGCACAGATTGTGAGAATAGAAGGAAGCCGTCACAATCCATTATATGGCTCGTGCATTGCGGCACCACAAGACCTAGAGGACGAGCGAGGAGATGTAGGGGTCTATTTCATCTTTCCCGAGGTCAGCTTGAATATTTTGGGCCACTTTCGACTCAAAGCATATGTTATGCGGATCACAGGGTGAGTTTACAGTACCAACAGCAGCCGTTGATCATCCCAGGGGTCCTGCCTTGGATACGTGCTATACAGAGTCGTTCACCATCGTCCCCGAGACCGACTATGTCGCACCGGAAGCGACCGAGTTGACACGACACTTTGCTGGCAAAGGTGTTCAGTTCAGCCTATCTGCTACGGAATACTAGACAATGCCTGAGCAGCTGCTAGACATTCTAGTTTTCGGTCACGACAAGAGGCGCAGAGAGCATTCGTTCGTCTTGCTCTCTTGGGCAACTGCCACGCTCGTGCTAACAGGGTGCCACATTGTGTCTCGGCGCCAGTAACACTCATGTTCACACACCTTTGGGTATGAGTCGGCCAACTACGCCAAGTTGAACAGTCATGAGTCGATGCTTTCACGCAATTCGGCTCCGGCTGCTGTAATGTCTCCTGGTCTTGATTACTTGCCAACAACTGCTGTACCTATCTACCTCATATGTATCATAATGGGAACATTTGTGTGATGAGACGCAGAAACGACAGCAATTCTTGCCTGAGCAGACTACTGTTGGCGTCTTTGTCTGGCTTGGAACTCGTTTTCAGCGCTGTGCCCACCACTACCGCAACCCTTTCCAGCAAAGTATATGTTCCAGCCACGGGGCTCCAGCGAAGCATGCATGTGCGTCATCTGGGCCAAAAAACACGCCAAACCCTGTCGATCCACCCCCCTGAGAGTGGTCTGAGATTATGCCATAAGCATCCCGTAAGCTGCGGACCATTGGGACCCAGTTAACGTTGCACGTTTCTGCAGTCGGGGCCCCTATTCGCGATTTGAATAGGCATGCAAGCAGAGGAACAGCCTGTTGCAGGATGCCGTTCTATGGCATATCCTGACACAAGGTCCAGACTATCTGCCCCGCTTCGGTGACCCAAGATCTGCGTGTGTGATATGCAGGAACAGGTTGGTGTGTGGCTGCAGAACAACCAAGAGCCGACCTTGCTTGTCAACCACCAGGGTTTCTTGGCCAGCCTTCCGGCTTGGTTGATTAGCCCTAACTGGTAGCGGCTGCTGCTGATTGGAATAAGAGCGTGAAATAAGAGCGTGACAAGGTGAACAAACACATGCATGCCCTGTGAGGGCGGCAATCGCTGTCCAGCTCCAGCTCGAGGGTCGCACAAGGTCCACAACGCGCAGGCACATGCGTGTTTTATGCACTCGTTTTGTGCGCCAGACAGAGCCAGTGCAGCCATTGTGCCCTGTTGCTTTCCTTTGTTCCACCGTTCTGGTGAATAGTGCAAAAACAGTAGGGGTCAGAACGCAACGAGGCACAGAAAAGCGTAGCAAGGGCAAGGGGTTGCTCAATTCGGAAAGACGGACTGGCCATCTGCGTGCGCCACTTTCGGGCACCATTTCGGCCATGCCAGCCGTGATTAGCAACGATCTTGGAGTTGACTTTGCTGTGCAGAGAAAGATTCGGCGATTGGCTTTTGGAGTATGATGAGCAGGCAACTGCTTTGAGAGTGGTATCAATTGCTGCGGGAATTTCTGCAGACACCGGCCAAACCATGTTCACGGCACGTGGTTCTTAAACTCTGTTGCTCTGTATCGTGGTGAAGTCATCATTTAAATGGTCGTGGGTGATCATTTCCATGTTTGACGGAGCTTTGACAAGGAACTGTTGGCGACAATGCACTCAATAAATACAAGCAAGACTCTCTTCCCCTGGTAAATCAGCCTCGTGCGAGGCATGGTGAAAGAGGAGATCATCGTAAATCCCAGACTGCTCACGATGGTGGCCGCGCAGACTGGGGCCATCCACGGGACACTCAGCGTCTCCTGTCAAGAGGGTGCGAGTCTTGAAATGCCCTGGAAGCACTACTTGAGTGTCTGTGGGGTAATGGTAAATGATCGGACTACATGCGCTCAAGGTCGATATCAACACTGGCTATGGATGCGCTTCTTCTCCAATGTTCAGTCGCACGGACCTGTCAACCTTCCCCCCTGATATCCTGGCCGGCCTTAACAGGACCTCTGGATCCTTGACTCGTACTGCAACTCGCGCCCCTCGATACAGGCTCGACGACTACGAACCCGACGATCGGAGGCGGGACTTACTAGTGTTGAGTCCTGCAAGTGGACCAGCACCCAGTCCACAGATAGTCCAACCAACGCCTCCGCTGAGGGTTATCATTCCGCTCTTTCCGCCAGTCCCCGTTGGGGAGTTCCCGAGACCTCGAAAGCTATCGTGCGATAGTGTCCAATTTACCGACATACTGGCCGGCTGATACCTTCAGTGCAATTTAAAGGAGACTGAGAGTAGATCCAACCCAATGGCCAATTCGGATAGGATCCTCCGTTACCAGTAGTGCGCGCTCAGAGCCCACGGTTGCTTTTACAACGCTGCCGCCTTGTCCGCCGTGTCCTGGTACTGGGTCACGCGATGCCGCCCTGCTAAAGTCGCCGCCTCCTTTTTAATGGCAGGGGACGCGTCCTTAGAGGCAACATCTTGCCCCCAGCAACTCAGAGGCGACATCGCGGTGATATGCAGTTTGCCTATGGGCATTATTTGGCCAGCAAACCCGTGTACGTTGACAGACTGGGTTGCAGAAGGCCGATGAGCGACGGAAAACATACAGTTATGGCCTTCTGGCTTCTGGTGTCTGGTACAGGGCAAGAACCATGGTTGCAAAGTACCTTCTTTCACTAGCGTACTCCAATCCTTGTACGCTCCTGAACAGGTCACCCCCGTGTCAAAGTGTCAAAGTGGTCTTGGTAGCATTGTTGGTTGTCGAAAGGTAGATGTCAACTCATGGTGAAGGGGTTCCGGGAGACTGGGTGATAGTCAAGGCACCAAAGTTCCCGTGTCTCGGGAGGTGTGCTGAACGTCGCCAATGTCTCACCCACCTCACCCGCACATTGTTCACGTGCCTAGACACCACCAGCTTCTTGGTCACAGGCACGACCCCAGCCTGTACGCCGGGTCAGGGCCGCTGCCCACACACTGACAGGCAACAGACATGGATGCACAAAGCACAACAGTGCTGGCGTTGCGCATGCTCGTCACATCTCTTGTTGGGACACACAAACAGTATCACAGTCTTTTCAGATTGCATTGTGGCAGAGTCTATCACACTTGAGAAGCGCAACCAGCGCAAACCGGCCTGTACAGCTGTTGCAGCAGCATCAGGTTTTTTACGGCGGAGACAATCCGCTGGCCACAGGCTACCGGTGAGCGTTGTTTCGCAACCTGGTCCTCGCCTTCCACAGCATCGCGTCAACGAAAAATGTAACTTGCACAGGGGGGTATGTCTGAGATGAGTGCTTGGGCTGAATGACGCTCACAATGTCTCTCTGCAGGGTTCAAGTAAGACAACAGAAGCTACCCGCGCAAACGCCACCTGCTTGTCATCGCTGAAACGGAACAGTAGGCGGTCACTAAGCCTCGACGAGAGATCACAGGTTTAGACAGATACATCTGAAGGTGAGCCCCATGAATTTGTTCTCTCCCCCGCTCGATGAGGAAGGCCTGGTACGGCGCACCAAGCGACGCCGCCTCTTCGGCGGTCGGTGTTTCACCTTCGTACACTCGATACCAGCTAGAGTCTCTGGGGTCCAAGTCCAAACAAGCGGCTTTCTAAGTGTAATTTGGACTGTCAAGAGTTCAAGAGTGGTTCAAAAGGCCGGAGAGCCCTAAAATGCACGGGATATGTGTCGCACCTGCAATTCCAGTTGGATGTAGCTTCTTATCGAGCTGGGGTGCGTTCTACTGACCCATTCCTGGCCGCAGAATTTTTCTGCAGAGGTTTACCCCCCTCACACGCTTGAGTGGGTCAAAATCCGCAACTTGAATGAGGTCTGTGGACGTATATGTAACAGGGCTTGGCGCCTTGGTACAGACGAGCTTCCTGCGTTGGCCGCCTCGTTTCGTTCGCCAGGATAAACGTCCAAAATCGGGTTTAGTGGGAGTGCATAAAGCTGATTTGTAGGTTGCTCTTTCATCGAACATATTTCAGCTCCTATAAGTCTGTTTGACTGTGTAAAGAGCTGCAAGCTGAGAGGAACGACGGCCGTCTTCAAATGCCTTGATCTCCATCAGTTCCCGAATGGCAGCCACTCACGAATTTCCTAAACAGCTGCCAATCACGGTCCTCTGAAAATCATACGTCTCCTCTTGCACGCATATGATACACTTTACAGAGCGCAGGAGTGAGGTTGAGGTCGGCAATTGAGTTGGAATCGTTACTCGGTGATAGGCTTCACATGGCGTAGAATTAGGTTTTGCCAGGAACGTCCAGCCCTCCGCAACTTAGCCTAGGCAACGAATGGTCACTAGCTCCTTTGGCGTTCTGCGCAGCCAGTTATCTAACTCGATGCATGTCTACCCCTCTAAACGCCCACACGGCAGTTGTCCAGTGCGAGGATGAGAATGTCCTCGGCGCCGGTCCTCTCAAGCTGGTCCATGATCATTGCCATACTCTTACGCTCGACCATGGCGCTCACAGCAACCCATCCGTCCTCGTCCAGGGGCGAGACAGTGGGGGCGCGCCTTCCGGGAGTGATCTTGAGGGCCTCTTCCAGGTTGTCGCGCTCAACGTTGTACGACATGTAGACGTACTTCTTGGCGGCAAGGACACCAGCGATACGCGACTTGAGCAGCTGGACAAGCGACTCGAGCTCGGGGGTAACAGAGGCGTGCTGGGTGGCAGGGCCGATAAGGACTGCCTCTGAGCTCATGAGGGTGTGGATGGCGTGAAGGCCAGCGGCGCGCATGGTGTCTCCGGACTCTGCGGGGGGAAATTAGCTAGTGGCCTTGAGGGTATCCTCGCAAGCTACTCACCGACAAGGTCGACTGTTTGTGTAAGGGGCGCAGGCGAAAATCAGTGCGTGAGGCGCAAGTGGTAAGCGAGAGGGCGCCAAGTCATGGTAAGGACTCACCAATGCCGTCAGCCATGCCAAGGGCGCATGCTGCCTCCACACTGCCACCGACGTACTCCACTGACGTCTTCTTGCTGCCGTCGCCGGACTTGGCGTCAACCTGCTGGAAGAGCTCCTGAGCAAGAACCTCAAAGGAGGTAGCAATACGCTTGCCACTAAGCTCCTCGACGCTCTGGATAGGGCCGGTAACAGGAACCTGGACCTGCAGCTTGCACTTGCCAAAGCCAAGGGGCAAGAGCTCCTTGATCAGAGGAGCGTGGGTCGACTCGGCAATGACGTCCTGGCCAGTGATACCAAGAGAAACCGAACCAAGGGCGACGAAGCGAGGGATATCGGCCGCGGGAAGGAAGACGCTGCATTGTCAGCAACGGGCGCATTGCGAGGACAGTAGCTCTCATGGGCAGACGCACAGAGCAATGGGGTGGTTCTGGACCAACGCTACGTCGAGACGGTGAGCACGGTTGTACTTGATGTCGGCACCCTGGAGGAGCTCGACTGTCTTCTCATAAAGACGGCCCTTTTTGGGGATCGCGAACAACAAGCGGTCCTTCAGGCTGTCGACGAGGAGCGACATGGTTGACTCGGCACCAAACGACGACTTGGTGCCGCGGTCGTTGCCTGCCGAAGGAGCTGGCTGGGAGCGCGAAGGAAAGTTGATGGTGGACGACGCAGTCTCGTCGGTGCCGACTGGGGTCTGAACGCCGGACATGTTTACAAACGTGTAAGAGAAAGGTGGAGGTGTAAAGGATATAGGAGCGCTGGTTTGCTGACTTGAGGAATTCGAGAGACCTCTTTGCAAAGTTTTTGTTTTGAGAGTGTATATGTAGAGATGGAGGTGCTTATGGCAAGCAACGCAGTCCGAGTCGCGTGATTAAGAGTTGATGGATGATGGAAACGCAACGAGTGTGAGAGCTGATCTAGAGCTGGAGATTGCGATTTGCTGGGATTTTCGACTCGCCATCAGTTCCGCTCTGCCCGCTCTGATCCTCTGCTATCGTAGGCGGACGGTCCGCTCGAGAAACAGGCACGTGTGCCACACACAGTTAGGCCCGCGGGCCGAATGGCTCCGCTGTTCCGATGACATCGGGGGCGGTGACGCGCGACTGATTTCGTTTGTTTTGATCCCGCCAACAACAGGCTCACAGGCTGGCCACCACCTTTGCCACCGCAAAACAAACCGTTGGTTCTTCCCACTCTTAGTCTTCCCTCAACTCTCATTACACCTCCCCCCTTCTCTTTTGGTTCTCTGTTTGAACGTAACTGGGGCCGCAACAATGGCAGAGCTCAGCGAGCATGAGATTCTTTGGAAGTGCGTACAAGTCCTCCCAGTTTGCGTAAAGTCACCGTACCAACGATTGCAGCACTGCCGCCCTCACCTCCCTTCGTCGACCTCAGCTTGTCAGCTTGTCTAAGAAATATGGCCTCAAAGCGAACGGAAAGGTAGCTTTATTCTCATCTTGGAAATCAAAGGCTGACAGTCTGCAGAACACCGACTTGATCCAGCGACTGCACGACTGTGAGTTCCGGTAAACATGGTCCGTGCACAGTCACTAACACCTCCTGCCAGTCGGTGGTACTCTCACCCCATGTTCCAAGACTCTGTTTGAGCAGGCGGCCGTGGACTTTCCGGAGAGTCCAACGAGAGGTGCAGGCGGTGCGGATGAGTCGGAGGATCTTCAGCTCGGGCCGTCGTCGTCGCGAATGAACGCTCTCAAGTCGGAGCCCTCGAGGCGCTCCCTTGGCGGCCGGGGGTCAGATGCGTGGGAGGTGCTCACTACTGGTGATGCCAGTCTTGTGGATGAAGCCGAGGAGAGTGAAGAGGACCCGAACATTCGTTCATGGAAAAGCGCTGGCAATGGCAAGTCCATTGGCGATACCAACAGTACGTCGTAACCGTGGCTCGGCGCTGACTTGCAGACCGCTACGGGGAACTTCGAGGAGTAGGATCTCTACGCTCCTTTGCCACTTCCATCAAACGCACAGCTTCGCGTACCCTTTCCAGCTCCCGGAATGGTCGGCCAGCAGAGCGCTCTTCTCCTACGGTTGCTTTCCCTAATCAAAACGGAACCTCTTGCGCTGCCGTGGATGCCGAAGAGGAACTGCTGTCGGGCTCGCCAGCCTCTGCCATTGGTGTAGCTAAGCGTCATGTTTCAGAGAGTTCAGAAGGGTCGCTGCACCATCGCACCAGCACCATCCGGCTTGTCTCGCCATCCCCCGCCCTCGGCATGAAGCTGGCGTGTGCTCGGTCATCCGAGGGTGACGATGATGAGTTGCCTCTCACGGGGCTGAACTCTGTCGAACGCATCAAGGAACGCGTTTCGATGCGGCCCCTCAACTCCTCGCAGCAGCACCCCTACCCTCCTAGCGCTATGACTCGCCGTTCTATGCCCACCCTGCTGTCACCTGCTTCGAGCGGAAAGCTTTACCCTGCTCTACCAAAATTCGACAAGGATGGACAGGTCGTGGATGAGCTCTCTACTTCTGAAATTCCTGGCGCCTTTCCGCCAGAGCCTGTCGTTCCTACTTCGCCGTCTTTTGTCTTTGGCTCAGGCAACAAGGTCAGCACTTCGGAATTCGCAGACGCTGGCGCCAAGCTGCTGCAGGAGATGCAGGCAAAGATGGGCGGTGCGTCCTTCAATCCCGAGCTACTCAAGGGCAAGAGCGCAGAGCTCTCTAAGCTGGTGTCCGTCAATTCCAGCGTTGGATCTGAGACTGGGGGCTGGGGGTTGTCTGCTAAGAATACAATCTCTGATCGCTACGCAGCCGCCCACCAGCGCGAATTCTCCAAAATGCGGTCAATATCCAACCTCAATGTCGCTGCTCAAGCAGGATCATCGTCTGCCGGCTCGTCCCAGCCGGCTAAGCGCAAGCACGCCAATACCTCGACCGAGGAGCTACTCCAAAAGAATGTGGCCGAGCCTGTTGCGGAGGACCGTACCATGAAGCGTAGCAAGACTTCAACCGGCCCCAACTACTTTGGCACGCTTCGTGGCACCCTTACCGGCAAGCGTGCCGAGGAACTGCCTCCTCGTCGCTGTTCCAATTTGCGTCCCGAGAGTGTCCGTCGTTTTGCTTTCTTGCGTCACAAAAAGACTGCCTCTAATGCTGCGCCTGCAGCCTCCGACCTTGCCGCATCGTCCAATACCAGGACGCCCTCTTCCTCGACTTCGCACACGGACAGTAAGTCTTCGACCCTCCGCAGTAAGGAGGGTCAAGAGATGGTCAACACTTCATCGGCACAGCGTTCGTTGTCAAAGCCTGCTTCCAGCACTGCCACGTCGCAGGACTCGTTGCAGGGGGCCAAGAAGCGTTCCACCCGTGGCCCCATTCCCGATTTTGGTCCAATGAAGCACACGCGTGAGCCTCTAAAAGATGAGAGCTCGGCTTCAAAGGGTAGTTTGGCGTCGACGCAGCGTTCCAAATCGATCGGTTACGGCTCGACCACGGGCTCTCATCGCTCCAAATCGAGTTCTTACGCGTCGTCTACGCTGTCGCGCTCGAGCAAGGTTCAAAACCTTTCGCGAGTCGCTTCGACTGCCAACCTAAAGCACTCTGCCACGGGTATTCCAGAGCCTCGCCCCAGGCAGCCGAGCCTCATGGACACTTTTACGGGTGGACGACCCGTCCCAACTCCACCAGTCGTCGTACGCCAGCCCTCTGCGGTCTCCTCATTCTCGCGCTCTGCTTCCACGCTTCTTGCACCAACTGCCTCCTCGCTTGCTCGCATGCAAGCCACTGTGAAGCCCCCATCCGATGTTACCACTCCTCTTCGTCGCCCACTGCCGCAGCCGCCAAAGAGCGCTGGGTCGACGCCCATGCCTTTCGCCTCTACCAGTACTGCGCCTTTCATTCCAACAGTGCCCTCGCCATTTGGAGAAGTTTCGTCGCGCATGAACTTTTTGTTCGATTCTAACTTTCACATCTCCCCGGCCAACAAGTCTCCTCGTCCTCTTCCCCAGCCCCCTGTCCACAAGTCGCCCGCCAAGATGGGTTCACTGTCAATGAAGTCTCCCGCCAAGACTGGATCTCTTTCGGTTTCTCGCAACCGTGCCCGCGCGTCCGGTCTGGCAAGCATCAAGGCCAGCGGCAACTTTGATGATCGCGCCGCCGCCCAAAAGCGCTACGAGGTGCGCGCAAAGCAGGAACGTATCACGCAGGAGCGCGAGCTACGTCGCATGCTGGGTCCTTGATGGACACATGCTCCTGCCAACATGTTGCGGTACCCCTTCCCCCATGTTGCTTGTCTCCCTCTACTCCTATCTTTCCTTCTTCTTGCCGTCTTCTAAACAAGACATTCATTTGTACGACGTAAACTCTGTGCATGTACACCCTTTGACGAGACCCGGTCGCGAAGACAATGCATCTGGACACACCTCTAACACAACAGCTCAGCGGCGCTCTAGATACCAAGGCCAAACTACTTCTTCATGGCCATCTTGCGTCGCCTGGCACCAGCAGCTTTGCCAGCGCCAGCCTTCTTGGTGCGGCGAGCACCAGCCTCGCTATCCTCCTCGGTGTCGACCGACTCGGTGCCAGCCGCAGCGTCGCTGTCGCTCTCACGCGCCTTCTTGCCGTTACCCTTTGCGCGCTCGGCACGAAGCTGGGCGGCACGGCCACCACGAGGCCGAGCAGAGGGGGTGGGCGTGCCAACGGCACTGCTGTCGTCCTCCGAGGCGACCTCGTAGCCGTCGACCTCGTCAGCCTCGTACTCGACCTCCTCCTCGACCTCTTTGGTGCCGGTCACACGGCGAAGGAGGGAGCGCACGAGCACGGCAGGCCAGGTGCGCGACCAGCTCGGCGAAGGGGCAAGCTCATCAAGCGAGGTGAGAGATCCGTCGTCGTGGGGCTGAAAGTCAACATCGCACTTGCACTGCGTGATGCCAACTTACAAGGTACACGTTCTCGCCGTCGACAACCAGCTCGAGAGACTCCCCACCGGCGGAGCCCTCGACCATAGGGACCTTGACCTTGCGGCGGCCACTGGCACCACGGGCGAGCCTGCGAGCGGCACTGCAAAAGTACTCGACGCGGCGAGCGTCGCGGGTGTAGTTGAGGCGGAGGACAATGTAGTGGAGGCCAGCGGTGAGGAGAGCAAGGAAGGCAAAGACGTGGACCAGGGAGGGGCGCCAACGTGAGTACGCGTAGCCGAGGCCCTTCCAGACGGGCACACCGTTCTTGTAGTAGAACTGGGGTCGTTAGGAGACTGGTGCAGGTCGCGACACTCACGTTGTACTTCTTGCGCTGCTCCGAGTCACGCAGAATCTTGGAGATGACACCGAGACGAGCAAAGCGCTCCTGCGCGTTGGCAATGCCCGGGTTCTTGTCGGGGTGAAGCTCGGGTGCGAGTTTGCGATACGCGCGAGCAATCTCGGAGGAGGTGGCCGAGGGGTCGACGCCGAGGAACGAGTAGAACGACGTGCCCTTGCCTTTGGACGGTTAGTCCACATGCGAGCTCACAGCAGCGTGCAGCTTTGTCTTCCATAGAACTTATCTGCACTGCCTGACTGTCCACACTCACCCTCAGACTCCTGGAGCGCGCTCACGAGGTCAAAGATCTCATAGTCATGCTTGTCGAACCTGTCTCGTCAGCACGTGGCTAATCTGTTTGCAGGAAGAGCATCACTCACGCAAAGACGGTAACGGCGCACAAGAGCGCAAGAAGCGCAAACAAGTGGGCACGCATCCTCGCAACAGGTTGTAATGTACTGAGAGGTGACGAGTTGGGACGTGGCGATCGCGTCTCGAGTTTTAAAGATCCAGCCGAAACGCGGGAGCACGACGCAAGGCACCCACTCTTCATTGCTTGCGGAGATTCACTGTATGTCCGCGCGAGGTCAAAGGTCCAAGATTGTCTGGCATAAGCCGCTCCTTGTCAACATATCTGTTAATCAAGGTCATCATGGTTGTGCGTACTGTTGTGGACGAGAGATAACCACGCTAACTTGATGTAGAAGCTTCTCGTTCAGATTGGTATGGAGCTCGAGGGCGTCACGGAAGTGCGTCCTGCCGACAGTGACTACGAGTACTTCTTCAATGTGCGTGACGATCCAAGGGAGAAGGTTGACATGTTCAGGTCATGTGCACTTCGTGTCGTGAGGACCACCCCAAGGTGGTTAGCTTCAACCAGACGGTAAGCGTTTGCAATTGTCGCAGGTATTGTCATACTCACACACACAGGAGGAGCACGAGCTCTCTGGTTCACGCGGCAGCGCACACTTTGTCTGGAGGTGTGGCAACTGCAAGGTGGGTTACGTGCTCTGCGTCAAGTTGTGACTTCTGACATTTCCCAGCGCGAGCAGTCATGCTCATTCGCTCCCCCCTCGACCTCGTCCAAGTCGATCAGCCCGTTGCCATACTCGGCCACTAACGGTCAGCTGGCCCCGTTTGTCGCCCTCGACTGCCGCGGCCTTGAGGTCAAGAACTTTCACTTCCGTGGCCGCTGGACGGCTACCGGCGAGGAGAGTGGCGAGACGTTTGAGATTGACCTTGAGGAGGGAGAGGACCGCTGGGACGACTACGACGACAAGGCAAGCGCACCGGTGAGCATCAGCGAGTTCACCAGTGACGTCAAGCGTCTGTAGATGGATAAGACATTCAGCTTTGTGGATATGTATAGAGTTAAAGAGGCATCTTCGGCTTGGGCCATATTAGGGTCCGCCACAGTGTGCTTCATGATTGCATACATGCCTGCCATGTCCATGTTACGTCAATGCTAGTGCTTAGATGTGACCCTTGCCCCACTCGGCGGCTGCAGCCGCAAGCTCGACGGCAGCGAGACCCCAGTCCTCTCCGTGGTCTAGCGTATGTCAGCAAACATTCACAGCGACACACCACAGATGCTCACTGTGACCCTTGGTCTCGCCGCGTCCGATGCCAGCACGCTCAAGCGCCTGGTCGTCGGTGAGGGCAGTGAGAACACCGAACACGACAGGAGTTCCAGTGTCAAGCTGGACACGCATGAGGCCGTGGGAGACGGCGTCAGAGATGTACTCAAAGTGCATGGTCGAGCCCTTGATCAGGACACCAATGGCGATGACGGCGTCAAACTCGCGAGTGGCAGCAGGCTTGGAGCTCGAGTCGGCAGGGGTGGGAGTGCCCGAGCGCGTGGGGTCGTCGACGAGCGACAGCAGGTTGGTCGTCGAGATGAGCGAGGGCTCAGTCTTGGCGCTCTGCGCCTTGCCGCCAGCAATAAGCCTGGGATTGTCAATGACACATCCCGGATCGTGGAAGGATTGCTGTGAGGCTGACGTCCTCAAGACTCAAAGTTGTACTAAAAGCAAACACCTACTTCTGACAAGCAAAGGGGAGCTCGTAGCTGCCGGGAACCGACTTGATGACAATGTTCTCCTCCTTGACACCCTGGGCCTTGAGCTTCTGGACGGTGCCGTCGACGAGCGACTTGATGACGGCGTCGTTCCAGCGAGCGTGAACAATACCGACACGGAACGCCGAGCCATCGTACTGCGTGGGAGGCGCGGGGAGGCCCTTGATAGTCTTGTCTGCCATTATGATCGTTTTGAGTACAGTAGGGTTGCAGATGACACGCATCGGTTACATGCAGGAACCGCCGACATGACCGACTGATGACTAATCCAGGAGGACTGAATAAAATCCACGTGGCAGTACCGGTCACTCTACATGAGTGAGAATGTCGTGGATGCAGCGCGCATAGACGCTTCATTAGGTCTCGGCGTCGGAGTCGTGCAACAAACGAGTCCGAGATAGGGCGTCACGGCCGAGAGGTACATGCTCCGCTATGACTCATAGCCGTTCCTCAGAGCCTTCATGGCGTGCTGCTCGGGACACGACGGTCTGATCGTGTCAATGCTACTGACCCTCTGTTACTCGCCCGTGACCCGCCAATCTCACCCACGCCGCACCGGCTTAACTTGTTGTATCGACTAGACGTGCTTGGTTGGCCCTGGCCACTGTGAGAGCAGCTACCAACGAGCCGGCGGCAGCGTGCGGGATCAAAAAAACTCACCCACGTACCTGCACGGCCATGCAACTCACCCACCCAACGCGTGCTGGGTCGGTGGTGGCGCGGCGTTTCGGGTGTGCTGACCCGGTGTGGCGCTGGCTTCTGATTGGCCAGAGACGACGTGATCGACTCATTGGCGGCTCACTTTGCCGGCTCAGCCAAGTGGCCTCTCTCCTTGAAAAACCCGGGTCGTTGTCGTTGATTCCCCACACACCTCTCCAAATCAGAAACCATGTCGCTTGCTCGCAACACCCAGGCTCTTCGCCAGGCCGTCCGCGCCGCCGCTCCCCGCGCATCGCGCTCATACACTCTTCTCGCCGCCCGCACTGCCCCCAAGGCCGCTGCCGCCGTCGCCCCCCGCATCGGCGTGAGTAGTGCCCCTACGCGGTCCCCCGCGTCCAACCCTGGCTGGGCTCGCACCAGCCAGGCTTGAACGCCACGAACAGACAGCTAACGATCTACAGGCCACCCGTGGTGTCAAGACTCTTGACTTTGCCGGCACCAAGGAGGATGTCTACGAGCGTGCCGACTGGCCTCTCTCGAAGCTCCAGGAGTGAGTTTTACCAGACCCCGACTTTTTTTTTTGGCTTCCCGCATCCAAAAAAAAAGTTCGGAGATACGGTCCCACAACATGATCGCGAGCAATGAGCTAACAGTCTTGCAGCTACTTCAAGAACGACACCCTTGCCATGATTGGCTACGGCTCGCAGGGCCACGGTCAGTCGCTCAACGCTCGTGACAACGGCCTCAAGGTCATTGTCGGTGTCCGCAAGGGCGGCGAGTCGTGGAAGCAGGCACAGGAGGACGGCTGGGTTCCCGGAGAGACTCTCTTCGACATCCCCGAGGCTATCAACAAGGGTACCATCATCATGAACCTCCTCTCGGACGCCGCCCAGTCGTCGACCTGGCCCGAGATTGCCCCTCTCATCACCAAGGGCAAGACTCTCTACTTCGCCCACGGCTTCTCGGTTGTCTACAAGGACGACACCCACGTTGTCCCCCCCAAGGACGTTGACGTCATCCTCGTTGCCCCCAAGGGCTCCGGCCGCACTGTCCGCACCCTGTTCCTCGAGGGTCGTGGCATCAACTCGTCGATCGCCGTCTACCAGGACGTGACCGGCAAGGCCAAGGAGAAGGCCGTCGCCCTCGGCATTGCCGTCGGCTCGGGCTACCTCTACGAGACCACCTTTGAGAAGGAGGTCTACTCGGACCTCTACGGAGAGCGTGGTGTCCTTATGGGCGGTATCCAGGGCATGTTCCTCGCCCAGTACGAGGTTCTCCGCAAGAACGGTCACTCGCCGTCGGAGGCCTTCAACGAGACCGTTGAGGAGGCTACCCAGTCGCTCTTCCCTCTCATCGGCAAGTACGGCATGGACTACATGTACAACGCTTGCTCGACCACGGCCCGTCGTGGTGCTCTCGACTGGGCACCCAAGTTCAAGGAGGCCAACCTTCCCGTCTTCGAGGCTCTCTACAAGTCGGTCCGTGACGGCTCGGAGACCCGCCGCTCGCTCGAGTTCAACGGCCGCAAGACCTACCGCGAGGACTTCCAGAAGGAGCTCGACGAGATTGACAACCAGGAGATCTGGCGCGCCGGCAAGACCGTCCGTGCCCTCCGCCCCGAGGTTGTCAAGGAGGAGCTTTAAGCGATCTTTAAGCAGCAGTTGAAAGGCGAACACCCCCCGCCCCACCACAAAAGGGACAACGCACCGTTGTCGTGTACGTTTTGTAATCCCGTAGGCACATAGGCAATGCATAGGACATGATCCAGCACATCCAACACAACCACTACGTCAGTTGCGGCAGCTCTGGACCACGCTCTAATGTCATTCGCGCCAGCACAAGCTGTTGAGCCTCAAAAGGCCCAGTCTCTGGTTCCCTGAAGGGCCGCGTTCCAACGAAGAGAACAGTCTAGAACTGTAAAGAGTATGCATTTGAATAAAGGTTTATACATCCTGGAGCCCGTCCTGGAAAGAGTGTGATGGTGGGTTTTTTTGCGAATAGAATGTCCTCGCCGCGGCGCTTTGTGTCGTGTCTACTAGCAGCCTGCGACCTGGCCAAGCCAACCAGCGCTTTAATTATTAATACAATTAGAATGTCCGCATTGCAAATGTCGTGAGAAGTCTATCGGGGTGGTATTGGCGAGAATGCTTGTATGGCTAACGCTGCGAGTGAGACTCCCACTGCGGGTTGTAGATTGGTGGCAGGTCCTCTACCTGGGGCTCGTCGGGGTTGGCAACGCCCAACGATCCAGCGTCCTCGTGTCGGCGGAAACCACCGGACGGGGCGGCGCTGGGCGGTCCGTGCTCGGAAATCAGGCCATTGTCTGGGTTGGCCATGGCAAGCTGGAGCTTGGAAGGGAGACGAGGAGCCTGACCAGTCGAGGGGCCAGCGCCAACACCAGCAACTCCTGGACCGGACACTGTCGAGAAGGCACCCGTGCCCAGAGGAGGCGAGTGCCCGAGACTGTCCCCGGAACTGAGCACGGACTCGCGGGCGCCCTCGTGGAGCGACAGCGAGGGAATTGACGGGTCGCGACGGCTGGGAGCGTTGAAGGGATCGTTGCGGTCGTTGGGGTCCCAGGGAGGGTATGAAGAGCGTGACTCAGAACCTCCCAAGAAGGGTGAAATGGTACCCTCAGTCTCCTGGGCGGTGCTGAAGGGTCGAACTGGGCGGCCAGTTACATTCAGCGACATGCCCGGGCCATCAACCTCGCCATAGTCGTTCGTCCGCTGCTCGTACAGGTCGACGTCGCCGTTGTTATTACGACGCTCAATCTTCTGGCGGCGGTTGGCGAGGAAGTTCTCGATCTGGCGACGGCAACAGAACCACACAAGGAGGAACTGAAGCACTAGGACGGCCACAAGTACACCGACGACGATACCAGCGATAGCCCCCGACGTAAGGCCGGCTGCTCCCGCAGGCAAGGCCGTGGAGGTGACGGTAATGACACCAGCCCTGCGCGTCGACGTGCCAGTAGGTGCGTTTGTGCCGGTTTGGGTAAAGCCGTTAGGCGTGGAGCTTGGTGGAGGCGAGTCGGGATTGCTCATGCAGCTGTCGCTGCCAGAAACAAAGGTTTGCAGCTTGCTGGAGCCTCCCTGCTTTCCTGAACTGTCCCAGACACTAAAGAGCATGTTGGTGCCAGGTGCAACGTTTGCCAGCCATTCTGTGAGCGGTTAGTTGGATGCTACGGGCGGGAGAACATACGTAAGCCAGAGAGCGAGCCCGCCTGCTGCACGACTTGGCCATTGGGGATGACACCAGTCACGTAGATGGGCTCGACCAGATCGCCAGCAAGCTTGGTGAAACTAAACTGTACCTGACTGCATTGCTGGGGACCGTTAGCACAGGCAATTTGAGGCGGCCTTGAGGACATACCGGGATGTTGTCCGAGTCTGGCTTGATCTCGAAGCTGAGGAGCTTATTAGCTGGTGCAAGACAGGTCACCCAGAATAACGCACTAGAATGGGGCGGCTTCAGTACGCAGCGCGCAGTCAGGAGCATTGGTGGGACGAGCTCCGACCTTGATCAAGGCGGAAACACCGCCAGTCTGGTCATCGTCAGCAATCTGCACTCGTTCCAGGCGCAGCGACACGTACCGCGAATCCAGTCGAGTCGGACATGATAAAGACGGTCTGGTTGCCTGCGTCGACTGTACCGGGTGTTATTTCTTGAACCAACACATCACAAAAACATACAAGGGATAGTCCACTGATATGATCCACCCTGATCGTTCCAAGCAGAGGTGTCATCGATAGAGTGGTTGACGGCAATGTCGAACTCGGACTAGGTCGTGGTCAGAGATCTGTCTCTTACCGCATCCACTGGGACTCACGATTGCAGTAATGTAGTAAGGGGGACTGCCGGCGGTCCAGTTGAACTGCGCTTGGCCACACTCACTGACGGACGATTCGTCGACTATGAACGCAAAGCCTGCGACCGTCCGGGCGGCGAGGGCGCACGCACCGAGCAATGCAAGTGTATGCATGGCTCGATAGATGGTGTTTCGTGGAGATGTGCGATGAATAAGAGACAATAACAGACGAGTTGAAAGGACCTTCAAAGGTACACTCTGTTGTACTGCCGAGGAGGGTGTGCGTGGTTTGGGCGGCGTCAGACAGCAAGGCAGGGCAGGGAAGGGCAGGCAAGAGAACGAGCGCGACACCTGCTAGGCCACGCTATAGAGTAGCTGGAAAATGGGCGCCTGGCAGGGATGCAGTCGGGATGGTGGCCGGTGCAAGCAACGGAGGCAAGAAAAGGGGGCAGTGTGGTACGCGTTAAAAACAAACGAAACAAAGGGATGGCCCGGTCCCTGAGGTCCCGGGGTGCGTGTATGCAATCCTTGGTGACGGTAGGTCTGGGCAAGATAGGATAGCCCTTTAGAATGGTATATGCACCAGAGAGTGCAAAAGACAAAGACGTGCATCAGTTGTGCATGCATGTATCGACCGACTCTGTGTCGGTGGCGTTCGTGCAGCAATGAGCTCCAAATGGCCAAGGGATTCCAAACAACGGCTGGTTTAAATTACCGCCTGCGGTGCGCATCATGGCTCCACCCCACAGCCACCACGCCCGTCATGGCCGTCATTCTTGACCGTCCGCATACGACGGCAACCAAAAGCACAGGCACAGAGTCTTTGGGCACTATTTCGGGTCCCAAACCTAGTAGCCCGGCGCCAAAGATGAGATCCTACGATCGCATCAACCGCTTCTCGAAAGCGGACCTGAGACAGAAGGCAGCCGCCGGCCGTGAACATTACCAAGCCTGAGCTTTCGACACCAAATGCTCGACTGTGGCCTGTGGTGTACAGATCTTACGACAGCAACAAGCTTTCTTTGTCCTTGACGTCGCGGGCTTGTGGCCGCATGACCGTGTGGGTCAATGGATTACTACGCCACCCAATCGACGCGTGACTGTCCCAGCTCCTTCGCACCCGCTGGCACCCTGCACCTGGACGCCACACGGAACTGGTGATCCATCGCGTTGGCGCGTTGGTGACTGGGCAGTGCAAGTCTGGTGGCACTAGCCCAGAATCTAGTAAGGTTAGCTAGCCACCTTGCCATCGGAGATCTCTGGTCAACGCGTGTACAAGGCAAACAATTCAACAAGGGTCAGTGTCCTCGGATGTTTACATTCCTGCGCTTCCGGCCGCCTTCAAAGACGCATGTGGTCAAAGTCAGTGATCAGCGCCCAGCGATTGGCAGAACGCGCATTGAGCGACATGACCAAGTGAATGGGTAGTATTTGTGAGCAACATGACAGCTTCACAGGTTTGTGAGCAACATGACAGCTTCACAGGCAGGTGTGCATCTGTCATGTCCACCGATGTCTGCGAGAACGAACTGGCGCGACATGTCGGTCCACCCACTCGTGATCAGCCGCACCACACAGAACCTGCCATTCGACTCTTGCACAGCTCTGCGCCCTGGCCGATGCTTCTTTGGGAGCATTGGTGATCCTCAGGGACATCAGCCGGGCGGCCTCTGCGCATGAGCGTATGCGCGAATGCGCAAACTAGCGGATTGGTATTAGTGTTTCACAGGAACAAGGAACAGGTTTCAGGTGAGCTTCTGGCGCCAGGATTGACTCCGGTGGATTGACTCCGGTGCGCCCTCGCCTCAAGATTTTCTGGCACTTTTCTCGTTAAAACCACACACCGTTGGTGAAACGGTATCATGCGTCGTTGCCATCGACGCGGCAAGGGTTCGACTCCCTTACGGTGTATTTCTTTTGCTTTCGTTTGCTTTTTTACTCCTCTGCGTCTCTGGCAATCTTGAGAATGAGTTTGCAGAGGAAGACTCGTCTTCGTTCGGAGCATGGAAGCTTCGGAGTCTCAAGATCATGCTAATGTAAGACAATCACAATCATTGCCGTGTTTCTGGATGGTTTAGCCTTTCCATATGAATCACCCCGGCTCACTGGACGCAAGTGGCAATGAACCATCAGCCTCGGTGACGTACTGGAGGAGCGCCTTCGTCCTCACCCGGCGCACGGTAGCGCAGTGTGCAGTGCATCGGTACTTGCATACTTATATACTTGGGTATGCGAGGCGATCCACAACGGTCTTGGAATCGATAAGAAATTATTAAATAATTTAATACTCATGGTGGGAACGACATGTTCCCTACCAGCCTCGCCCCCACTGTGAGTCACTAGTGTCCAACCAATCTAAATGTTTTCGCGAATGGGGCCCTCCGAGACTCTTAATGAACGACATTGCATGAGCGACATTGCACGAGCACTGTACTGATATTACGACCACATGCCCATGCGTGGCCACGACTAGGATAGTATACAACGGGAAGCTGTCAATGAATGAAACGGATGGTCGCTGTCGGCCAGAATCTACCGTGTGTTGATAAGTTGCACAGGGCTCAGTGGGTTGGAAATGGCGATGCGGGGATGACGGGATCCAAGAGTCACGGATCGTGTAAGAGGGCGCTGAGAGAGCGCATTAAATCGAGTTGATTGACAGTGCGTGTCCAATCCTATGCAGGAGCAGCGGAGACAACGGCCACGGCAGTGGCCACGGCCGTGACTGGAGCAGCGGTCATGGTTGGTTCCCAACCGTTGTCAATGCGCCAGAAGAGCCACGCGCAGGTGACCAGAAGCATTGCTCCGACCTTCCACGCGACCTGACGGGCGACGGCGTCCCAGTCCCAGCGGCGTCCCCATGTGAACTGAGCAAAGCCCTTGACATGGCTGGGAGGCGGACGCGGAGGGCCAGGGGGTGGCGAAAGACGACGGTAAGGGCCGGGGGTCACGTCGCCGGCGGTACCGTTGCTTGACGAGGGGCTATCTACCGTAGCTACGTTGGACGTCACCCACATCTGCACTGCACGCGAGCAGCCAGTCGTGACACCAATGACAACCCAGGCGAGCAAGGGACGCGAAGGGCCTAGAATCCACAGCGTTATGTACGTCGCTGGCCAGCAAAGGCACTGGAGGGATACCAAGCGCGTGACGGTCGACGGAAGAGAGTAGTACGAGCGCCACCGGCGGCTCAGACCTGTAGTCATAAAGAAACAGAAGTGCGCCGTGAGCAGTGCCTGCGATGATCAGCCATGTTCCGGAAACGTATTCAGCGTACTCACCCATGCCATCGCGAGAGCCATGTCGCCGCGATGGACGGGGCGCCGGATGCCCTCCTGAGTCGTGCCAGCGACGAGGCGTTCCAGCGCCTCACGCGAGAAGTCGACGCCCCACGGCCACAGGTCATGCCAGAGTGAACCGGTTATGAAGGCATGCGCGAGGACAAAGATGCCCCAGACTGATGGGACAATCGCGAGAAGTCGGAAGGAGAAGAGGGACGACCGACGCAAACGTGCTTCTATCGACGCCGCTTTCAGGTCTATCGACCGCCTGGGCTGCTCGTCCGCGCTGTTTGTCGGCTCAAGAAGCAGACCAAGGCCCGATCCCGAGAACTTGTCAGACGGCAGAGATCGTTGCCGGAGAACGCCTCTCTGTCGCTTCGAGGAGAAGGACAAGCTGCCAGACGAAGGCGAGTCGAGGCTTTCGAGGTCGTCATCGCCATCCTCGCTTCCCGTCATGCCGCCGATCGGTGTGCCGAGTGCCGAGTTTGAGTCCTCGGATGAAGAGTCCGCATTTGGGAAAGGGTCGTTAATGCGCGAGAGCCCGGGAATGTTGGCCGCGCTAGCGCGAGGCGAGCGAGTGCTTAGCGAGGTCGACGAGTTCGAGTGTGGCATTGTCAAGGGCATTGGTGGTGTAGGACCTGCGCCCAAGGGAATAGGCCGAGCGGGGGGCGTCTTGCGCCCGTGTGACCGGCGTCGAGTGATTGCCTCTTTGGCGCGACGCTCCTCGAGCTGCTGACGCATGACGCTGTCGGCCCATCCTTCCACAAGTCTCGAACGGAGTGCGCTAAGATCTGGCTGGGAGCGTGAGTGCTGGTGCCGCACCCGTCCTGGGACAAAGGTTGAATCCGAGTCGACCTCCGTCTCAGTGTCCTCTGATCCGCTCGAGAGGCGCGAACTAATAACCGATGGCGATGGGCGAGAGCGCGACCGCGACCGCTGCCTGCGAATCTGCCGCGTCTGCGTGGGTTGCGGCACAGTCGTGCCCCTTGTGGGAACTGCAGGAGCTGCACCGAGTCCAAGGGCGTTGTATGTCCCAGCAGGGTAGCCGCGCGGGACGCTCCCACCGTTGAGCGTCGCAGCGGGTGTGATCAATGGCGACAAGGGCTTGAGAAAGACCTCGGGGGACACACGCATCACACGGGCCTGCATCTCTGGCGAGATGCGGGCTTGAGCTCGCGCCTCGGTGCTGATGTGTGGTGCTGGAGATAGGCTGATAGGCGGCTGGAGAAGGGGTGATTGTGAATTGGTGCTGGTCATTGGCCGGAGCCCAGACCCGCTGCCAGATGCAGCACTGACAGATCCGCCCATGTCTATCGCAGTGATGGTGCTGAGGGGTGCGAGGTCACGACGAGGCGAGGGTCTGGCCATGGGACTTGTAGGTGCCGACTTGCTCATCTTGCGTGGTGGGTGGACAACCGCTGCTGCCAGCTGCTCGGACAGCTGCTGGGCAAAAGCTGTATCGGCTTGCGGCAGGGACCCTAGTGTGCTCGGATGCATGCGAAGTGTCGACATGTGTGGAGAGCGAGAGGAGCCAGCGGCACCTGGACTCCTCCTCGCTGTCGATCCAGAGCCAGAACGAGAGCGCGACGCCGCCGATGAGGCTGCAGCGCCGTGCGGCGAAGCGGGGGCGAGGCCCGCTACGGACATGAGGTTGTGCTTGTCCTTGACGCTATTGATGCAGGATTATGGGTCGTTGGAAAGACTTAGAGGAAGCGTGGGATGCCCATGATCACTGCGGGATAAGGTGACGACACCAGTGGCCAGGTGGGAGTTGGTAGTTCTGAGCGAAATGACACTAGAGTAAATCGCCGAATTTGACAAGATGTAAAGGTGTGTGCAGGGGCGAGAGGGACACGAGTGGCTGCTGTGGCGGGGTCGAGAGACGAGGACAGTGCAGAAGTGTGCACAATAGATGGACAGAGTAGTCGATGCAGCAGCGTCGTAGTGCGGGGCCAACCACCAAGCGCGGGGTGGCATGCAAGGGAGGGTTGCGTGATGTGCGGGTTATCAGTGTACCCGGTACAAGGATACGATGGGCGGCAGGCAGCGGCCGCTGCGCCGAAACAACGGCGGCTGTTGGTTGGCCATCATCACGAGAGCTCTTCCTCCCTCCGCCAATGCGGCGGTCATGCATGGAGCCGAACTAGGACTGTCGTTCCTGATCATGGCCACTTGACCATTGCCGCAACGTTGGTAACGTTGGCCAGCCATCCATCCATCCAACTACTGCTCATGCGCTCAATGTCCCTGCAGTATCACCACTGCCTAATCTAAGTTAGCCCTCGACCAAGAGCCGACCTACAATCACAGCCTCCACTTGGTTTTGATCCTTTCAACTCGCACAACTATCCCTCATCCTTTCCCACACCCGCACAGCAACCCCGCCCAGGACAGCGATGCGCAAGGGCGCGGGCATCTCGGGCCTGTCGCGCCAAACAGCAGCGGCGTCATCCTATTCTGCCCTCTCCACAACCCTCACAGCCAACCAGGTCGCCTCACTCGAACAATCCCTAACTGGATTCCGCGATGCCCTCGTCGCATTCGCGGCGGCCCACCGCGCAGATATCCGCAAGGACCCAGCGTTCCGGCACCAGTTTCAGAAAATGTGCGCAGCCATCGGCGTCGACCCGTTAGCGGGCGGGACACGTGCCGGCGGGTGGTGGGCGGACACGCTCGGGTTGGGCGAGTGGAGCTGCGAGCTCGCCCTCCAGGTCGTCGACGTGTGCGTGTCGACCCGCGAACGAAATGGTGGCGTCATCGAGATGGGCGAGCTCATCACCCGTGTCCTGCGGATGCGCCGGGGAGGGACCGACGCGAGGGCAGTGACTGCCGCAGAGGCAGCGAGCGGCAAGGGCGAGGACAAGATTACAGACGACGACATTCGGCGTGCTCTAGAGCTCCTCGCGCCGTTGCACGCCGGCTACACGGTACATACTGTCGGGGGCATGACGTTTGTCCGCTCCGTGCCGCGCGAGCTGGATACCGACCAGAGCATGCTGCTCATCCTTGCGTCCGAGTTTGGTGGTGCCCTGACTGAGGCTCGCGTCCGTGAGCGCACCGGATGGCAGCCTGTGCGCGCTCACAACGCTCTCGACGATTGTGTCATGCGCGAGGGGCTTGGATGGGTCGACGACCAGGCAGAGCACAAGACAGTGTGGCTCATTGCTGCCGTCGACTTTGCAGACGTCTAGAGCAAGAGAGTCTAGAGCAAGAGAGCACGTCGTCTATCATTTTGTAAGCATGTAATGTACCACCAGTCATCGTCTGCTGTCGTTACTCGGCTGCATCGTATCACCCATATGTATCACCGTACATCTAGCAGATTTCCCCAACACAACTACCCAACGCTTCCTCTCCTACTGGTACTGACCATATTGGTTTGGCATGTAGCCCATCTGAGGGTTGTAACCCGTCATCTGGGGCATCACGCCAGGCATACCCATACCCATATTGGGCATACCCGTCTGCTGCATCTGCATCGGCATCCCAGTCGCCTGAGGGTACATTTGCGGCGCGCCGTTGTAGCCCGTCGTCAGCGGCCGCAAGGCATCGTACTTGTCTGAGATCGTCAGCGAGGCTCGGCGATCATCTAGGCGGGACTCACTCGAAGGCTGAGGGTTCTGCTCCTCGGGCTTGGCAAAGTCGGTGCGCTTCATGGCAGAGAAGATGTTTGAGGGGGCAAACTTGTCGGCCCCCTGCGCGCCGGTCGCCTGCGGCACCTGAGGAGGTGGCATGCTGGCAATGGCGTTGAACGAAGACTGCTGCTGCGGCTGCTGGAAGCCGGGGAAACCAGTATAGTCTTGACTGTTAGCATTTAATCATTCGTCAGAGAAGGCGACTCACTCTGCTGCATGGGCGATTGCTGGTAGCCACCAGGCGACAGCATGCCAGGTGACGTGTAGCCCGTCTGCTGGGGCTGCTGGTAACCAGTCTGCATGGGCTGCTGGAAGCCGGTCTGCATGGGCTGTTGGTAACCAGTCTGCATGGGTTGCTGGAAACCGCCTTGCTGTTGGTGGGTCGGGACGAACATGCCAGTCATGGCAGGCTGCAGAGGGTTGAGGAGACCCTCGTTGGCCCGGACAGGAGCAAGAGGTCCACGCGGTGCGTTCATGTCGGGCATGGCCGGTGGAACCTGCGTGGGAGCAGGGGGTTGGGGAGAGGGAGCCTGGTTCTGGAGCTGGCCCATGGGTGTAGACGTGTTGGCCGCGCCGAGACCATAGCTCGACGGAGCAGCGATGGATCCAGCGCGTGCGCGCTGAGAGTTGTCGACCGCAGCGTTAGGGACAGCGCCGGTGCTGGCCGGGCGCAAAGAGTTGATCTGTGCGAGGAGAGCATCGGTGCCGTTGGCAGCTGCAGGTGAGGCGGCAGAGGTAGGTGGAGGGGTAGCACGAGCAGGAGCCGGAGATACTGTCTTCTGCGAAGGCTTGATCGTCCAAGCATCATCGTCAAAGCCAGACAAGAGATTCTCGGGCTTCTTCTCCGCTGCTGCAGGGGGTGTCGGGGCAGCTGGCGGCGTCGCAGTGCGAGTTGGCTCCAGAGGCGTAAGAAACACCTTGGACAACTGGTCCGACGCCGCAGCGAGAGCGGCCGTGTCGACCGCGTCGGTGCCCTTACGCTCCGGACGCCGGCGTCCACGGTTGTTGGCCAACTTGCCATCTGCGCCAGTGAACAGGCCAGGGGGAGGGGCTGGGACAGGACCCTTGCCACCAGAGTTCTCGTGCTCCTGCAGACGACGCGCATAGTCCTCGTCGGCATGGATTTGGGTCTCCTGCTCGGGACTCTTTTTGGCGTACTTGGCATTGATAGCCTTCTTGACGCGAATGACATCACCCTCGCGGAGGCCGAGGGAGCGCATGGTTCCGGGATCAAGGTCGGTGAGAATGCTCTCGTCGATGCGGTCACGCTCAAAGTTGGCAGAGTAGCGCGTCGAGTCGTCCATACCGCATCCAGCCTCAAGGAAGAAGCTGAACCAGTCAAAGTTGGAGCGACGCGGCTGCTGCGGCTGCGACTGTCGGCTCTGCGATTCGTGGCTCATCTGGACCGAAGGTTTGCGGACCTGCTGGCGTCCCAGCGGAACATCGTCATCGTCCATGGTGCGCTGACGCTCGGCCTGCTTGCGCTGGAAGCGCTTGATCAACTGAACGTCCTCGGGGGACATCTTCTCCAGAGGCACCTCGATAATAACACCGTTGAGCTTGTGAAGGCGGATTTTGTTACCGTTCAAGCCAAGGAACTCGGCCTCCACCCTGAACTGGCCAGAACGGTCGCTCCATACACGAGTACGGCCGGGGTTGGGCTCTGGAATTTGTCAGAACTGTCGATAATGGTGGACGTGAACGACTTACTAGGACGGTTCGTCTCAGGACGCTGAGCAGGTGCCTTGTCTTTGCCGCTCGGGAGGTTGCGAGCAGCCGAAGCGACATCCTGGGCGGAGGGACGCTTTCCAACCTTGGGAGGCTGCATTCGACGCGCCTCCTCTCGCCTCCTGGCAGCCTCCTGCTCCTTCTGGCGACGGGTCTCCTCATTGGAACGCTGGTGCTGGCGCTCATACTTGGCACGCTCCTCGGCCTCAACCTGCTCGGCAATCTCGCGATCGGCAGCCTCCTGCTCCTCACGCTCCCGTGCAGCACGCTCAATGGCGCGACGTTGCTCGGCCTTGGCCGCAATCTGCTCCTTGCGCGTCTGCTCGGCAGCTGCAGCAGCCGCAGCAGCAGCAGCAGCCGCCTCAGCCTCGGCCGCAGCGTGATCGTGCTCATCTTCTTCGGGGGTAGCCCCTCCAGCACCGCCTTCCGCCGATTCAACGTACGCAGCGGGGACAACACCCTCGGTACCACTGGCGTTGCGCACAAGCCACCATTCGTCATTCTCCTTCTCGAGAATCGTGAGGGGCTCGCCTTCCGAGACAGTGAGCTCATCGTCTCCGCCCGCCTCAAAGTCGTAGAGGGCGACACACGCTTCACCGCCGGTGGCAGCGCCAGATGCCGCCCGCACGGGACTGACAGGGCTGTCAGGCTGGGGCTCCGCCCAACGAACCGACTTGGGCTCGGCGACCGGAACCGGTGCGGGGGCCTCTTCCTCGGACGACTCGGCGCCGTTGGCGGCGTCGTTCACGACCTGAAGCGCTTCACCATCGGCCTCCTTGCTAAACTCGAGCTTGGCAATAATGGCCTGGGTCGTCTTGGCACTACCAGTGTTGAACTGCAGAGGCTGGGGGAGCGTGGACAGGGTGAGGGTGATGACCTTGGAGGATGACTGCTCCACATGGGTCAGGTCGCCGATGGGGTGTTGCTGGATCGGAGCCTGCATTGTCAGTGATGCTCGACGAAGGTACACACCTTGCCCGAAATGAAGAAAATGGCACCATTACCAATGCCGAGAGTTCCCTCGTCCTTCTTCTGACCGTCGACCTTGGTGATGGCCCACGACTCGACAGAGTCTTGGAGTCGCAGCTCGCGCAAGCGAGCCTCACGTGCTCGGTTACGCTCAGCCTCCTCTTCGGCTGCACGTTGCGCCTCAACATCGGCCGCCGACTCGGCCGCCCCAGCCACCTCGACCTCGTCGGCGTCGTCCAAGGCCTCACAGTAGTTCTTGGGAACAAAGCCCAATCTGTCGTCTCCTCTATCGATTCTGACAAGGAGCCACTCGTCCTCTACCGCGTACACATGCAGCACGGCGTCTTCTTCCATCGAGAGTTCCTCGGGTGAGCTGGACTCGTAGGCAAACAATGCGCGCGATTGATTGACAGGAGGCAGCTGAGACTATCAGCACGCGGCGCAATCGCTCGAAACCCACCTCCTCCACGTAAGAAGCTGGGATCAAGCCGATGGGGCCGTCCGTCCCTCCATTGTCTTCCTTGAGCTTTGCCTTCCACCACCTAGACGATTATTACGCCAACAAATGAATACCGAGCAGTGAGAAGAATGATCAATGACACGGTGAAAAGGGCAACTGTCAGCGCAATGAAGGACGATGGGAACAGCACACGTACTCATCATCCTCGCGGTCGACGAGATAGAGGATCTGGTCCTCGGCAAAGGACAACTCATCATTAGCATCCTGCGCAGTATAGTCGTAGATCGCCTTTACGACGCCGACATAGGCCATGGCGCCGGTCGTTTATCGGGCTGTTTGGAGTCGGGTAGTTGGATAACGGTCGGTGACGACACACCTGTCGGAGCGTGCCGTTGACGAGACTCGTTTACTGTGCGGTGTTCAGAGAGAAGAGCTGGTACACCGTCTAGGAATCGGTGGTGCCAAGGCAGTCTAAGGGGTATGTAGTGCGATGTGTAGAGAACAGGAGATGAATGTACAGTACTTTGGAGTACGCAAGGGAAGGTTGCCGCATGGACGACGGCGCCAGCCAGGCCAGCCAGGGATCGGACAGTGGGACCGGGGCACAGTGATCTCACTGTACTAAATGGGGGTGATAAATAAATACAGAGTCACTGATGTCCCCGTTCCCTGGGTGGGTTGCAGCTCCCTCCAGAGTGACGATGTTCCTGAATGGCCAAGCTTGAACCCAGAGGTGTGCATATCAGAGCAACATTGCGGGGCAAGCTGTTCTTTGAATCTATCCTCTCCCCAGCAAACCCAACACCCAAATGTCTAGGCCAAATCAAGGCTCCTCGCGACCTCTGGGCACAGTCCCAAAGGCCTCGAGTGGCTCAGCTAGCGCCAAGTCTGGTTCTGTCGCTGCGGGCCCAAGGCGAAGCGCTGGCACGTTACCTGGTATTGCTCGTACCGCATCGTCTCTTCGTCAACATTCGACGTCGCCAAGCAATCCTAGCAGCCTGGCATCGATTCCAGCTCATTTACGCAATCTCTCTACTCCTCGCATCCCCTCCCCACTTGGCAAGGGCACTCCAGCCCGTGGCACAAAGCAGACGCTTCCCGTTCGTACCTCCAAGACGACTGAGAAGCACGTTCTGCTTCCCGAGGACCCCCAGCTCGCGCCGCTCCCCTCGTCTCCCAGTGATGTCAACCTGTTGCGCGCTGGTCGCCCACGTTCGTTCTCGGCGTCATCCGCCGGTCCGTCTGGCGCTGCCACTCCTCACACCAGGAGCTCACAGAGCCATTTCGGAGCCTACCACCACGACGAGCGGTCGGAAGCGGAGAGGATGACAAAACGTGAACGCGAGGAGAGTGGCCTCCGTCGTCTTACGGCGTACAGTACCGCAGATGGGTATCGTCTCAAGCTGCTGCAGGCTTTCCTCAGGCGTGAGCACGGCGTTGCCGTTGTCCGTGTTTTCGACGACTGCATCTATGCTGTGAGTGTGTGCACTGCCTTCCGTGTTGACAATTCAGGTGTACAATCTGCCTCTCCTGCCTGGCTATGGTGCGAGTACCAGGATACGCAGTTCTCCTGCTGTGAAGTCGCCTGGCGGTGTGTCCATGCTGGAGCGCATGACGCAGGCAGAAGACGTTGGTTACGACGACGAGTACTTTCCCGTCATCACCGAGGAGCCTGTTGCTCCCCATGATCCGTCAGAGTACATTCTGAGTCACTCGCCTCCGAATTCGGAGGCTGTTCTCGAGGGTATGGAAGGGATCATGCACGACGGCGACCAGCCCCAGTCACACGAGGAGCTGCGCAACCCGGATCACGAGCCACAGACGCACGAAGAGTTGCGCAATCCTGACGAAAGCCGGGAGCGCAACCATGTCGAGCACGAGGGTGGTGACGCGAACGGCGCCGGTGAGCATCACGATCATCACCCTGGCACCCACATGTCGCCGACGCATCCAGGTCATCTCGAGCACACGCCGTCGACTGCTCTGGAGCCTTCCGAGCTGCACAAACCGAGGGTGACTCGTAAGCGGTATCCCTCGCCCCCGCGCCGTCGTCGCAAGTCGCACTCAAATCAGCGCATTGCCGAGGCAGTCTTCTTCTCGTATGGTGTGAGCGTTTTCTTTGGCCTCCAGGCTGGAGAGGAGCATGCCATCATGGCCGACTGTGAGGCTGCTGGTATCTGGCAGCACGGCTCCAAAGAGGAGGACTGGGAGATTGAGGAGTTTCACTATGACGTGAGTGTCCAACACACTGATCTGCGTGCTGACGATCCAGTATGATGTCGATGCCGAGTCACCCCGCATCTACAACGACATGTTTAGTAAGCCACAGCATTGCGAGTCAAACTAACGCCCCAGCCTTCAAGTCTCGCTCGCACTTGTTCAAGCTGTCGCTTGCGCATGCCATTGCCCAGTCGACAAAGCTGTCCATCTACGAGTCAATGCTGCAAGAGTCGCTGGCCCTGACGTCGTCGTTCCCCAAGGAACTCTCAACGACAGGCCACCTCCAGCTGAACCGTATTGAGGCCCTCAAAATGACTGGCCGCCTGTTCAAGCTGCGCATGGACGTCAACCTCATTGGCGGTATCCTCGACACCCCCGAGCTCTTCTGGTCTGAAGCAAGTCTCTACCCGCTCTACGAGGCCATCAACCAGTATCTCGAGATCGGCCCGCGCGTGCAGGTCCTCAACGATCGTCTGGCCGTCGTAGGCGACCTGCTCGAAATCATCCACGAATACATTGATCAGCGCGCCATGCACCGCATCACCTGGGTCGTTATCTGGCTCATTGTCGTCGCGTGTGTCGTCGAGATTGGCGAGGTCCTCGCCCGTCTCGTCTTCCACTCTATTGCAAGGGATCGCGGCGAGTTTCTCATTGTGCGCGCTACCCGCACCGTACTCGGGATTACGCCCCGGTAGTATGTATTGTTGTAAGACGGTGTACGATGGAATGAAAGAAAATGGCAACCACAAGCGTTCATTGGACATACATGTTCATTACCTCACCCTTCTCTACTCTACGAACAGCCAACAGATCCCCTGGCCCAAAGCCGCAAACAGCTTTTGGGCGCCAACAAACACGACGAGCCTCCTAAGATTCTACTGGTTCAGATATGCTTGTTCGTACGAGATTGTCGACTGGGGCAGGTCCGCGGCGGGCAAAACCTTGTGCTGACCGATAATACCGTCGCCAGCCATGATCATGACGCCCTGCGAGGGGATGCCGTTGACGACGATGAAGAAGAGCGCGGGCCCGGGAGCGAGAATGGCTGGGTTGGGCGGGAGCTGCGAGACGTGTAGGGTGGCTCCGCCGTCGTCGTTGGTAGTGAACGACGAGGCAAGCTCAATGTGGCGCTGGCCCATGTTCATGCAGTGGGTGGCGAATCCGGGACGGATGACGACAGCCTGGGTGTTGTTGATGTTGATCGTGTGGCCACCGAGGTCCTCCTTTGTGAGTGTGACATTAAAGTAGTCGCCGCCGTACGTGAGCGTCGTGGGCAGGCCGGTGGGCGCCGGCCGCTTGTGGTCGTAGTAGTCGGGGTAGAAGATTTCAATCGACGTGTCGCTGCCATACTTGTAAGTGCCCTGGTTGCCGACGTTGGGAGGGTCGTTGACATTGACAAAGTCGGCGTTGGGGTTGCTGCCAGACACGGCGACACTTCCATCAGGAAGAAGCACAGCCGACGAATGGTACATGCGGGGCCGGTTCAGGTTGCCAGCCATTGCCCAGCGTTGGCCAGAGGGCTTGCGCTTGTCAAAGTACCATGAATCAAGAGTAGGGTGGTCTCCGTACGACTGGCCGATGGCAAAATCAAATGCTCCGTAGCCAGCAGTGCCGGTGGCAGCTCCAGTCACAAGGAACAGGCGACCGTCTGGAAGGTTGATAAACTCTCCCATTGAGCGACCTCCGGGGAGCGCATCCTCCGCAAACCACTTGTCCTCAACGTCCGGGTTGATAAGCTGACACGAGGTGCTTGCCGGATAGCTCGGAAGGTTGGCATTAGGTATCCAAGTGTTAATATCGGAGCCTCCGCAAAAGAGGATAGACGCGGTCCAGTTGTTGGCCGGAGTCATTGGAAGAACAGTAGTAGCAGCAGAGGCGGGGTAGACGCGCACGCAGTCTGGAATGTCGGAGATTGGATACTCGACATTGTTCTTGTAGTCAAAGATTGTGGCCTTCATGCCAGCTTGGATCAAAATGTTGCCTGATGGCAGCAACCAGACGAGAGGGAAAAGGTTGACAGGCATGGTGTCTAGCAAGATGTGCAGAGACGTCAGAGGTTGGTTGCGAGCTGGCCAGTACTGCACTGATTAGTCTCTTGCTACGATGAGGAGGACTTACCTCGTAGGTCGGGTTGTCGCGATCAGGCTCGTTGACATATCCACCGTCTGTGCAGCCACCAAAGATGATGGCGCTGCCGTCCTCAAGCGTCTCCAGAGTTGGGTACCAGCGATCCGTCGTCATGTACATTGCAGGATCATCAATCCAGTCGCAAGTATCGTCGTCGCAGGGGTTCAGGAATCGAACAGCCTTGCGACCGTCGTACGTTTTGTACACGTTGTCACCCGCTTGGCCTGAATCAGGCGCGGGGCCGTTGCCCGCGACAACAGCCAAGTTGCCGCCCACGTTGATCCAAGTGCCATTGCCGAGCACGGTACCTCCTGCGCAGAACGCATTGGAGCGGACATCCATGGCGCGCACCTTGCGTGACCCAACGTCCACCTCTGAACCCCATGCCGCGTGGCCGTTGACCTGGATGGGATTGTTCTCGGTCTTGTCGAGGACGTAGAGCTTGTTCAAGGTGCCGAGAAAGAGCTGTTGGGCGCTCACGCCACTGCTTTGATCTCCCCAGTCTTCAAAAGTGCCCGCCTTTTGTGCGCGACTTGACGGAGCACTCAAGAGGGCGAGGGACAGGACAAAACCAAAGGTCGCCTGGGAGATCATGATGGTCGGTGGCCAACAGGTGTAAATGAAGGCCTTTGCTTTGAGAGTGCGCTATGCAAGGAGAGGAGACGAAGGAGGGTTTAGCAAAGCAAATGGTCAGATATAAGAAAGGAATGCACGACGCGGTGCTTCCCGTACGAGGATTGCGATTGAAACGCGCGACGACAAATGGACGCACGGAAGCAAGGCAGTCAGAAAGATGCATGGAGGCACAGCGTTCAACTAAAGTCACCGCCCACGGGCTGTGCTGCCTACCCAGGCCAGTGCTAAAGGCGGCGGCTCTTGACCCTTCGGCGCCTTGCTGGAGCCGCCCGCCTCTTGCACGCTCCCTCGGCCTCTCCTGGCCGCATCTATGCACATGTTCTGCTAGAAGGGCCAGGGACGGCGGTGGTGGGCTCGGAGCATTTATTGGGCAAAAACCCTGAGCCTCATGCACAAAAAAGGACATGAGCCTGACACCCAACATTGTGCAGATCTTGACATCCCAGGGCATGCCCGGTAATCTGTCCACCTTCCCAGTGTCAGGCTCAGTGTATACTCCCGTGCTCAGTCTGCGTCGGGACGATCTGTTTAGGGAAACCTGTTGGCCAGACCTTTTGGCGCGTGGGGTGCATGCAGTTGCCATCCTCCGTTGGCGAGCACGAGTCCATGGGTGGGGGACGTGGGGGCCACTTGGGCCAGACCTCTCGCGTGCGCTACCATAGCATCGAGCCATCTCTTGGCTCATGACGTCACGTGTGTTTTGGTCGTCCTCTTCCGGGAATTCCATTTCAAGCTTCAGGTCCTATTTGTTGGCAAGTAGCCCGCCCAGCCCCCCATCATTGATTTTCTCCTCATCCCGCCCATTCAACTTTGCTGCATCCATCAAACTACCTACTCACTGCACACTTTACACGCGCCGACTCTGCCCAGCATGAACGAGCGTTTCATCCGCATCACGCACGCAGTGCTCTTCTCCCTCACCCTCCTCTTGGCCCTCATCACCCTGGGTATTGGCGCTGTGAGTCTCTGAACCGTCCAGGTGTGGTCAAGTCGATCACTGACGCTCCCTCTTTGCAGACTCTTGTGTCAAAGTACAACAAGGAGGGCTACCCCAAGCACAACACCAAGGGCTACCGTGACCGCATCCGCATCACCCTCGTGGGCGGTGTCTGGACGGCGATCTGGACCCGTAAGTGCCCAAAATGTCGGTCCATTGCCACCCATGCTAACGGTTTTGCAGTGGTTCTCACCATTGCGTTCCAGGTCGCAGGCCACAACGCAGCGTTCGGTATCCTCACCCACCTCATCCCCCTCGTCATCGGCTTCCTGCTCCTCATCATTGGCGTCTCCTCACTCACCGCCCTGACCGACAAGATCAGCTGCAGTAACGCGGCCCAGACCTTTGCACACTGCAGCACCGTCAAGGGACTGGTAAGTCTCCCCCCCTCCCACTCGCAGTAGCTCGGACGAGGCTGACAATACATTCAGGTCATTGTAGGCTGGATTGACACCATCTTTGTGTTCCTGGCCCTCGTTTTCGTCGTCGGTATCGCATTCAAGGCTCGCGCCTGGGGTGGTGTCCGCCGCAACACTCTCTACGTCGACTAAACTTCTGGAGATTCCACAACCCGGTCGGCGGTCATGATGATGTCAGGAGGGAGGACATATCACTCTTTTGCATTGCGCGGCCACCTCTAATACGCCTATCGGGTCACGACACTCAGTCATGGCTAGGCGGCTCTTTATAATGTCGTGTTACAGTACTACTCATACTCATATGCTATTGTGCGAGACAATTGGGTTGACCGGGCAGGGCAAAGCAGCAGCTGGGGCAAGGCTGCGAAGAGATGAGACTGCGCTGATACCTTTTTGTCGCATGCAAACGGAGGGTGGCGGAAGAGGCGCGATGCTTTACGCCACAGGACCATGGTGGTGGAGGTTAGTCGTTCACGGTCGCACCTCTTGCCCCCATGTCCTACAGATTGTGACACCAGCGCACATGGACATGTGGATGCATCATCGTATGGACTGGTCCCTGACATGAGTTGTCGATACTCTAGGGCTACGACAGGGAGCGTGAATGAGGTTGGCTGTCTGGGATGACAGGATGGTTTGTGAGTCGTGAGGCGTGGAACGATAGCGAAACAGAACGGGCTTGAGGTCGAATGTGAGAGGCCGAGGGAAGGCGAAGAGTTTGATACAGTACGGGCGAGGAGAGTCGTGGGAACACGAGTTGGGTTATGTACAGACCTTGGCGAACTAGAGAGTTACGCCGTAGTTTTGTTGATCTTGAGCGAGCCTGAAGCCTTCGGCGAACGCTTGCGGGATTTCGGGGAAGGTGAAACCACAGTCGCCTTGGAGGGCGGCGTGGCATCGACAGGGTGCTTGAGATGCTTGCCAGCGCCAGGAGTTCCCTTGGCGCGGGTCGAGCTGGAAGTGGAGGGGGGCTCGGCACGCGAGACAGAGCGGGACTTGCCAGCGGGGACCGAGGAGCGGCCCTTCTTCTTTGGGGCACTCTTGTTCTGCGTGTCGGTCGGAACGTTGATCTTACGGCCGGTGCTCTCGGCGAGCATCTTCACTGGAGATTCGGGGATGCTGTACGACTTGGCATCGGACGGCTGAGACTACTGTTAGCAACGCTTGCCACAGAATGACGCACCTCTTTGTGGCCAAACTTCTCATACAGATGCTCAACCGTGAGAATGTCGGCCTTACTGCTGGCGGGAGCTGGGGATCCTGCAGCAGAAGGGGGAGGGGCAGAAATGATAGCAGGACTAGGCTGAACAGAGGTGGGCTGGTGGTGAGAAGGGGTTGCCAGCGACTTGGCCCTCCAGTTGATGCTGGCATCGGCCTTGCTCGAGGAGAGCGCAGACGCGCTGAGCGCGCTACCAGTAGGCACAAGCTCGCAAACAAGGCGGTTGCCGGAGGTATTGGCCTGAACAGTGTTGGGAACCTTGACGGTGTAGATGGAGCTTGTGACAGGGTCCACAAGAGTGAGAGAGAGAAACTCATCCTTGGCAGGAGGGGGTTGCTTGGGCTCCTCTGAGCGGGTCCAGGGAACGCTGCTAGCTGAGTGGATGGCATCGTCGTAACGACCCGAGGTAGCGGAATG
Source organism: Prillingera fragicola (assembly GCA_002335605.1). Classification (NCBI taxonomy): domain Eukaryota; kingdom Fungi; phylum Basidiomycota; class Tremellomycetes; order Trichosporonales; family Trichosporonaceae; genus Prillingera; species Prillingera fragicola. The sequence continues at coordinate 214,746 of BEDY01000004.1, read as the reverse complement.
CGAGCGCTGAGATGACTTGGAAGAAAGGGTAGGAACAGAAGGCTGGGGCTTGCCCAGGCCAAGGTTGGAGCGGTGATCGCTCTGGCGCGCCGGAGGGTACTTGTAGGCATCCTCATAGATGGTGGAGCTGTACTGAGGAATGTCCTTCTTGAGGCCAATGACCTGGTTGTGGTCACGAACAACAAGGGGGCGGCCGTGGGAACCAAACGAGGTTCTCGAAGCTGAAGTAGGATCCGTCTGACCAGCAGACGAAACGTAGCTCGAGTCTGAGACAGCACGACCCGTGGCCGAGTCGGAGACCACGCGAATGCGGTGTGATGGATCAGGAGTAACCTTGGAGCGAACAGCAGGATCAGACACAGCTCGAGCCTTGGCATTCATCTTGCTGGTCTTGTCGGGAGTGTTGGCCACGCGAAGGCCAAAGACATGCGACAGGTACGAGCTCTGGTCAGCCACAGTGGCATCGACGCCGCTGGAAGGCAGTCAGTTCAATTCTTGTCAATGTTAGCCCACCTAGGGTTGCGAGCATAAGGAAGAGAAAGTGGGCCATGAAGCAGAGCAAAGGGACACTCCCGAGCTCCTGGAACTGGACGAGGGGTCTTGACCTTCTTGAGCTGCTCCTGACGCCATTGGGACAGCTTGGGAGGCTGCTCGGCGCCGTGCGCGTCGTCTTCCTTGCCGAACCCAGTACCCGAGTCGGCAGGGAGAACAGGAATGGCCTTGGATGAGGGAAGGGAAGACATGCTTTGACCCTTTGGACACCAGGCAGCTTTCGTGTCATCGGCACCCAGAGGGTGGCGATGGTGGACATAGGGAAGGGGCTGGGGTCCGAGGAAGATTTCCATGGAAGGCGAGTTCATGTGGGCAAAGGACTGCTCAATGGATGACTCTGTGCGTGAGGGCGTCTGAAAGGGATCATCCGACGAGTTGACAGCGGCGATGTACCGATACGAGTAGGGGGTTGAGGTGACAACCGATGGCGACGAACCTATCGAAGAGCCCAGGAGCGGCTGGCGCTCGGAAAGCTCGTCGGACGAGTCGGGATGTAGAATTTGGTGACCCGACTGAGGATAGTTCCCACAGCCCCTAGACTTGTTAGCCAACCAGCGTCTTCCCTGGAAGGAAGGACCCACTTGGACTCGTTGCTGAGCATCCGGCGCTGGTCTCGAAGAATCTGAGAGGGAGTCTGCGAGAGACGCTTGGGAGACAGTCCAGGAGACGCCATTCTGTGTGGATTTTGAGCCAACTATCGACTAATACAGACTGTGGAGGAGGAAGGGAAGGTCCCCAGATGAGCGAGCCAGGGAGAACAGTCGACAGTGAGCACAATCAACGCGAAGATGAATGTGTGGGTGTGGGGTAGCAGTGGCAGCTTGAACAGCCGAGAGAAAGAGAGAATCAGTTGGAAGAGAGAACTGCAAAGATAGAATAAAGCGAGTGACAAGTGGCTGGGAGGAAGGTGAGGGATGGTGCAAAGGTAAAAACACTCGCACACCCAGACTGAGACTATCGGTGATCGGTGACAGTTGACTGTGTGGTTGACCTCCACATGCGCTGCACAGTCCAGGCACAGATTTGCCACCGTATCTGGGATTAAATGATAAAAGTGTCAAAAACTAATAAAAGTCCGGCTGCTAAGGTCTGCAGATCGTGCAGATGTTCTGGATGGCCATCAACAGCTCACATCTATCACCTTTACCGCACAACGAGTCTGCCCAAGATGGTCAAGTCTCGTGTCTCGAGGGGTATGCTCCTCACAAACAATCTGCCCCAGCTGCAGAACCTCATCAAGGTACGTGCTCGTATCTGGGAGCAAAATTAACGTTGTATAGCGTGACCCGATCGCGTACAAGGAGGAATTCATGGTCCAGTACAACCACTACACCTCACTCCTGCGCCTTCAGACTATGGCTCCTGCCGCTGGAGCGTCGTCGTCATCCAAGGACAAGTCGATGGATCTGTTTGCGGACCTCATCACCTTTGTCAGCCAGTGCGCTGGCTGTTACCCTGTCCTCTGCAAGGAGCTTCCTGCCCAGCTCAGCGCTCTCCTTCTTGGCACTGGGGGTGTCATGCAGGTCAAGGGTGACCTTCGCGACACTGCTGTCAAGAACCTTGTAATGCTGCGCAACAAGGATGTCATTGACTCGATTGAGTGAGTGGTCTGAGTGTTGGTGGCAAACTGACATCTTTCAGGCTTCTCCAGACTCTCCTCCCGCTTCTGCCTAGTGTCAGCAAGGATCTTCGTTCGACCATTCGCAAGACGATTCTCACCGACTTGAAGACTGCCAACCAGAAGACCAAGAACCACCGTCTTAACCGTGTTGTGCAGGGTCTGCTCTTCGGCATGATTGAAGCCGGCATGGGAGCCGAGGTGGTCGGCAACAAGGGCAAGGGCAAGGGCAAGGAGGTCGGTGGCGAGGCCATCTGGGCTGTCATGATGGTCCGCGAGCTTTGGCGCAAGGCAATCTGGACCGACGCTAAGACCGTCTCGATTGCTGCCCTTGGAGCGTTCCACCCCAACACCAAGGTGCAGGCCGCGGCCATCCACTTCTTCCTCGGCTCTGAGACGGACGCCGACCGTGAGGACGAGTCCAGTGACGAAGACGATGTTGTGCGCCAGAGCCGTCGTGACATCAAGGGAATGGAGCACCGCAACACTATCAACAAGGGGGGCAGGAAACGTTCGCGCGACATGGCCAAAGTGGTCAAGGCTGCTGGCAAGAGGAGGAGGGACAAGGCTCTTGCCGTCCCCACGGCTGTCAACTTCCCCGCATTGGAACTGCTTCACGACCCTCAGACCTTTGGCGAGAAGCTGTACGACAACTTGAACCGCCACGACAAGCAGTACACGCTCGAGCACAAGGTGCTCATCATGCAGCTGCTCTCGCGTGTCATGGGTGCCCACAAGCTCTGCGTCCTCGGCTTCTACAGCTACATTATCAAGTACCTCACCTATCACCAGCTTCAGGTCACTCTCATTCTCGTCGCCCTTGCCCAGTCGGTCCACGAGCTTACTCCTCCGGACGTTCTCACTCCTGTGATTCGCAAGATTGCGCAAGAGTTTGTTCACCCTGGTGTCGGTGCCGAGGTCATTGCAGCGGGTATCAACTCTATCCGCGAGGTGTGTCGTCGTCAGCCCTGGTGTATGGAGGAGGACCTCCTCGGTGACCTCATCGAGTACAAGAAGTCCAAGGACAAGGGTGTCGCTACTGCCGCTGGTGGTATTCTTTCGCTCTTCCGTGAGGTCAACCCGGGTATGCTCAAGCGCCGCGACCGCGGAAAGGCCGCCAGCATGGGTATGATCGACGGCCAGGTGCCAACATACGGCCGCACCAAGGAAGTTGCCGCTGGTATCGAGGGTCTCGAGCTTCTCGACGAGCACTTTGCCGCCATGCGTAAGGAGGCCAACGGTGGCGTTAGTGACGACGAGGTCGACCTGGAGAAGGACGACGAGGCCGGATGGGACAACTGGGACGCCGAGTCCGAGTCGGACTCTGACTCGGACGGCTGGCAGGAGGTCTCTGATGGCGACGACGACCTTGTCATTAGTGACTCGGAGGACGAGGGCAAGCCCGCGAAGAAGGCCCGCAAGACAAAGAAGGGCGAGGATGACGAGGACTCGGACGATGAGGATGACGCCAAATCGACCGTCTCCGCCGCGCCTTCGGCCGCCACCGAGGCCAAGAAGATGTCTCTGCTTGCCCAGCAGAAGATTCTTACTCCTGCCGACTTTGCTCTCCTCAACGAGCTCCGTCTGAAGGCTGCTCAGGACGCAGCCGAGAACGGCGGTGGTTCGGCTGCCAAGCGCAAGCTTGCTCAGCTCCAGGCTTCCAAGCGCAGCGTTGCGTCCGACGAGCAGGACCGCTTCTTGACCGAGGCTGAAATTCTTGGTGTCCGCAAAAAGGCCAAGGACAGTTACGAGGAGCGTATGGAGAGCATCAAGCGTGGTCGCGAAGGCCGCGAGAAGTTTGGTTCGCTCAAGGGCAAGAGCCAGAAGGCCACGCCCAGCAGTTCGACCAACCGCGAGAAGCAGAGGAACAAGCCGCTCATGATGGCTGTGCAGTGCGTACTATGGAATGTGACTTGGGAATGGACACTGACTATATCTCAGCTCGAACAAGGTTGTGCAGAAGAAGAAGGCTTCGCTGCGCGACAAGCAGATGCGTCTTCGTGCTTCCATCGAGAAGCAGAAGAAGATGAAGCACTAGAGGATAGATTTGAGACGTGTAGATCATTACGGGATCGAGGGACTGCCTTGGCTAGGATGTCATGTTTTGTGTTACGATGTCGTTGCGAGCTTGAACAGCTCAGCTAGCTAGCTACGCCGACACCGTGCCTGACTGACAAGCTGGTTCTCGGTAGGTTTGCCGGCACATACGGCGCGGCAGCATATGGACTGCCCGCGTGTCAAGGTGCGTTGCGCTCAAAGCTCTGAATGCCCGGATCCAAAGAGTAGAAAATATCATCTGTCACCAGGACGAGAGTGGTGCCTTCTCGAGCCGGGCCGAGCCGAGTACCCTTTGGCAGCTTGCCCAATCCAGAAATTAAGAAGAGGCGTCGGATTTTCAGGGACAGCAACATGTGAGCCTGAGCTTGAAATGGTACAGGCGGAGGCAAATTGACGCGGTCCGTGTGTGCGGCAGGGGTAAAGGGGCTGCTCGGGTGGGTGCAGGCAGTGCGACGGAGAGAGAAAGACGCCGGGGTCCCATGGTTTTTGCAGCTGCAGCTGCATGACCCATGCTGCGTTCAGTAGTAGTGGTAGTACAGCCTGGCCGTGGTGTGTTGGATTGAGAAGTGCGGGTCGACTGCTTTGGGCTACAGAAAAGGAATCAATATCCAGGATCCTAAAAAGTCTAGAGCCAGGCAGCAGACTGTCAGGACCAGAGTGACTGCTTGCGTACCCTACTCGTACCAGCCTCAGATCCTTCCCCCTACAGCAGCCAGCCCGCCCAGCCAAAACGGACCGCAGCCAGTGACCAGCGCCTGCCAGCCAACATCCCTCCCCCGCCTGGCCACCGACCACACTGCCCAGCCAGCCCACCCACTCCCCGGCTGGCCAACCCATCAACACACTGATTCCCCCTACCGTCAACACTATTCCATCAAACTTGCATCCCCATCTCGCACACTACATCCACTCTCACGCTCGTTCCAACCCACCCTATCGCAACGGCCTCGTCACGCACGGCGCCTCCCCCTCCCTCTCCTCATAAACCGCATCCATCACCAACCCCCTCGTCCCACTTGACGAGGCAATGACAACGATTGCTGGCCAGGCGCCAACAAGCCCTAACCCCGTTGCCGACAACGTACAGCCCGCACCCGTCGCGGCTGTCTCTGCAGCTGCTTCTTCGGATGCAATCCCAGCTACTGCGGACCCGACCGCAGCCACGCCCATGAGTGCAAACACCAACACCGCCGAGCCAAAGGCAGTCGCCGCGGCGGCGGCGTCGGATGCCCCCGCTGCTGCAGCGGCGACAAAGGACCCAAAGGCCGAGAATGTTGCCAAATCTAGTACCAGTACGACCAACGAGAAGAAGCCCGTTGCTGCCGCTTCGGCACCGACGACGCGCGCGCCCGCACCGGCCAAGCCGGCGTCCAAGAAGCGCAGGAAACGTGGTGGTCTGGCAGGCATTTTTGTTGCCCTGGGTTGCATGTCGTCGGATGACTTTGAGGATGCGCCTCCTAACAAGGCAGCCCCGCCTGCCAACGCTACCGTCAAGCCGGCTGGTTCGTCGCTGGCGAACAAGGCGGACCCGGCCAAGCCCAACGCCACCGGTGCTGCTCAGACCAAGGAAGTCTCGACACTTTCTTCTACCACCCCGGCCAACCCCTCTGTAAACACTGGTATCGCTGCCGCTAAAATGGAGGGCGCTTCCACCCCAGACGGCGCGAACAGCAGTGTGGTTGTCCCGTCAAGGGAGCCCACCACCCCTCCCTTGGAAGAGGTCAGTTGTGTTCCTCTCCCAAACACCCGTGCGAATGTGACATTTCACTGACTGCGCAGACGGCTGGCCTTACATCCGGTGCTGTCCAGGCTCCCGGTTCTGGTTCCGAAATCATTCATCAACACATGTTGCATCGCAGCGAGTCCGAGCATCACTTGCCCCACGCCGACACCCACGCCCAGAAGACGGACACCAGCGGCGGGTACACGGACCTCAGTGACTCGGATGCCGTCGACGAGTCGGGACACCAGGAGATTATTTATGGCGAGGAGGACTATGAGGACGAAGAGGACAGGCTTATCGCCCAGGGCGGTATCGGTATCCCCATTGACGAGGTGTGTAGACACGCGCGGTATGGCAAGCGGTGCGCTGACTTGAGCTCAGAACGGCAACCCCGCCCCGTTGTTGCCCGTGCTTCAAGAGCAGGACAAGGGCAGGAAGTGTTTGGTGCTCGACCTTGACGAGACGTTGCTGCACTCGAGCTTCAAGGTAAGCGCGTCTGCTTCGTACAAGGGCTGACAAACCAGATGCTCCCCTCTGCAGACTACATTGTCCCTGTCGAGATTGAGTCCCAGACTCACAACGTCTACGTCATAAAACGTCCCGGTGTCGACCATTTCCTCCAGGAGATGGGCAAGATTTACGAGGTTGTCGTGTTCACCGCCTCGTTGAGCAAGGTGAGTCACTCATGACGCGCGACGAAGACTCGCTGACCAGGTAGTACGCCGACCCCGTTCTTGACATGCTCGATGTTGGACGCGTCGTGCGCCACCGACTCTTCCGCGAGAGTTGCTACAACCACAAGGGCAACTACGTCAAGGACCTGTCGCAGCTTGGCCGTGACATTTCCACCGCCATTATCATTGACAACTCGCCCGCGTCGTACATTTTCCACCCGAACAACGCTGTCCCCGTTTCTACTTGGTTCAACGACCCCCACGACACTGAGCTTACGGATTTGTGCCCCTTCCTCACCGACCTCGCGACTGTCGACGACATTCGCGGCGTTCTCGACGGTAGCATTTGAACAAGCCCCCTGCACCACACTACAGCCTTTTAAAGTTAAAACTCGTCTTCATTCTGCGGTCATCCACCAGTGCGGCCGCATTCCACTCAACTGGACTCTCTGTCTGTCTCTCGTCATTACCGCCCCAGCACACAGTTGATCCTTGTCACGATACCCGTATACCCTTATTGTACACTTTTGCCGCGGTCTTTCATCACAGTCTTAGTCGCTTGTTAATACGTCGTTTAGCTACAGTAGTCACCTCATTTCTTCCCCCACGCGACACGATAGCAGAGATGCACCATCATACATCGCAACTGGGCAGACTGCCAGCGGTCACGCGATTTTAGGCATTCAAGGTGGGGGCGGCGGATCTTTTCGCCCACGTCGCAACCGTCGGGGGCCCAGGGCCACGGGATGGGGGAATCCTGGCCACGGGGGCGAAGACAGCGGAACGGTGGCGTAGAGCAGTTTCCAAGCGTCGACCAAATGTTTCCAAGAGGCGTACAAACATGTCCAACCAAGCATTCCAAGTTCCGTGATAAGACGGCCGTGCCTGTGACGAATTGGAAAAGCTCGGACCCTTTTCCAACGATTCCGGCCCACCATGGCTACCGCTCAGTGTACCTGTACCCGCATGGACATGGCTGGGACTTCGACTACATATCTACCCAATAGCGACTACCGCGTCCCCCCCTTGGTTGTCGTTTGTCTCTTTCTCTCTCTCACCACTCCTCTCACTCTATCCCCCTTCAAATAGTCTAAAATGGCCCTCGCTCGTTCGTCGCGTACCGCTGTCTCGGCCCTCCAGCTTGGCAAGCCGACTGGCCGCCTCGTGCTCCGTGGCTTTGCCAACTCGGCGTTCGTCTCTGCAGAGGAGAAGGTGAGCTCGCGTGAGAGTGGGAGCAAGACTCGTGTGGAGAGTGTACACGAGTCTGGAGACCCCTCGATGACGTGCTGGCAATTGGCTGACAGTGGCAGCTCAAGCGCACCCCTCTTTACGACTTCAACGTCGCGGCTGGCGGCAAGATGGTCCCCTTTGCCGGCTACGACATGCCTGTCTCGTTCGGCGATGTCGGCCAGGGTACGTCCTAAGGCTTTAGGCGCTCGCTGACCATGCAGTCGCTGCCCACAAGCACGTCCGTGAGGCTGCTGGTCTCTTTGACGTCTCGCACATGCTCCAGCACCACTTTTCGGGTCCCGGTGCTCAGGACTTTTTGATGTCGCTCACTCCCACTGGCCTCGACAAGCTCCCCGAGAACGGCTCCAGTCTGTCGGTGCTCCTCAACGACGAGGGAGGTATCATTGACGACCTCATCCTCACCAAGCACGCCGCGGATGGCTCCAAGTGGTATGTCGTCACCAACGCCGGCCGCATTGCCGAGGACACTGCGCACATCAAGCAGAAGCTCGAGGCCTGGAACAAGGCTCACAGCGACAAGCAGGTCAAGTGGGAGACTCTTGACGGCTACGGCCTCGTTGCCCTCCAGGGCCCCAAGTCGGCTGAGGCTCTCCAGTCGCTCGTCGATGTCGATCTCAGCCCGCTCAAGTTTGGCATGAGCACCTACGCCCACGTCGGCAAGGACAAGGTCAAGTGCCACATTGCCCGTGGCGGCTACACTGGCGAGGACGGCTTCGAGGTCTCGATCCCCCCTGAGAGCACCGTCTCGGTCACCAAGGAGATTACCGACATTCCCGACGTCTGGCTCATTGGCCTCGGCGCCCGTGACTCGCTTCGTCTCGAGGCTGGCATGTGCCTCTACGGCCACGACCTGAACGAGACCATCTCCCCCGTTGAGGCCGGCCTCACCTGGGTCATTGCCAAGGACCGCCGCGCCGCCGACACCCCGCACCCCTTCCCGGGCTCGTCGCGCATTCTCAAGGAGATTGCCAACGGCCCCTCGCGCCGCCGTGTCGGTTTCGAGATCAAGGGCTCGCCCGCGCGCGAGGGTTGCAAGATCTTTGACGCAGAGGGCAAGGAGGAGATTGGTGTCATCACCTCGGGCATCCCCTCGCCCACGCTCGCGACCAACATTGCCATGGGCTACGTCAAGAACGGCCAGCACAAGAAGGGCACAAAGGTCATGATCGAGGTCCGCAAGAAGATGCGCGAGGCTACCGTCCGCCCCATGCCCTTCGTCCCCGCAAAGTACTACAAGTAAAAACATCTAAATCGCATTGGATAACCGTGTTGTGAAATCAGGGAATATGGATGGACATCTAGATAGCAGTTAGCAGTTCAGGAGCAGGACGTTGCCGTGACTGATAATACATAGAACTGACTTGCCAGGGATACAGTACATGACGCCGGAAGCCAACAGGGGAATTCTAACCGCCGGGATGAGCAGAGCTCTAAGGAGTACCGGCCTGATGAAAAGGATATCGCCATCAGCAGTTCATGAGTGGTCCGAGGTGCGCGAGTTCAAACCGTCGAATGAGAGGAGAAAGGGTGCGACGATTGCTGAGCCGAGAGAAAAGAGGACTTGGAATAGCACACTGTTGAGCGCTCTCTTGTACGTTGACCCACAGCAACTGCTCTCCGTGCCACTGACGCCACATTGAACGACACCTAAGTACGTGACTGTCCTCACCGGCCTTGCAACTTAGTGGCACAGGTGCAGGACAACGGGTGTACAATCTGGTTGCGAATGTGCAGTTGTCGTTTAGACTATTTGTCTTGGTCCGCGCGGTGCGGTCCCTGGCATTAAGTTGACGACCGTTGCTCAAAGCCATTTCGTGCTATGATTCTTTCTGAGGCACAAGGTAATACAATACATGATCATCTATGTCATATGCTGCTGGGAGAGAGATAAAAAAAAGTATCCACGACAAACCCGCGTCCGCTTAAGCCAACAAGCCCTGGCCCTCGAGGAGCATGACAATGCTGTGGACGACCTCGGGGACCGAGTCGGTACGGAGGTCGCAGACAATGTCGGCGTCGGAGGGAGCCTCGTAGACGTCGTCGATGCCGGTGAAGCCCTTGAGCTCACCGTCGCGGGCGCGCTTGTAGAGGCCGCGGCGGTCGACCTTCTCGCACCACTCGAGAGGGGTTGCGACGTGGACGAGGAAAAAGTTGCCACCGGGCCCAGTGACGGCCGAGCGGATTGCCTGGCGCGAGCGAGTGTAAGGGGCGGTGGGGGCGGCGACGACTGCGGCACCAGCCTTGGTGAGCTCGGAAGCGACGTAGCCGATGCGGACGGCGTTGAGGTGCTTCTCCTCGGGAGAGTGGCCGAGGTCGGGCGAGAGCTCGGCGCGGATCTCCTCACCGAGGAGGAGCGAGACCGAGCGGCCACCGTGCTGCTGCAGAGTGACCTGGAGGGCACGGGCAATGGTGTCCTTGCCAGAGTTGTGGAGACCAGTGAGGAGAATGGTGAAGCCCTGCTTGGGGCGAGGGGGGTACGAGTCACGGAGGACCTTTACGACACCAGTGTACGAGAACCAGTCGGGGATGGCGGCACCGGTACGGAGACGCTTGCGGAGCTCGGTACCCGAAATGTCGGCAGTGACAGTGCCCTTGGGGACCTCGTCCACGGGCTGGTACTCGTCCGAGCCGGGGAGGTAGGTCATCATCTGGAAGGGGACCATCTCAATGTGGAGCTCGTCCTTGTACTGGGTAACAAGCTCCTGAGCGTCGTAGGGGCCGTAAAAGTCCTGGCCCTGCGAGTTCTTGCCGGGACCAGCGTGGTCACGACCGACAATGAAGTGAGTGGCGCCAAAGTTCTTGCGGATGATGGCGTGCCACACAGCCTCACGCGGACCTGCCATACGCATGGCAAGGGGAAGGAGAGCGAGGTGCGCAAGACCCTCGGGGTACGAGGTCATCAGAGCCTGGTAGGCACGGACACGGGTGTAGTGGTCGACGTCTCCGGGCTTGGTGAGACCGACAACGGGGTGGATCAGGACGTTGGATGCGTGCTGGCGGGCGGCACGGACCGTCAGCTCACGGTGAGCACGGTGCATAGGGTTGCGGGTCTGGAAAGCGACAACCTTGCGCCAGGCGACCTTCTTAAAGTGAGAACGGAGCTCGGCGGGGGTGTAGCGGAGAGCGACGTAGTCAAAGTGGGTGGGGGCCTGGACGGCCTCGACCTTGCCACCGACGTAGAACTCCTTGGTCTGGTTGTGGAGGTATGAGACGGCGGGGTGAGCAATGTCGTCGGCACCCATGACCTTCTCAGCCTCAATGTGCTTGTCGGGGCGGTAGACGTCGTCGACAGTGAGAATGGCAAGAGCAGCCTCGTCACGGAAGTCACGGAGAGCGATGCGGACACCAGCCTTGAGGCCGAGAGCCGAAATGTCCTCCGCAGAGACATCGAGGGTGATGGGCATGGGGAAGAGAGTGCCTTGGCGCTGGCCGTTGACCTTGGACAGGCGGAGAGTGTCACGAACCCTGCTCATGTCAGCGTTGGTTCAAGTGCCACAACCCCAAAGTCACTCACGAAAGGTAGTCTGCCTCGTTCATGAAGCCCTCAAGGGGCGAGAAACCACCGTTGAGGATAAGCTCAAGGTCACAGAGCTGACGCTATTCATCGTCAGTGCTGCGCTTTTCATACCGGTGGCGGTAAACTCACCTCGGTGAGGAAAATGTCCTTGAGAGAGCGCGCCTCCTCGATAAGGGCGGCCTTCTTGGGCGCGTCGCGCACTAGAAGGTCCTTGAGGTCGCCGCCGTGAGGAGTGTTGGCCATTTTGTTAGTTGGTGGAGAAGAAGAGGGGTGTGAGAAGGTGAATTCAGAACGCTGTCAGAAGCGAGACATGGCTGGCTATATAGATGCTTACCCACCACACGTTTGCGTGCTCTCTGACTTTTGCGTCACGATATCGATATTCCAGATAACTCTGAGGGTCGAGCCACGCGACGATCGCTTCCCCGACTCATGTATGGTCAGCAATTGGCCCCACCTCTTCTCCCTGGCCCGCCCCCGGTTGTTGCAGCAGCACTGGCAGCAGACGTTGGAGACTGGCGCTAGATCAACAATAATGGCGTACATGCTGCAATAGCACGCCATCGGTGACCATCGACGGCGACAAGGCCTTCCGCCACGAACACTGCCAACAGAAAAAAATTGATTCCGAGGAGCCACGTGCACCACGTGATATCCAGGCGGATATCCTGTTTATGCCTCCCTCTTACAGCGCTCCATCTTTTCTGCCGCCGACGTCACAGGCGGTCAATGTCATTGCCGAAAATGACGGACAATACAGTGGTGGGTGACGTTCAGCTCGGCCTCGGCGTCATGCATCTCGTCTCGCACTCGACCCCACATAAGCACATGACACTTGGCATGCGCGGCGTAGAAGAGCGCGAGAAAGGGTCAGGGGGTCCTGTCTACTGCTTAGAAAGCAGTACTATGGCGACCCCAGAACAGACGGCCATGACCGAATATCTGCCGGTGGAGGTTGGCCCACTTCAAATAACCCTCTTGAACAATCTGGACGCGCCTCCCCCAGATCTCTCAACTCTCACACCAATTCACCTCCCCCATCCACCCACTGCGAACCATGTCTACTCCTACCCAGCAGCACGTCTACATTCTCGCCAACCCTCCTACGGCTGAGATCCAGTCTGACACTTTCAAGTATGAGACTCGCGACCTCCCAGAGGTCGGCGACGGCCAGCTTCTTGTTCAGATCGAGAGCCTGTCCAACGACCCTGCCCAGCGCACCTGGATGCAGAAGGATGCCGACCCCGTATGTTAAAACTGTGCTTCTTGAGTGTGGACGAGGCTGACGTATTCCCAGGAGCGCCACTACGCCCCTCCCATACAGAAGGGCGACATCGTGCGCGCCAGTGGTATTGCCAAGGTGCTCAAGTCGCGCTCCGAGCAGTGGAAGGAGGGCTCGCGTGTCTGGGGATACTTTGGGTGGTACGACTATGCCGTTGTCCCCGAGGCTGCTATCCGCGGAAATGCCATGTATGTCCATGGGATCATGAGAAACGAGAAAGGCTGACCTTCAAAGTGATCTCCCCAACATGCCCAACGCCTCACTCAGTGTCCTTGGCATGTCCTCGGTGACTGCCCACCAAGGCATCTTTGACATTCTCGACGTCAAGCCCGAGCACGTTGTTCTCATCAGTGGCGCTGCTGGAGCCGTTGGCAACATGGCAGTTCAGCTCGCCAAGAAGGTCGTCGGGGCCAAAAAGGTTATTGGTATCGCTGGTGGCAAGGCCAAGTGCGACTGGGTCAAGTCGCTCGGAGCCGATGAGTGCGTCGACTACAAGGACGCCAACTTTGCAGAGAACCTGAAGGCTGCCGTCGGCAAGGACTACATTGACCGAGTGTTTGAGAATGTCGGCGGCGAAGTCTTCAACACTGTTCGTGAGTCATGCACAACCCCTTTCACGACAGACCTAACCGCCTGCAGTTCCCCTCATGGCCCGCTACAGCAAGGCCGCCATCTGCGGCTGGATCTCCGCCTACAACGGCGGCTCGATGGACTTTAGCAACGCATTCCACATCATTTCCCTCCGTGTCGACATCCAGGGTTTCCTCGTCGTCGACTATCTCAAGGAGTGGCCCACGGCCGTCAAGCAGCTCGCCGAATGGATCAAGGACGGCAAGCTCAAGGTCACCGAGTCCGAGGATGTTCGCAAGTCGGACGTCAAGGGCATTCCCGAGGTCTGGTCCAACTTGTTCACCGGCGGTAACCGTGGCAAGCTCATCACGAGCCTTCAGTAGAGGAGCGATTATACGAAGAGGATATGATGCACAGGGTAAGCAGCCCTTGACGAACTGGCTTCTGTGACGGCTTCATACTGCGACAAACGGCGAGATGAACAGTGGACACAGCCGCTATGCCGCGACCGGCTTGCTAACCGGAACGACTGGGGAACGCTGGCTACGCTCTCCGAGCTCTCGTGTACACCAGCCGCACGCACTCACGCTGACTCAATCATTTCGCAACAGCTCATGGTGCAGACGACACTCACGCGCACACGCTTTGCCACCCCAGCCACCAAGCCAGGGCAGAGCCGGAAAAGATTCAACAACAAACGCACTGACACTATCCATCAAGTGACACCCAACGCCACCAGCCTTGCTTCTCCGTCCCCGGGGACACCCGTGGCGCATGTCCAAGGCAGAGCACCTACATAACCGGTGCCCATGGCGTCGGGCCGTGTCGAGCGCACAGGCCGACGCCACTCGAAATACCAAACATCGCGGGCCGTGGACTTCAACATCTCGAATGTCCATGTCATTGCGCCAAACAAAGCCACGCCCCGTGCATGCTAACGCTGGCCGTTGGGTGGGCGTAGATTTTCGGCTTCGAGATGGACGGCGGTCAATGCCCGCGTTCAGCCCGAGCGCTCCCCATTAACCCATGGCCCTAGGCAGGGTTGGTTGCAGTGACAGACCGGGAAAGAATCATTGGGGCTGAGGTGTGAGCTTCTTTAAGTCAGATACTTCTCCAGTCTGCGGATGAGGTATGCGAGGATCCCGAGGTGAGCGAGGGCTGCACCGTAGTGCAGCCCGGTTAGCATCAAGTACCGCAAAACCTGTGCATTCTCCGTGACCCCGTAACTCTGAATACCAATAAATAGGTCTGACGCGCGGCAGAAGATCTAGTGATTGACATGCTCACGTCAGTGGCGCATGGTTGTCGCCTCGGGGGTTTTTGGGTGCGTCCCTCAGTGTACCCGAGTCCTTTTGGGTCTGTGCTCTACGGCCTCACTTTCTCCGCGTCGCACACAGGAAACTTCTTCTAGTCGAACCTAGACCGCACCGTGTCTGCACTGCTCGTATGTGTGACTCGTTCTATCCGTAGGTACCCGTTGATGATCTTGTTGTGTGTATGTTCCGTGACACACACCGAATTCTGCTTGGTTATACTGGCGGCTCATCCTCACTGATGCTCAGACCGCGCTGTACAAATTCTTTACCAAATAAGCTTGTGCGTCACCATCGGATTTATACCCACAGACCAGCGTCTTCATTAACTGTCCTAACCCGAGCGCCACGGCGTGCTTCGGTGGGGCCGAAGCTTCTGTGCGCCACACCCGAAAAGCTGGCATCAGCACACACCAGCCTTCACGTCCTGATGCCACGTCCTGACGTTAAGTCGCCCACTGGCGACTTGGCTTCACGCACTGACCTCTTTGACAGTGCCAGCGGCGAGATCGCCGGCGGCACTTGCGTGGGTCAGGCGCGTGGGGCCGGCTTATGCGGCCGTCTTTGGGGGATGGGTAGGCGTTGACTAGGGTTGATATACCTCGAGCCCCCGAGACTAGATGACCAGCGCACGTACCGTCAATCCAGCTACGGGCGCCGCGTATAAGCGGTGCGCCACTGCTTACATGGGGGCAGGCGACATGGGTATGCGTGCTTGTGTACATAATGACCGTATTCCGGGCCGGTTGTGTGTCGTCTTTTGACCGCTCGCCTCGGATCTCGTCTTTGTGATCTCACTGTACTCAGCTTGACTCCCATCCCAACTGTATTGCCACGCCACCCTTACGAGCCTCACATCTTGGATTCCGCTATCATTACGTGAACGACAGGCCCTGCCGGAGACGATTATTGTTGATCAAGTGTGCCATCGGCTTCCCCATCCGACTCAATCGCCACCCGTTCCCAACCAGACACGACGATCGTCACTCCAGGTCAGTCCACTGGGTAGAGCGTGCGTGGCACAATAGTTGACGGATACTTCAGTGACATCAACAGCTGTCTTGAACGCCTTCCCACTGTTCACCGCCTCCTTACATCTTCTTCTTCAATACTAATCCCCACGACAAGTTTTTGACGATCTCATTTACCCAAGATCCCACGCACCCATATTCGCCCACAAAGCAACGACACAGATCTTCACAACTACTCGAGTTCGACGGGTACAACCTGTGCCTACTCCATACGCCACCTTGTCACCGAGCAATGGCCGCCCAACCTCGAATCTACACAGTGGCGCAGACGAAAGACGGCTTTCTCCGGCCGCCAACCGACGCCAGGCCTATTCATGTTCGCCACACGTCTGACAGCATTCCGCCACCCACTCATAATGTTGAGCCATGGAAGGTCGTCCATCGCGTCCCCGACCTCGGCTCCTCCAGCTCTGAGGGAAGCAGCAGCGCCGCAGCAACTGGCAGCATAGCACCCCCCTTGCGGCAAACCTCAACGACGTCGTCCGAGTCGAGTCGTGATCGCCACGACGCGACTGTAAGGGCCACTGCGAGGAAAAAGTGGCGCGTCGGCTGGGACGAATCCGTGGAGCTCAACGGATACGAGAGCGACGGCGAGTTCACAGTATCCGACCACGACCCGATCGTCGGCAAGGGCGGTGTGCGGTGCGAGTACTTTAATCGGGGGCGGCGCCGACCAAACCACCGGCAGCTGTCGCCAAACGATGTGCGGCCAGCGATGCGATCTGTCTGCCCCGTGCCTACCCCCGGAAAACACCGGCACTCGCGGTCAACGCCCATTGATATTGTCAGGCCGGCAGACCCCGGGCCCCAGGTCGTCTTCAGTGACCCAACAGTAGCACGATTTCCACCCAAGGGCTTGCCCGATCGGCTGGACAGGTTGTCCATTACTGCCGTGAAAGGGTTCCCGATGTATCCCCCTCCAGTGCCCTTTGGCTCCTACCCACCGCGGCCTGGCACGGCCATGCAAGGCTTGCGCGAGCCAGCCGAGCATATCTTGACCTACCTCGCTGCCGCTGACGCAAGAATGCCGTCGACGGTGCGGTGGGACACCGGCCCCAAGGCCACTGCTGTCATGTTGAACAGCAACAAGGCGCGAAGCTTGACAAGATGGGATGTAGACACCGACTGGCGGAGTGGAGTCACTCTGCGTAAGTGCGGCCGATGGGTGACGCTGACCAGGGTCAGATTTGCGCGAGGCAGTCGTCGAGGCGATGCCACTGATTGTCTCCCGATCACTCGTCTTTGCGCTCCCAGCCAGCGGCTTCCGCACCCTTGATGCCTCGGAGGTCACCTCGACTGGCGCCATTGCCTGGTTGACAGGTACCCTTCTTCGCACGGTCATGAGCGCGCTCAGCTTGCTCCGCCCCGGCACGCGCAGCTTCGTCTTCCGTCCCATGTTTGCAAGCGACGAAGCAGCCCGAGCTTCCAAGGCTGGACCAGATGGGTGCCGTACCCTCATGATGGTAGACAAGGGCAACGACAAGTCCAGTGCCATGCTCATTTTCGTACGCCAGCCGAGCGAAGTGGGCCGTGATGTGATGGAGCGGTTTGCACGAAGCGATGCCGGGTGGTCATACTCGAATGATGCCTGGGCTGGGTCAAAAGATGCTATTGCCGCAAACATGCTTCAAGCTCAAGTGAGTGTGCCGGCCGACCTTGCTATTGTTAACCGGCCAGGTATTTGATGAGTGCTTGCAGCACCACGTCCGTTACTTTGCAGTGACCAATCTGAACAACTGGGTGTTTGGCAAGTTGGTAAGTTCAGTACTAGTTGTTATACTCGCATGCTGACAGCCAGAACCCTCGCTACACTCGCGCGACGGTCAGCTCGAGGATGAGCCGCCGCAGCGCAGACCCAAACGTGCCCCAAGCCCTCACAGTGTGGCTGCTCCGCGCTGTGGACAGTGCGAGGCGCCAGGCCTCAGAGGAGAGGACAGACACCGCAATTCGAAGAAGCAAGCAGCCATACAGGGCTCCAGCAGGGCAGCACACTCCTTTCCCGGGGACGTACTTTGAGCCCACTCGCGTGCCTCCCGTGTATTCGTCCGAGCTTGGCGCAAACCTCATGGCTGGGACGTCTCCTCCGAGAACTGGATTTCACGCCATGGGGACAGGTCAATACCCCTCAGCCGCACCGGACACGACGCCGGCCTCAGCTCAAGCCAAGAACTGGTCATCGACGCGGCCCTTCCAAGGTCCTGTGCCGTCCGGGGAAGCGACAACGCGTCAACGGTCCTTTTCCGCTGCTAAACCAGCAGTGTCTTCTGGGAATGTCTCTAAATTTGGCGCCCCGTCAGCATGGTTCTCGGGCGTAAAGAGCCACATCGCGTATTAGGCGTGGTTCAAGAAGTGATGACAGTGCTTGATGCCCTCTGCCTTCGGTTGTGAGAATGTTGATACATGTCAATGCCGATGAATGTGTGAATGTACATCTAGAAACCCTTGGGATTCACACGCATTGTCAACTGGGCTTGTTAGCAGACTTCCAGAAGCATTGAAGCCAACACCCACCTTGGTCCACTTGGGGACCTTGTGAACGCCCTTGCGCCATCCGCGGACCTTGGGGTCAAAGGTCGTGTACTTGTCTGTAAACGTCAGCAAGTAGGCCATGTAGTAGTATGACTTCAAATCCACACACCTTTTGCCAGCATCTCGTTCTCCTTGGGCATCTCAAGACACCTCACAAGACTCCTCGTCTCCATTCCAGACTCGGCAACGGCGGCAATGACACGGTCGACGCGCTGCATGCGCTTGCGAAGGTTGGCCTTGCGGGTGGTTGACAGACGGAATGGGCTCTTCCACAAAAGACCGCCCTGGGCAATGCTGCTTGCGCGGAAGGCGCCGAACATGATTGATAGGTGTTGGTGATGGTATAGGTATAGGTTATGTCTGGACTTTTGAGACTCGACGTCGAAATGGAACGGGAGTAATCGCAGCGGTACCAAACTCGCGTGGCAAGAAGTCATTACATAACAGTAAGAGCGGAAGCAGTCTCGCGTGGGATTGGATTTTCGGGATATTTAAGCGAGCCTCCTTCTTTATCATTCCGAAACGGAAATTCTCTGACTTCGTTTGCAGGCCGCTCAGGGAATATGGATTCCAGCTTGCAAGCCGAGAAAGCGGGACGAACCAAGGTTCCAATGAGCAGGCCTGGGTGAGTGTCCAACTCACTAGCGTACCTCGAGAGGCAAAGGGCTTGCTTGATCAGGGTGGTCGTTGGTTGCTGACGCGGGGAAGAACGGAGCCTGATAGTGTACGCAGATGGAACGCCACAGGAACGAGGTCTCGGAGGATCTGTACACGCTGGGGGAGGACAGTCCAAAACGACCATTAACGGTGTGTTTTTCAGGTTGTGCTACTCTGCGACGCGAGGGGCCCGGTCGTCCAGTAGAGTTGTGTAGGCACCAGACACCAGGGGGCAGGGTTCAAGATCTTGCTGCGGTGCCGTGCATGCCGTGGTCCCAATCATTCGTTCTTGCATGTCCAGACCCGCAGTCTGAAGAGAGCTAAAGTGGAGCAGAGGAGCAGAGCTTTGGCGCTCTGGGGAGGGGTCGAGGACCGAGGGCCACAGTACCGTCCAAGCCGTACAAAGTTGACGACGGCAGACCATCCACAGAGTGACCAAGCCTTCCCGCTGCCCCGAAAGGTACGACGCGTAGAAAGTATGCGGACTTCGTTCATAGGAGACCGCACCCACTCTGTACGAGGGTAGAACAATCCCTGCGCGCGTAGATTCTGTTCTGGAGCTTCTCACTCCACCGGCCAGGCTTCGTATCGGGGCAGTTGTCTCGCTCTTGCGTGCCTCTTGTCCGTCCCTCAAACCAACAAGGTTCCTTGCAAAAAGCCCACACCAACTGGCTCGCTTTCTGCTGGCTGCCAACCCCATACCCCACACGCCCTGCCGCAGACATAGACCCCACCTCTCCCGTCCGTGCCGTCTCGTCTCCCTTGTGCGTCACCTAGTCACCAGCAGAGGTCTTCCTGGTACCTTTTGTCGCGCACGCACCGAAAGGACGCCGCAGGTCGAGAGCCACAGGCACACGGAAGCACATCTTTCGGTGTGGGTGGGACTCGGGACGACGACGAGGTCGACCATCTCCTTTGACAACGGTCTTTCCATTCTACCACTCGCGCATACCCAGATCAAGACACGCTCATTCGAACCCCCTTCACCTCCTTCCCCCCTTTCTCGCCCTTCTGCTCGCGCGACGTTGGCACCATGTGGCCAAGGCCGCCTCCACCACCAGCACCACCCGACCCCGATGAGGAGCAGCGCGGCGGCGTACTCGCCTTTGCGAAAAGACACATCTCATGTGTTGTCCCAGTCGCAAATCTGATGCAGGGCATCGTGCTCATCGTGCTTCTCATTCTCGCTCCGTTCAGTGTCTCTCCGACCGACCCTGGCAGGTCGCAGGCAGTTCCTACCGACTCTTGCTCAAAGCCAATGCTTTTCCAGACCTGGATGTCGTTGAGTGTGGTTCGCTTGATCATGGCTTTTCTCGTGCATGCTTGGCTGTGCCTGCGGCAGAAGCGCCGTGACCATGCCGCTGAAGTTGAGCCCGAGCTCTCATCGTGCGCCGCGGCGGCTTCCCTCGCCGAGTCGGGCCCCAACTCTGGACCCAACTCGTTCCTCAACCCCGAACCCAACGCAGCCCACTTGCCTGCTCGCCCAATGGCCTCGGTTTCATCTCCGGCCTTGAACATGCCGCAGCACAGGCGGAGCTCCTACCGTTCCTCGTACTGGGCGTCGACGACTTCCATCTCGCCCCTCGAAATGTCGCAGCTCAGCCCCAACGCAAGCACCCCGAGTCTCATGATGACCCCACGCTTCTCTCCTGTCGGAACGGCCGCCAACTTGAGCTCGCCGAGTCTCATGAACCTCGCCACACCCATTGCCTCGCCCCCAACTAGTGCAAGCCAAAGCACCCCGAGTCTGGCGACAACCTCTGGCTGGCGCACAACTCTGGACTTGTCCAAGCCTGCCGAATACGGCAAGACAGATTTGGCAGTGTTGCCACAGGGCCTCGCCGTCACTGTGTCGTCCGACCCGTCACTGGCCTCGCTGCACCAGCGCCGCCACCCCACTGGCTCGGCCTTCTCCCTCGCAACGTCCAGGCGGTTCAGCCAGGCCACATCCAACAATCCCGCGGCTTCGGCTGTGTCGCTGGCGACTACCAAGCGTCAAAGTCAAGCAACGTCGTTATACCCTGCACCCTATCTCACGAGCGGTGAGAGGAGGCGACTTCGGCATGCAGCTTGGTGGCGCCGCCTCGATCTTCTCGCACCGGAGTGAGTATTTCTGGTCGGACAAGTCCGCCGTGACTAACGCTCTCAGTGTTGGGAACATTACTGCCCTGTGGGGCTTCCTTCTCTTCTTCCTCGGACACCCTCTCCTCTTTGTTCACTGGGGCAGGGAGCAAAACTGCTACCACGGCGCTCCCCTTCTGTGGTGGGGCACCATGATGGTCGTAGCCACGGGCTGGGTCCGCGTGCTTTGGATCATTGGCAGCCTGGTCATCGTGTCCGTTGGCGCTGTTCTGGCTGTGGCCTGGGTGGTGAGTTTCTACGTTTGTGCCGGGAGACTGACTGTACAGGGACTCTGCGTTCTTTGTGGCTGGCACACAACGTTGCGACCTGAACGCCCTCGCACGCCTCAACCCGAGCCTCTCAACCAGGCTGAGCTCTTGCGATGCGAGATTGTGTGCTACGTCCCCGACCCGAGCGATCCTCCAGGTGCGGTCCCCGACTCACCAAAGCGTTCAACGGACGCTGGGGAGCCTGTCGCCACTCGGGACGTTGACGCCTCTCGTCTCTCCTTGCCTCATGTTGTCCTCCCGGCCAGCCGTGCGACATGTGGCATATGCCAGGAGAACTTTAGGGGGCCGCGCGACGTGCCCCGCCGCATAATGTACGATGTGGCAGCGCTGCGCAAGCTCCCGTGCAACCACGTCTTCCACCAGGACTGCATCGACAACTGGCTGCTGAACCACTCGGGCAAATGCCCGTACTGCAACCTGTCGGTGCGAGAGATGCTCAAGATGAGCGACGAGAAGGCGGGGCGCAACCGCACCACTCCATCGCGCGACATCTCACGCTCAGCGACCCCGGCATGATGGCCCCTGGACACGTATGACATGAACGACTCAGCTTGGACACTTCTTTGCACGACGTTTCCACACAAGACCACAACCCTGGCCTCCTTGCCCTCAGCACCGCGAGCCCCCCCCCCCCCCCCCCCCCCCCCCCCCCCCCCCCCTCAGGGAGGCTCGTCAAAACGAGAGGTTGGCTCAGCGTGACCTCCCCCCTATCCACTCTATAGACGTGCGCGGTGCAGGCCAAAAGCCCTGCTACCCGCTGCCACCTTCCTTGTAACCGTAACCCCCTAATATGTTGTACGCCACGCCCGACGCCATGGTCACTGGCACTACATAAACACGAAGTAATGCCACACTGTAACGCGAGCTCTGCCGCTGGGGATTCTTTTGTAGAGCAGCGAGCAGCTGGACCTTACTACCGGACCTGGCGTCATCTTGATGGCACCTCATTCACCGGGATGCCGAGAGCTCATCTTGCCAGTCGCCGTGCTAGACATGGCCATCTCTTGGCCGAGCAGATGTTTCGATAACTGCCAGACATGCGCATCTTCCGTTGGGATTGCCGTAGATTACTAAGTCGCCGAAGTCGCCGCAGTCGCCGCTTAAACCAAGACCAAAGTATTACAAAACCTGGTAGATATACACCCGCTGCGGCGATTTGCTTACTAATCCGTGGCAACTGATGGGTAAATCAGTCTCACTGCTAATCTAGCTAATCTGTTTATAAACCGTCTTGGAATTCTCGTCCTCGTCGCATCTTTCATGCCTCAACGCGCTGACCGTCGTGCGGGCCACTATCGCAAACTGTTTACCACACTTGCATTAGGCGCACTCATCGCCGCAATCTACCTTGCTACCATTCGCTCATCGACGCTTACTCGTATCCTACGTCTTGGATCCACCCAGGCTCCTGTCGCAACTGCGTCATTGACTACCATGCCTTCTGTCGCTCCGTCCACAAAGCTGGGAACCTATCCCAAGGGTGAGCTCTACTTTCTCTCGCATGGTGGCCCTCCCACCATGTTTGAGACCGAGTCGGCGCCCTACAAGGCATGGCAGAAGTTTGGCAAGCTCATTGCGGCGTCCAAGCCTCGTGGCATTGTCGTCATCTCCGCCCACTGGGAGAATCCCGACAGCGAATCCAAAGCTTACCCTGTGGTGAACACGGACACGACCAACCCGCTCGTGTATGACTTTTACGGTTTCCCCAAGAACTATTACGAGCAAAAGTTTGCCTCGCGCGGCGACCCAGTTATGCTCGCCGACATCAAGGCAGCCCTCGGTACGGCGGGCAGCCAATTCTCGCTCGCCAAGCGAGGCCTCGACCACGGTGTGTGGGTACCCTTCCTCGTCGCATTTGAGGGCGGCACCGATATCCCCATCATCCAGGTCTCGCTCCCCGGCGACGGGAACCCTGTGTCCTCGGCCAGGCTCGGCCAAGCTCTCAAGTCCCTTCGCGACCAGGGCTACGCGATCATGGGCTCGGGTCAGGCCGTCCACAACCTCCGCGACTACATGCACGGCGCCAAGGCGTCATACGGCAAGCCCTTCCTTGACGCCGTCAACACCGCGCTCCACTCTAGCTCCCCACTGGACACCACGTTGCGCCTCTTTTCCCATCCCATGTTCCGCCAGGCCCACCCAACACCCGAGCACTTCTTGCCTCTCGCTGTCGTCGCTGGTGTCATTGACGAAACGGACGTGATCTCAGACATCTTTGTCCAACCCAATGGCGCCCTGGGCTGGGGTATGTGGTCTTGGAAGAATACCGCTTCCACTACTGCCGCTTCCGCGTGAAGCGTAGGGGGACGGTAGATCTAAAGCCCCACAATTGTAGATCAAGGCGTTACAGCACATGCATTGCATTGTATCAACGTTCCCGCAACATGTGCAGTTTCGTAGGCGACGAGTTTGTTTGTGTCCTGTGCCTGGAATCTTCGCCCGTCAGCGTCTTTCTCTCTGAAGACATCTGATATTTGAGCAAGCACCACGAAGCAAGCATTGGTGTCTCCTCGCTCGCCGGCAAGGTCTGAGCCTCTACAATATCCATTCCATCGTCATTGGGAGTCTGGCGGGGCCTCGACAGCCAACAGACGCCACCCAACGATTAAGGGTCACACGTGGTCATCGCCGAAATCTGGACCTCACTGCTCCTAAACGGCCTCCACCAGTCAGGGGCACCACTCAAACCCGTCTTGTGCCCACCGCTCCTAACCTGCTGTTGTTACACTCTCCCTCTGTCTTTGTAAAACTATCCTCCTTTCTCAAACCCCACCCACATCTTCCGCCGACTGTGTACACTTTTTATTTGATGGTTCCCGCATTGCGATGAAGTTTGGCCAGTGAGTGCGGGTTGCTGCGGCTTGGGGTGATGTTTTCGTCAGCCACTCCTAGCGAGGGGCCGGAGGAGTGTCTGGGCTTGCAGCTGCTCTGGGAATGTGAGCCGGCCTCGCAAACATGTCAGATCCTTCTCGTGGGCATGGCGAGGTCGTGTTCCAGCTGCCCAATGCCGTGGCGATGCGGGTGGCAAGCATCTCACAGCTGTCCCGCGCTTGAGACTTTTGCCGCCAACACGTGCTGACACCTTTATGCAGATATCTATCCGACAATTCTACACCAGAGTGGAAGCGCGCCTACATCGACTATCGGGCATGTAAGAAGGCGATCAAGCGCGTGTCGACGCGGCTGTCGCAGTCGAACAGTAGGTTACCCCACGGGCAACCCCGAGGCAGCGACGGTGCCGATGAGGATTCCTCCGGGGACGACGATCATGGCCCGGCCAAGCCGAGGTTGAGGAGGACTGGGACTGCGAGTGCTAGTAGTGCTGCAAGTGGGACGAGTCCGAGGCCTGGAACGATGAGCGGGGCGAGTCCTGGAGCATTGAGTGTGCCGCCTACCGCTGGGTCGGAGAGCTTGAGTGTGCCGAGTTCAAGGGGCTCTAAGGGGCATTCTACTGTGCCTACACCTCTGTCCGCGTTGTCAAAGGTAAGTCTATGACAGTTTGAGTAGCAGTGGGGTGCTAAACAAGCAGCACGATGGCAGCTACGGTGCCATGGGCACATCGCCGCGTCCCGAAACACAGCACATTTCGCTCCCGCCGCCACTGGATATCGGAGAACCCAGTGTTGCTCCTACGGACGCACAGGAACAGCCTCAAGATCCCCTTCCCTCGGCCCACAGCCGGCTGCAGAAGAGTCTCAAACGCGGCGTCAACTTTTCCCCTCTCGTAGAGGCCATCCCTGATGCGGAGCGCAGCGGTGGCGACAGCTCGAGCGGCGCCCGTTCCGTGGAGGACACAAAGGGGGACGAGACCAGCGAGTACGAGACGGCGCGGACACAGAGCGAGGGCACGGTTTCGCAAGGCGCGCCGACCCCGCAGCTTGGTCCAAACGTGACCCGGTTGAGGAGCAACTCGGGCCGAAGGAAAGGCCACCACGGTCAAGGCGGTGGACACAATGCTGCAAATCGCGCTGCGTCACAGGCGATGGGAGCAGGGTTCGCCCCGCGTTTCTCGCCCAAGATATCGCCAAAGATGTCTCTCGTGAGCCCAAGGGTTCAGCCAAGTGTTGGTGTCAGTACAAGTTCGGTGAAAGACGCGCCGAGTGGACAACGGAGTATTCGTGAGTTGCTGGGATATCAGCATGAGCTAATGCTGCAGGATCCCTCACGCTACCCTCACCGCGTATCCAGCCGCGCACTGCACGCACGTTTGAGGAACTGTACGACTCACTTGCGCCCGACGAGCAGGATTTTTTCGATATCCTAGACCACGAGCTTGACAAAGTGGAGACATTTTATCAGAACCGCGAGACTGAGGCAGCGCTCAAGGGACACGAGCTGCGTGATCAGCTGCGCGACCTTGCCGAGCACCGCCGCATTTTCCACGAGCAGTATCCCGAGGGCATACCCGAGTGGGAGGCCAAAATGGCGCGCATTGGCCGGACACTGGGCGGCGAGGTTGGGCCGGTGAAGCGCACTCCCTTCAATGGCGCCGACTACGACCACGTTCTTGGTACCGGCGCTTCCTCTGGAACTAGCGGTGGTGTCACTCCCAAAAGCAATGGGCACGGCAATGGCGTAACCAAGGGCAAGGGATACGACGATCACAAAGTCGATCGCCAGTTCGACCCCGAGAGGTACCAAAAGTACAAAAAGGACCTGCGCGTGGCAATGCTTGAATTCTACAGACATCTCGAGCTGATCAAAAACTATCGCATTCTCAACTTGACAGGCTTCCGCAAGGCCTTGAAAAAGTTTGAAAAGGCGACTGGCATCATCTGCCTCGATCTTTATACCGAGGACCGGATCGCCCCTTGCTCATTTAGCCGCAGCGAGGTAATCGATGGCTTGATCAGGCAGACTGAAGAGCTGTTTACCGAACACTTTGAACACGGCGACAGCAAGCGTGCTCGTGACAAGCTCCGCAGGCAGAACCAGGTGCACACGCACTATACAACGGTGTTGCGCTCTGGACTCATGTTGGGTCTTGCGCTTCCAGCTGCCGTGCTCGCAATTGTCAAGTCGTTTGAGCCAGCTACGCGGGAGGCAATGCCCGAGTATCAGGCGCTTCTCCAGGTGTACGCTGCCTTTTACTTTCCCGTCATCTTTGCGCTGCTGTTCGAACTCAACCTCATTGCGTGGGTGGCTGCACGCATCAACTACGAGTTTGTCATGGAGCTCGCCCGGCCGACACTGGACTTTAGGTCATACGCCGAGATCCCCTCATTCTTCTTCATGACACTCTCGTACTGCTTCTTCTTCAGTTTTTACCGCGTCGCCGCGCACAATGTCGCACCCTCGACCTGGCCGCTCGCCTGGCTCGTGTTTGTGTGCGCATTCTTCCTCAACCCTTTGCCCGTACTCAGGCGCCGGTCACGATTCTGGTTGCTGCGCGTCCTGTTTGCCGTCATCACTCCTGGGTACAGCCGCGTCGAGTTCATTGTATTCTTCATGGCGGACGAGTTGAACAGGTACGTCGCCTTTGTTCGTCGCAAGCTGACAGCAGTCTCGTATACAGTATCCAGAACATCTTCTTCATGAGCTGCGCATACAATCGCGGCTGGGAGAATGTCTATACCCAGTGTAAATCCGGCTCGAGCTGGCCCTATGCGTTGCTCGCCAGCATTCCACCCCTGATCCGTCTCATCCAGTGTGTCAAGCGTTGGTGGGACTCGAATCTCACCATCCATCTCGTCAACGGCGGCAAATACTGCAGCTCCATCATGTCTGCGTGCATGATGGTGTACTGGCGCTCGCGCGGCGGCGTACCGAGCGGTCCGGCTTTCATCCTGTGGGTTCTCTTTGCAACCATCGCGAGCATCTATACGGCATCTTGGGACCTTGTTGTCGATTGGTCGCTCTTGCGACCACACTGTAAGCTCCTCCGCCCCGACCTCGGTTACGCAAACAAGTTTGTCTATTACTGGGCCATGGCGACCAACATTATCATCCGCTTCATCTGGGTCTGGTACATTCCCAACATTGAACACCACAAGAGCATGCGTTCGTGGATCTTTGCGCTGCTTGAAATGCTGCGTCGCTGGCAATGGAACTTTTTCCGTGTCGAGACCGAACATCTCGGTAACGCAGACGCGTACCGCGTCACTCGCGAGATTCCCTTGCCATACCGCCGCCTCGAGGACAGTGCCTCGGATGACGAGCAGGGCTTTAGCCAGGATAGACATGATCGCAAGAAGCTATGGTCCAAGTGGACCGTTCTTCGGCGCAAACTTATCGGTCGCCAAACGGCTGGTCGTGGCCCAGATGCGCTCAATGTTGGCCCTAGGGGCCATGCCGAACAGCGAGAGTATGTGCGGAGCTCGTCGTCGTTGCCGGCAGAGGGCAGCGATTCTGCTAGCGTAGTGTAGAATGGCGAGGGAAAGAGTAATCATCATGAATAATCATAGTCAAGAGTCAGTCGGGGTACGCGAGGATGGTTGCACTGATGCATCGTATAATGTACTGATAGATGCAGACGACTCTATGGCCTGGGGGCATCACATATCGTGCACTTCTCAGTAGCACTGGCGGGATTCTCGAGCATGCAAGTGTCGCACGTCCAAACGGCACCAGCAGTGGCAGCCGGCTTGGGAGCGCTTGGCTTGGCGCCAAAGCTAAACCCACCCGATGGCGCGCTGGGCATGGCAAAGCCAGAAGCCTTGGCTGGCGCAGCAGCGGCGGCACCAGGACGAGGCGCCTCACATATTGTGCACGTCTCCTTTGCACTGTCCGGGTTCTCGAGCATGCACGTGTCGCACGTCCAGGCTGGGCCAGACGAAGCTGCAGGAGCAGGCTTTGCTGCTGGCATGGCTCCGAACGAGAAAGGCGCAGCTGGGGCTCCGGGGAAGCCAAAGCCTCCTGAGGCGGGGGCAGCTGCGGCCTTGGATGAGCTCGCGGCGAGGGGCTTGCCGCCGAAGGAGAAGGGAGCAGAGGGGGCAGCTGGGGCTCCGCCAAAGGAGAATCCACCACTCGGTGGCGCGGGTGGTGCGTCAGATGAAGGAGCGGAGACGGGCTTCCCACCAAAGGAGAAGCCGCCAGTGGGCACTGCGGGCAGGGCGGGCGGTGGTGCCGCGGACGACGCACTCGCCGATGCCCCGGGGCGAGGTGCCTCACAGACGATGCACTTCTCTTTCGCGCTGTCGGGGCTCATGAGCATGCAGACGCTGCATTCCCACTCAGCTCCGCCAGCCGCAGCGGCAGGCGCCGCAGGCTTGGCCCCGAATGAGAATCCACCAGCCGTCGCAGGCGCATCCCCTGGTCGCTTCGCCTCGCAAATAGTGCACTGCTCCTTGGCACTGTCGGGGTTCTGCAGGCCACACAGGTCGCAGGTCCACTCAGCTGCCGACGCAGAAGCCGGCTTGGCAGCTCCAAAGGAGAATCCACCCGAGGGAGCAGCAGGCATCGTCGCAGGTGCCTTGGCAGGTGCTGGGGTTGCTCCAGGTCGTTTCTCTTCGCAAACGGTACACTTCTCCTTCGCGCTATCCGGGTTTTGCAAGCCGCACAAGTCACAGGTCCATTCTGCGGCCTTCGGCGTAGCGGCCTTGGCGACAGCAGCTGAGGGCGCAGTAACCTTGGGAGCATCTGAGGGCGCGGGACGAGATGCCGGAGGCAAAAAGGCTGATGTGGGAAGAGAGAACTCAAAGTGCTCGACCGGGCGAGCGCGGGCCTTTTCCTTGACCTCCTCACTGGGCGAATTGCCGCCCAATGTAGGAGACACAGTGAAGGTATAGAATGGCAGAGCGGCCTTGTCCGTGCTGAGAGCTGAGTCCTTGGAGGAAAGGTAGATCGCAGTAGGGTCCACACGGCGGCTGGTAGCGCGGGTAACAAAAGAACGAGGTGCGGAGGAGCTCGCGGCAGGAGGCGGCGCACCGATACCGACAGACCGTACTTCAAAGGTGGGAGTGGGAGTCTTTGACGCAGACAGGATAGAGTCCGTGAGGGCAGAGCTCGCCTCTTGGGCAGGCTTGACTATAGTGGACGGTGCACTGCCAATGGTGGACGAAGTGTGAGTCGGCACGCTCAGAGACTTGTAAGTCGTAGCCTCGGGAATCACTGTCATTGCCGAAGGGGCATGTTGAACAGGCTCTGGTGCAGGAGCTGGTGCCTTGGGTGCCTTCTTCACCGTTGGAGGAGGGGGCGACACGACCTCTGGCTCATCGTCGCTCATCTCAACATCGGCGGGCCCTTCTTGCTGCTTGTAGCTGCTAACCATCTCGAGCGTTGTAAGCGGCCGCGAAGTGCCGCGCAGACGTTCAATCTGCTCGGCTGCTCCGCGGCTGGGCGTGGAGCTACGAAGAGACAACCTCATAGCCGACGTCGACTTGCGGAGTGAGGAGCGCACGGAGGTGTGCTTACCCGAGGGGAGGGCTGGCTGGAAGTCCTCGTAAGGATTGACCGTAATGGATGGTGAGGGCTCCGCAAGTGAGCCGATCTCGGCGTCAATCACCTCACGCATAATATCAGCAGCTCGCTTCTGACTGGCACGGGTAACGACAGGTCGGGGGGAAGCGGCCGAGGACGAGCGGTTCAACGAGCTGCGAGCCTTGGCATTGAAGCTGGCTGCCACGGCCTCTGCAACGGCTGCAGACCCTGTGGGTGGGCTCGAGGCAGAAGGAGCATCGGTGACATCCTCCACCACGATGTCATCGTACACTCGACGTTTCTTCGGTGTGGCTTGGTGGACGCTTGTGCCAAGGCCAGTGGCAGCTGATCGCAAGGGATGGGCGCGCCTGGGCGACATTCCTGGACCGAGATATGTGCGCTTGCGTAGCAAGCCGGTGGGACCTCGGACTGCAGTCGAACCGAGAGAAAAGCTTGTTCCAGGCGTGGACACCGATGGCGAATGAGGCTGGAATACTGTGCGACTCTTCGACGGTGTGCCTGCGTTTGTGCCAGCGCTCCATCCGCCCAAGCCCACATCGGGCGCGCTGCCTTCAGATTTGATGTTGCGGGTCAGGCTATCTATGACATCGTAATCTTGAGCTTTCATAGGAGTGTCACCCTTGGCTTCGAGAAAGGCACGCAGTGCTGCCCTCGACGCCGCATTGGCTGCCTGAGGAGTACCAGTAGCCTTTGGCTGGCGGCTCTGCGGTGTCTGCATTGACGGAAGCGAGGGAGAGTACGGAAGGTGCGACTTGGACGCACCCGCCTCCAAGTCAAGACCCCATTGCGAGTTGGAGCTCTGCAAGATTAGATGTGAATGGGGGCACGCGATTGGACGTACGGGGAAACCTCGAGCAACACTCTTGTTCAGCAAGCCCTTGTCTGCTCGCCATGCCTCGGCGCGCGCCTCGAAAGCGGCGCCTTCCCGCCCCGCCGCCGAAGCAAGAGAGAAGACGTCCTGACCCCTCATGGTCGCCGGCGGCTCGCCGTTCCATCCGTCCTCTGAGCCTGATACTGATTGAGCTTCAGCGTCGGCTCCATCGTTGCCGAGACGGCGGAAGGGTGCCGACACGAAGCTGACAAGCGACGAAAGAGCCTGGGTCATGTCAGATGTCTGTCGTAGAGTAGGACATACGCTTCGCTTGAGCTGATGGCGCTCGCCGTTGCCTGAACGAGAGTAGGGGCTCTGCCCCAATCGCTCAGCACGCAGGTCCTTGCGTGACGATGAGCGATGCATTGTCTGCCGATCCGAAGCAAGGGGCCAGTGAAACAGTTGGAGCTCAACTGTGCCAATGTGAAGCAGCAGAACAGTCTTTCAAGCTGTCGGCGCCGTTGATCCGTAAGGAAAACCAAGGGACTGTGATGCAAGTGGACGCAGACGGTGGACTCGAGCTTGAGCTGGGTACAACATGATTCAAAAGACGTAACTGGTTTGCAAACAGGGACGGAACCAGAAGTGTCCAACAGACTGTTTACGTAAAATTTATTGCAGGTGGAGGTCGGTTGACCTCAGCTCGACGCGTCTTCTGGTGCGCAATGAACAACAATCCCGCTTCAGCCTCCCGACACAGCGTCAAGCAACACCATGTCTGGCAAGTCGCGCTTCAACGTTCGAGCTTTGTTCACTGACATCTTAGACATTGATAGCCCGGTGAAGGCTCCCCAGAAGCAGCGCAAGCCAAAGCGCATTATCGAGTCTGACGACGAGGGATCAGACGCGTCCACGACCGCCAAGCCAATGGCAGATGACAAGGACGAGGCGGCCAAAGGTATGCAAATTGCGACATGCTCGTACCATACACCAACTAATGTCTTCAGTCATGTCTCCCCCTGCCAAGAAGATGAAGACGGACGATCCCGCCGCTTCAATCTTCGCCATACCTTCCGGCTCTGGTAAGAGTAGTCCCAAAAAACAGAGCTCGTCTGGAAAGGAGAAGAATGCCGAGACCAAGTCAAAGCCAATCGCCTCTATATTCCAGATCAAGAAAGCAACGCCAAAGCCAGAGGTTGAGGAGAACGACAAAATCTCCCCGGCCGACGAAGAGGGCGAGGACGAGCTTAGCGACGAAGAGATTCAGAAGCAGGAGGGCAAGGCCGCGTCTAAACTGTATGCTCAGACTGTGAGCTACGCTGACGGAAATAGTGCTTCCATCTTTGTCAAGAATGCCAAGGTCACGCCCGATTTTACAAAGGGCTGGAAGGAGGGGGAACCGTGAGTGTGTTCATGCCGGCCGCACGCTGATGCCAGTGTACCGTACGCATCGCTTGTCGCGACGTTTGAGAAGATTGAGGCCACCACGAAGCGCCTGGAGATTCTTGAAATTCTCACAAAGTTCTTGTTGGCAGTGGCAAATCGTGACAAGAGTGATGGCAAGAGTCTTCTCCAGGTCGTGTACCTGTGCATAAACCGCGTGAGTGACCCACATCAGTCCGCTTCTGACTCCTACAGCTGTGCCCGGACTATGAGGGTACAGAGCTTGGTATCGGAGAGTCGCTTCTTGTCAAGGCTATTGCGGAGAGCACGGGGCGCTCGGCCGCCAAGATTAAGGAGGATCTGCGCAAGGAAGGCGATCTAGGCAAGGTTGCGATGGTGAGCTCACGTCGCCCGTTCTCGTCTAAAGACTCAGCTTTCAAGGAACACTCAACCGACCATGTTCAAGCCCAAACCATTGACCGTGCCCTATGTTTTCCAGAACCTGACTGAGATTGCCAAGGCTTCTGGCAATGCTGTGAGTGCACACCGCGACACGTGGCTCATGACTGACGGATGCGCATAGTCTCAATCGAAGAAGGTTGGCATCATCAAGAAGATGCTGTCCGCTTGTCAGGGCATGGAGGCCAAGTTTATCATTCGCAGTCTGGAAGGCAAGCTGCGTATTGGTCTGGCAGGTGGTACCCTTGTTGTGGCCCTCGCACATGCCATGGTGCTGAAAGAGCTGGGTGAGTAGCATGCCAAATGACTGTGGAGCTAACAATGGCAGGCGATAAGCGCTATTCAGCCGAGTCTCTTTCAGAAAAGCTGGAGACTGGAGCGCAGATTGTGAAGGCGGTGTACAGCGAGTTGCCCACCTACGACATTATCATTCCTGCTCTCATGGAGGGTGGTGTGGCCCATCTCCGCGCCAACTGCAAGTTGACGCCTGGTGTTCCTCTCAAGCCCATGCTGGCCAAGCCTACCAAGGCTATTGGTGAAGTCCTCGATCGCTTCGAGGGCAAAGAGTTTACTTGCGAGTATAAGTACGACGGCGAGCGTGCTCAAGTGCATCTGCTGGATGGCGGCAAGATTACCGTGTTCAGTCGCAACTCGGAGAACATGAGTGCAAAGTACCCTGATTTGATGGAGCAGGTTCCCAAGGTTAGTGACGCCGCGTGGACTGTTGCTTATATTTCAGTGCATCAAGGAGGGCGTCAAGTCGTTTGTTCTCGATGCCGAGGCCGTGGCGTACGACATTGAGGCAAAGAAGCTTCTTCCGTTCCAGGACCTGAGCCGACGCAAACGCAAGGATGTCCGCACCGAGGACATCACCGTGCGCGTACACCTGTTTGCTTTCGACCTGCTGTACCTCAATGGCGAGAGCCTGCTCCACAAGGAGCTCAAAGAGCGACGCGAGATCATGCGTGATCACTTCCACGCCGTCGAGAGCGAGTTTGGTTTTGCCATCTCATCAGATGGCACTACCACCGAGGAGATTCAGCTTTTCCTCGATCAGAGTGTGAAGGACGGCTGTGAGGGCCTCATGGTCAAGATGCTCACTACCACTGCCTCGACTTACGAGCCCAGTCGTCGCAGTATTAACTGGCTGAAGGTGGGTTGACGACTGTTGAGTGCAGCTAACAAGATAGCTCAAGAAGGACTACCTGTCCGGTGTGGGCGACTCCCTTGACCTCGTCGTCGTGGGGGCTTACTACGGCAAGGGCAAGCGCACAAACGTCTACGGCGCGTTCCTCCTAGCCTGCTACGACCCCGACTCTGAGAACTTCCAGACAATCTGCAAGATTGGTACGGGATTCAGCGACGAGGTGCTCCAGCAGTTCTACGGTGACCTTCACCCTCTGCAGACTGCGACCATGCGTGGTGACATTGAGCCTGGAGGCGCCAAGCCCGACGTCTGGTTTGAGCCCAAGATTGTCTGGGAGGTGCTCACCGCCGATTTGAGTTTGAGTCCGGTCTACACTGCAGCTCACGGTATTGTGGGTACTTAGTGCACATTGGGACAGCATTGACGACGCAGATTGAGAGCCGTGGTATCTCGCTTCGTTTCCCTCGCTTCCAACGTGTGCGCGATGACAAGGACGCCGAAGACGCTACAACCTCCGAGCAGGTGGCAGACTTCTACCAGCGCCAGGCTACCGCCTCCAAGAAGGGCGGTGGCGGCGGTGAAGACGACTTTTGGTAGTGGGTTAGATTGATGACGATATGTAATATGGGATACGCACAAGCTATGCATGCGGGTGTACTGTGAGAAGCTGTTGAGCTGACATGGAGCAATAGCGTTCACTTCCTTCTCAATCAGTGCCTTGTCCGGTGAGCAATCATGGCCCGAAGGAATGAACTATGCTTGATTCGAGGTGCCTTTCCATCCATCAAGTTGCATCTTCTTTCCCACTATTGGCCACATTGTCCACAAACTCTGGGTATCTACAGCCTGCAAGACCATGCTTGGCAAAGCCTAGTGCTCACAAAGAGAAAAGTCACCCATGGTGATGATCTTGTTACTGGCCTCGGCGACGCTCTTGCGCTCCTCCATAAGCTCCTCACGGATCTTCTTGGCCGTCTCGAGCGGGTAAGGGCAGTCGATGTGTTCATAGACCATGCGCGAGATCTCGGCTGGCAGGCGCTCGTCGACCTCGGGGACGTTACCCCAGTGCTGCTGCTGGGGCGGCACGTTGGCGGTGGAGAGGACGGGGGTGGCGGGGTCGACGAGGAAGAGAGCGACAATCTTGCGGTGGCCGGGCTTGGTGGCGTCCCTGAGCTTGAAGGGCGAGACGCGGTGCTGGAACACGTTGGGGAAGACGAGCATACGGTTGTCAGACGTCTGTACCTCCCCGAAGTGGGCGATCGTGCCAGAGTCATTGGCAAAGCTTGCTACCATGCCGTAGATGGCCTCGAAGGGAACGTGGTCGCTCTGCTCGTACTCAAAGTTCATACACATTTCCTCCGAGTCGCAGTTGGTGCGGAATCCAAGAGAGCTGGGCGTAATGTTGTCCTGGTCGTAATAGTAGAGGGCCGTGGCGCAGATGCGCTCGTTGATCGCGCCCTCGACGTGCCACGAACCACCGTTATACTCGGGCTTCTCCGGGGTGAGATGAATGTTGGCAAGTTTGACAATGACTTGCAGTTCGCGGCGGCCGCCAAAGTACCCGGACGTCTTGTACTCAGTCACACCTATGCACTCGAATGTATCGCGAGGTTCGGGTTGCGTGATAGGGTGTGTGCGGTTGTACCAAAGATCGTTGCGCTCGTAGGCTTCAAGCTCGGGGTCGTCTGGGAAGCGCGCTTCAAGCTCGGGGTTATGGAGCTCGGGGTCAAGGAGCGCGGGGTCAAGGACAACAATCTCCTCAACGGCGGTACCCGTGGAATCCTCGCCAACAGTGGCTTCGGCCTCGGTCTCGTCCTTGGTCCCATCCTCCACCTTCTCGTCATTGTCGTCGTCGTCGTCGTGGTCGTCATTCTCACCATCATCCTCCTCCTCCTCATCATCATCCTCATCGTCGTCGCCATCATCACCATCATCACCATCACCACCATCATCACCATCATTGTCTTCTTCGTCGTCGTCGTCGTCGTCGTCGTCGTCATCGTCACCTCCATCGTCCGAATCGTAAGGCCCATTGTAACTGGCGCAGTTGCCCTTGGCTTTGCACCAATCCGGCATGCCACAGTCGCGGTTGCTCTCCAAGCATGGCACACGCGTACGGCTAAGTGGGTCGACTGCGTCACGCCCCTCCCAGCTCATGACACGCTCGTATGCGGCATCTAACATGGGCATTGAGGCGTCCAGTAGCTTCTCGACCACGGGGTACAGGGCGGCGTGCCCGACTGGGTGTAGATTGTTGATGTAGCTTGTGATCTTAGTCTTGCCTGCGTCGTCGAGCTTGACCTCGCACGGGAGCCACTGAAACTTGCGCGACAAGATGCGCGACGAGAGGGGTTCGTCGTCACCGAATGAGGGCCCGATGATACTGTCGTTCACAAGACCGCATTCAACCATCCAAGAGTCGACCGAGGCTTCATCGTCGTTGTCGATGCCTCCGTCATCATCTTCAGGAAGGCCAACGAGACGATTAAAAAGAGCACTAGTCTCGGCGTCCTCAGCTTGGGGTGCCTCGTCAGACACAGGATTCGTTTTCGCCTTCTTCTTCTCCCAGGCTTTCTGCTCGACAAGAACCTTGCCCTGGCCATACGCATCGAGGCAGTTGGCGAGGGTAAGCTCCTCCTTGACAGCACGGGTCTTGCCATAAACGACGGGCCAGAGTGAGGGGTGCACGAGGTCGAGGACGAGGTTGTCGCTTCCGGGATGCCAGTCCTTGTCCTTCTCTGGCACGTCCTCGAGGGGCTTGACTCCCTCGAGCAGCGCAGCACGGACCTCGGCGGGGACAATGCTGTCTGACTTGAAGACGGCAGCAGCGAGGTCGAACACTGAGACAATGCCTGTCTTGTCGAACACAGGCGCTTTTGCACGCAGCTCTTGGATGCACCAGTCAAACATCCTGTCCGTGAACCCAAGGTGGAATGGCTGCTCATAGGGGAACGTTGCAATCTCAGACTTCCACTTGGCCACAATAGTGTCGTCAAACACTTTGCGAGACCACTCGGGCTTGTCCGTCACCATGTTCATGACCGAAAGCATGGCGCGCTCGCGGACAGTGGGCGTGTTGGAGAACCACTCCTCATCCATGACTGCCGAAGGAAAGCGCTTGTTACCGTCAGTGACGGAGGAGTAGTCGGTGTCCCTGTACTCGTTGAGCGGCACATTGAAGCCAGGGCGAGTAGTTGGGCGTTCGGGGGTGACCTTGACCTCGGGGGCCGGAGCTGCAATGTCCTCGGCAGCAATTGTCATGGTGTGTGTAGATGCTGTACTAGAAGATGAAGCGTTGTGCAGTGGACGTGGTGGGGGAGAGAAGAAATGGAGAGCACAAGAAGGAGGAGCTGCTACATAAAGAACCCATGAGAGCCTGTGCAATGTTGCGGGGAACATGGAATGACCGAGAGACGCGCGACGCGTAAGGTTGACGGGGCGATTTGCACGCATGAGCTGGGGATCCCGCGGGTGTTGGTCCCTGACGCCACCCTGGCCGAAGCTTGGCACTTTGGCGGGACATCAGAGACACGTTCTCCTTTTTGCTTCCTTTCCGCTCGGTTCCGCCCTCTCCGGTGCCCGCGAGACGCGATAGGTGGTCGGACCTGACAATCAAGATTAGGCCGCCCATCAGCCTTGGCATGACTGACCACGCCTAGCAGTGTACACTTGGCCATCGTGATCAGACTCGCTACATTCTATCAATCTGGCGGTTTGCCAAAGTCTCTATGTATATCACTTGCCGAGAATGCTC
The DNA here is from genome assembly GCA_002335605.1 of Prillingera fragicola. NCBI lineage: Eukaryota > Fungi > Basidiomycota > Tremellomycetes > Trichosporonales > Trichosporonaceae > Prillingera > Prillingera fragicola. The sequence goes on along the minus strand of BEDY01000004.1, from coordinate 177,627 downwards.
ATCCCGACCATGTCAGCAAACAGCGATCCAAGGTTTACAAGAAGCCAAAGGCACGCGACAATGCCGCATCACGAAGCACGGCTGAAATCCTCCACCAGGACCTACAAGTACAGCTGGAAGGTTCGTAGTACTGCAGTGCCCTGGGCGATGAATTCATCAAGAGGCCAGCGGATGTCGAGTCGACGACACCAATAGACACCAGCGCGACCTTTCCGTTTGCTAAAACTTTGGGTCGACTGCGATCGGCCTGTGATGCCAATGAAGGCAAAGCAGCTTATATGGGACTCGTACCTTGTCTACCATGAAGATGACTAGAAGATGACTCCTGAAAGACCACCTGGGCAGTGGGCATCCAGTGCAGCAACGCGATTTGTGTGCCGAGACTGCAGAGGTCAGGGAGGAAAGGGACAGGATTGACTTACGCGACGCTGTCGAAGAGTTGATGGAAGCGAATGACAATGAGTAGCGCCGTCTAGCCCGTTCCATATCTTGCCCCGTAGTCGGTCCGCAATTCAGCAAGGTATGTCTATGTATGTTCAAATGGGACGCCGATCATCGCCCTATACAATCAGCACCGACCGAACTACTTTTCTCACATTCCTCACGACTAAAACACAATACCAGTCTTGAAGATGATGACCTGCCATGTCCCTCTTGCCTACACATACCTGTCCAGGAGCAGTAGATCAGCAGCCGGCACCAAGAAACGGCGACTGGGCCCTTCGCATTAGACTCCTGGGTACGTATAGTAGCCAAAGAAAAGCGCCAGGGCCGTTTCAGCCTACAGTGCCAAGATTGTTTCGCTGCGGCGCTGATGGTGCTTGGGAGACTGTTGGTCCGTCCCAATGAAGAATGAGCCTTCGATGTACACTTAATAAATGAGATTACTACTGTGCAGAGTTTCTTAAGTCATTAGGCTGACCATGTTGGACGTTAGCCTGACTGGTGGAGGATTTCTTGAGCCTTCTGTTTTCACAGCTGCGGGCGGAAACCGGATCCACCCGCTGAACGTTGAATTAACGGCTTTAACTACCCTCAAAAATTGCCTGTTCGTGGAAGGAAGGAGAGCAAGGAGGAAGAAATCCTCGAAGAAGCTATTGAGTGAGGGCTCCACATCACTGGCATACATGCGGGTACCTTCAGTACCCAATTTGGCCGAACCGTTCTGGTCGCGCTCTGCGAGTTAAACCGATCGTGAAGCCTGTGTGTTCTTGGGGTTAAACTAAAGGCGACGATGCAGACGAAGTTGAGGCTAAACAAACAGAGGGAGAATGGAGACTGGTTGGAATTTGCCAAGAAACAAGTGCTTGCACATGCTGCACGCTGACAGCGTGGTGCCAGGCTTATTCTCGGAAGAAAAACAACTGAGCGGCGGGCTTGGCGACACACATTGCAAAATCATCCTGCATGCTCAGATGAGTTCTAGGCGACTGCATTGCATCGGACATGACAGTACCGGGCTTTGGAAACCACGGATTGACTCACTTGGGTGCTTGTCGGCAATTACACTGTGCCGTCGGATACCCTTCTCGTCGTCAATTCTACATTGCCGCCTCAAAACCTGGCTTGCATTTTCTCCTTCGGCGTCCCTTTTCCAGTATGGCCGTTTCTGTCATTGCAATTTTGTTCGGGTACACCACGCGTCCCACACTAGGTAATGGTCACCCAGCGAATTCAAGGGCAACCAGTACCGTTTTTGATATTCTTTGCCCCACCTTGATCTTGAGTTCCCGTTTCGAGATGACGTCAAAACGTGCCCACACAGTCAATCGATTGCAACACTGTCAGGTTAGCGTTGCTATGTGTCTACATGTACCTGGCAAGCGGAAGAGTGGTCTCACGTCACAGTTGGTAGTTTCGCAATCTCTCTGATTTTTATCCAAGTTCCTGCCTTGAAATGGCCAGTTACAGCGCTGTATGCACGCCATCGCAAAAGGTGTGGCGGCCGGTGTAGGTTCGCTCGCTGAGCAAAACCCACCCGTGGAAAATGACGAGGATTGAGTTTTCAGCACTCTTTAATGTCTGTGGATTATAGCTGGTATTGTAGAAAGGGGCTTGGGGATGCACCTTACCATCTCAGAAACGGTGGTGCGCTGGGGAGTGAGTAGATGGATAGCTGTAAGTGCGCTGACCACGCAAGTGCCCAAGGCCCCCTGTCGAGATGCTGTGACTCTAGTCAATCTGCAAGTACTCAAAGTACGGAAAACAGTTTGTTGTCCTGGGAATTGAACTATCTTGCTTGTGCGACGTTCAAGCGTACATGGGAATGGTGTCGCTGACTGACCACACGGCCACAAACCGCCCATCTGATTTTGCCACTCAGCAAATTTGCTTCCGTCATTCCACCGCTACTGACCAACATTTCAACCAGTCATCCCCGGACTGTTACCACTCACTCTACCCTTCATACCCTCACCGCCGTTACCCAACGTAGGCCAGATGGGATCGGGGCCCTCGAGAATGAGCACAGATCTCCGTGCTTCTGACTCAGAGTCTATCGGATTGGACTCGGGGTCGTCATCAAGCGCGACCTCTCTACCTGCAGTCACTCCTGCACCAGATTCCACGCATGGACCCCCTTCGCCCACAGATACGGCGTCAGCCAATTCGGCTGCGCCAGTAGATGTTGCGGCTCTTCGTGCAGCCGCCTTGAAGTCTGCAAGGCTCAAGAAAGCTCGCGCTTCCAAGGTCTCAGTCTCCAATGCGGACGAGGATGTCATGACACGCGACAAAGAAGACGGCGAGATCAGCGCCTCGGACAAGAACTCCTCCCCCACCACCCCTCCTCTCCCAGCAGTCAGCTCATCCACTGCGACAGAAGCGAAATCATCTACCTATCAAACAACCATGCCACCAGCCGTCGTGTCGCGTTCCACAAGATTGAAAATAAGCGACATCAACACTGGCAGCGCAGGCGAAGTAACGTTTCCCGTGTCCCCGGGCAAGAGTACGTTTGACAGTCCAGTCTTTCCGCTGACCATTAGCAGCCTTTACTCCTGAGGAGGAAACCGGCATTATGGAGATAGTACGCAACCTGCTGAATGAAGGGATTGCACCGGATGTTATCATTCGCGAGGGTGCCCCTGCCAGCTACGTCGCCAAGGTCTGCGAGGACATTGTAGCTGGATCGCGTCATCGGCGAGACCTGTGGACTCAGATACGCGAACCAGCTCGTGAGGACAGCGGCACCCCGGACCTCGGCTATGACAGCGCAGGCCCATCACGAGCCAGGTCACCCCGTAGCCCCAGCCCCGACGTCGAAGTTGCCGTCTCGATGGCTCGTATAGCCAGCTCGAGCTCTGATAGCTCAACAGAAGCTATTATTGAGCGAATGGTTCCCCCTCAGTTTCCTCCCAGGATTCTTCCCACCTCCAGCTGGTCGCCAGCAACGGGCGAAACGTCTCGCCCTCGAGCGCAAGCCATTCGTCTTGAGAGTTATCGCCCGTCTGCCCGTGCATCCAACATGGCCGGTTCCTCTTCGTCTACTACTGTGAAGACTCGGCGGCATCGCGACCTTGATCGTGCAACAGCGACTGATGTCACGGTGCTCGACTATGGCGACAGCTCCAGCTCTCCCCCAAGCCCAGAGCCAATTCCAGCTCCATCTGTTCCCGATCGCTTGGCTTCAAATACCCAGCCCGATCCCCTCGCCGAAACGCGTCGCCGGGCACTGGAGAGCATGCGTCGTCGCAAGACAGCGACGCCGTCATCTTCGGTCGCGCCCACTCCTCCGCCCTTTCTCTTCCATCCTCCGCCGCCCGCACCACCAAGCCTGCCATCCCCCGCTATTGTCGAAGAAGCAGCGAACCTTGAGCAGCAGATTCTAGGCTCCACAACCGAGGTTCCTATGGATATAGACGACGAGGTAGAGGAAGGTGAGATACCAGCTAGTGACACAGTGGAGGCGCCGCCATTGTCCCGAGAGACAACCACCCGAGGCGTCAAGCGTCCACTGGCAGAGGACTTGATGGATCGCGGTCGCATCAGGGCAGTGCGTCCGGCTACAGCCAAGCGTCACGTGTTTGGTGCACACGGACAACTCGGCAGCAGGCTGGTGCTCCAGCTTGACGACGACAGTGATAGCGACGATGACGACGACGAGGAGGCGTCTCCTGTCGCTCTGAACACCCCTCTGATTGTTATTCCTCCCGAATATGACACAGAGGCATTGCTGGCTGAAAAGGAAGCCAGCATTCGCCGGCTCAAGGAGCAGATTGCAGCCAGGTTGCTCGTCAAACAGACTGCTAGCGCTGCCAACAGCCGCAGTGCTACACCGACGCCAGCCAGCCGCGTAGCAGATGCTGCCGAAGCCGCCGAGGGTGTTGGCGTGACCGGCGTCTCCACTGAAGTTGTGCAAGCTGCCGTTCTTGCTGCCGCTCAAGAACATCATGAACGTGACCAAACCCAAGGTGGGTTTACCGCCATTCTTTATGCTGATGCAGAGATGAAGTTCCCATGTCAATCGCCGTCGACTCTGGTGGGTGGCGCGCTCTGCATTTCAGCATGCGACCGTGCCAGGAAGTCAGCATGCATGCTAACTTTGCACAGCTGAACGCCCGTCTGCGGCTGTAACAGGTAAATCTAAACAGGGCGTGACAAGTCTCACTCGCAGCCAAAACCACAGCCACAAGCTTGCCCAGCAGCGTTAGTGCATCCTTGCGTCTCTGGCACTGACTACTGTGGCAGAACTTCCGCGCATACAAGCCACTGCTACCCCACTATCCTCAACTAGCATCCTCGGCACATTCAGTTAACATTGGAACTGCAAGCCTCATGACCACCAGCCCTCAACCGATGGCAACACTCGACTGGCCTCTCGTGTCTTCTATCATACTGACCCATCGCCTCCTGCATGACAAGTCTGCTGCCATGTGCCGCTCAGAGGCCGGTGGCGGCAGCTGTGCCGATGCAGACTGCAGCGACATTCATCTCCTGCGTACCGAGCCAACTGGTACGTGTTCTTCATCCAGCTTCTCTTCCCCGCGCACACTAAAGGGCTCTGTTCAGATGACGACCTTGTCTCGTACGCCACCCAGTTGCTTTCCATGCAAGCGGACAATGGCAACATAACCGTCGACATGGACAAGGAACCAGAAGCCGTGCGGCGCTCTATCCAAATCGCCAAAGAAGAGCTTTCGAACAGCAAACAATCTTCATCCACGGCACCGTGGTCGACGCCAGATGGGCTAACCTCTTTGCTCCAATTGACCATTCGGCACCTGGCCAGGTGAGGGCTGGGGACCGATTTGCATTGTGATTCCCTCATTGTACATTAGTCTCGGCTCACATGACGCATGCACATTGTGTTTTTTCCCATGCAAGTTGCAGAAACCAAATCCCTGTTGAGTCGTTGACGCTCAGCGAGTGTTACTGGCGATTTATCTTGGTTGACATTGGTGACATAGTGTCTGCTTGCCGTTTGGCCAGCCCGGTACCATGCGGGCCGCGACAGTGCCTGGGATATTCCATAAGTACCAGCATCTCTAAGACACTCCAGATGCTGCAGCACAGCGTGCCGTCATGCCCAACTTCGAAATTCGTACGTAGCATTTGAAAACGAATTATTACACCGATGGAGATGTCGATGATGCTGACGGAGTACAAACGGACTACTCATGGTCTACAGTCCGCATTCCTCGGGGGCAACTTAAATCGAGGACCGACATGGAGCACCCTCTGCCCCGAGTAATCGGCTAGAAGCCACACCGTTGCCACGCGCCACACAGTACGTACAGTACGCTGACTTCTTTACGCATCTCGACGCCGCCCAGATCAAAGGCCGAGTATAGCGGGGCTTGCGGGGCTTGCGGGGCTTGCGGGGCTTGCGAAGTGACGAGCTAAAGCAGCACTCGGGCGCCCCGAGAGCAGTGAGTGGCACCGTTGGCTTGTGATGCAATGCAAGATATTCCCCGTTCGCGGAATTTCATCAGGTGCACAGCACAAGTGACGCGTTGAATCTACGACATGTTGCGATGAAAATCGGACTCGTGCTGTGCTTTGTCTGCGCCCCATGGGCTCCTTTGCCCTCGACGTCCCCGTTTTGAGGGGAAAACGTGGTCATTACGGAGTCGCTGTCATTCATCGACATAACCCTTTTCCTGAGCGATGAACCCTTGATGAGCTGACGATTTGTTAGAAGGCGTGCAGTCTCACACCGTCTGCTGGGTGCCAACCTAAACCATTGTCAATTGTTTCATTAATAGAGTATAAAGGAGTGGTGGTTGGAAGTCAGGTGTTTGCCACTCACTCGGACCACCGCTTAGGCACACGCCACTGGCGCAGATAAGACCAGTCCTTCTCAAACATTGTCGACTGTCTGAGATCTGAGGCCTGTGCACTTCATGCCTGGTCTCTCTGGGCCCCGGCCCCCAACCCCTTGTTGCACCACACAAGGAGGTACGTAGGTCGAGCACTTGTACGGTGGCAATGCCGATCAAACCACATGTATGTCCTCGTCGACTGTTGCCCTGTTGTGTGACGGCGCCTCCGAATCTCGGACAACAGACGGATCTGCGCCTCTGCACGTTGCGCCACCATTGCAGAGTCTACGTACTCACTAGGCAAATTCGTGCTGGGCTCGCAGAGATGGTCCTATGCAAAGATAGATCGGGAAAGGCATGGTGGATCCATACCTGCGGCGATTCCGTGGGCAGCCACTGTGTGTACATATCTTGCTGCTTAATGGGGAGCCATCTATTGTTGAGTGGCGACTTGGAACAACGGGTTCCAGCCAACCTTCCTATCCCTGGCGCCCTGGCCCCTGGTGAAGATCCGGAACAGCAGGTCGGCATACCTCACCCGTTCTTTGTGTAGATCGTCACTCGGCCTTGACTGCAATTCGACCTCGTTCCTCCGTGAGTGGCGCCTAACACACACTCCTAGAGTCACAACGATCACAACAGACTTGTTCCGCGTGGAAACGATCAAGCACTGACCAAGTCCTTAGGAGAAAGGACAGCCAAAACAGACGACGTGGACGTCTGTGGTTGTTGAATGGCGCCGGCCATGACATTCTTCTGGATATCCGTTAAGAATCACGAGTCAAAAAGAGGCGAACGTCTTCAGGTCTTCAATGACAGGACCGGTACAATTTTGCGACTCGGAGGATGCCGAAGGAGTGCACCGTGTCATTTGGGAGTGGTTTAAAATGATCTTCAGAGTCGGAATTGCGAAGAGGCACTTGGGCGCATCTCCTTTGCATTCCCCTGGAGAGCGGCTGTCTTGCCGTTGACAGGACGACGAGGACCGTCCTTTGTGCAGAGCGCACACACGTGTGATTGTGTGGGTGAAACAAAGAAGTAATCTGTGTTCAAGATCTGAAGAAGCAAACGGCGCCCTCTTATTCACAAGCTCACTATGCACAATGAAGAGTGGGCATACCTGTCCTTCTGTCCTTCTGGCCTTTTGGCCATTGACTGCGCATCTCTCTGTTGTGATTAATTGGGGAAGGTCGTTACATGACTCACAAATATGAATGCTGAATAACTTTGATCTTTGAGTAGCTGGTTGGGATTTTTGAGCAAACGTAGGGGAAGGTTCTCGATGCGTTTCCGACTCTTGCAAGTGTCGCTTCTCCAACTCTAGTTTGCAGTTCCCCAGTTCCTTTTCTTTGAGAGGCTTGGCAAGCCCTATGCATACAACGTTTTTGGCAGGCAGCCAGAGCTTCCGTTTAGGGATACAGCGATTAATTCACGGACAGCACGGCCATAGCAGTAGGCTGGACATCGTCCTTTGCGTCATGTCCGTTGTGCCGTCCGAGGCTTTTAGGGTTGTGTTTTTTTCTTGTTTAATCGGCGGCTGCAGATGTGACATGTGAGGCAAATAGCCATATGGTAGTTCTGCCTTCAGCAGCACACTAGCTTGACCAGCCACCAGCATATTGGCCAGATGGAATGTGCGTTTGCATCATTGGTGTGTGATGGTTGTGATTTGTCGGCCAACTTGGCCACGGCGACTGTGCATTACCGGGAAAGGAAGGGTTTGATACGCTGCACGCTGATCCATTCCGAGGGCAGGGCGGCTGAGGTGTAGGAGAGTGAAGGACTGTGTAGGGGACGCGCGTGCGTTCCAGGGTGTGGAGGGGTAGGGCTAGACTGGGCGGTGGATGTTTGTGAACCGCGAGGCAAGGCAGTCTGTACCCCAGACATGGCCAGACACACACATTTGCAACTGCAGGCATCCGAGCGCAAAGCATAACATTGTGTGCCACACATGCACACCCATCAACACACCAAGCTTCAGTCGCGCACAGATGCACAGGCGCACAGACATTAAGGCATATTCAAGCCAAGGGGTTGAAGCACACGGGCGAAGATGAGATCGGGGCAAGGAATTGCAAGGGACAAGCAGTGCCACGCAGAGGCAGAACGGCGGGTCATTTTGTGTTTGTTGCCTAATCTACGGTCATCCCAATCTCTCGTTTGCCAGTTACCCCTCAACGAGCACTTTTGAAGGCTCCTCTCAACTCCAGCATCTACGTACCCCCTCTCGTTCTTGGCGGACAGCATCACCTTCGCAAAAATCGTACGCTGTAGCAAGACGCAAGGAGCCGCAAGGAGCACCCGTGTGCCGACAGTCCAAAGCAGAGTGTGGAGCATATCGGTGAGTCTGGGTTCCGCGGCCCATGACGTGGTGATGGGCTTGGCACTGCCGTCTTGTCCCAGGATCCCAGTCTTGCCGCCAACAAGGTTTTCCTGTGGTTGTTTGCAGGGTTGAAACCTGGATACCGGTGTCGCCCAGGGGTGGGACGTGGACGCGGCGGAAACCATCATCGTACCAAGACCGCGGCCCGGTGGCGGGCGGTTATCTAGTGGCCAGTGGCGACCCATCGTCTGAGCAGCCGTTCTTAGCCGAAAGTATTTGTATACGAGAAAGCCGGATGTGTTGAAGGATAGCCCATGACAAGAGAACGCTGACATGATTAAGGACGTGCGAGACTTATCCTTTTGCGACCCCAAAGGCACACCAGGGATCAACTCTGTCCTTGTCCTACCCTTCATCTTGGATCAATCGCGTTGTCGTGAGTCGATTCAGTTGTTTGTCGCCCCAGAATAGTTTCTATCCCTTTTACACGTCGATGGAGGTTGCCCACGCTGCGGGAGTTCCCTCAGACGCAGCGATGCCGTTCGACTTGCCCTCGAGCTGTCGCAAAGAACCAGCCCGTGGCGCGTTTCGATGGCCGAGTGGCGGCATTTTTCCGTGCTCCGCCCATCATCCGCAGCAATCGCACACAAATGGTTTGGTGTGCTGCTTCAGCTCTGGAAAGGAAGGGACGCCTGCATAGTGGGGGACGGCTCCACATTGCCCCTGTTTGGGGTAACCAGCACGGTCCATCTCTATTTACCGCCTTGCATTTCTCCTACCTACGTGCTCTGTTTCCTGTGGAGGGGCACATACTTTCCGATCGGAGAGTATACTCTGCATGGTCTCTTGGGTCTGCTCCTGGCTCCTGGAGCCTTGAGATCACGCAGGTTCATCCTCGTTTGACTGCACCATAATCTCGATGAAGTGCTCGAAGTGACCCGTTCTTGAATTGGCCAGCTGACAACGCATTATCAAACGGATTCACACTCGTCGTGGCTGCTCCGTTCCAGTTGCCGTTCTTTCAACGAGCAACGTGCATCGCTTCAAACAAAGGAACGCAATCGACACCCGTCCAAAGTCTGTGGTCTGGAGACAACGCAATAAACACTTGCAGCACACAGCCCGCGTCGTGTACCGTGAAGGATCCGGTCTGCAAACACGTCATATTTGCAGGGTTCTGATTGGACCCGAGTTCCTAGCCTCCAAGTCCTCCGACGACGCGGCGCCGCTTTCGTCCCACGCGCTGCTCTGCCAGTAGCCTATTGTGAGTCCTCATTCCGTACCTCACATACCGCGCGCCATGTACCGCACTCTAAGCCCACCCTCGTACCGCACCCGCAACACCCATAATGACGTGCGTCGCTCGCACACACACATCTTGTCTTCTGAGCACCCGCGGCCGCTTCCATGCCCCCCCCCAGTTTCGCCCTCCTATTTTCAGCAGCAGCTGCCTGGTGAACGGTCGTTAACTCAGGCCCAGAGCCCGAACCCTCCTAAAACTACAACCCCACGGGAGATTCACCCTGGCTTTCATCTCGTCTACACCAACACAACCACGCCCGCTCCCACAGCCCACGCACCGACTCGGCAACCTCTCCCTGATATTGTTCGCGTCCAGATCTAGCCCCTTACTGGGTCAAACGGCTATTTGCCACTCCTACTTGCGAATTCCACACCACACGATTTCCACACCACACGATCGGTTCTCTCACATCACCACACACCTGCCGCCCATCAGAAACACATTACAACCGTTGGCGTATCTCCTTGTCTTGACTAGTTTCTCTACCCATCTGATAGACGCCCTCTGGTCCACCGCCGTCCCTCCCTGTGCACGTGCGGTTTCGCTTCATTGTTAGAACTCGGGGTCACACCGAGTCCACATCCTCTTCACAATCGAGACACTCGACACTCCTTCGTTGCTTTTCGGCGCCTTCCATGGCCACTGGCGGTGGGTCTGGATGGCGGTCAAGTGGGAGTCGCTCGCCGCCCCCTCAGCCGCCCAGCCGCCCTATCAAGCCCCGGAGACCATTTTCTCCCATGCACGCAGGCGAAATTAAACCCCCGTCGTCATCACCTCCACCTCCGAGCTCGCTCTCTCCCAAGCGGCCTCATGTTCATACGACGGGCCGGCTGCAAGGGGAGGCTAGCAGTTGCGGTCATCACAGCCGCTCCGTCACTGGTTCCCACTTGGTGGGCTCAGCTCCCCCTTCGCATAGCCTGCACGCTGCGTCTATGAATTCCACGGCCCCTCTCCCTCGCCGAGTCCCTGGCAGCGACGCCATGGGTCCGCAGTGCAACATTTCCGCCGCCATGATTCGAGGTGACTCGCAAGACTCGCAGATGTCGATCGGCTCCAAGCACTCAGAGTCGTCCGCTCCATCCTTGTCCATCAGCCAGCATTCTCCAGCTTCTGCCGTCAGCCAACTTCATGGACGCCCGGCGGAACGGCAAGGTGGCTTTGAGGTCTCGACGCAGGCAGCGTCCGAACCCTCAACTCGTCGCAGCCAATCACCGCCTCGGCGACGGACGCGAATGCTCATGACACGCATGCAGTGGACTGCACTCAATGGCCTCCTCGAGCGTGTAAGTTGCGGCAGACCAGTCGTTAGGCTGTGCTAACTTCAATGCAGACTGTATTTCCATCGACAAGAGAACGCGAGGAGCTGGCACAAGAGATTGGTCTGACTCCGCGCCAGGTGCAGGTTTGGTTTCAGGTCAGTGGTTCCTTCTACTATCCTGCAGACATCTTGCTCACCGCAATCAGAACCAGCGGCAGAAGCGCCGCAGGGAACAGACCGACCTCGGCTATAACCACCAGGGCCGACAGGAGAATTCCCGCACCGCTGAAGCCTCACTCTGGTCCCAAGGCGGACCCTCTCCGGCTTCGGTGTGGTCCATGCACAGCGCCCCTTTTCCTTTGCAATCAGGCCGCCCCGCACCGGGTTCCCAGAACGATTATCTCGGTGGTAGGACGCAGACCTCGCCTTCCGACCCGCAGAGCGGTACTCGTGTACCTCCTTCCTCGCGCTACCCTTCCAGTCTGCAAAATAACACACGACGCCCAGAACGCCCGGAGCACGGATCACACTTTGCCTTTGATCCGCCGCCAGCGATACGCGGCCAACACCAGGGTACTGGACCAGAGCGACAACGCTCAAGTTCGATGCACACAGACATGGGACCGTACACCCCTGCCTCTGCCTCAAACTCATCAGCTACTCAGCGACCATCTCTGCAACGAGCGTCGACAATGTTCCACCCGCCCCCCGACGCTCACGGCGAGGGAGCGACTGGTCAGAGTGGCCCAGGAGTTCTCGTTCGCGCCGAGACTCATCCTTCACATCAGATGCGCAGCTTGATTGATGCGCGAGGTGTAGACTTTTCTGTCCCGCCTGGTTCGCGTTATGCCGGGCCTGCCTCAACATGGCCCGAATATCGCTCTCCGGAATCGGGGTCGGACCCAGGATCACACTCGATTGAGAGTGGGCACCGTAGGGCTGTGTGGCGCGCCGAGAGCGATCGTCTCATGACACGAGAGAATCCACACGCGCTCCCCGACATGGGACCCACTCCTCGCAATGAGGGCCAGACTACGCCGTCTGGCCAAACAAACATGCTTCTGTCCCCACCGTCACGGGGCTCGCAACTGCCACCCTCACTGTTCAACCTCGTCCTGGATGCCCCCATCCAGCAAGCCGGCGACCGGCAGTCCACGGTGCTCACGCCACCTCAACAGACGGTGCCACTCGATCAGCTATCCATTCGCGACCGTGACCGCAAGAATGCACTCCTTGCCGTGTCCGAGTCACCACCTCCTCTGCACATTGCCTCTCCGCGAACTCTGTCACAAAGCTTACCATCGTCGTCCAAGCCGTCGTCTGCTGGGGCTCCCCAAGACATGGATATCGATGAACCCGCCCCTCAACCTTCGCCTCCAACCGCCCTCAAGGTCAAGAACCTTTTAAACTAGGCATCTTGTCAAGATTCACGCATGCCGTGCATACTCCCGCTTGTCTTTTTTGCATTGTACAGCTCGTCGCCGTCGAGTCTTTTTTGCATTGTACAGCTCGTCGCCGTCGAGCGGCCCATATCATATCCACATTCTCGCCTGTTTGCATCACTACCGTATGATATTATTGTGTACAGCTCGCGACCTATTAGCGCGATCAGCGCGCCGTACAAATGCCACTAACTCGGGACACGTTGACGACGCTAAACATCCAGCACCCCAGGCACAGCTGTCGGTTCAGGAACCAGAAACGTGGTGCGGAAACGGTCAACTGGTATCCCCGTTCCACTGCACCAATCTGCAGAGAGCTCCCGTGAGACCGAAATATGCTTGATCAGCTTAGCGAGGATGGGTTCCTTCGGACCAGTATTCGAGCAGGGCCTGGCTGGCCGTCGGCTTGCCGTTAGTGCATGCGTACGCCTGACTCCCATGCATGTACGTTCTAATTATTGTTACAGTGCCGAGGTTTATTCTGCTTACCGCCCAACGGGTGCTCCCTCCATGCGCCAAACCTTGATCACTCCGCTTCGATCGGCACTGACAATGCAGCTGCTGAACGGAGTCTCCACCACTCCCAAGGCACACACAGCATCGTAGTGGGGCCGCAACGGTTGTCGCTGGGAATTGGCAGCATGTGCCGCTGCCGATGAGGAGCCGGCCGTGCTGGCCCCAGCAGTGGTAGTGGAGCCCGTGCCACCAGCACTGGTCGTAGTCGAGGTGGATCCACGACGGGCATCAAGTGCTCCACGCGTGACGGGGACAGTGTAGAAGAGCTGTGGTGTGGCTTGGGCACCTGACCTAAACACAACATCCCTTTCTCGTTGACTGCCGCAAACAACAAAGCCATCACTGGGACGAATGAGATCCCAATACCTGATCACGCGGTCGTCGCCGGCAGTCACCATCCATCCGGGACGTGCGTCGTTGCCACCCGTCAAATCGGTTGCCGTTCCTTGGAGTGAGATAAAGCCGGTGCCTACAAGGAGCGATTGGACCGAAGGCAGGTCGACAGAGTCCGCAGACAGTGATGGCAGCCCCCCGCGCCCACCTGCGACTTCGGCAATGAGCTCCGATTTGGTCTGAAGCACATCTCGGTTCGGTGGCGGGTGGCCACGTGAGGAGGGTCGAGTCGATCGCGCTTCGTACACCTCGACAAGCTTGGCAGTTTCAATGTCATAAGTCTCGACCAGGGGCGTGTCGTTGGCATCGCTGTCGGGTCGGTCCCCTTGGGCATTGCGATTAATTGATACCATTAGCCAACGACCGCGGCCTCGTGATGGGTGAATTGCCAGCGAGGTCACGCCACCTCGAGTGGCCCAGCTCTTGAGAACCAAGCCAAATCGTAGATCCCACAAGCTCAAGGCACCCGTGACAGTGCCAACGATAAGCCAGTGCGAGCTGGCACATACCGCGGAGATGGGTCCCAGTTCCAGCGGGTGTTGAAGGCGAGTCTTGATTTCCATGGACCGCATGTCAAAGACAGCAATCGTGCCCGTGCTCGTCACGAGCAACAACGACGACTCCTGCAGGTGGCAGATGTGGGTAACATAGCCATCTGCAGGCGCCGCACGCCACTTGCGAATGGCGTCAATCTCCCGAAACTTGATGGAGGACCCCGTCAACGACACGTGTACCCTCAGAATATCCACCGCACCATCCTCTGAGGCTACGGCGAGACAGTGCGTTTCGTTGATCCGACACATTGCAGATACAGGCGCGTCCATCTTGTAGATCAGCCTAGCTCGAGCGGCCACTGAGCGTTCGAGGCGGGCAATGTCCCAGACCAAGACTGTCGAGTCCTCAGAGGCAGTGGCAAAGAACACTTGGTCAGGCGAGGTCACAATCGCAGTAACAGCCCCAGTGTGTTGTGGGAGGTGTGCAATCATGGTGACAAACTGCGGGTTGGACGACTTGCCACCTCGCGGTCCACGCTTGCGATGTGCTGCCACAACGCGAGGTCCAAAATCGAGCAGTGGTGCGCGATAGTTCTCCAAGTCGACCTGCTCGAGGTAGGCCCTTACACCTGGGTCGGCACCGTCGTACGTGCTGCTGTAGGGAGCAACAGAGCCACTGGTGCCAGGCTGTACTGTGGTGCCTAGGACAGGCGTGCTTCGTCCAGAATGATTTGCTGGTGGATCGTCGTGAATAGTGGTTGTGCCCACTGCCGTGGTGTTGACAGCTCCAACAGCGGGGGCAGCCTTGGAATCCAGCCTGTGGCGACCAGCCCGAGTGACGCTAGTGATATCCATGGTGGACGAGATGGCCGACTCGGAGGGACTGCCGGCCACAGGTGGTGGCTCGACCGATACCGAGACAGAGCGGCTGGGCACGTCAATGGCCTGCAGCTTCTTGCGGAGCTCCTCTGCCTGGCTGTCCGTCCCACGGTTACTCTTGCTTGCAAACGACGTGCGGCGGCTGTGGCTCTCGCCCGCAAGATGAGGATGTAGCTTTAAAAGCTCGAGCTTGGCGTCCACGACTCCCACCTTGCGGGGAGAGATAAACACGGTTTGAGGCGTCACACCGAGGTTGATGAGAGAAATACTCTTGCCAGACGTCAGAGCTGCTTCAGGTAGCGTGCCACCATCCGAGCCCTCCCGAGCTTTGCTGGCGTGCGCCTGCTTGACAATGAACTCGCGCAGGGCGAGAATCTTCTTCTCCTCCCTGGCAGAGATACCCTTCTCGCGGAGCTGGGGCGTGTCCGTCGAGCTCTCGGATGTCGCTGCTTTCGTGAGCGCCGACTTGGCTGATGAGCGATTAGGTAAAACGTTCCAGAATCCTGGGGGAGAGTTTTGCAGCGCAGCTGCCTTGGCAAGCTGCAGAGTAGAGCGTGAGAGTGGCGGTACCAGGGCGCTCAGAATGGAGTCCTCGTCCAGGTTCAGAATGTCTGACCGCAGCGCTGTGCGCACTGATGGGTAGAGGATACACCACACGTCCGACGTTGGCAGGTTTCGAGCCGCTGCGGCCACGAACCCTGCAGCGCCTTGGCGAATCCACGCGTTCGGGTGGTACAGGAACCCTTGGACGACGGAGAAGACGTCCCATAGCCGCATGCGGGGTAGCAGCCCGAGTGAGGTCAGGCTTGAAAGCGATGCAATGACACGCGCAACGACAGCCTCCTCTGGATCAGCCAGGGCCTGGAGCATGAGGGGTAGCACATAGTCGTCTATAGCGCGGATACCGATGAAGGCGCCGACAGCGACGATGCTGTCAAAGAAAGCAAGACGAAGCTGCCAGTCGCGGTCGTTGAGATACGTCATGATGTGGCTGAGCACGGTTTCGCTCGACTTTTGGCGTCCAAAGAAGAGGCACAAGTCCGAGATATTGGCGAGCATGCCGCGCTTGACGTTGCTGGACGAGTCGACAAGCAAAGTCGTGGCTTGTTCTTCGACAACGGCCTGAATCTCTGCCAGCATCGCATCATAGTCGGAGTCGGAGATCTGTGGACCGTCGTTGGGAGATTGGGGCTTTGCAGCCTGGCTCAGCTCGAGCATGCGCATGGCGGCGTCGGCAAGTCGGACCAGGGCGCGAGCGTAGGTTGCGCGCACAAAGACGTCCGTGTCGTTTGCGAGTCGCCGCATCTGGGGTAGCAAATACTCGGGGAGAAAGGTGGCGTTGTGGACAGTGATGGCTGTGATAGACTCGACCTGCAGGGTCAGCGTGGCCGCACGCTGCACATGGTCGACTTACAACAATAACAACGGTGCGTGTCGCCTCGGCGCGCACAATAGGCACGTCATCAGACAACAGCTCGACCACGAAGGGAATAATGCGGTCCACCTTGTCCTCGTCCATAAGATACGGGCAGAGGTTGAGGAACAGCTTCAAGCCGTGCAGTCGCGAGCTGGGCGAAAGGCAGTTACGCAGCGACGACGTGACGATGTTGAGCAGCAGCAGTGCTGGCCCATCTACTGTGATCAGCTCAGATCAAGACCGCGCAGACTCACTCTCATTGATGCCTTTGCCCTCAAGGTGCACGCTAATCGAATCCCACTGCTCCAGCATGCGATCAATCCTGGCTCCAGGCAGCGTTGCTGCGCGGGGCAAAAAGTCGTGGCCAGTCGATTCGGGCAGCTCGGCGAGCTCCTGGACATAGTCTTGGAGGAAAGTATAAAAGTACTCGGGAAAGATGGTACCGCGGTAGGTGGCGAGGATACGATCAAAGCTTGGGCGCTGCGATGGCTCGCGCGAGAGCATTTGAGCGATCATGGACTTGACGTCCACGTCCTCGAGGTTGTCAAGGATACCTTCCAGCCCAAGAGAGCCGTTGCGGTACGCAAACAGCTCACTCAAATTGAACACGGTGCGTCCATCCGTCCATGTCTCGGCCAGCACACATCCAGCCGAGAACACGTCCATCTCCTCTGTAACCCTCTCGTCGCGCTTCTCCCATGGCTCCGCCCCGCTGCCTGATTTAGACTCTGACGCAGCTGCGACCTTCTCCTGTGCCATTTTCGAATCAGCTTCGTAGAACCGTTCCGGGGCAATGTAGCATGTACGCCTTGCCGAAGTGTCAAAGAAGAAGGAGAAGTCACTCGGGTCGTCGAGGGGAAGGTAGGTTGGTTTGAAGGCCGAGGAAAAGTCGGTCACAAGCACTGTCAGGTCAGAGGTGATAAGGACGTTGTCCGACTTGATGTCGCCGTGTGCGACCTGCGGCGTTAGCTCCTCCTCGAATCCTGGTGCGCAACTGACCTTGTTGGTGCGGGCATCGCGCAGGCAAGTGAGAAGCTGGAACGCGATCCACTTCTTCTCAATGTCTGTGAGATATGGTTGGGTACTGACTGGTCAGAGTACGCTCTCCAAGTATGCAGCAACCCACCTCAAGCGATCATAAAGACTCGACCCAACCCATTGCCGAATGAGGTATCCCGCCTTGTCCGTCTCAATGAACTTTTGGTACGTCATAACATTGGGCAGGTGTGCGAGCGCGTCCCTCTCGCCTGTATAATGTCAGCACTGTCTTAAAACAGAGAAACGCACGGGTCAGCCGCCGCTGGATGAGCCGCAGGGTCATGCTCGCATCGGGCTTGATAAAGATCTTCAGCACGAGAGGCCCGTTCTTGTGTCGCGCGAGAATGGTCTTGAGGAATCGTGACGAAGACAAACTGTTCCCTCCGTCAGTGTCTCCTCACACTGATTGGGACTGCAAGAAGAAGCTCACCTCTTGTCATACGAGATGTCGTTCCCGAGCTCAGAGACGTACGAGTCCAGCGCTGTCGAGCTTGGTCGTCAGCTTGTGTTAACAACAAAAGGACTCACGCGCGGGCCATGGATGATATGTTACCCATTTTGGGCACTACACCGCTACGGTGCTGCTGAAAAGAGTCGCACTGCGAAACGAAAGCGTTGTTGGAGGTTAGTTGGGTGGATGAAGGTGAATGATGACATCTGAGATGTGGTCTTGCTGACGACAATCGACGCGGGGTCTCCGGGGTGGCAACTCAATCTGCTCCCGCTTCCAATTGTTACCACACTTCATCAACACTGGACAAAAATGCATACATTGCTTTTCTAAGCAGACTATGAGTGGTAGGGAAGTTACAAAGCAGCCGTGGCCTGGCCGTTGATGGGGTCGACGACTGTCTTGAGTGCGTCGAGGAGCGCCGCAGCGCCGCGCTGCAGGCCCCAGTAACCGACCTGGCGGATGCGTTTCGAGTTGGCCGCCTCAGACGTGACATGATAGGCGAGTGCAGCGTAGATCTGCTGGGAGATAGAAGTCATAAGACCCGTCTCGAACAGAGTCCACGAGCCGTCAAAGTCGGGAAGGTCGGCGGCCACTTGGCAGTGGATGGGGACGAGGGTGCGGTTGGCGTTGATGAATGCGACAATGGGGCGAATGAGGGCATTGTTTGTCATGCTCAGGTCATAAGTGAAGACGGGCACTGCGGCCTTGAGGTCGCGGAAGCGCATGTCAATATCAATGGTGACACGCCGTTGGTCCACGGGTTCCGCCCGGCCAGGGGCGCGGAGGGGAGGGCGAGCAAGCCGGTGTTGACCGGGAATCAGAGCCGAGCTGCTCGCCTCGGTTGCTGCAATGGCATCGTTGATGCGTCCGAGATCGCCGCTCTCGCCAACGTCGGCAGGCAGCGAGCCCTGGGTCGTAATGTTGGCAACGTTGCGGCCAATCTCATCGAAAATGGCCATAATGTCCACGCTTTCGTCATCGGGGTGCTGGGGGAACTTGATGTCCAAAACGGCATCCAGTTTGCCAGATGTGATCCACGACATGGGGCCCTGGTTGCCTGAAGCATACTGCGCGTGCTCAATGGGCAGACCATCGATGCGGAAACGGGCCATCCTCTTGACCATGCCATCGGCGTGTATGGCCTTGCCGAGCTTCTGCGGCATGTGCAGACTGAAAAGACAGTTGTCGTACTGACCAGTCATTGCCTCGGCACTGAGCATGTCGTAGAACAGCCAGCGCTTGCGGAAGGGACCAAAGTGTGCGTTAAAGATGGACACGTTGTACGGTCGCTGGCCTCCGGGCTGGTACACTGTCACCAAAAAGTCTTCGACAACAAAGTCGTCGAGCTCAAAGTCGCCAGTGGCAGTCGGGTGTCGGAAGTCGGCAGGCTCCAGCCTTTTCGAGGGGTCCCACCACACGGACCGACGATCGATCACGCCACGAACACCCTTGACCTTTGCCTGCTGTACCAGGCCCTTTCCATCCAGCCATCGTCTCAAACTGAGAGTAACCTCGACTTCATCAAAGTTGATGTCGTACATGGTATAGTTTTCACTCTCAGGAGCGCGCGTGGGGCTGGCATAGGTCTCGACTGGCACATTGGCAGCGAGGTAGGCCGTGGGGTTGGGCGGGGTCGCAGTTGCCGTCTTGGTCTTCTTCGCATTTGGGTCGGCATCGACTGGGCGGCGCGACACGTAGACGTTGCGGAACGAGATCTTGGATGCACCCCACTTGGGGACGATAGCAGACTCGAATCTGACAAGTTAGGACAGGCACGTGGGTCGTGTGACTTACATGACGGTGACACCAGCAGCAGAGGTGAGGTA
This sequence comes from Prillingera fragicola, assembly GCA_002335605.1. Lineage (NCBI taxonomy): Eukaryota > Fungi > Basidiomycota > Tremellomycetes > Trichosporonales > Trichosporonaceae > Prillingera > Prillingera fragicola. The sequence continues at coordinate 158,024 of BEDY01000004.1, read as the reverse complement.
GTCCGAAATCCAGCGGGCCACATACTCTTGCAAGGACAACGAGTTGAGCGTGAACAAGACTGCAGACACAAAGGTGGTCGTTCCAATCAAGATCCAGATCGCTATCAGTCGTTAGCTAGCGTCCCGGCTTCTCGGACACGTGCTCAAACTCACTATTGCCGACCACAAACCAACTCAGGAAGGCGCTCAGGTCATCCGTGTTGAACCTGCGCCATCCTCGGATGGTAAAGTATTTGAATCGAATGCGCAACCGCTGCCACCAGCTGTCCGCTGCAGCAAGGAGATCCGCTTTGGTTGGCCGATGGGTAGCGGCGTGCTGCAAATCTGATCGATGTATCAACCGCCTGATAAATGGCGCATAATCCTGAGGAGCTCCTGGTGGTGGTTTGGGAGGAGCAGCCGCGCGCGGTGCAAGCGGAAGCTGCTGGGGGCAGTTCTGGCACGGTTCGCGCTTGGGATCCTCTGGGGGCGGCGGTGTTGCCGGGGTCGTCGACGTTGACGAGTTGTGTCGGTGAAATGTATGAGGGAACCTCTGAGGGATGGTAGGTTTTGACAGCAGCGATCGCGAGGTGCTCGATGCCTGTCTTGTGAAGAAGGCATGGATAGTGAGGTAGCGGTCAGCATGAGCAGATTGCCGGCGGGGGATGACGCTTGTAGCCGCTGCTCTCGAGGTGCTTGCTCGGAGAGAAGCGAGTGCAGCGGGTTGTGAGAAAATGTGCGCCACCCGCCTGGCGACTGGCTGCATTTTGGCGACGAGTTGCTAGTTGTTGTTGCTGGCTTGCAGAGGGCGCTGGTGGCCAGGAGAGGAGGATGAGGAGGGAGAGTGCCGAGGATGCCCTGTTGAAGAGCTGTGTGCGGCACTGCTCTTTTGCAAGAGGTGGTGGTGGTGGGAACTGTGACAAGTGACGTACACCAGCTACCCAAGGACGCACGGAGGGAAGACAGTTCGGAACATTGATAACAGCCTTCCCTCCCCATGTGATCAATGACGTGGACTTTTTTAAATAATTACACGGCAAGCCTCAGTATTTTGCCACCACTCCCAAGATTTCAGTTCGGGGCAGCGACCAGCCAGCACCGTGCTCCTGGGATTACTCATATCTAGACTTGGACCCAAAACATACTCCTAGCACATCATGGAGTACGAACCAGACGCAGCAGGGCAGGAGAGCTACATTCTCTGTGCAGACTGTGGAACAGTCATCTCATCCGCCAACGGCGCAGGGCTCTGTAGGTACTCCACCTCCTTTGCGGGGGAACTTGTCATGCACATAGCTGACCAACAGGTGTGGGATGTCTTCGTAACTCGGTCGACATCACAGAGGGTATTCCCAAGGAGTCCGTCATCAACTTCTGTCGTGGCTGTGAGCGCTTCTTGTCGCCCCCCAGCACCTGGGTTGCTTGCCAGCCCGAGTCGCGCGAGCTGCTTGGTCAGTGATACTCGTCGGCTCCGAGGTTTTGCTTGTTGCTAACATTCTTTTAGCCATTTGTTTGAAAAAGATTGCGAGGCCATTGCTCAAGGTCCGCCTCATTGACGCGTCGTTTGTGTGGACAGAACCTCACTCGCGCCGTATCAAGATCAAGATCACTATCCAGAAGGAGGTGCTCGCCCACACCGTCCTCCAGCAGACCTTTGTTCTTACTCTTGTCGTCCAGACTGGTCAGTGCCCGTCATGTACCCGTCTTGCCGCCAAGAACACTTGGAAGGCATCAGTCCAGGTTCGCCAGAAGGTGACCCACAAGCGTACCTTCTTGTTCCTCGAGCAGCTCATCCTCAAGCACAACGCCCACAAGGACACCAACAGTATCGCCGAGAAGCGTGACGGTCTCGACTTCTTCTACACTGAGCGTAACAACGCTATCAAGATGTGCGAGTTCTTGGCCGGTGTCGTGCCCGTGCGCGTCAAGGGATCCGAGCAGCTCATCTCGCAAGACACCCACAACGGAACTGCCAACTACAAGTTCACCTACTCGGTCGAGATTGTGCCCGTGTGCAAGGATGACTTGGTGTGCATTCCCAAGTCGCTCGCTCGCCAGTGGGGTAACATTTCTCCTCTTACCATCTGCTCGCGTGTCGGTAACTCGCTGCACCTCCTCGACCCTATGACTCTCCAGCAGACCGATGTGACTGCACCCGTCTACTGGCGCCAGCCGTTTGACTCTCTTGCCACTGTCTCTGACCTTGTCGAATTTGTTGTTCTCGACATTGAGCCCTCTGGAGCCCAGCGTGGCAAGTGGGTGCTTGCCGACGCGCAGGTGACCCGCGCCAACCGCAACGGCCAGTCGCTCGATGAGGACGGCATGGGTGACGATGGTATTTACCACACCCGCACCCACCTCGGTGCCATTCTCCAGCCTGGAGACACTGTTCTCGGCTACCACCTGACCAACGCCAACTACAACAGCGACAACTTTGAGGCTCTCGACTCTGGTAGGATACCCGACGTGATTCTCGTGAAGAAGACCTACCCCAACCGCCGCAAGAAGTCCAAGCCCAGGAACTGGAAGCTCCGTTCGATCGCCAAGGAGGCCGAGGATCTCACAGCCGACTCGAACGCTGTCGGTCGTGGTGCTCTTGGTCGCCGTGGTGGTGTGGACCAGAAGAACGTCGAGCGCGACTACGAGCTCTTCCTGCGCGACCTCGAGGAGGACAAGGATTTGCGTTCCGCCATCAACCTGTACCGTGCCGACGAGCCGGCAGCAGACGACGAAGAGGACGGCGATGTCGCCATGGGCGGCAACGCCGGCGGCTCGGGTATGCGTGGTGGCAAGCGTCGCGGCGGCAAGGCCCAGCAGGCTGCTTCGGCCATGGAGGTCGAGAGCGACGTCGCTGGTGCCGAGGGCGACGACGAGGACGAGGAGGAGGAGGACTTCCCCGAGATTGAGCTTGATGAGCTCCTCGAGCACTTTGAGGGCATGGACGTCAATGACGGCGAGGTCGTTGCCAACGAGCCTACGGAGAGCCAGGTTATGTAGAGCACATATGCACTGGCATTATACAATAGCAGTTGAGGCGGTTTGAATCTCAGCGAGCATGTGGATACTGACTGTGTGCCAGCATGGGTAGCTGGCCTCTGTATCGGTATCCGCGACAGGTGCAGGTCGCACGCCAATCAGATCTCGCACCCGTCAGGATGGGCCAGGCTTGAACTTTCAGTCCCCTGACCGTTCGACGCAGAATCGCTGCTTCCCTAGCACCTTCATGAAGGCTCTTTCACGGGCAGGAATCTTGTGTTCTGTCGTCCGGAGTGCCTCCTCTGCAGAAACCCACAGCCGCAAAACGCAGACATTCAAGGCCGCTTAGCTCAGCTGGTTAGAGCATTGTACTAATACCTCGAAGAGTTACTAGCCCATGCAAAGGTCGGCAGTTCGATCCTGTCAGTGGTCATTTCCTTTTTGCAGCTTGTACATTCCCTTTGCATGCGAGGACGATTGAGAAAAGCGAGACGCAACATTGATGAAGTTGCAGATGGAGGTGGTCGAAAAAAGAGTCTGTCGGGTGTATTCCGGTCATATTCCGGATAAATCATGGTGCCGGTAAACAGCGGCATTTGGTATATCCTGACACTATACCATTCCAATTGCTGTCTGGGCGACATTGCTTGCCGTCTGCATCATCACAACACTCTCTATTTCTCTTGCTCGACTCTGCTATCAGAGCTTATCATTACCATGGCGCCTCCACCCGCCTCACCAACGTCCACCCTCTTCGCCGCCCCTCCCGGCCACCTGACGCTAATCATGGCCTCCCGGCGCACGGCATCCTTTACACTCCCCTCGGACCCGCGCCACAGTTTCTTCCTGTACGTCCCGCGCGCCCACCCCGTAGCCCGCCGCGCACGCGGTGAGGACGTGGGGCGCGACGGCTCCCTGCTCTCCACCTCGCCGGCCCCCGGGCTGGCGGGCACGTCGCCCGTGTCGCCCACCACGCTGTTCCGGCCCGCGAGGGGGCCGGGGCCGAATGGGTTCCCCCTGCTTGTGGTCATGCACGATAGCTCGCGGGATGGGGAGAAGCTGAGGGATAACTGGGCAGAGCTCGCCGAGGAGGAAGGGTGTGTTGTGCTCTCGCCCAACTTTCCTTGTGACCTCAAGGTGAGTTGGGAACTGCTAAATAGAGCTGACGACAGTTCCCCGATGGGCCGGACAACTACAAACGCCTGGCGTGGACGACGGCTTCGGGCGAGGAGGTGCGCTACGACCAGGTCCTGCTGGATATGATCAACACGATCGGCGCCGAGTGGGGCAGCATTGATACCCGGACGTTTGCGCTGGTTGGTTTCTCTGGTGGAGGACAGTTTGTGCACAGGTTCTTCTACCTGTACCCGGAGCGCGTGCACTGTGTCTCCATTGGTGCGCCGGGGCGCGCCACGCCGCTCGTGCAGCTTCCCTGGCCCGAGGGCATCGTCGGCGCGCCGACGCGGGCCGATAATGGGAAGCCTATCGACGTCGCCGAGCTCGCCGCCCGGAGCAGGGACGGCCGCGTAAAGGTCCACCTCCTCATCGGCGAGCTCGACAACTGGCACCCCGTCCAGCCCGACGGCACGCGCACACCCAAGAGTCGTTTGGATGTCACCAAGGACGTCGCGCGCAGCTTTGACGACGCGGGGATCGTGTATGACTGGGATTTGGTGCCCGGGGCCAAGCATGAGGGAGAGAGGATTCGGGCCGTGGCAATGCCATGGGTTAGGCAGCATGTTAGGTGAGTTTATTGTGTGGGTGGCGCTGATTGCAGGCCGGTCGAGAAGTAGTCGAGGGATAGTATGTATAGTGGTAGAGCAGGCAGAGCTTATTTTCTTCGTGGACGACGGTGATGAGATTCTCATCACCTTCCGCCTGGTGTCGTCTACTGATCACCAAGTCCCGCCGACTACAGTGTCTTCCAAGGGCTGAAGACAAACACAAACTCAACGAGCTGTTCATTTGTTGAGCACCTTCAGACATGGCGTCAGATCTCGTGCGAAACGAGAAATGCACTGGTATTTACAGTTGCGACAGCTTGTAGCGGTTCCTACTCTCAGAAGCAGTGCTGAAACCAGTGGATCAAGACCGTTCTGCGTAACAATCGTGCATATAAACTCTGCGGCATCACAAACAAACTCCTCGTACGCTCGTCATCATACTGAAAGCACTAAATTAGGCGCGGGGGGGCAGCTGCGGGGCGTTCTGCTGGTCGACGTTGATTCCAGGCTCGAGAGCCGAGCCGATGGCGTTGTCGGTGACCTGGGAACCGACGTGGCCGCCGGTCGACTGGACGGGGGGCATGGCTGTGCCGAGTCCGGGCTCGCCAAGGACGCCGACGCCGACACCGGGCTGGGGGACGCCGCCGGGCTGAGGGACACCGCCAGGCTGGGGAACACCACCAGGCTGAGGGACACCACCGGGCTGGGGAACTCCGCCACCGTAGCCGGGCTGGGGGACACCCTCGGGAATGTTCGAAGTGTTGAGCCGCTGAACGGGGGAAACGGGCGACACGCCCGCCGAAGGGTGGCGTGGAGGAGGGACAGGGTTGGTGGCGGTCGCAGCGGCGGCGGCACCCATCTCGGACTGAGGGACCGAGGTCTGGATAGCAGCCGGGGCACCGTGGGCAGGAACGCCAGCAGCGGGGTGTACACCAGCGGCCAGAGACTGACCGGCGCCGGGAGTGGCCGACACGGGCGACGCGACCTGTGGGGTCTGGGTGAACTGCTGAGTGGGAGAGACAGCGGCGGCGCCAGCCTCCGAAGGAACCGTGCCAGAGACGGCGCGCGAGGGGGTCTGGCCAAACTCGTTGGCGGCAACGGCGCCGGCACCAGCACCAGCACCGGCGGCGGCAAACGAGCCAGCAGTGCCCGAGGCGCTGCGGGGCGACTGGCTGCGCGAGCTGGCAATGCTCAGCTGCTCGAGACGCTGGTCACGGCGGGCAGTGCTCTGGTCAACCTGGAGCTGGAGTTCCTCGAGACGCAGACGAGCGTCGATGGTGGCCTGCTGGAGACGCTTGTGCTCCTCCTGGATCTGTGTCACGTCCTTTTCGAGCTGGGCCTTCTTGCTGAGAGCGGTCTCGTGCTCTGTACACAGAATTAGTCGCAGAACAGGGGCTACAGTGAAGTCACTAACCGTGTTGCAGCTTGATGAGCTCCTGCTGGATCTTGTTCTCCTGGCGAATCGACTTCTCGAGGTCCTGGAATGCGTGTCAGCGTGACTTCACACGACGTGGTCGCCACCTACCTCGACGACGTTGTGCGACTGCTTGGCGGCCTTGTGCTCGGCCTTGTTGGCCCTCTCGACATCCTTGAGGGCCTGCTTGATGATGCTCTCGTCGTTCTTGGCCTCTGGGTTGCGTCAGTTCCGGTGGGACTGGGAGGCGGCCAAGCGGCAGTGGAACCGTGTGACCTGTACTTACCCTTCCTAAGGACGGCCTCCTCCTTCTCCTCTGCGGTTTTAGAAAAAAGACCCATGATTGTGTGCGCTGTGAGAGGTTTAAGCAATAGATGGACAGCAGGTGGGTGTGTGTTGAGAGAGAGGACGGAGAGAAAAGAGCGCTGAGGACGCTACTAATACCATTTGGCCGATGTACCTGTCGGAGTGTCATTCGCTTCCCGCTCTCTTGTAAACACGACGCGCGTGGGGGATCGCCATCGCTGACGTCACTGCCTCAATCTCTCCTTGAGGGTGGTGTCAATGGCCGTCGCGCCACACATGTACATCATGCAGCGCTATGAAGGAGTCATCTTGCGACGCTCTGGCGAAGATGTTGCAGTTGGTGATGCCATCTTATCTGTGCAGCGTGACCTGCAATCTCTAGCAAGAGGCGCCTGGATAGGTAAGCGATCCGCGTCATTCCCTATCCATCAGCATCAAAGAATGTGACCCCTCGTCAGCCACAAAGGCACCACCACCGCTCAATTTTATTACGTAATATATTTCTTGTTCACTAATTTTACTTCCGTCTCTAATCCTCCCTTTCTAATAACCTCTAATGCCAATTGTGCCACTCAGCCTCTGGCCCAGACTGCACCCACGCAAACACACCTTTCTCTTTTCGAATTGCGTCGTTCTCTCTCCCGCACATCTCCCCCGCGTACTATCTTGTCCTGCTATCACACATCCGTCAAGCTCGCCCGGTAGATACTCCCGGCAACCATGAACGCAGAGCCTACCGGTTCCTCGTCTACCCCTTCCCCGCGTCCTGGGGAGGCGCCTCGTGTATCACAACGCGCCTCCAACTCGTGTGCCTTTTGCACAAAACGCAAGTGAGTGTAGAAAAAGTTTGGGTGGCTGCGGCCGTGCGGCCTGTGGTTGGTCGCACGAGCTCGTCTCCCTTGGTGGCTTCTGATAGGGCAGCTGGGCTCTGCACCTCTCGCGTGCTCGGCAAGTTGATGGATATCAAGAGCTAACAACTGCGCAGAATCAAATGCAACAAGTCGATCCCATGTGACAACTGTATCCGCCGTGGCCACCCGGAGACGTGCACTCGTCTGCCTGCCATCGTCCGCGGCCGTCTGGTCAATGCACCGAGTGCAGCTCATCGTGCTCCCTTGACCCCTGAGCAAATTCGCCTTCTTCGTGAAGGCCAGCTGCAGCGTGAGAATGTCAATCTCAGGCGCCGTGTGGCCGATCTCGAGTCGCGCCTCCGCGAGCTCGAAGGCAATCCCGGTTCCGTTCCGTCCATGGCCTCCAAGGACTCACCGGCCGACTCGCCGGGCAACGCATTTTCGCATCTACTCCAAGGCAGTGGCAACACTGGGCCTGGGCACGAGAGGTCGAGGCAGGATGAGCCCGACGTTCTCGAGCCATTTGTTCACGTGATGGGTGTGCCAGCCGTGCGTGCTGATCGCCCTTCGTCGCCGAGCCGTCGCCGTGAACGTCTTGCGAGTGAGGCGCCTATGTCTCCCGTATCGGCGCTGCCGGATCTTCCATCGCGCAAGGCCACCGACCTCGCTCACTCGGATCTCCTCACCCTTCTCCCAACTGCTCCTCAAAGTATGATCATTGTGCGCGCGAGTCTCAAGTACATGAACTTCCTCCACTGTGCTGTGCATGTGCCAATGTGGCTTGCCGAGCATGACGCTTGGATCACCGCTGTGAGCGAAGGCAAGGAGGGTGGCAAGGGTGACGCCTGGTTGAGCTTCTGTGAGTTTCCTCATTTGTGTGCGGTTCGCTGACTTGCAGATTTCTCTATTCTCTCCGTCGGAATGTACTTTTGCGGCGACCTGCTGTCATCCGAGCTTGGAATAGCTCCCGAGGAGGCTGCTTCACTGGCTTCATTCTGGTTTGACGTCTGCCTTGAGGCCCTGAACCGCTCCAAGTTTATGAGCATCAACCCGACCATCGAGGCTCTTCAGACTATTGTCGTCCTGCCCATGGTGTCCTACAACTTTGGCGCATCCGCCTACACCGAGTCGCTTCTGCACGTTGGTCTCCGCATTGCCCAGCTTCTCAAGCTTCACCTCCTCGGCCCCGAGACTGAAGACCTGAACAACCTGCCTCCGGGCCTCATCCAACGTGAACAGGGCCGTCGCATCTGGCTCCTGCTTCGTCTCGGAGAAGGTCGCCCCGACTTTGCCAACACTGGTGGTTTGCGCCTGCCCCAAGGCATCACCGTCGAGCCCTTCCACTGTGCTGACGAGGATCTGACCGACACGAGCGTCATTGAGCGTCCTCGCACCGAGTTCCGCGCCAACACCCATCTTCTGTGTGCGGGTCGTCGCTACCGCATTTTCCGCCAGTTTGCCGAAGCCTTCGGCGACGCGACGTCTCTCAACGACCAGTATGTCATTGCCGTTGCCGCGGATCGTGCACTCCAGGACAACTTTGCAGACTTTCCCTGCCTGCACAACAGCGACGCCGACAACTTTGAGGAGCACTTTGACCTCCACGCACCCCACGACCATGCGCCACACTCGCGCTACATCTGGGCCTTGCTCATGGCCAGTGGAACTGTTCTGGTTTACCGCAGTTTCCTCGGCCGCAGCTATGTTGACGAACGCTTTGCCGAAGTCCGCGAGACCTGCCTCGCTGCTGCCCGCGAGATTCTGCGCCAACGCAAGCGCCGGGTCCCGCCCATGTTCCTGCGCGCCTGGCCCATTGCCTCCTACACTGTCCTGGCTGGTGTAGTCATTGCGACCGAGCTGGTACACGGCAACCCGACACCTGCTCAACGCGGGCTGCTCGTCTCCGAGATTCAGGCTATAATTGACAGTCTGTGGGAGTGTGGCACCAACTCGCTCGTGGTCCAACGCGGCATCCCGCTTCTCCAGAGCTTTATCGACGCTTCTCCCGCAGCTGCCCAGGCTGCGGCCAAGACCCTGGGACCCAATGCGACCCTCGCGGTCGGTGCGCCGGCTACGGCGCCGCTGCAGGAGATGTGGCCTTCACTGCCTGTTGAGAATGCTGGCGAGACGTGGCTGAACGCCAGTGAGGATGTGTGGACGCACGCGCTGGGTGCATTGGAGAATGAGGAGTCGAGCGGATGGTGGACTACGCTGCTGTAATGAGCAGTGTTAGTAGGGCGAGGGATATGGGATATTTTGGGTATGCATACGGACTGTGAAGATAGACATGAACAGAACGCACCATGAAGATACTGTTGATTGTTGCCAGGATTACCCCACACGTGCGGGGCCCGAAGTCCGGAATTGCGGACCGGACTTGGGCTCCGGTAATGCCCCGAGAATCGACCGACCGTGTCGAATGCGCATATTGACTGCGTCGCGCAGCGGTAACAGACGGAACCCAACCCCTAGATGTGTGGCTGAGGGTCTGCAGAGCAGCATGCGCAGCAGGTGCCCCCCTTTTGCAGGGAAATGAGGGCGAAATTTGCATCGTGCGGCTATTGCATCTGGCAAAGTGGAGGTTGACGAGTAGGATTGCAGAACAGAGGTGGACAGTAGTCGACAGCGGTGGTTGGGGTGCGGCACTGGCCAAACTTTACTGCAGCACATGTCCCAAGGAAGTGCGCCACGGCTGCCAGCTACGAGACAACGCAGATCAGATATCAAGCGCTCGGTAGTCGTCGCGTCGGAACGCAGGCTCTGCAAGTTGTCGGCGCATTGTTGAAGTTGACTACAATCGCCGGTCATTGCTAGGAACCGAACCCCACAACACCGTACCTCGCCCACCCACGGTGTAGCCAGCATCGCACCGTCGCACCGGCCGGCTCATGACCCACCGAACACATTCTTGTCGTTTGCACTTTGTTGTTTCAACACTTGCAACACCACCACGACCTGACAAACGTTGACAAACATAACAAGCACAGCGATAATCAACAATGGAACCCCGGCCCGAGCTTGGAGCCAAGAAGAAGCGCAGGCGTATCCATCTCAATTGCGAGGAGTGTCGCAGGACAAAGTCGAAATGTGCGTGTTGTGAAAAACCAAGATCATGGCGCGCGACGATGGGGAAATGAAGGGGGTGGGACATGTAGTTGTCTTGGGTAGTACACTGCTGAGCATGCTGCTCGTTGCTCATCGGTGCCCAAGGGCGCGTGCATGTGCTTCAGAGCTAGCTGGGCTTTTGCCGGGGCATCCCCGGCGTGTTCGCTCTGGCCTCATCTTCCTCCAACCCACTGCATGCCGTGCTGACGCTATACAGGCAACCGTTCGTGGCCATGTACAGAGTGTGTCAAGAAAGGTGAGTGACGCTCCTCTTGGGTCTCGCAGTGTCTGCAGTTGCCATGCACACTACAGTTGCTGCCAAGACAAAGTCGTCTGAGCGGACGAGGGCTCCGCTCAGCGTGCTATAGTCGTTGGGTAGCCAGCATTGCATGTCTGGTGGTGTGCAAGCACTACAGAACATACCCCCACATTATCACACACCCACTCCGTTGCTTGGTATGTCGATGCTGACACCCCAGGCCTGGCCCATATCTGTCCGAATCAGGTCTCAAAGGTCACGCAGCCCAAGTCGGTTACCATTGCCGAGCTCACCAACCGCGTCAAAGTGCTTGAAGAGGCGTTGCGGCGGAATGGTCTCGCACACGAGCTCCAGTCCGAGATAGTTCCGGGCACCATTGCCGAAGGCGAAGAAGATGCGGACTCGACGCAGCGTCCAGGTCTCAGGCACCGCGACTCGAGCACCTCGCAGGGAGGCACAGCACAGTCCGAGAGCGGCATGGACATGGCCGCGATGCTGGGTCGCCTCGCCCTCGGCCACGTTGGCACGAAGCGATACGCTGGCATGGGCACGACGGCGTTCTACCTCTCGTCGCCGAGCCAGAGCGCAGACGAGGACGGGAGCGACAACGATGACGCGGCGCGCGCGCTGGGACGCGGAAGGGCTCGCGACGCGGCACAGGGCGAGTTTTGGCGGCCACCATGGGGTGGCTCGCGCGGCGTGAGCCTCACGGGTCGTGGAAACTTGCCTGGTGTGCTGCTTGACAGGTGCCGTGCCATGCTCTGTAGCCGCCGCGCGGCAAAGGACATGTTCGACAAGTTTTACGAGGTCACGAGCTGGCGCATCTGCCCCATGACACCGGCGTTCTTTGACACTGTCCTTGCGAGTGTCTACGACAGCGCCGAGGGCGCGCACCCTCACGACCTGGCCGTGCTGTTTGCGACACAGGCGATGACTATGCTGTTCGACACGGATGCTGCAAGTGCTGCGCCAGGTTTCCAGGCGGTAGACTACCACCAGACGGCATACAGCTGTCTCGTCGCCGGCAACTTTTACACCGAGACCACGCTCAGCTCACTCGTGTGCCTGCACCTGCTCGGCTCGTTTATCATCAACTCGGACGACAAGCGGCTGCCAGACGGCATCTTTACGATCGTGGGGCTCGGAGTCAAGCTCGCCGTTATCGCAGGCTACCACCGTGATTCGGCGCCAGCGCATCTGTCTCAGCAAGAAATTGACTGGCGGAGGCGAATCTGGCACGAGCTGCTGGCCCTGGAGCGTGTTCATGTGAGTCGCTAGCCTATTGTACAGTGCTGACAACGCAGTGTCTCACCGCCCTCATTCCCGGATCAATCAGCACCAAGCACTACGACACCCCTTATCCCTCAGACGCGCACAAGGAGGGCTACTTTTGGTGGAAGTGGAATCTCGGCCTGCATATGGACCGCGTCTTTGACTACTGGACCTGCATCGACCCCCCAGACTACACTGCGGTGCAGGACATTGACGCTGGCTTGCGTCGTTTCCTACACGCACTCCCTGCGCATCTCCGCTGCTCTACCTTCCCCATCGAGGCCTTCCCGCTCTGCCGTCCGGGCGCTCCTGCTGTCGTTGTCTCGCCGGCCCCGCCGCCCAGTCCTGAAGCCAAGCCCAGCCTGTCCGATTACCCCGCCACGCTCTCGGCTGAACGTTTGACGCACCAGCAGTACCGCATGGCAACCCACATCTGCATGGTCTTCTGTAAGTGACTTCAGAGACTCGACAGCTGACGCGCCAGTCTATCTCCACCGCCCCTGCTTTATGCGTGCTCTCGCGACAGGTGACCAGGCGACAGAGCTGAGTGTGCGCACCGTCATCGAGGTGTGCGAGCGCATGTTGGCCCTGGTGCAGGGTATTTTGAGCCAGGACGGCTCAATGTCACGGTGGTTTGTGAGTGCTCGCGTGAAGAGGTGGCCAAGTATTAACTCTGCAGTCGTTCGCCGCAGACCTCTTTTCGGTGCTCTTATGCCAGACGGTACTTGTCGTCAAAACGACCGACGCCCCGCTCGCGCAGACCCGCATGGGTGTGCTCGAGCAGGGTCTTGCCGTTCTCGAATGGACGGCAACCGCTCGCCCCAATTCGAAGAACCGCGCACTCGTCCAGCGTACCCGCCGCTTGGCCGCAAAGGCTCGGGAGGCGCTGGCTCGCTTCCCCTCTTTGTCGGGCCAGGTCACCAACATTGCACCTAGCCAACTCACTGCTGCACCACCAGTCGGCTTCCCTCCGTCGGCATTCACAATGAACGTACCTCTCGGCGTGACCCAGACACCAGGCGCTGCGATGCCGCAGCTCCAGCAAGCGAGCGGGGTCGCTGCATCCGTCAGCCTCCCAGGTCAGAACCTCGAGACACCCTCCGACGCCTCCTCTGCCCTCCCATGGGCCGGCTTCGACATTGGCGAACCCCTGGGCCTGACCATGCCGCCAGTGCCCAGCACAAACGACGACCAGTTTGATGCCTGGCTCGCAGCCCTCTTCCCCGGCGGCGAGGGTGGGAACGCCATGTTCCCTCCAGCTGACGGCGTGGCTGCCGGTGGAGATGCGGCCATGGGAGGTATTGAGATATCGGGCTCGACATTGCCCGTCGACCCGCTGGGACTCGTGGGAGAGGGACTGTCAATGGAGACGCCCCACTCTGTGGTGGACGAGTTCTTTATTGATTCCAACACGTGGGGTGTGCCTGGCAGCTAGGCCTGGCGCTAGCTGGTTGCAATCGAGGCTGCAGGCTGTTTCTGTGCAGTGCTCACATTGGAGGAGTCAATCGGACAGCACTGTGTGAGCTCTTTTGGATGTCATGTACTTTTCGGGTGACTCGGATTTCGGGTTTCGAGTTTCTTGGATATCGATGTATTGCATGGTTCATGAAGAGTGCTGTCGAGGTCGCGTCCCAGAGTGCATCCTGCGACAGCGTGACTGCTTTGACAATGTTCATGCATGTAGGCGAAGCACATGCCCACCGCACGGGTCAGGCTCGGAACATGACTTTCTTTGAACTAGACGCGCGACAAGAGGTTACATCCAAGGAATTACTATCCCGGCGGCTCGGCTCAAATCTCGCCAATCACGAGACGATGGCCACGCGATGGGCAGCAGCACCTGGTCAAGGAACGTGAGGCATCGGAGTCCCCGATTTGCTAGGCATACCATGAGCAAGGGCACCGTGGCGTTGAGTGCAGGAATCCTGGAGTGAGGGATGGGGGCGGGGCTCTTGCTCCGGCCAACCGAGCAAGATGTCCCTGTGCAGCGTTGAGCCAACACCGAGCCGACTTTTATCACGGCCCACCGGGAACGACCGACCTACCACGCGTGCTCGCCAACTGTCGTCCTTTCTCTTGTACCTCTCTACTCACCACTCTCGCTTGTAACATTCAAAAATGTCCTCGCCAGTCAAGGCCCCCCTTCGTGAGTTTACTTGTGCTGGCGACGCGTGCATGAACAGGTTGGCAACGAATGAGGGGCGGCAGAGGGCAGAGGGCGCCCCACAAATCGACCTGTTCCAACACCGTGTCGAGCATTACGAGGCGCAGGGATCCGCGCATCGCGTACGGCCCTCGTCATACACATGCATAGTGGATGACTCAAGCCGTCTCTCACGCCATCCTCTCGCCTCGCTGTCTCTAATGTCGACCTGTAGCTAACAAACACGCAGCGCCCCTCCCCTTCGGGTACACCTTCACCGCCGGTGCCATCGCCGGTAAGTTTAACGTCCTCTGCAAGTACAAAAGCTGACCAAGCTAGGTGTCACTGAGCTCCTCGTACGTATCACGTCCCCACCACTCTGTCCCCCTTCCTCCCCACTCGCAAGCAGCTCGCGCGAGCTACCGGCCATTTCCGGCCATCTCATGTCCGGCGCCGCCGGAGGTACCTCAGTATCAGCCTGGACGCGAGTTGCAGCCTAAGCAAGTCGTTATGGACTTCAACCGAACATCTGTGGTGGCCAGTGGACATGTTTCTGCACCGCAGAGCTACATCCAAAATCCCAGAGGCCGGAATGGGGGCTGCTGGGCGAAAATCCCATACCATGGCCCAATCTCGGGTGCATGGATGCGGTGGCGTTCGGTCAAACCTGAAGTTCCCGACCTGATGTGGTGTGCACGATATTTTGGATGAGGACGTCCGGGTGTGCTCCTTGTGCTCTAGGACTGGACACCCAAAACCGTTTCGGAGAGTCTTCGTGTCGCCGGAAAGGTGCTGCAGGGCAGTTTGGAGCTTCCGAGAGGTTGTTCGATGGTGACCCCTGCTGTTTTGGTGTCCTACACAGTCCAGTCGTGCTCCTTGGACAGCTCACTAACACAACACAGCTGCTCTACCCCCTCGATGTCGTCAAGACTCGCCAGCAGCTGGACACCAGCAAGAACCCTGCCGGCATGATGACCACCTTCAAGAACATTGTCAAGCAGGAGGGTGCCGGCCGTCTCTACCGCGGTATCATGTCGCCCCTGTTCATGGAGGCGCCTAAGCGTGCTGTCAAGTGTGAGTAACAACTGCCAGTGAGACTGGCACATGGCTAACGCTCGCAGTCGGTGCCAACGGCTGGTGGGGTGCTCTCTTCACCGACAACGGCAAGAAGAAGATGACCCAGTCGCTCGCTCTCCTCACTGGATGCTGCGCCGGTGCCACCGAGTCGTTCATTGTCACTCCCTTCGAGCTGGTCAAGATCCGCATGCAGGACAAGGCCTCGACCTACAGCGGTCCTCTTGACGTTGTCAAGAAGGTCGTCCAGCGCAACGGTGTCCTTGGGTGAGTTTGCGCGTAGACTCCCAAGTTGTACAATGCTGACAGTGCAGTCTCTACCAGGGAATGGAGCCCACCTTCTGGCGTCACTGGTGGTGGAACGGTGGTTACTTCGGTTCCATCTTCCAGATCAAGGCCATGCTCCCCAAGGCCGAGACCAAGCAGGCTGAGATGCTCAACAACCTTGCCGCCGGTACCGTTGGTGGTTTCATTGGAACCGTCATCAACACTCCCTGTAAGTAAAGCGTGCCTTCTGGAGCCACGGCGCTGACACGCCCAGTCGATGTCGCCAAGTCGCGTCTCCAGCTCCACGCCACTGGCGAGTGGACCTACCCCATGATCGCCAAGATTGCGCGCGAGGAGGGCGTCGGCGCGCTGTACAAGGGCTTTGCGCCCAAGGTGCTCCGTCTTGCTCCCGGTGGTGGTGTTCTGCTCCTCGTTGTCGAGGCTCTCTCGACCGTGTTCCGCAAGCACCTCGGCCCTCCTTACATCGAGAGTGTTGCATAGAGTGTGGGTTTGGGATCGCGTGGGATCTGTTGATCTTGGTCTTTCTGCATGGGTATCGTACTGTACAGCCTCTGGGAATGCAATGCCTACGAACACGGTTGTGGGTACACTAATTTGGTAGAGCTCGCGGTTGTTACTGGTCACTCTCGTTGACGTTGCATCTCCCAGAGTCAATCGCTTATCGTCAACGGGTCTCAAGCGAAGCAAAAGCCAAGTAGTCAGTATCTCTAACGCTCAGGAGCTGTTCGCAAGGAGGGCGAGAGTACGGATGGTGTTGAGTGCAGCTCTATTCATAAAGCTGGCTGTAATCTACAGTGCTCTGTGCGGGTGAGCCAACCCTGCATATCCACCTTCCACTCTCCACTCCGCCACGGCCCACCTAAGGCCCAACGTTCCCCCAGGCGTGCTCCTTGAGCCACTCCCCGCCGTTCTCCTCGTACTCGGCACGGGTGACGCGTGCAGCCTTGGCGGCCGCGCTGTTCGCCCACTGCGCCATGCCCTTCCATGCCTCCAGGCGGGGGTCGCCGCCGTCCAGTGTGCCCATGATCTTTAGTGGGGTGCGGAAGGGGAGCACGGGGGTGAGGGCGTTGCGCATGCGGGGCAGGAGGTTGGGGAGGCTGGTCGAGCCGCCGGAAACGACTATGCACTGTCCTGTCAGCTTGGGTCTTGCCCTGGGAGGAGTACTCACCTGCATGAGCCTTGCGCGCACGTCATCGTCAAAACCGTTCAGCAACCACCCAGCGACCTCGCCCAGACCAGCCGAGTCAACGCCAAACATTGCAGGCTGGAACCATGTTTCTGGCACGCGAATACGTTCGACATTCAGGTGGATCTGGTAGCTCTGCTGCATGTTTTCGGGGTCGTACCGTCCATCGGTGCCGCCACGGACAAAGGCGTTGAGAAGAGCATTCTTGGCGTGAGCCCGGCCAATCATTGTGTCGCTCTCGGTGAAGTGGGGGTCGAACCGCAACAGCTTGGTCTCGACGGCCTCGAGAGTCGCGACATCGTCCTCCTCGGCCTCAGAGTCGTCCTCTCCTCCGATCTCGCGGTAGACAGCCCAGTCAGAGTCGTCCCGTCCAAAGCCGTCGTCCTTCTCTGCGCATTGTCAGATAATGCGCATCAAGCTGAGGCGGATGACTCACCGTCGTCTCCCTTTTTCCTCTTCTTGCCGCCGGTCGACTCGGCAGCGAGGTTGGCAATCGACTTCATGCGGTTCTGGGCAGCCGCAGACTTGCGGTCTCCCATCTGCGCACGACGCTTCTTACGCTCACGCATACGCTCAATAACGGCGTCTTGCTCAAGGCGCAGCTTGGCTGCCCAGCCCGTGAGGTTGTTCTCGCGCTCCTCGTCGTCCAATCGCTGGATCTCCTCCTACACGCGTTAGTCGAGGGACAGAATCGCCTAACTCACCAATCGCTCCTTCTCCTTCTTCTTCTCCTCCCTGACCTTGACGCGGGCCTCCCATCCAGCCCGCATCAACCTCTGCCTCCGCTTCTCCTTGATCTCATCCTCGTTGAGCTCCTCGTCCGGGCGATCAGCCATAGGGAATGTGGGCTCCTCCTCGGGCTCGGCATCCTCGCCCAAGTCGCGGCGCTGCTTGCGCTTAATCTCAGCCTCAGTCTTCTTGATCCAAGCCTCAAGCTCAGCCTCAGACTCGAAAGGTGTGGCGTCAGAGATGCGCTTTTGGAACTCGACCTTTTTCAAGCCTGCGCGCTCCGCGAGAATCAATTTGTACTCATCCATCTCAGCCATCTTGGCTGCGAGCTGGAATGTCAGACAAAGGCACACACATGCACGCACCTTCTCAGCCCTCTGCTTAGCCTGCATGTCTTGCAGCCTGCGGCCCTGCTCCTTGCGACGTTCCAGAGCTGCTGCGATCTCCTCTTCGCTCTTCTCAATGACCTCCTGTGTATCGTGTCAGAGTCGGCCGTGTAGCAAATGCTATTCGACCTACTGGTTGGGTGTAGGGGAACTGGACAACCTTGGTCATTTCTGTCAACTTGGCTGGATTGGCAAGCGACAAGATTTCTTCCTCGTAATTGGAGGCGAAGAAGCATGTTTCGCGGTACATGAACGTGGCCTGCGATCCAGTCACCTTCAAAGGGAAAGATGGGTACTTGAGTTGAGCAAGCTTGAGCAGCAACTCGGAAGCCTGCGCGCCGCCCCACGGTATCCTGGCGCTGTCAGTGACATTCCATTTGAAGTTGTTTACCACTCACCTCTTCGCTCGTGACAAGACGCCACGCCCGTCGACAACGGGCATGACAGTCGTCGAGTTGTGCCCCAGGTTGACAGAGAGGCCATCCTGGTGCTGATGACGGGAGAAGGCGAAGAGCGAGTCGATGCCGAAGCTAACCTCTGGTGCACCGTACAGCTCGAAGAGCAACTCCGAGGTCACTGTTTGTCAGCCCCGCGCCCGCAACGTGTGTTACACATACTAGCCCGAGTGAACAAAGGGTTGGCCATGCGCTCAGTCATAACAATCGGCTGCTCGATCCGGTTCGAATCAATGCCGAGGGTCAGGAAAGTGTAGTCCAATGCGCATTCCTACGTTCATTAGCTTACAAGTCACGACTTGTTGGCCTACCAGGAGATCTCCGTGAACGAGTAGATCGCCGTCAAACATGGAGCGAGCATTTGAACGCGAGTTGGAGTCCACCTCGCAGTCGTTGCCAAAGAGGAGCATGTTGCGCCCCAGCTTGCGCTCGCGGTATCGCGACACAATGTTGGGCTGGTCAATGTACGGGTTTGACATTGTGGAAAAGCCTGCGCGCCATGATTGCGATCCTGTACCCTGTCAGCCCACCACACGAAGAAGCACTACATACCATTATCGATGCAGATGGAGGGGTCCTGTCCATCCAGCGAGTGGTAGTTGAACGGAGCGAGCGGCTCGAATGTGGAAGGGCCACCATCCGGGATGTAGACAACGTTGGGGGTCGGAGGGGTCGACGACGATGACGCCAAGCGCGCCTTCGTCGACGATTCCATGGTAAACAAGGAGGGATGCCGACGTGGGCGAGTCTAGGAAAGGGAAAGAGAGGACAATGAGAGTGAGTGGGCCGTTGATGGCAGCTGTCATTTTGGTGTCTCTTGGATTCATGCAGAGGCTGCCCGTGCCTGGCCGCGACCAAAAGTGGATCATGTCCGCGTCCACTTTCCGTCATCCGTCCCACCCAACTCTCATTGTTACCCTCCAAAAGGTCGCGTCAGCACACTTGTGCATACAGGACGACTTGAACGATTCAGGTTTATTGCCCATTTGTGGCAGAACTGTATCTGCAGCGGGCTCCTGTGCACGTTGAGCCAGTCAGTGGACAGGGTTCCTTGAAACCTCCACCTGTATGTTGTTGAGAAGGGCTTCAACGCGCTATGGGGCCCTGGCAACTCCCCCGACCCAACTGGCCTCAAGGCAAGCCTGTCCATCGCTCAAAGGCTGGGCGGCAAGGGTATCAAGGGCGGCTTCCACTAAATCTAAACGCGTCTCGCTGTCCTTGAGTGACTTACCAAGTCACAAGCTGGATGCCGAGGGCCATCAAGTCGGACCACTAGAGGACTTTTTGGAAGGAGCAAAGTCAACCCCTGCAAAGGTTTCCAAGAAATGTAAGCTCTGTATAAAGATGTATCGCTGACAAGTAGCAACGTCCCCAAGCAGGAAACCTTCAGTTTCCACGGTTGACTCTGAGGAGGCCGACTATCGACGAGCAGTCGCCGCTGGAACCATTCCAGAGACGGACCTTGCGAGGCTCGTATGGGAGAACTGGAGACGCTTCCCGGACTGTGTTCTCCTGACGCAGGTTGGCAACTTCTACGAGGTATGCTGCCCAGCCAGACTCTGCTAACCCTCAACAGTCCTACTTTGAGCCAGCGATCCAACTGTCTTCGCTCCTCGGCATCAAGCTGACCAGCAAAACCTACAAGACTGGATCATTCCCTTTCACCGGTTTCCCTATCCATCAACGCGACAAATATCTCAAGTTGCTGGTGCATGATCTTGGCCAGACAGTGGCTGTGGTGGATGAGCAGCACGACCCCCTACAGCCTGTTCGCGATACGGGCAATATTGTTCGCAAGGTCGCCCGGATCGTTACCCCCGGTACATTGATTGACGAGCATTGGCTCACGGGAAACGAGAGCCGGTATCTTTTGGCGATTGCCGCCGGAGAGCCTCCTAGCGAAGTCGAGGGTGAGGAAGCTGACGCTCAGAATCAGCTGCCTCTCTACTTGGCTTACGCGGACGTGTCCACTGGCGAGTTCTTCACCAAGGCCGCGACTCTGGGACAAATTGAGGACGAGCTTGCGCGTATCGTCCCGCGCGAGGTTGTGCTTGACTCCAAGTGGCGTGATGCTTGGGAGACAGAAGACACCGAATCTGGCGTCTCTGGCAGTCTTCTACCTCTGCTTCGCGTTTTGGGTGTCCACGTATCTTTCACCGATTTCGAGCCTGCCAGCGTCGATGTCACCAAGCCTAAACGGAACACTTCCCTCACGCCTGGTCAACTCGAGCGCCAGGCTATCACGCTCCTCCGACAACATCTTCAGTATGCCCTTCGGGACTCCATGCCGCCAATACCTGAGGACCCAGAGGACTTCAGCCGCGAGTCGGAGACGACCCAAATGCACATTGATGCTGCGACGCTCCAGGCTCTTGAAATCCGACACGTCTACCGACCCGGAGGTGGCGCGGCCACTGGCCCCGGCAGTTCGACCTTGCTGCTCAGCCAGAAGGGAACGCTCCTCTCTGTCATCGATCGCCCAGTGACCGACTCAGGTGGCCGCCTCCTGAGGCGTACGCTATCAGCCCCGTCAACATCACTGCCCTTTATCAACGCTCGCCTCGCCCTGGTTTCTAGCTTGAAGGAGCGTGAGGCTCTCCGCACTGACATTCGAGACCAGCTACGGTCACTAAGCGACGTGATGCGTATCCTGCAACGCTTCCGTTCTCGCCGAGGCGACGGGAGCGACGTGTGGGACGTTGCTCGCTGGATTCGCAGTGTACAGCAAGTGCTTGATAGGCTTCAGATTGCTATCAGCTTTGAGGGCAGGAAGACCAGTCGAAAGGGCACGTCAGACCAAGCAGAGGGCATCGACCGCCTAGCTGAGTTTGTCGCTGCTTTCCAGCCACTTGAGGATCTCGCACTGTCAATTGAAGATGCCATCGATCAGGAGCACATTCCCCGACGACAGCCCGAAGACGGCGAGGATGGCGTAGAAGCGGCAGGAGACGCAATGGTTGAGCCCGTGAAGCCTACAGCTAGGACGAGGCGCGAGGAGGAGGAGCGCAAGAGGGAGGATAACGAGAGGAAGATGTGGTGGATCCGTCCAAGGTGAGTGCGCTGGTGAGCGTACCATTGCTGAAGTCAGCTTCTCAACCGAGCTCCGAGATTTGCACAGGCGCATTAAGCGGTTCCATGCCGCTCGCGACAAGATGGAAGCGGATCTGCGTGAACAGTACGCTGCTCCCTCGCTTACCTTGGTCAGCAACAACCGCAATGGGTTTGTGGTCCATGTGAAGAAGAAGAGCGAAGGCACTCAACTGGCGGCGTCCGATCTGTTCCACACTGTCTCGGAGAGTCGGTCTAGTAGGACATTTGCCTACAGCGTGGGTCCAACAATGCGGTGTGCAGTAGTACTAACATGTGCAGGAATGGTCTACCCTTGGCTCTAAGCTGGACCGAGCATTCCAGGAGCTAGGTGTCGCTCAAACGAGGGCCATGATTCGCTTGCGCGCTATGGTGCTTGAACATGGCGAGACCATCCGCCACAATGCCGAGCTCATCGATGAGCTGGACATGGCCAACGCCTTTGCCCAGACTGCTATTGACCTCAACTATGTGCGACCTACTGTGCATGAGGGGTGAGTGAACATCTATATTCGGCGCTGAACAGGTAGTACCGAGCTCGATATTGTCAACGGTCGTCATCCGTCGGTTGAAGCGGGGCTGCTTCACTCTGCACGCACATTTACTCCTAACTCGACCCACATGACGCCGTCCAGTCATCTTCATGTGATCACCGGTCCAAACCAAGGTGGAAAGAGTACTCTCCTCCGCCAAGCGGCTGTCATCACAATCCTTGCTCAATCGGGCTGCTTTGTGCCAGCAGACAGCGCCGAGGTCGGCGTTGTTGATCGTGTGTTCTCGCGAGTTGGTGCCCGTGACGATCTGTATCGCGACCGCAGCACATTCATGCTCGAGATGATTGAGACAGCCGCCATTCTGAAGCACGCCACACCTAGGTCGCTGGTGATCATGGACGAGTACGTCCTCAACGGTGATTGACGCTGACATTCCAGGATTGGCCGTGGCACCACATTGAACGCTGGCATGGCGATCGCCTACGCAACGCTAGACTACATTCTCAACCACATCAAGTGTCGTACCTTATTTGCGACACACTATCACGAGCTCGCCAGCATGCTAGGCGGAAACACTGAGACCAGCAACGGCGTGGCACTCGTCTCTGACCCGAAGGACGTGCGCCCAGGCGTCAGCTTCTGGTGCACCGACGTCGACGAGATGGGCGACTCGTTTGCCTACTCGTACCGCCTCAAACCGGGCATCAATTTCAACTCGCATGCCATTGTCAGTCTTCTGATCCGGCTGTCACTGACGAAGCCAGAAAGCAGCCCAGCTCGCAGGCATGCCACCCAACTTTCTGGAAGCAGCTCAAACAACCCTCGAGGCACTTGACGCTGCCGACTCGCGCTCATCAAACCCTGCATCATGATGATACCTACATTTTACATCCATACAACGATACAACCTATAGAACACCCAATGAGAATATTTTCGGTCACCTGCTGGGACGCTTGCACCCGGCCCAGTGTGCCTCGTCTGTCGCGAATACTTGCGACTCGATGAAACCGTTCAGCTCGCAGAGGTGGTGCTCAGAGTGTTCAGAAGAGCGACACGCCATGTGGTCAACTTGCACTGGTTTGTCGCTGTGGTGTCAGCCCGCTTCCAACCCGTGCCAGAACCAAAAGACTCACTTGAGCAGAACGCGCACATAGTGGACCATCTTCTTGTCTTCACCTTCACCCACAGCATGGGCCTCTTGCTCGGACTCGACGGCAGGACATGACACTCGCTCAAACGCCCAGCGAGCACCAAACGGAATGAGCTGTGAGAGCACAAACCTGCGCTCCCCGCTGGGCACAACATGCGTGACGGGCAGCTTGCGGCGCATCTTGCGTACTCCCATGGCGGTAAGGATTTCGATCATCTCGTTGTCATGAGTGAAGTCCTGGGTGCGTTAGCTTGCAACCAGGGGGTGACGCACGGCAAAGATGCGGTGTCCGCCGCGGGGAAACATTGATGGATCGCGGTCAAGTGTATCGTTGACAGTCGTGCTGTCCTCGGGTACAGAGTCTGTGAGACGGGCAATGAGTTCATTGACATAACCGGCTCCCATGAGTTTGCCGAAGCGCTGGTGGTCAGTCGCCATTACGGTACGGAACTTACGCTACCCTCGCCGACGTGGTACCACCTCTCAGCGTCGGCAATGTAGCTGACAATGTCCCACTCATCCTGGGTCAAAATGCGACACCACCTGCTCCACCCGTCGTTCTCGCGGGCCGTGTCGTAGCCGCACATATCTGACAGCCGCCGCACATCACTGGTCGTGAGTTGCGGCTCTGGGTCGAGTTGCGAGTTGAGACGCTCCGCAGCGTCTTTCAAAAGCACTTCAAGGCTGTCTGCTGCAGCTTGCCCATCGGGAGGGTTCAGCTCCTCAAACTTGGTACACGAGTGGACCGAGAGGGTATTGTTCATCTTCTGTTCACAGGTCAGCTGGCACGTGCGTAGGTGGATTGGACGCACCGAGCCTTCCGGAATCACAACGTCGGGCAGGACGGAGTGGTTGCGCTTGAGGCCCAAAAATCCTCGTTCCCAGTACTTTGATGTCTTGAGTACTCGGCCGTTATCGGTGGTGCGGATAAACAGGCCGTCGGCGTCTGCCAGAGACTTGTACCGTTTGGCATACACCTCGCCCGACTTGTAGGCCCTGGGATGTGAGCTGCTGTCCGTTGCGGCAATACCTACTCTTCCCTTCCAGCTGCAGTGAGATTTCCAAACTCCCAAGAGTCCAGAGACAGGTCTGCCCATCGCAAGAACGACAGATCACGACTCTTGGGCACACGAACGCCACGCGAGTCGAGCTTGGCCAACGTCTTGATCAGGCGTTCACCCGCTTCAGGTGTAGGATACCGCTCCGCATGCCTGTGTAGCTGGATTATTAGCATCGCATCCCCAGAGTACAGGACGTACAATGGACACCTGATCCACCTCACACCCAGGAGGCAACCCATGCCTCCCACCTCCATGGCCCAAACTCCGCCACGGGGCATAAGCCCCTGCACTCCGCTCCCAGACCTCCTCCCACGGCTCCTCTACAGCCCCAAGAGCTCGACACAGCCACACCTGTCGGCAGTGCCCGTCGGACGCGTTCCAAGCTACCAGAAACACGAGCGCAAACAGGATCCCACTGAACACGGCCGGAAAGGCATAGATCGGCGGCGATCGCCACCTGCTGCTGCGCCGCCGCCTGCGCGTGCGTGGAAAGTAGCCCGGAACGCTAGAGCCCGAGGGGAGGAGTGGCGTTGAGGCGCTAGGCGTGTTTGATGACGAGCTCATCGCGACAGTCGGCGGGTGGTTGACACTGGGTACTGGTGAGAAGGTCCGGATGGGATCGCTATTATGGGACGCGGCAGTCGCGGGGTCTCCATCTACAGCCGTGCCTGTGTGATAGATACTGATAATGGTGGTTACCACCTCCCTTCAAGCTTCAGATGCAGTAATGCATGGTTTATACTGCTGATGCTGTATAGACTTCACTAGAGTCTCAGATTAGATCTGCACTTTCTAGTCATAGTCCGGGATGACCACACCCAGGTCCATCCGCTCGGCCTCATCCAAGACGACAGCCGCAATTGACACATCCTGAACACCAAGACCCACACTCTTGTAGACATTGACGTCGCCCTTGCCATTAACCTTGTCCCTGGCGGCCTTCTTGGTTGACTCAGTGGCCAGCTCTCCAATCTCGACCATGTCGTCGTCCTTGAGCTCCTGCAACTCGCCAGCTTCTGCCCCACAAGCCTCGCGTGAGTCGACGAGAACGACGCCAGCCCGCTTGACGAGGTCGTCCTCAATCTCGCGCATGTGCTTCTTGTAAGATCCGACGAGGCAGCAGTGGGCACCGGCCTTGACGTCCTTGGAAGCGAAGAGCGCCTTGGTCGACGAGGTCATGGTGCAAATAATGTCTGCGGCGCTGACAGCCGCCGAGAGATCAAAGCCACCACCCGACGTGCCGTCGGGGTACGAGGCGACGCCCTCCTTGACGTCTACCTTGGGAAAGGCCTTGGCGAGCTTCTCCACCAGTCCGGTGGAGCGCGGGGTGGACTTGCGGGCCACAACGACGCAGCTGCTGATTGACGGGTAGGTCTCCATGAAGCCACGAGCGTGGGATTCACCCTGAGCCCCAGATCCAAAGATGACAATGTTTGTGGGCGTGGGGTCCTTTCCAGCGTTGAGCGCCTGGTAAGAGAGTACAGAGCCTGAGAGTCAGATCAAAGTCGCAGATCTCACACACCTGCAGCGTTGCGAAGAGCAGTGAGACGGCGAGCATTGACGATCGCGCGCATCTTGCCTGACTTTTCGTCAAGAACCAATGTGCTTCCCGGAAGGCCCTCACTGCCAGCTGTCGGCACAGAGACGATCTTGATGGACGTCTTCTGGGCGACGCGGGCCGGCATGAAGAGCATCGAGTGCTCGGGCGAAGAGATCACATGCCTCAGGGGAAGCTGAAGAGGGGAAATACCAGACGCTACCATAATCAGTCTTCGTTCCCCGGCTCACCGACCTACCATCCTTCTCCTGGGGCGACGAGTATGCCGCAAACACCTGTGCCTGTGAGTCGACAGCCTTCTGAAAGTCGAGGTTGTCGAGGACTTTGTCAACGTCGGCGCCAGTAACAACCCTGAGTGCTCCAGAGCTCATTTTGAGATGATTGTGAAATGACAAGCTAACAGTCGAATCATACAACTGGAGCAGGCAGAGTATATCTAGTCAGCAGTGGGCAAGTGGGCGATTGGAGCTACGCGCGTGAGCGCTTAGCCGTATGTATGCGGGGCCCAAGTGGAGGTACGGATTCCCGGATCCCGGAAAGGTCCCAGAGGCCGGAAAACCTCCGGACCAGGTCCATCTACACACGCGCCTATGTTGCGCGACGTTGCAAGGCCTGCGACGAGCTGCACCAGCGTCGTATCAATGTCGGGTCTAGGTCCCATGTCTCCACTCGACGTTCAGTGTGGTTTTGTTCCTGTGTTTTAAGTTGCTCACTATGCAGGTGCAGGTTGCACGCTTCACATCATTCAGACGAAGAGACGATCCCGTCCACAGGCGGTAGCAGTTCTCTCGTAATCGTGACGGCCATGCCGTCCCAATCATTGCTTTCACGCCGAGGTGTGACAGGGCGTCGCCTGCCCGATCGGGTAACATTCCCAACGGGCGGGCCGGCGCAATCTGCTGGATTGTCTCCTTGACTGCAGCGGCAGATATGGCCAGGTAGGAGGCGATGACCGTTGGCCGCTGGGTCGTCGTCGTATGTGACCGACCGGTTCCGCGCCGGGAGATGCGGAGCGAGGTTGACAATGGTGGGATGCACCGTCTTGCTCCACTTTATTGGCCTGCGCGTGACAGGGTTGGCAGGCCGCCGGTTACAGGGCGTGACTGTCCCATGTTCTTTCTGACATGCAGATCAATTCTGGGTGGCTTCGGCTGTGCCATGCGCAGCTGCTCGCTCCTGCTCGTCGCTGCATCGCAGAGATGGTGGTCGTACAGCATTCTAGGCAAGGTGGTTCATGTTGGCAGCTGCAGCTAGCAGTGTGGGAAGAGGCGTCGCGACAGCACGCGCCAATGGCATGAAACGAGGGTGGATCCGCGCAACCCGCGTTGGCCGTGCAACTTATGAAGCTCGTAAAATAAAGCTAACTTTTCAATAATTGAATGGCTGGCCACTAGAGCTCCAGAGTTCTGGACGTGTGACCCCTCGCTGCTGCTGCCCTCCGCCTCGATCCTACCTTTCGGTGCACCAAGCACCTCTGAACATTATTTTGAGGCGTAAACTGTCTAAGCTTTGTGTAAGGGAAGGGTAAGGAAAAAGCGCCAGAGAGGTGAGCGCCTGCTGCCCAGAGCTCAGCGCCAGAGCAGCTGGGATGACTAGACCAGTGCATGCACGCGGTTGACGACGGTGGCGTTTGCCCGGCCCCTGACGCGTCACCCCCAGCTTGCCAAACGCTCTCACACACCCATGTCCATCCCCCCCAGTTGAGACTCGGGATGCGGACAGTGGTACAGTGGCATGTGATGCGCCTGATGCAGAGCCGTCATGAATGCATAGCACAATGGCCGTTGGAGACAAATTGTCTCGAGACGCGACTACATGCACACACACACACACTAATGAGCTAAAGAGCCCGACGCGCTTTCTGGCAATGCTAGCAGTAAGCGTAGTGCGTACGTTGTAATGACTGACTACAGATGAGTGATTGAGGACGTGTCCCTGAATCTTTCCCTGAAAATACCCTGGATTGAGCGTTTCCCTCCCCGACTCCTGAGTGCTTGTCTGGCCATCATGCACCTGCCCGAGCCAGGCTCCCACCCTCCCCCTGTCCTCCGTGTCGCTTCCATACCCCCGCTGCCTCCGCCGCCACGGTCCCACTACCTCGTCCTCTTGTCTCGTCGGGCACCAGTGCTCGCAACTGTATCGGCCATCTGGGTTGGTTGCCCTTCCACTTGCAACGTCTTGACCTTTTGTCAATATACCCCCCAGGTGCCACGGCGCACACTCCGTCTTATTCTTTGCAACGTCGCCGCGTCGACGTCTGTCCCCACTCTCGGCCTCGCCGTCGCTCCCAAGTTCGCACCTCAGCGTTGGCCCCACGTTCGCACCGATCGCCTGCCCAGCCGGCCAGCCGCACCCACTTGCGCTCTCCAAGTTGAACATTCAACGCCAAACTCGCACCTCGCTACAACTTGCATCACAATCAGAACAAGCATTTTGCCAAGTGGCGAAACTGGTTTACGCATTGGTCGCAAAATTCGTTTCCCACCCGCCGCCGCCGCCTTGGCCTCATTCTGGATCGACGAACTGCCCGGTCCGTGCACACATATTCCCTTTGCTGGGACCTCTCCCATCCGAGCCGCCCGGAGCGACAAAACAACTACTCTCAGCCCCCCACTGCTCGTTGAGGCCGTTGTGCGACTGCCCACACGACATCTTGATCAGAGCAGCGCCGGCGCATTGCTCTACCGTTCTCTCGATAGGTCATATTTCGGCGGCCACTTTGCCTGAACAAAGGCGAAACCCTACCGCCCTTCTCAGCCACCGGTTCAGATTCCCCTATCCTATCATTTCTGTGACTGGCTATACAGCTGCGCAATTGGCAACTCTCCTCAAGGTCAACGAGGACCGTTGAATAAACCCCAACGGTATCCTTCTACGGTCCATACCTCTTGGTGAGTTCTTGCTCGAGTACTCTCCCCGACGGCGTCGTCAAACTGGGGGCGTGTCATGATCGTCCGATCTCAGTCCTCGTGACCATGTTGCTGCTCCATCCTTGGATCTCTTGTGCACAGTGGACTCTGTTGGCAACAAGGACAAGCTGGATGCAGCTCCAGACTTGGAGGTCGTCCGCCCCGTCACCTCCACTCATCCGACCTCAATCCACATTTTCCCCATTATCTTTCCGCTTCCCGCTAACCTGAACAGAGGGCCATTACTTGCCCCGGCCCCGGCAGGAATCATGAACGGCGGCGTCATCTTTGAGTCGAACCCGCACTCTCAGCTTCACTCTGGCGGTCCTGTTCTCAAGCAGGAGCTGCTGACAGAGCACTACGCCATCACCGCCAAACGCCCGTCTATCAAGGACAAAGAAAGGTGAGATTGTGCCATGAGCTCGTGCTGACGACTTAGGATGAACCGTCCCCCGAAAATCAATACCACTGCTACCTACCAGGTCGACGCTCTCCCTCCCCAATTCTCTGCCCCCGTCTACCCCACCTACCCCACGTCTGCACCTCAAGCTGGCTACTATCAGCAGCAGCAGGAGCCATACTATGTCTACCCGCAAGGAGGACCGGTCCCTGGACCCTCGAGGCGCCAGAGTCAGCCTTCGGACATGACTCCTCAACCAATGTACCAAGCGCCATTCCAGTACGAGCCAGTCGTCTACCATCCGCCTCAAGGCCAAGGATGGGATAATGCCTCGGTTGTGAGCACGGCATCAGTGTCATCGTCGCACAAGCGCAAGCGGAGCAGCAGTTCACAGGTCAAAGACGAGTTGCGAACACCACGAAAGACATCAATGGCGTCGCTTGCGTCAGACATCGCGGAAGGTGGTGCAACGAAGCGGAGGTTACCAACAGGTGCATCGTCACTGCCGACGCCTCCCTCGACTGGTGGACACAACGCTACACTTAGCGGCGGCTCTGTGCCTTCAGAAAAGGCAAAGTCGCCCAAGCACGGCGTCTTCGTCACGAACACGGCGGAGGAAGGACGCAAGCTTGGCTTGGTCCAAACCTCCTCTGGTTCAGAGACGGTGCACGAGGTTGCATCATGTGGACCGCCGCGCACTACAGCAGCACCTGCCATTTCCGTCAACGACTCTGGAGTTGCCACAGTGGGCAGTGCCAATGTGCTGCGGTCAGACCTCGAGTGGCTGGAAAAGGACACCCCTCAAACACCAACTCCAGGAACACCAAAGTCTCAAGTGACGCCTGGCGAGCAGGACGACACACCGAGGACTAAGGAGCAAAAGGTGAAGCGCAGGATATCTGCCTTCAACGTTGTGTCGAGGCCATTGGACCGGATGTTCTCCATCCGCCTCGACATGGGACAAGGGCAGCCCACTCGTGTGGCGCTCCGCAAGGACCTTGCCCTGGCTTTCATCGGTTTCGACAAGGCGACCCATGTTGTTGAGGAGAGGCGCGGCGAGGACGAGGAGAGCTGGGCTGCCGTCAATGGCTCGGAGCGGGCACCAGTTCGCCCCGACTGGCCAGACGATGAGGCACCCTGGAAGCACGGTTGCACTCGTCTCGCCAAGCAGCTCCGCGAGGACAAGGAGCGTAACGCCTTGCTCCAGCGCTACCTCGAGACTTCCAGTGATGACGAGGATGACGATGACGGTGCCGCTCGTTTCCCCAACAAGCGTACAAGGGATGCGCGTGCTCGTCCTGTTTTGCCTCCCGTTCTGTCGGCGCAGGCGCAGGGAAGCCCTTCGGATGCGAGGGCAGCTTTGCTGTCAACGTTGAATCGAGGACGGCGACCGGGGCAGTCTCACCAGACTGTTACGCCCATTATCAACTGTGTCTGCAAGCAGCCGGTCAGCAACGGGTCCATGATCTCGTGCAACTCTTGCAAAACGTGGCACCACCTGGGTTGCGTCGGTCTAGAGGATGTTCAGCTTGCTCCTACCTGGAGCTGCAACGCTTGTGTGCACCAAGCCCGCCGTGCCACTTTGGCCACTCCCTCAGCGCGTACTCCGCCGTCGTACCTCAACTCGAACGAGCGTTCGGCCACTGCCTTCCGCGGCAACCAGGCGCTTGCCTTGGCGCCGTCCCCTATGTTTGCTGGCGAGGCTGCGCGTGCGGCTGGTACTGTAAATGCCCAGACCCCGTTCACGCCCAGCCGGCGCCAGCGTGCGCGCGTGCTGTCCTACGGCAACGACCTGTGGGGCGTCGCAAACAATGACGAGGCACCCAGTACCCCCATGCCGTCTGCCAGGCAGCCTGACCGCTTCTCTACTCCTCGTGCCGACGACCCAGTGTTTGACGTCAACTCGACCCCGTCGCGTCATCTGAGCACTGACCCGCGCATGGCTGGCCAGTTTACCGGAAGCCTGTTCTCGATGACCCCCTTGGTGGGCCGGTCGAGGGTGCCATCCACCATGCTCATAGCGGGTGACACGCCGCAATTCCGCGGTCGCAACGTCTCTGGCAACGCACCATTCTCTGACACTGGAGTGACGAGCCGCCACGAGTTCCTGCAGACCCTGACGGCGGACGCGCGTCGCGCACCGTTCACCGACGGGCCAGGTTCACCTTCGATCCGTCGGAACATGCTCGGCGCGCCCGTGTCGCCTTCGCCGTACGGATCGCTTGGTGCGCTGGGCCACCGTCGCGTGCTGAGTAGCAACAAGTTTAGCCATTTGCGTTCGAGCTCGAGTAGTCTGAGTCTCGGAACTGCAATGGAGGCCGACGAGGCCGGTGCACGGGAGGAGAAGCGTCGTGACAAGGCCGCTTGAGTCAAGGGCCAAGAACATTGTGAGTTTTGTGACCGTTGTCTTGTCATGTGCCCCTTGCTGACTTTGAGTTAGCGTTGTTATGTCAATAGGGAGACGTCGCGTGAGCGACTGTGGACTTGCTTACCTTGATACTTGCGAACACGCGCACAAATACTCTTGGATTGTCTTGTTTATGGCCTTGCGCGGTGCCTAGTGTATAGGACCTGATAGTTATGTAGTAGTGTATATCCCACCGTCTAGTGAGGCTAGTATGCCATTGAGTACATTGCCTTTGGCTGCAAGGATTGCAGGAGAGCGCGTCAGTACGGCTGGGCAGTGTTAGTGCTGTCTGCTGCATGGAGTAGTGACTTACAGTGGTGGTCAAGATGCGATGGGTGGCAGTGTGGTCCTGGAAGTAGGCAGGAGTAATGGTGTCTGACGAGGAAAGAATGAACGCGACTGGGGAAGACGGGTGGATGAGGAAGCAAGACGTATCGATACTTGAGAGGTATGAAGAGCACGGAGAGAGAAAGGGAGAATGTGAATGAACAAAGCAAGTCACGTCCATGGAAAGCGGTAGGGGCGAACACGAACGCGTCGATGCCGCTGGGCTGGCTGGCTGGCAGAATGGCCATGGCTTGACACACTACCTGAGCAAGACGCGTTGGGTGACCAGAGAGACGCGACGAGGCGCTCGCACCTGAAGCTGGAGACCCCGGAGTGGGTGCCACAACTAGTAGATGCTGATAACCGCTAAAGGGGAAGGTGCCACGTATTTTTCCACTTCCCCACGGGCGTGCCCCAGGATATTCGGATTGGACCAGCCAAGCGCCCTGTGCAGCTGTGGTGTGATGAGAGAAATGCTTCCGTCCGTGTGCCAATCCTGGCCCCGCTCCCTGCCTGCCTGGCTGTGGGCGGGAAGTGGAAGATGCCGCCGCGTACACTGAACCGACTCGTGCCATCGAAGCACGCAATAATCCCATCCACTCCACGGGAAATCATACTCATTCAGACTCGACTCTTACACACCCATACAAGCCACTTTCAGCTCTCTCGCTCCCTTGGAAACACTCGCTCTCACTCTAGATCCGTAACACATAGAGCAGCAGCAGAGACAATAGACACCTCGTCACAAAGCTACTCGTCTCGCGCACCACCCCTTCCTTTCCTTCCAACCATGTCGTCGTCTGCCGCCCCTTCCTCCCCCGGCGAGTCATCACTCGCGACCTCGGTCTACGACTCAAAGTCTCCCTCGGACGGCGACTCCTTTGAGGCTCGCGCCCAAAAGTGGCGTTTCGCTACCCAGGTCGTCGCGACCGACACGAGCCAGAACCAGTATGGCGCCTCGAGCACACCAATCTTCCAGACCGCGACCTTCAAGGGCATGGAAGGACCCTACGACTACACTCGCAGTGGTAACCCTACCCGTGGCGGACTCGAGTCTCACCTCGCGCGTCTTTACAGTGCATCGGCGGCGTTTGCCCTCTCGACTGGCATGACCTGCTTGGACGTTATTCTGCGTCTTGTCAGGCCCGGAGAGACTGTCCTTGCCGGTGACGACTTGTATGGCGGCACCAACCGTCTTCTTACCTACGCCAAGAGCCATGGCGGTGTCGACGTCCGTCATGTGGACACTACGAATGTCGACGCTTTGAGGCCGCATCTCGAGCCTGGAAACAAGTGAGTTGCTTAATGCTCGTCAACAACTTGCGCTGACAAAACCTAGGGTCAAGATGGTCCTACTCGAGTCGCCTACCAACCCTTTGCTCAAGATTGCCGACATTGCAGAGATCTCTGCCGCTGTCCACACTGCCTACCCCAACGCCATCATTGTCGTCGACAACACCATGATGTCGCCCTACCTCCAGCGCCCCCTCGAGTACGGTGCCGACATTGTCTACGACTCGGGAACCAAGTATCTCTCTGGTCACCACGACCTTATGGCTGGTATCATTGCTGTTGGTCAGCCCGAGCTCGCCAAAGACGTTGCTTGGCACGTCAACGCCGGCGGATCAGGTCTCGCACCTTTCGACTCGTTCCTTCTTATGCGTGGTGTCAAGACTCTTGCGCTTCGCATGGACAAGCAGGAGGCCAACGCCCAGCTCGTGGCCAACTATCTCGACCAGCTCGACTTCCTCGTCCACTACCCCGGTCTCAAGAGCCACCCCAAGGCCGACATTCACTGGAAGCAGGCCAGCGGTGCCGGTGCTGTCATGTCGTTTGTCACTGGCGACAAGCAGCTGTCGGAGCGCATTGTTTCCGCCGCCCGCCTCTGGGGTGTCAGTGTGTCGTTTGGAGCTGTCAACTCGCTCATCTCGATGCCCTGTCTCATGTCGTGAGTAGTCTTTGCCCCTTGCTGAAAGAGTTGTCACTAACCATCCTTAGGCACGCCTCGATCTCTGCCGCTGTCCGTGCCGAGCGCGGTCTCCCCGAGAACCTCATCCGCCTCTGCATCGGTATCGAGGACCCCCGCGACTTGCTCGACGACCTCGAGCGCGCTCTTGTCATTGCCGGTGCCATTGTTCCCGCCGTGGCCCCTGACCTTCTCTCATCCGAGAAGCTCTCGATTCTCTACGACCAGGACCCCAAGAAATGGGCTACTGAGCGTGCGCGTGCGTTCCGCAGGCCTGGCGGTGACGACGGCCTCGTCGAGGGCGTCAAGAAGGGTCTTACTCTCGGCAACGGCGACAGCCAGACGATCGAGGACGACATTGTCGTCAGCGCACCTGGCAAGGTCATTCTCTTTGGCGAGCACGCAGTCGTGCACGGTGTGGTGGGTGATAGCCAATAGATACTCAGAAGTAAAAATCTCACATAAACTCCACATATTCATTGTTGTCTTCAAAATGCAGACTGCTATCGCAACTAGTCTCAACCTCCGGTGCTACGGTGTGCTCTCGGCTCGCGAGGATGCCAAGGTCGCTCTGTCCGCTCCCGACCTCGAGGTCGACCACGCCTGGGACCTGGCCACTCTTCCCTGGGCGGTCGTCCCCGAGGGTGACGGCTCGACTGCTGACGCCCAACTCGACCCTGTGCTCCTCCGCTCCATCGAGACTCTTGTCGCCGCCGACAAGCCCACAAAGGTCGGCCAGAGCGCCAGCGTCGCCTTCCTCTATGTCTACATGGCCATGACTCGCTCTTTTAAGAATGCGTAAGTTGTGCCATTGCCAGCGGGTTGCTAACCACCAGCCTGACTGTCACGCTCACCGTCTCGGCCAACCTCCCGATCGGCGCCGGTCTCGGCTCGTCGGCTGCGTTTAGCGCATGCGTCGCTTCGACCCTGCTCGTCGCCAACGACTATGTCAACGTCCCCGCGACCTCTCTGCACGCTCCCGATGTCGACCTGGTGGACGCCTGGGCCTTCCTCGCTGAAAAGGTCCTGCACGGCAACCCTTCGGGCATTGACAACGCCGTTGCCGTCCGCGGCGGCGCCGTCGCCTTCACCCGCGCCGTTAACGGCAAGGAGGGCGGCCTCGACGGTATCAGGGGTTTCGACTCGATCCGCCTCTTGCTCACCAACACCCGTGTTCCCCGCGACACCAAGTCCCTCGTCGCGGGCGTGGCAGCCAAAAAGGCCGCCGAGCCTGCCGTCGTCGAGCCAATCCTGGAAGACATCCAGTCGATCGCCGACGAAGCCCGCGCCTTGCTGGACGGCACGACGGGCGTGGACCGCGACGCCTTTGTCAACCGGCTCGAGACCCTCATGCGGGCCAACCACGTACACCTCCGGACCCTCGGCGTCTCGCACCCGTCCCTCGAGGCCGTCGTGGCCGCCACGGCCGCGGAGCCGTTCAGCCTCACGACCAAGCTCACGGGCGCGGGCGGCGGCGGCTGCGCAGTGACGCTCATCCCCGACGCGTTCCCCGAGGACAAGCTCGAGCGTCTCCTTTCCGAGCTCCGCGACCTCGGCGCCGAGCCACACTTGACCCGCCTCGGCGGGCCCGGGCTCGGTATCCACCGCGGCGAGCGCGCTGCCCAGCTCGGGCTCACGCTCAAGGCTGCCGGGCCAGAGGGGCTTGCGCAGTGGAGTGCCGAGCTTGGCGGCGAGTGGGTCCACTCGTAGACGGGTTAGAGGGGCTGCTCTGGGCAGCTATTTGGGGGGGGGCTTCGTCTGTATTGTTTCTTGTATACCCTATGCATCGTGTCATTACGCCAGTCGTGGGAAAGACGTGCGGCACATGGGAGTCAGCTTGTGCCAGCCGGCACCGGCAATGAGCAGACCTCACAGACTCAAAAACAATGCTTGATCCACCCTCCAGGCCCTCGCACATGACAGAGGGATGTCAGACGAGACCGATCCAAAAACAACAAAAAAGAATGCGACATCTGCATGATTCGAACATACGCTCCCGAAGGAAGTTGATTTCTAGTCAACCGCGTTAACCACTCCGCCAAGATGCCTTGCGACTTGCGCTCTGGAATGCAACTGGCTGGCTGCACCATAGGGCGCACGAAACCCCAGAGCCAAACACGCTCAGGAGTATGGCAACTCTCGCACCGAATCGTCGACCCACGAAAGTGCTGCCCGCTCCTTTTATGCAAAAAGGCAGTGCGCTGCAACGCCATGCAAAAGACAATCTCACTCCCGCTCTCGATGATGCTTCGACAACGGCATGACTCGAACATGCGCTCCCGAAGGAAGTTGATACCAAACTAGCCACCTTTGAGCTGGACAGTAGTTCTAGTCAACCGCGTTAACCACTCCGCCACGTTGCCTGAGAGACTGGGATTGCGTTTTCGACATTGGCATGATTCGAACATGCGCTCCCGAAGGAAATTGATTTCGAGTCAATCGCGTTAACCACTCCGCCACAATGCCTGATGAGTATGGGTGTTGGAGGAGGGGGATGAGCGGGGAGGCGCAGTACGGAATGGTGGAGGAATGGGAGTGGTCGTCAAGACCACGTCTATGCATCTACTCCTGAGAGAACGAGCAGAGGTGCCAAAGCCGGGGCGTGTCCTTGGCGTAATGGGTCCTGCTGGCTGCACTCGTGTTGGGGAGAGACATGTGGCAGGTTGTCTGCAAGTGGCAGCTGGAGGCAATTAATTAGGAATTAATTAGCACCACCCGTCGAGTCATCGTGTGGCTCCAGTGTCCGCCGCGGACTAGTCAGCAACTCGCTCGCGGTTGCAGCTGCTTGTACCTATGCAGGTAGCATGAGAATAACACAGTCATGATTACATGAGGTGTTGATGGCCAAGCTGACAGTGGGCGCCGGCTTTGACCAGTCGGTCCCGCGGTGCCAGCACTCTGCATCTGTCTTGCGCCTTCTGAAGCTAGCTCTTGTGTCACTGCTTTCGTGTCACGACCGTGTAACATGCCCACTCACCATTGCCAGTGTGCTTACTCATTCCAGTTGAGGTCATATCTGGAGATAGTCGTTCGCGTCATAATCGGTATCTGGCAATCAACACTCCGCGCTCGTCCTTGAAGCAACAGATGATACGTCCTTGCCTCTATCCTATGATTACGCGGCGGAACCTAGTACTCCGCGACACCTAGCACTCCTTGGCACCTAGCACCCCGCAGCACATTGCAGCCCGCGGCACCTAGCACTCCGTGGCACATTGTACACAGCAGTTCGCGGCACATCGCACTCCGCGCGGCCGAACTTATCCGGGTTTCTCTCTGCCGTGGTGTCAACCAGCAGGATGACCAAGATAAACCCCTACAGCTTCCTCTTCCTCAGCAACGTACCGTGTACAGGCATTCAGCATCGGCTACAGAAGAATCACCTGCCACTGCCGAACGGTGCCCACGGCCGCGCTTGATTGCTGTCTTGAGCCGACCGGACCGTTGCCGACTGGTGACCGCGGCAAGCTCCGGCATAGCGTGAGCAGCATCTTGCAAGCACGGCCTTTACATGAACTCTAGAGGCCTAACAACTACGCAAGTAGCCGTACTGAAGACCGCTACGACATACTCACGGCCGCGGAATCGTGGCCATCCGAGTATAATGGGCCTGGGGGGTACGTCCGAGTCAATCAGTTCAGCCGCGCCACCAATCTTTCATCGATACTGCTCGTCAGAGTTGCTGCTCGTCTGCAGTTGATCTGCAGCCGCTGCACAGCAGCAGTACTCTGGCACACAGGCACTGGCAAATGTCGGTTGGGCGTCAATCTAGAGTGTCAGGGGCAAGGGTCACACTCGGATTGCAAGCGAACGGTCGCTGGTGACAGACTGCCAGGCATGGCGCTGATCCATTCCTCCAGGCATTCCTGCGACATGCATATTCACTACTGGAGTCCACACGCTCACGGTATGCTCCAATACATCCTTCACGGTTTCAAACATGCATGCCTCGACAACGAGTACACAAATGCAAACATAGAGTGCCACTGTTGTGCCGAGCTCCGGCACCTAGATAATTACCTGCCAAGCCGATCAGCCACCGGTAGGGACGTCGCTCGGTACAGACATCAGTCTGCTCATCTGATCATGGTCCTGCGCGCTTCCATGGCCAATAAAGCGCAAACGAGAGACGCTGCAACACACATGACGAAGATCGGACGGTCCGTCCGTCTCGGCTGTTTCGTTCTTGGCAGGACATGTCCGGCTCATCAAACAACTCATGCAGCTCATCGGCTGCCAGCAGCCTATAGCGAGCGCTCGCGCGGACATTGCGGACCGACACAATGATGCAATGTTGCTCTTGCTCTCGTTCTCGTCCGCAGTAACGCACGCGACTGGGCACTTGGTACACGAACGGCTAATAAATGACCATGTGCCGGCTGAATTCCCAGCCAGCCGCCGGTCCCCACAGCGAGTGGCAAGAGGGGAGCGAGCTGCCCACTGCCGCTTCAAGGGCGCTCCTGATTGGTCCTGAAATTGTCAACGACGCTAGTGCTCCTGCATGCAGCACAGCGACGTGCAGACCTGCGCCGCTCCGCCCGCCATGCGCGGACATTTTGTCGGCAGCTCCGAGGCCGAGGAGGGAGAGCTGTACCGTGTCACTGTGCTCCGGTGCCGCCTGACGGGGATTCTGTGCGGGAGTATTATGACCCAGCCCTCCCACGCGTCACCAGCATCCGCCCACCCGGGGGCCATTCCTGGGCTCACCCAACAGTAATAGCGTAAATTTCGTCCAGGCGCGGCCATACAGTGCTTCGCTATTTGAGTGAGGCAATAGGTCATGCCCGAGCGTGTTCTTCTGAATGTCGGTTCTTGGTCCGAACCCTTTGGGGTGGCACAAACACTAATAGGATGGATACATACAGGCCGCGGATACAGCGCAGCTCTTGGGCGTACAGTGTTGTACGGTGTGTGTGGGGGTTGATAGAGGGTAGTAGACCCTACGCTACAAAGGAAATGAGAGATTAGGTCTCGTCGTGCCAACCAGCTAGCGGGCGTGGGGGTGGCGTTGAAGAGCTTCTGTAGAGTGTCAGCCGCGGAGTTCCCTATTCTGTTCCAGTACGCCTCGTGCGTCATGCGGTCCATGTTGCCACCAGTGCCCAAAGAACCAAGCCAGTGACGACCTGTGCGCAAGACCATGACGATGATGCTACTCACATGCAGTGGTGTCGGCGGTAGGCCCAGGTGCGGGGACTACTGTAGGCTGCTTGCCCAGTGGGCTTCCACTGCGAATGGCCTGCGCATGGGCCTCTGTATACAACCCCTTTGTGAAATTGTACACGCTCTTGCTGTACGCATGCATTGCTGGCGAAATGTAGGCGGACAGTGTGCCGTCCTCGTCGTCGAGCAAGATAGGGACCTCGGAATCGGGAACGTCGACCAGCTCGGTGGTCGGCTCGAGCGGTGGCGTCACTATGGTCGCAGAGTCACGGTGGTTGTTGCCCAGTGTCGGCAGCGAGCTCGACGACTGCGTGTTGCAAGTGGAGAGGGACGGGGGAGACTCGTCGTTGTCCAGGACGGCGGCGACGGCGTCACTGTCCAGCGTTGTTGCCTCGAGAGCGGCGGCAAGTTGATTGGCGGTATCCTGTATCTCGTCTTGTGCGGTTTCGCGCGCTGGCTCCGGTGTCCGCGACACGGCGTTGGGAGATACATAGGGCATGGTGAATAGATGTCGTTGAGAGGTGTTATGTGTAATGTTAAAGTGATGGATGATGGATAAGGACGAGATAGACGATGATGGTTTTTTCGGGCAAGAGGTCAATGCCAAGTCAGTCAGCCGAATGAAGATCGGGCCAATCTTGCAATCACGTAAACACATTCAGCGCGAGTGGTCAGCGCTGCATGCCTGCAGCCAGACGGCAGTCTCTGTGCCTCGACACCCGCTGCCCCGCCGCATCGATGCCGCACTCGTACGCCCTGGCAGCAGGCTGGCTCGGGTAGCAGCCTCTGACGTCAGACACTGGCTCGACATACGCAGGTACACACCAAGCCAAGGATTCTGATCGGTGCCACCTTAGGGCCGACTGGAATACATGCATTCTGCGTATGGGCAAACCTTGGCATACATTTGACCGATACGTGTGGGGCTGCACACTGATGTACGGTGGGGCTCGGTTGCTTCCAGGCGCGGTCCTCGCTGCACATGGACGGCGAACGGATCAGATCGGCAGAGGGCAAAGATCGACAGTTACCCCATGGCTAGATCCCGGAGTGGGGGTGGCACCCACATGGTGATTCTTGCCGCAGTCCCAGTTCACGCCCTAGCCCTGATTCCGTCATTCACCAGCACAGAGCAACTATGCCAAACATCGCCACTACAGTCTCGCACATCTATTGAGGGGGGAGCCTTCATACAAATCGGTACACTACCAAAACTGGGTCAGGTCTGGGTGGATCCCATCCCTTGTCCGGAGCAGCACAATGTTCGACGCGGTCGTAGAGAACTGTGTCGGTGTCAGCACGCGTCGAGTCTACAGGGCATATCGGCCGTGGCCGTCGATCACTCGGCGGTCGGACGAGTAAATGGCGCAATCCCTTGGATCATTGGATCATTGGGGCCCTCCGTGACGTAGATGACGAGGATCTGTCGACAACATGGGCGATAGATCGCCCTAGACAAGTGTACTCACTCCGTTGCCAACAAACACACCTGCCCTCCGTGCCACCTCCATGTCCACTGCCACGCCGACTTCCCGGTCCTCGAAGCTCGGGTAGACGTCAGTCTTGCCTACGAATACCTTGTCCCACGCGTCACTAGCGAGCCAATGCCGCACATCTTCTGTGAAAGAGTCTGGGCCATCGGTGAGGATGTAGACTGATCGCAGGAAGGGATGGTTCTTGCGCAGGCGCCGAGCCCTTTCAATGATACGGGTGACGTCAGGCAGACACTTTGCTTCGTAAAAGCCCATTCGTGACGCTTCAGTCATCTCTGCCGGTGGAGGGACGTTCTCATTGCCTGGAAGCTTGGGCAGCTTGTTGAACGCCACAAATGGGCTGCGCAGGGTCAGTGACGGTGCTCCAACTGATGACGACGGCAGTACTTACGCTGCTCGACGGGCCTTGTCCGCGCAAGCCTCCTGCCATCCTTCCCCATTGCGCAAGTGGATCGCAAGAATGTGCTTCATGGGCCCAGTCTTTGGAGGCTTCTTGCTGCGGCGCTTCGCAATCTGGGCCAGGTCGTACTTGGCAGAGTTTGGCGCAATGGCAGGCATCATCTCGTTCAAGATTCCAAGTACTGTGGGCGAGAACGTAAAGTGCTCCACCACAGGCGACTTGATAAAGGTGTCAATCATGTCCAGTGGCGCCTGAGAATCAAAGAAGCTGAACAGGTCAGTGCCGTTCCAAAAGCCTCGACCTACTCGTCATCAAACACTTCGCCTGTGAACCGGATACACCCATGTGGGTCCGACGCCAGTAGCATCTGGATCTGATGGATGCGCGCCTGACCATCCGGGTCCAGCTCAAGGTCGCCGGTCGGAGTCTTGGCCGTCTTGAGCGTGTACACCTTTTCACGGGACCGTGAGCAGACCCGCGAGTAGAATTTAGATCTGGCCTCCGTCAGCGCCGGTCTGGAGCTGGAGCTTGCCCTGTGCATACTCACGTAACAGCCCGTGGTGTAGAGTAGAACCTCTCAAACCCGCTCATCACTGTTGCGATGTAAGCCGACAGCGGGATTCGAGCCGAGCGCCACGGCCAGCGATACGGCACAAATGGAAGGAACTGCTGCGTGAGTGACTGTGCTCCTAAACACAAGCATGCGTAGCTGCCATCGCCTCACGCACCGTTTCATCTGCCACATAGGGCTGGAAAGCAAGAGACCTGTTGCCGAGGACGGCGAGATGGTGCTGCAGGCTGGGATGTTAGCTCTTTGTTGACACAAACAATGTCACGTGCAACATACATTACTTGCTGCAGTTGATGGTTGACACCTGCATGTGTTAGCTATGCAGAGCGGCCGTCGCATGACAGCTCCATGAAAGATACCAACCTGTACCCTTGGGCATGTCGAAGCTGTGTATCTAGTCAGCGTTGGATGACATTGACGCCAAGCCAACGTACTGGACAAACCGACCAGTCTTGCCTTCTGGGAAGGGCAACCTAACATTCTGTTGCTCTAGGTTTCGCTCAACCGAGTACTGCACCCTGTAGCTTGGCGGGAAAGGCGGCGATGGGTGCACAAGATACAGGAAACAGAGGACGACGAACACTGTAAGAGCCCGGACCTGGAGCCTCCGTTGGCCAAGGACGCCGCCGCCAAGGCCAAAGCGCGACTTCCTGAGCGCTTGCAACGACTCGACGTCGAGCGTCACTGGCGGACCGAGGGGGTTGGGCAGAGTGAAACGCATCGCCGAGGTGCGTGTCCGTCCAAACGAGCCAAGGCTGATTGGCCAAAGTGCTGAGACGGAGGTGTGGGAAGGTGTGTGGATGGTAATGTATGGGGATGCCGAGATGTGGACCGGGTATCGGCTTATTGACCGGTGGGCTAAGATGGCTTGTTCTTGCGGAACCTCGGAATACAAACAGAGTAGCAAGGCCAAGATGATAAGCCAAGCAGGCGTTTTGGTCCATGGAACGTAAGTAAACAGCAACCACAACAAGGAGTGCGGGAATGGACAATAGAGATGTCGAGTACCGAGCACTAAGATACTAGGAGCTGTAGTGCCTCTAGGTTAACGCAAGTATCTTGCAGTGCCAGCCTCCACTCATTCAATCCTTGGCCAATTGTACCCCAAGCCACCCGTCCATTAGCGCCGGCTACACTCAATGTCTTCCCAGAGACTGTCGCACTATTGGACAATAACACCAGGCGAAGAACTGATAGCGTGCATACAGTACATACACTGTCTGGCTGAAAGATAAAAATCCAGTCTGCTTTCCCAACTGCATGCCCTGGCGAGCTGGCGAGCAACAGTCTTGGCTTCATACCCTTTTGCCGTTTTCCCATGCAAAGTCCCGTCCACTACGCGCGCAGCAAAGGCTCGTTCTCCCCATCTCCAGCACTGTCATACTCCTCATCCTCGTCCGAGTCCTCGCCGCGCTCGCGGACACGCTCAATCTCTGCCTCCCACTTGATCGTGAACGCAAACAGCAGCTCTGCAGCCGAGGTGACGGCGAGAGCGAGGGCCGCACCGGCCCACAGACCGGCAAGACCCCAGCGAGGAGGACCCAGTCCGAGCCATGCTCCAAACGGCAAGCCGATAACGTAGTATCCGAAGAAGTGGATGATGCTGCCCACGTTCTGGCGACCAAAGGCGCGCAGACACGCCGCACCAACGTTCTGAAGACCGTCGAAGACCTGATACGAGGCGACCCAGACTGCGGCCTGGGCAGCCTCTTCAATGACCTCGGGGTCATCGGTGAAGATGCGCGCAAGCTTGTAACGGAAGATGAGGACGGAGAGACCAGTGGAGCCCGACACGAGGACTTCGAGGACAAAGCCAGCACGAACGGCCCGGCGAGCGCGACGGATGGCTCGGGTGCCGAAACCCAGAAGGTTGCCCACGCGGTTTGCAATACCGATGGAAATGGCGTACGGGCTGCAACGTTAGTTTTGTCACGATGCACGTCCAGGTACTTACACCATGGCCACGAGGTTGTCAAGAGTGGAGATGACTGCCTGTGCCGCGACTGCGGTCTCACCGAGACGACCAGCAAGCAGAGCAATAATCTCAAAGGCCCAAAGCTCAGAACCAAACATCTGTTGAAAAATCAGCCCTGCCACCTAACACGTTTTTGTGCAACACTCACCAGTGCACCGGGGACAGCAAGCCACATAATGTCGCCCCAGTTCGTCCATGCCGAGCTGTGGAAGCCGTCCCAGCACTCGCGCGCGCGAGTCCTGAGAGAGTAGAGAACGAGCCACAGACCGGCAAGTGTGAGAGTGACTGCCATAGCCAGGGCGGCGCCGGCGGCCGCGAGCGGTGTGTAGTGCACAAGGTAGATTGTGATGATCGTGTGGAGGGGCGTGAGTGCCAGGAGAATCAATGGCGGAGGGTGCATGATGCCCTGCACTTGGAGGTAGGATTTCATAGTCTCGACAAGACCGAGGGGAGGAAGCGCGAGGATCGCATAGCGCATGTACCTAGAGCGTCAGGATGGCAACCACAGGAGCGGGGAAAACTAACCACTTCATGCCCTCGGTGAGGTCCTCGGGCTGCTTCAGCATGAGCAGGATGGGCGCGATGTTCCACCAGAACAGCATGACAAAGAAGCTGGCAATGAGCGACAAGAGGAGTGTACGCTGCAGAGTGTGACCGATGATGTAGCGGTGCTCGGGCTGGGCGTAGATGGGAGCGGTAATAGTGGTGAAGGCGGCAGCGAGCGCGAGGGGTAGGGGATAGCCTGTATCGTCAGCAATCATCCACATTGGAGCCATCACACGACTTCTCCACGCTCATGCCGGTGCCAGCACCATAGGCCTTGCCTCCTGCAAGCCACACCCAACACAAGCCTTCATGCTCCACTAACCAGTGACCATGACGAGTAAACTCGCCGACCCCGCAACAGCAAGCGGGAGCGATCCCAGGCGTCCCACCACGAGAATGTTGATGGTATTCAACGCATTCTGCAGCATGAGGCCAGCAGATAGCGGAACACTGCTGTTGACGAGCACGACGAGCTCTGTCCAAGTCGACGCGGGCTTGTCGAGCCCCGCCAAGCCGTGGTAGTTTACTTCAGGCTCAGCAGGCTGACGGGGCGTCACTGCCGCCGTCGCCGCGGCCGCTGCAGCCGCGATGGCCGGGGACGTCGTCGAGCTATGCCTGGGAACAGTGACAATGGTGGGATTCCGTGGCCGCTTGTACAGCAGCGGCGTGACCTCTGTCGCTGTTGGGATTCCGAAAGGGTGTGCCGGGGGCGACATGGACACGGACACGCGCCGGCCCCCCGGCTTGAAGATCTGTTGAGTGTTCATACTCATGGTTGATGGGTCGACCTTGAGCTGTTGTTGCTGTTGTCGGTCGGTTATACACAAATGCTGCAGTGTCCAACGACTCGCCGG
The DNA here is from genome assembly GCA_002335605.1 of Prillingera fragicola. Classification (NCBI taxonomy): domain Eukaryota; kingdom Fungi; phylum Basidiomycota; class Tremellomycetes; order Trichosporonales; family Trichosporonaceae; genus Prillingera; species Prillingera fragicola. The sequence continues at coordinate 113,518 of BEDY01000004.1, read as the reverse complement.
TTCATATCAAAGTTGGCCGTGTGAGTAGTAGGCATTGGCTGGGATGATCCATTTAAACGTCATAATACAGCCTGAATAGGAAAAATCAATACAGGCAAAATATAATCTACCGCGCGACGCGCCTGCTACTTCCGGTAAAATGACAACCTGCCCACTGCCCCTGCCCACTACTGATCGTCCTTTGACTGGATGTGTTCTCATATTTACATACATCTCGCGCAACTCCGATCCTCATGCGCTGCATGTACGACAACATCTACCCTATCATGTCTAAAGCAAAGCCCATGTCTTATCAGAACGACGCTCTACCTGCCCGTCCCTCTTGGCGGCGTCCAAGATCTGGGCCAACTCGTCCGTCGTCCGGTTATAGTTGCTGTCCATGCTCGACATATGCTGCTGCAGCATGTCCAGAGTCTGCGGTCCGAGATTGCTCAACATGCCCTTGATGTACTGATAAATGAGCTTGTAACTCCTTTTGCCAACTTACCGTCCAGTGAAAGTCGACAACCTGGGCGTTGCGTCGGCCGTCGAAAGCGAATGGCGATACTTTGGGCACGTATACTGGGTCGTCAGATCTGAGTAGGACTGCTACTCACCATGAGCGTCACCCCGCTCCTCGGCAGTCTCCAAGAGCCGCCAGACGCCCTCCTCGACATTCTTGAGGACTCCATAACCCGCCCACACGGCACAAGCATTCTGGATCGCGATGTTGTCCACGCCCAGCTCCGCCTCGAGTTCTGCCTCTGTCCGCTCCTCCGCCGACTCAAACAGCTCAGCCACGGCAGCCTCGAGTGGCGTAACTTCCTCCGACACGACGCGGTCGTCGAACTCGAGCTCGACTGTGACCTTGCCCAGGCTTTGCAGCCAGCGGAGGCGCTTGTCTGGCTTGAAGTGGTGGAACGCGCCTTCGTAGTCGGCCTGCACCCTGGACGTTAGCGCTGCTCATCAAAGAGACTTACTCTTCCAGCTTGGAAGTGAGACGCAGAGACGACGCCGGCAGGTCGGGCCAAAACATTCTTGAGATGATGAGAGGGTGGACCTCTGACTGCGAACGGTTAGCGTCATATATTGCAGGAACACTCACTTCAATGTCGCCGTGCACGTGGTCGTCTATACGCTTCGAGTCTGCCATGTCCTTGAGCATGACGTCGCAAACATGCAGAGCTTCCTCGCCGAAGCGAATCTTGAGCAGCTCAATTGTGCGGATCTATGCCCGTCAGATGAGACTCTCTCGGCTATGCTTACCTCTTTGACAGCATCGTAGTCGGTGATGGCCAGCAGCCGCTGGGCCAGAAACGCCTGTAGCTCCTTGACAATGACCTCCTTGGTCTCGTATATGCTAACAAGAGTGCCCACAATATCAGCAGCCTTGCCTGTACGGAACTCTGGGGCAGCATCGTTGGGTTCGGGGTCCCACTTGGCATCCCAGAAGCGTTCCACCGTGTTGTCGTTGGACGACGAGAGGGGGTCGAGAGAGGCAGGATCATTCTCGTCCTGAAGCTCCTCTCCCTTCACCAACGCTTCCACAATGCAGCGGATTGTGTCTGGCCGTCCACGAAGGTGCCGCCGAATGGGCTCGGCTACCTTGTGAAGCAGTACGCCCAGGGGGTCCAGAATGCGAAGGCAGCGAATCGTGCTGATGTACTGGCTGATGACGTCCTTGGTCTCGGCACCGGGGTGAAGCAGGCGCTTCAGATTGCTGCGAGATTAGAGCGTCCTTGAGGAGCAACTCACGCGGCGCAAAGGGTATCCACCAAATTGGAGCGCTGGTCAACTTTGACGAGGCAATCCCTCAAGTCTTCCAGAGCGGCCATAGAGTCTGGAAAGTCCACGATAATCGCAAATAGCTCATTCGTCCTGCTAAGTTAGCGACTGCTGGAGTAAATACCCAACCTGATGTCAAAGAAGGCTTTGCAGAGGTAGTAGTCAAAGCGAGAGTACATTGGGCGCAGAACCGCCTGCGGGTTGTCGTGATCTGCTGTTAGAGCCCATCAACGTCGGGAACTCACTTTCAAATACACCCGACATCCAAGTCACAACACTGTCAGACACGCGCTGCCTGGCCCTCCCCAGCCTTCGCTCACTCCAACCCATTGCCGCCTCCTCCTTGACGATCCTCTCGATCTCATCGTATGCCACGCGCATCAACGATGTCGCGTACCGGGGAAGAATGGCCAGACGGTTCAGATGAGGCGACGGTGCAGGTGCGTGCTTGCGCTTGCCAGGCTGAATTGCCCGCAACGGTGAAGCTTGCTGGTCATCTTCGTCCTGTGGCAGCGACGAGAGCGATGCTTCAAGGAAGAGGTGTAGATAGGAAGGAAAGGTAGCGGGCAGTGACGCATACAGCAAGTTTTGAAAGTGCAGCGTGAAACTGATGACGACCTTGTTACTGGGCGGTCAGCGAGATCCAAGCGGAGTTACACATACTCCTCAAAGACCCGCAGAGGAACACCCCAAGAGCGTTGCCAAGTCGCCATACGATCCAGCATTTCGACCATCAGCGGGGTAATGTCGTTGTCGTCTGGTGTCGGGCCAGTTTCCTGAGACCGGTCAGCTATGAGCTCTCAATATTGCGTGACGTACCTGTATGGCATCGAGGAAACGGGTAAGATCATTCCTGACAAGGAAGAACCGACTCTCTACAGCGTCTGTCTGTCAGTAATACACTGGCTCTTTGCATACCCATGAAGTCACTCTGGAGTTGGCCAAGTCGACCCGCAGACCGCAACAAGGCGAAAGCCTCGGCAACCTCCGGTTTCTCCGCTAAGCTCAAGTCAGCGCATTCTCCTAAGATGATCAGTTTGAAGACATACAGGGCTTCCGTGTTGTGGAGATGTCGCGTGGGTAAACGTAGGCTCGTGCCCGTTCGATGGCCTGTCGATTAGCTGCTGTCTCGACCAGTGATCATACCTTGGCAACACCATTGTAGCGTCGCGCTCCCTCGGCCGACGTAGTGGGAACATCCCAGTCTTTCAGCGCTTCGGCAAGGGCCATTCTGGGAAAGTTCTGGGTCTGCTCAGACGAGCTGATGGATGACTGCTGATTTGTTGTTGTGCCAAGTGAGTGGACACCAGGCTGCAGCTCATGAGCAAGCCAGGAACGGACTGTTGATCAGGCTCATGCCGTGGGAGAGTAATGCACGCGACTGTCACACGACGGTGACGTTGATGTTACATAATCTCGTCAGAGCACAGCATTTTGCTCTTGTTGCTGCCAAGGGTTTCTGTAGTGTTGCGTGATCCTGGATCCTGGCAGCAGGCCATTTCAACATTTGTGGCTGCGGCAAAGACTGTGTTTAGATCAGGACGGGCATGTGGGAGATGCCACCGTTGCACCGTTCCATAGGAGCAAACTGTGTTATGGGGGTCAGGCAGTTCGCATAGAGCTTGGAGCTCCTTGTTTTGCAAGGTGGCGCCGGCGGCAACGCAATAAGTCGACGAATGCCTGTTCGCTAGAGCGCAAGCGGTCAGAGATCAGAGATTGCCCATCATCCCATTCTTGGTAGCGCGTGCCTGTTTTGAACTGTGCAAAGGCCGATGACGGCCGCCAACATGTCGGTCGTAGACATTGATTGCAGATTTGCCGACTACCATGCATTCATTTGAGTATCCTCCAAAGCATGCAAAGCATTGAAGGAACAGAGGCCCAGAGCTTGCCTATGCCTGACACTGCACTGAAAGAACGCGTTTGCACCTTGGACGCGGATCGTCCCTTAATCCATCGCGAAACAAAGGGTTTGAGCCACCCCAGCGCACACATTTCTGGGCCGCGGGTTCAACAGCCATGACCGGGAGTGCTCGAGTGCTTGACCTACGACCTGGCCCTGGCACGCTCACTTTGCCAAGCTCCAAAAGCTTTGAAGCTTTGATGCGTTGAGCGTTTGCAGAGTTGAGGGTGGTGAATGGGTAGCGCCGCCGGTGCGGGCGGGGAGCGTTGGCGCTGAAAGGCCCCAGGGTGAAAAAAAACCTAACAGTAGGGCTGTTGCCCCTGACTTTGCCTCTGGGCTGTGCGTTTGGTCCCCCTTCTCTCCCGGCGCCAGGCCGGATCGCGTGCATCTGCCGCCTTTGCGCCTGGGTGTCTCTCTTCGCAGCTCAGGACCCAAACCCATGGCGTCGCACAGCCTGGTCTCCTCGCTCCGTTGAACCGTCGTCGTCCGCCAGCCGTCAGCCTGCCCAGCCTGCCCAGCCAAACGGCGCCAGCTTGCAGCCCAACACCACCACCACCACCACCACCACCACCAAACCCATTCCCCTCTTTCTCTCTGCCACTCGACTTCTACCTCTCCTCCCCTTTCCTTTCTCTTTCTCTCTCCTGTATTTGCCGCCCTCTCCTTCTGTTCGGCAATCTCTCGCCGACACAAGAAACCTAGCGGGCGCGACTTTAGACGCCCCAGCTCGGCACGGGGCCCAGGACATTCCTAACACCAATCTTCCTCACGCACAGGATCGACTTTCTCTGTGCAGAGATAATCTAGACTCTCTAGATTTGTCTCGTTCATCCCACGCACCGCTAGAAGCCTTACTCGCTCAACCTAGGACCACCTCTGTAGAAAGTCTGGCATCTTAGACTCGTGTAACTAGAGACCGTGGTTGCGGCGTAACGACAGTGAGTTCTCGGACCCCCCCTCCTCTTTGCTTTGTGCGACGTGTTTGCAATCATGCTTCACGTAGAGTGCAGCGTCGTGCGCTTGCGACCAATGCAAGAGCTCGACTACTCCAACACGTTGCCCGCATCCATGCGTCATCGTGTGTTCATGACAAAGTTGTGGAGACACAGCTTAAGACTACTTGGGAATGCGGTGCACAGTCAAAGCCTTGCATCTCGCTTTCGCTTTTCTTCGTCATTGCTAACATTGCTGTAGCATAATGTCGAACCCTTACGGCGAACCTCCCAAGCCGTCAAATTACTCGACGACATCGTCTACCGACCCTTTTAACGCTGCCTACGACAACAACGGCATGCCTAACCCCGCCTACGACCACCAGCAGGGCGGCCACCCCCCCAACCCTGCCACCGCCGGTGGCCAGACCAACTATGCCCCCTACTACGACAATGACTCGGACATGGGTGCCCGCTACGAGGGTGGCGGCATGGGACGGGAAACCTGGGCCAGCGAGAGCGGCTGGAGTGGCCACGGTATGTCAACTGATGTGAATTGGTTGTGCGTCGACTAACAGTAGTAGACGGCCCTGGCGGCTACGCTGGTTCGGAACAGTCGCACATGGGTGGCCCCCAGGGTTATCCCTCGCGTTCGTCGACCCCGACCTACACTGAGGGTAGCAAGGACGGACACCGTCCCCGCGAGCCATACGTGCGTCTATTCTCGGCCCTGTTTCCCAGTTACTGACTTTTGTGTAGCCAGCATGGACTCAGGAGGCCAACATTCCTCTTTCCAAGGAGGAGATCGAGGACGTGTTGATCGACCTGGCCAACAAGTTTGGTTTCCAGAAGGACTCGTGCCGTAACATTTACGACTTCCTCATGATCCAGCTTGACTCTCGTGCTTCGCGCATGTCGCCCAACCAGGCTCTGCTTACTCTGCACGCCGACTACATTGGTGGCGAGCACGCCAACTACAGGAAGTGGTACTTTGCTGCCCAGCTCGACCTTGACGACGCCATTGGTGCCGTCAACAACCCCGGTCTTGCTCGCGTGCGCTCGGTCGCTCGCCGCGGAAAGAACAAGGCCCCCCCTCCTGCCACCGCTCAGGAAAAGTCGCTCGACTCGGCTACCAACCGTTGGCGTACAGCCATGAACAACATGAGCCAGTATGACCGTCTCCGTCAGGTGGCCCTCTACCTCCTCTGTTGGGGTGAAGCCGCTCAGGTTCGTTTCGTCCCCGAGTGCTTGTGCTTCATCTTCAAGTGCGCCGACGACTACTACCGTTCGCCCGAGTGCCAGAACCGCATGGACGCTGTCCCCGAGGGTCTGTACCTCCGCGCTGTTGTCAAGCCCCTGTACAACTTCCTCCGTGACCAGGGTTATGAGGTTGTGGACGGCAAGTTCCTGCGTCGCGAGCGCGACCACGACAAGATTATTGGTTACGACGACGTCAACCAGCTCTTCTGGTACCCCGAGGGCATTGCTCGCATTGTTCTTGCCGACAACACGCGTCTCGTCGATCTTGCCCCCTCTGCTCGTTTCATGAAGTTTGACCGCATCAACTGGTCGCAGGTCTTCTTCAAGACCTACCTTGAGAAGCGTTCGTTCTTCCACCTCCTCGTCAACTTCAACCGTATCTGGGCTCTGCACATCTCCGTCTTCTGGTTCTACACGGCGTACAACGCGCCTATCATCTACCGTCATGGCAATGGTACCAGCGCCACGACACCCATGGCTTGGTCGATGACTGCCCTTGGAGGTGCCGTTGCTACAATTATTTCGATTCTCGCAACCCTCGCCGAGTTCAGCTACATCCCCACCACCTGGAACAACACGTCGCACCTGACGCGTCGCCTGGCTGCGCTTGGTGTCTGTCTTGCTATCACTCTCGGCCCGTCGATTTACATTGCCTTCTTCAATCAGGAGGGCACCATTGCCCTTGGTCTTGGTGTTGCCCAGTTCGCTTGCGCCATCATTGTCACTATCATCTTCGGTGTTTTGCCATCGGGACGTATGTTTGGTGACCGTGTCGCTGGCAAGAACCGCAAGTACCTCGCCAACCAGACTTTCACTGCCTCGTACCCCAGCCTCTCGCGTAACGCGCGCGCTGCGTCGTGGCTCCTGTGGATTCTCATCTTCGGATGCAAGTTCACCGAGTCGTACTTCTTCCTCACCCTCTCTTTCCGTGACCCCATTCAGGTCATGACCACGATGGAGGTGCAGAACTGCCGCGACAAGTACTTTGGACACGGTCTTTGCAAGAACCAGGCCAAGTTCACCCTGGCTGTGATGTTCTTCATGGACCTTACCCTGTTCTTCCTCGACACCTTCCTGTGGTACGTCATTTGGAACACCATCTTCTCCATTGCGCGTTCGTTCGCCATTGGCATGAGTATCTGGACGCCTTGGACCGACATTTTCTCGCGTCTCCCCAAGCGCATCTACGCCAAGATCCTTGCCACCAAGGAGATGGAGGTTAAGTACAAGCCCAAGGTTCTTGTCTCGCAGGTGTGGAACGCCGTCATCATCTCGATGTACCGCGAGCACCTGCTCTCGATCGACCACGTCCAGCGTCTTCTCTACCACCAGGTCCAGTCCGAGCAGCCCGGCAAGCGCACTCTGCGTGCCCCCGCGTTCTTCATCTCGCAGGGTGACTCAAAGTCCAACCTCGAGTTCTTCCCCAAGGGCAGTGAGGCCGAGCGTCGCATTTCCTTCTTCGCCCAGTCTCTCACGACGACCCTCCCCGAGCCTGTTCCCGTCGACACCATGCCCACTTTCACTGTGCTTGTTCCTCACTACTCGGAGAAGATTCTTCTTTCGCTTCGTGAGATTATTCGCGAGGAGGATCAGAACACTCGTGTCACTCTTCTCGAGTACCTCAAGCAGCTGCACCCTGTCGAGTGGGACAACTTCGTCAAGGACACCAAGATTCTCGCCGAGGAGTCTCAGATCTATAACCCGACCAACCCCTTCGCCGGCGACGAGAAGGAGGACGCCAAGCGTGCCGACGACATTCCCTTCTACACTGTTGGTTTCAAGTCGGCCGCCCCCGAGTACACTCTCCGTACTCGTATTTGGGCTTCGCTCCGCGCTCAGACACTCTACCGCACTGTTTCCGGTTTCATGAACTACTCCAAGGCTATCAAGCTCCTCTACCGTGTTGAGAACCCCGAGGTCGTTCAGCTCTTTGGCGGCAACACCGACCAGCTTGAGCGCGAGCTCGAGCGCATGGCCCGCCGCAAGTTCAAGTTTGTCGTCTCGATGCAGCGCTACTCCAAGTTCAACAAGGAGGAGCACGAGAACGCCGAGTTCCTCCTCCGTGCCTACCCTGACCTCCAGATTGCCTACCTTGACGAGGAGCCTCCTCGCAAGGACGGTGGCGAGGCTCGCATCTTCTCGGCTCTTGTCGACGGTCACTCTGAGATCCTCCCTAACGGTCGTCGCCGCCCCAAGTTCCGCATCGAGCTTCCTGGTAACCCCATTCTCGGTGACGGCAAGTCGGACAACCAGAACCACGCCATTGTCTTCTACCGCGGAGAGTACCTCCAGCTCATCGATGCCAACCAGGACAACTACCTCGAGGAGTGCCTCAAGATCCGCAACGTCCTTGGCGAGTTTGAGGAGTTCCAGGTTTCGTCTCAGTCGCCGTACGCTCCCCAGGGCCACCGCGACTTCAAGAAGTTCCCCGTCGCCATTGTTGGTGCTCGCGAGTACATTTTCTCGGAGAACATTGGTATTCTCGGTGACATTGCCGCCGGCAAGGAACAGACTTTCGGTACCCTCGCTGCTCGTTCTCTTTCGTTCATCGGTGGCAAGCTCCACTACGGTCACCCCGATTTCCTCAACGCCATCTACATGAACACCCGTGGCGGTGTCTCCAAGGCTCAGAAGGGTCTCCATCTCAACGAAGACATCTACGCCGGTATGAACGCGTTCGGGCGTGGAGGACGTATCAAGCACTCCGAGTACTACCAGTGTGGAAAGGGTCGTGACCTTGGTTTCGGCACCATTCTCAACTTCCAGACCAAGATTGGTACCGGTATGGGCGAGCAGATGCTGTCGCGCGAGTACTACTACCTGGGCACTCAGCTCCCCATGGACCGCTTCCTGACCTTCTACTACGGCCACCCCGGTTTCCACATCAACAACATTCTTGTCATGATGTCGGTCCAGGTGTTCATGATCACCCTCGTGTTCCTAGGTACCCTCAACTCGTCGGTCGCCGTGTGCAAGTACAACAGCTTTGGCGAGAAGATTCCTGGCCAGTCTGGTTGCTACAACCTCCAGCCTGCCTTCAAGTGGATCAAGCGCTGTATCATTTCGATCTTCATCGTGTTCTGGATCGCCTTCGTGCCCCTCTTCGTCCAGGAGCTCACTGAGCGTGGAACTGGCCGTGCGATCATTCGTCTGGCCAAGCACTTCCTGTCGCTCTCGCCCGTCTTCGAAGTCTTCTCGACGCAGATCTACATGCACTCGATCATCAACAACTTGACCTTTGGCGGTGCTCGTTACATTGCCACCGGACGTGGTTTCGCTACGACTCGCATCTCGTTCAGCATCCTGTACTCGCGTTTCGCCGGTCCCTCAATCTACCTTGGTATTCGTACTCTCGTCTTGCTGCTCTACATCACGCTCGCGCTTTGGGTCCCTCACCTGATCTACTTCTGGATCACTGTCGTCGGTCTGTGCATTGCTCCCTTCCTGTTCAACCCCCACCAGTTCTCATATGCCGACTTCATCATCGACTACCGCGAGTTCCTTCGCTGGATGTCGCGTGGTAACTCGCGCACTCACGCCAACTCGTGGGTCGGCTACTGCCGCCTGTCGCGTACCCGTATCACTGGTTTCAAGCGCAAGCGTCTGGGTCTCCCCTCGGAGAAGCTGTCGAGTGACGTGCCCCGCGCGCCCCTGAAGGCTGTCCTCATTGGCGAGATTCTTGGTCCCATCTGTCTCGCCGTCGTCATGGTCATCTGCTACCTGTTCATCAAGTCGTTCCCCGAGAACGGTGTCACGATCCCGGCCCTCCTCCGTATCGCGATCATCGCCATTGGCCCCATTGTCTGGAACATGGCCTTCCTCCTCGTCTTGTTCCTGGTGTCACTCTTCGTCGGTCCCTGCCTCAACGGTTGCACCAACTCGTTTGGTCCTACCATGGCTGCTATTGCCCACTTTGGCGCCGTTGTCGGCATGGTTGCCTTCTTCGAGTTCTTCTGGTACCTTGAGCTCTGGAACGCCTCGCACTGTGTCATGGGTATCATTGCCGTCATTGCTGTGCAGCGTGCCATCTTCAAGGTCCTCATCGCCGTCTTCTTGTCGCGCGAGTTCAAGCACGACGAGACCAACAGTGCCTGGTGGACTGGTGTTTGGTTCAACCGTGGCCTCGGTGCTCACGTCCTGAGCCAGCCCGCTCGCGAGTTCATTGTCAAGACTATTGAGATGGGTCTCTACTCGGCAGACTTTATTGCGTGCCACATGCTCTTGTTCCTGCTGAGTTTCCCCATGCTCATTCCCTTCTTTGACCGCCTGCACGCCACCATGCTCTTCTGGCTCTCGCCCAGCCAGCAGATCCGCCCGCCCATCTACTCGCTGCGCCAGCGCAGCACCCGTCGCCGTATCGTGGCCAAGTACACTATTGTGTACTTCCTCGTCCAGGCCTGTTTCGTGGCCCTCATCGTTGTGCCCGTCATCTTCAAGTTGGTGCTCAAGTGGACGCCCACGTCGCCCCCTTTCAACGGCGTCATTTAAGCGCTTGATACTGTTGAGCCCGACTCCCTGCCCCTATCCACCCTCACAACTACAACAAAAACATCTCCACTTGACATAACGAGCCACGATCCACGATCATTCAGGTCCTTAACCCCCTCTCCACTTCACGCGACCCCTTGGCGCGCGTTGACACGACCTCGTTTACGTGACACTTTTCATTCCCACCCCCAAGCATGCTTCCGTCTTATCGGCTGGCCTTGCATAGAAACGACTGCACTATGGACCTTTTGCGCACTGTGATTCTCCATCTTCATACCCACTCTCACCCAGAGCAGCGCTCTGGCTGATACTATTCGTTCCCGTGCTCCGAGAGGGTATCTGTGAATGTAACTGGTTAGAGACAAGTTCAAGTTGCACTGCTGTACTGACGAGCGAGCGAGATGCCACTGACGATGAGCTGGCAAGTTGTGAGCTGAGACTGCTGCTTCTGAAGACTGATGTGAAACTGCTGTACATTGCATGGGTTTTGTGTCTATGTATGGTTCGTATCGTACACGTCCTGGAATCATGAATCTTGGGCCACGATCTATGCACAAACTTAGAGCCTGGCGCGATCACTGAACCAAGAAGGGATCTAAGCGTCCATCTCAAAGAGGACAACCTCGCCGACCTTGTCCGAGATGTTCTCGACGCTAATGTTGTCACCAACATTGGATCCCGAGATGAAGAGACCATCACCCTCGCCGAGGGTAGCCTCCTGTCCGCCCATGGTGACCTTTACGAGGCTACCGGCCTTGCCGTCCTTGGGCGCCGAGCGGGGGTTGAAGCCCGTAGTCTGGACGACCTGGAGGTAGACGAGCTTTCCGTTGCTGCCGGGCTTCTCGGCGGCACGGGCGACAAGCGAGTGGTCAAGCTTGGTGCCGGGGGAGACGAGCGAGGCAAAGAAGTTGACACTCGAGTGGATGGGGGTGGGACCCTTGCCCTCGCGCGTGTCCTCGACGCCGGGGAAGTTTGTGGGGGCGACAATGTGAGCCCACTTGTCCTTCTTGTCCTCATCGGTAAAGTGGCGGGCATAGTACTTGGGCTTGAGGTTGCGCTCGGTGGGGGTGGCCCAGATCTGGAGGATGTGGACGTCGACGTCCTTGCGGTCGTTGTACTCCGAGTGACGAATACCGGTGCCGCCAGAAGTCATCTGGACGTCGCCACGCTTCATCGACTCGACGTTGCCCATGCTGTCCTTGTGGGCCAGCTCGCCCGAGACAATGTAGGAGAAGATCTCGGCCTCGCGGTGGGCGTGGGTCGGGAAGCCAGTCGAGGCCCCGACGCGGTCCTCGTTGATCACACGGAGGTTGCCAAAGTTCTCAAACTTTGGGTCGTAGTAGTCGGCAAAGCTAAAGGTGTGGAAGGAGCGGAGCCAGCCGTGGTTGCCGATGCCGCGCTCTTCGGAGGGGCGGTAGAGGAACTTGACTGCTGAAGACATGGCGTTGGAGTTGGAGGTGGCGGTCGAGGCTGAGAAGGTCCGAGACTGGCTGAGAAGAGTGCGAGCAACCGAACGGGTGGTAGATGTAAGAGTTGAACGGAAAATGGTTGCTGCAAGCGCTACGGCGAGCGAAAGAATCAGATAGCGGGTGTAAGCCGGTATGGTGGCTGGGAGTAGGTTGGTGCGTAGGAGCACACGAGTTGTGTTTGGTTGTTTTAAAAGTTGATGAGGAGTTCGAAACGAAGTTGGCCTGTTCCTTTTATAGGTGTTCTGGCGGCTAGACACGGATGCTCAAGGTCCAAGAGATCGGAATGCTTTGCTAACGACGAGTGACGCTTGCTTGATGATCAGTGGGAATCAGTTGCCGTATCGGGAAATTTATGAACAACTGTTTTGCGGGGTCCCCACAGTCATGAGATTCCATCACCCAAAGTGGAAATTGGCAGTGACAATCCTGGGTTGTCACCATTGTCAGCATTCCCATTCAGCGGAGCACACTTCCATATTTACTTATTCAATCGTTCACATCAGGACAAGATATGGCCGCTGGAATGTGCTCAATGCTGCCAGAGGGACCTCCTGGCTTCGCTTTTGGCGACATTCACATTTGTTCACGGTCACAGCTTCCTCACTCTCCTACGATATGACATGCTCATATTCATTCCCAACACCATGAAGGCATGGCACATCCAACAGCATGTGTGCACTGACATCTAATATTATGTGTAATATGTCTAATCTAAAACCCTAATAATCCATGGGCTGCCAAAACAAAACAGGTCGCAACACCAAGTCCATGGTGGACCGCTACACACCGAGGCGTTGTCCTGCCAACAGTCGACTGAACTCCAAGCAGCATCACAAGACCCGGCGATGGCCCTTCGGCAGTGACCGCTGGTCGCAAGTCACTGAGAAGGGTGCATTTGCCGGCATAGCTGTGCGTAATACTGCCAGTGCAACGACTAATGACAGGCTGGTGCAGTCGTGGGGGTCATTCTGCTGGTTGATCACTGCCTACATCACGGGTCAACCGCCAACGCCGGAAGCGCCACACGACACTGCAAGTCCTCGTTCAGCGCCTCATGCGAACAGTGACAGGCAACCTGGCGACTCCAGCGACTGTGTGGTCGACGACGACGACGACGTGGCCAAGTACACGCCATACACCCCACCCGTGGCGCCCTCTAGAAAAGGGTACGTGTCAGCAAGTGGCGTTGCTAATAAGCGCAGTGGAGTTGCAGCCACAGGCACTGTGGCACGTCCAGTCGAGAACGTGCGATACGATCAGGCCCAAAACGGAGGAGCAGTGGTTGAGCGCGTAGAGCAGGTGCCACCAGGTTACAATCCGCTGTGGGCCACCAACACGCCCACTTCAGCGTGTGGTCAAGTCAGTCCCTGGGGCACAGAGCCAATGTCTGCCGTGTCGAGGACGATGCCGACTGGGAAGCAGCTCAAGGCAGGCCACTGCGACCCCTCAACACCGAAGATGTGCCGCCCAAGTCATTCCTGGATCGCAAACTTTAGACACCAGAGGCAGTCATATAGATGAGCCGGGGGGGGGCCCATGGGCCATGCATACTAGAATTGTGCTAACTCCGGCATTCTTGTCGGCGGCACATAAACAATGTTCATGCTCGGTTCCTCGCTTTCCGACCTTCTTCGGCCCTTCCTCGCCCCTTATCTGTCATGTCCTGGACAGGGCCGTCACTTGGTACTTGAAGTTGGTCTCACAGATCATCGATCCATAGGCCATGGGCCACTGTTGCTTGGCCTTCCTAATTCACGCTGACTCAGGACAGTGGACAGAGTAGAACAGCAATACTGCCGAGTGGCCGAGTCACCACACCAACGCGTAAGCCCTTCACGTTGTATGTGCAACCGTTTGGTGCAGGAGTGCAAGTGCAACAGGATCTATGATCTGCTTCAACCGAGCCCCCAAACACCCTGGACGTGCCCAATGCACTGTCCATCACTAGGAAGTTGATCTCGTTTTCCCAGCCCTGCATGCCTGGCCATGCTGGCCAGTTGGGGTCGAGTGTAGGCTCCGTCTCTGTCCGCGTGAGGGTATGTGACTGGCAGGGCAGCCCAGGTCAGCAATTCAGTGACGCACGCCATGGCGGCAGAGTGACCGGTGTACCGATGTTCCTGCCGTGAGCGCTCGGCCGGGCTCGACCTGCAGGCCTGCAGGAGGTGTAGAGAGATGCATGGTTTGGCCTACCATACGAGCCTGAATTGACTGGCGTTCACGTTGGTCGCTTCCCTGAGACGCGTCGAGCATTTTGGCCTTGAAACACTTCAACCGGTGGGCGAGTTTAGTGGTGGGGCCCATGAACCTTGTCTTTGTTTGCTCAATTGTACTTGGGCATCTCCAATTGACGACTCTCCACCTGCAATTCACAATGGTGGGGGCTAGCTGGGTGCTTCCGACAGTCCCGAGGTTAGGTTTGCAGGGCTGGCGAACAAGTTACCATACACCACGATGGTGTACGGGGTTTGACGCGTAGTGGTAGGCCGTGCCGTGCCGCAACCGACGTTTGTCCCATTTTCCCTTTGTCTTTCGTCCACTTCACCCTGATTGTTGTTGTTGCCAGAGCCAATTTTGCCCAGGACCGCAAGCCACTGCGCCGAGATGGCTCTAACGCGCGCTGACGGATCTCTGGATCTCTGGGGGGGGGGGGGCAGAGGTGCTCGCCATGCTGCTGCGACCGAGCTGGAAGCAGACTTGGTTAGCTGCTGGCTACTACTGGAACATATTGACGAGTAGTCATCGCCAGTTCCACTTCCCCACTTGTCGTGTTCACCATCACAGTCTACTGGCCTGTCCATCGCGCCAGGTGCTCGCCCTCTTGAGGGTTACGACCAACCCTCTTCGACGGGCATTCAAGCTTATTCATCTAGGGCACCTTACGATCCAGCGACGACGAGGGTTCAAACCCCTACAGCGACTGACCATCAGACGGCACTTGCACAGGCGTGCACAGACTCGACCCCACACACGCACACGCAGCGCACAGAGGCGATCCGCCAGAACCCACAGACACTACTATAGCGCCGTGCCAAAGAGATCGCCAGATCCTGTGTGAATCACTCAACACCACCTCTGCCCATCAGCACACCTGCCCAACGATCCAACGAACAGCCTGGGAACCAGCACAGCAACACTTGGCCCGCTCCTATATTCAAAACAAACGTAACACCTCTGCTCTTCTCATCGACTACACACCCATTCGCAATGACGGCCACTGTGCTGCCCCCAGTTTCGTCAAGGCCAGGCGGGGAGAGCCGCAGCTCATCGTCAACGACCTCGTCAAGACCACTGAAGCATTCTGCGAGCCATTCCACTCTCTCCTCCCACACCACCTTTCCCAACAGCGGCCACACTTCGCTCAAGCCAGCACACGTGATCACATCAGACTCACGAAAGAACAGCGGTGCCTCTGGATCAAGCAGTGCAAGTGGCCGCCGCTCCAGCGGCGATTCCGATGAGCTCGACAAGGCTGCGTACACCTATGCTCTGCGTGTAGCGTGAGTGATCTGAGCGAGAACAAGGCTAACTCATACAGGGCTCTGCACCAGCGTCTAGCAGTGCCGACCCCCAGGTTCTCCTTTACATCGCCACCGCAGTCGCCGGCCCTCAACTCGAGCCCACTGATCAGCAATGCTGGTGCCGGCTCGCGTATGACGTATGGCTCCTTCCGGTCGCCCGACATTACTTTACCGTCCGAGTTTGACACTCCTCCGCAAGTGATAAAGCGCAAGAAGTCGGCTCTCAGCATTCGTTTGGGACGTCACAAGGATGAGCTCAAGCTTCCCCGCGAGCTGCTCCTCGACTTTTGGACAGTGTTGTCGGTTGAAGGCGGTGACCCCGCATGGCAACGGGCGGTGAACGCTCTGCTCACCATGGTGCAGAAGAAGGGCACAAAGACAGCAAGCGGGGCCAACCTGCGGGAAATCCCTACCCTTGTTGAGAGTGAGTAACCTCCGTCGCACCCATCTGACAGTTCAGCCTTCGCATCCTGCTTTCCTCCCTCGTCGGCCGTTCGACCCCACCAGACTCGCTTCCTCACTCTCCTGTACAACTTTCTCCCCACTTCGTCTTATTTCACTGGCTCGGGTAACGACAAGGACAAGGACCTTCTCTTCCGTCTTCGTGCCGAGGTCCAGGTGTACCTTCACGCCGCTCCCTCTTCCCCCGATCCGTCGGCTAAGTTCACTCCAGACCTTGTGGCCAGCGCCCACGCAGCAAGGGCCGGTCTTGGAATTGCGGCCAGTCCCGTCCTCTCAAGCTCTGGCAGCATACCATCAAGTCCACGCCGCAAGCCCAGCCCCTCATACCTGGCAGCGGGAGCTGACTTGGGAAACCTCGTCGAGGCAGTGGGCACGTTATGGGGTCTCTCGAACGAAGAGCTGGCCAAGGATGTGGACGCCAACCAGTACCATGGCTCACTAGAGAAGGTGGGTCACTCGAAAGCATTCAATGCTGACAATAGCTCTACCTGGATGACCTGAAGAAGAATCTCACGTCAATGTCCCGAGTGTCCGACATGGAACAGGCCCAGCGCGACCGCCACGGAGCACTGTCTCGCAAGGTTGGGGACCTCATCGTGGCCTTCCCGGAACTCACAGCTCCGGCATCGCCTGTCGAGTGGAGTCAGTCCGGTGACGCTGCCCTCTTCTTCACACCACCTCGCAAGAATGCGGTGTTTGCTCGCCTCTGCCGTCGGGTCTCTGACAGCGACAAGCGAGGCCGCGAGCTGCTTGGTCGATGCCAGGAGATCTGGGAGGTTGAAAGCCGTGCCGATCAGGAGCGCGAGCTCGCGAGACTGGTCCAGCAGTGGGAGGAGAGCTACGGCTCGCCCCATGAGGCTCCATGTGCTCAGCAGCTGGGTGGCGCTGTTGCTGATTTTGCCGGCGCCTTCACCGCTTCCGACAAGATGCCTCCCGTGCTCCAGGATCTTTATGAGCGACTCATGTCGCGACTTGCCTCGAGCCTGCACAGCATCTTCCCTACCAGTGAGATCCCGCCACCGCCACCATCTTCCGTCATCTCCATTCTCAACGCCGCACCTGAGCTTTTCCTCGAGTCGTCGTTTGCGGCAAAGGCCATCGATAGTGTTGCGGACGAGCTTCGCGGTGGTGCCGTCATGGAATACGTGACTGTGGCAGGAGGGATGATGGGTGGTGCCCACTCTTACCAATACGGTGCCCGTCTCGGCCCGAGCGGCAAGGATGCCGTTGTCGAGAGCTTTGAGAAGGTCGCCGGGTGGCTTGAGATGGAAATCAAGAATGTGCTCAAGGTTTGGGGCCGCGGCCTTGGGCCACTGCTCAACCCCGCTGGCATCATTCTTAGCAAGCAGCTGCCTCTCTTCCTGGCCGAGCTTCAGGTCCTCGAGACGGCCAGGAGTGCTGCCAGCGAGGTCTTTATCCTCTACGAGGTCACGGCTCGTTTGCTGGACCTGTCTCATGACGTGTGCCCCACGATGGACCTCGGGTTTGACCTTGACGCGTTCTTTGAGCCTCACGTCTTGACATGGCTTCGCGAGACCGAGGTCCACGAGACTCACCGCTGGGTCTCGCGCACCGTTGGCATGGACGCGTGGATCCCTGAAGGCGACGGACGCAACAGCCAGTCTGTCGCCGACCTGTTCGACTTTATCAGGGCGTCGGTCAAGGTCGTCTATGACTTGCCTCTGAGCGACTACAAGCGCGCCTTGTTCCTCATTGACCTGTCCAAGACGGCGTCCATAGCCGTGACTTACTATGCGTCGGCTGTCAACTCCTTGTTCATGGCAGAGATGACTCCTTCC
Source organism: Prillingera fragicola (assembly GCA_002335605.1). Lineage (NCBI taxonomy): Eukaryota > Fungi > Basidiomycota > Tremellomycetes > Trichosporonales > Trichosporonaceae > Prillingera > Prillingera fragicola. The sequence goes on along the minus strand of BEDY01000004.1, from coordinate 95,923 downwards.
GTGACCTCACCTCAGAAGGAGCACCACCTGGCGTCTATCCCCATGAGTGGCAAGGCCAGCGCGTGGTTTGCGAAGGGCAAGCACGCTGTCCACAAGCTGGAGCAGCGCGTCGACCGTCGCAGGGCGGAGGGCTTCCTGGTGCCTGCCTCGGCGTGCGTCAAAGTGACCGACATGATAGCTGCTCAAGCCTGCCTCGAGGAGCTCGGTTACGCAATGGAGGCCGACGAGACGGCTCGCATCGTTCGCGAGCACAAGCTGGGCAAGGCCAGCCATGCTGAGCGTCCTGCTCGCCAGGTCTATTCCATTACGGTGCTCAGGGGAGAGAACCTCCTCACCCGTGGATCGTCCAAGGCGGCCGATGCCCTCGTCACGGTCACGGACAAGGAGACTGGGGAGCGTCTATTCAAGTCACGCACAGTCTTGGAAACTGAGGACCCCAAATGGTAAGCAACCATGTCCGTAAAATATTCTAACTCTACAGGGAGCAATCGTTCGAGGTCAGCCTAGGTGCAAGCAAGTCTCTCGAGCTCGCCGTATTTGACCGCCAAATGGTCGGCAAGCACGATTGCATTGGCGCCCGCACTTTCAAGGTGGACCCCGCACTCTTCGAGGACGTTCTTGTCCGCGACATTGTCGTGCCACTGTCTCCTCGCGGTGTTGTGCATCTCCGCATAAGTACCGAGGGTGGCGAGAAGCACGATGTGGCATACCACCTCACCACCGCAGCTCGAATGCTCGAGCGTACTTGTGGCGACATGACCCGCGAGATTGTTGACCGCATGAGCGAATACCTCAAGGGTCAGCTCAGTCTACGAACTGTCGCTGCTCTGGTGAAGCCCTTACGGGAGCGCCAGAGGGGCCGTGTTGCGCTCAGCGATGCCGAGATTGACATGTCCCTTGCGCCTATTTACGACTACCTTGACGAAAACGTGAGTGTCATGCACCAGGCCGTTGCTTACTTTTAGTTCTCCATCTTTACTGCCACTTTTACAAAGGAGACGCGCCTCGCCGTCATGCTCCAAGTCTGGCGCTCTGTCGTCGACATACTTATTTCACTACTCATTCCACCACTGTCCGACAAGCCCACGGCGCGCACGACTCTTGGCGGTCCCGAGGTTGATGTCGTCTTCAAGTGGCTTCATCAACTGCGCGGCTTTTTCAACGCAGCCGAGGGTGGTGTCGAGCACGGCGTACCCATGGCTCAGCTACAGGACAATGGCTATCGTGACCTTGTCATGGTCGGGCAGTACCTCGACCTTCCCACGCCGCAGCTCAAGGACCGCGCTGCAGCAGCCGTCGGCAGCTCGGCAAGCGGCACCTCAAGCCCTCTCCTCGGCCTGCGCCACTTGAGCATGGGCGCAACACGCGAGCGCATCAACGACGATAACGATCGTATGGCCGAGGTCTTGCTCCGCATCGTCCGCATGCGTCCAGACACAGGCGAATTTTTGGCCTCCAACATTGCTGCGCTGGTGCGTGCAAAGGTCGCGCGCCAGGGGGGTGGTATTTTCTGATGAACGACACCAAACGAACGACCAAGTTAAACATACGAAGGAAGGACGATTTGATACCCATTGGCTAATATTTATTTGGATTTGGAGAATCTAAAGCTCTACGAGCATTGTTGCGACTATACATACATGCTATTACTATGCTCTCTGTGCCATCTGCATCGTGTCCCAGTACTCCAGTGCCATGACCATACCGGTGGTGCCTAGTGCGCCACTTGCTCCTCGCCAGCGACGTCCATCCCTAGTGCGGAACTCAGTGACCTCTCACATTTCCAGCGGAACCCGAGATTAGATATACATACATACGTACATTAAACACAACACTACCAAGGCGGGGTTCGCTATCATCCAGTTCCTTTATCGGACACGACCGTGGATCAGGCTAACAGGCACCATCCTACTATCCGGCTGGACCGAATTACCGGCTCCCTGTATCTACGGCCGCGGGCCGGGGAAGCGCCAGTCACCTTGCATCCTTGGCAACGCTCGACGAGTTGAGGGATTGTTGATGCAAGGCATGTCGAGTTCATACAGTACTCTATCTGACCAGTACGCCGGGAGATCATGGCTTGTGTGGAAAACGTTCGCGACGTGAGTCTTGCTGATGCGGCAATCGGTGCTGTTCTGGTTTCAGGCTGGCTGACCGGTCGTAGTTTTGGGCCAAGCTGCTCGCGTCCAGCTCGTATGATCAACGGGTGATCGAAGCTGTGAGTGCTTTTTGCTCTGGGGAGAATGTGGGCTGACGTCGTCTAGCTCGAGGTCACGGACGCAAGACCGGGGCAGATCAAGGTGCGCGTCAAGATTCCAAAGTACTTGATCAACACCCATGGCGTGAGCTCCAACTTTGTCTGAACCGGGTATTGACTGTAACAGTTTGTTCACGGTGGCGCAATGACCTCCCTCACCGACACGGCCACCTTTCTGGCCCTCCAGACCAAGGGTATCCCCCGGGTCGGGTGCGTGAGCACCCACCTGTCGTGCGACTATGTCCGGCCAGGGGGCAAGGAGGGCGAGGAGCTTATTGGTGTCGTCGAGGTTATGCAACATGGTAAGTCTCCTTCTTGGAGCGTTTGGCTGACGCGTAGGCCGCACAGTTGCCTTTGTGCGCATGACGTGGTATGTCAACGACAAGATTGTCGCCTACGGGAATCATCAACTGGCGTTGTTCGCTGGGCAGCAGTTTACGCATCTATTCAGCCCAGATGGTGAGGAGCTCGTGCCCGTTGACAGCAGTGCGGAGGCTGTGGCCAAGTTGTAGAACCCCCGGGACCTTGTGTATGCATGTACATCTTCGACTACAAGTGTAGAGCGTTAGTGTGCCCAGCGGCGACCCACCTAGAGCTCAGCTCTTCTTCTGCCCTCGCTTGACCCCCACTGCCTCAGCGTTGTCAAGCAAGACGCTCATCCAGACCCCAGGGACAACAAAGCCCAGCGTAATGATCACCCCATACACAATCCGATACCAGGGCTCATTCAGCGTATAAACGAGCTGCATGGGCGACGACCACGGGCTGAGCGTCGCCATCATGACTGCCACCATGACTTTGGGCAGTGCGATGGAAACCCCACGCTCGGCAAACTTGCGAGTAGCAATCTCGACGAGCACGGCGGTAAAGACCCCCTCGGCTACCCACGCGCCAATGCCCCACTTGGCCCAGAGACCGTACCCGAAATGCTCGTGCGAGTATGGATATGCCGCCAGGTCGGCATTGTGAAGTGGCCAGTCGCAGATCCAATGCGAGAAACACGCGAGCGCAGCGATGGAGCCTTGATTGGGCTTTTCGTCACTGCGATACATCAGCCCCCAGATCAGGGAGATGACGACTGCAGCAGCGAGGGAGTGGTCAAAGTCCATAAAGTCCAGGTCGAAGAACAGGTACGGCCCAGCAGAGGGGTTTGGTTTGATAGTGTTCACACCCATGAGCGTGAGCGGGCCATGAAGGATATCCATGAGCCCCACACCTATCATAATGGGAAAGGCTGGGAGCGTGGGGTTGTACGCCTTCAGGACGATGCCGGTAGCTATGTGGCCTGCGTACATTGTGGTTGAGTGGGTAATGCCAAGCGACAAGTTGGACCATTTCCGTTTGTGGAATGTGGAGGAAGTCCACCGGCTACCCGATCATGGTTATTTCCGACCTTGGGTGTATCTCTGCGAATGCAGTGAGCACGAGAGACGGTGCCGGTCTGAAGACTGTGTACATTCTACTGAACAGAATAGAATGGTACTCTTCCTCCCCCAGAACAGCACAAGTGTCATGAATTGCTGCACCAGCTAAAGGACGACCTCACTCGAGCTTCTTCACCACCTCGAGCAGCGCCCTGTGCACATTGCCGGCCCGACCACCACGACCGCCAGTAAACTGAGTGCGCACATACTCCTTGTCGGTCTCAGCCTGAGGTGTCAGAAAAAACACCGATTAAATGGCGCCAGCCGTTCGCTGCGCTGGTGACTCCGCCTGAGCAAGGCACTCACGGCCTTCATCGTGCCCTCAATGTCAACAAAAGCAGCAGCGAGGCCCTTCTGAATGACAATCTCGGCCAGGATGGCTTTCTTGCTACGCCCGCCGCTGGCGTGGGTCGAAGTGGCCTTCTTTGTCGAGATTTTGGCAGTGCCACTGGTGGACTTGGAGGGTTTGGCTTCTGACGAGGGTCGGGCCGTACGCTTGCCGACCTTGGATGCCGCCGCCGCTGTAGTTTTAGCAGCTTTGGCGTCTGCGATGCGAGTGGACCGAGTGCGGGTGGGTTTGGTGGTCTCGGGAGTGAATTCGCCGCTTGGAGTTAGGGCGGGGAGAGACTCGTCGTTGTCGGTGGCAGACTTGGTGTTCCCGACAGCCGTGGATGGCGAGGCTGGTGGAGAGGAGAGACCGGTGCTGGGTGAACCTTGCGTGTAAGGGCTGGTGAGAGAGCTAAAGCGTTTTGGCATGATGAATGAGAATGAGAGGGTAATAGATACTAAAAGAGGGGAAGATGGGGCTATTGGGAGAAGACAAGGGAAGATGTGGTGGCAAAAGTTGACGCGTCCAACAGAGCTGACCGTGTTTGTTTGTGTGTGCGTGTGTGTGTGCGATCGGACAGGGGCGCATAGATGCCCACATCTCTCTACTACGCTCTCGTGCCCTCATCCTGCTCACCACTCACACCGATCACACCACCATAGTGGCCAACGGCACACTACGCTGCACAACGCAATTACGAACAATTGTACCCACCACTCGACCAAGTCACCACCCCTCTTCATATCATACTCTGGCTCTAGCACCTCGCCTCACAAGATATCACTTATGCAACTTGTGCATGCACGAGGCCTTTTCAGAGCCATCAACCGTTGAAACGTATCACCACGCTCGCTCGCATTCCAAGAACTCCAGCAAAACGCTTCTCGCAGTGGCTGGCCAAAGTACGGAGTGGCGGACCAAAATGAACCATAGTTATCGCGTACATACATCAACTTCTCCTAGCCCGTCCAACTCTTTGTGCTTTCAACCCTCCTTCTCAAGCGAAGCAACAACCTCCAGCAGAGCCCGACGAACATTGTGCCGCCCGTCTTTGAGCTGGTTGCGGAGCCACTGCTTGTCCTTGCCCGTCTGTGCCACATCAGCGAGTGCTCTACCGACATGAGCTGACCAAAACTGACACTTTTGGCGAGCTCATCAAGTACTTCTTTGGTCATAGCAGCGAGACCCTGATTGATGACCGCCTCGGCGACAACTGCTTTGGGGGACGTAGCGGTGCTAGCCGTCTTGGTGGAGCTCTTGCCTTTGGCGGGAGACTTGGGGCTGGGAAGCGACGGCTTGACGTCCTTGTTCTCGTCGTCGGGCTCGAGACGTGGGGTCTTGGATGGCCGCGCCTCCCCGTCGGACTTGCCCGCGGAGTCGGGAGTGTAGGGGCTACGCTTGAGGTGGTGTCTGGCCATGTTGTGGTATATGGGTGTTGTGAGAATCAGACAGTGGCCTGAAGCTGATGACAACGTGAGGGCATGAAGGCATGACTTATGCGCCTCGCGTTGTGTGACGAGGGCGAGCTTACACATCCCCGGCACATGCGTAACATACTCGCGCATCTAACTAATGAACAACAATGATATGAAAAGCTCTAGATAACCATGACCCGACTACCGCAACCTCTGCCGCCACTACATCTCAAACTCCTTGGCGTTGATGGTCCTCTGCGTCTCATTGCCCGCCTTGCGCTCCCGGAGAATCCATTCGGCTTCAGTGCGCCAGTCGGCCTCAATCCAGGCTGCGAGGCGGCCATCGACGACTTCCTCGCGCATGCGTTCCATGCGCATTCTGCAAGGTGAGCTTGGGGAACGCAGTGGTTGAAGTGACACTTACGGCGCAATCTCCGTTTTCAACGCCTTGCGGATGCCGTCGACAAACGAGGTGTAGTTGAAGCCAATGACTTGGTAGACATATGGCTCGGGGATGTTCTCGAGGCCCTCGTGCTGAATGTGCTTCCGCTTGCCCTTGTCGTCGACCGTGTGCGGGTTGATGAAGGGAACGGCCTGTCAGGTCAGCTCCACGACGTCCACAAAGTGGAGAGCAAACTCACGTGTGCCAGTGCGCGGTAGGGGCTAGGGCTCTGGTTGGGTGCCCCTATACCCAGGAGGACCTTTGACTTGCCATACTCTTCGTCGAACTTTGCTGGCTCCATGATCCCAAAGTTCTTGATAACGTCGGGCACGGGGCCCTCCTTCTTCTTCTCGTCCTCGCTGCGGTCGTCCTGCCAGCCACCGACAAACTCAAATCCAGGAAACTCTGCTGACAACTCCTTGTGCGCGCGCACAAAGTAGTCGAACTCGTACATGTGCTCGTGGTTCAAAAAGTACTTTGCCGTCTTGGCGAGGAGGTAGACGCGATTGGGGCGCTGGGACCAGGGAATAATCGTGGTGTCCTGTGGAAGAGGTTTGAGGGCGTAGCCGATATAGGTGAAGTCGGCCTCGTTGGGAGCGACCTTCATGTGGAACTGTTCATGACCAGTGTGGAGCCACTGTATGTTCCTGTGGCGGTCATCCTGCTTGAACTCGAGGGGCGCTGGCCAGCCGCTCGGCTCGGCGCTAATGATCCAGGCCCTGCCAACGACGCCCGTGTCGCCAGTAGGAAAGTAGGAGCCTCGGAACCACTGCGCGAGTGTGAGCGTTGCAACCAGCAAACGTCTTCTCTGGATACTCACCTTCCAAGCTGGAATGCCGTCCAAGCGATCGTCTGTCTTGCGGTACTCATCCCACGTTCCCTTGTGGCCGCTCTCGCCGCCATCTGAAAAGACGACTTTGACCATGTCTCCAAGCTGGCGGTGGAGATGGTAGATATAGTCTGCATAACGTTAGCTCCGCGACTCACACACGGCCGATTGACGTACGCCAATCATTGTCACCAGCCTCGAGAACCGTGTAGCCCTGACGCTCGAGCGCGCGAATAATGCCGATACACCATACTCCTTCACCACCGTGATACCCAGTGTGGAGCGCCCAGTGACAGTGCCAGCCGCTGACAATGACGACCTGCCGGTCAGCGTCGCCCAAGTTGGAGGATAAACTCACCTTGTGGGCATTGGGGTGGCAGTCCCGGCGACTCATGCAGCTTGTCAGGTTTCGCAACTTGGCCTCTGTGATCCACTTGTAGTTGAGACCAGAATTTGGGTGGTTCTCGGGGAAGGAAGGAATGTTGGTAAGACGCTCCAGCGCCTTATCATGTTCTTGTGCGTGCGGAGGTGGTGGTTTTTTGTAGGTCAAGGAAACCCTCGAGTGGGTGAGGAGGTTTGTCCACGAAGCATCTGCTGGCAGCGAGTCCATGTTTCGGCTCAGCACCGCCAACATGACAAGACAGGCTGCGGCCACCACAGAGAAGACGACAATGTACCGGCGCAAGCTGTTCGGCAGCCGCGCTGCTGGGTCCCGAAAAGAGATCATTGCCGTGAAATGTGCAAGTGATGAACAGAGCAATGAGAAGTCTGAGGTGATCAGAACTCTGGTACTCCGGGCATTGTACAAGAACGGTCGTGAACGTCTGTGCGTATTGTGCTCGGCGAATGTGGTGACCGCGCAACCACCAGGCCCGGCGTTGACGCTGAAGCCCATCTGCAGGGAGCGAGCCCTTTCAATGTTGACGTTAGGCTCAGTCAGTCCCAGCCTGACAGGCTTTGAGTGCCTCATTGTGGCTGCGACGGCGGAGCTGCCTGCAAGAGGTGAACCGGCAGGCCAGGGCTGCAAAATATTTACCCTCAAATGTCGCCGAAGCCATACCGAGGTGCCTCGACAATTGCGAGATCGTCCACGCAGACATCAGACTTGCGGGCTGTCCAGGACCTTCCTAAGCGTCGTTCCTAAGCGAACGCCGAGGCCGCTGGCTGCTGAGACGGGAGTGCAAGCGACTTTTGTTGACAGGTGGCGCGCGGCGTTGCTTCGCAACTCTTGCAAGGTGAAACTTGTTATCCACAACCCTAACAACCAGTATCAAACTTTAGGGTGTGCTTGTCACGGTTCTGCGCAACGTACCATGCAAAACGCGGCTCAGGTTATTCTCTGACGCAGAGGGGGTCAAGGCTGCTACCACACAAACCCAGCAAAACAGCAGACGGTTCGTTGTGCCTGGCCGTTGAAAGGAGCATGGCCTGGGCAGAAGAGGAGTGCGATGGGGTGGACAAAGGAAGTCGTCGAGCAGGCACAGACGGCTTGGCGTCCAGGGCAAGGATCCATGGAAATACATTCGCGCACTACTACTGCGTACTCTCGCCACCACGCCAGAATACCAGAAGTTGCTGGATGGCCAAACGTTTGGTACCTGGTGTTCCACGTTCCCGCTCTGTATTCGCTTCTAGACACAAGCGACGTGAATTACGTGGACTCTCGACACACACGACGCTTCTTAAACTCTCTTTTCTACTTTACATCCCGCGCAACTTCAAGCAGCGCACGGTGCACATTCTGGCGGTTCGCCACGAGCTGTGACCGAGCTTGCTGTTTCGTCATGCCGGTCTGATATGAGCTCGTCTCTCACCCAGCCACCCATTGCAGCAGGCTCGTGCCCACTTACCTCGTTAACGATAGTGTCAAGATCCGACAAGGCGGCAGCCACCCCGCGGCGGATGATGGACTCGGCCAGAGCAGACTTGGCAGCGGGTGAGAGTCGAGCTTTGGAGTTGCTGCCTGTCGCGTTTGTGGCCTTGTCGTCGGAAGGCACGTGTTTACGTTCTTTGGGAGACGACGGTGGCGACGCAGACTCTGAAGCTGAACGTTTAACCATGGTGTGAAGTGTGGTGTGAGAACGTTATTGAGAGTTGTGAGAGCATCATACTCCTCACGACACTGTGTGAGTCCCACAACGCCCCACACACACTGCAACCAGTTCAAAGACAGACTAACATGCACGAGATCTCTCGGCTTCTCTCCTTCTCTCTCTCCTTCTCTCTCTCTCTCTCTCTCTCTCCTACTCTATCTGAATCTCCGTGGCTCTAGTGGGGGCCAAACCCCCCGTAGCCGGTACAGAAGATGCGACCTCGGTCGCGGTGCAAATGCTAGATGGTGTGTGTGCGGCGAGTGTTCGTCCTTGGACGACAGGGCGCGGCTGCAACATGCGAGACGATTCGATGCTGTTGATGCAATCAAGGGAAAGGCGGAACGTGGGGTATCGGGGGGTATCGTGGGTTGTTCTGGCGACTTCGTCTACTTGGAAAGGTCCTTGATGACCTTCTGGGCGTAGGCGGCGTTGGTGCGCGACTGCTTCGAGGCACCACGCTGGCGGCCACTTGCGACGGCGGCCTGGACCCACTCCTGGACGAGCTCATCGTGGACGGCCTGCTTGAAGGTGTCACCAAAGTCACCAATGAGACCCAGCGAGGCAGTGATAAACTCCTCGGTGCGGTCGTCCTCGGCGAGGCAGGTGCGCAAGAAGCCAAGAATTCCGGGAACGTAGTTCAGGAAAGGTGCAGGGTCACCAGCCTTGAGGCCGTTCATGATGCCAGTGAAGGCGTCGACAATGGCCTCGCGCATAGTCCAGACAAACTCGTTGAGGGCAAGGTCAGTGGCCGAAGCAGCGGTCGAGCCGGCCTGGCTGAGAATGCCCATGGTGGTCTCGAGGTAGGGGACAAAGGCAGTGCCGATGGCGAGGGCGACCTCTCCGATAGCGGTAATGGCACTGGGCTTGACCTGGCGCTGGATGACGGGGCTGCGGAGAATGTCGATGAGGGCAACCATTATGCGCTCAGCGTAGTTGACCATGTTGTCGGTGATGGCACGCGAAACGTCCGAGACGCAGTAGACGGCGGCCTGGGCGACGGCGTAGTCCTCGAATGAGTTGAGGGCCTGGAAGAGGAAGGGGGCAAAGGCCTCCATGTACTTGAGGAAGCCAGCCTCGAGGGCGCCAGCAAGAGCGCCCACAGTGGCCAGAATGTCCTCAAGAACACCAGCATCCTTGCCAGCAGTTGACAGCACAGTCAAGAGGTTGGTCATGATGCGGTCGGCATAGGGGGCAACGAGAGCAGGCGACTTGTGGATGAACGACTGGAGGATGACGCAGATGTTGATCTGAATGTCGTTCCAGTTGTTGCGGTCGTCCATGCCGAGGAGCTGGTTCTGCATGCCAATGAGAGCCTCCTGGCGGTCGAGCATGGCGCGGGCCACCTCCTCGACGATTGGCAAGGTGTCAAGGGCAGAGCATGAGATGAAGGTCGACATGGTCTGGTAAGCGGCCGAGCGGCTGTTAGCCTCGTTTGAGTTCTTCTCGGACACGGGCATGAGAGCCTTGAAGATACCCTCGTAGTACATGGACATGGGCGAGGTCGAGGGGTCCTCGCCGATGGCGTCAGCGGGAAGGAGCTGCGAGACGAGGTTGTTGAGTGCCGAGCAGCACGAGTTGATGATACGAGGCGAAGCGCTGAGACCCATGACGAGAGCGGTGACGAGGCTCTGGAGGTAGGTGCTGGGGTCGACAACGTCGAGCATGAGCTCGGTAATCTTGGACAGAGTCCATGCGACCGAGTCCTTGACGTGGACGTCGGGGTCGGTCTGGAGCATGCCAATGAGGGTGCCAAGAGCCTGGCTGACGAGGGGAGCAAGGGTAGCCGAGTCGGGGCCGTCAAGGATACAGCCAAAGGCCATGACAGCGGCCTCGCGGTGCTGCCACTCGGGGCGGCGGATGCCGGCCTCGACGAAGGGAACGACGGGCTGAACAATGGCATCTCCAACGTCGCGGGCAAGCAGCTCGAGGCAAGAAGCGGCGGCCATAGACTTGGTCCACTCGTCCTCGTCAACGTCCTCCTCCTGCTGCGAGAGAAGCTCGAGAAGAACGGGAAGAATCTCGGCAAGAGCCATCTTGGCAAAGTGCTTCGACTCCATAGCGGGGTCCTCGCCGTAGGCGAGAGCCTCCTGGGTCTCGATGCCAATGTCAATCTCCTCCTCGCAGACGGTGGCCCAGAACTCGATAGCCTGGAGCGCAACTGACTCCTCGTGGTGCTTCATACCCATAATGGTCAACTGTTGGGTCAGCGTTGTCTGTGTTGTAGCACTTACGCCAAAGAGCGCGCGCTCCATGTAGACCTCCATGTTCTCGTAGTACAAGCTCATGATGCGAACGAGACACTCGAAGGCACCGACCTGAACGGTGACCGACGAGCTCTGGGTAGCCTCGCAGACGACCTGCATGATGTAGTTGCGCTCGCCCTCGCGCTCAAAGTTGTCGCGAATAAACTCGAGCGAGTTGTAGAGCGCATGGATAGCGGCGGCCTGGACTTCGGTGCTAGTCTCTTCCTTGCGCGCACCCTGGACAACGGCGGTGAGAATCTCGTTCGACCTCGACGACAAGTACTGGGGCTGGATAACCTCGCAGACGTATCCGATTGCCTGGAGGGTGGCAATGCGGAGGCCAGTGTTCTCCTGGTTCGAGACGCACTCGAGCAACTGAGCGATGAGCTCGGGCCACCCACCACGGGGCAACTCGATGGCCGCCACCGCGGCAACGCACTGGGCGGCGACGAATGCCGCCTTGTGCACTGGGGATGCGAGCGACGAAAGAAGCGAGTGCTTGAGGGGACCACGAATATCCTCGCCCAGGTTCATCCACCTGTCGGACAGCGCGGGCTGGTTCACGGCGTCCTGGGGGTCAGCTACAGAAGCGCAAGCATGGACGTACACGAGCCGAGAGAGCATTCTTAAATGCAAGACCTGCCGAGTTACGGATATTGGGGTCGGCGGACTCGCTTGCGAGCTCCTGGGCAAGGGTTTGCAGGTAGGCAGGCTGATGGCGTTAGCATCCTAGTGGTTGGTGTTTGGTGCTCACAAAGTTGTCCCTCTCAGCTGCCTCGAGCTGCTGGGTTGCGTTCTGACGAGTTGCAGCGTCTGTGCATTGTTAGCTTACAACGCGTTACAGGGGGACACAAGGACGCACCGACTGAGAGAGCGTTGGAGAGGAGGGTGGCGGCGTTCATGTTTATATTGTGGGAAGGGGTTGATTTTTTTGAGGAAAGAGGGATTATAAGAATGGAAAGGGAGGGAAGGGGATGGGGGAGACACAAGGCAGTGTTCAACGGGCGTCGCTATGAGCCGTGAAGTGTATCTGTATGGGGGTCGTGAGTGACGTGCAAATGGGTAGAGAAGTCAAGAGGTGTTGTCAACGGTGCAGTGCGTCCCAGTGCTGCAGCACACGCGCCAGCCCAGCCCAGCCCATGCAGCCCAGGTTCCCCGTCAGCTTCGGTGACGAAAGCCACGTGAGATATTAGTTTTTGGCCTGTTATTGTGATTTCTCCAAAAATAATTTACGTAAACTGTTATCGGGGTCGCGGCATGTGGCGGAGCCAACTAATTTACCGTTTACCAGCGACTGTACATCAATGTGTGTGTGGTTGCTCATGATAAAGGCTTAATGTTGCCGCCAATGCATAGAATCAGGCTGATTTGAATCTCCGACGATCTCCCCACCTCTGCGCGACTTGTGTCCAGAGTGCGGCCTTTCAGCTCACGTGAGTGATGCATGGCGAATGCTTTCCTGACCACCTGCGAGTTCGGGGTACGTACCTCGGATTAAGTGCGCTGCAAGTTTCGGCGCAGGCAATGCTCTTGGTTCTCCTCCCTGCAATTCTCCAGGTTGCCTGCCAGCACTGAAGTCATTTAACTGAGGCACAGCAAGCGGGAGGCCAAAGCGAGCCAAGCACTGTCGTCCCTCTCACCGTCCTTGTCTTTGCTCTGGCCTTGCAGCCACTCACCCTTGAGCGGACTCTATGGGGCCGAGGAGAGATATGCCGCTCATTTCGGATTATCTAACACATCCTCCCTGGTAAGAACCTGCCTGCGCTGATTGGCTGACTCTGCAGACCTGTACTTCCGGCTGAATCATTCTGCACCTACCGAGCTGCTACACCGAGGGTCGTCAGCAGTCGCCGGGCCAACCTGTGCTAATCGAGTCAGTTCTAATCCATTAATCGAAAAAAAATCCTGCCGACCACCTCCGTCGCAGTCGTCATCAATTCGAATTAATTCCTCCTGCAAGAAGCCGCGACGACGCCGAGTGCGGAAGCAAAATTCCACTCGCTCACCCAAGCAAACCTCTACGAGTCATTCAATCTCTTGACATCCTCAAACCTTCCCTTGCTCTCAAAAACGCCTAGCTACACGCCGGCCCCCTATATAACACTCTTATCGACTCAACCCCCCTCGTGAATATCTACGCAATGTGCCCCCCTCCTGACGCACCCCCCGCCAACGGAACTGAGGAGATGGTCTCTGTCGACCTCGGCAACGCCGTCAAGCCCGCAGCCGGCAAGCACGTCCACGGTTCGAAGGTCGGATTTTACGCCCGCCCCTCCGACTTTTTGAGCAACACCAGCAACTGGAAGGTGAGTCCGGTTCCAGAGTAGGAGCATGAGTTGTGGCGGTGAGGTGGAGGTGTGTCACCGCTATCATCCGTCATCATCATGACTGCTCTGGACTTCTTGACGCCTTGTCCATCGCTCACACGTCTGCAGATCATCGAGTCTACTCTTCGTGAGGGAGAGCAGTTCGCAAATGCCTTCTTTGGTGCGTCGCATTTTCATGCTTGTATTCACGACGAACGGAGCGGCAAAGACGACGTCAAAGAAGCGCTGGCTGTAGATTGCAGACGATGATGTGGGAAGACAAAGCCCTGTGCCACACTGGGTTTGTTTTCTCCATCTGAATTTGCGTCTCTGCCTTTCTTTGCGTCCCTTGGCATGTCTCTGGACGCTGTGGAGGCATACATCTACAAACCAGAGCTCTGCTTACGCTCCACAGACCTTGAGACCAAGATCAAGATTGCCCGCGCCCTCGACGACTTTGGAGTTGAGTACATTGAGATCACCTCGCCCGCTGCCTCGCCCGAGTCGCGTGCACACTGCGAGGCCATCTGCAACCTCGGCCTCAAGCGCTCCAAGATTCTTACCCACATCCGTTGCCACATGGACGACGCCCGTATCGCAGTCGAGACTGGTGTTGACGGTGTTGACGTCGTTATCGGCACCTCGTCGTTCCTCCGTGAGCACTCGCACGGCAAGGACATGACCTGGATCACCAAGACCGCCATCGAGGTTATTGAGTTTGTCAAGTCGAAGGGCATTGAGATCCGTTTCTCGTCCGAGGACTCGTTCCGTTCGGAGCTCGTCGACCTGTTGTCGATCTACCGCACCGTTGACAAGATTGGTGTCAACCGTGTTGGTGTTGCCGACACTGTCGGCTGCGCCGACCCCCGCCAGGTCTACGAGCTTGTCCGCACCCTCCGTGGTGTTGTCGGCTGTGACATTGAGACCCACTTCCACAACGACACTGGCTGTGCCATTGCCAACGCCTATGCCGCCCTCGAGGCCGGTGCCACCCACATTGACACCTCGGTTCTCGGTATCGGAGAGCGCAACGGTATTACCCCCCTTGGTGGTCTCATTGCCCGTATGATGGTCGCCGACCCCGAGTACGTCAAGTCCAAGTACAACCTCACCATGCTCCGTGAGGTCGAGAACCTTGTCGCCGAGGCCGTCGAGATTCAGGTCCCCTTCAACAACTACATTACTGGCTTCTGCGCCTTCACCCACAAGGCCGGTATCCACGCCAAGGCCATCCTTGCCAACCCCTCGACCTACGAGATTCTCAACCCCGCCGACTTTGGCATGACCCGTTATGTCTCGATTGGCCACCGCTTGACGGGCTGGAACGCCGTCAAGTCGCGAGTCGAGCAGCTCAACCTCGAGCTCACCGACGACCAGGTCAAGGACGCCACCGCCAAGATCAAGGAGCTGGCCGACGTCCGCACCCAGTCTATGGAGGACGTCGACATGATCCTCCGTGTCTACCACAACGCCGTCCAGGCCGGCAAGCTTGAGATTGGCCAGCCCCAGGTCTTTGACCGTCTCCTCGAGGAGCACGTCGCCTCGCGCGACGCCTCGCCCAGCAGGGCAACCCCCGCCAAGCGCGCCCGTACCGACGCCGAGTAGATTCCACTTAAAGAAAAGTATGTGTAGCTGTTGTGAGGCGAGATTGGATATGCATTTCTAGGCATCTAAAGGCGCGCTTTGGCGAAACATGATACTAACCTGATGACCGCGACGCACAGTCTTGCACCACTTACTTACTCGTCAGAGGTATGCGCTGGCTTGCAATTGTTCAGGCTGAAGAATGTTACTCGAAGAAATCTCGTCTATCGACGACTCGGTTAAGCGGCCTACCCGAATTGACAACCATTGCGGAGAGAATCGCTCTCGACGCCGCCGTGGCGTGCAAATGTCCAGATGCACACGCTTCTGAAGAGGAAATAGCGCGAAGAGAGCGCCCTCGAAACATACGGGCGGCTACGGGCGGCTGTACAAGCCCTCGATATGGGAGGCTGCACAAGATGTCGTGCAGTCAAGAGGGCGCTCGGTAACACAATGCAACTTCGGCTGCCTTTGACCTATTCACAATGCATATGCTATAATGACAACCAACGTCCCGCCCGCTCTATTCACATGACGCGCTACCTGCTGAGGTGGTGCTGCATGCTCTTGTAGTGTGCAATGTGCTTTTCGCTCTCGGCCTGCATATCGCGTGCCATTTGGTACACCTGCGAGCCGCGGGCATTGTACACTATCGCATTGCTACGGCGTCAGCTCAAGTTGCGATGAGGGGAACGTACGCAAACATGAGGCGAAGATCGCGCTCAAACTCGTCAATGGTGGAGATGCTGCCATCCTTGATACGAGCGCGGATCGTCTTGAGATCCATGGGACGCTTGATGACTTCGGTATAGTTTGGCGCCTCGGTCTGTGCGGTTAACCCCGTTCGTCCACCGAGGCCAATCTACCTTTTTAACGGGGGCAGCAAACACCGACGCATTCTTGTGCTGGTGGATCGTGTCGAGGAGGGACAGAATCAACTTTTGAGCGCTCTTGTTCCCTCGAGCCGTCGACGCAGGCCCCGCGCTCACTGGCGCACTTGCTGGTGCGCTTGCAGGACTTTCGTCACCGTCCTCATCAACGCCCACCGACTCTCTAGTGCCTGCACGCGGGGCTACGTGTCAGCACGTCATAACCGCCGCCCTCCTGTTGATTAGAGACGACAAAGGTGGAAGACACTCACTCCTTCCACTGCGCTTGCCGCGTTGCACAGGTGTAGATTCAGCAGCAGCAGCCTTGCGCCGACCAGATGTACGGGTAGCTGGCTTTTCGTCCTCGTGATCCTCGTGGTCCTCGTCCATGTCCTCGTCCTCCTTCTCTTCCTCCTTGACTGAGGTCGCCTCGCTGGCTCCGCGGACAGACTTGGAGACAACATCGTCACGCATAACCCTGGGGCGGCCACGGCGGCGACCCTCGGGCGCAGTGGGGGTACCAGAGGCGGCCGAGGACGCCGAGGTGCCGCGCTTAGGAGTAGGCGATGCGTCCTTGGCCGGTGTTCCGGCCTTCCTGCCACGACGAGTGGAGCGACGGCCGCGACCAGTCTCCTCTTCCTCCTCCTCCTTGACCTCGTCCTCATCCTCGTGTTCACTGGCGTGGTCGCTGGGAACAGGTGAAGCTGCGCGGCGGCCACCACGCTTGGAAGGAGGCCCTCCGCGAGGATTAGCACCTGCTTTGCGCTTGCGTCCACGGCGAGAGGCGGGTGTTGGCGACGAAGGAGCCTCCTTCTGCGAGGCATCGTCTCCTGGCAGTGGTGAGAGTTCCGATGCTGGAGACAGGGCGGAGCCATGAGATGAGGCAGGGGTTGCCGGCGCCTTGGGGGAAGCCGCGGCGGACTCGGTCTCTTCCCGGGTACCAGCCTCCTCCCTGTCCTCTGCGTCCTCGTTGGCCTCTTCTTTCTTCTCCTCCTCCTCATCAACGTCCTCTGCATGAGCCAAGACCTCGGCCTCAACCTCGGTGACGGGCTCAGCTTCAGCAGGCTCGACCTCTGCCTGATCCTCAACCGGGGAGGAGGCATTGGAGCCGTCCTCGATCTCGGGAGGCATCCCTGCTGCGACCTCCTCCTCCATCCTCTCTTCCGCTGCCTCATCCTCATCTTGCTCCTTCATCATTGCCTCTGCCGCCTCCTTGTCCTCCTCGGCAATCAGAGCCTCCTCCTCCTTCTCAATGGGCGACTCGCGGTCTTGCTCTTCGACCTCTTCCTTCTCCTCCTCGTCCTCGGCGTCCTCGGCGACGGGCTCAGCCTCTTCCTCTGCCGGCTCGTCCTCGGTGGCCATATCGACGTCTCCATCTGCGTCGGTAGCAGCTTCTGTCTCAGGCTCAGCCTCGGCGTCCTCGGCGACAGTCGGCTCCTCGGGCGACTCGGTAGCTTCCTCCGTGTTCGCCTCCTCAGCAGCAGCCTCCTCAGGGGATTCTTCCACCTCCTCAATGGGCGTCACAGGCTCGGCAGATTCCTCGCGCTGTTCAGCAGACTCGGCGGTTGCTTCAGCTACTGGCTCCACTGATGCCTCGGTTTCGTCCGTGGTCTCCGCCTCAGCCTTGGCGTTCTTTGTAGATGCAGGTGTCTCGGCGGCAGCGTCGGTAGCGGCCACAGCAGGCTCCTCGACGACTTCGTCCTTGGGCTGTTGGTCCTCAGCAGCCGGCGCAGGGGTCTTGGCAGACTCGGGTCCAGCTGCGATAACCTCTTGAACCTCCTCGGGCAGTGGTGCCCAAGTATCGACCATTTTCTTGCCATACTTCTTTGCAAGGGCGGCGCGGATCTCTGCGTGGATCTTGGAGTCCATCTCGCCCGATTTGATAGAGTTGACCTCGCTCATGAGCTCGCTGTGGGTGTCAGGGATGTCCTCATGTTCACGGGGAAGACCTACATGAATCGGTGCTCATAAGTGGTGATCTGCGTCTGCAGCTCCTGCATTCGCGCAAAGTAAAAGTTGCGCGCAAGCTGAAGATGAACCTTTGCTGCGGCTGGGTCAGTAACAGTCCAGAAAAGCCGATGGGTGACGAACCTTGCGGCTTTGCAGCATCGGGAGCCGGTCTGTTGTGTGAGCGACTCTCTATGGCAGGATCTTGGGAGTGCGTGGTAGCAGCAACTCTCGCATCACAGACTTACACATTAATCTCAATAGAAGTCATGAGCGCAACGTATGCCTGCTCACAAGCCTCTGGCGAGAAGTACTCTGTTGGTCGGCCGACGATACAAGGGTGCTCGACCAGCAGCTTGCTGATCACATCCCAGTTGACGGCGCCGACCTTGTACACCGCCTGTGACAAGAGGAGCTTCTCCTGTACTGTGAGGTGCTCTACCGAGACGGGCTCGGCCATGGTGACCTCAGTGGGGGTGGACGACGGCTGCGAGTGTGTGGAGAGTGGAAGGAAAACGAGAACACGCAAGGCAACCCAATACAAACGAGGATTAACTCGTCTCAGGGACCATTAGCGGGATTATTTTAGCATTACAACAGGTCGTCCTCATGTTCATGACCACCTACTTTCGGCGACGCCTCCTTCTCACAACAATACCAACCACAGCTCACAACAATGCTTCTTCGCCCTTCGCTCCCCGCTCACTCGGTGCGCTTGAGCCGATCTCTCGCGTCGCACGCCTACGTTCCTCCAGCCCCGCAACGCCCACCGGGACCTCCCGGTCCACCTGGGCCTCCTCCCAACATTGCTGGCCCTTCGACGCCAAAGCCGCCCAACCCAGCGACCACGTTGTCGCCCGAGCTGCCCGAGGCTCAGCGCAGGCTGCTTGAAGAGGTAGTTCGCGTCGACCATGCCGGCGAGCTCGGCGCCAACTGGATCTACAGGGGACAGAAATGGGCTAGCCAGATGAGGGGCGACCGCGTTACGGCAAAGCAGGTCGAGGTGCGTCGGCTATGGCTTGGAGCTGTGCTCGCGGGCAAGCTGACTTTACAGGGAATGTGGGAGAATGAGCGACACCATCTCTCTGTTCTGACCCGCGTCGCTGAGCAGCACCGGGTGCGGCCAACAGCGCTCTACCCCGTGTGGCAGGTGCTTGCGTGGGGACTGGGAGCGAGTACGGCGCTCATGGGCAAGGAGGCTGCTATGGCGTGTACGGAGGCTGTTGAGACTGTCATTGGAGAGCATTATGATGAGTGAGTAGGGTAGCGGCCACACAGGCTGTGCTAACATGCAGCCAACTCCGTGCCCTGCAGCCTGTATTGCGAGAGAATGCGGCCAAAGCCAACCCCGACCCATCACTGCCACTGCTTGCAGAGATCATTGAGGAGTTCCGCGACGACGAGCTCGCCCACCTCGACACGGCAGTCGAGGAGGGAGCCCTCAAGGCACCCGGCCACTCGCTGTTGAGCGCCGCAGTCGGTGCCGCGTGCAGGATTGGCATCGCGGTCGCGTCAAAAGTGTAGCGCAG
This sequence comes from Prillingera fragicola, assembly GCA_002335605.1. Lineage (NCBI taxonomy): Eukaryota > Fungi > Basidiomycota > Tremellomycetes > Trichosporonales > Trichosporonaceae > Prillingera > Prillingera fragicola. The sequence goes on along the minus strand of BEDY01000004.1, from coordinate 76,657 downwards.
CAAGGGATGCATACGATACAAGTAGTACAACTTAATCGATCCAGGCGCCATTTTCCTTGTGCCATTCCTGCGTGTCAGCAACCGCTCACTGCGGTCCACTCACCTCGATACCCTCCCCGGGAGGGTACACGGGGAACACCTTCCACCCCTCGGGGGTGGGGACGTAGTCGGGGCAGCTGGCGCGGAGGATCGAGAACGACTGGGCACCCTTGGGCGGCACAGGCAGGTCAGTGTCAATAGACGCGGCGAAAGGGTAGATCCACTGTCCGTCAGCGTTTAGCAGCCCGAACGCGGACGACAGCAGAGCGACACACCTGGGCCCAGGCGTCGTCGTAGACCCAGAGCATGGACGCGCACTCTGAGCAGAAGGCGCGCTTCGAGTTGCATTTCTTGGTCGGCTTGTCGTCCTTGTCAAACTCCAGGGGCGCGATGTAGTACTTTAGGAGGTCCTCGCCCTTGGTGATCTTGTGCGTAGCCGTGTTGCCCATAATGTTGACGCTGCCCATGTAGCCGCCCGTCTTGCGGCAGATGCTGCATTGGCAGAGCTGCGGGTTAGCTCGTGTTTCTGTGTGGGTGGTGGGAGCGCAGCGTGCAGACTTACCTGGTAGGGCACGGGGGTGTTGGACTGACGTGTCAGTGCTGTACAGTACGCGGTTGTGAAATGCACCTCGACCGAGTACTTGACCTTGCGGCAGTGGCAGGATCTAGCCATCAGCAGTGATCAGCAGTCATAGCATTACCCTTCAAGAAGCATTGGCATGGTGGATGGATAGCGTCCGGGTGAGTGGTAGATGAGGCAGTGTGCGACAGTGGCAGTGCTGCATAACGGAGCATGCATAAGTAGTGGGCAAGGTGGGTGAGGTGGACAGACGATCAAACCGACGTCATTTCTTGGTAAGCTGTGACTGACCTGTGGCACAATCACATCCACTCTGCTCTTATCGCCACGTCTCTTTCCTTTGCTACAACGATGAGCTGCATGCACACATGGTTATGGTGCTTGGTAGCTAGTACCTTAGAATTGCAGCATGAGCAGGCGTTGGATTAGGCACATACCTTCCCCCGTCTCGGACGAGCGAGCATAAACCAAAGGAGCAGTCCACGCCGAGCTCATGTATACATGCATGGGGCTTCTACTTGCACATTTTGTTTGAATGATACGCCTACGCCGCCCAAGATGGTCTCTGAATCTCATTCTTCTTCTTCTTCTTCTTCTTCTCACATTCTCATCGTTCTGATCACCCATGTGCCGGTTGTCGTACTCAATCGGAGGTCCGAGTCTCACAACCAAAGCGGGGTACTGTTTTAGTTGCCGTTGAGGAGAGCCTGCTCGGCCTTGAGGACACGGATGTGCTCGTTGACGTAGCCGTGGGCCTCGAGCTCTTCGAGAGAAAGGTCCTTGGCGCCAGTGACGTGCTTCACGCAGGTCTGCGCTCCCCGTCAGCACTCGCCCCACTTTGCATGGTACAGCCAAAACTCACAGCCTTGCCGCAGCCACAGTCAAAGCCCTGGGCCATGTCCCACTCTGAGCTGGGGTAGAAGAATGTCACTTCATCTCCGGCCGCCAGGGCCTTGGGGCCAACGCGGACCTCCCAACGGTCGGGAGCACCGGCAACAAGGATCATCTCGGCCGAAGGCTCGCACGAGTGGTTCACTGGAAGGAAAACAGTGTCAGTCACGGCTAACGAGAAGCGTAGCGATAGGGTGTAGTGGCGCACGGATTAGGGGTGTACGCACTGAAGAGGAGGTCCGAGTGGAACTCAAAGTGGTCGTGAGGCCCGGTGCCGTACTGAACCGACGAGTAGGCCTTGACGGGGGCCTGCGAGGCGGAGATTGGGGCGAGCTGCTCTCCGGGGCCATAGGCCTGAGGTGGTCAGCTTCTGTGCGCCGCTTTGGTAGCGAAGTGGGTGTGCCACAAAGAAGCGATCTTCGAAGACACGCAACGACGGGTGAGTAGCTTGCGAGAGGTGCGATGTTTCCCGGTCACACACAAGCACCGTGCGTCTGACGACCAGTGATGCTACCCGGCACAATATGTATTTGCACTCACCCGGTCAACCACTAGCTTGCTGCTGAAAGCCTCGACACCGGACTCAGCAGACTCTTGAAAGACGACATGGAAGGCTCCCGGGTGTGAGGGCTTGTAGCCAGTCGAGTTGAGGGGCTTGGTCCAGGCGGGTGCTTCGGCTGGGAGAACTGCGGCGGCGGCAGCAGAGGCGGCAGCGGCCTTGGCCTTGAGCGAGGCGATGGAGGCATTGGCGGCGCTGCCGTTGACTTGAGCGTCCGAGGTCATTATGAGTAGAGGTGGTGAGGCGTCAATGGGGGAGAGAGACGTGGGCGATGGGAGTGGGCGGCGTCGATGGTGGTGGTGGTGAGCAGAGAGGGCTGGCTTGGCGAGAGCATGAAATGTCAGTGGTTGTGCGGCTTAAGTAGATAATGGGGGTGGGTTAACTCGGAAATCCGAAAGAGACGCTCGCTGGGTATCCCAAGTCAGCCCCGCCGCTCTGCAGCCACAGCCGGTCGACCCGGGCCATCACCAGCCGGCGGGCGGGGTGCCACTCGCATGGGTGGTGTGCAGCGCACGCGCAGGATGCACCGAACGTCATGGTGCCTGACGCCGCTCCCTGCGGAACATCCCACCGCATCTTGCTTTCGTTCCGAAGTAGATTGGACATCATGCTGGCACTCTTTCGGCGCGCGCGGAATCAGCATTGACGCACTACACTCTGCATTGATCTCGGCGAAACCATGCTCCAACATCGCGCGGCCATGACCTCTGCAAGCCGCCCTCGTTACCAACAGCGCTGCTTGATTAGTGACCCTCGTAGGCCTTGTTCCAGCTGCTGCCGTTTGAAACCCTGACGGTTGCCCTTTTGCCATTCCTTCCCACACTCCGTCTGCCCATTGACTGTTCGCTCAGAGTCTCTCCCAGCAGCTGCATGCTCACTGATTGCATACCCAGCACAAACAGCAGCGCAGCCAGCACCGCTGTTAACGGCCAAGTACCAGTTCTTATGTCTCCGCACCGCCGATCGGCCGCTGACGCTGACGCAATTGACGCACTGACGATGATGCCGCCTGTCGATGCCGCCGCCGCCACAGGACAAAATAACGCAAAGACCCCGTGTGTGTGGCCCCAATCACACCCCCTGCCCCCGCGATACCCCGGCAACACCCGGCGTCGACCCCCAACGGACCTACGTATCAGGAGCTGTTGCTGGTGGCGACCAGGGTTGCGGCCTGGCATTGCCCTTGCGTTGCACCGACCACACTGGTGGGTAACTCAGTACTCCGGCTACTCTCTACTCTGGTGGGCTAGAAGACTGTGCGCCGGGGACATGGCCGGCTGCCCGGTTCACTTGGTCGGTGACACAGCGGGCACAGAGCGGAGCGTAGCGAGCTCCAATGAAGGAGGCGTGGAGGTGTGGTACCATGAATGCGACGGACTTTCGGCCCACGGTCGCGGAGCTTGGCGGTCGACTACCACCTTCCGCCGGGTCTCTGAATGCACCGACCGGGGCATTGTTCAAGTGCTAACCGGCGCCCATGAGGTGCTCCGCTCGTCCAATGGTCTCTCATGCCGAGGCCTAATGGCAGACGTGCTCACCGGGTATCACAGTCTCCGTCGCCGAGATGCGACAGACAGCGACAGGTGCGCGTTGCGCCGCCAGGGCCTTGGCGCTGGAATAGACCTCGTAGTCTCGTGCTAACCTAGGGCCAATGCGGCCATGCATGTTACAATATGCCAGTAAACAACTCTATACACACACCCGTCTTCTGTCCGACGCTGCCAACATACACGCGCACACGCCATTACACAAGGTCGCCGAACACCTAGTCTTTGGCGCGCTTCTTGGCGCGCGTGTTGGGCAGCTCATCTATCGAGTCTTGGCTACGCTGGCTGCTGCTGCGAGGTTGTCAGTTTTCTCTGTCGCTCGTCATTGGCCGTGCGCACCCACACGCGTCCTCCGTCAAACATGGGCGAGTCAGGGCCCTCCATGCCCCCGCCCATCAACATTTGCTTCTGACCACCCATCCGGTTGAACAGCTGCTTCTTTTCACTGTTGTCTAGATCCGCCTTGACCGCAGCAAAGAACTTGTCCTGTTTCGCCTGGTACGCCGCAGACTCCTGAGCCTCATTGACATTCTGGGCGCGAACAGCAGCAATTTGCTGGTCAAGGGCTGAGAGCATGGTGTCCGCATTCTGACACCAGTTGTCGAGGCGCGCCTTGACGTCGACGAGGTCCGTCTTGGTCAGGTCGCGGCTGGTGACCCAGTCGACGTGCAGGACCCGCTCGTGGTGGTGCATCTTGCCGCCCATGAGGTCTGCGTAGATGACGTCGATGATTAGATTCTCCACCTCGCTCGTCGAGTCGACCTGTAGCGCCTCGGCGATCTGTGCATAGGGAAGGCTCTGGGTTGTCAGAGACAAGTCACGTGCTTGGCCACTTACGCGGTGCTGAAGAGCCAGCGACACGAGACTGAGGTGCTTCAACTTGGTCTGCTGAGCGGAGGAGAGGGATGGATAGTTGTCAGGAGCTGCACCGTTAGTTCCTACGCCCGGTCGAGCAGACTCACCAGCCGCGAGGTCCTTGACCGTGCCATGGGCGAACAGCTTCAGCAGAGCGCTCTGCTTCTGGAATGCGGGGTCTTTGTCAAGCTACAGAAGTCAGAAAGAGGCCCAAGGAACAACACTGAGACGCACGTCTTTGATATTTGGGAGATCCATGAGCTCTGAGAATGTGTAGACGCCGTTCTGGGAGGATCAGCTGGAAGCTCGAGACATCAATAGCTGGTCGACTCACAGCGGCTGTAGCGTCCATGACAACCTTGGCAGCTGCCGCACCCTTGGTGCTGCGAGCCAGCAAAAGGAAGGGCTCCAGGCGAGAGTTCTGCTCAGCCATGGTTCCGTTGTTGGAGAGTTGACAATGGCAAGCAGTAGGTGATCTCGGTGGACAGGTGAGGTGACCGCACTGGGTCATCAGGTTTCCCACGGTCGACGGCTGATTTGGTCCTCGGGCAATGCGGCCGGCCGTGTCGCGTCTCCCATCTCTTGCGATTTGTTGACTTCGGCGACCACAGCATGCCATGGCCCTCCTCTACAGCCGCCGCGCCGCTGTCACTCTAACACGCGCAGTTGCGCAACAGCAACGTCTGATACGCACTGGACCGCCGCCACCGTCCCGCACACCCACTCCAGACAGCAAGAATGACTCGGAATCGGACGTCATCAACCTCACGCCGCCTCCGTCGGGGTCCTCGGCTGGTCCTCGGCTGCCCAACGACGGCAACGGGTTAGGCAGCTCGACAGAAGTGAAGAATGAGGAGGCAGAATGGGATCAGAAGATTGCTTCTGCTCTGGCTGAGGCTCAGGCCAAGGCAGCTGCACCTAAGGAACCACCACAGGCAGAGCCTGTCTCAGAGGCTGAACCACCGGCGCTTTCACCTGAAGAGACCAAGGACGCGTCTTCGACCACCGAATCTGCTTCTACCTTTTTCCCAGAGACAGCCGACTCGACTCCGTCAAGCTCGGCGTTTCCGGCGGCTAATAGCGACAAATCAGCCCAAGATTCCGCGGGCTCGAGCGCAGCCCCGACTGGCGGTAGGAATACGAACGCGAGCTCCAACGGGAGCACTGCGGAGCAGCCCAAGAACGCCAGTGGGGAGGACGCCAACAACATGGCTTGGGACGCTGCCTCAATGAAGGCGCGCATCCCTGACGAGTACCACAAGCAGCTGGAGGACTGGCGGGCTGCGCTGGACAAGAAGGCTCGCGAGCTCGCCAAGACGGCCAATACCAACTTTACGCTCCTGGGACGGCGGATAAATGAGGTCACTGGCTACCGTGAGGTTGAACAGCTGAAGGACTCGGTCAAGACCAGGGGTGCGTACTGCGGCCTGAAAATGGTACTGACATGGCAGAGATCGACCTTGCCGACAGGCGACGGGAAGCGCGCATTGCCAAGAAGGCCTATGACGAGGCTGTGACTACGCGCACGACATCACAAGCCGACGTCAACAATCTGCTCGAGCGCAAGCACAGCTGGACAGACGCCGATGTGGCCAAGTTTACGCAACTGGTGCGCTCCGACCACTCATCCCGTCACTCGGTCACAGAAACTGCAGCGAGGCTGCAGACCGCGGAGCTGCTCGTCGACAAGGCGTTTACCGCGCTCATGCAGTCGATTCTTGAACGCTACCACGAGGAGCAGGTGTGGAGCGACAAGATCCGCAGTGTGAGCACGTGGGCTCAGCTTGCTGTTCTCGCTGCCAACTTGATCGTGTTCATGAGCGCCATTGTATTCATCGAGCCTTGGAAACGACGCCGATTGGTCGACAAGCTCGAGGAACAGGTCAAGGGCATGATGTCAAGGGTCGAGGGCGAGATTCGTGTGCTCGCCGACAGTGTTGACCGCCTCGATGCCAACGTCGCCACGTCGGGTGTGGCACCTCTCGCGATTGGCCCTTCAGCAGTGCAGGCGGTTGAGGAGGTCGCAGAATCGATGCCGTTGCCACCACTCGAGGCCGAGTCTCCCTCCCCCGCTTCTAACGACAGCAGGTCACCTCTGGAGCACATCTCGGCATCCGTCCCGGCCGACTCGCCCCAGGGCACCGTTCTCATCTGGGCCACGGCACAGCTCACCCAGATTGCTGCGCCGTCACCTGAGCGCGACCTCGCTGCTGCCACAGCCGTAGGTGTCGTCGGTGGTGCGCTTGCTGTAGGCGTCATGGGACTCATCGGAGCGTACTTCCGCAGTCATTAGCATAGATCAATACATTACCATGCACATTCATGTGCCGCCGCACTCTTTGATCATGGACTCTCGGCGCAAAGTCGGGTGATTTAAGCCGCCGATAGCCACGTGGGACGCTGTCGCGTTCAACTTTCTATGACTTCACGATCCAGCGACGACAACACTGTTCTCACCACCACCGCACAACCGCACAACACCAACCAAGTGCAATAACAATGCTCGACCCACTTTCACAGCACACAGCGCCCCCGCCACGCTACCTTCTCGAGTCGGACAGCTCTGACGAAGAAGGCCAAGGCGCCTATCCCCCCCCCCCCGCTCCCCGCCGTGCCCCGCCCGCGCCGCGCGTGAGCGTGCGGGCCCTCGGCGACGACCTGGACTTCACCGCCGTGCGTAGCGTTGTGCTTGGTGTCGGGCAGGCGGGCAAGTATCTCGCTCGCCGCGGCAATGCGCGCATGGCGGTGCTTGAGGTTGATGTCGATGGTGTGCGCCTCGGCACTGGGTTTGCGCTCGGTGAGGCCGGCGACGGGGTGCTCCTGGCTATGCAGGATGGAGGGGACGAGCAGGGAACGGCGTTTGATGTCGTGGACGGGCTTGCCAAGCTGTTGCCTGGCGTCGAGAACTGGTGCGTATGCAGTGGGACGAGTCCAAAGCTGACGACGAAGGTCGCTGTTCTCGAGCTATGTGCCGGCCATGTACATTCCCGACCCGAGGGAGCAGCTGTACACTGTCGACCCACCTGTGCGCTATATCTCTCGTGGAGGCAAAGCTCTCGAGGGAGTTGACAAGCGTATCGCCGCTTACGACGCGCCCAACTATGTGACCGGACTAGCTGGTGCCTTCCTGTCACTTGTAAGTTCTTCCAGCGACTACTCTGACTGACTTTCCAGGCGACCCACCCAGCCTCCCCACTCCCCATCTCTGCCGCCCTCACGCTCTTCCTTCTGCCTCTCCCTTTCTCGACCCTTGCTCCCGCAGCCGCCGCAGCGGCCATCGCCACTCTGCCTCCCACCGCTGGCAAGGCTCTGGCACGCAACGTCCCCTGGACCGAAGGCGACGACGAGCCATTCGCCGCCCTGGGCATGGGCAAGCGCCCGTCCAAGGGCAAGGTGTTTGACACGAGTACGCCGACGACAGACTTTGGTGGCATGTACATGTAGGCGCTCCTGTGGCGCAGACTGGAAATGTATGATAGCTGCAGCAAAAAGAATCCCCTTCGTTGTCCCCTACTCTGCCTTCCCCAGCATGCTTGTCCAAAAAGAACGAATGAGAAAGACTTTGTTTCAGCCCCGAAAGATGGTTAATTACAGACAACATGGCCAAAGAACTCGGCTAGCCGCAAACCGGCAGAACGCCGGCAGTTATGCATCATTGAAAGACCTTGCTCACTCTTCCTGGTTGGAGGGGGAAGGAGTCGAACGGGCGTGCGGTTGCGTACGAGTCGGTACGAATGTATTCGAGAATATATTCTTGCATCAAGAGAGCTTTCTCGACTGGTATGCTATGCGGCCATAATAAGTGTCTGGCGTGTGAGTATGCACATGAAGGGTGGAGAGTGTGTGGCACTCGCCACTTGCCACTTGGTCGGGTCATTGTTGGTGCGAGAGTGATCGGCAAATTGTTCCTTTGGTCCGTTTGCGCGAAATGCGGCCAGCTCGTACAGGCACATAGCTATGAGCTCGAGAGCTTGTCAGTGTACAGTTGCAAGATGCAGTTGGTCGACGAGGAAGACCGTGGTAAGCACAAAATCAGTTGCACCATCGTACCAGCAACCACGTTGCATTCTACTTTTCTGCTTTATCCACTAAATCCTAACACGCTTAGAAGTCAAGAGCAGTCTCGCGGGGGGAGAAGATGTCGCCACCGCGCTTCTTGTAGAAGTCGACGACCTTCTGGGCGTTGGCGGCAACACCGGCGGGGGTCATGTCGAACTTCTCGTAGACCTTGAGGTAAGGTCCCGAAGCGCCAAAGGCGGGGAGACCAAACGACTCGTGGGCGTACGAGGCCCAGCCAAAGGTCGCGTAGGCCTCAACCGAGAGAATGGGGGCACCACCGGGGAGGACCGAGATCTGGTAGTCCTTGGGCTGCTCCTTGAAGAGCTCAAAGCAAGGGAGCGACGAGACGCGGACCTTGAGGCCCTTGGAGCGGAGCTCCTTGGCGGCGTCAACGACAATGCCGACCTCGGAACCGGTCGAGACAAGGGTGATGTCGGCATCCTTGGCCTCCTCGAGGACGTAACCACCCTTTGAGGCCTTCTCGATGGACGAGCCCTCGAGCTGGGGGAGGTTCTGACGCGAGAGAGCAAAGACCGAGGGGGTCTCAACCGACTCGAGAGCAATCTTGTAGGCGGCCGAGGTCTCGTTACCGTCGGCAGGGCGCCAGAACTGCAGGTTGGGGAGGGCACGGAGCCAGGCGGCGGTCTCCACGGGCTGGTGGGTGGGGCCGTCCTCACCAAGACCAATCGAGTCGTGGGTGGCAACCATGAGAACGTGGAGGTTCGAGAGAGCCGAGAGACGGACGGCACCGGCAGCGTACGAGACGAAGTTGAGGAAGGTGGCGCCGAAGGGGATGAGACCACCGTAGGCGGCGATACCGTTGCAGATGGCGGTCATGGCGTGCTCACGGACACCGAAACGGATGTAACGACCAGCGTACGAGCCGAGGCCAGTCGAAGGGGGCTGGAAGTCGACGGCGTCCTTCCAGCGGGTAAGGTTGGAGCCGGTAAGGTCGGCCGAGCCACCAATGAGCTCAGGGATGACGGGGGCAATGGCGTTGAGAATGTTCTCCGAAAGCTTGCGCGAAGCGACGGCGGCGTCACCAGCCTTGAAGGTGGGGAGAGCCTTCTCCCAGCCCTCGGGAAGGCGACCCTCGAGACGACGGGTGAGCTCGGCAGCCTCCTTGGGGTACTTCTCTCCGTACGACTTGAAGAGGTCGTTCCACTCAGACTCGAGCTTGGCACCCGAAGCACCACGCTCGTCGTAGAGGGCCTGTACCTCCTGGGGGATGACAAAGGTCTCGTCGGGGTTGAAGCCCCACTTCTTCTTGAGCTGCTTGATGTCGTCGGCCTTGAGGGGAGCGCCGTGGACATCGTGGCTGCCCTGCTTGAGCGAACCGTAACCAATGGTGGTCTTGAGGTTGATGATGGTGGGCTTCTTCTTCTGGTCGCGGGCCTGCGAGATGGCACCCTCAATGGCGGCAAGGTCGCTGTCACCAGCGTCAACGTGGAGAACGTCCCAGCCGTACGAGCGGAAGCGCTCCTCAACGTCCTCGGTGAACGAGACGGCAGTGTCACCGTCAATGGTGATGCGGTTGTCGTCGTAGATGGCAATCAGGTTGGAGAGCTGGAGGTGACCGGCAAGCGAGCAGGCCTCGGAAGCGACACCCTCCTGGAGACAGCCGTCACCCAGGAAGACGTAGGTCTTGTTGTCGACAAGGGGGAAGCCGTCCTTGTTGAAGGTGGCGGCCATGTGGGCCTCGGCGATGGCAATACCAACAGCGTTCGAGATACCTGTCACGTCAGCTCAATTCCAAGAGTACCAGCGCAACAACTCACCCTGGCCGAGGGGGCCGGTGGTGACCTCAATGCCGTCGGTGTGGTGGACCTCGGGGTGACCAGGGGTCTTCGAGTCGACCTGACGGAAGTTCTTGAGGTCGTCCATCGAGAGCTTGTAGCCGGCAAGGTGGAGCATGATGTACTGGAGAGCACAACTAGGAAAGCGTGAGTAAAAGCGCACACACGTTGTCCGCAGCACTACTCACGCGTGGCCGTTGGAGAGGACGAAGCGGTCACGGTTGAACCAGTGCGAGTTCTTGGGGCTGTAGTTGAGGAACTTGGTCCAAAGGACGTGGGCAACGGGGGCCATGCCCTGCAAGGGGGTTAGTACAATATCATACCGAGTTTACAACGCTCTACTCGCCATGGGAGCACCGGGGTGGCCCGAGTTGGACTGGGAACGTGTCAGTACGGAAATATCGACGAGGCCGCGTCAAAGTACACACCTTGGCGACAACATCAGCCGCGAGGGTGCGGATGGTGCTAAAGGAGTCAGTAAATGTCTTTTAAACGCTCCATGATAGTTTGCAGAGCTGCCGATAAAGGCCTGGCGGTTGCCGGCGGCTCCGTACATGGGGGGTGTGGGCGAGACTTTGTGACGACACTTACTTGACTGCGAGCTCGTCGTTCTTCTGGGGGGCCATTATGCTTTGGGAAAAGTCAGACAGTGTTGAAGAGAATGAGCTAGAGAGAGAATGTGCTTACTCTAATTTGTTTTTAAAGAGAATGGGTGACGAGTAGAAGTGAGAAGAAGAGGATGGAGAGTAGGAAACGTCTGCCTGGCGAGGAACGCGCTCTCAGCCAGTGGGGTGGAATCTCCTGTGGGGTGTTGAATGGGTGTCGCCATAGTCAGCCCTCCCACCAGCCAGCGACAATTGGTCCCGGCCTGGATGCTGGGCCCTGAAATACACCACCATCGTCACCAGTGTGCGAGGCAGGAGAGCAGAGGCGGACCGCTCAACCCCGAGGCGGACATTGCAAGAGCGGAGCACAGTTCCCGCTCATCTACCGCTCATCATCTCCGGGCCGGTTCTCCGACCTGAGCATGTCCGTCCTTGCATACTCAATCTCGCCACTGTTGGTGGGGTTGGTGGAGGTAGGCCTGGTGGGTGCTCGTCCAAAAGTCTGTCAAAGAACGTGTCCATTCTGCAAGAGTGGCGAACATCTTCATCCCACTCTCTCTATCCCCTCTCACACCAGTCGGCCATCGTGGGGTTCGCGTCAGAGTTACGTATGGCGATCACACAACGTCATCAGTCGGCGGAGTCGTGGAGAGGACACTGATTCAGAATTGTCTACGCGGTCCCCAGCAGGCCTTCACTGCACGTCTCAAGCCCAAGAGACTGCCATGCTACCTGCAGCCACGACACTAGGCGGCGTCGACTGCAGGTCTAGACCATCGGCTTGAACTTGCGATATCAGATAGAAAGCTTCGGGCATCGGTAAAACCTGTTTCGGCTGATGTCATGTCTTACTCACACCTCTCACACACCTCTCACGCACCTCTCACACACCTCTCACTACCTGTGGCGTGCCAGCTACTAACTAGCTTGTGTCGCACCCGCACACGACCATTATTTGGGTTCATCTCTAATTCCGCAGCAATGTGAAGCACGCTGTACGGTCCGCCAGCGAGACTTCGATTGACCTTGGCTGGCGGGGAGCTCACTAGATACCCAACACACCTGAATGGCCTAGATGACACCAGCACCTTCATCCCACACCTCTAGACCTCCGTGCTGGTGCGGGGCAACGGTGCGAGCATCGCTGGAGGCTTGCCCGCTCGCACCTCGATCCGGGGGCGGGGTATGGTCCTCGTCGTGAATGCTGGGGGTGGAGCTCTGGAGCTCTGGATCCGCCTGTGGATTCAGCCACGGCGAATAAGCCTGATAGAGCCTTGGGCGAGGAGCTTATCAGTCATTGTCCTTCCCATTACCCATTACACTCCCTCCATCCCCCTCGTCGAGTCCAGTCAGTCCACACCGTCTCGAGTCCAGTCAGTCCACACGGGAACGAGATAGATTGAGTGATATGCATACCATAGATCCCATGTCCATCCAGCTCGCGTCGAGAATCGCTCGAGTGTCATCGCCTGCGCTGTTCCTACTTGTGTCGCCCCAGCGCACCGGTGTCGACTTGCGCCGCGGGGACAGAGAACCGCAGCTGAGAGCGCTGTTCCGTCCCATCCATCTCATCGACCCCGGCGCGCGCAAGGTCCCACCTCCGGTCCACCCGGCTTAGCTCTCCTCTGGCCCGTGCCTCATCTCAACGACCAACTTCTTCTCCCCCTTATACAACGCATTCGTCTCCCCCGCCCGCTCGACAGCAGGCAGCGCAGCCGACCGCTCAGCATACCACCTCGCCAGCTCCTCGTCGCTCATCTTGTTGGCGGCCCCAGCCTTCGCTCCCGGGATGGTAGACGTGTCGCCCAGCGAGGCGAGGGCAGGCGCAAACGCCTCGTCTGCGCGCCGAAGGAAATAGGCGTGGAAATTGTACCCCGCAAAGCGTGCAGAGGCCTTTTTGGTCGCTGCGTACAGCTGTTGCGCTTGGGCTAGGGTTGGGACGCGGCCGGACATGATGGGTGGTCGTGCGGTGGTGGTGGGTGGGAAACGCGCGGGTGGTGCGCGGGTGTGGTGGCGGGGCGTGTGATGCGTAGAATGCTCGAGTCTGATGCAGTGATGGGTGCGGTGCGTGATGTAGTCTTGCTAATGATGGTCCAGTGAGAGAATCTCAACTAGCAGCTAGCGGCAGAGTGACTGTGAATGACGTTCTTCAGAAAGCCGAGATGCTTATTTGCTCCCGCGACTACCTACCTACACCATGCACCACGGACCCTGAACCACAGCCAGCAATGAGCGCAATGCTGGCAATGAACAGGTATGCATGTAGTACTTTTAGCGGCCATCTACTGCCGCCGAGACGCTAGTCAAAATGGATATCTCGCTCTACGCCAGAGCAGCCCTGCTCCCTGGCTTGACTCTTCCTAGTCCTCGTCCTCGTGTTCGGGTTCGTTGAAACGCACGACTACACTCCGTGCCGATTAGGTAGCTCCGCCACTGTCTCTATCTATGTAAGAAACATTAGGCCTTGATGCCCTGGCCCTCGAGGAAACGCCTCAGGTCGGCAATGAGCTCGAGCTGCTCGTCGGCGGTGAGAGCAGTGACAGCAGTCTGCAGGAGCGAGCCGACCGACACCTGCTGGATGCGGATGAGCGAGCTGTAGTAGACGTAGGCAAAGAGTCCCATCATGAACTGGCAGTCCATACGGTCGGTCATGCCACCGTGACCGGGGATCGAGTGGCCAAAGTCCTTGATGTTGAAGGCGCGCTTGAAGCCCGAGGCAAAGAAACCACCGAAGGGAGCGACAAGCGACGCGAAAGTAGCCATGACAAGGCAGTGGTACTGGAACGGAGCGTACTGGATGGAAGTGAGGCCAAAGGGAGCAGCAATGGTGCGAGCAAGACCCGTCAGCTCGATTGTATGCCAGAGGAACACGGGGTTGCGTTTGCAGGTGATGCTCGAGAAGGCGTTGACACCGAGGTCCTTGGCGGGGCAGACCATGTAGTCGAAGCGCATAAAGAAGGTTCCCCAGCAGATGCCGAAAATGAGAGTGAGGATGAACGCGCCAACAAAGCCCTCGACAGTCTTCTTGGGGGACAGCTTGATGAGAGGCGTGCGGCCAAAGAACTTGCCGCAGATGTAGGCCATGACGTCGTTGTTGACAACCAGAGACGCGGGGACAAAGAACCAGATCAGGCCCTCAAGAATGTTGTTGACGATAAAGTGGCTCGAGACAACGGTGAGAAGGAGGGTAATGTGCACCCAGCAGAAGAGGGCAAACTGCTGGCGCAGGTACTGGCGCTGGAGGTTGGCGACAAAGCCCACAAAGCCGATCACGTAGAGCATAAAGCTGATGAAGCGGTGGTTCTTGGCAAACGTCGTAAAGTACGCGTCGACAAAGACAATGTGCTTGAAGTAGTAGATGATCGACTCGCCGTAAAGGAAGTAGTTGGTAACAACAAAGAAGTACCAGTTGAGAGTCTTGCTCCAGGGGTCGCCCTTCTCGCCATCCTTGATCTGATTGACACCGTCTAGTTTGTCAGCATTGCTCAAACACTTGTACGCACGGTCACGGAGGTTGAAGAGCGCAGTGACCTCCTTGTAAACGAGAGCCTGACAGATCAGGACGAGAATAATCATGTAGGGGTGGCCAAGACAGAGAAGAGCTGGATAATGTTAGGCACGCTCCCGGTTCCCATTGACGGGTACTCACAGATGAAGCCGAAAATCATGATCAAGGTCCACACAGTACGCTCAATGGCGTTCTGGTTCTTCTTGATCTCCTTGACAACGACGGGCGTGATTGTCTTTTCTCCGTCGCGACCTTCGCCGGGAACGACGCCGTCCTCAAACTTGACAGAGTTCTTGTTGGGGCTCGCGAATGACTGGGCATCGTTGGGGCCAGCAGGAGTAAAGTCCTGGGGCGTCTTGCGCTTACGGTTCGCAGGCAGCTCGTTGGCGGAGGGGGGATGGGGCAGGTTGGAGGGCAGCGAAGGCTTGAACGACGTAGAAGCAGGAGGCGACGAAGGCGATTCGGCCCTCTTGGAAAGCGCGGGCGCGGGCGCGGTGATCGACTGGGATGCAGATGAAGCCGCACGCTCAACCTTCTTGATCTCGGGAGCAACTGCCTCGTCGACGGTCTCGACAGCGCTGAGCAATGCCTCGGTAGCAGGAGCGCCAGCGCCCTCACCCTTCTCGGCAGAGCTCGAGGCGGGAGTGGCCGACGAGCCGTTGGCCGCCTTGGACTCTGCGGCCTTGGGCTTGCCGTTGACGGCCGCGGTCACAGCGGCGACACCCTGCGAGGCAGTCTCAGTTGCAGACTCGGCGGCGGCAGCAGCAGCACGAGCGGCCTTGGCAGCGCGCTTCTTGGCCCCCTTGGACAAGGGAGCCGCAGCAGCAGTGGTCTCGGGTTCCTCGACAGTCCTAGGTGGCAAAGTTAGTGTTGTCCACGACGACGGCGGCATCGCGTCGAATCAGAACTCACTCCTCGACGTCCTCTTCGTAGTGGTAGCTGTCCTGGACGTCCAGGCCGTCAAACATGTTGCGTGTAGTGTAGGACATGATGGCTGGTTTTGGTGGATAAACTCCAGCCGGGATGGATGTTGTTGAAGAAGGACGACGAACGAAGTCAAGAGTTCCATCCAAAAGAACGAGCAGCTTCACAGCCCAGCCAGATCGACGTCACCAACCAACCAGCGGACCCTTTTTGGCTGAACTGATAAAAATGACACATCATTGTCACCTTCCTCGCCCCTTTCGCACCCAAAAGTGTAGACTTTGCCTTCATATGCTCGCGGCTGTCCAACTTTTCATTCTTTCCACCCACACCTTGCTATGATTCCCATGCCTCGCATGCTTGGAGACGCTTTGAGCCACTCTCAAGTGCTTCCTTACTAACAGGTAAGTCTCCTCTCTCCCCCCTCTGCTTTCTTTCCCACTCTCAATGCTTGATGAGCACTACAATCCAACTCTTAAGTGCTGTCACCCCATCAAGTCGAGACGTACCTCCTAGCTAGGTTGTCAAAGCTTGGTGGGCGCAGCACACGCGCCGGGTAGGACCGGTACCGCTTGAGGACCACTTTACACATGACCTGACGCAACCATTCTTCTCTCCTTTCTGTCGAGAGAGTACGAGCTGACAAGCATAGATTCTAACCTGCTTCAAAGCAACTCACGCGGAAAACAGCCTGCCGTGTGCCTCCTGAGTAAGTGTCAACCTCCTTTCCACTTCCCCCACGCGCTGTGAAGATAAACATATACCATACTTTACCTCATTCGTAACCCGCTTCGGCGGCGATTGACGAGAAACTTTCAGCCTTGACTGAGCGCACACTTCATCCCACCACTCTTTGTGATAGTGGACAAAACGCTGACCGCGAAAAGCCTAGACGATTCCATTGACCTCGCACCTCCTTTCCTCAAGACTTGTCTCCACCTGGTAAGCATCCTCCCAATCCCAGGCGCGCACTGTGATGAAAATCTTTCGATGGGCGGACAGTATCCAAAGCCTATCCAAGCTTCGGCTTGGTAAACGTCCCGGTGTACAAAAGTGGGCGGGGTGGAGGAGTTGGTGAATTCATCGTGATCTGATCTTGCGTTGGCCATTGTTGTTTTCTGTTCAGGAATGTCCGCTGACAGAATCAGAACTATGATTTGTTGTCTATCTGTTATGAAACATGTGTCCTTCCTACTTTGTCGTGCTTTGCATCTAACTATAATCTACTCATGCTAACACTCCAAGGAATCACTGCTAAGTTGGGAGAGCGATGTCGCGTCCACTCACGTCGTCCCACTGGTGACACCCCCAGCAGCCTGGCGTGACTGCGCGGTGGAGGTAGAAGAACGTCATGTCGCCAAACAAGTATGTGTTTGGTCCAAGCCCAAAGTGCTGGTCGTTGTCATAATACACATCATACCCTTCCAAGATATCACCCCATGTAAACAGCTTGACACCCAATTCCTTGGCCACAGCTCGGCAGCCTTGGTCAAGCTGGAAGATCTTGAGCAAAGCCCAGTCTTCCCTCCTCTCGCGCAATTGCCGGGAACGCAGCATGAGCGGCAGGTCGTCACCGTACAGCTGTCGCATATACTGAATGAGCTTGCGCATACGGCCACGATGCCAGGCAATCTCGTTGAAGAAGAAGCCGTGGGTCTCGCCACGGTCTTTGTCCAGCTTCTCCTGGTTGAAGAACTAGAGTAGTCAGCGAAACTCGCGACAAGGTGCTAACCTTGGCGTCCCAGAATAGCGACGACACCACGGCGAGATGGATTTTGCGATCCTGCAAGCCGTCCTCCTGCATGAGCTTGCGCATCTTGGGGATGCGCTCCTCAAAGATCTTGGGTTTTGGCTTCTCATACGGCCATCGCTCATTGTTGTCGATCATGCCCCAGCTGGCAATCAGCCGCGCTCTTGGGGCTTGGCACTCACAGGAACCAGTTCATGATGACAAGGTCTAGCCGCTTGACGCGACAGAAGCCTCCCTCGTGGTCTCCCCACGACTTTCTGTCGCCCCCCAAGACTCCGCAGAGCTGCTCGACGTTATTTCGGTCATCTGTTACCCGTCAGCGGTCATTCAACGAAGGGCTACTTACGACTGTCGTATTAGACGGAACGCAAGAGTTAGCGGTGATCGCACGACTCTCCAGCGTCAGACACACCTTGATCCTGCTTGTCAGCATGCGCGCATAACAACAGCCAACTCACCAACAAACAATATTGTCCTGCCGCGCAGCCACTCGGCATCCTCGCCATTCTGTAGCCTCGCAGTCCACTGCGGCGCCGCCACAGCCCAAGCCTCCTCTGGCACGACGTCGACTTTTGGCAAGTCGTACGAGCCCGGCTGCACTTCCCACTCCTGGAACGACTGAGCAAACGGCATCCAGCGCGTCTCGTTGGCGTTGCCCTCGGTCGACCAGTGCAGCATGCCTGGCTGGGTAAACGGATCGCTGGGGCAGTGGGCTGGGCAGTGCCTGTTGCTGCTGACCTCGGCGCCGTGCGGTACACTTGACGGGGTTGCCGCCCATGGTCTGCGGGTCGTCAGCGAGAGCCAGGTGAATGTGCCGGCTGGAGGCAGACGTACCGCACATTGACCTCGCGGAGGTGGAGAAAGGCGCCGAGGCACACGAGCGACGCAATGCCCGCGATAATAAAGGTATGAGTGGTGTTCAACCGCCCCAGCGTAGCTGAGTACCGGTTCAGCATGCTGGCCAACGACTAGTCGAACTAGAACTCCAGACGCTGATGTGCTGGATGACGCGCACTAAAATCCAGGGTGGCAAACCACCACTCACGACAAGCCGAGGACTGCGGCGCTGCGGGCTGCGGCTGGAGGTGAAGGCTGCAAGGTGAGGCTACCGAGTATCAGTCGAGATTGATCGCAGATCGCAGAGACATCAACGGCTGGAGATGCTTGAAAGTGGAGTTGCAGAGGTACTGCAGAGTTCCTGATGCCAGAGAAGCCGGCTTCAGGCACGGTTCCGCACATTGTGGTGTTCATCTCTGATCTCTGACATGCTGACACAAGATGGGCCGGTATTTCTGAATGGAAGAAGCTGCTGCGAGGCATAAGACGTGAAGCTGAGTCGCTGCTCCAGTGGGCTGCCGAAGAATCATTGAGGCTTAACGCCAAAGTGGAACAGGTCGGCTATCTAGAGCCTATTGGGGCAGTGTGTTCAGCGTGTTCTTGTCTTCCCCTCGGCCGCATGAAGCTGCAGCAATCTCATCACCCTTCTGAGCTATGCATACACCTAAGCCTCTAGAGGAAGATCCTTCTCCATAAGGAGATGGGGTTCTGGCTATCAGCTCCGCCCAAGTCCACCCCATAGACACTCACCTCCCTCCTCGTCAAACTCATCGCCGACGACGATGTAGCCGAGCTTGGCGTAGAACTTGACAACAGGAAGCTGCACACAATCAGCCTCCCCTCCTCCCACGTTACTGCCAAGCCTAGGCTCACCTGAGAGTGGATCTTGACGTGTGCGACACGCTTGCCGCCCACTTCGCGAACGACGTCCGCGAGCGCAGGCGTATTGGCGTTGGCAACCACATACTCCTCGAGTGCATTGACCAGTACGCGCCCCAGGCCATAGCTGCGGTATGCCTTGAGCACCGCCAAGCGCGTGAGCTTGCCCTTGGCGGGGACAAGGCGGACGACACCGACAGGGATGGGGCCGCTCTCACTGGTTGCGTCGGCGCTCACGAGAAACTGGACGCCAGTGCCCTGGTCGTCCACGCTGAGCGAGGTTAGTCTTTGCGGGATCTAGGCGACCTGTGCTAGAATCTGGCGGACAGGGCGGCGTTAGAGCCGACCGCGTCCCCCAAGATTGTTCCACTCTGGGGCGCAAGGCATGGCCAGGGCGCAGATACGAGACCCCGCCGCGACGGACAACTCACTCATCAAACTCAGTGTCCACTGGGAAGCCCTGTGGGCGTCAGCACCCGTGCAATGGCGTTGGGAAGTGCAACCCTCGTCTATCCATCCGCCTGAGGATGCGGCTCATATCACGATCCCTCGAAGGGAGATGAGTGGAGGGGGAGGGGTGAAGCGTACCTGCTCATCGACAAACACTGTTCATGTCAGCAGCTGTACACTCGCGTCGCTCCAATGTTCAACTACAGGTCAATGCCTGGGCCGGGTGACGACATCTGGTATTGTGGGACAGATCGGCCAGTGACTCACCCTCGACACGGATCTTGCCGCATGCCTCAATCTCGGCTGGGGTCCTGGCGACCTTGACGCTGAACTGGGGCTTGTCTGCCATTTTGCACGCTGCACGGAGAAGAACGGAGACGATGTAGGTGGTAAAGTGGGGGGAGAGCAGTCGTACTTGCTGGCAGGGCAGGCAATTGTGGTGACCGATCACAAAAGTGGAGGTGGTCCACGCTCGGACGTCTGTGTGGCGTTGTGGCGTCAACTGTTGGCATGGGCTCGGCTTGTGAAAGAAGCGAACTGCCTCCTGGATCGTGGTTACCAGCAATGCAGAGGACTGTGACGGAAGTGGATAGGAAAGGCAGGAGCACGTCACAAAGGTTGGTGACTATCGGTATTGACGCCCTACTGGGACAGCACTCCGTCAGTCATCGGACTGATGGCGCCGCACCCAGCTTGGAGCCATGGTGCCGTCCTTCACTTCCGTATCACAAGGGCTCAGCTCTGCTGGAGACATAGAAGAATGAGCTTGCTTTTCAACGATGAGCTCCAGCACTGGCACATGGGCGTGAGCACCGCACAACGGCGTTGGCAACGGTGACTAGCAGCTGGTCAGCGCCGCGTGAGCGCGTGAGCGACGATAGCCTACTGGTGCTTGTACCCACTACAAGGAACCACAAAAATCCAATGTCTGTGCCCACGCGACTGCGTGCAGCCCTGGGCGTTTTTCTCACTCCCAGCAGAGCTTGTGGCCGAGATCCTGACCATGAGCACACCAAGCAGGCGTGAGTACGTGCCCGGCTCCCCTGGCCAGAGCTTCCTGCCAGCCCTAAAGCTTGATAGTACACGTAACACCGTCCTCAGGAGTCCCTTCCTCTTGCTCTCTCCTCGTCAACTTTGCCGTGCCCTCACCTACCTTGTCGTCTTGCTCAATATCTTCACGCCCATCCCTCAGACCCGCATCGGCATACGCTCTGCGATCGCGGGCCACACAGCTTTCTCTCCAGGCATCGCTTCACCTCCACGCCTACCTCGAGCTTTTCAATCCCACACCCATCTTTGATCATGTTCCAAGCCAGTCGAGCCGGTACAGAACAGGGGGAGGAGGCAAGCGCAGCCGAACGGCACAGCAGCGAAATGTACCCCGAGCTCGTCAGTCTAGATCTTGGCAGAGCAACGCTGACGAGTTCAGAAGGAGCTCATGGATCGCAACCAGGCCTGGTCACCGCGAGTCAACGACGCAGATCCAGAGTACGTGCCGCGCTGCTCCGGACTCCAATCGCAGCTCAGCTAGGTGTTTATGGCTGCGTTGTGAAAGTCCACGAGCGAGTCATGAAAAGAGCCATGCCAACGAGCATCTCCGCTGCAGCACCACACACGCACACCAATACAGCGGTGACTCACTCGCCCCAGGTTCTTTCCACGACACTTCCTTGGCCAACGCCCCGAGATCCTCTGGATTGGCTGTGCGTACCCTTCCTCGTCCGATTACTTTGCGCCCCGAGCTTCGTGTGGGCAGACGGAGGCGCGCTGCAGCAAGATAAAGCCCGAATCCCGACTCTGGGCTGCAGCTGACTCACACAGGCTCAGACGCGCGTGTCCCCGAGACGACCATCCTGGGATCCCAGCCTGGTGACATTTTCGTGCACCGAGGTATCGCAAAGTGAGCCAGGCGCCGGGCAGAGACATAGACCTAAACTGCGACAGCCTGTACACCCCCGCCGACGACTCGCTCAATGCCGTCATGATGATTGCTCTCCTAAACTTCAAGGTCAAGCACATTGTCGTTGCGGTGAGTTTGTGTACTCGGGAAGCAAGCTCACATCCGCAGGGCCACTCAAACTGCGTCGGGTGCCAGACGGCCCTTCGCGCAAGCATGCTCCCGCCCGTGCCCGCGACCCAGGCTATTCAGCGGTATCTCAAGCCGCTCACGGCGCTCGCCCGCGCCATGCACAACGTGAGACGGGCCGCCGTCCCTCGACCTCCTCGTCGAGGTATGACACTGTTCGTGTTACTCTCGGCTGACGCGAAGGAAAACGTCGGGCAACAGGTACGCAACCTTCTCGCCTGCCAGCTCGTCGCCGTGGACTGGCAGCGCCGCGGCGAGAACGGCGTCACGGTCCATGGCTGGGTGTACCAGCTCGAGAACGGTACCATCCGCGACCTTGGGGTGTCGCAGGGCCCGCCCAACGCGAAAGTCGGACGCAAGGCTGGGTTCCCGCCCATCTTCTAGTTGCTCCAAGCCGCAGGACATGGGCATTTGGTGTTAAAAGATAGCAGCGCGTTGGTTAGAGTGTCGTATTGTGATGTCCCCCGGATAGGCGGTTGCCACGCGCAGTCAGAGCATGAGGATAAAGTGCATGTGTAGACCAAGTAAAAGTTAAGAAAAGGTAGAGATTGGAAGGACCCTCAGTGTCATTTTATCGCCCCTTGCGTCGCGGCGATATGCAGCCCCGGTGTCACCCGGAACCTGGCACCACGGGCTGAGCGCTGAAGAAATTCAAGCATCATTGGGTAGGTCGTGTGGGAGTGGAAAGGAATAAAGAAAAGAGTCCACTCTAGTCGCCGCCTCGCGCGTCCGCCGCGCTAGTGCTCGCTTTGCACAGCTGCACCACCGCGGCGCGCGCCCCAGGAGGCGAAAAGAGCGCAGCCAGAGGCCGACGTTGGGGCCAAGCTCCAGAGTAAGCCCCATCGAGTAACCCTCGCGCAGCACCGGCCCTTGCGGGCGATAACTGCGCCTAGGCAACCGCATAACTATGTCTATGAGCGCGCTCGTCTGCCATAGACCACCACCACGGAGACCCGAAACGCCACGACGCGGCGGCTCGTATCTTCGCCAGCGCGCGCGTGTGAGCACGTCTCGAGCCGCGGAGGGCGTCCGGCGCCGTCCCACGAGCAATCCTCTAGGGACGCAGCGAGAGGAAACGACCAAGACCCCGCAGAGACCCACACGAAATGACAAAACTCACCAGCCTGCGTGATTCCGCGCGCATCTCCCCCGCGGCGCCGTCTCGGGGACGCCTGCTCTCCAGGTCATGGCGCGGGGGGCGGCGGCGCAAAGGGGCTGATGAACAGACGTGTGGCTGCGGGGTGCGCGGACGGGCAGAGGCTCCGGGGACTTTACCCACAGCGTGAGGATGGCGGCGCCGTTGCCGGGCCGCCGTGCGTGTGCTGCGAAGGCGGTTCTTGGTGCTTGGCGAGAAGGAGAGGTGGTGGATTATTTGTCTGCCGAAATAGTGTGCAGCAGCGGTGCGAGGGTGAGGTGGGCGGAGATTCGGCGTTGGGAGGGTGTGGCGCTGATAACACACTGCGGGGTGGAGGTGAGGGATATTGTTATGGCCGTGATGGTCTGGGCTGGTGAGGCGCAGTGGTGCGTAGAGGGCGCCGGCGATCACATAGCCATGGCAATGCACACAGAATGGCGTACAGAGACAGCGTGGAGAGGCCGAGCAGTGAGGTGCATATATCACTCGTGTGAGGACGCTGCTCGTGTGACTCTTGCTCCACACCAACTGCCCAAAACGATAAGACGCCAACATGCCGTCGACGCAACGCAGTGAGTGGTGGTAGCTTGTATGCGCTGACAGCAGAAACGCTGGTGACTCGCCAGGGATTCCGCCTCCTTTCGCCGTCTCCCCTCATGCTGCCAGCGCCCGTCACCACCGCCGTACCACCCATGCCATTGCCACGACCCCTACCCCGCAGTCTCTCGCCGCCAGCAGCCAGCGAGCCACCTCCCGGCCTGTCGCGCCCGGTCGCTGTCGCACCGTGCACTCTGCTAGAGCCCACGCGTTAGCCGTCCCCGTTGTACACCCCGCCTTGTCGGGTCTATGTCTAATCAGTGCATACATGTATCTCCTACAACTCGACCTTGCCCGCGGGAGGGTTCTTGGCAAGACCCTCCTCAATCTTGTCAAAGAGCAAGTCGGTAGCGTACTCGACCTGTGCGTGTCAGTGTGTGCTGCATGTGCTGCATGGTGGTCACTCACAGGGTGGTCGAACAGGTACGGCAGCGCGGGGACGATTCCGATACCGACGGCGGTAGGACCCCAGCGCTTGAGGGTGACGTTGGGGCTGTTCCTCACAGCCTTGGCCATCTGGGCGACAGCAGTGTGAATGGTGAAGGCAGGGAGAGCCATAGAGGCGAGACCCTGGAAGACGGAACGCTTGACGGCGACGAGACCGAGACGTGTAGGCTCGCTAAAGTTGGCGGCCTCGAGCGGCGAGGGGCCCTGCTCCTTGGCCTTGTAGGTGGTGAACGACACGTCTCCGATGAGGTAGGCCCACGAGACACCGTACGCGGCAGTCACAACCCAGGGGGGAACGACAGGGCGGAATGCCTCTCCAACGTCCGAGGCTGGAGGGTCAGTTTGTGGTAGCGAGCGACAACATACTGTACGCGGTGTAGCGTGAGCCGGCACGGACAATGTCCCTCACACGACGGAGGTAGGCAGCTGCGAGCCGTCAGTAAATGCATTTGAAGCAGTTGGAGAGCTACGCACCGTAACGGACGTTTGAGTCGGTCGAGTCGGCTGGATATGGTCAGTACATGCGCGTCGCGGATATCGCGCACCATCGTCCCGCACGAGCTGCTTGATCTCCTGCTGGCCCTCTTCCTTGACGGCGACGGCGGCGTCCTCGACCTTTTCAACGACAGTGTCCTGAGCCATTGGGTATGCGTAAAAGGTGTGTAGAGGTGAAGAGAGATGAAGACAGAACGATCAATGCATCGACCAGCCATATCCCTAAACGATCTGGTCCTGCAACCTGGCCACCTGTCGAATGACGAAACGCCCTCGGCTGCCGATCACTACACCGGCGGGCGCAAAAAAAAGACGACATGGCGGTGCCGGCCAGACTCGCAAGCTGCTGCCCGAGACCTTGGCCAGCTCCGCGGCTGTCACCACTCTTTGGCTGCTCAGGGATGCCCACCCAGCGACCGGAATTGGGACATGGCAGAAATATCAGCTGGAGTGCCGGAGTGCCACAAACCGAACTGCCGATTGAAATCCCGTTCCCGGCACAGTGACGAATGCTTCCGTTGCGCTGTTGCCTCCGTGCCTGTGTTCAATGAAGTCTTTGGCTGTTTAGCATTGTTTTCCGTTCGGCAGTGCCTGAGCCGACTTGTGTACTCTCTTTCCCTTTTGCTGGCCGCGCCCTTGGGCCTCATGCCTTTCTCGCCCTGGGAGGGACCAAGGCATCAGAGCAGAGGAATCGCTTCGAGCCGTAGCACTATTCAAGTTCCGGCAACGAGCTGGTCAGGGACGAGACGCGCCCTTTTCAAAAGCACGTTGTCCAAGCTGCCAACTGCGCGCCAGGCGACGGGTTTCGTGTCCTGCAAGGAATCGAGGTCCTTGTTGGGTTTTTGCGGTCCGGGCCTTGATGGTCGGGGCCCATGCAGGCCTGTGATGGTGCAGCAGCCTGTGCAGTGGATGGGTAACAGTCAACGACTCGCTGATGGGCGACAATCTTCGCACGCACATCGAGCAGCTCACTCATTGTTGTCAACTCTTCTCATATCTAGCTACTCACCCAGTGCTCGACGCGCATCGCTTTTTACTGCATCGCTGCTTGTTTCCGAACACTGCTGTCCTGCGCCACCGGCCACTTTTGTCCTTTGCCCCCCCGCCAAACCCGGCATACTTGTCTTCGACGGCTCCTTGACCCACGAGCTCTGAGCCACCCCCTTCCCCCCCTAGACCCCACGCGGTCACTGCAAAGTGAAGCAAGCGCCACCTCGAGCCACACAAAGGTCATAGAGTGTCTGCCAAGCGGTGTCCACTACATTGATTATTCTACCTTCAACCTCCCTCCGCTCTTCGCCCAATTTCTCTGCTAGACTATTATCATGTGTGAGTCCTGCCTCCGGTCTTTGTCTTTGGTGCTAGAGTCCATATGGTCCCCTTGGCATGTGCATGGTTGCTCTTGTGCAGCCAAAAAGAGGCACAGGCCGACCTTGGCAGCAAACAGCAGCAGCAGCAGCAGTAGCTGGGTCTTGTGCCAGGTAGGCGCAGCAAACTGCCGGGGGTGGTCCCTTTGCAGACCCCCTGGCGCGTTACACCCTAAACCTCTAGTACACTTCACATTGGCTAGCCCCGCAACCCCGCCGCTGGTACCCCGCAGCATGCAGTTCCAATTCAACTGGCATGCCTGCTCACTGGGTATGCATGCGTGCTCGGTATGCATGCATCCATGCACGGGGTCGGCCACAGTGAGCTGAGCAGCGGTTGCTGCTATGGTTTGGACGGGACCCTAGTGGGGTGGATGTTGCCATTGTGGGTGTTTCCGCCCGCTTAGCCCGCTCTCCCGCCCTGGTCCCTAAACAAACCTCTGCCTCTGCCTCGTTGCCTGCCTACCACCACTACTGTGCACACTGCCTGCTCGCTTGCACATGCTGCACACTCCATCGTTTGTCACACCTGCATTCCCACAACTCATTTCTCGACTACACAACCCACCCATCAGCTGTGCTGACACACTCCTTTCTTATCCTTCTCCACCTGCCACGTCCCGAAACGCGCATCTTTACACGCCCATTGGACCTGAACCGGCCCCCATTCACCTCCTCCCCCTCTCCCTCCCCTCGTATCCATCATGGCCGACAACTCTACGGACCTGCCTCCTACTACCGACGACGTGACACCGTCTGCTTCGGACTCGTCAGCTGCCGAGTCTACCAACGACCCCGGGGTCACCAGCTCGGAGAACCCGAGCATCTCGACGTCTGAGGATCCCATCATCTCGACCACGACCACACCGCCGCCCGAGGAAAGCACTTCCACTCCTCCTCCCCCGATCACCACCTCGACTCCTCCCCCGGTCATTTCCTCGTCCGAACCTCCTCCTGAAATCTCGTCGAGTTCGTCTACACCAGTAGTGGACCCAATCACTTCATCAGTTCCCCCCGAGATCTCATCCTCGTCCTCGAGTGTCGTGCCCTCCTCAACTTCTGTGGTCGTGGTTGCTCCGACCTCGAGCTCCGTCACGTCTGCTGCGGTTCAGCCGACTCTGGTCACAAAGACTACACCTGGGGTCTTGACAACTACGCCGGCGACCGCCATTTCGATTACGACGACCGACGCCAATGGAAACCTCATCACGACTGCTCCCGCCGAGTTTACGAGTGTCATGCTCAGCACTGACGCGAACGGCAACACCTACACTATTACCCAGGTTGTCAAGAACACGGCTGTTCCCAGCGGCCAGTCGTCGCGTGGTGGCGGCTCTGGATTCTTTGACAACACTGGCGCTGTCGCTGGTGTGTTTGTGGTCATTGGTCTGGCAGTCACCGCTGGTGTCGTCTCGTTCATCTGGTTCATGCTGCGCAGGCGGCGTCGCCAGCGTCTCGACCGCGATGTCGCTGCCGCTGCGGCCGCTGCTGCGGCGGCTCACAACCCTCGCTTCGAGGATGACGACGAGCCGAGTATGACCCAGTACAGCAACTACTACGCGTCGACCAACAGCCACGAGCTGCAGCCCGCCCAGACCGCCGGCGGTCACCACGGCGGCTACGACTACGAGGATCCCACTGGCGGCTACGACCCCTATGTCATAAACCTCATTGACGCGCCGTCACTTCCCGGAGACCGATCGTCGGTTGCTACTGCTCCTGGTTTCGCCGGCTTTGGCGCGGACTCTGCGACCACGCGGTACTACAACGACGGCGGCATCGAGTACGGCCAGCACGGCCAGCAGAGCCAGCCTGACTTTTCGCACACGTATGGCGACCCCCAATACGACGTTGCGCACCACTACGCCGGTCCCGATGAGGGTGGCCTCGCACCTGTTGCGGAGATGTCGGCAGAGGGTCACACGGACTTTAGCTACGGCGGTAACACGCAGCACAGCTACAACGATCACGCCTACAACGAGCACAACTACAACGACGACGCATACCTCGGCAACTACGCACCACAGCACCCTGCCGAGCCCGAGAGGCGCGACAGCGTCGGAAGCGTGAACATTGGTCAGCAGCACCGCGACCTCACCGTCACCAACAAGTAATCATCAACCAAACTGTAACCCACGCAGCAGGTGCTGCGCGTTGCTGTAGAATAGAGCGTACTAGTAGTAACTTGGTCACCCACTCCCCACTTCCCCTATCCCCATCCTTTCACTTGTTTTCTTTGGTTCTGTTTCTGGGTGGCACTGTACGGACACTGCTTGTAGAGACACAAGCCATGCTACTGTGTCGAGTTTTACGTCGCAGCAGGGGACTTTTCAGCACAGAGTTTGCGCTGAAACTAATCTCAAACGTATACTGCAGAAAAGATTGAAAAATGCTGTGCCCAGTTTTCGTCCGCGTTACTCGAACCTCGGTGTTCGCTGCTGTCGGCACGGGTACCTGGGGTTTCATTTGCAGCTGCAGCTGGTATTGCGCAGCAGCGAGTGCCAGTGACGACACTTTACTCTTGGAGCATTAGACACCGCATACGGGTACAGGGGGTGTGGAGATGAGCTGAGGTGAGTTGCAGCAACAGTGTGGCAGTGATGCCTCAATGAAAAGACGCCTTGGTGCCTTCATGTCCTTCATCCCATACAAACGAGTAGCTATGGCAACAAGAAGAAACTCTGCACACCCACAGGCCGCACAGCTCAAGCCCAAGCTAGGCGGCAGCCCACTCATCCATCTGCCACGGAATCGGGGCAATCCGCTCTGCCCGCCGAGCTTGGCGGCAAACTCGGAGAGGGCGCGGTAGACATTACTGCGGCCGCCGGCTTTGACTTGGTCCTTGATCAGGTTGACCGATAGGCCAGTCTGCTCGTCAACGCCGGGTTTCTGGAGTTGCCCGGGCGGTAAATGCTGGCCAAAAAGGCAAAAAGGTGTTGTAGGCGGCGGACTCACTTGGGCAGAGAGGCTTTCCGCGTCCTTGCGCACCGCGGCTGCTCCGGCTGCGAGCAAGTGCTCGGCAATGACAATCTTGGGTGGTTTGGCCGTGTCGGCGCGTTTGGTGGTGGACGAGGGCGAGGTCGGTGACGCGGGACGCTTGGGGGGCATTGTGGCGGTGGTCAGTGGCTGTGGTCAAAGGCTGGGCTGTGTGGTGGATTGGGCGGTGGTTTAGTGGGCTGTGGATGCGATGAATGGGTGCTAAGGGGGAGTGATGAGTGTGAGAAGAGAGTGTTGAGGCGAGATGAGGAGTAGATGCGGGCACAGTTAGAGCACAATGGGGGCGAGGTGTTGTGAGCACACACGACGGTTGCGAATGTAGTGGCGCTGCATACGCGCTACGGAGTGGTGACTTCCCGTCAGCAGAAAGTGGCGAGCACTGAATCCACTCTTAAGTCTACCGTACCATTGCACGGCCGACTCAAGAGGGGGCTCAGCGCTTGCCGGAACTCTCACATAGTGAGACATCATCAAGCCTGATGGGTAACTGCCACAGACAGTCCCAACACAACTGGCGCGACCAGAAGTGTGCCAGAGGCTCAGCTGGTAGCCTGCAGGGCCCAGCCGATGGCGATGCCGCCGGAACGAGCAAAACGCCTGCAACCTCCCAAAAGGAGTAGTACACCTCGGGCCCCCAGCGTGAAACTCCGTGGAGTTTGGCTGCGGGCCGCTGTCGCTGGAGCAGACAGCATGTGCCCAGGCAAAAGCGTGGTGCACAGTGGCTCAGCCTCCGACCCGTTTGGGCCCGGCCGAGGGTGGTGGGCAGCAGAAGAAACCCTTGCACCACCCACAGTATCTCAAAGAAAACTGCGCCAGGTGGCTCAACTATTCAGCGCTTGAGAATAGCAGAGGGCGATGTTGCCGGAGCAAACAACGCATCCACACCATTGTAGGTGTGCCACCGGACATCTGCGCAGGGGCAAGATGTCCCCTGGACTCGAAGCCCTCGTCGAGGGGGCTCGATGCAACTCGGCACAGAAAGTGCACAGCGCAATGCGTCCAGCTGCCGAAGCAGCGTCTGAAGTTAGCCAGAGACCGCCGGCACTGTGCCATTGGTACGCCAGCCTGGTTCGGTTCAGACGGGGCGAGGAACCAGTTGGGGTGGCCATCCACCAACCAGCTCACAGGCCGGTCACAGGGAGTGCTGGTGAAAAGCACTCTCCAAGGACTAGTCACCTGCTGCAGCAGATGACCCCCGCTGGGAAACGGACGCCCATGTAGGGGCCACTTCGAAGCAGCGAGCACGCGCGCAGATGGACTGCGGGCGTGGATGCCGTCACTGTCTGAGCCAGAGGCAGAACACGAAGTAGCTCTCAACTGCCTGGGTGTCAATGAGTGAGTGGGCGATGGAAGTTGACAGGCTCAATGGCCAGGTATTTATGTTGTTTTGCTCGACCGGCTGTTGACATCGAGAAGCTTCCGCAACCGGCTGCGGCGAATATTCTACAAGCATCTTCCATCCATGGCCCACAACTGTCTCATTCTGGCCGGGGAAGAGAACTAGAAGGTTGGATACAGAATTGTGGATGATTCTAGGTAGTGCATGCATGGAAAGAATCGTTTGTGTTGCAAAAAAGTCTTTGAAGAAGGCTCATGTTGCGTGAATTAATTCTGCAGGATGGATGTGGCGCCACCGAAACCACTTTCTTGAGCTTCAGCCAATTGTCCTTGCGCCGCCCTTGTCACAATAAGGACAGCGACTCCGAATGCAAGTAATATGTTGCAGCGCAAGCAACAAAGGGCTGCCATCTCGACGTGTAGATCAGCGGCCTCTTTCAGAGCGGTCGAGATGAACAGGATTGATTTTCTGAATTTTCGGATGTATTTACGTTCC
Source organism: Prillingera fragicola (assembly GCA_002335605.1). NCBI lineage: Eukaryota > Fungi > Basidiomycota > Tremellomycetes > Trichosporonales > Trichosporonaceae > Prillingera > Prillingera fragicola. The sequence goes on along the minus strand of BEDY01000004.1, from coordinate 46,420 downwards.
GCCGGCAACTGTAACGATATCTCCAATACCACATGCAATGCATAGCAGCACCCAAGTCTAGAGCTTGCCACCCACGAGTGGGTTATTCCTCTTGGCCCACACAGCATACCACTCGTACGTCGCCGGGTTGGTGACACCTGCGACATTGATCTGGGTAAGAGGCACGCCGTTGACAATCTTTTTGACACTCGGCTCGACCTTCTTTCCACTCGCTGTAAGCGGCACGTCGGGGCACTGCACGACGACGGCGGGAACATGCCGCCTGCTGAGACCCTTGGCGATAGCGTCCTTGATGCGCTTGACGAGTTGTGGGGTGAGAGCGACGTCCTCGCGTGTCTTGACAAAGAGAATCACACGCTCGTCGTTGCCCTCTGTCTTTTGTCCAACGGCAATGCTGTCCTCAATCTCCTCGATAAACTCCGTCTCCAGAATGTAGTAGATCTCAGCCGAGCCGAATCGCACACCGTTTGGATTGAGCACACCATCTGCGCGACCCATAATGCGCCACCCTCGTGTCTCGGGGTTGATGATGACGCTGTCGTTCATGTTGAACATTGGCGGGTTGGTGTAGTCGCCAAAGTATGTCTCCTTGTACCGCTTGCGTCCGGGATCGTTGACAAACTCGACAGGCATGTTGGGGAAGGGCTTGGCAAAGACCTGGTTTCCCTCGGCGCCGACCAATGACTCGCCGTTCGGGCCGGCGGCAATGAGGTTGATGCCCAGCACTGGTGTCTGCAGCTCGCCCTTGTACGTCGGCAGCACGTGGGTCGACTGGAGCGCACTGCCGCCCAGCTCGGTACCGCCAGCCGCGTTGTTGACAAATAGTTTATTGAGCTCGCGTCCACAAAAGTCGTACACGTCCTCGGTCACAGGCGCGCCGGTGGTGTAGAGCTGCTTGAGACACGAGATGTCGTGGTGCTTGGTCGGCTGGAACCCACTCTTGGACACCGTTTGAATGTATCGTGGTGAAGCGCCGAGGAGGGACACCTTGTACTTTTCGATCACGCGCCAGAGCACCTGCTGCGGGTGGAAGGGCGAACCGTCGTATGCGATGATAGTACCGCCCACGACCGAGAACATCATGTGCATGTTCCACACGATCCAGCCCATGTTGGCAAAGTGCAGGTAGACATCTCGGTGGTCGACGTTGGAGTGAATCTGGAGTCAGCCACAGCCGCAGAGACAGTACTCACGTGCATCACCACCTTGCGCATGAGAACGATGCCGCCACCCGGCCCATAGATCGACTTGGGCTTGCCAGTCGTTCCCGACGAGAAGACAATCCAGATAGGGTGGCTGAATGGTGCGCGCCAGAAGGGAATCTTGGCAGGTGCATCGCTGCCGGTGCTCATGAAGTCCTGGAAGCTTTGAACAGCGACACCAGAGCGGAAGCCCGTCAGTGATGCCCGACTGGGTTTCCGGTCCTTGGCGAGATGTCCAAGGACAATGACGTTCTCAATGCACGGCAACGCAGCCACGACCTCGTGCAGACGCTCAGTGACCGAGTGGTCCTTGCCGGCATAGCGGTAAGTGTCGATACCAAACAGGACCTTGGGCTGAATGATCGAGTAGCGGTCGAGGACAGCCTTGGAACCAAACTCGGCCGGGGTGGAAGAGAAGATGGCACCGATGGCAATAGTCGCAGTGAGAATGACCAGCATCTCGCAGCTGGTAGCGGAAAACGCCACCACTGAGTCACTAGGCTTGACACCGAGTTTCTTGAGAGCTTGCGCTGCCTTGCCAACCTGCTCATAGAACTCGAAATAGGTCATGCGACCAGTCTCAACGGGCTCCGTAGGGTTGGCCGAGTTGAGGTCCGGCTCCACTGTCGCAATCATGGCATATGCCGTCTTGGACATGGCATTCTTGTGCGAGAGTAGAATGTTCTCTGCAACATTTATGCGCGCATTCTCAAAGTACTTTTGCGGCTGGTCCATTGGGATGCCGTCGACAAAGGCAGGTCCGTCGCCGCGGTCTCCAATGATGCCCAGGTACTCCCACGCCTGCCGTCAGCGCTGTGACGTGGAAGAACACTCACAAAGTCGAGAAACTCGCTAGTCTTGCTCGTCGACCAGTCGTGCATGTCCCACCAGTCCTTAAAGTCGTAGCCAAAGCGCTCGTTGACTTTGGCCCGGAAGACGTCGGCAAACGCCGGCTCATCCTGCTTGTCAGCACGCACAGTGTTGTGAGCTCTCTTTGAGCAGCACCTACATCGTGAGGACGGGAATCTCCTGGCTGCCAGTAGAGCTCTGCGGTCTTGACACTCATGTTCCAAATGAATGGGGTAAGACGACGGGGGTGAATGGTGAGCAAGCAGCTTTAGGGAATGGTGTGGAGGCCGCAGTCGATCACGGTTACTGACTCTGGCTCGTTACCGAAAGCCGGCAGTCCGCGTTCGGACATCACCGAGCCGTCGTGACCTGGTATCACCGTCCCTCCTCCGTCCCTCCTCACCACGGCGGGCCGTGTCCCTCTCTTAACCATCTGCTCTGGCGTGCTTGCGATTCTGATCTTGTGACCACTGACTCATCTTGGTAAGCAGGCATGCCCTATGTGGTTAGTATCGCCACAAGCCTGGATCCAGAGGCCGTCGACTGGACTCCCATCTTGGTTCTTCCACGTGCAGTTTGACGCGACTGATCACCTCGTCACACATGCATGCCATGTACAAGCTCTCCCCTCCAGCAACTCTCAGCTCTCAGACAGTGGCTGCCGTGATCAATGTAGCCGTCCTGTACGAGTCAGCTAGCTCTTGTTCCCACTACTAACGCCAACTCACAAGCAAAACTCTCAGCAGCGACAAACAGCACCTTACAGACACTGGTCGGCTCAAACTCTTCAAGCTGCTTCATCACATCCTCCTCTGTAAGCTGACTCTGTGACACCCTTGTCAGCTCACTCCCCTTGCGCCACCCGAGTTTCAACTCACAGCCCGCGCAAGATTTGCGACACGCTTGACCGACCGGTGGATCCCGCTCGTCACCACCGCATGAGCGATCATGCGCTTACCGTCGCGCAGGGCTTTGGCGCGCTTCTCCGACGCGGTGAGGCGCTTCGTGTGCGGCACGGGCGCGAGGGTCTTGTTGGCTTTGGTAGGGGTCCTGGTGGGCGTCTGCGCCTCGTCGGAGGAGGAGGCAGGGGCAACAGGTGCGGCTGCGCGCTTCTTCTTGGCCTTGGGCTTGTCCACTGGCGTGGAGGGTACGCCGTCGTCGACCTCGGACTCGGAGGACTTGAGCTGGCGCTTACGACCTGGCTTGGCCTTGGGCTTCGCCAGGGTGGCTAGCGCGACAGCTGGCGACGAGGGCGGTGGTGGCGTGGGTGACTTGGACTTGGCCTTTGACACGGTAGTGGTGGTTACCTTGGTGGGTTTGGCTGGCTTGGATTTGTAAGGAGCTACAGCCGCGCGGGAGGTCTTGTTGTGCTTGACGTTGTGCTTGGGCATTGTTATCGAGTGTTGTGTTGTAGTGGAGAAGAGTGAGGGAAGCAGGCAGCGTTTGGAGTTGATAAACCCCTTTGTGGGTGGGTCAGTGCAAGGATCAGCGGGCAACAAACAACGGAAGAGAAACTGCGAGTAAACATCGTCGTCACATGCATGTTTTGCTGAGGCTACGCTGCTTAACTGCCATGTACTTGTTTGGCAGGAACTGATCTTTGTACTGTCCGAGTCATTGGCGCTGTTCTTGGAAATCAGCTCAGCGCCCCAAAGGCTCACTCACTCACATGCTACTTCAGAATACGGGAAGCAAGAAGCAAGGTACTGCAAATGTTGTCCTTGTCGTCCTTGTCGTCCTCAATCTCCCTCATGATCTCGTCGCGAGTGAGCCCCGTCTGAAGGTCAGTTCCGCCACACTGGCCACACCATTCACGTTTGCCACAATCACATTCATGTGGGAGGTCACCCACTCGCGTCCACTCTTAACCACGGCCTCGGCTAGCTTGACCTTGTTGTTGCCAAAGAACTGGGACTCCTCGTGGATTGCAATGGCTGGCGACTTGTCGACCTTGGGGTAGAACTTGCGGCGGCTTGTGAGCACTGGAGCCCGAACCGGAATTGGACTGATTTGGAGAGTTGGGTTTTGTGGTGTGAAAGCCGTAGTGGTTGCCAAGATGGGAAGGGTTGTGATGGGAGCGGGCGCGCCGGCAGGTCGACTACTAGAAAAGATGGGGTTGCCACGCGGAAGGTTAAAGCTGGACGGGTCGGTCACGAAAACGGGAGCTCCTGCAGCAGAGCCGAGGGCATCTGCTCCACAGATGACCCCAGAAGGGTTTGTAGACGCGAAAGTCCCCTTGATGACCCTCTGTCCAACCGGGGTGGGAATGAGGATGGCAGGTTGGGCTGCTGTCTGAGCGAGGGCAGCCTGGCGGATGCTCTCAAACTGTTGGCGTGGAATGAAAGTGGCCAGCCGGGCACGAGACAGACCACCGGGAGCTTCATGATCCGGGACAGGAACCTTAGTCTGTTCTGGTGGAGAAGGATGAATGGAGTCAGAGGTGGGTTGAGGAAGAGAAGGCGACTGGGTCATGGCCCGTTTGGTAGGGCGAGCCGGGGAGGTGGTGACGGGGTTGTTTGAAGTGCCACAATGCTGGGAGAAAGGTTCTGGGCGCTTGGTCATGATGTGAGAGAGAAAGTGAGCGTGAGAGGAGCAAGGGTGAGTAGTGGGAGGGAGATACAAAAGTGCAATGTGAGAGCGAAGAGAGTCAGGAAGGAAGACGAGCCAGAAGGCTGAGGTGGATTTATTGTCAGGGTGGTTACGTGTGATCCAAGTGGCACTTATATTGCAGCTCCTTCACTGACCATTCACATGCACCATGGCGTCTCCGCTCCTACATATTGCTTGTGCGTTGCTGTCTTCGTTTCTATGTATTGGTTGTTTGCTGTTGGCCTCTCCAAGTAACCATTCTCTTTCTCCAAAACCTGAGCTCTCACTCGCTCTACAGCAGAATCTTTGACGCAATCATGAGCCTGCCGCGCACGTTGCCATCATTCTTTCCTTCCAGCTCGGCCTCAACCTCTTCTTGGGAGAGACCCGTCTGGAACTGTTAATGTGATTTCTTTGGTAATTCTCACCTTCTTAGCCAGACTTTCTATGTGCCTCGTGCCCCACTTGACACCAGTGTTCACAACCGTCTCGGCCAGCTTGACTTTCTGCCTCCCAAAGAGTGTCGATGGCTCGTTGTCGGAAATAATGGGCACGGCCAGAGCATTAGGACGCGGCGGAGGTTGGTAGCGAAAACCACGTCTGCGACCACGACGTCCGCGGGAGGTGATACCCATAGTCTGGAGAAGAGTGGTGCGACGGTCCGCTGCCTCCTTCCGCTCCTTTGCACGAGCCGCAGCGGCCTCAACTGCAGCCTGGTAAGGGGAGACTGGGACAGCACCGGCAGCTGGGGTTATGCTTGAAGTTGCATCATTGCCTGTGCTAGCGGTGGGGAAATTCCGAACCGTGACGAGTGCTGTGGCTGTCGTAAATCCGGGGAATGGAGGAGAAGCAGCGGCAGCGGCAGGTTGGGCGGTAGGACGGGACTGAGCGAGAGAAATCGTGGCAGAAGTGCAAGCGGCCACCTGAGCGGTTTCCGTTGGGACAAAGTTAGAGTTGGTGACAGTAGCAGCAGTGGAAGTTGAAGAAGACGCCAGGATCGTCGAACCAGAGACGAGAGTAGTCTCACTGTTGGCAGTGGCCTCCTCATTGGTCTTGCGCTTGATCTCAGCCTCACGGGCCTCGAGCATGCGCTGACGCTTCAGACGGATGCCCTCGGGAGTTTGGGGGTTGGCTGCTCCAGAGATAGAGGTGGAGACTGCACCAGAAGTAGACTTGGGTGTCGCCGGAAGTCTGTGACGAGCCGAAGGGCTGCCATTCTGGGCAGGGACGGAGCGCTTAGGTGGCGACCTCGTCGCCCACGAAGGTCCCTTCCTGGCCGGTTTGTCAGGCCTGTGTGGGTGCTTGGGCATCTTGACTATGTTCTGTGTGGACACGAAAAGAGTGTGGGAGAGTGTGAAGGAATGGAAAGGTTGCCCGCAAAAGGAAAGAAAAGAGTGGAGAGAGGCGTGAGGTGACGTGTGTGACAGAGTGATGTGACAACGTTTGAGGCGGCGGATGTGTGTCAGGCGCCTCCCAGCTCCCAGCCGACAGAGCCGCTTATAGCACGGCAGTGTAAAGGAGTGCATGCTGGGCAGAGAATAGGTATGAAATGCACATGCATGCCCTTCCTATTACAGGCCACGAGAGTCTCATGAAGTCTGTACATAATCCACTGGGGCGGCCAGACGTAACTGGGCATATCCGCCCCACTCATGCCCTCCACATCGTGGAATCTCCTCCAATGCCTCCACAGTACTACTGTCCTTCCACTTGCCGTTCGGAAGAGTAAAACCACCTGCCCATCCCTACACAGACTCGGCAGCCATAAACAGCGTAGCGCGGACATTGCGGGCCGTCGCATCCACAGTGCTCTCGTTCAGCTGCTCGTCAATCTTGAACTTGGTCAAACCAGTCTGGAACGTCAGCATTCATCACCATGCAAAACCGGCCTACCTCCTCCGTAAGGGAGCTGCCACGCTTCAGGACTCTGCGGATACCAGAGCTGACGATGATCTTGGCAAGCTTGACCTTGCGGGGGTCAGGGGGCTCGCCGATCCGAGGCTCGGTGTTGGCGTCTGGCTTGGCGTGGGCAGTCGGAAGATCCTGGGCATCAGGCTCGGTTTGGGTGAGCTGCATCTTTGAGCTGCTAGCGACAGAGGCAATAATGTTGGGCTTGACGTCCTTGAGCACAGTCTTGGAGGTAGTGGCCACAGAGGCAGAGACGTTGGGCTGAACATTCTTGAGGACCATCTTTCTGCTGCTGGTGCAATTGGATGTGGTATGCGTGGTGGGGGAGTGCTGTGGCTTGGTGGGAGCAGGAGCCGTGGAGAATGTGACCTTCGAAAGGGGACGCTGGCCAGCGACATCGACATAGTCCTCGTCACGCATCTTGGCAACAGCGGCAAGAATGCTGTTGGCATTTTTGGGTGTCGGGTCAGAGCCAAATCCCGGCTTGGCGTAGGTCTCGACAATACGCTTAATGTTCGGGCTGACAATCTGGAGAGCGGCACGAGAAGTGCTGGCGGAGACGTTGGACTTGCCGTTGGGAGAGGACGAACCGGGAGAGAAGCCGGTTTTGACCAGGTCCATGTCTTTATCGTGTCTGTGGCTCATCTCCTCATCGTCGAGCTCCAGATCCGTGAGCTTGCGGGACGGCTTCATGCCCGCGGGCTTGAGGCCGAGGTTGTCTTTGTCTGCAGGCATGACTCGAGTAAATATATCTGTTCCCTCAGAGGCAGAGGCGGGGGAAGACTGGATCTCAGACGTGAGGCGGGCGTTGCGTGGAGGTGGCGTGTCATGGCGTGGGCGTTTGCTCTCGCGTTGAGAGTTGGGAGGGCAAGGTGGCGATGACGGAGGCGAGATGATTCGGTGAATGCGCTTGGGTGGCATGGTGAAGACGTTTTTGGTGTTGGAATAAAGGAAAGTGAAGAAGTGATCTCTCGCAGTGCTTGACAAGTGTGAGGATGAGAAATGGGTTAGTGGACCATAGTTGATTCACCTCCACCACCAGAAAAAGTCACAGCAAGCAGGGCGCTCTGAGCGCCTTTCGTGTGACCGCCGTTAGCCAGTAAGCCAGCGCTGAGTGGAAAGTTAGCAGCCACCAGCAATGACAATAGGGCACTGATAACAGGGCACCACCCCATGCTACCCAGCTCCCAATTCCTCTCAGCAGTTGTGCCCTCGCGGAGTGTCGCTGCTGAGTCGCGGGATACGGCCTGCCGCACTCATGCAACATGGGCATTTAATATTTTATGTTTATTTTTCTCACTTCTCTTTTTCGTGGATGTGCCAAGGTGACCGTTGAGGTTTGGGTAGTGACCAGCTATACTCATCCTGCCCTGCTGCCAGGCTCTCTTGCCTCTGGGCACATATGATCTCAGTGCAATGGGCCAGCAGAAATGGACACTAAGGTGTACTCCGCCATCACGGAAGTACGCAATTTGTGCAACGCCGAGAACAGCGAGCACAACAGCCAATACTTCTGGCCATGATCTCCGCCACCGTTTTCAGGTTGGTGGTGCCCTGCACCAAGAGGCAGCACTGACGTGGCAGTTCACGAGTGTGTAACATCACATGTAGCTGTTCATCAAGTATGGAGTGGGGTGTGAAGAGATACCTGGCGGTCAGTGCCCAGCCGACGTTGCCACAAGAAACACGGTGGCAGGTCAGGTTGTTTTTGTCGTTCATTCTTACATACATGTCGTGTTTGTGCACCTTCGGTGCAGGTCATGGCCCAAGTTCATGTACAATTGTTACTACCATGGAGGTCCTTCCACTATATTAAGACCTCCCCACTGACTGCATGCACTCTCATACCCTGTCTGAAGCCTTTGCAGCAGCTCTCAGACACGGCCACTCTTCGATGGGGTAACAAACCACCAGTTGCCGGCCTCTCCTTGCATTGCCTCCTCAAAGTCGTCTCGGGGAGAATTGGACTGGATAACGTTTCAGTAGTGTGTTCTGCTCTAGCAGTATCTACTCACTTGGCTCTCTACTTCATCCCCTCAGCCGCAAGCAGGAGAGTGTTGCGCACATTGTGGGACGTCATAAAGGTGGTACCCTCATTGAGCTGCTCGATAACTTTCACCTCAGTGAAGCCCGTCTACCCACGGTCAGTCCGTGCCACAAAGACAGCCTTGGAGGAGCACACTCACCTTTGTGGCCGTGTTCTTGGAGGACTTGAGAGCGCGCTTGATACCAGCCTCAACGAGCAGTTTGGCGAGTTTGACCTTGCGAGGGTCCACGGGTGTCTCGCTCGCGGCAGCGACGATGGTGGCCCCAGCGTTGGTCGGAGGTGGGGTGATTGTGGGTTTGATGTTCTGGAGCACCACCTCGGAGCTCCTGGCCACAGAAGAGGTAATGTCTGGCTTGACGTCTTCCAGGACAACCTTGAAGCTGCTCGCCATAGCGTTGGTGGGTGGAGGTGAGGCGGTGCGAGAGATGGGCGGCTCTGGAGAGGGCGAGGCGGAGATGATACGGCGTGGAAGCGGCATGATGAATATGGTATTGCTATAGGAAGCGTGAAGAAGAGTGTGAGGATGGAAAGGTTGCAGGACAGGAGAATAGTGCGCCTGCTTATGGGACGAGTCGTGGCTGATTAACACCTCCACCAACTGCACTTCAACACCGCGGACACCTTTCACACACGAATGAACATGCTGCATGCAATGCACGACACATCTCTCTACACCTCCATATCAACGTCTCCCTCATCCTCATCGTCGTCGTCCTCATCATCCTCATCCTCCTCCATGTCCAGCACTTCAACTTCGGTACCGCCACGTGTGAGGACGCAGCCCAGACGACGCCCCTCGCGTCCGTTGAGCGCCAGAATCCAGCTTGACTGGCCTGTAGAGGAGGCGCGACCAAGGTGGCGACAGCGAGCAAGAGGCAAGGCAGCAGCTTGAAACGTGCGAAGCTGGGTTGTCAGAGGAGAAGGGAGGCAGGCACTGACCATGCCAGCGAGGTGCTCGCGGTCCATGACTTCCATCGCCGGTGCAAGAGCGCCAAGCTCCGCGGTGCCAATGTATTGCTGGCCTTCGAGCGCGAACACGATCGCAAGGTCAAAGTCGTCAAAGAACTCGGCCTGAAGGAGCACGGCACCCTCGGGAGCATTGAAACGGGCACCAGCGAGCGTCCCACTGTCGGGGTCAAAGTTGACGACGTCCACTGTTAGAATGTCAGCGAGGGTGAACAAGGACAACGCACAGAGAAACTCACAGTATCGGGACGACTGGGATACAACCCAGCGCGAGCCCTCTACGGTGCGCTCCGCGTACGGCATATCGCGCGGCAGGCTGCACGCAAGCCAGTCGGCTACTCGTTCGGGCGGGGGGTCACTGGGACGGGCATGGCGAATAACGTCCTCCACGTGCGCGAGAAGCGAGTTGGCCCACGACCAGGGCTCCCGTTCCGGAAAACGTTCCACAGGCTCCGGGGCGAAGCCGCGCATACTCGGATCGCCGACAGTGTCTGGACTACTCGCAATGACGCTCGGGCTGCCTTGAGCTGCCCCGAGGGGAGATACCTGCGACGACGAGTAGGACGCGTCAGGCTGTGTTGCAGGCGATACCACAAAGTCGAGGGACCGATTCGGTGCTAGTAAGCGGGAAAGGGTAGCGCGCAGAATGCCGTCGAGCTCTGGCGTGGCAACTTTAGGAGGCTTGGCCGGAATAGACGACATGAGCAAGTCGTCGGTCGAGCCAGGGACATTGGGAAAGTGCTGACGGAACGCAGACTTGACAAAACCGTTCTTCATGAACGACCACACCAGTTTGAGGTCGTGCTGCACCTGCGGTGGTGGATCGTCGGCCCCGGCGATAGCGCGCACCATCTCGTACCGCATCCACTTGGACCACTCCGTAGACGCCTCAAGCTCGAGTTCGGCGGACTGGCGCATCGACTCGACTAGGTGGGCGAGACCACTCGCAACATCGACTGCTCGCCCAAGTTGTGCAGTATCGAGGACAATGTCAGACCCAGACAGTTCGCTGGCCTCTCCTTGTAGTTCATCAAGAATCAACGTAATCCGTTCCACAGCTGGCGAAATGCTTTGAGTGATCACCTTGCTGATTGTGCTGAATGACGTTTCAAGAGCAGCTTCCCATTTCGCAATGGTCTACTGTCAGTGCCGCTCAGTCAATGAACACGTACCCTATTTGTCATGCGGTTCCCCAGCCACTCATTCACAGCAGAACCGCTCCTGCCGGTCATGAGAAAGCGGAACAAGTCGGCATGGACGTCCTCAACGGAGACTTCATGTCAGCCGGGCCAGACATAATGATGACTCACGACCTTGCTGTTCTCCGCACTCCTCGAGCTCTTCGCGCCAGATCATGGTCTGCTTTTCGCCTTCCTTGAATGCAGCCTGACATGATTCAAGACCGCGGAACACTATGTCGAGGAGTTTGGCAACCACGTCCGAGCATTGGGCCAGCGCAAGCATGGATTCCGGCGCTGTTGTCCTAGTCCCTGCCGCGAGGAGAAAGGTGCCGGTAAGCAGGTTGGCCCTGCGCACTGGTCCCTCTCGTACAGGAGGCTCCACAACCAGAATTTCAGGTGGCCTAGATGGATTTGCTGGTAGGAGGGTAGGAAAGGCGATCATTTTGCTGTGCATGCCTTCCTTATTCTTCTTTGCGGCTTGTTGAGCGTACGGATTTAGGTTGATACTGCGGTCAGCTCGGAGCTGTCGGCCAAAACCTACATGGTTGGTTGGGGAGGCTCGACCGGAGTTACTCTGGGAAGTGAATCCACAATCATGAGCGCAGAGCCAGGCTGTATCATCAGCGTCCATGCTGTTCCCGGCCACTCACATTTTTCTCTGCCCACTCGCTGCTTCCGTCAACCCATGACAAGGGCCACCATGTACCCTTGACACCTCGCTCCTCAACGGCAGCCCAGTCGTCTTCATCTAGTGCTTCAAGCAGGAACTTTGGGACTGGAATGGCCTTGGCGACCTCTCCGGTATGCACTGACACTGTCTCGACTGTCGACTTGGACGCGGCGGCCACATCGGGCTTGCTGCCTGATGCTGGCCATGTGCTGAAACGGAGCACAAGAATGGAAAGGAAGAGACCTTCGTGATTGTCAATAATTTGCCAGACCGAGTACACTCACCATCGCTCGTCCACGCCAGACCCAGGACGCGACCTGACACGTCCAGATCCCAGACCTTGTGACCACCTGTCGTGTGCCAAAGAGTGACGCAAGTGTTGCTGACATTCGCAGCCGCTTTTCCCTTTCCCTTATCTGTAGAGCTTCCAGCCGTACCTGATGCGCCAATACCGCTGGCGATGGCGGCATTCTCATCTGCCTCGTCAAAGAGGACGACCAAGTCCATGGTGGGGCAACACGCATAAGGGTGGAGGACATGGGCGTGTGGAAGCGGAATTGTGCCGAGCGGAGTGAATGAGCTCGTTGAGGGTAGCACCCCCATGTCGCTCGTGTCTGTTGCCATCGTGTTGACACGAGCGGGGAGGGTAAGAGTCGTGGCGAGTTGTTGATGTTGTTGTTCAGACCTGGTCGATCTGAGGCGCGTCAATGTGGAGGCATAAGCGGGAGTATTTAATGTTTGTAATATCACGTGTCTCTATTAGTATCACTTTTCTAATAACACTAACAACTCATTAAGCTGCTGATCTCTGTTCACTCTTTCGGGCGATCCTCCTCCTCATTCTGTCATCATCCACTGCACCAGACCACCACCTTCCTCCATCCAAGGCACCTAAGCCGCCACATACAAGCCACCTTTGTCGTTATAATTCCTGACAGTGTGCTCTGAGCCTGCATAAAGCCAGGCCGTTTTCTTGCGGCGCCGGTCATGGACGTCGAATCGACTTCCTCGCGCGGGGCGAACGGTGCTTCCCCCGACCGCTACGACTCTGGCCATCGGGGAGGCTACTCACACCGCGACCGCGACGACTATTCGCGTGATGGGGCAGAGGATAGCGCACCGGCATCACCTGCTGGACGCGGCGACGACGACGACGACGATATGGACGGCAGCAGCGACAACAGCAGCGAAGGATCAGGAGAGGGCGAGCGCGAAATGGACGTGGACGACGAGATAGACGAGCTGCTGTCTGACGATGGTGGCCGAGTACAGCACTCTCGGCGAGCTGGTCGTGGCGGTGACGGGGACGACGATGATGAGGATGAGGGTGGTGGAGACGGCGACGGTGACGGAGATGATGGAGGCGACGACGTACCGCGAACAAAGAGCGGCAAGGTGCGCTATCCCGAGACTACCGAGTGCCAGTGGGATGACTGCGAAATGGTGCTGCCCTCACAAGAGGAACTGGTATCGCATGTCACGCAAGGTGAGTTCTATAATCGCCTGATGGTCATGGCGTTGACAGGGTGGCTTACGTCTTTAGCACACGTCGGATCGGGCCGGCAACCTTACGCCTGTCTCTGGAGGACGTGCAACCGTCAGGGCCAGAAGCAAGCGAGCCGACATGCCTTGCTCACCCACATTCGATCGCACACTGGCGAGCGTCCATACGCTTGCCCCGAGCCTGGTAAGGCTAATTCATTCATGCTCTACAATCACTGACACAACCAGGCTGTGGACGGCAATTCACCCGTTCTGACGCCATGAACAAGCACGTCCGCGCGATCCACGGAGCTGCTGGCAAGAAGCGCCGTGGCCGGGGCGGTGGCGACGACACCGTCGCCGGCTCCAGCACACACGGTGGCGATGGCGAGCCTTCGACGGCCGACCGCGACTTGGCCAAGGACGAGGACCTCGCTGAAGTCGTCTTGAGGGTGCATGCGCGTGATCGCATCCAATTTACCGCACCGCGCGGTACCGACGAAGAGCTTGCCGTGCGCTATGTTCGCGAGCGCCGCCCTGGCGGCCTCCCTAGCAGGCGCGGCAAGGGTGGTGGCAGGGGACGGAGAAAGCAAGTCAACGGGGGAGCCAACGGCACGGCTGAGGAGGACTCGGACGACTTTGACGAGGGCGCGAGCAAGCGATACACAAACGAGCGCACGATGGAGGGATACATGGTCGACCCGCAGAGCGGCGGCGAGACCGAGATCCCCGTCATGGGCCGCAGCAAGTGGCAGGCCAAGTACATTATGGCCAAGGCCAAGCTCATGCTTGTTGACGAGGAGAACAAGATGCGCCGCGATGAGCTCGCATTCTGGCTCGCAGAGGAGGAGCGCGTGTTTGGCCGCGATGGAGATGAGGGACTCTAGGTTGGCACGTGGTGAGCGAGGCACCATTTAGCTCTGCGCATAGCTCGGCGCTCGGTGCACGCACAGCAGAGTGCAGAGATAGGCGCACTGTTAGCGCCGCACATAGGCATGGTCATGTACCGATAGCAGCAACCGTACTATGCTGCAGGTGGTTGGGGCTAATAGACGGCGTTAACTGGGGACAGAGCGATCTAGCCGAACTGCAGGAATGTGGGGGCCGCCGTTGTGCCTACCACGCCGCTCCGACAGGTGGAGCCAACGGAGTGGGTTCAGTGTGGGAAAAGTGGCGCCGAGGCCTTTCCAAGTCTGTTTAATGAGTGGCGAGGTGCCGCCCTGCGATGCTCTGCTCGTACCAATACACAGGATGCATGTGACCGAGAATAACAAAAACTGCTCCTACTGCTCCTTCCGACTGTCTCCTTGCTCTAGACCTAGACCTCAGCTTTGCACGCTGCTTATGAGATCTGGGGCATCGAGACGGAGGCGCGCTCGTCGACGGTGTCCTGGTGGGGCCAGAGAGCGGTGGTGGTCTTGCGCTGGGTGTAGAACTCGAGACCAGTCTTGCCGTAGAAGGGAATGTCACCGAGGAACGAGCCCTTGGAGCCCGACCAGTTGAACATGGGGAGGGGGACGGGGACGGCGACGTTGATACCAATCTGTCCGGGCTCGGCAGTGAGCTCAAACTTGCGAGCGGTGGGACCCGAGTTGGTGAAGATGGCGGCACCGTTGCCGTACTTGTTCTTGTTGATAATCTCGACAGCCTCGTCCATGGTCTCGGCCGAGACAATGGTGAGAACGGGGCCGAAGATCTCGTTCTTGTAAGCCGACATGTCGGTGGTGCACTCGACGACGGTGGGGCCAACAAAGTTGCCGTTGGGGTAGTCGGCAACGGTAGTGTTGCGGCCGTCGAGGAGAATCTTGCCACCCTCGGTCTCAACCGACGAGATGAGGCCCTCAATGCGCTCCTTGGCCTGGGGGGAGATGACGGGGCCGAGGTCGGTGCCCTGCTCAAAGCCGCCCGAGACCTTGAGGGTCTTGGCACGCTCAATGAGCTCGGGGATCCAGGCGCGCGACTCGCCGACGAAGATGGCGACCGAAAGAGCCATGCAACGCTGGCCAGCGGCACCGAAGGCGGCACCGGCAACGGCGTTGAGGGTCAGGTTCTTGTTGGCGTCGGGCATGATGACACAGTGGTTCTTGGCACCGAGGTTGGCCTGGACACGCTTGCCCTGGACAGTGGCGCGGTCGTAGATGTGCTTGCCGGCGTTGTCACCACCAACGAACGAGATGGCCTTGATGGCGGGGTCGTCGCAGATGCGGTTGACAGTGTCGGCCGAACCGTGGACGACGTTGATAACACCAGGGGGCATGCCGGCGCGGGCACACAGCTCGGCAATGATCATGGTAGCTCCGGGGTCGCGCTCAGAGGGCTTAACAATGAGAGTGTTGCCAGTGACAGTGGCGAGGGCGGCCGACCAGAGAACGATCATGGCGGGGGAGTTGAAGGGGGTAATGGCGGCGGTAACACCGAGGGGGAGACGGCGAGAGTAGGTGTCCATGTCGGTGGTAACCTCGAGCTTGTCACCGAGGAGACCCGAGGTGATGGCAGTGGCGGTCTCGACGACCTGGAGACCACGGCCAACGTCACCCTGGGCGTCGGCAAAGGTCTTGCCCTGCTCGAGGACAATCGACTGAGCAATCTCGTTGGTGTGCTCGCGGATGAGGTGCTGGAGCTCGAACATGACACGCTGGCGGCGCATAATCGAGGTAGCCGACCAGGTCTTGAAGGCCTCGGAGGCGGCCTCAACAGCCTGGTTGAACTCATCGGCGGTGGTCTCGGGGACGCGGTTGACGACGTACTGCGAAGCCTGGGGGAGAACGTCAGCCAAGGAACTCTCGCATTACAGCAAAGCACAGATCAGGTGGAAAATACCAAGAGCCGAGCCGAACGCAAAAAGCGGGGTAGTAGCCGCTCCCTGATTGGGGCTGGTGGTTCTCCCGCCGTCATGCAATGTGCTCGTACTGGCCAGCAATACTCACAGGGTCGCGAACCTCGAGCCAGCGGTCAGCCTTGGACTCGACGAACTGGCCACCGATGAAGTTCTTGGTGGTGCCACCGTTGCAGCTGGTGCCCTTCCACTTGGCGGTAACCTCCTCGGCGGCCTTCTGGGCGAGGGGAGAGAGCTGGCCAGCGCCAGTGGCGGCGGCGGCAGCGGCCGAAGCGTAGCCACGAGCGGCACGGAACGAGACAGGTGCGATGCGGATGGACCTGAGCATTTTGAGAGTAGTGAGAGAGGAGAAGAGAGATGTGAGAAAGGAGAGGACAAACGAGAGAAATGCATGCTCCACATGTACTAAAGAGCAGAACATGTGTGGGGTGGGCTTGCATCAGCCAGGCTGCACTTCGGCTCGGATCAATCAATATTAGCCGAGCCGAGGTCAGTTACATCTCGGCAAAAGTGGCACCCCAGCCAGGAGGTGGTTTTTTATCACCACACTAAACCCACAACATCCCCTTGGTCCTGATTATTTTGCTGCTGCTGCTGCTGCTGCTGCTGATAGCCCATGCACGTCTACGTGTCCTAGGGCCCCTTACACCCACCAGCCACAGCGCGTTCTGACATTCCTGAGAGCCTCGCCCCAGAGCCCCAGACCTCGCCAAGCTACAGCTCCTTTAGCCAGTCAGTCGACATCCACAAGCGCCGCCCGGAGCCTCCCCTTCTCCACGAGGAGTCCCTCACACGTTCTGCAGCCGTAAAACTAAGCCGGGTCCCAGAGCGGCCCACTGCACGTGTACAGTACGCGATGTACGCGTACGCGAGTGATCTTCCTCCACTCGGCGTTATCCTCGCACCTGCGGCACCCCGCACCCCATCTGGCCGGGCCACCACCCGCGGCCCCACGCCCACTGTCACCGCTCCCCGCCGCCGTTCGCTCGCTCGCTCGCCTAGTATAATACATGCATGCGCTCACAACTCTCCTACAGCCGAGATGCCAACATCGCGCCACAGTTTTGGCCGGCCAGTGTCCGCGCTGTCCCCAAAGTAGCTCGCCGCCGAGGGCTGGGTTGTTGATACGTCGTCTGCCCAAGTACACGATGACGCTTCCTTCTCCAGCAGAACCTTGACTGTTGCCCAGGAGAAGCGCACCATGCCGCGGTAACCGAAAACGCGGTCAATCGAGCCACGCAGATATGCTTGCGTCTTTGGATCTGGAGTGGGTCAGATCTACCACCAAACTAGCCTCCACCCAACGCCGCCACCGTTGTGATCGCTTGATGCCGGGGTCAAGAGCGCACTCACCTGATGGATAGCCACTTCCTCGCACAACAGCCTCGTCTCCAGCAATGGGGCCCTCAGGATCACTCCAGTGCTCAATGTACCTGTCCCTAGTGACTTTGGCGATAATGGAAGCCGCACCGACAATTTTGAACAGAGAGTCGGCCTTGGGACACACCAAAAACTTGACGGTAGGGAATGCGGAAGACAGACGATCCTGCCACTGCTGCGCCGGGCCGAGGGCGTCCACAAAGCACTCGGTGACGTTGATCCCCCGATCGAGCGCTGCGCGGATTAGGCCCATGGTCGCCTCCTCGGCCTGCCTGTTGAGGTTGACTGGCACACGCCGCAACATGTTGCTGGAGATGGACTGGGGAGAGAGGGTCGTGGATGAGTAGCAGAGATCGGGATTGGCGTCAAAGGATTCCCAGAGCGCTTGACGGGTATCGGCAGAGAGAGCCTTGGAGTCTTAAGAGACGTCAGCAGATGGGTGGCGCGGAGACTCGTACCGTCAAAGCCGATGCCCTCGAGCGTGGGCTTGAAAGCAATTGGGCAGAATGCGCAGGCGTAAACCATAGGACCGAGTACAGCTGCAGATTAGTGATGCTCTGCTGCGGTGCCACTCAAACTCACGTCCACGACCAGCCTCATCAATGCCCATGACCCATCCGTCCTTGTTCTCCTGCGACGCTGGGTGCGCCGACTCTGGAAGCGTCGAGTGAAAGGTATACGAGTCGAGGAGTGGCGGAATGGGCTCCTGGTTCACAGGATCCACTGCTGCCATCGTTGTGGTTGTAGTTGTGTCAGACATTACTACAGTCATGATTGTTGTTGTTGTTGTTCTTGATGCCAGCTCGCCGCTCAACATTGCAAAGACCAAGACGCGTCCAGAATCAGTCGCGTTGTGATAAGCTTTCTCGCGTGAAAGCCACGTGCTGCCCCTGAAAATACACGTCAGAACCGCCATTGTCTCACTCAACAGCGTCATTGACCACCTGTCCTCCACTTCACCAACAACCATCTACAATCCCCAAGCAGCACCAGCGCAGAGCCAACGCAATGGCTCCAAGCAGGCGAAAGGGCCGCAACAAGGCAGCGAAAGCAGCAACTCAGGCGGCAGCGCCGTCACCACCACCACCGGCGCCGCCACCGCCCGAGCCCGAGCCCGAGTCACCCGCCCGCTCGGCCCGCTCAGGCAGCGAGGATTCGTCGGCCGACAAGGGCGAGCCTCCGACTGAGGAGGATAAGGCGCTTGGAGACGAGATTGCGGGGCGGTTTGCTGTGAATGGCGCTGCTGCCGGGGAGGAGGACGATGATGACGATGAGGAGGAGGAGGACGGCGAAACGGAGAGCGCCGAAGAGGATGAGGAGGCGGGTGGCAATGGGGCAGAGTCAGAAGCGGCCGTGAAGGCGAAGGAGGAGCCTGCGGAGGAGGATGAGGAGGAGAACGAAGATGAGGAGGAGGAAGGGGAGGAGGAAACAGGGGACGACGACGACGACGAAGGGGGAGGGGCCGAAAATGAGGAGGAGGGGGACGACGACGATGGGGCGGAGGAAGACAGTGACGAGGAAGACAGTGATGATGATGGCGAGGACGGTGAAGAGGAGGAGCCGTGAGTCTACTCACCGGAGCGTCGCTGACCAGCAGTGTGCTCAAGTACACGCGCCTCAAGAACCGGATACCAGAGGTCCTGGGGAAAGACAGCGCGACTGTCATTGCCGTGTCACCACGAGTCATTGTGAGTTCCTTTGCTCAACTACACTGACGGCCAGGCTATTGGTACCCAGATCGGAATGGTTCATGTTTTGAGCTACGAGGGAGCCAAAGTCAACTCGTTCCGACCTCACGCTGCCAACGTCACCGCACTACGACTTGACGAGGAGAACGACTTT
This sequence comes from Prillingera fragicola, assembly GCA_002335605.1. Lineage (NCBI taxonomy): Eukaryota > Fungi > Basidiomycota > Tremellomycetes > Trichosporonales > Trichosporonaceae > Prillingera > Prillingera fragicola. Next base: position 27,468 of record BEDY01000004.1, on the reverse strand, counting down.
GTGGCCACTGCGAGCATGGAGGGCCGCGTCGTCATCCACTCGTTGACAAGTACGGAATCGTATGCTTTCGACTACAAGCGCCCCATGAACGCCATCGCTCTCGAGCCGGGGTTCGCCAAGAAGAGCACACGCGCATTCGTATGCGGTGGCATGCTCGGCAACCTTGTCTTGCAAGAGAAGGGCTGGCTGGGATATCGTGAGACGATTCTGCACTCTGGAGAGGGTCCAATTTGGGCCATTGAGTGGCGCGGCGATCTCATTGCTTGGGCCAACGATCTAGGTGTCAAGATCTATGACCGCGCCTCTGGCCAGAGGATCGGTTACATTGACAGAGGAGCGGATGCACCGCGCGCCGAGCTTTTCAAGTGTACATTACAATGGACGGACGACCGCACCCTGGTTATCGGATGGGCAGATCACGTCAAGATTGTGCGGATCCGGCATCGCTCGACGGGCCACACCGGTTTACCCAAACTCAATATCGAGGTCTCGTCGGTCTGGGAGGTGGACTGCATGGTCGCTGGCATAGCACCGTATGGCGAGACCGGATACGTTGTGCTGGCATACATTCCACCGGACACGTATGAGAACGAGGCGACACAGGATCGGGCAGAGCAGCGACGAAAGGCTGCCAATCGCCCAGAGCTGCGAATTATCGACCGTGGTGATGAGATTGCGGCGGACGAGCTCGCTGTCACCTCGTTTGAGCGGTACAGCTGCAACGACTACTCGGTTGTTCGCTCAAAACGAGCCCAAGACGTCGACGTCTTCCTCGTCTTGACTCCATCAGACGTTATTGTGGTGCGACCACGGGACGAGGCAGACCACATTGACTGGCTTGTTGAACGCGAGCGATACGAGGAGGCCTTGACGGCTGCGGAGGCCCTCCGGGCCAAGCACGGAGGAGCATTTGACGTGCAGGCCATTGGACTCAAGTACATGCAGCATCTCGTTGATCAAGGTGAGTTATCCACAATGCACCGAGCTGACAGACAGGCAACTTTGAGCAGGCCGCCTCGCTGGCACCAAAGGTACTTGGCAAGGACGCTGCCAGCTGGGAGAAGTGGATCTACTCGTTTGTGCAGCGACACAAGTTGCCAGCTATCATTCCATTCATTCCTGTCAAACATCCACAGCTTGGGAAGCCAGTGTACCAGATGGTCTTGGAGCATCTCCTCGAGCACGACAAGACGGCGCTACTCGAGACCGTCAAAAAGTGGCCCGTAGACATTTACGACAGCGACCTGGCCCTGTCGGCTGTGCAGAGCGAACTCAATGCCACGAACGACGACCCGACATTGCTAGAGGTCATGGCGGAGCTGTACATCCTCCGCGGCCAGCCAGCGCGCGCGTTGCCATACTACTTGAGGCTGAGGAAGGCCGATGTTTTCGACCTCATTCGCGAGCACAACCTCTTTGACGCTGTGAAGGATCAGGTCCTGTTGCTCGTTGAGTTTGACCGGGGTAGGGCGAAGGAAGACAACGAGGAATCGTCGGGTAAGCACGGTGCTGCCATCAAGCTGCTTGTGGACCACATCTTGGCTATCCCGGCAGACGGCGTGGTTCAGCAGCTTCAATCCCATCCGCAGTATCTCTACATGTACCTGGACGCCTTGTTCGACGCGGACCCGCAGGCATGTCAACAGTACAGCAACCGCATGGTGAGTAACGCCAGTCGGCACCCAGCTGACCCCAGGTTGAACTGTATGCCACCTACGACCACGAGCGCCTCATGCCTTTCCTTCGTGCAAGCAACTTTTACGATCTCGAGCATGCCCTACGGATATGTGAAAAGCACGACTATGTGCACGAGACAGTGTTCCTCCTTGGCCGCATGGGCAACAACCTCAAGGCCCTCCACCTCATCATTGAGCGGCTCGGCGACGTGCAGTTTGCCATCGACTTTACAGAAGAGCAGCGTGACGACGACCTATGGGAGGCGCTGCTCAAGCACTCTGAGACACGGCCCGAGTTCATCCGCGCACTGCTCGAGCATGGTGGAACCGAGATCAACCCTGTGCGCCTCATTGAGCGTATCAAGGAAGGCCTCGAGATCCCGGGGTTGAAACCTGCGCTTGTCAAGGTGCTGCAAGCTTCGAGTGTCCAAGTGTCTCTTCTTGAAGGATGCCAGCGGATCTTGTATGGCGACTGTGCCGCATTGGCTACCGAGCTGCAAACAGGCCAAACAATAGGCTTCACTGCATCAAGTAAGTCACTTGCAAGGACATTGCTGACCCCAGACTCGTCAAAGTGCCTCGTCTGTTCCAAACCTGCGTTCCCGCACACGACCACGGCTGCGGCCGCCCCACTAGTCATAGTCTACCTGTGCCGCCACCTCGTCCACGCCGCCTGCGCCGTGACGAACGACGACGTCGAACTCCCCGAACGACCCGAGAACGCAGCAGTAACCCACCTGCTGCTAGCCGACAAGCCGACGGGATCCGGCAGTCTCACCGCCCGCCAGCGCGACCTCGGCGCAAAGCTGAGCTACGCCGCTATGGTCCGCGTGCGGGTCGGCAGCTGCCCCGTCTGCGCGCACCGTCGGGGTGACGCAGGAGTCGGTGGGCAGCGGCGGGCAGCGCTCACGGCGACGGTGCCTGGGGCAGCCGCTCCGATGGTGGCTGTGGCGTAGGGTGTGGTGTGGCTTGGCCAAGGTTGGATTTGCAGTGCCAGTCTTGCTTCTCACTGGTGGAGTCTGTGAACCACGATTAGAGAGGCAGCTGCCTAGAGTGGCAGGTCGTGTGGTGAGCCCTGGCGCCATCAAACTACCCACGACCTCCCTAGCACGAGGACAGTGTAACTACATATGTATGCATAGCACATGCTTAGGCAGCAGAGTGTTCCAAGCGAGCTCTAAAAGCACAACGGGGAGGCAAGGCATGTGCTGGCACGCAGAATGTCCAGCGGTAAGATTGCGTTGCGTGCCGCCATTGCTCTACAGAATTATAATGCTACAGAAAGGCCAGGGGCCGAGCCAGTATCGGTCTCTAGCGTGAGGATGTGTAGTGGTGATAGTCTAGTGGAAGTCGGCCAGGACGCTGCCGAGGAGGTGTGCGCCACTCCGGAATGCCGGGGTGGGCACGGGCACGGCTGCGACTGCTCGGGCAGCGGCGAGCTTGAGGCCGACGGCGTTGGTGCCATCGGCGTAAGGAGTGTAGTGGGCCTGGGCGCCGACGGTGCTTGCTCCTGCGCTGTCCATGGCCTCGAGGCCACCGTGGAGTGCTGCCGATAGGAGGAGCGCCGCGAGGAGGAGAAGCAGGAAGAAGGCCAGGGGCGAGCGGCCCTGGAGCCTCCGGCGGTTGTCCAGGGGGCCAGGCAGGAGGTGCTTGCTCTTCGACCTTGGAGTGGGCGTGACCGTAACGCCGACAAAGGCTGCGGCGGCGGTGAGAAGATTGACAATCTCGGCCGAGGAAGGCAGACCGAGGGCGAGGGCCATTGCCTCGAACGGCGACACCTCGTCGTCGTCGGCGTCCCACGGCTTGGCATAGTCCATGGGATGGCGCATGCGGCGAGGTCGAGGGACACCGCCGGGAGGAGCGAGGTAGTAGTCGTCGGCGTGGGGGAGGCGGCGGCGGGGCGGTGTTGGCGGCGGAGTGCCACAAGTGCGGTTGGCGAAGCGAGACCAGGCCGACGAGCTCGAGCTGCTGCTCTCATCCACGTCGCGGACTAGCGGGCGGTTCGGGTCGTAGGTGCCGTATGGGTCCGCGAGCCGCGCCTCACGTTCGGCACGAGCACGCCGCCGCCTGCGAGCTGCGGCAATGTAGTCGGTGTCCTCGCCACGGTCGTACGGGCGCGGTGTGGGTGGGGTGACGATGATCGTTGGCGAGTTGTACATGGCCGCGGCGACGTCGTAGTATTGGGGCTCTGGAGCGAACATGACGGCGGTGAAGAGGTTATAAGTCCGGCCAGCCGAGGTTATCTATACAGAAATGTGAGGAGATTGTAGGAGTTGGCGTTGGGGCCTTTAAGGATAAAGCAGGGGCGAGCGGGGAACTGTTGTAGACAATGGGCGAGACAGGCTCGAGTTGGTCCGCAGCGCTGCTCTTGTAACGCAGACAGCCTGTGTAGTGCGAGATGGCCCAGATTTTCAGGATGGGGTACAGTAAAGGTGCAAGAGAGTGTTACACAAAGGACACAGTGTGTGTTGGGTGTTGAAAAGAGAGCCAAAGAACCGACAGACGGTCACAGTCGAGGCGAGCGGCACAAAAGTTGACGCGATGTGAAGTGTCGAGGGGTCACGTCGAGGTCACGTCGAGTGTCCAGACAGTCGAATGTGTGTCGATGGGTTACAAGTCAGCAAGTGGGTGAGGTGTGGGTAGGGGTATCAACCGAAGCCTGGGAGGTCATGATGTCCATGCACGACAGTTCTTATCACTCTGTAGGATGGCAGTGTGGTCAGGATGATCTTGGGTCTGCAACCCTGTGCCTTTGGCCGTCCTGGCCTCGTATTGCGCCATGCCGTCCAGACGCCAGGATCAAAGGAGCAAAACAACGTGAGAGTGGGGGGCGATTAGCACAGAATAGAGAGGCGTCAAAAGGTTGCCCAAAGGCCGAGAAGCGATGCGAGAGACACTACGGAGGATGAGGGGTGCAAGGCTAAAAAAACAACGGGCAGGGTTTGGCCATTTGGTGCCTGAATGATTGAACGCCATTGTCGCCGCCGGCTTGGTCGCTCACTGCATGCAACCAGAGGCGGCGAGAGGCCATACGAGACAGAACATATGGGCTCGGCTTCGATGCATACCCCGGCAAGTCGGCTCGCATACCTCTGCTGCATTGTTTTGGCTGCTAGGAGAGTCTGGCTTCCAGGGCCGAGATACAAGAATTGGGTGGCGGCGCCACCAAGTTGACTTTGTTTTCCAAATTGTCGTGCTCTACAGCCCCCACGCCGGTCTAATGTTTGGGTGTCATGCACTACACCCTGCCCCGCGTGGTGTTGTTTGCAGCAGGCAGCGATTAAGATGCAGAATGACGAGAGAATATACAACAGACAGACGCAGGTATTGAAGGGCATCTGTGTGGGATGAATGCGGCAACCCACCGACTGCATTCATGGCTTACAGTCATCTGGATCGTCGGTCAATGCTCGGATCCTCGGCAGCGACGCACACACGCATCACGCATGTGCATGTGCGTGTACAGTAGCTATTGCTGGCGCCGTTGGCAAGACGCAAGCATGCTGCATACCACCGTTCAAACCGGAGTACCAGAGTACCGGTGTCGGGCCACGTTCAAAGGCCAGGCGCGCGTGGCCAGACCACGACTCGTTTCGGCTTTGACAGCTCTGTCCCGAAATACATTGTACTGCGCACACGCTCACACCGCGCAGCAGTGTCACTACGGGACTGCGTGCTGATCGCTTCCCAGTTCACAGGCGCGTCGAGACAAGCATGCACAAGACACAGAGCGGCATGTGAATGCACACAAGAACAATCCCCAACTCGTTCCTGCCCAGTGCGGTGTTCCAGTGGCCAGTGTTCTGGCTTTGTCCAGCTGTGTTTCCGGCCGATCCGATTCCGGCAGTCTCGCCTTGCCCTGATGTGTAGCCCAGCCACGCAGGTCACGTACAGAAGCAGGCTCCAAACCTTGTCCTTTTCCCTTGCCAGTCGTGAAGAGGTTTGGAACACGGCTGGTAGGCCTGCCTGCGACCGGCATCCTTCCGACGCCACAGGCTTGATAGTGCCGGTCAAGCCCTGATAGCCCTGAGTTGAGGTTAAGCTCGAGCCACTGGCCACTGGCGGTGAGGTGGGTTGTGTTACAGTTGGGGTGAGAAAGGGAAGCGAGTCGAGCGTGATGCATGGTGTGAACCTGTGAGCAGTGCTTGAGCTTGAGCTTCGTCGTGAAAGATAGGGGAGGGTTCGATGGACAGGGTGTAGATCGAGGTGTTGATTGGCGCCGATAACGTCACATCGTCCTGGCACACCGGATGGCTGTACACGCGCTTGAACACCACCTCTTTGAGGTGTTGTTCTCACTTAAGCTTTGCAGGGCAGGTAGCCGGTGTGTTGGGTCCATCTTTGTTCGAAATGGGGTGCTGCAGTGGTGTGGGAAGGGCAAGGGCAATGGCAATCTGATATGCATGGATGACGTCCGCCTGATAAGACACGTTCATCTGCGGTGTGTATAGAGATTCATGCCCGTTGGGTAGAAGTTGAGGAGAATGGAGCTATCAAGGCAAGATAACTGGCAGTCTTCATGCACAGTGGCCGATTGCCGCTTCTGTAATTGAGATTGTCCCACGACATGGCAGCACGTTGGCCGTGTCCATTAGCGGCTAGAGCAGAGTTGCACCTCCTTCGGCAAAGCAAAGGCAAAGAACTGCCATGCAGCCAAGCACCTTGACCGGCTTGTGCGTTGCGTAACGATACCACACCCACCAGCCTGATGGAGAACCCAGAAGCCTCTCCGCCGCCGGTCGATCCGAACATGGTCCAGAAACACGCCAGAACGTCAATGCAGAGACCGCAGATCCACGTAGCGACTCTGCAGATCCAACCGCCCAAACACCCGTAAGCTCCGACTCAATGCACTTAATGCACTCAATAGCCAATGTTCGTCGCCAGCGCGCCAGAACAGGCGCCAGAACATTGTCTTTGGCACAGGTGCTGAAAACTGAGCAGAAATCAGTGCCATGCCCTCCTGGCTGCTGAGGAAGGCGCCTCCGATGCAGAGTAAATTGCACTATTCAGTACGCTACTGAATGCTCCGGAGGCGTCCTTTCAGCTTTCAGCCTGATGACTGAGTTTGTCTCAGGGGCGCACCTGCAGCCTGTGGCGGGCAGGCAGTGTTTGTGCGCTTGTGGTAGCTACTACTTTCGAGCGTGCATGTGGGCGACGATATTAGAAGACCAGGGCTCGAGGCGCGATGCACGTTTGCTCGGCCGCGCGACATTGGGCGATAGATACGACAGCTTGTTGCTGGGGCAGGGAGATAGCGACCCGCTCACTCCTCGTAGACTCGCACGCACACTCGTGATCCCGCCTCTAATCGTCTCGAGTCGCGGCGCTCGGCGCTCAATTGTCGTATTTAACCGCCCAATCGGCTCTGCCAGAATAGCAGGTGGCACTCAATCATCCCCAGCGTCCATCCGCCAGCCTCGCACATCCTTGGCGTTGCACCCGACGATCAGAGCCGTTGCACAAATCGCACGATTGCATGCATGCACGTGCTGACAAATGGGTAATGGTCTCCTCCCACACCAGTAATCCCTAGCTTGGCCCGCTGGCGACTAGATGGCGTTGGAGCGGTAGAGCCGGAGTTTAACTCTGTGGTGGCGTTAGTCAGCTTTCTGGATTGGGCATGGTGGATGTGGATAGAAGTGGACTGCTTGAGGCAGGAGGGTTCCACTGGCCGCTGGCGCTGGCCGCTGGGAGCATGCGAGGGATGCCGTTATGGAGCCAGATGAACATAGAGTGGTGGAGCAGCACTGGAGGTCACGGGCAAGGCCGTGCAGCGGCAGCCGCTCGAGAGCATATATGATCGGCGGCCTACAGCGCAAGCACAAGAACCTCGCTGGCCTTCCTTCCATCACAGCGGAACAAGCAGCGCCACCAGCGTTCGATAGCTCCTCCTTTGGCCACTCGAAGCCGCAGAAATTAGGACTCACTTCTCCCGGACAATCTCAAGCTCGGTCTCGTCCTCGTCATCGGCGCCGCGGCGAGAGCCAGCATAAAGCTTCTCGCCGGCCGGTTTCCAGGCTGCCATGTCCCATCGTGACCAGCCCCAAGTTTCCTTGATCTGCAGGCGGAATGCGTCACACGATTGATTAATACAGATAACGTGGCAGAGAGGCATTGTGTCAGCTCAGCGCCATCAAGCATCTGCTTCCACTCACCTCCGGCTTCTTGTGCGGCGCAATGACCACCAGCCACGTAGACCGCCTGCTGAGCTCATCGAGCAGGGCAAAAAGCTCGCTCCCGTCTGTAAGCAAGTGGAGTGCAAACGAGACCACAATAATGTCCCACAAAGGACCCTCGCCGAGACCCGGCGGCATCTTGCCAGCTGCGAGGTCGCTGAAGGACAGCGGATGGCACACACGCGATGTGCGCGCAAAATATGCCGGGGACGTGTACTGTATCATCAGCACTGCCTTATGAGACGGGAAGCACTCACCGGGTCAGTGGCGACGATATCCATGGTGAACCCCTTGGGGAGCGGTGGCGGGGTTCCACCACTGAACACTCGTGGGCGTGGTGTGGAGCTACGCGCCGAACCCGCGACCCCGGGGGCTGGCGCTGAGGGTGCGCCGACAGGTCGTCGGCGGGCGTTGGGAGGGATAAAGGGGGCACGGACTGGGAGGGTACTCTGAACGGCGAGTGGGAGGCGGGGTGGTGACTTTGTTGGTGAGGAGGGACCTGAGGAGCCGGCGCGCTTGCCGGCTGCTTCCCACTCTAGGATGCACTGGGTTGCTTCTCCACTGTGGTGTCAGCGCAGCTCACGCTTGGGCTTTTAGATAGATTCACGCCCACCTCCCTCCATGCTACTAACCTTCCTGCTGCCATGTCCAAGATCCTCAGAGCATCACCCACCCTCTCCCCACCCTGATCCCACACGCTTCCTTCCTCCTCCCACCACCGCGCCATCAGAGTCCATACAACCTAACATTAGCTCCATATGCACGACCTTGTTACACCTGTGCGCACCTTCTTTACACCTGGGAAGAACGGGTTTCGATACGTTGCTGACACCTTGCGGTAGTACTGGTCACACGCGTTAGCCTACGCGGGACGGGGATCCACTGGGGGCAGTGGGCTTCACTGCCTACCCTCGGAGCTGAATGTCTGCTCACCTCGTCTACGCCATGTTCAGCGTAGTTGTCCCGCATCGCGTGGGACAGGTTGCCATGTACTGGGCTGGGCATCTTGAGGTCTACGGTGTCTTGTGAGAGGACGTGACTGGATGAAATGGAAGCCAAAGCAGCAAGGCTAGGCTGAGATGTAGTCACTCTTCCACTGCAATTTGGATTCATTCCGCAATGGTCGACCTCCACTTCAGGCACGACAGCCCATCACCCAGCCCAGACACTGCCACAATAAGCAAACTCCGATAACACCGTCACTGTAGTTGCCACCTGCCGAGATGTTGAACCCACCACCACTGCAGCCTGTTGACAGCATCAACACCCACCCCTAGGCCTCGACCAACGCGCTCATCATGTCCGGCAGAGACGCACGAGACCGCGCACCGCGTGTGAAGAACCGCGCGCCAGCGGCTGTGCAGGTACGTCGACGCCTTCCTGCCTCCACGCAGCTACTAACCAACATTTGTAGATCACCGCCGAGCAGATCCTGCGCGAGGCCCACGACAGGCAAGAGGCCCCCATCGAGGCGCCCAAGCAGCGTATCCAGGACTTGGAGGAGCTGCAAGAGTTCCAGGGCCGCAAGCGTACGGAATTTGAGGGCCGTATCCGCTACTCGCGCGACAGTATCCGGGCTTGGATCAAGTATGCGCAATGGGAGGCTAGCCAGAACGAGTTTGAGCGCTCGCGCTCCGTGTTTGAGCGTGCACTCGACGTCGACACTCGCTCCGTTGACCTCTGGGTCAAGTACACCGACATGGAGTTGCGTGCGCGCAACATCAACCATGCACGCAACCTGTACGACCGCGCTGTCACCCTTCTCCCTCGCGTCGACCTCCTGTGGTACAAATACGTCTACCTCGAGGAGCTGCTGCTCAACATTCCGGGAGCACGCCAGATCTTTGAGCGCTGGATGCAGTGGGAGCCAGAGGACAAGGCGTGGCAGAGCTACATCAAACTCGAGGAGCGTTACAACGAGCTTGACCGCGCCAGCGACATTTACGAGCGCTGGATCGGTGTGCGCCCCATTCCCAAAAACTGGGTCCTCTGGGCCAAGTTTGAGGAGGAGCGTGGCAAGCCTGACAAGGCGCGCGAGGTGTTCCAGACTGCGCTCGAGTTCTTTGGCGACGAGGAGGAGCAGGTCGAGAAGGCTCAGGTGGTGTTTGGCGCGTTTGCCCGAATGGAGACCAGGCTCAAAGAGTACGAACGCGCACGAGTCATCTACAAGTTTGCGCTCGCTCGTCTTCCCCGATCAAAGTCGGCAAACCTGTACGCTGCGTACACCAAGTTTGAGAAGCAGCACGGCGACCGCTCCGGTGTCGAGCTCACCGTTCTCGGCAAGCGCAGGATCCAGTACGAGGAAGAGTTGGCGTACGACGGAACCAACTATGACGCATGGTTCTCGCTGGCACGACTGGAGGAGGATGCCTACCGGGCGGAGAAGGAGGACGGAGAGGAGGCCGACCCCGCCCGTGTACGTGAGGTGTACGAGCGCGCCGTCGCCAATGTGCCCCCAGCAACAGAGAAGCGGTACTGGCGGAGGTACATTTATCGTAAGTGCTACGCGTATGCTCCTTGCTGACATTCAGTCTGGCTCCAGTACGCTGCGTTCGAGGAGATTGAGACCCGCGACTATGACCGGGCACGAGACGTCTACAAGGCGGCTGTGAAGCTTGTCCCGCACAAGGTCTTCACCTTTGCCAAGCTGTGGCTCCAGTATGCCTATTTTGAGATCAGGCGATTGGACGTCAACGCTGCTCGCAAAGTGCTCGGCGCCTCGATTGGCATGTGCCCCAAGCCCAAGCTGTTTACCGGCTACATTGAGCTTGAGATGAGGTTGCGCGAGTTTGACCGCGTGAGGACACTGTACGAGAAGTTCCTAACCTACGACCCCTCGCTCAGCGCTGCGTGGATCCAGTGGACTCAGGTCGAAGGCGCTGTCGAAGACTTTGAGCGTGTGCGCGCCATCTTTGAGCTGGCCGTCCAGCAGGAGCTCGACATGCCCGAAATTGTTTGGAAGGCATACATCGACTTTGAGGCGGGAGAGGGCGAGCGCGAGCGTGCAAGGCATCTGTACGAGCGTCTCCTCGAGCGCACCGGCCACTTCAAGGTGTTCATCTCGTACGCGCTCATGGAGGCATCGACTCTGGGCGGCGGCGAGGACGAGGACGGCAACGAGATCGAGGGCGAAGCAGGCGAGCCAGAGCGCGCCCGTGCCATCTTTGAGCGTGGATACCGGGACTTGCGGTCGCGCGGCGAAAAGGAGGACCGCGCCTTGTTGCTCGAGGCGTGGGAGAAGTTCGAGGAGGAGCACGGCTCGGACGAGGACCGCTCGCGTGTCGCAGAGCTCAAGCCGCAGACCCGCAAAAAGTGGCGCAAGGCCGAGGACGGCTCGGGCGACCTGGAAGAATACTGGGACCTCACCTTCCCCGACGACGAGCGCGAGGCCAACCCCACAACGTTCAAGTTCTTCCAGGCGGCGCAGAACTGGGCCGCACAGCGGACGGCTGGCGAGGCGGGCGGAGGTTTGTCGTACGACATGGACAGCGACGACAGCGACAGCGACGAGGAGGAGGAGGAGGGCGAGAAGGAGGACCGGGAGGAGAATGGAGAGGAGATGGACCAGGACGAGTAGAGTGTATGCATCATAGTGGCAGCATCTTCAAAACACGGTGCACAGGATGGACGTTCTGGGTGGAGGCAGGACAAATTGGAAAAACAACCCACCGCATATTGACCACGTGGCACGCGCCTGACTTCAACCCTTCCCCAGGATCATCACTCACAACACCACCAATACCATGCCCGCCGTGCTCGACGAGAACGCACAAGGAGGGAGTGCACGAGCAGCAGCATCCAGGTCGGGGAACGATGCGCTGAAATCTCGGCCGGCTCGCGGGGTGCTGGCTGCTACTGGTGGACGGCCAGTTCAGACCCAAACACAAACACGTACTACCCTTGGCCCAGTCAAAACAACCACTGCGCCGGTGGCTGCCAAGACTCCACTTCGTGCTGCTCGTCCTGCGGCCTCTCGGCCTGCACCCACTGGTGTTCGACCTGCATCCTCGACATCACGACCCGCACCGTCGACCTCTCGGCCTGCTCCGGCAACTTCGAGCAAGGCCGCCGTGTTTGAGGAGACGACACCTGCTCCCCGCCAGACTGCTGTTCCTCGAACGGCCCCAGCGCACACTCGAGTCGCAGCGAGCGCAACCAAGCCAGTCCGTCCCATCCGCCAACCCTCGGTGCTGCTCGATGAGAACGGACCGTCCACCTCGTCCAAGGCGGCTGGCAAGCGGCCGCTCCGCCAAGCTTCAGTCGCTGAGAATGTCCCACCTACCCCGACGACGTCGAGAGCAGCGATGAAGAAGCCCCTCCGCCAGGCTAGCGTGATGATGGATGAGAATGCGCCAGCTCCATCAGCCAAATCGGCAGGGAAGAAGCCCCTCCGCCAAGCCACGCTGGGTATGGACGAGAACGCACCGTCCGCGGCACCCAAGGCGTCAGCAAGCGGCAAACCTCGTCCCGGCGTCGTGAGACAGAGGACTGCTCTGTCGTCACTAGGAAGCACCAACACTACCATACGTCCGACGCCGGCGTCTTCAGCAGCCAAGCGTCCGCTCACCTCGTCCTCGAGCACCATCACCAAACCACCCCTCACCCCACGCACCCCAAAGACACCCGCGCCACGCCCGAAATCAGCACGCGCCCCGGGCCTCACCATGTCGTCGACCATGTCGTCGGCATCAGGCTCGGGATGGTCGAGCTCGTCCGGCCTCGCCTCGCGCACCCCCCGGGCACCCAGCGCCACACCCGGCACAGTGAGACCCACGCCGCGCCGGGCGATCAGCGTACTAGCCGACGCCGAGGCCGAGCAGGGCCTGGAGGAGTGCGCCGGCAACGCATACGGTGAGCACGAGCAACCAACACAGCTGACGCCAGACCCGCCCTACGACCCGTCGCCGCCGCACTCGCGCCGTGCCGCCGCGCTCTACCACGTAATGTTTGACGAGCCGCCCCCGGCCGACCTGGATTTTGACCTCCCGGACGACCCGGTGTTCGGTGCGTTCTCTCACCCTCCCGGCTGACTGTGCAGACTTGCCGGAGATCGATATTCCCGATATCGAGCTTCCTGGCTTTTAAGCCGCGCTTCCTTTCTTACTCGTGACATCGCACACTCGTTGTATCCCCCCTCCGTGATGTACTGCATACCACCCGCTTGTCTGCTCTGTCGAGCTATGCGCACGAGGTAGCGCCAAAATGCCAAACCCAATCCCTTCAGTCTTGGATGGACGAGTCAGCACTGGCCAGATCAGGTAATGTATGCATGACTCTCGAAATATGATCAACCCAACCGCGTGCGCAGGCGACGCAGTGGTAAATGTAAAGTGAGAAGGGACCAGGGCCCACTAACAGTGGGGGGCGAATGAGGAATGCGTGGTGGTGTAGTACATGAGGGAGGCTGCGAGACGACCGAGACTCAGTCGTCGCCGAGGTGGGTGAGCGCGACGCGGCGCTTCTTCTTTGCCGGCGCGTCGTCGGGTGCTGGCCGCTTGTGCTCTTCTCCCGGTGCCGGGGCTGCGGTGGTCGAGGCGCTGCGGCCGCTCTCCGAGTCCTGGCTCACGCGGCGGGCGACGAGGTGCTCGTCGTCGCTGGGTGTGGGGAACGTGACGTCGATGCTGCTCGCTGAGGAGGAGCTTGGGCGGTGACCTTGTACGAAGAGCGGGGGCGCGGCGACGGATGTGGCGGCCACCGGCTGGGCTGCGGACGACGCGACGCTCGACTCGCGCTCGCTGCGCGGTGGCGCGGGGCTGGCCTGCATGGTCGAGACGGAAGGCGAGTGCGGCATCGGTGTTCCGGCGGGGGTTCCGCCGCCGTGCGAGTGCGCAATCGCTGCAAGCTGGCGGTGGTGCTGCTGGGTTGCATGCACGGTGCCCAGCTCGCCGAGGTCGAACACGACAATGGAACAGTAGCCGTCGGCACTGGCGAGCATCATAACCTGGCCGTCTGGCGACCAGGCAATGTCGGTGAATCCAGCATAGTGGAGACCGCGGAATATGGCAACAGGACCAGCCTGCTGCGTGTCGTACAACAACACCGCGTCCTGGCACGCCACAGCGTACAGCAGCCTGTATGGCAGCGCAAACACGCTCCCCAGGGGCTTGTCCTTGCCGTCGCCCTCCTTCTGAGGCGGTGGTGGCGGAGGCATCGACAGTGAAACGTGCACAGGTGTGGGATCCGTCACGTCCAACGTAATCTGCTTGGGTTCGGTGGGGCCAGAGGAGCCACCCGTGCGCAGGTCGTAAAAGATGGGTGAGAAGCGGATGGCCACACTGGCCGTCTTGTGGCCGGGAAGGTGGGCAATCGGTGCACGGGCAAGGTTGGCACGCGAGTAGATGTAGACTGTCGGCTTGCCAGCGTCAACGTTGGCAGGCTTCAGACGGCCGAGAGACGTCGGTGGGGCGTCGGCGCCGTCAGTCGACAGGCTGCGGGTAGATAGCCGGGGCGAACCCTTGAAGATCTGGTCCTCGATCTGGCCCGCGGGCGTCATCAGCAAGCTGCCGTCGGGCGAAAACGTCAGGCGACGGAAGAAGCGCGTCACACTCTCCTCGCCGTACAGGCGCTGCATAATGCCGACCGTGGGTGCGGCGGCGCGCATAGCTGGCAAGGGAGGGATGGGCGACGGAGATCGTCCGCGACCGGCAGCCGATATGCTCATCGCCGGTGATCCTGGCTGCTGTGACGAGAACGAGGATCGGCGCGAGGTGGGCTTGCCGCTCGAAGACGGAGGTGGTGGGTGCATGGTGCTCTGCATGTTGGGCGTCGATGGCACCGAAACGCTCTGAGGCGTGGGCGGAGGCTGCCCTGCGCCGGGCGGCATGTCACGCATGGGAGGAACGTGCTCTGTCATTTCCGACGCAATCGTAATGACCGAGCCCGTTTCCGAAGCTGTGGACCCTCTCCTGACAAACGATGGCCTGGGTACGCCAGAGGGGATCGACGGTGTGCGCGAGTGACGAATCTCCATGCGGTTGACGCGCGACACTGGGTGCACATCGGGAATACCGTTGCGAAAGGCAAAGGTGCTCACGTGAACGTTGCGGTCACTGCTCTGGGTCGCAATGTACTCGTTCAGAGGATCCCAGGCGACGCCCTGAACGTTGTGCGTGTGCTCGCGCAGGGCAAAGACGCACTCGCCAGTCGACGCCTTCCAAATCGTAGCCGTATTGTCGGTAGAGCCGGCAATGAAAAACTCGCCGTCAGGAGACCATGAGAGGTCGTAGACGTGCTTGTTGGTGACCCTGGGTCGTCAGCGCCGCTTCACCGTGAGAAGAAATGACATACTGCAGCATCTTTTGTGGCCGCCAGTGCTCCTTGTCAGGAACTTCCTCTGCCGTCTCGCCAAAAGTCGTGACTGGCCGATCCGACGGAACCCAAAGGATAACGTTGCCGTCTGTTCATCAGTGCGGGTTCTCCAGTAAACCTTGAGGAATGCAACACTTACCGTCACTAGCAGAGGCGAGGATTTGTCCATTCGGGGAGAAACGGACGACATTGACTGGGGCCGTGTGTTTGGACAGTGTAGCAAGGTACTCTATCCGTGGAGGATGAGGCGCGACTTCTTGCCCGGTCAAAGCTGCGTGTGCCGACGCCGCCGTGGTCTGAATATTAGGGTGGATCATCCACAACTACTGTGTCAGAATATGAACAGTGTGACGAGGAGGTGACTCACGCGGACCTTGAAGTCACCACCGCATGTTGCAAAGCGGTATTGCCGGACACCAGTCGTCGACGGGGTAGGAGCCTTGTCAGGCTTGTCCTCGTCGCTGGAAGGGATGGGGAGCAGGCGCTTGAGCTGCGCCGCTGGCAACGGCTGAAAGTCGCAAGAGTAGATTGCCTGGGTGTCGTGCCAGCTGGAAATTGTCAGATACGCGTCCGGGTTCAGAGCTGCTCACGAGATTTCGAGAACCTTGGGCCTCATGGTGGTAGAGTTGCAGGGGAGCAGAGAGTTGAGTAAAAGTGTTCAAGGCAGGCGTGGCCCGCTGCTGCTAAATCTGATGCGAGTGTGAGCTGGGCTTGAAGGGGGCGCTGTAGCAGCTCTGTGCCTCACGAGTAGTGACAATGGCACTGGCCGAGGCGTGACCGACGACGCAAAGGGGTGGCCGGCTAGGTCGGTCAAAGGGCTCTTGACAATGGGAAAGGACGCGAGTCGGAGGCTGCGACACGAGAATGTGTGTGCGTGTGCTTGTGAGACGCGCAGGTGGGCGTGTGATGGGTAGAGTGGGGGGCAGAGAGGTGGAGGGTGAAGGCGAAGTGCTGCAAAGGGCTTGATCGGGGGTCGCGTAGCAGTAGGAGCAGAGTATTCTTTGGGCAAAGCGAGCTGCACAAACGAGAGAGAGAGGGAGGGCGAGAGAGATGTGCTGACAATGTCTCCAATCCTGGCGTACGGTTGGCGTCGCTTTGGTCGGCGGACGGACAGGTCACTCTGTCTCGTGGGTGTCCCTTGCTGCTGCTGCCAGATCCGGATCCGATGGCACAAATCTCTTGGGGTGGATTTGCCGGGCAAAAGGGTCTTGCAATTGACAAGAGGTTGTGTGAAACTAGTAGTGATGAAGAGCAAGTGGCTGCTGATGGATGCACACGAGATGACTTGCTGGCTATAGACTACTGCTGACCACCACGAGCGGCTGGACACGGCAGACGGAGGAGCCGTGGGCGGCTGTGAGAGAACTGTCTGCTGGGTGGTGTACGCGAGGCTGCCGTGGCTGAATCGGCACCTTGCCTGGCTGACTGGATGTACGTACAAGCGTCATGTCCACTTTGCCCAAAGGGACCTGACAAGAAATCCTCCTCGCCGGCCAGGGGCAGCAGCACCATGTACCAAGCGGCCAGGCCACCTGCGCACCGAGCACCAGGAGCAGGCAGGATCCGATGAGCAGGGGCAACTAGGGGAATGCAGGTCCGCCTCTGCCGTATTGGCCGGTGTTCCTAGAAACCCAACTCTAATCAGATCAAATGACATGCTCTTTCTCGATCTCTTTAGCCCACCTTGATTAGCGGAATCAAATTCACATTACACTCTCAGCCTGCTGCATTCACACGTCACCTGGCCTCCTTTGCTCGGACAATGTCTCTGCGTAGCGTCTCTGCAGGCCAGGTCTCGACCCGATCGAACTACGCGCAGTCCAAAGAAACAAGCTCCTTTCGTTAGCTTGTGCCAATCAATCTCGGTATAGCTCGGTAGCGCCAGGAGGGCGCCACGCAGGAGCCTTTGCACCGCAGAGACACCCGTGACACCCTCCTGCCAGCGGCGTACTTGCCTCCGCCGCGGATCATCCGTCCGAGCGGACCTGTTGGTGCAGTCGTGGCGGCGCAATCTGTATGTACACGGAGTCGGCACCTGCTACTCAATCCTAGGCAAGCACGGAAGGGAGAAGGCACTTCGGGACACAGACAGCATCCTCGACAAGCACCGGAGCAATATGAACAATAGGAGCAGTAGGCCAGTAGGCACTAGGGCGGCGGGATGTGGCTTGTGCAGGTGCATCTGTGTGCATCCTTTGGACGAGGGCGCAAGTGGTCCTCGGCACGAGTAGTCACACGGTGGCCGTTACAGTGGTGTGTAGCAGGTTGCAGACGCCGCATGCTACGCGGGGCATCACGACCGGCGATCGTGGCGATCAGTCGAGACTTGGCTGCCCCCTGTATGATCTGCAGCTCTGCGTGTCACGAAACACAGCATTAAGACATTGCACAGGCTGGAAGCAAACGTTGGGTGCTGACATGCTGGGCATGCTGGGACGTGGCTAACTGTGATCGCACACGACGGTGACCTACTGCACCAGTCGCTGGCAATCACTGGCGGCTGATACACCACCAAAGGAGCGCCAGTGTGTCTCCATTCCTAACTGAGGAGTAGAGTTTTGTATTGGGCATTAGGCCATTAGGATTACTAGGAAAATGCGCACCGAGAGTGAATTTGCTTCCGCTTCCCGCGTGGATTCATTCGATTTCCCTGGGCATGCCGCGTTCCAGCCAGACCAGAGGCCATTTACTCTAGGTCCCAGCCACGACACTCTCTTTGAACAGAACTTTGCATTCAACACCCCTACCACACCCCTCTACGCGACAGCGACACCCTCACTACCTCTCTTACTGTACTCCTCACGCTCGGCACATTCCTTGTCGAGCTAGCAGAGCCGCCCCCCAACCCCGGCCACCCCCCAACCCCGGCCACCCCCGGAACGCGCTCTGTTCCAAGCGTCGAGCCGCACGCACGGACGGCTGTTAGAAACGCCATCATGAGGCCCCTGTCGTCCAGCTCAGTCTGGAAGAGGCTCCCATCGGCGGGCTCCTTGTTGGTCGGCATTATTGTCGGACTCATCTTTGCTTCGGTAAGTGCTGCAGCTGACTTGGACGAGCGAGCGCTAACCACGGTGTGTGCTCTTGGTTGTCATTTCGAAATTAGTTCTTGAGGAGAGACGTGAGTGCCCGCGGCATTGTCAACGCTTGGAGAGTTACTAACGTGTTTTGTTGCAGTCAGGACACCAGGATCAGTGGAAGGCATCAGGATACCGCCCACGACCGCATGTAGGCGGCCGCCTTGGACGGTCAGCGATCCAGCTGCCGTCAATGGAGCAACGGTTGCGTATCCTCGAGCTTGTCGGAACAATGTCGGCGCACCACACCAAAGAGTGCACGCGTAGTCCACAAGACCTTTATGTTGACCAGGTCAAGGACCGCTACGCGACGCTCATAGGCCACCACAAGAGCTGGGGATCGAGCGGCATTCTGGGCCGCCTGTTTGGCTCGGGCGGCAAGGAAAAGCTCAAGCTTGCAGGCGAACGCGACAGCCCGATCAAGCGACGCAACCAGATCCGTCGCGACTTGATGCCCGCGGCGCACGACCAGCACAAGTACTTTTTCGCCATCAACTTGTTCAACTCGTTTGACATTATTCCGGACCTCTTTGCGACTCTGTTCCGCACCGCCGCCATCCTCGGCTACCACAATTGCTTTGTGTCCATCTACGAGAACGGTTCCAAGGACCAGACCAAGGCGTTGCTGCGCATCTTTGACGCGCTGTCGCGTACTGTTGGTCTCCGTGTCGTCATCCGCTCGTCGATGCGTACTCGCGGTGCCTTCAACCATCGTATCGAGTACCTCGCCGAGGTCCGTAACTCTGCCATGGTGCCCCTGCACGAGCTCCGTGACAACGAGGGTGAGGTCTTTGACACGATCATTTTTATGAACGACGTCTTGCCATGCGTCGACGACCTCCTCGAGCTTATCTGGCAGTCGCGTCGTCAGAACGCCGGCATTACTTGCGCCGCCGACTACATGTACCACGACGACATTGGCGCGCCCGTCTTTTACGACAACTGGGTCGCCCGTGACCTGAACGGCACTGCTCTGGAGAACGCTCCGTTCGAGCAGGTCTTCCACCACGTCGAGTCGTCGCACCGTTTCCAGCGCCACCTGCCCGTCCAGGTCCAGTCTTGCTGGAACGGTATCGCCGTCCTCGACCCGGCGCCATTCTACAACGCCCCGCCCGTCAAGTTCCGCATGGCCAACCTGCAGAACCGCGAGTGCTCGGCGTCCGAGTGTTCGCTCATCTGCAACGACTACTGGCAGAGCGGCTACGGCCGCATCATCATGGTGCCCCGCGTCAAGCTCGCGTACGACCGCAAGGTTTACGACATTATCCACCCCGAGCGCCGAAACCTTACCGCTATCCGTGGATACAAGCGTCTTGGAGGCATGCCCGACGACCCCCGTACCGATCCCCAGGACCGCTCGTGGTACGGCCCCCACGACCGCCTGTTCACCGCCGACGAGGACGAGGTTATCAAGTTCCAGCCGGGACCCGAGAGCGGTACGTCTCTGTTGTCGGCTGCTAGTGACGTGTTGCTGACTCTGCAGTGTGGTGCTGGGGATGGGACGGAGCTGGAGACCTTGACGGTCCCGACGTCGACCCTATTTGGGAGAAGCAGCCCAAGTCTGCCTACTCTCCCGAGGCGGTCGAGATCAAACACTTCCGCAACTTGCCTGGCCAGTAGTGGGCTGCTGCACTTTGTCTTTAACAACTCTATATCTCTTTTCTCACTCTTTTCCCTCTTTACACCCTCACCAGGCTGTGGTACACGACACAGCCCCCGGCCACCGGACTAGGCCTCGGCCGGCGATAGACGTGCTCGGCATGGATAGATGCATGATGATCCCAACGCTAGAGTGGTTCGTGTGCTGCTGCCCCCGTGTCTCTCCCTCTCTATGCTGCACCTATGCCTGCTCAAGACCCTCCTCGACAGACTGCGGCTTGGGCCAGCCCCAGAACCTGCGCTCCCGCCCGACCGCGCGCTCGTCACGCGGCAG
The DNA here is from genome assembly GCA_002335605.1 of Prillingera fragicola. NCBI lineage: Eukaryota > Fungi > Basidiomycota > Tremellomycetes > Trichosporonales > Trichosporonaceae > Prillingera > Prillingera fragicola. The sequence continues at coordinate 7,298 of BEDY01000004.1, read as the reverse complement.
CGCATCGGTCTTGTTCCGCACGATCCCGACAAACTGCTGCATTCCCCGGGGACGGTTGACGAGTGCGCGGCGCGCGTCGGCGGCGGCGGCGGCGGCGATCGCCTCGTCGTTGCCCGCGCCGCCCGCGCGGTGCGGGTACGGCAGCGACGACTTGTAGAACTTTACGTACCCGGGCTCGAGCGCGTAGAGCGTGTTGTCAGAGCCCATGCCGACGTGCTGGCCCGGGTGGAACTCGGCGCCGCGCTGGCGGATGAGGATCTGGCCGGGGAGGACGTACTCGTCTGCAGAGTTAGCTAAATGTCACAAGGGGACGAGGGCGGTGACCATTAGGAGCGCACTGGCCAGCCGCCTTGCGTCACCCAGGACGTCACGCAGGCGCTCCTCGCTCTCTCCTCCACAGTAGTAACTCACGCGACCACTTCTTGATGCCGAGGCGCTTTCCCGCCGAGTCACGGCCGTTCTTGGACGAACCACCACCACGCTTCGTGGCAGTACGGATCTGGGTCTGGAGGCCTGCGAGTGTCAGTGTGGAGCTTCGTGACAATGGGCATGGCATCAGTGCTCCCAAGCAGCCACGCGCGTAGCTTGCCAACTCGTGCTCGCCGAGCTGCCAACGGGCACAGCGCGAGATTGGCCAAACCAGCGCGCGGCAAGGAACAGCACGAGGCGCTGGCGCTACGCACCCGAAGGACCAGCGAACAGCTGCTGGCGGATATCCGAGGTGATCGAGGTCGATGCGAGCGCACGCGAGCGCGAGATGAGGGGACCGCCGAGCATGCTGGATAGGGCTGTGTACGTGGATCAATGCTTCAAGTCACAAAGGTCGTTTTCTATCAAGGGTTTCGAGATTTCAACCAAAGACGGCGGGAGCTAATCCTACTTGTGAGTGGGAGCGGGAGTATTTCCACGTGGGAGATTGACCTCCACTTCCTCCACTATTCCAGAGTACCATCAAGCCAGACGATAGTCACCCTTGCCTCAATGATAACTTGCGCCCACGATGGACGAGCAGGAGGAACTGCACACCCTGGGCCACATTCAGGTGGACCCACGACCCCGCCCCCTGGGCATCGACAAAATGTTTCTCCGAGCGAGGAACTGGCAGTACGGCGCTGGCCCAAGTGCGCCTGTGAGGCCGGCCAGCCCGCCCCCGACCGATGCGCCGCTCGCCCTCCCGGCTCCACTGACTGAGAAGCAGGGAGACACGTCGCCTCTGGCAGGTGTATTTGCCTATCCGGAACTGGCACCGCTTGTACTCGAGCAGCTGTTCAAGCCGGCCGAGCTGGCTATCGCCGCACGTGTGTGCAAGACGTGGGCCAGGGTGGCGCGGCGTAGGCTGTATAAGGAGGTGTGGGTTAGGCCGTGTGAGTGTAAGCCATTAAGTGCCTGCTGACGGAAAGGGGAGGCGGCACCGAAAGAGAAGGTGCGGGTGCGGCATCGACATGACTGACCAACAGCTCTTGGGGTTATTTGCCACCTTGTGCTCGAATCGAGAATTGTGCGCCATGGTTCACAGCCTCGGTGGGTTGACGAGGCGTTTTAAACTGATGCCAAAAGATGTGCGATTTTTCCCTCTTGACATGCAAGGCGATCTTCGCGTCGCCTTGGAAGACGCTGTGCAAATGGCGCTAAAGCAGATGTCTAATCTCAGGCGGCTGGAGTGGACTGTAAGTGGCTTGGTGTGAGACGAGGGCTGAGGCCACAGCGTGATCGATCGCTGTCGACGGAACTGTTCACGGCGATTGCGGCACTTCCGCAGCTAGCTTCCTTGGAGCTGACGGGGCACTCGACTCACCACTTCGATCCCACAGTGATCGGTAGCATGCCAGCACTTCGAGATCTGCGGATAATGATGCCAGACTCTGAGTTCTGTCGTGTCTTGCCTGGGATCATCAAGGAGCTGGACAGGAGGGTTAATGGAGGCTTGAGTGGTCTGGCCTTGGTATGCAAGGTACGCCACCAACACAGTCACATGCTGACGGAGCAGACGCAGAACAATATCAACGACACAATGCTTAAGGCCATTGCCCCGAATCTCACGTCCCTGGAACGCTTGACCTTTATTGGTCAGACTCGCATGACCAAGGTGGGAATGTACGAGCTTTTAGAGTCGACAGCTGGGCTGAAAGAGCTGTCCATGGACTCGACGCTCCATTCGGTGAGGATCAGGAGGTTTCCAGAACTGACGGCCAGGACCTGGTCGATCTCTCAGACGCCCCCGACCTTCCATGCTTGTGCTCCTTTGCGCTGTCCTTTCCGGCGCCCCATCACAGTGCAATCATGTCGCCCGAGGATATGCCATTACTTCGACGCAACTCCAATCTTCGCGCGCTGGAGCTCACAGTCTCTTCCACAACAGCCGAGTTCTCCCGCCGCATCCTCCCTTTGGCAACATTTACCTCCTTCGTCACCCAGCTCGACTTTTCACGTCTCACCCGGATTGCCCTCCTCAATCTTGTCTTATCATCTGATACTCTTGCCGCACTCCTAGCCGCATCTCCGGCACTCGAGGAGCTGTATATCTCCGTCTTCGGTGCGCACACACTGTCCGAGTGCTCGGCACTCATTGGCAGCCCGCTCCAGGTGCTTCACGCCAATGCTGCAGAGGGCAGTGTACCAACGCGGGAGCAGCTGGGTGAGCTGGCTGTTGCAATGCCAAAGATACAGCAGATCGGCAGCCAGAACCGGGTGTACGAGGTGCACAGGCGCTACGTCGATGACGAGCGGGTCGTGCAGCTCGCCAGGTGGAGTCAGACGTACATCCCAGGGTACTTCCAGGTCTGGCGGCCTTGAGCCCCAATCATCCCAAAGTTGTATTTCTCATAGCTGTTGCCTCCCCTTTATTATCTTGTAAACATGCAAAGCAATGCTGTTCTGTTGCTCTACCTACCTGCATTGCAGCCAGCTTTGAGTACCATCAATAGCCACTAACGATTCACCAAGCGGGACCAAATAGTTAGGCTTCCGAAATCTAGGCCTACCAAAATGTCCATTTGCATGCCTATTCTCCACCCACTGTTGCGCCTCCATCGGCGACCACCTGCTCATCGAGCCAACTTTGCTACCTCACCACTTTCAAACCACCCACTCTCCCATTGCCACTCCCCTTCCACGCTCGCATCGCCAGTCATGTCCGACGACGAGCGCTCCTCTTCGCCCGCAAGCGTCAAGTACGAGGACGACGACGCGCCCGTGCGTCAAAAGAAGCGGGTGAGTGACTTTGCTTGCAGCAGATCGGCCTGTCATGGCCAGATGAAGTGTGTGGTTGGGTTTTTGCTGACAACGTACAGGGAAGGATCGTGGATCCCGATGGTGAGGATGATGCTGCCGAGGCTTGGGTGTTGTGCTAACCACACCTCTTCGCGTTTGCAGAGGAAGATGTGAGTTGCTACTGTGGTTGAGACATACTGACGTGCTTTAGGATGAGGAAGAGCAGCCGCAGAGTCGCGGGGAAAACGGCGGTGGACAAGGAAGAGGTGGAGACGATGATGACGACGACGACGACGATGAAGACGATGAGGAGGATGACGACGACGATGATGATGACGAGGATGGTGGTGAGTTTGTTGTGCAGTTGTTGCTGCAGCATGCTGACTCGACGCAGACCGGCCGGCGCGCAAGGTGAATACCAAACCAAGGTGTGGGAACTGTACTAAATGTTTAGCACAAGCACAAGAAGAGGAGGACAAACCGCTTCCTCGATGTCGAAGCTGTAGTCGATGATGACGAGGAGGAAGATGACGAGGACGACGACTATGGAGATGGTGAGTTGCTCGATGGTCACATGTGCTAACGCCGCAGTCGCCGCGTTCATTGAAGAGGGCCAGGGTGATGCTGGCGCTTCTGATGACCTGCACCACCGCCGTCTCGACCGCGACATTCGCCGTGAGGAGGAGCCAGACATCGAGGAGATTGTCCAGGGCATCAAGGAGCGTCACCAGCGCCAGGCTCGATACAATGCCGACAGTGACCAGGTGCCCCAGCGTCTCCTCATGCCCGGTGTCGATGACCCCAGTCTGTGGCAGGTCCGCGTCAAGGCCGGCCGTGAGCGTGCTATAACGGCGTCCATCTTCCGCAAGGTCTTCCAGGCATCGTACTCTGGAAGCCCTATAGACGTCTTGTCCGTCTTCTACCGCGATTCGCTTCCCGGTCTCATCTACCTTGAAGCGCGTCAGTCAGCATCTGTCAATGCGGCAGTCAACGGCATTGTCGGCGTGTACATGTCGCGCGGTGTGCAACTTGTCCCCATCGAGGAGATGGCCCCGCTTCTGCGTATCAAGAAGAAGGAGATCAACCTCACCCCCGGCATGTGGGTGCGCCTCAAGCGTGGAAAGTACTCTGGCGACTTGGCCCAGGTCGTCGACGTCGACCAGCTCACCAGTGGTGTCGTCGGCGTCAAGTTTATCCCGCGCATCGACTTGACGCCTCGCGAGACCAAGCAGGAGCGCCTCGCGAACGGCAAGGCCAGTGGCCTGGGTACAAACTTCCGCCCACAGCAGCGCCTGTTCAACTATGATGATGTGCGCAAGATTTACGGTCGCGGCAACGTCCGTACCATCATGTTGGGCAACTACATGTTTGACGGCGACGAGTACATTGATGGTTTCTGCGTCAAGGACATTAAGATCAACCTGCTTGTCACCGAGGACATTCAGCCTTCGCTCGATGAGGTGTCCAAGTTTGGTGGCGAGGACGGTGCTGGCAAGTTTGACCTGTCGACCATTGCCGACGCCAACCGCAACATTTCCTCGTCGTTCCTCACTCCTGGTGACCAGGTTGAGGTGGCTGAGGGAGAACTGGCGGGTATCTATGGTACCGTCGAGACAATCAGTGCCGACACAATCTCGATCAAGGCGGTCGGTGGCGACATCCACGGCCAGCTCGTCGAAGTGCCCGCGCGCAGTGTGCGCAAAAAGTTTGACGTTGGTGAACACGTCAAGATCACCAATGGCAAGAATGCCGACGTCTCGGGTATGATTGTAGACGTCAAGGGCGACGTTGTGACTCTCATGTCGGACCAGGGCCAGCAGGAGATTCGTGTTTTCTCCAAGGACGTTCGCAAGGCTGCCGATATTGCTGGTGGTGCCAACACTGCCAGTCTCTACGACCTGCACGAGCTCGTCATGCTGGACTCGACTACCGCTGCTGTCATTATCAAGGTCGAGGGCAGCCAGCTGCGTGTCCTTGACCAGAACGGCATTTCTCGTGTCGTCTCGCCCAATGAGGTCACGCTGCGTCGTGACAACGCGCGCTATGCCGTGGCCACCGACCAGGCTGGCAACGACATGAAAGTCGGCGACGCAATGAAGGAGGTCGAGGGCGAGAACCGTCGCGGAGAGGTCATCAACATTTCACGCTCGCTCTTCGTGTTCCTGCACAACCGCGAGTACACTGACAACCACGGTGTCTTTGTGGCTCGTGCCCAGGCCCTTGTTTCGGTCACGCCCAAGTCGGCCACCAACGACTTGGGCAAGATCAACCCCGCACTCAACAAGCAGTTGCCCGGCGGTGGTGCTAGTCTCATGCCTCCTCCTGCCGCACCAAACGTTAACCGCAAGCTCATCAACACGCATGTGGTTGTCGTGCGTGGCACCTACAAGGGTTACCACGGTGTTATCAAGGATGTTGTCGGTGGCACCGATGCGCGTGTCGAGCTCGCCACCAACAACAAGACGATTCCTATCGCCATTGCTTGGCTCAAGCGCAAGGATCCCGTCACTGGCCAGACTTCGCCGCTCGATGTGGGCGGCGGCGGCGGTGCCTACAGCGGCGGTGGCAGGCAGCAGGGTGGCTACGACGTCAACCCCTACGGTGGTGGCGGTGCTGGCGGCATGAATGGCGGACGGACCCCTGGCCCAGGCGGCCGTTTCGGCCAGACTCCCAACCCGTACGCTTCCGGTGGCTCCTTTGGCAAAACGCCCAACCCTTACGCTGCCGGTGCTGGTGGTAAGACTCCTGCCTGGGGTGGTGGCGGCGGCAAGACCCCTAACTGGGCCGGTGGAGGTGGAAAGACGCCCGCTTACGGCGGTGGGTACGGCGGTGGTGGCGGCAAGACGCCTTACGGAGGTGGCTACGGTGGAGCCGGTGGCAAGACCCCTGCTTACGGTGGTTACGGTGGTGCCGATGGTGGGCGGACGCCTGGGTGGAGCGGCGGTGCTGGACCCAGTGGTGGTAAAACCCCCAACCCTTATGCCGGCGCGCCCACACCATACGAGTCTGGACCTTCCAGGGGCCCTATCTCAGCGCCGACACCGTACGGCGGACCCTCGGCGTACAGCGCACCCACCCCTGGTGCTGCGTTCAGTGCGCCTACCCCTGCTCCTCCCGGCGGCTTCAGCGCACCGACGCCGTACTCTGCGCCTACTCCTGGCATGGCCTTGTCCGCACCCACACCCGGCGCTGGTCTGTCGGCACCAACTCCCGGTGCTGGTCTGTCGGCACCCACCCCTGCGGCTGGTCAGTTTGGCGCGCCTACTCCCTTTGGCGCGCCCACACCATACGGCGGTGGCGGTGGACCGGCACGTCCTGGTGCAGAGACCAACGGTGTGCCCTGGGACTGGGCCCTCGACTTCCGCAACGTTCTCGTCAACGTTGGCCCGTCGTCCCGCCCTGGCAGCCGTAACCCGCGTCACTTCCAGCGCGGCTTCTATGACGGCAAGCAGTTTGGTATCGAGAGCACGTCTGGAGAGAACGTTACTTGCCGCTCCATCGACGATGCCTCGCAGACTCTTGAGATTCCGGCAGAGTACCTCCAGCCCGTGCGCCCCGACGGCGAGGGCCAGATGGTTATTTTCCTCGCTGGCGATGCGACGCTCAAGGGTCAGCAGCGCACAACGGCGTACAGGCATGACAACCAGTGGATGATGGAGCAGGAGAGCTCGGACATGATGGCACTCGTCATGGACGAAGACTGTCTCGCGCGTATCTGGCGCACCGACTAGGCATTAATTCAGTAAAGGCTCTGTGGTGGCGGCGAGGAGACAATAGCAGCGAGGCGATATGCATTCTATAGCACGAGAGGCGACTGGCATTGGCTTGAACTTATGATGAGCTCGGTGATCAGTGAGAAAGGATTAACACCAGAGCAAAGTCTATCCGTGGTTTTTGGTATTTCAGGCCGTGGAACACACTGCCACAGCTCCAGTTTGGTCCCAAGGGTCCTTGAATGTTTTATGGGTGACGGTAGCGGAATTAATTAAGCATCCGCGTCCAACGCGTCTCTAGCATGCCATCTCGTCCATCTTCGTTTCTGGCATCACCCATATCACCACAACTTTTGCTAAAGGCCTCAGACACCT